>CAXAJV010000008.1:11507381-13907381 GCA_963969225.1 Xylocopa violacea | reverse complement strand
TTTACAACATTCCTGGCGTATTGGCCCCTACTTCTCGGTGGGAACATTATACACGTCTATAACGTAACATAACCTATCCTAACACATCAAGCCCCTCGCTGGTAATGTTTTACAGAATCCCGTTCGTGTCGTCCCGTGCGTCTCGGTTGGGACATTACATACGTCTACAACGTTATATATCCTAACATAAGGCAGGCTAACATCTCGGATGCAGTATTTTACGCCATTCCTGGCGTATCGGCCCCTACTTCTCGGTGGGAACATTATATAGGTCTATAACGTAGCATAACCTAACCTAACCCATCTAGCCCCTCGCTGGTAATGTTTTACAGAATCCCGTTCCTGTCGTCCCGTACATCTCGGTTGGGATATTATATACGTCTACAGCGATATATATCCTAACGTAAGGCACGCTAACATCTCGGATGTAGTATTTTACAACATTCCTGGCGTATCGGCCCCTGCTTCTCGGTGGGAACATTATACACGTCCATAACGTAATATAACCTAACCTAACACATCCTGCCCGCCGCTGGTAATATTTCACATAATCCCGTTCTTGTCGTTCCGTACGTCTCGGTTGGGATATTATATACGTCTACAGCGATATATATCCTAACCTAAGGCAGGCTATCACCTTGGATGTAGTATTTTACAACATTCCTAACGTATCGGCCCCAACTTCTCGGTGGGCACATTATATAGGACTATAACGTAATATAACCTAACCTAACACATCAAGCCCCTCGCTGGTAATGTTTTACAGAATCCCGTTCGTGCCGTCCCATATGTCTCGGTTGGGACATTATAAATGTCTACAGCGATATATATCCTAACGTAAGGCAGGCCAACATCTCGGATGTAGTATTTTACAACATTCCTAACGTATCGGCCCCTACTTCTCGGTGGGAACATTATATAGGTCTATAACGTAGCATAACCAAACCTAACACATCAAGCCCCTCGCTGGTAATGTTTTACAGAATCCCGTTCGTGTCGTCCCGTGCGTCTCGGTTGGGACATTATATACGTCTACAGCGATATATATCCTAACGTAAGGCGGGCCAAAATCTCGGATGTAGTATTTTACAACATTCCTGGCGTATTGGCCCCTACTTCTCGGTGGGAACATTATACACGTCTATAACGTAACATAACCTATCCTAACACATCAAGCCCCTCGCTGGTAATGTTTTACAGAATCCCGTTCGTGTCGTCCCGTGCGTCTCGGTTGGGACATTACATACGTCTACAACGTTATATATCCTAACATAAGGCAGGCCAACATCTCGGATGTAGTATTTTACAACATTCCTAACGTATCGGCCCCTACTTCTCGGTGGGAACATTATATAGGTCTATAACGTAGCATAACCTGACCTAACCCATCTAGCCCCTCGCTGGTAATGTTTTACAGAATCCCGTTCCTGTCGTCCCGTACGTCTGGGTTGGGACATTATAAACGTCTACAGCGATATATATTCTAACGTAAGGCAGGCCAGCATCCCGGATGTAGTATTTTACAACATTCCTAACGTATCGGCCCCTACTTCTCGGTGGGAACATTATACAGGTCTAGAACGTAGCATAACCTAACCTAACCCATCTAGCCCCTCGCTGGTAATGTTTTACAGATTCCCGTTCCTGTCGTCCCGTACATCTCGGTTGGGATATTATATACGTCTACAGCGATATATATCCTAACGTAAGGCACGCTAACATCTCGGATGTAGTATTTTACAACATTCTTGGCGTATCGGCCCCTACTTCTCGGTGGGAACATTATACACGTCTATAACGTAACATAACCAAACCTAACACATCAAGCCCCTCGCTGGTAATGTTTTACAGAATCCCGTTCGTGTCGTCCCGTGCGTCTCGGTTGGGACATTATATACGTCTACAGCGATATATATCCTAACGTAAGGCGGGCCAACATCTCGGATGTAGTATTTTACAACATTCCTAACGTATCGGCCCCTACTTCTCGGTGGCAACATTATATAGGTCTATAACGTAGCATAACCTAACCTAACCCATCTAGCCCCTCGCTGGTAATGTTTTACAGAATCCCGTTCCTGTCGACCCGTACATCTCGTTTGTGATATTATATACGTCTACAGCGATATATATCCTAACGTAAGGCAGGCTATCATCTCGGATGTAGTATTTTACAACATTCCTGGCGTATTGGCCCCTACTTCTCGGTGGGAACATTATACACGTCTATAACGTAACATAACCTATCCTAACACATCAAGCCCCTCGCTGGTAATGTTTTACAGAATCCCGTTCGTGTCGTCCCGTGCGTCTCGGTTGGGACATTACATACGTCTACAACGTTATATATCCTAACATAAGGCAGGCTATCACCTTGGATGTAGTATTTTACAACATTCCTAACGTATCGGCCCCAACTTCTCGGTGGGCACATTATATAGGACTATAACGTAATATAACCTAACCTAACACATCAAGCCCCTCGCTGGTAATGTTTTACAGAATCCCGTTCGTGCCGTCCCATATGTCTCGGTTGGGACATTATATACGTCTATAGCGTTATATATCCTAACCTAAGGCAGGCTATAATCTCGGATGCAATATTTTACAACATTCCTGGCGTATCGACCCCTACTCCACGGTGGGAACATTATACACGTCTATAACGTAACATAACCTAACCTAACCCATCTAGCCCCTCGCTAGTAATATTTCACAGAATCCCGTTCGTGTCGTCCCGTACGTCTCGGTTGGGACATCATAAACGTCTACAGCGATATGTATCCTAACCTAAGGCAGGCTATCACCTCGGGTGCAGTATTTTATGCCATTCCTGGCGTATCGGCCCCTACTTTACGGTGGGAACATTATACACGTCTATAACGTAACAGAACCTAACCTCACCCATCTAGCCCCTCGCTGGTAATATTTTACAGAATCCCGTTCGTGTCGTCCCGTACGTCTCGGTTGGGACATTATAAATGTCTACAGCGATATATATCCTAACGTAAGGCAGGCCAACATCTCGGATGTAGTATTTTACAACATTCCTAACGTATCGGCCCCTACTTCTCGGTGGGAACATTATATAGGTCTATAACGTAGCATAACCAAACCTAACACATCAAGCCCCTCGCTGGTAATGTTTTATAGAATCCCGTTCGTGTCGTTCCGTGCGTCTCGGTTGGGACATTATATACGTCTACAGCGATATATATCCTAACGTAAGGCGGGCCAACATCTCGGATGTAGTATTTTACAACATTTCTAACGTATCGGCCCCTACTTCTCGGTGGCAACATTATATAGGTCTATAACGTAGCATAACCTAACCTAACACATCTAGCCCCTCGCTGGTAATGTTTTACAGAATCCCGTTCCTGTCGACCCGTACATCTCGTTTGTGATATTATATACGTCTACAGCGATATATATCCTAACGTAAGGCAGGCTATCATCTCGGATGTAGTATTTTACAACATTCCTGGCGTATTGGCCCCTACTTCTCGGTGGGAACATTATACACGTCTATAACGTAACATAACCTATCCTAACACATCAAGCCCCTCGCTGGTAATGTTTTACAGAATCCCGTTCGTGTCGTCCCGTGCGTCTCGGTTGGGACATTACATACGTCTACAACGTTATATATCCTAACATAAGGCAGGCTAACATCTCGGATGCAGTATTTTACGCCATTCCTGGCGTATCGGCCCCTACTTCTCGGTGGGAACATTATATAGGTCTATAACGTAGCATAACCTAACCTAACCCATCTAGCCCCTCGCTGGTAATGTTTTACAGAATCCCGTTCCTGTCGTCCCGTACATCTCGGTTGGGATATTATATACGTCTACAGCGATATATATCCTAACGTAAGGCACGCTAACATCTCGGATGTAGTATTTTACAACATTCCTGGCGTATCGGCCCCTACTTCTCGGTGGGAACATTATACACGTCCATAACGTAACATAACCTAACCTAACACATCAAGCCCATCGTTGGTAATGTTTTAGAGAATCCCGTTCGTGTCGTCCCGTACGTCTCGGTTGGGACGTTATATACGTCTACAGCGCTATATATCCTAACCTAAGGCAGGATAACATCTCGGATGCAGTATTTTACGCCATTCCTGGCGTATCGGCCCCTACTTCACGGTGGGAACATTATACACGTCCATAACGTAACATATACGAACCTAACCCATCTAGCCCCTCGCTGGTAATGTTTTACAGAATCCCGTTCGTGACCTCCCGTACATCTCGGTTGGAATGTTATATACGTCTGTAGCGTTACATATCCTAACCTAAGGCAGGCTATCACCTCGGATGTAGTATTTTACAACATTCCTAACCTATCGGCCCCTAGTTCACGGAGGGAACATTATACACGTCTATAGCGTAACATAACCTAACCTAGCCCATCTAGCCCTTCGCTGGTAATATTTTACAGAATCCCGTTCGTGTCGTCCCGTGCGTCTCGGTTGGGATATTATTTACGTCTACAGCGATACGTATCCTAACCTAAGGCAGGCTAACATCTCGGATGTAGTATTTTACAACATTCCTAACGTATCGGCCCCAACTTCTCGGTGGGAACATTATATAGGTCTATAACGTAATATAACCTAACCTAACACATCAAGCCCCTCGCGGGTAATGTTTTACAGAATCCCGTTCGTGTCGTCCCGTATGTCTCGGTTGGGACATTATATACGTCTATAGCGTTATATATCCTAACCTAAGGCAGGGTATAATCTCGGATGCAGTATTTTACAACATTCCTGGCGTATCGGCACCTACTTTACGGTGGGAACATTATACACGTCTATAACGTAACATATCCTAACCTAACCCATCTAGCCCCTCGCTGGTAATGTTTTACAGAATCCCGTTCGTGACGTCCCGTACATCTCGGTTGGAATGTTATATACGTCTGTAGCGTTACATATCCTAACCTAAGGCAGGCTATCTCCTCGGATGTAGTATTTTACAACATTCCTAACCTATCGGCCCCTACTTCACGGTGGGAACATTATACACGTCTATAACGTAGCATAACCTAACCTAGCCCATCTAGCCCTTCGCTGGTAATATTTTACAGAATCCCGTTCGTGTCATCCCGTACGTCTCTGTTGGCACATTATAAACGTCTACAGCGATATATATCCTAACGTAAGGCAGGCTAAGATCTCGGATGTAGTATTTTACAACATTCCTGGCGTATCGGCCCTTACTTTACGGTGGGAACATTATACACGTCTATAACGTAACATAACCTAACCTAACCCATCTAGCCCTTCGCTGGTAATATTTTACAGAATCCTGTTCGTTTCGTCCCGTACGTCTCGGTTGGGATATTTTATAGGTCTATAGCGTTATATATCCTAACCTAAGGGTGGCTAACATCTCGGATGTAGTATTTTACAACATGCCTGGCGTATCGGCCTCTACTTCTCGGTGGGAACATTATATAGGTCTATAACGTAGCATAACCTGACCTAACCCATCTAGCCCCTCGCTGGTAATGTTTTACAGAATCCCGTTCCTGTCGTCCCGTACGTCTGGGTTGGGACATTATAAACGTCTACAGCGATATATATTCTAACGTAAGGCAGGCCAACATCCCGGATGTAGTATTTTACAACATTCCTAACGTATCGGCCCCTACTTCTCGGTGGGAACATTATATAGGTCTAGAACGTAGCATAACCTAACCTAACCCATCTAGCCCCTCGCTGGTAATGTTTTACAGATTCCCGTTCCTGTCGTCCGGTACATCTCGGTTGGGATATTATATACGTCTACAGCGATATATATCCTAACGTAAGGCATGCTAACATCTCGGATGTAGTATTTTACAACATTCCTGGCGTATAGGCCCCTACTTCTCGGTGGGAACATTATACACGTCTATAACGTAACATAACCAAACCTAACACATCAAGCCCCTCGCTGGTAATGTTTTACAGAATCCCGTTCGTGTCGTCCCGTGCGTCTCGGTTGGGATATTATATACGTCTACAGCGATATATATCCTAACGTAAGGCACGCTAACATCTCGGATGTAGTATTTTACAACATTCCTGGCGTATCGGCCCCTACTTCTCGGTGGGAACATTATACACGTCCATAACGTAATATAACCTAACCTAACACATCCTGCCCGCCGCTGGTAATATTTCACATAATCCCGTTCTTGTCGTTCCGTACGGCTCGGTTGGGATATTATATACGTCTACAGCGATATATATCCTAACCTAAGGCAGGCTATCACCTTGGATGTAGTATTTTACAACATTCCTAACGTATCGGCCCCAACTTCTCGGTGGGCACATTATATAGGACTATAACGTAATATAACCTAACCTAACACATCAAGCCCCTCGCTGGTAATGTTTTACAGAATCCCGTTCGTGCCGTCCCATATGTCTCGGTTGGGACATTATATACGTCTATAGCGTTATATATCCTAACCTAAGGCAGGCTATAATCTCGGATGCAATATTTTACAACATTCCTGGCGTATCGGCCCCTACTCCACGGTGGGAACATTATACACGTCTATAACGTAACATAACCTAACCTAACCCATCTAGCCCCTCGCTAGTAATATTTCACAGAATCCCGTTCGTGTCGTCCCGTACGTCTCGGTTGGGACATCATAAACGTCTACAGCGATATGTATCCTAACCTAAGGCAGGCTATCACCTCGGGTGCAGTATTTTATGCCATTCCTGGCGTATCGGCACCTACTTTACGGTGGGAACATTATACACGTCTATAACGTAACAGAACCTAACCTCACCCATCTAGCCCCTCGCTGGTAATATTTTACAGAATCCCGTTCGTGTCGTCCCGTACGTCTCGGTTGGGACATTATAAATGTCTACAGCGATATATATCCTAACGTAAGGCAGGCCAACATCTCGGATGTAGTATTTTACAACATTCCTAACGTATCGGCCCCTACTTCTCGGTGGGAACATTATATAGGTCTATAACGTAGCATAACCAAACCTAACACATCAAGCCCCTCGCTGGTAATGTTTTACAGAATCCCGTTCGTGTCGTCCCGTGCGTCTCGGTTGGGACATTATATACGTCTACAGCGATATATATCCTAACGTAAGGCGGGCCAACATCTCGGATGTAGTATTTTACAACATTCCTAACGTATCGGCCCCTACTTCTCGGTGGCAACATTATATAGGTCTATAACGTAGCATAACCTAACCTAACACATCTAGCCCCTCGCTGGTAATGTTTTACAGAATCCCGTTCCTGTCGACCCGTACATCTCGTTTGTGATATTATATACGTCTACAGCGCTATATATCCTAACCTAAGGCAGGATAACATCTCGGATGCAGTATTTTACGCCATTCCTGGCGTATCGGCCCCTACTTCACGGTGGGAACATTATACACGTCCATAACGTAACATATACGAACCTAACCCATCTAGCCCCTCGCTGGTAATGTTTTACAGAATCCCGTTCGTGACCTCCCGTACATCTCGGTTGGAATGTTATATACGTCTGTAGCGTTACATATCCTAACCTAAGGCAGGCTATCACCTCGGATGTAGTATTTTACAACATTCCTAACCTATCGGCCCCTAGTTCACGGAGGGAACATTATACACGTCTATAGCGTAACATAACCTAACCTAGCCCATCTAGCCCTTCGCTGGTAATATTTTACAGAATCCCGTTCGTGTCGTCCCGTGCGTCTCGGTTGGGATATTATTTACGTCTACAGCGATACATATCCTAACCTAAGGCAGGCTAACATCTCGGATGTAGTATTTTACAACATTCCTAACGTATCGGCCC
This sequence comes from Xylocopa violacea, assembly GCA_963969225.1. Taxonomy (NCBI): domain Eukaryota; kingdom Metazoa; phylum Arthropoda; class Insecta; order Hymenoptera; family Apidae; genus Xylocopa; species Xylocopa violacea. The sequence continues at coordinate 13,899,542 of CAXAJV010000008.1, read as the reverse complement.
CAACTTCTCGGTGGGAACATTATATAGGTCTATAACGTAATATAACCTAACCTAACATATCAAGCCCCTCGCTGGTAATGTTTTACAGAATCCCGTTCGTGTCGTCCCGTATGTCTCGGTTGGGACATTATATACGTCTATAGCGTTATATATCCTAACCTAAGGCAGGGTATAATCTCGGATGCAGTATTTTACAACATTCCTGGCGTATCGGCACCTACTTCACGGTGGGAACATTATACACGTCTAAAACGTAACATAACCTAACCTAACCCATCTAGCCCCTCGCTGGTAATATTTAACAGAATCCCGTTCGTGTCGTCCCGTACGTCTCGGTTGGGACATTATATACGTCTGCAGCGTTATATATCCTAACCTAAGGCAGGCTTACATCTCGGATGAAGTATTTTACGCCATTCCTGGCGTATCTGCCCCTACTTCGCGGTGGGAACATTATACACGTCTATAACGTAACATAACCTAACCTAGCCCATCTAGCCCTACGCTGGTAATATTTTACAGAACACCGTTCGTGACGTCCCGTACATCTCGGTTGGAATGTTATATACGTCTGTAGCGTTACATATCCTAACCTAAGGCAGGCTATCACCTCGGATGTAGTATTTTACAACATTCCTAACCTATCGGCCCCTACTTCACGGTGGGAACATTATACACGTCTATAACGTAACATAACCTAACCTAACCCATCTAGCCCTTCGCTGGTAATATTTTACAGAATCCTGTTCGTTTCGTCCCGTACGTCTCGGTTGGGATATTTTATAGGTCTATAGCGTTATATATCCTAACCTAAGGGAGGCTAACATCTCGGATGTAGTATTTTACAAGATGCCTGGCGTATCGGCCTCTACTTCTCGGTGGGAACATTATATAGGTCTATAACGTAGCATAACCTGACCTAACCCATCTAGCCCCTCGCTGGTAATGTTTTACAGAATCCCGTTCCTGTCGTCCCGTACGTCTGGGTTGGGACATTATAAACGTCTACAGCGATATATATTCTAACGTAAGGCAGGCCAACATCCCGGATGTAGTATTTTACAACATTCCTAACGTATCGGCCCCTACTTCTCGGTGGGAACATTATACAGGTCTAGAACGTAGCATAACCTAACCTAACCCATCTAGCCCCTCGCTGGTAATGTTTTACAGATTCCCGTTCCTGTCGTCCCGTACATCTCGGTTGGGATATTATATACGTCTACAGCGATATATATCCTAACGTAAGGCACGCTAACATCTCGGATGTAGTATTTTACAATATTCTTGGCGTATCGGCCCCTACTTCTCGGTGGGAACATTATACACGTCTATAACGTATCACAACCTAACCTAACCCATCTAGCCCCTCGCTGGTAATGTTTTACAGAATCCCGTTCCTGTCGTCCGGTACGTATCGGTTGGGACATTATAAACGTCTACAGCGATATATATCCTAACGTAAGGCAGGCCAACATCTCGGATGTAGTATTTTACAACATTCCTAACGTATCGGCCCCTACTTCTCGGTGGGAACATTATATAGGTCTATAACGTAGCATAACCTAACCTAACCCATCTAGCCCCTCGCTGGTAATGTTTTACAGAATCCCGTTCCTGTCGTCCCGTACATCTCGTTTGTGATATTATATACGTCTACAGCGATATATATCCTAACGTAAGGCAGGCTATCATCTCGGATGTAGTATTTTACAACATTCCTGGCGTATTGGCCCCTATTTCTCGGTGGGAACATTATACACGTCTATAACGTAACATAACCTATCCTAACACATCAAGCCCCTCGCTGGTAATGTTTTACAGAATCCCGTTCGTGTCGTCCCGTGCGTCTCGGTTGGGACATTACATACGTCTACAACGTTATATATCCTAACATAAGGCAGGCTAACATCTCGGATGCAGTATTTTACGCCATTCCTGCCGTATCGGCCCCTACTTCACGGTGGGAACATTATACACGTCTATAACGTAATATAACCTAACCTAACACATCCTGCCCGCCGCTGGTAATATTTCACATAATCCCGTTCTTGTCGTTCCGTACGTCTCGGTTGGGATATTATATACGTCTACAGCGATATATATCCTAACCTAAGGCAGGCTATCACCTTGGATGTAGTATTTTACAACATTCCTAACGTATCGGCCCCAACTTCTCGGTGGGAACATTATATAGGTCTATAACGTAGCATAACCTAACCTAAGCCATCTAGCCCCTCGCTTGTAATATTTCACACAATCCCGTTCGTGTCGTCCCGTACGTCTCGGTTGGGATATAATATACGTCTATAGCGTTATATATCCTAACCTAAGGCAGGCTATCATCTCGGATGCAGTATTTTACAACATTCCTGGCATATCGGCCCCTACTTCTCGGTGGGAACATTATATACGTCTATAACGTATCACAACCTAACCTAACCCATCTAGCCCCTCGCTGGTAATGTTTTACAGAATCCCGTTCCTGTCGTCCGGTACGTATCGGTTGGGACATTATAAACGTCTACAGCGATATATATCCTAACGTAAGGCAGGCCAACATCTCGGATGTAGTATTTTACAACATTCCTAACGTATCGGCCCCTACTTCTCGGTGGGAACATTATATAGGTCTATAACGTAGCATAACCTGACCTAACCCATCTAGCCCCTCGCTGGTAATGTTTTACAGAATCCCGTTCCTGTCGTCCCGTACGTCTGGGTTGGGACATTATAAACGTCTACAGCGATATATATTCTAACGTAAGGCAGGCCAACATCCCGGATGTAGTATTTTACAACATTCCTAACGTATCGGCCCCTACTTCTCGGTGGGAACATTATACAGGTCTAGAACGTAGCATAACCTAACCTAACCCATCTAGCCCCTCGCTGGTAATGTTTTACAGATTCCCGTTCCTGTCGTCCCGTACATCTCGGTTGGGATATTATATACGTCTACAGCGATATATATCCTAACGTAAGGCACGCTAACATCTCGGATGTAGTATTTTACAACATTCTTGGCGTATCGGCCCCTACTTCTCGGTGGGAACATTATACACGTCTATAACGTAACATAACCAAACCTAACACATCAAGCCCCTCGCTGGTAATGTTTTACAGAATCCCGTTCGTGTCGTCCCGTGCGTCTCGGTTGGGACATTATATACGTCTACAGCGATATATATCCTAACGTAAGGCGGGCCAACATCTCGGATGTAGTATTTTACAACATTCCTAACGTATCGGCCCCTACTTCTCGGTGGCAACATTATATAGGTCTATAACGTAGCATAACCTAACCTAACCCATCTAGCCCCTCGCTGGTAATGTTTTACAGAATCCCGTTCCTGTCGACCCGTACATCTCGTTTGTGATATTATATACGTCTACAGCGATATATATCCTAACGTAAGGCAGGCTATCATCTCGGATGTAGTATTTTACAACATTCCTGGCGTATTGGCCCCTACTTCTCGGTGGGAACATTATACACGTCTATAACGTAACATAACCTATCCTAACACATCAAGCCCCTCGCTGGTAATGTTTTACAGAATCCCGTTCGTGTCGTCCCGTGCGTCTCGGTTGGGACATTACATACGTCTACAACGTTATATATCCTAACATAAGGCAGGCTAACATCTCGGATGCAGTATTTTACGCCATTCCTGGCGTATCGGCCCCTACTTCTCGGTGGGAACATTATATAGGTCTATAACGTAGCATAACCTAACCTAACCCATCTAGCCCCTCGCTGGTAATGTTTTACAGAATCCCGTTCCTGTCGTCCCGTACATCTCGGTTGGGATATTATATACGTCTACAGCGATATATATCCTAACGTAAGGCACGCTAACATCTCGGATGTAGTATTTTACAACATTCCTGGCGTATCGGCCCCTGCTTCTCGGTGGGAACATTATACACGTCCATAACGTAATATAACCTAACCTAACACATCCTGCCCGCCGCTGGTAATATTTCACATAATCCCGTTCTTGTCGTTCCGTACGTCTCGGTTGGGATATTATATACGTCTACAGCGATATATATCCTAACCTAAGGCAGGCTATCACCTTGGATGTAGTATTTTACAACATTCCTAACGTATCGGCCCCAACTTCTCGGTGGGCACATTATATAGGACTATAACGTAATATAACCTAACCTAACACATCAAGCCCCTCGCTGGTAATGTTTTACAGAATCCCGTTCGTGCCGTCCCATATGTCTCGGTTGGGACATTATATACGTCTATAGCGTTATATATCCTAACCTAAGGCAGGCTATAATCTCGGATGCAATATTTTACAACATTCCTGGCGTATCGGCCCCTACTCCACGGTGGGAACATTATACACGTCTATAACGTAACATAACCTAACCTAACCCATCTAGCCCCTCGCTAGTAATATTTCACAGAATCCCGTTCGTGTCGTCCCGTACGTCTCGGTTGGGACATCATAAACGTCTACAGCGATATGTATCCTAACCTAAGGCAGGCTATCACCTCGGGTGCAGTATTTTATGCCATTCCTGGCGTATCGGCCCCTACTTTACGGTGGGAACATTATACACGTCTATAACGTAACAGAACCTAACCTCACCCATCTAGCCCCTCGCTGGTAATATTTTACAGAATCCCGTTCGTGTCGTCCCGTACGTCTCGGTTGGGACATTATAAATGTCTACAGCGATATATATCCTAACGTAAGGCAGGCCAACATCTCGGATGTAGTATTTTACAACATTCCTAACGTATCGGCCCCTACTTCTCGGTGGGAACATTATATAGGTCTATAACGTAGCATAACCACACCTAACACATCAAGCCCCTCGCTGGTAATGTTTTACAGAATCCCGTTCGTGTCGTCCCGTGCGTCTCGGTTGGGACATTATATACGTCTACAGCGATATATATCCTAACGTAAGGCGGGCCAACATCTCGGATGTAGTATTTTACAACATTCCTGGCGTATTGGCCCCTACTTCTCGGTGGGAACATTATACACGTCTATAACGTAACATAACCTATCCTAACACATCAAGCCCCTCGCTGGTAATGTTTTACAGAATCCCGTTCGTGTCGTCCCGTGCGTCTCGGTTGGGACATTACATACGTCTACAACGTTATATATCCTAACATAAGGCAGGCCAACATCTCGGATGTAGTATTTTACAACATTCCTAACGTATCGGCTCCTACTTCTCGGTGGGAACATTATATAGGTCTATAAAGTAGCATAACCTGACCTAACCCATCTAGCCCCTCGCTGGTAATGTTTTACAGAATCCCGTTCCTGTCGTCCCGTACGTCTGGGTTGGGACATTATAAACGTCTACAGCGATATATATTCTAACGTAAGGCAGGCCAGCATCCCGGATGTAGTATTTTACAACATTCCTAACGTATCGGCCCCTACTTCTCGGTGGGAACATTATACAGGTCTAGAACGTAGCATAACCTAACCTAACCCATCTAGCCCCTCGCTGGTAATGTTTTACAGATTCCCGTTCCTGTCGTCCCGTACATCTCGGTTGGGATATTATATACGTCTACAGCGATATATATCCTAACGTAAGGCACGCTAACATCTCGGATGTAGTATTTTACAACATTCTTGGCGTATCGGCCCCTACTTCTCGGTGGGAACATTATACACGTCTATAACGTAACATAACCAAACCTAACACATCAAGCCCCTCGCTGGTAATGTTTTACAGAATCCCGTTCGTGTCGTCCCGTGCGTCTCGGTTGGGACATTATATACGTCTACAGCGATATATATCCTAACGTAAGGCGGGCCAACATCTCGGATGTAGTATTTTACAACATTCCTAACGTATCGGCCCCTACTTCTCGGTGGCAACATTATATAGGTCTATAACGTAGCATAACCTAACCTAACCCATCTAGCCCCTCGCTGGTAATGTTTTACAGAATCCCGTTCCTGTCGACCCGTACATCTCGTTTGTGATATTATATACGTCTACAGCGATATATATCCTAACGTAAGGCAGGCTATCATCTCGGATGTAGTATTTTACAACATTCCTGGCGTATTGGCCCCTACTTCTCGGTGGGAACATTATACACGTCTATAACGTAACATAACCTATCCTAACACATCAAGCCCCTCGCTGGTAATGTTTTACAGAATCCCGTTCGTGTCGTCCCGTGCGTCTCGGTTGGGACATTACATACGTCTACAACGTTATATATCCTAACATAAGGCAGGCTATCACCTTGGATGTAGTATTTTACAACATTCCTAACGTATCGGCCCCAACTTCTCGGTGGGCACATTATATAGGACTATAACGTAATATAACCTAACCTAACACATCAAGCCCCTCGCTGGTAATGTTTTACAGAATCCCGTTCGTGCCGTCCCATATGTCTCGGTTGGGACATTATATACGTCTATAGCGTTATATATCCTAACCTAAGGCAGGCTATAATCTCGGATGCAATATTTTACAACATTCCTGGCGTATCGGCCCCTACTCCACGGTGGGAACATTATACACGTCTATAACGTAACATAACCTAACCTAACCCATCTAGCCCCTCGCTAGTAATATTTCACAGAATCCCGTTCGTGTCGTCCCGTACGTCTCGGTTGGGACATCATAAACGTCTACAGCGATATGTATCCTAACCTAAGGCAGGCTATCACCTCGGGTGCAGTATTTTATGCCATTCCTGGCGTATCGGCCCCTACTTTACGGTGGGAACATTATACACGTCTATAACGTAACAGAACCTAACCTCACCCATCTAGCCCCTCGCTGGTAATATTTTACAGAATCCCGTTCGTGTCGTCCCGTACGTCTCGGTTGGGACATTATAAATGTCTACAGCGATATATATCCTAACGTAAGGCAGGCCAACATCTCGGATGTAGTATTTTACAACATTCCTAACGTATCGGCCCCTACTTCTCGGTGGGAACATTATATAGGTCTATAACGTAGCATAACCAAACCTAACACATCAAGCCCCTCGCTGGTAATGTTTTATAGAATCCCGTTCGTGTCGTCCCGTGCGTCTCGGTTGGGACATTATATACGTCTACAGCGATATATATCCTAACGTAAGGCGGGCCAACATCTCGGACGTAGTATTTTACAACATTCCTAACGTATCGGCCCCTACTTCTCGGTGGCAACATTATATAGGTCTATAACGTAGCATAACCTAACCTAACACATCTAGCCCCTCGCTGGTAATGTTTTACAGAATCCCGTTCCTGTCGACCCGTACATCTCGTTTGTGATATTATATACGTCTACAGCGATATATATCCTAACGTAAGGCAGGCTATCATCTCGGATGTAGTATTTTACAACATTCCTGGCGTATTGGCCCCTACTTCTCGGTGGGAACATTATACACGTCTATAACGTAACATAACCTATCCTAACACATCAAGCCCCTCGCTGGTAATGTTTTACAGAATCCCGTTCGTGTCGTCCCGTGCGTCTCGGTTGGGACATTACATACGTCTACAACGTTATATATCCTAACATAAGGCAGGCTAACATCTCGGATGCAGTATTTTACGCCATTCCTGCCGTATCGGCCCCTACTTCACGGTGGGAACATTATACACGTCTATAACGTAATATAACCTAACCTAACACATCCTGCCCGCCGCTGGTAATATTTCACATAATCCCGTTCTTGTCGTTCCGTACGTCTCGGTTGGGATATTATATACGTCTACAGCGATATATATCCTAACCTAAGGCAGGCTATCACCTTGGATGTAGTATTTTACAACATTCCTAACGTATCGGCCCCAACTTCTCGGTGGGAACATTATATAGGTCTATAACGTAGCATAACCTAACCTAAGCCATCTAGCCCCTCGCTTGTAATATTTCACACAATCCCGTTCGTGTCGTCCCGTACGTCTCGGTTGGGATATAATATACGTCTATAGCGTTATATATCCTAACCTAAGGCAGGCTATCATCTCGGATGCAGTATTTTACAACATTCCTGGCATATCGGCCCCTACTTCTCGGTGGGAACATTATATACGTCTATAACGTATCACAACCTAACCTAACCCATCTAGCCCCTCGCTGGTAATGTTTTACAGAATCCCGTTCCTGTCGTCCGGTACGTATCGGTTGGGACATTATAAACGTCTACAGCGATATATATCCTAACGTAAGGCAGGCCAACATCTCGGATGTAGTATTTTACAACATTCCTAACGTATCGGCCCCTACTTCTCGGTGGGAACATTATATAGGTCTATAACGTAGCATAACCTGACCTAACCCATCTAGCCCCTCGCTGGTAATGTTTTACAGAATCCCGTTCCTGTCGTCCCGTACGTCTGGGTTGGGACATTATAAACGTCTACAGCGATATATATTCTAACGTAAGGCAGGCCAACATCCCGGATGTAGTATTTTACAACATTCCTAACGTATCGGCCCCTACTTCTCGGTGGGAACATTATACAGGTCTAGAACGTAGCATAACCTAACCTAACCCATCTAGCCCCTCGCTGGTAATGTTTTACAGATTCCCGTTCCTGTCGTCCCGTACATCTCGGTTGGGATATTATATACGTCTACAGCGATATATATCCTAACGTAAGGCACGCTAACATCTCGGATGTAGTATTTTACAACATTCTTGGCGTATCGGCCCCTACTTCTCGGTGGGAACATTATACACGTCTATAACGTAACATAACCAAACCTAACACATCAAGCCCCTCGCTGGTAATGTTTTACAGAATCCCGTTCGTGTCGTCCCGTGCGTCTCGGTTGGGACATTATATACGTCTACAGCGATATATATCCTAACGTAAGGCGGGCCAACATCTCGGATGTAGTATTTTACAACATTCCTAACGTATCGGCCCCTACTTCTCGGTGGCAACATTATATAGGTCTATAACGTAGCATAACCTAACCTAACCCATCTAGCCCCTCGCTGGTAATGTTTTACAGAATCCCGTTCCTGTCGACCCGTACATCTCGTTTGTGATATTATATACGTCTACAGCGATATATATCCTAACGTAAGGCAGGCTATCATCTCGGATGTAGTATTTTACAACATTCCTGGCGTATTGGCCCCTACTTCTCGGTGGGAACATTATACACGTCTATAACGTAACATAACCTATCCTAACACATCAAGCCCCTCGCTGGTAATGTTTTACAGAATCCCGTTCGTGTCGTCCCGTGCGTCTCGGTTGGGACATTACATACGTCTACAACGTTATATATCCTAACATAAGGCAGGCTAACATCTCGGATGCAGTATTTTACGCCATTCCTGGCGTATCGGCCCCTACTTCTCGGTGGGAACATTATATAGGTCTATAACGTAGCATAACCTAACCTAACCCATCTAGCCCCTCGCTGGTAATGTTTTACAGAATCCCGTTCCTGTCGTCCCGTACATCTCGGTTGGGATATTATATACGTCTACAGCGATATATATCCTAACGTAAGGCACGCTAACATCTCGGATGTAGTATTTTACAACATTCCTGGCGTATCGGCCCCTGCTTCTCGGTGGGAACATTATACACGTCCATAACGTAATATAACCTAACCTAACACATCCTGCCCGCCGCTGGTAATATTTCACATAATCCCGTTCTTGTCGTTCCGTACGTCTCGGTTGGGATATTATATACGTCTACAGCGATATATATCCTAACCTAAGGCAGGCTATCACCTTGGATGTAGTATTTTACAACATTCCTAACGTATCGGCCCCAACTTCTCGGTGGGCACATTATATAGGACTATAACGTAATATAACCTAACCTAACACATCAAGCCCCTCGCTGGTAATGTTTTACAGAATCCCGTTCGTGCCGTCCCATATGTCTCGGTTGGGACATTATATACGTCTATAGCGTTATATATCCTAACCTAAGGCAGGCTATAATCTCGGATGCAATATTTTACAACATTCCTGGCGTATCGGCCCCTACTCCACGGTGGGAACATTATACACGTCTATAACGTAACATAACCTAACCTAACCCATCTAGCCCCTCGCTAGTAATATTTCACAGAATCCCGTTCGTGTCGTCCCGTACGTCTCGGTTGGGACATCATAAACGTCTACAGCGATATGTATCCTAACCTAAGGCAGGCTATCACCTCGGGTGCAGTATTTTATGCCATTCCTGGCGTATCGGCCCCTACTTTACGGTGGGAACATTATACACGTCTATAACGTAACAGAACCTAACCTCACCCATCTAGCCCCTCGCTGGTAATATTTTACAGAATCCCGTTCGTGTCGTCCCGTACGTCTCGGTTGGGACATTATAAATGTCTACAGCGATATATATCCTAACGTAAGGCAGGCCAACATCTCGGATGTAGTATTTTACAACATTCCTAACGTATCGGCCCCTACTTCTCGGTGGGAACATTATATAGGTCTATAACGTAGCATAACCACACCTAACACATCAAGCCCCTCGCTGGTAATGTTTTACAGAATCCCGTTCGTGTCGTCCCGTGCGTCTCGGTTGGGACATTATATACGTCTACAGCGATATATATCCTAACGTAAGGCGGGCCAACATCTCGGATGTAGTATTTTACAACATTCCTGGCGTATTGGCCCCTACTTCTCGGTGGGAACATTATACACGTCTATAACGTAACATAACCTATCCTAACACATCAAGCCCCTCGCTGGTAATGTTTTACAGAATCCCGTTCGTGTCGTCCCGTGCGTCTCGGTTGGGACATTACATACGTCTACAACGTTATATATCCTAACATAAGGCAGGCCAACATCTCGGATGTAGTATTTTACAACATTCCTAACGTATCGGCTCCTACTTCTCGGTGGGAACATTATATAGGTCTATAAAGTAGCATAACCTGACCTAACCCATCTAGCCCCTCGCTGGTAATGTTTTACAGAATCCCGTTCCTGTCGTCCCGTACGTCTGGGTTGGGACATTATAAACGTCTACAGCGATATATATTCTAACGTAAGGCAGGCCAGCATCCCGGATGTAGTATTTTACAACATTCCTAACGTATCGGCCCCTACTTCTCGGTGGGAACATTATACAGGTCTAGAACGTAGCATAACCTAACCTAACCCATCTAGCCCCTCGCTGGTAATGTTTTACAGATTCCCGTTCCTGTCGTCCCGTACATCTCGGTTGGGATATTATATACGTCTACAGCGATATATATCCTAACGTAAGGCACGCTAACATCTCGGATGTAGTATTTTACAACATTCTTGGCGTATCGGCCCCTACTTCTCGGTGGGAACATTATACACGTCTATAACGTAACATAACCAAACCTAACACATCAAGCCCCTCGCTGGTAATGTTTTACAGAATCCCGTTCGTGTCGTCCCGTGCGTCTCGGTTGGGACATTATATACGTCTACAGCGATATATATCCTAACGTAAGGCGGGCCAACATCTCGGATGTAGTATTTTACAACATTCCTAACGTATCGGCCCCTACTTCTCGGTGGCAACATTATATAGGTCTATAACGTAGCATAACCTAACCTAACCCATCTAGCCCCTCGCTGGTAATGTTTTACAGAATCCCGTTCCTGTCGACCCGTACATCTCGTTTGTGATATTATATACGTCTACAGCGATATATATCCTAACGTAAGGCAGGCTATCATCTCGGATGTAGTATTTTACAACATTCCTGGCGTATTGGCCCCTACTTCTCGGTGGGAACATTATACACGTCTATAACGTAACATAACCTATCCTAACACATCAAGCCCCTCGCTGGTAATGTTTTACAGAATCCCGTTCGTGTCGTCCCGTGCGTCTCGGTTGGGACATTACATACGTCTACAACGTTATATATCCTAACATAAGGCAGGCTATCACCTTGGATGTAGTATTTTACAACATTCCTAACGTATCGGCCCCAACTTCTCGGTGGGCACATTATATAGGACTATAACGTAATATAACCTAACCTAACACATCAAGCCCCTCGCTGGTAATGTTTTACAGAATCCCGTTCGTGCCGTCCCATATGTCTCGGTTGGGACATTATATACGTCTATAGCGTTATATATCCTAACCTAAGGCAGGCTATAATCTCGGATGCAATATTTTACAACATTCCTGGCGTATCGGCCCCTACTCCACGGTGGGAACATTATACACGTCTATAACGTAACATAACCTAACCTAACCCATCTAGCCCCTCGCTAGTAATATTTCACAGAATCCCGTTCGTGTCGTCCCGTACGTCTCGGTTGGGACATCATAAACGTCTACAGCGATATGTATCCTAACCTAAGGCAGGCTATCACCTCGGGTGCAGTATTTTATGCCATTCCTGGCGTATCGGCCCCTACTTTACGGTGGGAACATTATACACGTCTATAACGTAACAGAACCTAACCTCACCCATCTAGCCCCTCGCTGGTAATATTTTACAGAATCCCGTTCGTGTCGTCCCGTACGTCTCGGTTGGGACATTATAAATGTCTACAGCGATATATATCCTAACGTAAGGCAGGCCAACATCTCGGATGTAGTATTTTACAACATTCCTAACGTATCGGCCCCTACTTCTCGGTGGGAACATTATATAGGTCTATAACGTAGCATAACCAAACCTAACACATCAAGCCCCTCGCTGGTAATGTTTTATAGAATCCCGTTCGTGTCGTCCCGTGCGTCTCGGTTGGGACATTATATACGTCTACAGCGATATATATCCTAACGTAAGGCGGGCCAACATCTCGGACGTAGTATTTTACAACATTCCTAACGTATCGGCCCCTACTTCTCGGTGGCAACATTATATAGGTCTATAACGTAGCATAACCTAACCTAACACATCTAGCCCCTCGCTGGTAATGTTTTACAGAATCCCGTTCCTGTCGACCCGTACATCTCGTTTGTGATATTATATACGTCTACAGCGATATATATCCTAACGTAAGGCAGGCTATCATCTCGGATGTAGTATTTTACAACATTCCTGGCGTATTGGCCCCTACTTCTCGGTGGGAACATTATACACGTCTATAACGTAACATAACCTATCCTAACACATCAAGCCCCTCGCTGGTAATGTTTTACAGAATCCCGTTCGTGTCGTCCCGTGCGTCTCGGTTGGGACATTACATACGTCTACAACGTTATATATCCTAACATAAGGCAGGCTAACATCTCGGATGCAGTATTTTACGCCATTCCTGGCGTATCGGCCCCTACTTCTCGGTGGGAACATTATATAGGTCTATAACGTAGCATAACCTAACCTAACCCATCTAGCCCCTCGCTGGTAATGTTTTACAGAATCCCGTTCCTGTCGTCCCGTACATCTCGGTTGGGATATTATATACGTCTACAGCGATATATATCCTAACGTAAGGCACGCTAACATCTCGGATGTAGTATTTTACAACATTCCTGGCGTATCGGCCCCTACTTCTCGGTGGGAACATTATACACGTCCATAACGTAACATAACCTAACCTAACACATCAAGCCCATCGTTGGTAATGTTTTAGAGAATCCCGTTCGTGTCGTCCCGTACGTCTCGGTTGGGACGTTATATACGTCTACAGCGCTATATATCCTAACCTAAGGCAGGATAACATCTCGGATGCAGTATTTTACGCCATTCCTGGCGTATCGGCCCCTACTTCACGGTGGGAACATTATACACGTCCATAACGTAACATATACGAACCTAACCCATCTAGCCCCTCGCTGGTAATGTTTTACAGAATCCCGTTCGTGACCTCCCGTACATCTCGGTTGGAATGTTATATACGTCTGTAGCGTTACATATCCTAACCTAAGGCAGGCTATCACCTCGGATGTAGTATTTTACAACATTCCTAACCTATCGGCCCCTAGTTCACGGAGGGAACATTATACACGTCTATAGCGTAACATAACCTAACCTAGCCCATCTAGCCCTTCGCTGGTAATATTTTACAGAATCCCGTTCGTGTCGTCCCGTGCGTCTCGGTTGGGATATTATTTACGTCTACAGCGATACGTATCCTAACCTAAGGCAGGCTAACATCTCGGATGTAGTATTTTACAACATTCCTAACGTATCGACCCCAACTTCTCGGTGGGAACATTATATAGGTCTATAACGTAATATAACCTAACCTAACACATCAAGCCCCTCGCGGGTAATGTTTTACAGAATCCCGTTCGTGTCGTCCCGTATGTCTCGGTTGGGACATTATATACGTCTATAGCGTTATATATCCTAACCTAAGGCAGGGTATAATCTCGGATGCAGTATTTTACAACATTCCTGGCGTATCGGCACCTACTTCACGGTGGGAACATTATACACGTCTAAAACGTAACATAACCTAACCTAACCCATCTAGCCCCTCGCTGGTAATATTTAACAGAATCCCGTTCGTGTCGTCCCGTACGTCTCGGTTGGGACATTATATACGTCTGCAGCGTTATATATCCTAACCTAAGGCAGGCTTACATCTCGGATGAAGTATTTTACGCCATTCCTGGCGTATCTGCCCCTACTTCGCGGTGGGAACATTATACACGTCTATAACGTAACATAACCTAACCTAGCCCATCTAGCCCTACGCTGGTAATATTTTACAGAACACCGTTCGTGACGTCCCGTACATCTCGGTTGGAATGTTATATACGTCTGTAGCGTTACATATCCTAACCTAAGGCAGGCTATCACCTCGGATGTAGTATTTTACAACATTCCTAACCTATCGGCCCCTACTTCACGGTGGGAACATTATACACGTCTATAACGTAACATAACCAAACCTAACACATCAAGCCCCTCGCTGGTAATGTTTTACAGAATCCCGTTCGTGTCGTGCCGTGCGTCTCGGTTGGGACATTACATACGTCTACAACGTTATATATCCTAACATAAGGCAGGCTAACATCTCGGATGCAGTATTTTACGCCATTCCTGGCGTATCGGCCCCTACTTCTCGGTGGGAACATAATATAGGTCTATAACGTAGCATAACCTAACCTAACCCATCTAGCCCCTCGCTGGTAATGTTTTACAGAATCCCGTTCCTGTCGTCCCGTACATCTCGGTTGGGATATTATATACGTCTACAGCGATATATATCCTAACGTATGGCACGCTAACATCTCGGATGTAGTATTTTACAACATTCCTGGCGTATCGGCCCCTACTTCTCGGTGGGAACATTATACACGTCCATAACGTAACATAACCTAACCTAACACATCAAGCCCATCGTTGGTAATATTTTAGAGAATCCCGTTCGTGTCGTCCCGTACGTCTCGGTTGGGACATTATATACGTCTACAGCGTTATATATCCTAACCTAAGGCAGGCTAACATCTCGGATGAAGTATTTTACGCCATTTCTGGCGTATCGGCCCTTACTTTACGGTGGGAACATTATACACGTCTATAACGTAACATATCCTAACCTAACCCATCTAGCCCCTCGCTGGTAATGTTTTACAGAATCCCGTTCGTGACGTCCCGTACATCTCGGTTGGAATGTTATATACGTCTGTAGCGTTACATATCCTAACCTAAGGCAGGCTATCACCTCGGATGTAATATTTTACAACATTCCTAACCTATCGGCCCCTACTTCACGGTGGGAACATTATACACGTCTATAACGTAGCATAACCTAACCTAGCCCATCTAGCCCTTCGCTGGTAATATTTTACAGAATCCCGTTCGTGTCGTCCCGTACGTCTCTGTTGGCACATTATAAACGTCTACAGCGATATATATCCTAACGTAAGGCAGGCTAACATCTCGGATGTAGTATTTTACAACATTCCTGGCGTATCGGCCCTTACTTTACGGTGGGAACATTATACACGTCTATAACGTAACATAACCTAACCTAACCCATCTAGCCCTTCGCTGGTAATATTTTACAGAATCCTGTTCGTTTCGTCCCGTACGTCTCGGTTGGGATATTTTATAGGTCTATAGCGTTATATATCCTAACCTAAGGGAGGCTAACATCTCGGATGTAGTATTTTACAAGATGCCTGGCGTATCGGCCTCTACTTCTCAGTGGGAACATTATATAGGTCTATAACGTAGCATAACCTGACCTAACCCATCTAGCCCCTCGCTGGTAATGTTTTACAGAATCCCGTTCCTGTCGTCCCGTACGTCTGGGTTGGGACATTATAAACGTCTACAGCGATATATATTCTAACGTAAGGCAGGCCAACATCCCGGATGTAGTATTTTACAACATTCCTAACGTATCGGCCCCTACTTCTCGGTGGGAACATTATACAGGTCTAGAACGTAGCATAACCTAACCTAACCCATCTAGCCCCTCGCTGGTAATGTTTTACAGATTCCCGTTCCTGTCGTCCCGTACATCTCGGTTGGGATATTATATACGTCTACAGCGATATATATCCTAACGTAAGGCACGCTAACATCTCGGATGTAGTATTTTACAATATTCTTGGCGTATCGGCCCCTACTTCTCGGTGGGAACATTATACACGTCTATAACGTATCACAACCTAACCTAACCCATCTAGCCCCTCGCTGGTAATGTTTTACAGAATCCCGTTCCTGTCGTCCGGTACGTATCGGTTGGGACATTATAAACGTCTACAGCGATATATATCCTAACGTAAGGCAGGCCAACATCTCGGATGTAGTATTTTACAACATTCCTAACGTATCGGCCCCTACTTCTCGGTGGGAACATTATATAGGTCTATAACGTAGCATAACCTAACCTAACACATCTAGCCCCTCGCTGGTAATGTTTTACAGAATCCCGTTCCTGTCGACCCCTACATCTCGTTTGTGATATTATATACGTCTACAGCGATATATATCCTAACGTAAGGCAGGCTATCATCTCGGATGTAGTATTTTACAACATTCCTGGCGTATTGGCCCCTACTTCTCGGTGGGAACATTATACACGTCTATAACGTAACATAACCTATCCTAACACATCAAGCCCCTCGCTGGTAATGTTTTACAGAATCCCGTTCGTGTCGTCCCGTGCGTCTCGGTTGGGACATTACATACGTCTACAACGTTATATATCCTAACATAAGGCAGGCTAACATCTCGGATGCAGTATTTTACGCCATTCCTGGCGTATCGGCCCCTACTTCTCGGTGGGAACATTATATAGGTCTATAACGTAGCATAACCTAACCTAACCCATCTAGCCCCTCGCTGGTAATGTTTTACAGAATCCCGTTCCTGTCGTCCCGTACATCTCGGTTGGGATATTATATACGTCTACAGCGATATATATCCTAACGTAAGGCACGCTAACATCTCGGATGTAGTATTTTACAACATTCCTGGCGTATCGGCCCCTACTTCTCGGTGGGAACATTATACACGTCCATAACGTAACATAACCTAACCTAACACATCAAGCCCATCGTTGGTAATGTTTTAGAGAATCCCGTTCGTGTCGTCCCGTACGTCTCGGTTGGGACGTTATATACGTCTACAGCGCTATATATCCTAACCTAAGGCAGGATAACATCTCGGATGCAGTATTTTACGCCATTCCTGGCGTATCGGCCCCTACTTCACGGTGGGAACATTATACACGTCCATAACGTAACATATACGAACCTAACCCATCTAGCCCCTCGCTGGTAATGTTTTACAGAATCCCGTTCGTGACCTCCCGTACATCTCGGTTGGAATGTTATATACGTCTGTAGCGTTACATATCCTAACCTAAGGCAGGCTATCACCTCGGATGTAGTATTTTACAACATTCCTAACCTATCGGCCCCTAGTTCACGGAGGGAACATTATACACGTCTATAGCGTAACATAACCTAACCTAGCCCATCTAGCCCTTCGCTGGTAATATTTTACAGAATCCCGTTCGTGTCGTCCCGTGCGTCTCGGTTGGGATATTATTTACGTCTACAGCGATACGTATCCTAACCTAAGGCAGGCTAACATCTCGGATGTAGTATTTTACAACATTCCTAACGTATCGGCCCCAACTTCTCGGTGGGAACATTATATAGGTCTATAACGTAATATAACCTAACCTAACACATCAAGCCCCTCGCGGGTAATGTTTTACAGAATCCCGTTCGTGTCGTCCCGTATGTCTCGGTTGGGACATTATATACGTCTATAGCGTTATATATCCTAACCTAAGGCAGGGTATAATCTCGGATGCAGTATTTTACAACATTCCTGGCGTATCGGCACCTACTTCACGGTGGGAACATTATACACGTCTAAAACGTAACATAACCTAACCTAACCCATCTAGCCCCTCGCTGGTAATATTTAACAGAATCCCGTTCGTGTCGTCCCGTACGTCTCGGTTGGGACATTATATACGTCTGCAGCGTTATATATCCTAACCTAAGGCAGGCTTACATCTCGGATGAAGTATTTTACGCCATTCCTGGCGTATCTGCCCCTACTTCGCGGTGGGAACATTATACACGTCTATAACGTAACATAACCTAACCTAGCCCATCTAGCCCTACGCTGGTAATATTTTACAGAACACCGTTCGTGACGTCCCGTACATCTCGGTTGGAATGTTATATACGTCTGTAGCGTTACATATCCTAACCTAAGGCAGGCTATCACCTCGGATGTAGTATTTTACAACATTCCTAACCTATCGGCCCCTACTTCACGGTGGGAACATTATACACGTCTATAACGTAACATAACCAAACCTAACACATCAAGCCCCTCGCTGGTAATGTTTTACAGAATCCCGTTCGTGTCGTGCCGTGCGTCTCGGTTGGGACATTACATACGTCTACAACGTTATATATCCTAACATAAGGCAGGCTAACATCTCGGATGCAGTATTTTACGCCATTCCTGGCGTATCGGCCCCTACTTCTCGGTGGGAACATAATATAGGTCTATAACGTAGCATAACCTAACCTAACCCATCTAGCCCCTCGCTGGTAATGTTTTACAGAATCCCGTTCCTGTCGTCCCGTACATCTCGGTTGGGATATTATATACGTCTACAGCGATATATATCCTAACGTATGGCACGCTAACATCTCGGATGTAGTATTTTACAACATTCCTGGCGTATCGGCCCCTACTTCTCGGTGGGAACATTATACACGTCCATAACGTAACATAACCTAACCTAACACATCAAGCCCATCGTTGGTAATATTTTACAGAATCCCGTTCGTGTCGTCCCGTACGTCTCGGTTGGGACATTATATACGTCTACAGCGTTATATATCCTAACCTAAGGCAGGCTAACATCTCGGATGAAGTATTTTACGCCATTTCTGGCGTATCGGCCCTTACTTTACGGTGGGAACATTATACACGTCTATAACGTAACATATCCTAACCTAACCCATCTAGCCCCTCGCTGGTAATGTTTTACAGAATCCCGTTCGTGACGTCCCGTACATCTCGGTTGGAATGTTATATACGTCTGTAGCGTTACATATCCTAACCTAAGGCAGGCTATCACCTCGGATGTAGTATTTTACAACATTCCTAACCTATCGGCCCCTACTTCACGGTGGGAACATTATACACGTCTATAACGTAGCATAACCTAACCTAGCCCATCTAGCCCTTCGCTGGTAATATTTTACAGAATCCCGTTCGTGTCGTCCCGTACGTCTCTGTTGGCACATTATAAACGTCTACAGCGATATATATCCTAACGTAAGGCAGGCTAACATCTCGGATGTAGTATTTTACAACATTCCTGGCGTATCGGCCCTTACTTTACGGTGGGAACATTATACACGTCTATAACGTAACATAACCTAACCTAACCCATCTAGCCCTTCGCTGGTAATATTTTACAGAATCGTGTTCGTTTCGTCCCGTACGTCTCGGTTGGGATATTTTATAGGTCTATAGCGTTATATATCCTAACCTAAGGGAGGCTAACATCTCGGATGTAGTATTTTACAAGATGCCTGGCGTATCGGCCTCTACTTCTCGGTGGGAACATTATATAGGTCTATAACGTAGCATAACCTGACCTAACCCATCTAGCCCCTCGCTGGTAATGTTTTACAGAATCCCGTTCCTGTCGTCCCGTACGTCTGGGTTGGGACATTATAAACGTCTACAGCGATATATATCCTAACGTAAGGCAGGCCAACATCTCGGATGTAGTATTTTACAACATTCCTAACGTATCGGCCCCTACTTCTCGGTGGGAACATTATATAGGTCTATAACGTAGCATAACCTAACCTAACCCATCTAGCCCCTCGCTGGTAATGTTTTACAGAATCCCGTTCCTGTCGTCCCGTACATCTCGTTTGTGATATTATATACGTCTACAGCGATATATATCCTAACGTAAGGCAGGCTATCATCTCGGATGTAGTATTTTACAACATTCCTGGCGTATTGGCCCCTATTTCTCGGTGGGAACATTATACACGTCTATAACGTAACATAACCTATCCTAACACATCAAGCCCCTCGCTGGTAATGTTTTACAGAATCCCGTTCGTGTCGTCCCGTGCGTCTCGGTTGGGACATTACATACGTCTACAACGTTATATATCCTAACATAAGGCAGGCTAACATCTCGGATGCAGTATTTTACGCCATTCCTGCCGTATCGGCCCCTACTTCACGGTGGGAACATTATACACGTCTATAACGTAATATAACCTAACCTAACACATCCTGCCCGCCGCTGGTAATATTTCACATAATCCCGTTCTTGTCGTTCCGTACGTCTCGGTTGGGATATTATATACGTCTACAGCGATATATATCCTAACCTAAGGCAGGCTATCACCTTGGATGTAGTATTTTACAACATTCCTAACGTATCGGCCCCAACTTCTCGGTGGGAACATTATATAGGTCTATAACGTAGCATAACCTAACCTAAGCCATCTAGCCCCTCGCTTGTAATATTTCACACAATCCCGTTCGTGTCGTCCCGTACGTCTCGGTTGGGATATAATATACGTCTATAGCGTTATATATCCTAACCTAAGGCAGGCTATCATCTCGGATGCAGTATTTTACAACATTCCTGGCATATCGGCCCCTATTTCTCGGTGGGAACATTATATACGTCTATAACGTATCACAACCTAACCTAACCCATCTAGCCCCTCGCTGGTAATGTTTTACAGAATCCCGTTCCTGTCGTCCGGTACGTATCGGTTGGGACATTATAAACGTCTACAGCGATATATATCCTAACGTAAGGCAGGCCAACATCTCGGATGTAGTATTTTACAACATTCCTAACGTATCGGCCCCTACTTCTCGGTGGGAACATTATATAGGTCTATAACGTAGCATAACCTGACCTAACCCATCTAGCCCCTCGCTGGTAATGTTTTACAGAATCCCGTTCCTGTCGTCCCGTACGTCTGGGTTGGGACATTATAAACGTCTACAGCGATATATATTCTAACGTAAGGCAGGCCAACATCCCGGATGTAGTATTTTACAACATTCCTAACGTATCGGCCCCTACTTCTCGGTGGGAACATTATACAGGTCTAGAACGTAGCATAACCTAACCTAACCCATCTAGCCCCTCGCTGGTAATGTTTTACAGATTCCCGTTCCTGTCGTCCCGTACATCTCGGTTGGGATATTATATACGTCTACAGCGATATATATCCTAACGTAAGGCACGCTAACATCTCGGATGTAGTATTTTACAACATTCTTGGCGTATCGGCCCCTACTTCTCGGTGGGAACATTATACACGTCTATAACCTAACATAACCAAACCTAACACATCAAGCCCCTCGCTGGTAATGTTTTACAGAATCCCGTTCGTGTCGTCCCGTGCGTCTCGGTTGGGACATTATATACGTCTACAGCGATATATATCCTAACGTAAGGCGGGCCAACATCTCGGATGTAGTATTTTACAACATTCCTAACGTATCGGCCCCTACTTCTCGGTGGCAACATTATATAGGTCTATAACGTAGCATAACCTAACCTAACCCATCTAGCCCCTCGCTGGTAATGTTTTACAGAATCCCGTTCCTGTCGACCCGTACATCTCGTTTGTGATATTATATACGTCTACAGCGATATATATCCTAACGTAAGGCAGGCTATCATCTCGGATGTAGTATTTTACAACATTCCTGGCGTATTGGCCCCTACTTCTCGGTGGGAACATTATACACGTCTATAACGTAACATAACCTATCCTAACACATCAAGCCCCTCGCTGGTAATGTTTTACAGAATCCCGTTCGTGTCGTCCCGTGCGTCTCGGTTGGGACATTACATACGTCTACAACGTTATATATCCTAACATAAGGCAGGCTAACATCTCGGATGCAGTATTTTACGCCATTCCTGGCGTATCGGCCCCTACTTCTCGGTGGGAACATTATATAGGTCTATAACGTAGCATAACCTAACCTAACCCATCTAGCCCCTCGCTGGTAATGTTTTACAGAATCCCGTTCCTGTCGTCCCGTACATCTCGGTTGGGATATTATATACGTCTACAGCGATATATATCCTAACGTAAGGCACGCTAACATCTCGGATGTAGTATTTTACAACATTCCTGGCGTATCGGCCCCTGCTTCTCGGTGGGAACATTATACACGTCCATAACGTAATATAACCTAACCTAACACATCCTGCCCGCCGCTGGTAATATTTCACATAATCCCGTTCTTGTCGTTCCGTACGTCTCGGTTGGGATATTATATACGTCTACAGCGATATATATCCTAACCTAAGGCAGGCTATCACCTTGGATGTAGTATTTTACAACATTCCTAACGTATCGGCCCCAACTTCTCGGTGGGCACATTATATAGGACTATAACGTAATATAACCTAACCTAACCCATCTAGCCCCTCGCTGGTAATGTTTTACAGAATCCCGTTCCTGTCGACCCGTACATCTCGTTTGTGATATTATATACGTCTACAGCGATATATATCCTAACGTAAGGCAGGCTATCATCTCGGATGTAGTATTTTACAACATTCCTGGCGTATTGGCCCCTACTTCTCGGTGGGAACATTATACACGTCTATAACGTAACATAATCTATCCTAACACATCAAGCCCCTCGCTGGTAATGTTTTACAGAATCCCGTTCGTGTCGTCCCGTGCGTCTCGGTTGGGACATTACATACGTCTACAACGTTATATATCCTAACATAAGGCAGGCTAACATCTCGGATGCAGTATTTTACGCCATTCCTGGCGTATCGGCCCCTACTTCTCGGTGGGAACATTATATAGGTCTATAACGTAGCATAACCTAACCTAACCCATCTAGCCCCTCGCTGGTAATGTTTTACAGAATCCCGTTCCTGTCGTCCCGTACATCTCGGTTGGGATATTATATACGTCTACAGCGATATATATCCTAACGTAAGGCACGCTAACATCTCGGATGTAGTATTTTACAACATTCCTGGCGTATCGGCCCCTGCTTCTCGGTGGGAACATTATACACGTCCATAACGTAATATAACCTAACCTAACACATCCTGCCCGCCGCTGGTAATATTTCACATAATCCCGTTCTTGTCGTTCCGTACGTCTCGGTTGGGATATTATATACGTCTACAGCGATATATATCCTAACCTAAGGCAGGATATCACCTTGGATGTAGTATTTTACAACATTCCTAACGTATCGGCCCCAACTTCTCGGTGGGCACATTATATAGGACTATAACGTAATATAACCTAACCTAACACATCAAGCCCCTCGCTGGTAATGTTTTACAGAATCCCGTTCGTGCCGTCCCATATGTCTCGGTTGGGACATTATATACGTCTATAGCGTTATATATCCTAACCTAAGGCAGGCTATAATCTCGGATGCAATATTTTACAACATTCCTGGCGTATCGGCCCCTACTCCACGGTGGGAACATTATACACGTCTATAACGTAACATAACCTAACCTAACCCATCTAGCCCCTCGCTAGTAATATTTCACAGAATCCCGTTCGTGTCGTCCCGTACGTCTCGGTTGGGACATCATAAACGTCTACAGCGATATGTATCCTAACCTAAGGCAGGCTATCACCTCGGGTGCAGTATTTTATGCCATTCCTGGCGTATCGGCCCCTACTTTACGGTGGGAACATTATACACGTCTATAACGTAACAGAACCTAACCTCACCCATCTAGCCCCTCGCTGGTAATATTTTACAGAATCCCGTTCGTGTCGTCCCGTACGTCTCGGTTGGGACATTATAAATGTCTACAGCGATATATATCCTAACGTAAGGCAGGCCAACATCTCGGATGTAGTATTTTACAACATTCCTAACGTATCGGCCCCTACTTCTCGGTGGGAACATTATATAGGTCTATAACGTAGCATAACCAAACCTAACACATCAAGCCCCTCGCTGGTAATGTTTTACAGAATCCCGTTCGTGTCGTCCCGTGCGTCTCGGTTGGGACATTATATACGTCTACAGCGATATATATCCTAACGTAAGGCGGGCCAACATCTCGGATGTAGTATTTTACAACATTCCTGGCGTATTGGCCCCTACTTCTCGGTGGGAACATTATACACGTCTATAACGTAACATAACCTATCCTAACACATCAAGCCCCTCGCTGGTAATGTTTTACAGAATCCCGTTCGTGTCGTCCCGTGCGTCTCGGTTGGGACATTACATACGTCTACAACGTTATATATCCTAACATAAGGCAGGCCAACATCTCGGATGTAGTATTTTACAACATTCCTAACGTATCGGCCCCTACTTCTCGGTGGGAACATTATATAGGTCTATAAAGTAGCATAACCTGACCTAACCCATCTAGCCCCTCGCTGGTAATGTTTTACAGAATCCCGTTCCTGTCGTCCCGTACGTCTGGGTTGGGACATTATAAACGTCTACAGCGATATATATTCTAACGTAAGGCAGGCCAGCATCCCGGATGTAGTATTTTACAACATTCCTAACGTATCGGCCCCTACTTCTCGGTGGGAACATTATACAGGTCTAGAACGTAGCATAACCTAACCTAACCCATCTAGCCCCTCGCTGGTAATGTTTTACAGATTCCCGTTCCTGTCGTCCCGTACATCTCGGTTGGGATATTATATACGTCTACAGCGATATATATCCTAACGTAAGGCACGCTAACATCTCGGATGTAGTATTTTACAACATTCTTGGCGTATCGGCCCCTACTTCTCGGTGGGAACATTATACACGTCTATAACGTAACATAACCAAACCTAACACATCAAGCCCCTCGCTGGTAATGTTTTACAGAATCCCGTTCGTGTCGTCCCGTGCGTCTCGGTTGGGACATTATATACGTCTACAGCGATATATATCCTAACGTAAGGCGGGCCAACATCTCGGATGTAGTATTTTACAACATTCCTAACGTATCGGCCCCTACTTCTCGGTGGCAACATTATATAGGTCTATAACGTAGCATAACCTAACCTAACCCATCTAGCCCCTCGCTGGTAATGTTTTACAGAATCCCGTTCCTGTCGACCCGTACATCTCGTTTGTGATATTATATACGTCTACAGCGATATATATCCTAACGTAAGGCAGGCTATCATCTCGGATGTAGTATTTTACAACATTCCTGGCGTATTGGCCCCTACTTCTCGGTGGGAACATTATACACGTCTATAACGTAACATAACCTATCCTAACACATCAAGCCCCTCGCTGGTAATGTTTTACAGAATCCCGTTCGTGTCGTCCCGTGCGTCTCGGTTGGGACATTACATACGTCTACAACGTTATATATCCTAACATAAGGCAGGCTATCACCTTGGATGTAGTATTTTACAACATTCCTAACGTATCGGCCCCAACTTCTCGGTGGGCACATTATATAGGACTATAACGTAATATAACCTAACCTAACACATCAAGCCCCTCGCTGGTAATGTTTTACAGAATCCCGTTCGTGCCGTCCCATATGTCTCGGTTGGGACATTATATACGTCTATAGCGTTATATATCCTAACCTAAGGCAGGCTATAATCTCGGATGCAATATTTTACAACATTCCTGGCGTATCGGCCCCTACTCCACGGTGGGAACATTATACACGTCTATAACGTAACATAACCTAACCTAACCCATCTAGCCCCTCGCTAGTAATATTTCACAGAATCCCGTTCGTGTCGTCCCGTACGTCTCGGTTGGGACATCATAAACGTCTACAGCGATATGTATCCTAACCTAAGGCAGGCTATCACCTCGGGTGCAGTATTTTATGCCATTCCTGGCGTATCGGCCCCTACTTTACGGTGGGAACATTATACACGTCTATAACGTAACAGAACCTAACCTCACCCATCTAGCCCCTCGCTGGTAATATTTTACAGAATCCCGTTCGTGTCGTCCCGTACGTCTCGGTTGGGACATTATAAATGTCTACAGCGATATATATCCTAACGTAAGGCAGGCCAACATCTCGGATGTAGTATTTTACAACATTCCTAACGTATCGGCCCCTACTTCTCGGTGGGAACATTATATAGGTCTATAACGTAGCATAACCAAACCTAACACATCAAGCCCCTCGCTGGTAATGTTTTATAGAATCCCGTTCGTGTCGTCCCGTGCGTCTCGGTTGGGACATTATATACGTCTACAGCGATATATATCCTAACGTAAGGCGGGCCAACATCTCGGATGTAGTATTTTACAACATTCCTAACGTATCGGCCCCTACTTCTCGGTGGCAACATTATATAGGTCTATAACGTAGCATAACCTAACCTAACACATCTAGCCCCTCGCTGGTAATGTTTTACAGAATCCCGTTCCTGTCGACCCGTACATCTCGTTTGCGATATTATATACGTCTACAGCGATATATATCCTAACGTAAGGCAGGCTATCATCTCGGATGTAGTATTTTACAACATTCCTGGCGTATTGGCCCCTACTTCTCGGTGGGAACATTATACACGTCTATAACGTAACATAACCTATCCTAACACATCAAGCCCCTCGCTGGTAATGTTTTACAGAATCCCGTTCGTGTCGTCCCGTGCGTCTCGGTTGGGACATTACATACGTCTACAACGTTATATATCCTAACATAAGGCAGGCTAACATCTCGGATGCAGTATTTTACGCCATTCCTGGCGTATCGGCCCCTACTTCTCGGTGGGAACATTATATAGGTCTATAACGTAGCATAACCTAACCTAACCCATCTAGCCCCTCGCTGGTAATGTTTTACAGAATCCCGTTCCTGTCGTCCCGTACATCTCGGTTGGGATATTATATACGTCTACAGCGATATATATCCTAACGTAAGGCACGCTAACATCTCGGATGTAGTATTTTACAACATTCCTGGCGTATCGGCCCCTACTTCTCGGTGGGAACATTATACACGTCCATAACGTAACATAACCTAACCTAACACATCAAGCCCATCGTTGGTAATGTTTTAGAGAATCCCGTTCGTGTCGTCCCGTACGTCTCGGTTGGGACGTTATATACGTCTACAGCGCTATATATCCTAACCTAAGGCAGGATAACATCTCGGATGCAGTATTTTACGCCATTCCTGGCGTATCGGCCCCTACTTCACGGTGGGAACATTATACACGTCCATAACGTAACATATACGAACCTAACCCATCTAGCCCCTCGCTGGTAATGTTTTACAGAATCCCGTTCGTGACCTCCCGTACATCTCGGTTGGAATGTTATATACGTCTGTAGCGTTACATATCCTAACCTAAGGCAGGCTATCACCTCGGATGTAGTATTTTACAACATTCCTAACCTATCGGCCCCTAGTTCACGGAGGGAACATTATACACGTCTATAGCGTAACATAACCTAACCTAGCCCATCTAGCCCTTCGCTGGTAATATTTTACAGAATCCCGTTCGTGTCGTCCCGTGCGTCTCGGTTGGGATATTATTTACGTCTACAGCGATACGTATCCTAACCTAAGGCAGGCTAACATCTCGGATGTAGTATTTTACAACATTCCTAACGTATCGGCCCCAACTTCTCGGTGGGAACATTATATAGGTCTATAACGTAATATAACCTAACCTAACACATCAAGCCCCTCGCGGGTAATGTTTTACAGAATCCCTTTCGTGTCGTCCCGTATGTCTCGGTTGGGACATTATATACGTCTATAGCGTTATATATCCTAACCTAAGGCAGGGTATAATCTCGGATGCAGTATTTTACAACATTCCTGGCGTATCGGCACCTACTTCACGGTGGGAACATTATACACGTCTAAAACGTAACATAACCTAACCTAACCCATCTAGCCCCTCGCTGGTAATATTTTACAGAATCCCGTTCGTGTCGTCCCGTACGTCTCGGTTGGGACATTATATACGTCTACAGCGTTATATATCCTAACCTAAGGCAGGCTAACATCTCGGATGAAGTATTTTACGCCATTTCTGGCGTATCGGCCCTTACTTTACGGTGGGAACATTATACACGTCTATAACGTAACATATCCTAACCTAACCCATCTAGCCCCTCGCTGGTAATGTTTTACAGAATCCCGTTCGTGACGTCCCGTACATCTCGGTTGGAATGTTATATACGTCTGTAGCGTTACATATCCTAACCTAAGGCAGGCTATCACCTCGGATGTAGTATTTTACAACATTCCTAACCTATCGGCCCCTACTTCACGGTGGGAACATTATACACGTCTATAACGTAGCATAACCTAACCTAGCCCATCTAGCCCTTCGCTGGTAATATTTTACAGAATCCCGTTCGTGTCGTCCCGTACGTCTCTGTTGGCACATTATAAACGTCTACAGCGATATATATCCTAACGTAAGGCAGGCTAACATCTCGGATGTAGTATTTTACAACATTCCTAGCGTATCGGCCCTTACTTTACGGTGGGAACATTATACACGTCTATAACGTAACATAACCTAACCTAACCCATCTAGCCCTTCGCTGGTAATATTTTACAGAATCCTGTTCGTTTCGTCCCGTACGTCTCGGTTGGGATATTTTATAGGTCTATAGCGTTATATATCCTAACCTAAGGGAGGCTAACATCTCGGATGTAGTATTTTACAAGATGCCTGGCGTATCGGCCTCTACTTCTCGGTGGGAACATTATATAGGTCTATAACGTAGCATAACCTGACCTAACCCATCTAGCCCCTCGCTGGTAATGTTTTACAGAATCCCGTTCCTGTCGTCCCGTACGTCTGGGTTGGGACATTATAAACGTCTACAGCGATATATATTCTAACGTAAGGCAGGCCAACATCCCGGATGTAGTATTTTACAACATTCCTAACGTATCGGCCCCTACTTCTCGGTGGGAACATTATACAGGTCTAGAACGTAGCATAACCTAACCTAACCCATCTAGCCCCTCGCTGGTAATGTTTTACAGATTCCCGTTCCTGTCGTCCCGTACATCTCGGTTGGGATATTATATACGTCTACAGCGATATATATCCTAACGTAAGGCACGCTAACATCTCGGATGTAGTATTTTACAATATTCTTGGCGTATCGGCCCCTACTTCTCGGTGGGAACATTATACACGTCTATAACGTAACATAACCAAACCTAACACATCAAGCCCGTCGCTGGTAATGTTTTACAGAATCCCGTTCGTGTCATCCCGTGCGTCTCGGTTGGGACATTATATACGTCTACAGCGATATATATCCTAACGTAAGGCGGGCCAACATCTCGGATGTAGTATTTTACAACATTCCTAACGTATCGGCTCCTACTTCTCGGTGGCAACATTATATAGGTCTATAACGTAGCATAACCTAACCTAACCCATCTAGCCCCTCGCTGGTAATGTTTTACAGAATCCCGTTCCTGTCGACACGTACATCTCGTTTGTGATATTATATACGTCTACAGCGATATATATCCTAACGTAAGGCAGGCTATCATCTCGGATGTAGTATTTTACAACATTCCTGGCGTATTGGCCCCTACTTCTCGGTGGGAACATTATACACGTCTATAACGTAACATAACCTATCCTAACACATCAAGCCCCTCGTTGGTAATGTTTTACAGAATCCCGTTCGTGTCGTCCCGTGCGTCTCGGTTGGGACATTACATACGTCTACAACGTTATATATCCTAACATAAGGCAGGCTAACATCTCGGATGCAGTATTTTACGCCATTCCTGGCGTATCGGCCCCTACTTCTCGGTGGGAACATTATATAGGTCTATAACGTAGCATAACCTAACCTAACCCATCTAGCCCCTCGCTGGTAATGTTTTACAGAATCCCGTTCCTGTCGTCCCGTACATCTCGGTTGGGATATTATATACGTCTACAGCGATATATATCCTAACGTAAGGCACGCTAACATCTCGGATGTAGTATTTTACAACATTCCTGGCGTATCGGCCCCTACTTCTCGGTGGGAACATTATACACGTCCATAACGTAACATAACCTAACCTAACACATCAAGCCCATCGTTGGTAATGTTTTAGAGAATCCCGTTCGTGTCGTCCCGTACGTCTCGGTTGGGACGTTATATACGTCTACAGCGCTATATATCCTAACCTAAGGCAGGATAACATCTCGGATGCAGTATTTTACGCCATTCCTGGCGTATCGGCCCCTACTTCACGGTGGGAACATTATACACGTCCATAACGTAACATATACGAACCTAACCCATCTAGCCCCTCGCTGGTAATGTTTTACAGAATCCCGTTCGTGACCTCCCGTACATCTCGGTTGGAATGTTATATACGTCTGTAGCGTTACATATCCTAACCTAAGGCAGGCTATCACCTCGGATGTAGTATTTTACAACATTCCTAACCTATCGGCCCCTAGTTCACGGAGGGAACATTATACACGTCTATAGCGTAACATAACCTAACCTAGCCCATCTAGCCCTTCGCTGGTAATATTTTACAGAATCCCGTTCGTGTCGTCCCGTGCGTCTCGGTTGGGATATTATTTACGTCTACAGCGATACATATCCTAACCTAAGGCAGGCTAACATCTCGGATGTAGTATTTTACAACATTCCTAACGTATCGGCCCCAACTTCTCGGTGGGAACATTATATAGGTCTATAACGTAACATAACCTAACCTAACACATCAAGCCCCTCGCTGGTAATGTTTTACAGAATCCCGTTCGTGTCGTCCCGTATGTGTCGGTTGGGACATTATATACGTCTATAGCGTTATATATCCTAACCTAAGGCAGGGTATAATCTCGGATGCAGTATTTTACAACATTCCTGGCGTATCGGCACCTACTTCACGGTGGGAACATTATACACGTCTAAAACGTAACATAACCTAACCTAACCCATCTAGCCCCTCGCTGGTAATATTTTACAGAATCCCGTTCGTGTCGTCCCGTACGTCTCGGTTGGGACATTATATACGTCTACAGCGTTATATATCCTAACCTAAGGCAGGCTAACATCTCGGATGTAGTATTTTACAAGATGCCTGGCGTATCGGCCTCTACTTCTCGGTGGGAACATTATATAGGTCTATAACGTAGCATAACCTGACCTAACCCATCTAGCCCCTCGCTGGTAATGTTTTACAGAATCCCGTTCCTGTCGTCCCGTACGTCTGGGTTGGGACATTATAAACGTCTACAGCGATATATATTCTAACGTAAGGCAGGCCAACATCCCGGATGTAGTATTTTACAACATTCCTAACGTATCGGCCCCTACTTCTCGGTGGGAACATTATACAGGTCTAGAACGTAGCAT
The DNA here is from genome assembly GCA_963969225.1 of Xylocopa violacea. NCBI lineage: Eukaryota > Metazoa > Arthropoda > Insecta > Hymenoptera > Apidae > Xylocopa > Xylocopa violacea. Next base: position 13,867,817 of record CAXAJV010000008.1, on the reverse strand, counting down.
AACCTAACCTAACCCATCTAGCCCCTCGCTGGTAATGTTTTACAGATTCCCGTTCCTGTCGTCCCGTACATCTCGGTTGGGATATTATATACGTCTACAGCGATATATATCCTAACGTAAGGCACGCTAACATCTCGGATGTAGTATTTTACAATATTCTTGGCGTATCGGCCCCTACTTCTCGGTGGGAACATTATACACGTCTATAACGTAACATAACCAAACCTAACACATCAAGCCCCTCGCTGGTAATGTTTTACAGAATCCCGTTCGTGTCATCCCGTGCGTCTCGGTTGGGACATTATATACGTCTACAGCGATATATATCCTAACGTAAGGCGGGCCAACATCTCGGATGTAGTATTTTACAACATTCCTAACGTATCGGCTCCTACTTCTCGGTGGCAACATTATATAGGTCTATAACGTAGCATAACCTAACCTAACCCATCTAGCCCCTCGCTGGTAATGTTTTACAGAATCCCGTTCCTGTCGACCCGTACATCTCGTTTGTGATATTATATACGTCTACAGCGATATATATCCTAACGTAAGGCAGGCTATCATCTCGGATGTAGTATTTTACAACATTCCTGGCGTATTGGCCCCTACTTCTCGGTGGGAACATTATACACGTCTATAACGTAACATAACCTATCCTAACACATCAAGCCCCTCGTTGGTAATGTTTTACAGAATCCCGTTCGTGTCGTCCCGTGCGTCTCGGTTGGGACATTACATACGTCTACAACGTTATATATCCTAACATAAGGCAGGCTAACATCTCGGATGCAGTATTTTACGCCATTCCTGGCGTATCGGCCCCTACTTCTCGGTGGGAACATTATATAGGTCTATAACGTAGCATAACCTAACCTAACCCATCTAGCCCCTCGCTGGTAATGTTTTACAGAATCCCGTTCCTGTCGTCCCGTACATCTCGGTTGGGATATTATATACGTCTACAGCGATATATATCCTAACGTAAGGCACGCTAACATCTCGGATGTAGTATTTTACAACATTCCTGGCGTATCGGCCCCTACTTCTCGGTGGGAACATTATACACGTCCATAACGTAACATAACCTAACCTAACACATCAAGCCCATCGTTGGTAATGTTTTAGAGAATCCCGTTCGTGTCGTCCCGTACGTCTCGGTTGGGACGTTATATACGTCTACAGCGCTATATATCCTAACCTAAGGCAGGATAACATCTCGGATGCAGTATTTTACGCCATTCCTGGCGTATCGGCCCCTACTTCACGGTGGGAACATTATACACGTCCATAACGTAACATATACGAACCTAACCCATCTAGCCCCTCGCTGGTAATGTTTTACAGAATCCCGTTCGTGACCTCCCGTACATCTCGGTTGGAATGTTATATACGTCTGTAGCGTTACATATCCTAACCTAAGGCAGGCTATCACCTCGGATGTAGTATTTTACAACATTCCTAACCTATCGGCCCCTAGTTCACGGAGGGAACATTATACACGTCTATAGCGTAACATAACCTAACCTAGCCCATCTAGCCCTTCGCTGGTAATATTTTACAGAATCCCGTTCGTGTCGTCCCGTGCGTCTCGGTTGGGATATTATTTACGTCTACAGCGATACATATCCTAACCTAAGGCAGGCTAACATCTCGGATGTAGTATTTTACAACATTCCTAACGTATCGGCCCCAACTTCTCGGTGGGAACATTATATAGGTCTATAACGTAACATAACCTAACCTAACACATCAAGCCCCTCGCTGGTAATGTTTTACAGAATCCCGTTCGTGTCGTCCCGTATGTGTCGGTTGGGACATTATATACGTCTATAGCGTTATATATCCTAACCTAAGGCAGGGTATAATCTCGGATGCAGTATTTTACAACATTCCTGGCGTATCGGCACCTACTTCACGGTGGGAACATTATACACGTCTAAAACGTAACATAACCTAACCTAACCCATCTAGCCCCTCGCTGGTAATATTTTACAGAATCCCGTTCGTGTCGTCCCGTACGTCTCGGTTGGGACATTATATACGTCTACAGCGTTATATATCCTAACCTAAGGCAGGCTAACATCTCGGATGAAGTATTTTACGCCATTTCTGGCGTATCGGCCCTTACTTTACGGTGGGAACATTATACACGTCTATAACGTAACCTATCCTAACCTAACCCATCTAGCCCCTAGCTGGTAATGTTTTACAGAATCCCGTTCGTGACGTCCCGTACATCTCGGTTGGAATGTTATATACGTCTGTAGCGTTACATATCCTAACCTAAGGCAGGCTATCACCTCGGATGTAGTATTTTACAACATTCCTAACCTATCGGCCCCTACTTCACGGTGGGAACATTATACACGTCTATAACGTAGCATAACCTAACCTAGCCCATCTAGCCCTTCGCTGGTAATATTTTACAGAATCCCGTTCGTGTCGTCCCGTACGTCTCTGTTGGCACATTATAAACGTCTGCAGCGATATATATCCTAACGTAAGGCAGGCTAACATCTCGGATGTAGTATTTTACAACATGCCTGGCGTATCGGCCTCTACTTCTCGGTGGGAACATTATATAGGTCTATAACGTAGCATAACCTGACCTAACCCATCTAGCCCCTCGCTGGTAATGTTTTACAGAATCCCGTTCCTGTCGTCCCGTACGTCTGGGTTGGGGCATTATAAACGTCTACAGCGATATATATTCTAACGTAAGGCAGGCCAACATCCCGGATGTAGTATTTTACAACATTCCTAACGTATCGGCCCCTACTTCTCGGTGGGAACATTATACAGGTCTAGAACGTAGCATAACCTAACCTAACCCATCTAGCCCCTCGCTGGTAATGTTTTACAGATTCCCGTTCCTGTCGTCCCGTACATCTCGGTTGGGATATTATATACGTCTACAGCGATATATATCCTAACGTAAGGCACGCTAACATCTCGGATGTAGTATTTTACAACATTCTTGGCGTATCGACCCCTACTTCTCGGTGGGAACATTATACACGTCTATAACGTAACATAACCAAACCTAACACATCAAGCCCCTCGCTGGTAATGTTTTACAGAATCCCGTTCGTGTCATCCCGTGCGTCTCGGTTGGGACATTATATACGTCTACAGCGATATATATCCTAACGTAAGGCGGGCCAACATCTCGGATGTAGTATTTTACAACATTCCTAACGTATCGGCTCCTACTTCTCGGTGGCAACATTATATAGGTCTATAACGTAGCATAACCTAACCTAACCCATCTAGCCCCTCGCTGGTAATGTTTTACAGAATCCCGTTCCTGTCGACCCGTACATCTCGTTTGTGATATTATATACGTCTACAGCGATATATATCCTAACGTAAGGCAGGCTATCATCTCGGATGTAGTATTTTACAACATTCCTGGCGTATTGGCCCCTACTTCTCGGTGGGAACATTATACACGTCTATAACGTAACATAACCTATCCTAACACATCAAGCCCCTCGCTGGTAATGTTTTACAGAATCCCGTTCGTGTCGTCCCGTGCGTCTCGGTTGGGACATTACATACGTCTACAACGTTATATATCCTAACATAAGGCAGGCTAACATCTCGGATGCAGTATTTTACGCCATTCCTGGCGTATCGGCCCCTACTTCTCGGTGGGAACATTATATAGGTCTATAACGTAGCATAACCTAACCTAACCCATCTAGCCCCTCGCTGGTAATGTTTTACAGAATCCCGTTCCTGTCGTCCCGTACATCTCGGTTGGGATATTATATACGTCTACAGCGATATATATCGTAACGTAAGGCACGCTAACATCTCGGATGTAGTATTTTACAACATTCCTGGCGTATCGGCCCCTACTTCTCGGTGGGAACATTATACACGTCCATAACGTAACATAACCTAACCTAACACATCAAGCCCATCGTTGGTAATGTTTTAGAGAATCCCGTTCGTGTCGTCCCGTACGTCTCGGTTGGGACGTTATATACGTCTACAGCGCTATATATCCTAACCTAAGGCAGGATAACATCTCGGATGCAGTATTTTACGCCATTCCTGGCGTATCGGCCCCTACTTCACGGTGGGAACATTATACACGTCCATAACGTAACATATACGAACCTAACCCATCTAGCCCCTCGCTGGTAATGTTTTACAGAATCCCGTTCGTGACCTCCCGTAAATCTCGGTTGGAATGTTATATACGTCTGTAGCGTTACATATCCTAACCTAAGGCAGGCTATCACCTCGGATGTAGTATTTTACAACATTCCTAACCTATCGGCCCCTAGTTCACGGAGGGAACATTATACACGTCTATAGCGTAACATAACCTAACCTAGCCCATCTAGCCCTTCGCTGGTAATATTTTACAGAATCCCGTTCGTGTCGTCCCGTGCGTCTCGGTTGGGATATTATTTACGTCTACAGCGATACATATCCTAACCTAAGGCAGGCTAACATCTCGGATGTAGTATTTTACAACATTCCTAACGTATCGGCCCCAACTTCTCGGTGGGAACATTATATAGGTCTATAACGTAATATAACCTAACCTAACACATCAAGCCCCTCGCTGGTAATGTTTTACAGAATCCCGTTCGTGTCGTCCCGTATGTCTCGGTTGGGACATTATATACGTCTATAGCGTTATATATCCTAACCTAAGGCAGGGTATAATCTCGGATGCAGTATTTTACAACATTCCTGGCGTATCGGCACCTACTTCACGGTGGGAACATTATACACGTCTAAAACGTAACATAACCTAACCTAACCCATCTAGCCCCTCGCTGGTAATATTTTACAGAATCCCGTTCGTGTCGTTCCGTACGTCTCGGTTGGGACATTATATACGTCTACAGCGTTATATATCCTAACCTAAGGCAGGCTAACATCTCGGATGAAGTATTTTACGCCATTTCTGTCGTATCGGCCCCTACTTCACGGTGGGAACATTATACACGTCCATAACGTAACATATCCTAACCTAACCCATCTAGCCCCTCGCTGGTAATGTTTTACATAATCCCGTTCGTGACGTCCCGTACATCTCGGTTGGAATGTTATATACGTCTGTAGCGTTACATATCCTAACCTAAGTCAGGCTAACATCTCGGATGAATTATTTTACGCCATTCCTGGCGTATCGGCCCCTACTTCACGGTGGGTTAATTATACACGTCTATAACGTAACATATCATAACCTAACCCATCTAGCCCCTCGCTGGTAATGCTTTACAGAATCCCGTTCCTGTCGTCCCGTACGTCTCGGTTGGGACATTATAAGCGTCTACAGCGATATATATCCTAACGTAAGGCAGGCCAACATCTCGGATGTAGTATTTTACAACATTCCTAACCTATCGGCCCCTACTTCACGGTGGGAACATTATACACGTCTATAACGTAACATAACCTAACCTATCCCATCTAGCCACTCGCTGTTACTATTTTACAGAATCCCGTTCGTGTCGTCCCGTACGTCTCGGTTGGGACATTATAGACGTCTACAGCGTTATATATCCTAACCTAAGTCAGGCTAACATCTCGGATGAATTATTTTACGCCATTCCTGGCGTATCGGCCCCTACTTCACGGTGGGTTAATTATACACGTCTATAACGTAACATAACCTAACCTAGCCCATCTAGCCCTTCGCTGGTAATATTTTACAGAATCCCGTTCGTGTCGTCCCGTACGTCTCGGTTGGGACATTATAAACGTCTACAGCGATATATATCCTAACGTAAGGCAGGCTAACATCTCGGATGTAGTATTTTACAACATTCCTGGCGTATCGGCCCCTACTTCTCGGTGGGAACATTATATACGTCTATAACGTATCACAACCTAACCTAACCCATCTAGCCCCTCGCTGGTAATGTTTTACAGAATCCCGTTCCTGTCGTCCCGTACGTCTCGGTTGGGACATTATATACGTCTACAGCGTTATATATCCTAACCTAAGGCAGGCTAACATCTCGGATGAAGTATTTTACGCCATTTCTATCGTTTCGGCCCTTACGTTACGGTGGGAACATTATACACGTCTATAACGTAACATAACCTAACCTATCCCATCTAGCCACTCGCTGTTACTATTTTACAGAATCCCGTTCGTGTCGTCCCGTACGTCTCGGTTGGGACATTATAGACGTCTACAGCGTTATATATCCTAACCTAAGTCAGGCTAACATCTCGGATGAATTATTTTACGCCATTCCTGGCGTATCGGCCCCTACTTCACGGTGGGTTAATTATACACGTCTATAACGTAACATATCATAACCTAACCCATCTAGCCCCTCGCTGGTAATGCTTTACAGAATCCCGTTCCTGCCGTCCCGTACGTCTCGGTTGGGACATTATAAGCGTCTACAGCGATATATATCCTAACGTAAGGCAGGCCAACATCTCGGATGTAGTATTTTACAACATTCCTAACCTATCGGCCCCTACTTCACGGTGGGAACATTATACACGTCTATAACGTAACATAACCTAACCTAGCCCATCTAGCCCTTCGCTGGTAATATTTTACAGAATCCCGTTCGTGTCGTCCCGTACGTCTCGGTTGGGACATTATAAACGTCTACAGCGATATATATCCTAACGTAAGGCAGGCTAACATCTCGGATGTAGTATTTTACAACATTCCTGGCGTATCGGCCCCTACTTCTCGGTGGGAACATTATATACGTCTATAACGTATCACAACCTAACCTAACCCATCTAGCCCCTCGCTGGTAATGTTTTACAGAATCCCGATCCTGTCGTCCCGTACGTCTCGGTTGGGACATTATATACGTCTACAGCGTTATATATCCTAACCTAAGTCAGGCTAACATCTCGGATGAATTATTTTACGCCATTCCTGGCGTATCGGCCCCTACTTCACGGTGGGTTAATTATACACGTCTATAACGTAACATATCATAACCTAACCCATCTAGCCCCTCGCTGGTAATGCTTTACAGAATCCCGTTCCTGTCGTCCCGTACGTCTCGGTTGGGACATTATAAGCGTCTACAGCGATATATATCCTAACGTAAGGCAGGCTAACATCTCGGATGTAGTATTTTACAACATTCCTAACCTATCGGCCCCTACTTCACGGTGGGAACATTATACACGTCTATAACGTAACATAACCTAACCTAGCCCATCTAGCCCTTCGCTGGTAATATTTTACAGAATCCCGTTCGTGTCGTCCCGTACATCTCGGTTGGGACATTATAAACGTCTACACCGATATATATCCTAACCTAAGGCAGGCTATCATCTCGGATGCAGTATTTTACGCCATTCCTGGCGTATCGGCCCCTACTTCACGGTGGGAACATTATATAGGTCTATAACGTAATATAACCTAACCTAACTCATCAAGCCCATCGTTGGTAATGTTTTAAAGAATCCCGTTCGCGTCGTCCCGTACGTCTCGGTTGGGACATTATATACGTCTACAGCGTTATATATCCTAACCTAGGGCAGGCTAACATCTCGGATCAAGTATTTTACGCCATTCCTGGCGTATCGGCCCTTACTTTACGGTGGGAACATTATACACGTCTATAACGTAACATAACCTAACCTAACCCATCTAGCCCTTCGCTGGTAATATTTTACAGAACCCCGTTCGTGTCGTCCCGTACGTCTCGGTTGGGACATCATATACGTCTACAGCGTTATATATCCTAACCTAATGCAGGCTTTCATCTCGGATGAAGTATTTTACGCCATTTCTGTCGTATCGGCCCCTACTTCACGGTGGGAACATTATACACGTCCATAACGTAACATATCCTAACCTAACCCATCTAGCCCCTCGCTGGTAATGTTTTACATAATCCCGTTCGTGACGTCCCGTACATCTCGGTTGGAATGTTATATACGTCTGTAGCGTTACATATCCTAACCTAAGTCAGGCTAACATCTCGGATGAATTATTTTACGCCATTCCTGGCGTATCGGCCCCTACTTCACGGTGGGTTAATTATACACGTCTATAACGTAACATATCATAACCTAACCCATCTAGCCCCTCGCTGGTAATGCTTTACAGAATCCCGTTCCTGTCGTCCCGTACGTCTCGGTTGGGACATTATAAGCGTCTACAGCGATATATATCCTAACGTAAGGCAGGCCAACATCTCGGATGTAGTATTTTACAACATTCCTAACCTATCGGCCCCTACTTCACGGTGGGAACATTATACACGTCTATAACGTAACATAACCTAACCTATCCCATCTAGCCACTCGCTGTTACTATTTTACAGAATCCCGTTCGTGTCGTCCCGTACGTCTCGGTTGGGACATTATAGACGTCTAGAGCGTTATATATCCTAACCTAAGTCAGGCTAACATCTCGGATGAATTATTTTACGCCATTCCTGGCGTATCGGCCCCTACTTCACGGTGGGTTAATTATACACGTCTATAACGTAACATAACCTAACCTAGCCCATCTAGCCCTTCGCTGGTAATATTTTACAGAATCCCGTTCGTGTCGTCCCGTACGTCTCGGTTGGGACATTATAAACGTCTACAGCGATATATATCCTAACGTAAGGCAGGCTAACATCTCGGATGTAGTATTTTACAACATTCCTGGCGTATCGGCCCCTACTTCTCGGTGGGAACATTATATACGTCTATAACGTATCACAACCTAACCTAACCCATCTAGCCCCTCGCTGGTAATGTTTTACAGAATCCCGTTCCTGTCGTCCCGTACGTCTCGGTTGGGACATTATATACGTCTACAGCGTTATATATCCTAACCTAAGGCAGGCTAACATCTCGGATGAAGTATTTTACGCCATTTCTATCGTTTCGGCCCTTACGTTACGGTGGGAACATTATACACGTCTATAACGTAACATAACCTAACCTATCCCATCTAGCCACTCGCTGTTACTATTTTACAGAATCCCGTTCGTGTCGTCCCGTACGTCTCGGTTGGGACATTATAGACGTCTACAGCGTTATATATCCTAACCTAAGTCAGGCTAACATCTCGGATGAATTATTTTACGCCATTCCTGGCGTATCGGCCCCTACTTCACGGTGGGTTAATTATACACGTCTATAACGTAACATATCATAACCTAACCCATCTAGCCCCTCGCTGGTAATGCTTTACAGAATCCCGTTCCTGCCGTCCCGTACGTCTCGGTTGGGACATTATAAGCGTCTACAGCGATATATATCCTAACGTAAGGCAGGCCAACATCTCGGATGTAGTATTTTACAACATTCCTAACCTATCGGCCCCTACTTCACGGTGGGAACATTATACACGTCTATAACGTAACATAACCTAACCTAGCCCATCTAGCCCTTCGCTGGTAATATTTTACAGAATCCCGTTCGTGTCGTCCCGTACGTCTCGGTTGGGACATTATAAACGTCTACAGCGATATATATCCTAACGTAAGGCAGGCTAACATCTCGGATGTAGTATTTTACAACATTCCTGGCGTATCGGCCCCTACTTCTCGGTGGGAACATTATATACGTCTATAACGTATCACAACCTAACCTAACCCATCTAGCCCCTCGCTGGTAATGTTTTACAGAATCCCGATCCTGTCGTCCCGTACGTCTCGGTTGGGACATTATATACGTCTACAGCGTTATATATCCTAACCTAAGGCAGGCTATCATCTCGGATGAAGTATTTTACGCCATTCCTGGCGTATCGGCCCCTACTTCACGGTGGGAACATTATACACGTCTATAACGTAACATAACCTAACCTAGCCCATCAAGCCCATCGTTGGTAATGTTTTAGAGAATCCCGTTCGTGTCGTCCCGTACGTCTCGGTTGGAACATTATATACGTCTCCAGCGCTATATACCCTAACCTAAGGCAGGATAACATCTCGGATGCAGTATTTTACGCCATTCCTGGCGTATCGGCCCCTACTTCACGGTGGGAACATTATACACGTCTATAACGTAACATAACCTAACCTATCCCATCTAGCCTCTCGCTGTTACTATTTTACAGAATCCCGTTCGTGTCGTCCCGTACGTATCGGTTGGGACATTATAAACGTCTACAGCGATATATATCCTAACGTAAGGCAGGCTAACGTCTCGGATGTAGTATTTTACAACATTCCTGGCGTATCGGCCCCTACTTCTCGGTGGGAACATTATATACGTCTATAACGTATCACAACCTAACCTAACCCATCTAGCCCCTCGCTGGTAATGTTTTACAGAATCCCGTTCCTGTCGTCCCGTACGTCTCGGTTGGGACATTATATACGTCTACAGCGTTATATATCCTAACCTAAGGCAGGCTATCATCTCGGATGAAGTATTTTACGCCATTTCTGTCGTATCGGCCCTTACTTTACGGTGGGAACATTATACTCGTCTATAACGTAACATAACCTAACCTATCCCATCTAGCCTCTCGCTGTTACTATTTTACAGAATCCCGTTCGTGTCGTCCCGTACGTCTCGGTTGGGACATTATATACGTCTACAGCGTTATATATCCTAACCTAAGGCAGGCTATCATCTCGGATCAAGTATTTTACGCCATTTCTGTCGTATCGGCCCTTACTTTACGGTGGGAACATTATACTCGTCTATAACGTAACATAACCTAACCTATCCCACCTAGCCTCTCGCTGTTACTATTTTACAGAATCCCGTTCGTGTCGTCCCGTACGTCTCGGTTGGGACATCATATACGTCTGCAGCGTTATATATCCTAACCTAAGGCAGGCTAACATCTCGGATGAAGTATTTTACGCCATGTCTGTCGTATCGGCCCCTACTTCACGGTGGGAACATTATACACGTCCATAACGTAACATATCCTAACCTAACCCATCTAGCCCCTCGCTGGTAATGTTTTACATAATCCCGTTCGTGACGTCCCGTACATCTCGGTTGGAATGCTATATACGTCTGTAGCGTTACATATCCTAACCTAAGGCAGGCTATCACCTCGGATGTAGTATTTTACAACATTCCTAACCTATCGGCCCCTACTTCACGGTGGGAACATTATACACGTCTATAACGTAACATAACCTAACCTAGCCCATCTAGCCCTTCGCTGGTAATATTTTACAGAATCCCGTTCGTGTCGTCCCGTATGTCTCGGTTGGGACATTATAAACGTCTACAGCGATATATATCCTAACGTAAGGCAGGCTAACATCTCGGATGTAGTATTTTACAACATTCCTGGCGTATCGGCCCTTACTTTACGGTGGGAACATTATACACGTCTATAACGTAACATAACCTAACCTAACCCATCTAGCCCTTCGCTGGTAATATTTTACAGAATCCCGTTCGTTTCGTCCCGTACGTCTCGGTTGGGCTATTATATACGTCTATAGCGTTATATATCCTAACCTAAGGCAGGCTAACATCTCGGATCAAGTATTTTACGCCATTCCTGGCGTATCGGCCCCTACTTCACGGTGGGAACATTATACACGTCTATAACGTAACATATCCTAACCTAACCCATCTAGCCCCTCGCTGGTAATGTTTTACAGAATCCCGTTCGTGACGTCCCGTACATCTCGGTTGGAATATTATATACGTCTGTAGCGTTATATATCCTAACCTAAGGCAGGCTATCACCTCGGATGTAGTATTTTACAACATTCCTAACCTATCGGCCCCTACTTCACGGTGGGAACATTATACACGTCTATAACGTAACATAACCTAACCTAGCCCATCTAGCCCTTCGCTGGTAATATTTTACAGAATCCCGTTCATGTCGTCCCGTACGTCTCGGTTGAGATATTATATACGTCTATAGTGTTATATATCCTAACCTAAGGCAGGCTATCATCTCGGATGCAGTATTTTACAACATTCCTGGCATATCGGCCGCTACTTCTCGGTGGGAACATTATATACGTCTATAACGTATCACAACCTAACCTAACCCATCTAGCCCCTCGCTGTTACTATTTTAGAGAATCCCGTCCGTGTCGTCCCGTACGTCTCGGTTGGGACATTATATACGTCTACAGCGTTATATATCCTAACCTAATGCAGGCTAACATCTCGGATGCAGTATTTTACGCCATTCCTGGCGTATCGGCCCCTACTTCTCGGTGGGAACATTATATAGGTCTATAACGTAGCATAACCTAACCTAATCCATCTAGCCCCTCGCTGGTAATGTTTTACAGAATCCCGTTCCTGTCGTCCCGTACATCTCGGTTGGGATATTATATACGTCTACAGCGATATATATCCTAACGTAAGGCACGCTAACATCTCGGATGTAGTATTTTACAACATTCCTGGCGTATCGGCCCCTACTTCTCGGTGGGAACATTATACACGTCCATAACGTAACATAACCTAACCTAACACATCAAGCCCATCGTTGGTAATGTTTTAGAGAATCCCGTTCGTGTCGTCCCGTACGTCTCGGTCGGGACGTTATATACGTCTACAGCGCTATATATCCTAACCTAAGGCAGGATAACATCTCGGATGCAGTATTTTACGCCATTCCTGGCGTATCGGCCCCTACTTCACGGTGGGAACATTATACACGTCCATAACGTAACATATACGAACCTAACCCATCTAGCCCCTCGCTTGTAATGTTTTACAGAATCCCGTTCGTGACCTCCCGTACATCTCGGTTGGAATGTTATATACGTCTGTAGCGTTACATATCCTAACCTAAGGCAGGCTATCACCTCGGATGTAGTATTTTACAACATTCCTAACCTATCGGCCCCTAGTTCACGGAGGGAACATTATACACGTCTATAGCGTAACATAACCTAACCTAGCCCATCTAGCCCTTCGCTGGTAATATTTTACAGAATCCCGTTCGTGTCGTCCCGTGCGTCTCGGTTGGGATATTATTTACGTCTACAGCGATACATATCCTAACCTAAGGCAGGCTAACATCTCGGATGTAGTATTTTACAACATTCCTAACGTATCGGCCCCAACTTCTCGGTGGGAACATTATATAGGTCTATAACGTAATATAACCTAACCTAACACATCAAGCCCCTCGCTGGTAATGTTTTACAGAATCCCGTTCGTGTCGTCCCGTATGTCTCGGTTGGGACATTATATACGTCTATAGCGTTATATATCCTAACCTAAGGCAGGGTATAATCTCGGATGCAGTATTTTACAACATTCCTGGCGTATCGGCACCTACTTCACGGTGGGAACATTATACACGTCTAAAACGTAACATAACCTAACCTAACCCATCTAGCCCCTCGCTGGTAATATTTTACAGAATCCCGTTCGTGTCGTCCCGTACGTCTCGGTTGGGACATTATATACGTCTACAGCGTTATATATCCTAACCTAAGGCAGGCTAACATCTCGGATGAAGTATTTTACGCCATTTCTGGCGTATCGGCCCTTACTTTACGGTGGGAACATCATACACGTCTATAACGTAACATATCCTAACCTAACCCATCTAGCCCCTCGCTGGTAATGTTTTACAGAATCCCGTTCGTGACGTCCCGTACATCTCGGTTGGAATGTTATATACGTCTGTAGCGTTACATATCCTAACCTAAGGCAGGCTATCACCTCGGATGTAGTATTTTACAACATTCCTAACCTATCGGCCCCTACTTCACGGTGGGAACATTATACACGTCTATAACGTAGCATAACCTGACCTAGCCCATCTAGCCCTTCGCTGGTAATATTTCACACAATCCCGTTCGTGTGGTCCCGTACGTCTCGGTTGGGATATTATATACGACTATAGCGTTATATATCCTAACCTAAGGCAGGCTAACATCTCGGGTGAAGTATTTTACGCCATTCCTGGCGTATCGGCCCCTACTTCACGGTGGGAACATTATACACGTCCATAACGTAACATATCCTAACCTAACCCATCTAGCCCCTCGCTGGTAATGTTTTACAGAATACCGTTCGTGACGTCCCGTACATCTCGGTTGGAATGTTATATACGTCTGTAGCGTTACATATCCTAACCTAAGGCAGGCTATCACCTCGGATGTAGTATTTTACAACATTCCTAACCTATCGGCCCCTACTTCACGGTGGGAACATTATACACGTCTATAACGTAACATAACCTAACCTAGCTCATCTAGCCCTTCGCTGGTAATATTTTACAGAATCCCGTTCGTGTCGTCCCGCACGTCTCGGTTGGGACATTATAAACGTCTACAGCGTTATATATCCTAACCTAAGGGAGGCTAACATCGCGGATGTAGTATTTTACAATATGCCTGGCGTATCGGCCTCTACTTCTCGGTGCGAACATTATATTCGTCTATAACGTAATATAACCTAACCTAACACATCTAGACCCTCGCTGGTATTGTTTTACAGAATCCCGTTCATGACGTCCCGTACGTCCCGGTTGGGATATTATATACGACTATAGCGTTATATATCCTAACCTAAGGCAGGCTAACATCTCGGATGCAGTATTTTACGCCATTCCTGGCGTATCGGCCCCTACTTCACGGTGGGAACACTATATCGATCTATAACGTAATATAACCTAACCTAACTCATCAAGCCCATCGTTGGTAATGTTTTAGAGAATCCCGTTCGTGTCGTCCCGTACGTCTCGGTTGGGACATTATATACGTCTCCAGCGCTATATATCCTAACCTAAGGCAGGATAACTTCTCGGATGCAGTATTTTACGCCATTCCTGGCGTATCGGCCCCTACTTCACGGTGGGAACATTATACACGTCTATAACGTAACATAACCTAACCTATCCCATCTAGGCCTCGCTGTTACTATTTTACAGAATCGCGTTCGTGTCGTCCCGTACGTCTCGGTTGGGACATTATAAACGTCTACAGCGATATATATCCTTACCTAAGGCAGGCTATCATCTCGGATGCAGTATTTTACGCCATTCCTGGCGTATCGGCCCCTACTTCACGGTGGGAACATTATATAGGTCTATAACGTAATATAACCTAACCTAACTCATCAAGCCCATCGTTGGTAATGTTTTAAAGAATCCCGTTCGCGTCGTCCCGTACGTCTCGGTTGGGACATTATATACGTCTACAGCGTTATATATCCTAACCTAGGGCAGGCTAACATCTCGGATCAAGTATTTTACGCCATTCCTGGCGTATCGGCCCTTACTTTACGGTGGGAACATTATACACGTCTATAACGTAACATAACCTAACCTAACCCATCTAGCCCTTCGCTGGTAATATTTTACAGAATCCCGTTCGTGTCGTCCCGTACGTCTCGGTTGGGACATTATAAACGTCTACAGCGATATATATCCTTACCTAAGGCAGGCTATCATCTCGGATGCAGTATTTTACGCCATTCCTGGCGTATCGGCCCCTACTTCTCGGTGGGAACATTATATACGTCTATAACGTATCACAACCTAACCTAACCCATCTAGCCCCTCGCTGGTAATGTTTTACAGAATCCCGTTCCTGTCGTCCCGTACGTCTCGGTTGAGATATTATATACGTCTATAGTGTTGTATATCCTAACCTAAGGCAGGCTATCATCTCGGATGCAGTATTTTACAACATTCCTGGCATATCGGCCGCTACTTCTCGGTGGGAACATTATATACGTCTATAACGTATCACAACCTAACCTAACCCATCTAGCCCCTCGCTGTTACTATTTTACAGAATCCTGTCCGTGTCGTCCCGTACGTCTCGGTTGGGACATTATATACGTCTACAGCGTTATATATCCTAACCTAAGGCAGGCTATCATCTCGGATGAAGTATTTTACGCCATTTCTGTCGTATCGGCCCTTACTTTACGGTGGGAACATTATACTCGTCTATAACGTAACATAACCTAACCTATCCCATCTAGCCTCTCGCTGTTACTATTTTACAGAATCCCGTTCGTGTCGTCCCGTACGTCTCGGTTGGGACATCATATACGTCTGCAGCGTTATATATCCTAACCTAAGGCAGGCTAACATCTCGGATGAAGTATTTTACGCCATGCCTGTCGTATCGGCCCCTACTTCACGGTGGGAACATTATACACGTCCATAACGTAACATATCCTAACCTAACCCATCTAGCCCCTCGCTGGTAATGTTTTACATAATCCCGCTCGTGACGTCCCGTACATCTCGGTTGGAATGTTATATACGTCTGTAGCGTTACATATCCTAACCTAAGTCAGGCTAACATCTCGGATGAATTATTTTACGCCATTCCTGGCGTATCGGCCCCTACTTCACGGTGGGTTAATTATACACGTCTATAACGTAACATATCATAACCTAACCCATCTAGCCCCTCGCTGGTAATGCTTTACAGAATCCCGTTCCTGTCGTCCCGTACGTCTCGGTTGGGACATTATAAGCGTCTACAGCGATATATATCCTAAAGTAAGGCAGGCCAACATCTCGGATGTAGTATTTTACAACATTCCTAACCTATCGGCCCCTATTTCACGGTGGGAACATTATACACGTCTATAACGTAACATAACCTAACCTAACCCATCTAGCCCCTCGCTGGTAATGTTTTACATAATCCCGTTCGTGACGTCCCGTACATCTCGGTTGGAATGTTATATACGTCTGTAGCGTTACATATCCTAACCTAAGTCAGGCTAACATCTCGGATGAATTATTTTACGCCATTCCTGGCGTATCGGCCCCTACTTCACGGTGGGTTAATTATACACGTCTATAACGTAACATATCATAACCTAACCCATCTAGCCCCTCGCTGGTAATGCTTTACAGAATCCCGTTCCTGTCGTCCCGTACGTCTCGGTTGGGACATTATAAGCGTCTACAGCGATATATATCCTAACGTAAGGCAGGCCAACATCTCGGATGTAGTATTTTACAACATTCCTAACCTATCGGCCCCTACTTCACGGTGGGAACATTATACACGTCTATAACGTAACATAACCTAACCTATCCCATCTAGCCACTCGCTGTTACTATTTTACAGAATCCCGTTCGTGTCGTCCCGTACGTCTCGGTTGGGACATTATAGACGTCTACAGCGTTATATATCCTAACCTAAGTCAGGCTAACATCTCGGATGAATTATTTTACGCCATTCCTGGCGTATCGGCCCCTACTTCACGGTGGGTTAATTATACACGTCTATAACGTAACATAACCTAACCTAGCCCATCTAGCCCTTCGCTGGTAATATTTTACAGAATCCCGTTCGTGTCGTCCCGTACGTCTCGGTTGGGACATTATAAACGTCTACAGCGATATATATCCTAACGTAAGGCAGGCTAACATCTCGGATGTAGTATTTTACAACATTCCTGGCGTATCGGCCCCTACTTCTCGGTGGGAACATTATATACGTCTATAACGTATCACAACCTAACCTAACCCATCTAGCCCCTCGCTGGTAATGTTTTACAGAATCCCGTTCCTGTCGTCCCGTACGTCTCGGTTGGGACATTATATACGTCTACAGCGTTATATATCCTAACCTAAGGCAGGCTAACATCTCGGATGAAGTATTTTACGCCATTTCTATCGTTTCGGCCCTTACGTTACGGTGGGAACATTATACACGTCTATAACGTAACATAACCTAACCTATCCCATCTAGCCACTCGCTGTTACTATTTTACAGAATCCCGTTCGTGTCGTCCCGTACGTCTCGGTTGGGACATTATAGACGTCTACAGCGTTATATATCCTAACCTAAGTCAGGCTAACATCTCGGATGAATTATTTTACGCCATTCCTGGCGTATCGGCCCCTACTTCACGGTGGGTTAATTATACACGTCTATAACGTAACATATCATAACCTAACCCATCTAGCCCCTCGCTGGTAATGCTTTACAGAATCCCGTTCCTGCCGTCCGGTACGTCTCGGTTGGGACATTATAAGCGTCTACAGCGATATATATCCTAACGTAAGGCAGGCCAACATCTCGGATGTAGTATTTTACAACATTCCTAACCTATCGGCCCCTACTTCACGGTGGGAACATTATACACGTCTATAACGTAACATAACCTAACCTAGCCCATCTAGCCCTTCGCTGGTAATATTTTACAGAATCCCGTTCGTGTCGTCCCGTACGTCTCGGTTGGGACATTATAAACGTCTACAGCGATATATATCCTAACGTAAGGCAGGCTAACATCTCGGATGTAGTATTTTACAACATTCCTGGCGTATCGGCCCCTACTTCTCGGTGGGAACATTATATACGTCTATAACGTATCACAACCTAACCTAACCCATCTAGCCCCTCGCTGGTAATGTTTTACAGAATCCCGATCCTGTCGTCCCGTACGTCTCGGTTGGGACATTATATACGTCTACAGCGTTATATATCCTAACCTAAGGCAGGCTATCATCTCGGATGAAGTATTTTACGCCATTCCTGGCGTATCGGCCCCTACTTCACGGTGGGAACATTATACACGTCTATAACGTAACATAACCTAACCTAGCCCATCAAGCCCATCGTTGGTAATGTTTTAGAGAATCCCGTTCGTGTCGTCCCGTACGTCTCGGTTGGAACATTATATACGTCTCCAGCGCTATATACCCTAACCTAAGGCAGGATAACATCTCGGATGCAGTATTTTACGCCATTCCTGGCGTATCGGCCC
The DNA here is from genome assembly GCA_963969225.1 of Xylocopa violacea. Classification (NCBI taxonomy): domain Eukaryota; kingdom Metazoa; phylum Arthropoda; class Insecta; order Hymenoptera; family Apidae; genus Xylocopa; species Xylocopa violacea. The sequence goes on along the minus strand of CAXAJV010000008.1, from coordinate 13,849,199 downwards.
CTACTTCACGGTGGGAACATTATACACGTCTATAACGTAACATAACCTAACCTATCCCATCTAGCCTCTCGCTGTTACTATTTTACAGAATCCCGTTCGTGTCGTCCCGTACGTATCGGTTGGGACATTATAAACGTCTACAGCGATATATATCCTAACGTAAGGCAGGCTAACGTCTCGGATGTAGTATTTTACAACATTCCTGGCGTATCGGCCCCTACTTCTCGGTGGGAACATTATATACGTCTATAACGTATCACAACCTAACCTAACCCATCTAGCCCCTCGCTGGTAATGTTTTACAGAATCCCGTTCCTGTCGTCCCGTACGTCTCGGTTGGGACATTATATACGTCTACAGCGTTATATATCCTAACCTAAGGCAGGCTATCATCTCGGATGAAGTATTTTACGCCATTTCTGTCGTATCGGCCCTTACTTTACGGTGGGAACATTATACTCGTCTATAACGTAACATAACCTAACCTATCCCATCTAGCCTCTCGCTGTTACTATTTTACAGAATCCCGTTCGTGTCGTCCCGTACGTCTCGGTTGGGACATTATATACGTCTACAGCGTTATATATCCTAACCTAAGGCAGGCTATCATCTCGGATCAAGTATTTTACGCCATTTCTGTCGTATCGGCCCTTACTTTACGGTGGGAACATTATACTCGTCTATAACGTAACATAACCTAACCTATCCCACCTAGCCTCTCGCTGTTACTATTTTACAGAATCCCGTTCGTGTCGTCCCGTACGTCTCGGTTGGGACATCATATACGTCTGCAGCGTTATATATCCTAACCTAAGGCAGGCTAACATCTCGGATGAAGTATTTTACGCCATGTCTGTCGTATCGGCCCCTACTTCACGGTGGGAACATTATACACGTCCATAACGTAACATATCCTAACCTAACCCATCTAGCCCCTCGCTGGTAATGTTTTACATAATCCCGTTCGTGACGTCCCGTACATCTCGGTTGGAATGCTATATACGTCTGTAGCGTTACATATCCTAACCTAAGGTAGGCTATCACCTCGGATGTAGTATTTTACAACATTCCTAACCTATCGGCCCCTACTTCACGGTGGGAACATTATACACGTCTATAACGTAACATAACCTAACCTAGCCCATCTAGCCCTTCGCTGGTAATATTTTACAGAATCCCGTTCGTGTCGTCCCGTATGTCTCGGTTGGGACATTATAAACGTCTACAGCGATATATATCCTAACGTAAGGCAGGCTAACATCTCGGATGTAGTATTTTACAACATTCCTGGCGTATCGGCCCTTACTTTACGGTGGGAACATTATACACGTCTATAACGTAACATAACCTAACCTAACCCATCTAGCCCTTCGCTGGTAATATTTTACAGAATCCCGTTCGTTTCGTCCCGTACGTCTCGGTTGGGCTATTATATACGTCTATAGCGTTATATATCCTAACCTAAGGCAGGCTAACATCTCGGATCAAGTATTTTACGCCATTCCTGGCGTATCGGCCCCTACTTCACGGTGGGAACATTATACACGTCTATAACGTAACATATCCTAACCTAACCCATCTAGCCCCTCGCTGGTAATGTTTTACAGAATCCCGTTCGTGACGTCCCGTACATCTCGGTTGGAATATTATATACGTCTGTAGCGTTATATATCCTAACCTAAGGCAGGCTATCACCTCGGATGTAGTATTTTACAACATTCCTAACCTATCGGCCCCTACTTCACGGTGGGAACATTATACACGTCTATAACGTAACATAACCTAACCTAGCCCATCTAGCCCTTCGCTGGTAATATTTTACAGAATCCCGTTCATGTCGTCCCGTACGTCTCGGTTGAGATATTATATACGTCTATAGTGTTATATATCCTAACCTAAGGCAGGCTATCATCTCGGATGCAGTATTTTACAACATTCCTGGCATATCGGCCGCTACTTCTCGGTGGGAACATTATATACGTCTATAACGTATCACAACCTAACCTAACCCATCTAGCCCCTCGCTGTTACTATTTTAGAGAATCCCGTCCGTGTCGTCCCGTACGTCTCGGTTGGGACATTATATACGTCTACAGCGTTATATATCCTAACCTAATGCAGGCTAACATCTCGGATGCAGTATTTTACGCCATTCCTGGCGTATCGGCCCCTACTTCTCGGTGGGAACATTATATAGGTCTATAACGTAGCATAACCTAACCTAATCCATCTAGCCCCTCGCTGGTAATGTTTTACAGAATCCCGTTCCTGTCGTCCCGTACATCTCGGTTGGGATATTATATACGTCTACAGCGATATATATCCTAACGTAAGGCACGCTAACATCTCGGATGTAGTATTTTACAACATTCCTGGCGTATCGGCCCCTACTTCTCGGTGGGAACATTATACACGTCCATAACGTAACATAACCTAACCTAACACATCAAGCCCATCGTTGGTAATGTTTTAGAGAATCCCGTTCGTGTCGTCCCGTACGTCTCGGTTGGGACGTTATATACGTCTACAGCGCTATATATCCTAACCTAAGGCAGGATAACATCTCGGATGCAGTATTTTACGCCATTCCTGGCGTATCGGCCCCTACTTCACGGTGGGAACATTATACACGTCCATAACGTAACATATACGAACCTAACCCATCTAGCCCCTCGCTTGTAATGTTTTACAGAATCCCGTTCGTGACCTCCCGTACATCTCGGTTGGAATGTTATATACGTCTGTAGCGTTACATATCCTAACCTAAGGCAGGCTATCACCTCGGATGTAGTATTTTACAACATTCCTAACCTATCGGCCCCTAGTTCACGGAGGGAACATTATACACGTCTATAGCGTAACATAACCTAACCTAGCCCATCTAGCCCTTCGCTGGTAATATTTTACAGAATCCCGTTCGTGTCGTCCCGTGCGTCTCGGTTGGGATATTATTTACGTCTACAGCGATACATATCCTAACCTAAGGCAGGCTAACATCTCGGATGTAGTATTTTACAACATTCCTAACGTATCGGCCCCAACTTCTCGGTGGGAACATTATATAGGTCTATAACGTAATATAACCTAACCTAACACATCAAGCCCCTCGCTGGTAATGTTTTACAGAATCCCGTTCGTGTCGTCCCGTATGTCTCGGTTGGGACATTATATACGTCTATAGCGTTATATATCCTAACCTAAGGCAGGGTATAATCTCGGATGCAGTATTTTACAACATTCCTGGCGTATCGGCACCTACTTCACGGTGGGAACATTATACACGTCTAAAACGTAACATAACCTAACCTAACCCATCTAGCCCCTCGCTGGTAATATTTTACAGAATCCCGTTCGTGTCGTCCCGTACGTCTCGGTTGGGACATTATATACGTCTACAGCGTTATATATCCTAACCTAAGGCAGGCTAACATCTCGGATGAAGTATTTTACGCCATTTCTGGCGTATCGGCCCTTACTTTACGGTGGGAACATCATACACGTCTATAACGTAACATATCCTAACCTAACCCATCTAGCCCCTCGCTGGTAATGTTTTACAGAATCCCGTTCGTGACGTCCCGTACATCTCGGTTGGAATGTTATATACGTCTGTAGCGTTACATATCCTAACCTAAGGCAGGCTATCACCTCGGATGTAGTATTTTACAACATTCCTAACCTATCGGCCCCTACTTCACGGTGGGAACATTATACACGTCTATAACGTAGCATAACCTGACCTAGCCCATCTAGCCCTTCGCTGGTAATATTTCACACAATCCCGTTCGTGTGGTCCCGTACGTCTCGGTTGGGATATTATATACGACTATAGCGTTATATATCCTAACCTAAGGCAGGCTAACATCTCGGGTGAAGTATTTTACGCCATTCCTGGCGTATCGGCCCCTACTTCACGGTGGGAACATTATACACGTCCATAACGTAACATATCCTAACCTAACCCATCTAGCCCCTCGCTGGTAATGTTTTACAGAATACCGTTCGTGACGTCCCGTACATCTCGGTTGGAATGTTATATACGTCTGTAGCGTTACATATCCTAACCTAAGGCAGGCTATCACCTCGGATGTAGTATTTTACAACATTCCTAACCTATCGGCCCCTACTTCACGGTGGGAACATTATACACGTCTATAACGTAACATAACCTAACCTAGCTCATCTAGCCCTTCGCTGGTAATATTTTACAGAATCCCGTTCGTGTCGTCCCGCACGTCTCGGTTGGGACATTATAAACGTCTACAGCGTTATATATCCTAACCTAAGGGAGGCTAACATCGCGGATGTAGTATTTTACAATATGCCTGGCGTATCGGCCTCTACTTCTCGGTGCGAACATTATATTCGTCTATAACGTAATATAACCTAACCTAACACATCTAGACCCTCGCTGGTATTGTTTTACAGAATCCCGTTCATGACGTCCCGTACGTCCCGGTTGGGATATTATATACGACTATAGCGTTATATATCCTAACCTAAGGCAGGCTAACATCTCGGATGCAGTATTTTACGCCATTCCTGGCGTATCGGCCCCTACTTCACGGTGGGAACACTATATCGATCTATAACGTAATATAACCTAACCTAACTCATCAAGCCCATCGTTGGTAATGTTTTAGAGAATCCCGTTCGTGTCGTCCCGTACGTCTCGGTTGGGACATTATATACGTCTCCAGCGCTATATATCCTAACCTAAGGCAGGATAACTTCTCGGATGCAGTATTTTACGCCATTCCTGGCGTATCGGCCCCTACTTCACGGTGGGAACATTATACACGTCTATAACGTAACATAACCTAACCTATCCCATCTAGGCCTCGCTGTTACTATTTTACAGAATCGCGTTCGTGTCGTCCCGTACGTCTCGGTTGGGACATTATAAACGTCTACAGCGATATATATCCTTACCTAAGGCAGGCTATCATCTCGGATGCAGTATTTTACGCCATTCCTGGCGTATCGGCCCCTACTTCACGGTGGGAACATTATATAGGTCTATAACGTAATATAACCTAACCTAACTCATCAAGCCCATCGTTGGTAATGTTTTAAAGAATCCCGTTCGCGTCGTCCCGTACGTCTCGGTTGGGACATTATATACGTCTACAGCGTTATATATCCTAACCTAGGGCAGGCTAACATCTCGGATCAAGTATTTTACGCCATTCCTGGCGTATCGGCCCTTACTTTACGGTGGGAACATTATACACGTCTATAACGTAACATAACCTAACCTAACCCATCTAGCCCTTCGCTGGTAATATTTTACAGAATCCCGTTCGTGTCGTCCCGTACGTCTCGGTTGGGACATTATAAACGTCTACAGCGATATATATCCTTACCTAAGGCAGGCTATCATCTCGGATGCAGTATTTTACGCCATTCCTGGCGTATCGGCCCCTACTTCTCGGTGGGAACATTATATACGTCTATAACGTATCACAACCTAACCTAACCCATCTAGCCCCTCGCTGGTAATGTTTTACAGAATCCCGTTCCTGTCGTCCCGTACGTCTCGGTTGAGATATTATATACGTCTATAGTGTTGTATATCCTAACCTAAGGCAGGCTATCATCTCGGATGCAGTATTTTACAACATTCCTGGCATATCGGCCGCTACTTCTCGGTGGGAACATTATATACGTCTATAACGTATCACAACCTAACCTAACCCATCTAGCCCCTCGCTGTTACTATTTTACAGAATCCTGTCCGTGTCGTCCCGTACGTCTCGGTTGGGACATTATATACGTCTACAGCGTTATATATCCTAACCTAAGGTAGGCTATCATCTCGGATGAAGTATTTTACGCCATTTCTGTCGTATCGGCCCTTACTTTACGGTGGGAACATTATACTCGTCTATAACGTAACATAACCTAACCTATCCCATCTAGCCTCTCGCTGTTACTATTTTACAGAATCCCGTTCGTGTCGTCCCGTACGTCTCGGTTGGGACATCATATACGTCTGCAGCGTTATATATCCTAACCTAAGGCAGGCTAACATCTCGGATGAAGTATTTTACGCCATGCCTGTCGTATCGGCCCCTACTTCACGGTGGGAACATTATACACGTCCATAACGTAACATATCCTAACCTAACCCATCTAGCCCCTCGCTGGTAATGTTTTACATAATCCCGCTCGTGACGTCCCGTACATCTCGGTTGGAATGTTATATACGTCTGTAGCGTTACATATCCTAACCTAAGTCAGGCTAACATCTCGGATGAATTATTTTACGCCATTCCTGGCGTATCGGCCCCTACTTCACGGTGGGTTAATTATACACGTCTATAACGTAACATATCATAACCTAACCCATCTAGCCCCTCGCTGGTAATGCTTTACAGAATCCCGTTCCTGTCGTCCCGTACGTCTCGGTTGGGACATTATAAGCGTCTACAGCGATATATATCCTAACGTAAGGCAGGCCAACATCTCGGATGTAGTATTTTACAACATTCCTAACCTATCGGCCCCTATTTCACGGTGGGAACATTATACACGTCTATAACGTAACATAACCTAACCTATCCCATCTAGCCACTCGCTGTTACTATTTTACAGAATCCCGTTCGTGTCGTCCCGTACGTCTCGGTTGGGACATTATAGACGTCTACAGCGTTATATATCCTAACCTAAGTCAGGCTAACATCTCGGATGAATTATTTTACGCCATTCCTGGCGTATCGGCCCCTACTTCACGGTGGGTTAATTATACACGTCTATAACGTAACATAACCTAACCTAGCCCATCTAGCCCTTCGCTGGTAATATTTTACAGAATCCCGTTCGTGTCGTCCCGTACGTCTCGGTTGGGACATTATAAACGTCTACAGCGATATATATCCTAACGTAAGGCAGGCTAACATCTCGGATGTAGTATTTTACAACATTCCTGGCGTATCGGCCCCTACTTCTCGGTGGGAACATTATATACGTCTATAACGTATCACAACCTAACCTAACCCATCTAGCCCCTCGCTGGTAATGTTTTACAGAATCCCGTTCCTGTCGTCCCGTACGACTCGGTTGGGACATTATATACGTCTACAGCGTTATATATCCTAACCTAAGGCAGGCTAACATCTCGGATGAAGTATTTTACGCCATTTCTATCGTTTCGGCCCTTACGTTACGGTGGGAACATTATACACGTCTATAACGTAACATAACCTAACCTATCCCATCTAGCCACTCGCTGTTACTATTTTACAGAATCCCGTTCGTGTCGTCCCGTACGTCTCGGTTGGGACATTATAGACGTCTACAGCGTTATATATCCTAACCTAAGTCAGGCTAACATCTCGGATGAATTATTTTACGCCATTCCTGGCGTATCGGCCCCTACTTCACGGTGGGTTAATTATACACGTCTATAACGTAACATATCATAACCTAACCCATCTAGCCCCTCGCTGGTAATGCTTTACAGAATCCCGTTCCTGTCGTCCCGTACGTCTCGGTTGGGACATTATAAGCGTCTACAGCGATATATATCCTAACGTAAGGCAGGCCAACATCTCGGATGTAGTATTTTACAACATTCCTAACCTATCGGCCCCTACTTCACGGTGGGAACATTATACACGTCTATAACGTAACATAACCTAACCTAGCCCATCTAGCCCTTCGCTGGTAATATTTTACAGAATCCCGTTCGTGTCGTCCCGTACGTCTCGGTTGGGACATTATAAACGTCTACAGCGATATATATCCTAACGTAAGGCAGGCTAACATCTCGGATGTAGTATTTTACAACATTCCTGGCGTATCGGCCCCTACTTCTCGGTGGGAACATTATATACGTCTATAACGTATCACAACCTAACCTAACCCATCTAGCCCCTCGCTGGTAATGTTTTACAGAATCCCGATCCTGTCGTCCCGTACGTCTCGGTTGGGACATTATATACGTCTACAGCGTTATATATCCTAACCTAAGGCAGGCTATCATCTCGGATGAAGTATTTTACGCCATTCCTGGCGTATCGGCCCCTACTTCACGGTGGGAACATTATACACGTCTACAACGTAACATAACCTAACCTAGCCCATCAAGCCCATCGTTGGTAATGTTTTAGAGAATCCCGTTCGTGTCGTCCCGTACGTCTCGGTTGGAACATTATATACGTCTCCAGCGCTATATACCCTAACCTAAGGCAGGATAACATCTCGGATGCAGTATTTTACGCCATTCCTGGCGTATCGGCCCCTACTTCACGGTGGGAACATTATACACGTCTATAACGTAACATAACCTAACCTATCCCATCTAGCCTCTCGCTGTTACTATTTTACAGAATCCCGTTCGTGTCGTCCCGTACGTCTCGGTTGGGACATTATAAACGTCTACAGCGATATATATCCTAACGTAAGGCAGGCTAACGTCTCGGATGTAGTATTTTACAACATTCCTGGCGTATCGGCCCCTACTTCTCGGTGGGAACATTATATACGTCTATAACGTATCACAACCTAACCTAACCCATCTAGCCCCTCGCTGGTAATGTTTTACAGAATCCCGTTCCTGTCGTCCCGTACGTCTCGGTTGGGACATTATATACGTCTACAGCGTTATATATCCTAACCTAAGGCAGGCTATCATCTCGGATGAAGTATTTTACGCCATTTCTGTCGTATCGGCCCTTACTTTACGGTGGGAACATTATACTCGTCTATAACGTAACATAACCTAACCTATCCCATCTAGCCTCTCGCTGTTACTATTTTACAGAATCCCGTTCGTGTCGTCCCGTACGTCTCGGTTGGGACATTATATACGTCTACAGCGTTATATATCCTAACCTAAGGCAGGCTATCATCTCGGATCAAGTATTTTACGCCATTTCTGTCGTATCGGCCCTTACTTTACGGTGGGAACATTATACTCGTCTATAACGTAACATAACCTAACCTATCCCATCTAGCCTCTCGCTGTTACTATTTTACAGAATCCCGTTCGTGTCGTCCCGTACGTCTCGGTTGGGACATCATATACGTCTGCAGCGTTATATATCCTAACCTAAGGCAGGCTAACATCTCGGATGAAGTATTTTACGCCATGTCTGTCGTATCGGCCCCTACTTCACGGTGGGAACATTATACACGTCCATAACGTAACATATCCTAACCTAACCCATCTAGCCCCTCGCTGGTAATGTTTTACATAATCCCGTTCGTGACGTCCCGTACGTCTCGGTTGAGATATTATATACGTCTATAGTGTTATATATCCTAACCTAAGGCAGGCTATCATCTCGGATGCAGTATTTTACAACATTCCTGGCATATCGGCCGCTACTTCTCGGTGGGAACATTATATACGTCTATAACGTATCACAACCTAACCTAACCCATCTAGCCCCTCGCTGTTACTATTTTAGAGAATCCCGTCCGTGTCGTCCCGTACGTCTCGGTTGGGACATTATATACGTCTACAGCGTTATATATCCTAACCTAATGCAGGCTAACATCTCGGATGTAGTATTTTACAACATTCCTGGCGTATCGGCCCTTACTTTACGGTGGGAACATTATACACGTCTATAACGAAACATAACCTAACCTAACCCATCTAGCCCTTCGCTGGTAATATTTTACAGAATCCCGTTCGTTTCGTCCCGTACGTATCGGTTGGGCTATTATATACGTCTATAGCGTTATATATCCTAACCTAAGGCAGGCTAACATCTCGGATCAAGTATTTTACGCCATTCCTGGCGTATCGGCCCCTACTTCACGGTGGGAACATTATACACGTCTATAACGTAACATATCCTAACCTAACCCATCTAGCCCCTCGCTGGTAATGTTTTACAGAATCCCGTTCGTGACGTCCCGTACATCTCGGTTGGAATATTATATACGTCTGTAGCGTTATATATCCTAACCTAAGGCAGGCTATCACCTCGGATGTAGTATTTTACAACATTCCTAACCTATCGGCCCCTACTTCACGGTGGGAACATTATACACGTCTATAACGTAACATAACCTAACCTAGCCCATCTAGCCCTTCGCTGGTAATATTTTACAGAATCCCGTTCATGTCGTCCCGTACGTCTCGGTTGAGATATTATATACGTCTATAGTGTTATATATCCTAACCTAAGGCAGGCTATCATCTCGGATGCAGTATTTTACAACATTCCTGGCATATCGGCCGCTACTTCTCGGTGGGAACATTATATACGTCTATAACGTATCACAACCTAACCTAACCCATCTAGCCCCTCGCTGTTACTATTTTAGAGAATCCCGTCCGTGTCGTCCCGTACGTCTCGGTTGGGACATTATATACGTCTACAGCGTTATATATCCTAACCTAATGCAGGCTAACATCTCGGATCAAGTATTTTACGCCATTCCTGGCGTATCGGCCCCTACTTCTCGGTGGGAACATTATACACGTCTATAACGTAACAACTCCTAACCTAAGCCATCTAGCCCCTCGCTGGTAATGTTTTACAGAATCCCGTTCGTGACGTCCCGTACATCTCGGTTGGTATATTATATACGTCTGTAGCGTTATATATCCTAACCTAAGGCAGGCTATCACCTCGGATGTAGTATTTTACAACATTCCTAACCTATCGGCCCCTACTTCACGGTGGGAACATTCTACACGTCTATAACGTAACATAACCTAACCTAGCCCATATAGCCTTTCGCTGGTAATATTTTACAGAATCCCGTTCTTTTCGTCCCGTACGTCTCGGTTGGGATATTATATACGTCTATAGCGTTATATATCCTAACCTAAGGCAGGCTAACATCTCGGATGAAGTATTTTACGCCATTCCTGGCGTATCGGCCCCTACTTCACGGTGGGAACATTATACACGTCTATAACGTAATATAACCAAACCTAGCCCATCAAGCCCATCGTTGGTAATGTTTTAGAGAATCCCGTTCGTGTCGTCCCGTACGTCTCGGCTGGGACATTATATACGTTTCCAGCGCTATATATCCTAACCTAAGGCAGGATAACATCTCGGATGCAGTATTTTACGCCATTCCTGGCGTATCGGCCCCTACTTCACGGTGGGAACATTATACACGTCTATAACGTAACATAACCTAACCTATCCCATCTAGCCACTCGCTGTTACTATTTTACAGAATCCCGTTCGTGTCGTCCCGTACGTCTCGGTTGGGACATTATGAACGTCTACAGCGATATATATCCTAACGTAAGGCAGGCTAACGTCTCGGATGTAGTATTTTACAACATTCCTGGCGTATCGGCCCCTACTTCTCGGTGGGAACATTATATACGTCTATAACGTATCACAACCTAACCTAGCCCATCTAGCCCTTCGCTGGTAATATTTTACAGAATCCCGTTCGTGTCGTCCCGTACGTCTCGGTTGGGACATTATAAACGTCTACAGCGTTATATATCCTAACCTAAGGCAGGCTATCATCTCGGATGAAGTATTTTACGCCATTTCTGTCGTATCGGCCCTTACTTTACGGTGGGAACATTATACTCGTCTATAACGTAACATAACCTAACCTATCCCATCTAGCCTCTCGCTGTTACTATTTTACAGAATCCCGTTTGTGTCGTCCCGTACGTCTCGGTTGGGACATCATATACGTCTGCAGCGTTATACATCCTAACCTAAGGCAGGCTAACATCTCGGATGAAGTATTTTACGCCATGCCTGTCGTATCGGCCCCTACTTCACGGTGGGAACATTATACACGTCCATAACGTAACATATCCTAACCTAACCCATCTAGCCCCTCGCTGGTAATGTTTTACATAATCCCGTTCGTGACGTCCCGTACATCTCGGTTGGAATGTTATATACGTCTGTAGCGTTACATATCCTAACCTAAGGCAGGCTATCACCTCGGATGTAGTATTTTACAACATTCCTAACCTATCGGCCCCTACTTCACGGTGGGAACATTATACACGTCTATAACGTAACATAACCTAACCTAGCCCATCTAGCCCTTCGCTGGTAATATTTTACAGAATCCCGTTCGTGTCGTCCCGTACGTCTCGGTTGGGACATTATAAACGTCTACAGCGATATATATCCTAACGTAAGGCAGGCTAACATCTCGGATGTAGTATTTTACAACATTCCTGGCGTATCGGACCCTACTTCTCGGTGGGAACATTATATACGTCTATAACGTATCACAACCTAACCTAACCCATCTAGCCCCTCGCTGGTAATGTTTTACAGAATCCCGTTCCTGTCGTCCCGTACGTCTCGGTTGGGACATTATATACGTCTACAGTGTTATATATCCTAACCTAAGGCAGGCTAACATCTCGGATGAAGTATTTTACGCCATTTCTGTCGTTTCGGCCCTTACTTTACGGTGGGAACATTATACACGTCTATAACGTAACATAACCTAACCTATCCCATCTAGCCTCTCGCTGTTACTATTTTACAGAATCCCGTTCGTGTCGTCCCGTACGTCTCGGTTGGGACATTATAGACGTCTACAGCGTTATATATCCTAACCTAAGTCAGGCTAACTTCTCGGATGAATTATTTTACGCCATTCCTGGCGTATCGGCCCCTACTTCACGGGGGGTTAATTATACACGTCTATAACGTAACATATCATAACCTAACCCATCTAGCCCCTCGCTGGTAATGTTTTACATAATCCCGTTCGTGACGTCCCGTACGTCTCGGTTGGGTCATTATAAACGTCTACAGCGATATATATCCTAACGTAAGGCAGGCTAACGTCTCGGATGTAGTATTTTACAACATTCCTGACGTATCGGCCCCTACTTCTCGGTGGGAACATTATATACGTCTATAACGTATCACAACCTAACCTAACCCATCTAGCCCCTCGCTGGTAATGTTTTACAGAATCCCGTTCCTGTCGTCCCGTACGTCTCGGTTGGGACATTATATACGTCTACAGCGTTATATATCCTAACCTAAGGCAGGCTATCATCTCGGATGAAGTATTTTACGCCATTTCTGTCGTTTCGGCCCTTACTTTACGGTGGGAACATTATACACGTCTATAACGTAACATAACCTAACCTAGCCCATCTAGCCCTTCGCTGGTAATATTTTACAGAATCCCGTTCATGTCGTCCCGTACGTCTCGGTTGAGATATTATATACGTCTATAGTGTTATATATCCTAACCTAAGGCAGGCTATCATCTCGGATGCAGTATTTTACAACATTCCTGGCATATCGGCCGCTACTTCTCGGTGGGAACATTATATACGTCTATAACGTATCACAACCTAACCTAACCCATCTAGCCCCTCGCTGTTACTATTTTACAGAATCCCGTCCGTGTCGTCCCGTACGTCTCGGTTGGGACATTATATACGTCTACAGCGTTATATATCCTAACCTAATGCAGGCTAACATCTCGGATCAAGTATTTTACGCCATTCCTGGCGTATCGGCCCCTACTTCACGGTGGGAACATTATACACGTCTATAACGTAACAACTCCTAACCTAACCCATCTAGCCCCTCGCTGGTAATGTTTTACAGAATCCCGTTCGTGACGTCCCGTACATCTCGGTTGGAATATTATATACGTCTGTAGCGTTATATATCCTAACCTAAGGCAGGCTATCACCTCGGATGTAGTATTTTACAACATTCCTAACCTATCGGCCCCTACTTCACGGTGGGAACATTCTACACGTCTATAACGTAACATAACCTAACCTAGCCCATCTAGCCTTTCGCTGGTAATATTTTACAGAATCCCGTTCGTTTCGTCCCGTACGTCTCGGTTGGGACATTATATACGTCTACAGCGTTATATATCCTAACCTAATGCAGGCTAACAACTCGGATCAAGTATTTTACGCCATTCCTGGCGTATCGGCCCCTACTTCACGGTGGGAACATTATACACGTCTATAACGTAACAACTCCTAACCTAACCCATCTAGCCCCTCGCTGGTAATGTTTTACAGAATCCCGTTCGTGACGTCCCGTACATCTCGGTTGGAATATTATATACGTCTGTAGCGTTATATATCCTAACCTAAGGCAGGCTATCACCTCGTATGTAGTATTTTACAACATTCCTAACCTATCGGCCCCTACTTCACGGTGGGAACATTCTACACGTCTATAACGTAACATAACCTAACCTAGCCCATCTAGCCTTTCGCTGGTAATATTTTACAGAATCCCGTTCGTTTCGTCCCGTACGTCTCGGTTGGGATATTATATACGTCTATAGCGTTATATATCCTAACCTAAGGCAGGCTAACATCTCGGATGAGGTATTTTACGCCATTCCTGGCGTATCGGCCCCTACTTCACGGTGGGAACATTATACACGTCTATAACGTAACATAACCTAACCTAGCCCATCAAGCCCATCGTTGGTAATGTTTTAGAGAATCCCGTTCGTGTCGTCCCGTACGTCGCGGTTGGGACATTATATACGTCTCCAGCGCTATATATCCTAACCTAAGGCAGGATAACATCTCGGATGCAGTATTTTACGCCATTCCTGGCGTATCGGCCCCTACTTCACGGTGGGAACATTATACACGTCTATAACGTAACATAACCTAACCTATCCCATCTAGCCTCTCGCTGTTACTATTTTACAGAATCCCGTTCGTGTCGTCCCGTACGTCTCGGTTGGGACATTATAAACGTCTACAGCGATATATATCCTAACGTAAGGCAGGCTAACGTCTCGGATGTAGTATTTTACAACATTCCTGGCGTATCGGCCCCTACTTCTCGGTGGGAACATTATATACGTCTATAACGTATCACAACCTAACCTAACCCATCTAGCCCCTCGCTGGTAATGTTTTACAGAATCCCGTTCCTGTCGTCCCGTACGTCTCGGTTGGGACATTATACACGTCTACAGCGTTATATATCCTAACCTAAGGCAGGCTATCATCTCGGATGAAGTATTTTACGCCATTTCTGTCGTATCGGCCCTTACTTTACGGTGGGAACATTATACTCGTCTATAGCGTAACATAACCTAACCTATCCCATCTAGCCTCTCGCTGTTACTATTTTAGAGAATCCCGTTCGCGTCGTCCCGTACGTCTCGGTTGGGACATCATATACGTCTGCAGCGTTATATATCCTAACCTAAGGCAGGCTAACATCTCGGATGAAGTATTTTACGCCATGCCTGTCGTATCGGCCCCTACTTCACGGTGGGAACATTATACACGTCCATAACGTAACATATCCTAACCTAACCCATCTAGCCCCTCGCTGGTAATGTTTTACATAATCCCGTTCGTGACGTCCCGTACATCTCGGTTGGAATGTTATATACGTCTGTAGCGTTACATATCCTAACCTAAGGCAGGCTATCACCTCGGATGTAGTATTTTACAACATTCCTAACCTATCGGCCCCTCCTTCACGGTGGGAACATTATGCACGTCTATAACGTAACATAACCTAACCTAGCCCATCTAGCCTTTCGCTGGTAATATTTTACAGAATCCCGTTCGTGTCGTCCCGTACGTCTCGGTTGGGACATTATAAACGTCTACAGCGATATATATCCTAACGTAAGGCAGGCTAACGTCTCGGATGTAGTATTTTACAACATTCCTGGCGTATCGGCCCCTACTTCTCGGTGGGAACATTATATACGTCTATAACGTATCACAACCTAACCTAACCCATCTAGCCCCTCGCTGGTAATGTTTTACAGAATCCCGTTCCTGTCGTCCCGTACGTCTCGGTTGGGACATTATACACGTCTACAGCGTTATATATCCTAACCTAAGGCAGGCTATCATCTCGGATGAAGTATTTTACGCCATTTCTGTCGTATCGGCCCTTACTTTACGGTGGGAACATTATACTCGTCTATAGCGTAACATAACCTAACCTATCCCATCTAGCCTCTCGCTGTTACTATTTTAGAGAATCCCGTTCGTGTCGTCCCGTACGTCTCGGTTGGGACATCATATACGTCTGCAGCGTTATATATCCTAACCTAAGGCAGGCTAACATCTCGGATGAAGTATTTTACGCCATGCCTGTCGTATCGGCCCCTACTTCACGGTGGGAACATTATACACGTCCATAACGTAACATATCCTAACCTAACCCATCTAGCCCCTCGCTGGTAATGTTTTACATAATCCCGTTCGTGACGTCCCGTACATCTCGGTTGGAATGTTATATACGTCTGTAGCGTTACATATCCTAACCTAAGGCAGGCTATCACCTCGGATGTAGTATTTTACAACATTCCTAACCTATCGGCCCCTCCTTCACGGTGGGAACATTATACACGTCTATAACGTAACATAACCTAACCTAGCCCATCTAGCCTTTCGCTGGTAATATTTTACAGAATCCCGTTCGTGTCGTCCCGTACGTCTCGGTTGGGACATTATAAACGTCTACAGCGATATATATCCTAACGTAAGGCAGGCTAACATCTCGGATGTAGTATTTTACAACATTCCTGGCGTATCGGCCCCTACTTCTCGGTGGGAACATTATATACGTCTATAACGTATCACAACCTAACCTAACCCATCTAGCCCCTCGCTGGTAATGTTTTACAGAATCCCGTTCCTGTCGTCCCGTACGTCTCGGTTGGGACATTATATACGTCTATAGCGTTATATATCCTAACCTAAGGTAGGCTAACATCTCGGATGAAGTATTTTACGCCATTTCTGTCGTTTCGGCCCTTACCTTACGGTGGGAACATTATACAGGTCTATAACGTAACATAACCTAACCTATCCCATCTAGCCTCTCGCTGTTACTATTTTACAGAATCCCGTTCGTGTCGTCCCGTACGTCTCGGTTGGGACATTATAGACGTCTACAGCGTTATATATCCTAACCTAAGTCAGGCTAACTTCTCGGATGAATTATTTTACGCCATTCCTGGCGTATCGGCCCCTACTTCACGGGGGGTTAATTATACACGTCTATAACGTAACATATCATAACCTAACCCATCTAGCCCCTCGCTGGTAATGTTTTACAGAATCCCGTTCGTGACGTCCCGTACATCTCGGTTGGAATATTATATACGTCTGTAGCGTTATATATCCTAACCTAAGGCAGGCTATCACCTCGGATGTAGTATTTTACAACATTCCTAACCTATCGGCCCCTACTTCACGGTGGGAACATTCTACACGTCTATAACGTAACATAACCTAACCTAGCCCATCTAGCCCTTCGCTGGTAATATTTTACAGAATCCCGTTCGTTTCGTCCCGTACGTCTCGGTTGGGATATTATATACGTCTATAGCGTTATATATCCTAACCTAAGGCAGGCTAACATCTCGGATGAAGTATTTTACGCCATTCCTGGCGTATCGGCCCCTACTTCACGGTGGGAACATTATACGCGTCTATAACGTAACATAACCTAACCTAGCCCATCAAGCCCATCGTTGGTAATGTTTTAGAGAATCCCGTTCGTGTCGTCCCGTACGTCTCGGTTGGGACATTATATACGTCTCCAGCGCTATATATCCTAACCTAAGGCAGGATAACATCTCGGATGAAGTATTTTACGCCATGGCTGTCGTATCGGCCCCTACTTCACGGTGGGAACATTATACACGTCCATAACGTAACATATCCTAACCTAAACCATCTAGCCCCTCGCTGGTAATGTTTTACATAATCCCGTTCGTGACGTCCCGTACATCTCGGTTGGAATGTTATATACGTCTGTAGCGTTACATATCCTAACCTAAGGCAGGCTATCACCTCGGATGTAGTATTTTACAACATTCCTAACCTATCGGCCCCTACTTCACGGTGGGAACATTCTACACGTCTATAACGTAACATAACCTAACCTAGCCCATCTAGCCCTTCGCTGGTAATATTTTACAGAATCCCGTTCGTTTCGTCCCGTACGTCTCGGTTGGGATATTATATACGTCTATAGCGTTATATATCCTAACCTAAGGCAGGCTAACATCTCGGATGAAGTATTTTACGCCATTCCTGGCGTATCGGCCCCTACTTCACGGTGGGAACATTATACACGTCTATAACGTAACATAACCTAACCTAGCCCATCTAGCCCTTCGCTGGTAATATTTTACAGAATCCCGTTCGTGTCGTCCCGTACGTCACGGTTGGGACATTATGAACGTCTACAGCGATATATATCCTAACGTAAGGCAGGCTAACATCTCGGATGTAGTATTTTACAACATGCCTGGCGTATCGGCCTCTACTTCTCGGTGCGAACATTATATTCGTCTATAACGTAATATAACCTAAACTAGCACATCTAGCCCCTAGCTGGTAATGTTTTACAGTATCCCGTTCGTGACGTCCCGTACACCTCGATTGGGACATTATATACGTCTACATCGCAATATATCCTAACCTAAGGCAGGCTAACATCTCGGATCAAGTATTTTACGCCATTCCTGGCGTATGGGCCCCTACTTCACGGTGGGAACATTATACACGTCTATAACGTAACAACTCCTAACCTAACCCATCTAGCCCCTCGCTGGTAATGTTTTACAGAATCCCGTTCGTGACGTCCCGTACATCTCGGTTGGAATATTATATACGTCTGTAGCGTTATATATCCTAACCTAAGGCAGGCTATCACCTCGGATGTAGTATTTTACAACATTCCTAACCTATCGGCCCCTACTTCACGGTGGGAACATTCTACACGTCTATAACGTAACATAACCTAACCTAGCCCATCTAGCCTTTCGCTGGTAATATTTTACAGAATCCCGTTCGTTTCGTCCCGTACGTCTCGGTTGGGATATTATATACGTCTATAGCGTTATATATCCTAACCTAAGGCAGGCTAACATCTCGGATGAGGTATTTTACGCCATTCCTGGCGTATCGGCCCCTACTTCACGGTGGGAACATTATACACGTCTATAACGTAACATAACCTAACCTAGCCCATCAAGCCCATCGTTGGTAATGTTTTAGAGAATCCCGTTCGTGTCGTCCCGTACGTCGCGGTTGGGACATTATATACGTCTCCAGCGCTATATATCCTAACCTAAGGCAGGATAACATCTCGGATGCAGTATTTTACGCCATTCCTGGCGTATCGGCCCCTACTTCACGGTGGGAACATTATACACGTCTATAACGTAACATAACCTAACCTATCCCATCTAGCCTCTCGCTGTTACTATTTTACAGAATCCCGTTCGTGTCGTCCCGTACGTCTCGGTTGGGACATTATAAACGTCTACAGCGATATATATCCTAACGTAAGGCAGGCTAACGTCTCGGATGTAGTATTTTACAACATTCCTGGCGTATCGGCCCCTACTTCTCGGTGGGAACATTATATACGTCTATAACGTATCACAACCTAACCTAACCCATCTAGCCCCTCGCTGGTAATGTTTTACAGAATCCCGTTCCTGTCGTCCCGTACGTCTCGGTTGGGACATTATACACGTCTACAGCGTTATATATCCTAACCTAAGGCAGGCTATCATCTCGGATGAAGTATTTTACGCCATTTCTGTCGTATCGGCCCTTACTTTACGGTGGGAACATTATACTCGTCTATAGCGTAACATAACCTAACCTATCCCATCTAGCCTCTCGCTGTTACTATTTTAGAGAATCCCGTTCGCGTCGTCCCGTACGTCTCGGTTGGGACATCATATACGTCTGCAGCGTTATATATCCTAACCTAAGGCAGGCTAACATCTCGGATGAAGTATTTTACGCCATGCCTGTCGTATCGGCCCCTACTTCACGGTGGGAACATTATACACGTCCATAACGTAACATATCCTAACCTAACCCATCTAGCCCCTCGCTGGTAATGTTTTACATAATCCCGTTCGTGACGTCCCGTACATCTCGGTTGGAATGTTATATACGTCTGTAGCGTTACATATCCTAACCTAAGGCAGGCTATCACCTCGGATGTAGTATTTTACAACATTCCTAACCTATCGGCCCCTCCTTCACGGTGGGAACATTATGCACGTCTATAACGTAACATAACCTAACCTAACCCATCTAGCCTTTCGCTGGTAATATTTTACAGAATCCCGTTCGTGTCGTCCCGTACGTCTCGGTTGGAACATTATAAACGTCTACAGCGATATATATCCTAACGTAAGGCAGGCTAACGTCTCGGATGTAGTATTTTACAACATTCCTGGCGTATCGGCCCCTACTTCTCGGTGGGAACATTATATACGTCTATAACGTATCACAACCTAACCTAACCCATCTAGCCCCTCGCTGGTAATGTTTTACAGAATCCCGTTCCTGTCGTCCCGTACGTCTCGGTTGGGACATTATACACGTCTACAGCGTTATATATCCTAACCTAAGGCAGGCTATCATCTCGGATGAAGTATTTTACGCCATTTCTGTCGTATCGGCCCTTACTTTACGGTGGGAACATTATACTCGTCTATAGCGTAACATAACCTAACCTATCCCATCTAGCCTCTCGCTGTTACTATTTTAGAGAATCCCGTTCGTGTCGTCCCGTACGTCTCGGTTGGGACATCATATACGTCTGCAGC
Source organism: Xylocopa violacea (assembly GCA_963969225.1). NCBI lineage: Eukaryota > Metazoa > Arthropoda > Insecta > Hymenoptera > Apidae > Xylocopa > Xylocopa violacea. Next base: position 13,828,658 of record CAXAJV010000008.1, on the reverse strand, counting down.
GTTATATATCCTAACCTAAGGCAGGCTAACATCTCGGATGAAGTATTTTACGCCATGCCTGTCGTATCGGCCCCTACTTCACGGTGGGAACATTATACACGTCCATAACGTAACATATCCTAACCTAACCCATCTAGCCCCTCGCTGGTAATGTTTTACATAATCCCGTTCGTGACGTCCCGTACATCTCGGTTGGAATGTTATATACGTCTGTAGCGTTACATATCCTAACCTAAGGCAGGCTATCACCTCGGATGTAGTATTTTACAACATTCCTAACCTATCGGCCCCTCCTTCACGGTGGGAACATTATACACGTCTATAACGTAACATAACCTAACCTAGCCCATCTAGCCTTTCGCTGGTAATATTTTACAGAATCCCGTTCGTGTCGTCCCGTACGTCTCGGTTGGGACATTATAAACGTCTACAGCGATATATATCCTAACGTAAGGCAGGCTAACATCTCGGATGTAGTATTTTACAACATTCCTGGCGTATCGGCCCCTACTTCTCGGTGGGAACATTATATACGTCTATAACGTATCACAACCTAACCTAACCCATCTAGCCCCTCGCTGGTAATGTTTTACAGAATCCCGTTCCTGTCGTCCCGTACGTCTCGGTTGGGACATTATATACGTCTATAGCGTTATATATCCTAACCTAAGGTAGGCTAACATCTCGGATGAAGTATTTTACGCCATTTCTGTCGTTTCGGCCCTTACCTTACGGTGGGAACATTATACAGGTCTATAACGTAACATAACCTAACCTATCCCATCTAGCCTCTCGCTGTTACTATTTTACAGAATCCCGTTCGTGTCGTCCCGTACGTCTCGGTTGGGACATTATAGACGTCTACAGCGTTATATATCCTAACCTAAGTCAGGCTAACTTCTCGGATGAATTATTTTACGCCATTCCTGGCGTATCGGCCCCTACTTCACGGGGGGTTAATTATACACGTCTATAACGTAACATATCATAACCTAACCCATCTAGCCCCTCGCTGGTAATGTTTTACAGAATCCCGTTCGTGACGTCCCGTACATCTCGGTTGGAATATTATATACGTCTGTAGCGTTATATATCCTAACCTAAGGCAGGCTATCACCTCGGATGTAGTATTTTACAACATTCCTAACCTATCGGCCCCTACTTCACGGTGGGAACATTCTACACGTCTATAACGTAACATAACCTAACCTAGCCCATCTAGCCCTTCGCTGGTAATATTTTACAGAATCCCGTTCGTTTCGTCCCGTACGTCTCGGTTGGGATATTATATACGTCTATAGCGTTATATATCCTAACCTAAGGCAGGCTAACATCTCGGATGAAGTATTTTACGCCATTCCTGGCGTATCGGCCCCTACTTCACGGTGGGAACATTATACGCGTCTATAACGTAACATAACCTAACCTAGCCCATCAAGCCCATCGTTGGTAATGTTTTAGAGAATCCCGTTCGTGTCGTCCCGTACGTCTCGGTTGGGACATTATATACGTCTCCAGCGCTATATATCCTAACCTAAGGCAGGATAACATCTCGGATGAAGTATTTTACGCCATGGCTGTCGTATCGGCCCCTACTTCACGGTGGGAACATTATACACGTCCATAACGTAACATATCCTAACCTAAACCATCTAGCCCCTCGCTGGTAATGTTTTACATAATCCCGTTCGTGACGTCCCGTACATCTCGGTTGGAATGTTATATACGTCTGTAGCGTTACATATCCTAACCTAAGGCAGGCTATCACCTCGGATGTAGTATTTTACAACATTCCTAACCTATCGGCCCCTACTTCACGGTGGGAACATTCTACACGTCTATAACGTAACATAACCTAACCTAGCCCATCTAGCCCTTCGCTGGTAATATTTTACAGAATCCCGTTCGTTTCGTCCCGTACGTCTCGGTTGGGATATTATATACGTCTATAGCGTTATATATCCTAACCTAAGGCAGGCTAACATCTCGGATGAAGTATTTTACGCCATTCCTGGCGTATCGGCCCCTACTTCACGGTGGGAACATTATACACGTCTATAACGTAACATAACCTAACCTAGCCCATCTAGCCCTTCGCTGGTAATATTTTACAGAATCCCGTTCGTGTCGTCCCGTACGTCACGGTTGGGACATTATGAACGTCTACAGCGATATATATCCTAACGTAAGGCAGGCTAACATCTCGGATGTAGTATTTTACAACATGCCTGGCGTATCGGCCTCTACTTCTCGGTGCGAACATTATATTCGTCTATAACGTAATATAACCTAAACTAGCACATCTAGCCCCTAGCTGGTAATGTTTTACAGTATCCCGTTCGTGACGTCCCGTACACCTCGATTGGGACATTATATACGTCTACATCGCAATATATCCTAACCTAAGGCAGGCTAACATCTCGGATCAAGTATTTTACGCCATTCCTGGCGTATGGGCCCCTACTTCACGGTGGGAACATTATACACGTCTATAACGTAACAACTCCTAACCTAACCCATCTAGCCCCTCGCTGGTAATGTTTTACAGAATCCCGTTCGTGACGTCCCGTACATCTCGGTTGGAATATTATATACGTCTGTAGCGTTATATATCCTAACCTAAGGCAGGCTATCACCTCGGATGTAGTATTTTACAACATTCCTAACCTATCGGCCCCTACTTCACGGTGGGAACATTCTACACGTCTATAACGTAACATAACCTAACCTAGCCCATCTAGCCTTTCGCTGGTAATATTTTACAGAATCCCGTTCGTTTCGTCCCGTACGTCTCGGTTGGGATATTATATACGTCTATAGCGTTATATATCCTAACCTAAGGCAGGCTAACATCTCGGATGAGGTATTTTACGCCATTCCTGGCGTATCGGCCCCTACTTCACGGTGGGAACATTATACACGTCTATAACGTATCACAACCTAACCTAACCCATCTAGCCCCTCGCTGGTAATGTTTTACAGAATCCCGTTCCTGTCGTCCCGTACGTCTCGGTTGGGACATTATATACGTCTACAGCGTTATATATCCTAACCTAAGGCAGGCTAACATCTCGGATGAAGTATTTTACGCCATTTCTGTCGTTTCGGCCCTTACTTTACGGTGGGAACATTATACACGTCTATAACGTAACATAACCTAACCTATCCCATCTAGCCTCTCGCTGTTACTATTTTACAGAATCCCGTTCGTGTCGTCCCGTACGTCTCGGTTGGGACATTATAAACGTCTACAGCGATATATATCCTAACGTAAGGCAGGCTAACGTCTCGGATGTAGTATTTTACAACATTCCTGGCGTATCGGCCCCTACTTCTCGGTGGGAACATTATATACGTCTATAACGTATCACAACCTAACCTAACCCATCTAGCTCCTCGCTGGTAATGTTTTACAGAATCCCGTTCCTGTCGTCCCGTACGTCTCGGTTGGGACATTATACACGTCTACAGCGTTATATATCCTAACCTAAGGCAGGCTATCATTTCGGATGAAGTATTTTACGCCATTTCTGTCGTATCGGCCCTTACTTTACGGTGGGAACATTATACTCGTCTATAACGTAACATAACCTAACCTATCCCATCTAGCCTCTCGCTGTTACTATTTTACAGAATCCCGTTCGTGCCGTCCCGTACGTCTCGGTTGGGACATCATATACGTCTGCAGCGTTATATATCCTAACCTAAGGCAGGCTAACATCTCGGATGAAGTATTTTACGCCATGCCTGTCGTATCGGCCCCTACTTCACGGTGGGAACATTATACACGTCCATAACGTAACATATCCTAACCTAACCCATCTAGCCCCTCGCTGGTAATGTTTTACAGAATCCCGTTCGTGACGTCCCGTACATCTCGGTTGGAATATTATATACGTCTGTAGCGTTACATATCCTAACCTAAGGCAGGCTATCACCTCGGATGTAGTATTTTACAACATTCCTAACCTATCGGCCCCTACTTCACGGTGGGAACATTATACACGTCTATAACGTAACATAACCTAACCTAGCCCATCTAGCCCTTCGCTGGTAATATTTTACAGAATCCCGTTCGTGTCGTCCCGTATGTCTCGGTTGGGACATTATAAACGTCTACAGCGATATATATCCTAACGTAAGGCAGGCTAACATCTCGGATGTAGTATTTTACAACATTCCTGGCGTATCGGCCCTTACTTTACGGTGGGAACATTACACATGTCTATAACGTAACATAACCTAACCTAACCCATCTAGCCCTTCGCTGGTAATATTTTACAGAATCCCGTTCGTTTCGTCCCGTACGTCTCGGTTGGGCTATTATATACGTCTATAGCGTTATATATCCTAACCTAAGGCAGGCTAACATCTCGGATCAAGTATTTTACGCCATTCCTGGCGTATCGGCCCCTACTTCACGGTGGGAACATTATACACGTCTATAACGTAACATATCCTAACCTAACCCATCTAGCCCCTCGCTGGTAATGTTTTACAGAATCCCGTTCGTGACGTCCCGTACATGTCGGTTAGAATATTATATACGTCTGTAGCGTTATATATCCTAACCTAAGGCAGGCTATCACCTCGGATGTAGTATTTTACAACATTCCTAACCTATCGGCCCCTACTTCACGGTGGGAACATTATACACGTCTATAACGTAACATAACCTAACCTAGCCCATCTAGCCCTTCGCTGGTAATATTTTACAGAATCCCGTTCATGTCGTCCCGTACGTCTCGGTTGAGATATTATATACGTCTATAGTGTTATATATCCTAACCTAAGGCAGGCTATCATCTCGGATGCAGTATTTTACAACATTCCTGGCATATCGGCCGCTACTTCTCGGTGGGAACATTATAGACGTCTATAACGTATCACAACCTAACCTAACCCATCTAGCCCCTCGCTGTTACTATTTTACAGAATCCCGTCCGTGTCGTCCCGTACGTCTCGGTTGGGACATTATATACGTCTACAGCGTTATATATCCTAACCTAATGCAGGCTAACATCTCGGATCAAGTATTTTACGCCATTCCTGGCGTATCGGCCCCTACTTCTCGGTGGGAACATTATACACGTCTATAACGTAACAACTCCTAACCTAACCCATCTAGCCCCTCGCTGGTAATGTTTTACAGAATCCCGTTCGTGACGTCCCGTACATCTCGGTTGGAATATTATATACGTCTGTAGCGTTATATATCCTAACCTAAGGCAGGCTATCACCTCGGATGTAGTATTTTACAACATTCCTAACCTATCGGCCCCTACTTCACGGTGGGAACATTATACACGTCTATAACGTAACATAACCTAACCTAGTCCATCTAGCACTTCGCTGGTAATATTTTACAGAATCCCGTTCGTGTCGTCCCGTACGTCTCGGTTGGGACATTATAAACGTCTACAGCGATATATATCCTAACGTAAGGCAGGCTAACATCTCGGATGTAGTATTTTACAACATTCCTGGCGTATCGGACCCTACTTCTCGGTGGGAACATTATATACGTCTATAACGTATCACAACCTAACCTAGCCCATATAGCCTTTCGCTGGTAATATTTTACAGAATCCCGTTCGTTTCGTCCCGTACGTCTCGGTTGGGATATTATATACGTCTATAGCGTTATATATCCTAACCTAAGGCAGGCTAACATCTCGGATGAAGTATTTTACGCCATTCCTGGCGTATCGGCCCCTACTTCACGGTGGGAACATTATACACGTCTATAACGTAACATAACCTAACCTAGCCCATCAAGCCCATCGTTGGTAATGTTTTAGAGAATCCCGTTCGTGTCGTCCCGTACGTCTCGGTTGGGACATTATATACGTCTCCAGCGCTATATATCCTAACCTAAGGCAGGATAACATCTCGGATGCAGTATTTTACGCCATTCCTGGCGTATCGGCCCCTACTTCACGGTGGGAACATTATACACGTCTATAACGTAACATAACCTAACCTATCCCATCTAGCCTCTCGCTGTTACTATTTTACAGAATCCCGTTCGTGTCGTCCCGTACGTCTCGGTTGGGTCATTATAAACGTCTACAGCGATATATATCCTAACGTAAGGCAGGCTAACGTCTCGGATGTAGTATTTTACAACATTCCTGACGTATCGGCCCCTACTTCTCGGTGGGAACATTATATACGTCTATAACGTATCACAACCTAACCTAACCCATCTAGCCCATCGCTGGTAATGTTTTACAGAATCCCGTTCCTGTCGTCCCGTACGTCTCGGTTGGGACATTATATACGTCTACAGCGTTATATATCCTAACCTAAGGCAGGCTATCATCTCGGATGAAGTATTCTACGCCATTTCTGTCGTATCGGCCCTTACTTTACGGTGGGAACATTATATTCGTCTATAACGTAACATAACCTAACCTATCCCATCTAGCCTCTCGCTGTTACTATTTTACAGAATCCCGTTCGTGTCGTCCCGTACGTCTCGGTTGGGACATCATATACGTCTGCAGCGTTATATATCCTAACCTAAGGCAGGCTAACATCTCGGATGAAGTATTTTACGCCATGCCTGTCGTATCGGCCCCTACTTCACGGTGGGAACATTATACACGTCCATAACGTAACATATCCTAACCTAACCCATCTAGCCCCTCGCTGGTAATGTTTTACATAATCCCGTTCGTGACGTCCCGTACATCTCGGTTGGAATGTTAGATACGTCTGTAGCGTTACATATCCTAACCTAAGGCAGGCTATCACCTCGGATGTAGTATTTTACAACATTCCTAACCTATCGGCCCCTCCTTCACGGTGGGAACATTATACACGTCTATAACGTAACATAACCTAACCTAGCCCATCTAGCCTTTCGCTGGTAATATTTTACAGAATCCCGTTCGTGTCGTCCCGTACGTCTCGGTTGGGACATTATAAACGTCTACAGCGATATATATCCTAACGTAAGGCAGGCTAACATCTCGGATGTAGTATTTTACAACATTCCTGGCGTATCGGCCCCTACTTCTCGGTGGGAACATTATATACGTCTATAAGGTATCACAACCTAACCTAACCCATCTAGCCCCTCGCTGGTAATGTTTTACAGAATCCCGTTCCTGTCGTCCCGTACGTCTCGGATGGAATATTATATACGTCTGTAGCGTTATATATCCTAACCTAAGGCAGGCTATCACCTCGGATGTAGTATTTTACAACATTCCTAACCTATCGGCCCCTACTTCACGGTGGGAACATTCTACACGTCTATAACGTAACATAACCTAACCTAGCCCATCTAGCCCTTCGCTGGTAATATTTTACAGAATCCCGTTCGTTTCGTCCCGTACGTCTCGGTTGGGATATTATATACGTCTATAGCGTTATATATCCTAACCTAAGGCAGGCTATCATCTCGGATGCAGTATTTTACAACATTCCTGGCATATCGGCCGCTACTTCACGGTGGGAACATTATACACGTCTATAACGTAACATAACCTAACCTAGCCCATCTAGCCCTTCGCTGGTAATATTTTACAGAATCCCGTTCGTGTCGTCCCGTACGTCTCGGTTGGGACATTATAAACGTCTACAGCGATATATATCCTAACGTAAGGCAGGCTAACATCTCGGATGTAGTATTTTACAACATTCCTGGCGTATCGGACCCTACTTCTCGGTGGGAACATTATATACGTCTATAACGTATCACAACCTAACCTAGCCCATATAGCCTTTCGCTGGTAATATTTTACAGAATCCCGTTCGTTTCGTCCCGTACGTCTCGGTTGGGATATTATATACGTCTATAGCGTTATATATCCTAACCTAAGGCAGGCTAACATCTCGGATGAAGTATTTTACGCCATTCCTGGCGTATCGGCCCCTACTTCACGGTGGGAACATTATACACGTCTATAACGTAACATAACCTAACCTAGCCCATCAAGCCCATCGTTGGTAATGTTTTAGAGAATCCCGTTCGTGTCGTCCCGTACGTCTCGGTTGGGACATTATATACGTCTCCAGCGCTATATATCCTAACCTAAGGCAGGATAACATCTCGGATGCAGTATTTTACGCCATTCCTGGCGTATCGGCCCCTACTTCACGGTGGGAACATTATACACGTCTATAACGTAACATAACCTAACCTATCCCATCTAGCCTCTCGCTGTTACTATTTTACAGAATCCCGTTCGTGTCGTCCCGTACGTCTCGGTTGGGTCATTATAAACGTCTACAGCGATATATATCCTAACGTAAGGCAGGCTAACGTCTCGGATGTAGTATTTTACAACATTCCTGACGTATCGGCCCCTACTTCTCGGTGGGAACATTATATACGTCTATAACGTATCACAACCTAACCTAACCCATCTAGCCCCTCGCTGGTAATGTTTTACAGAATCCCGTTCCTGTCGTCCCGTACGTCTCGGTTGGGACATTATATACGTCTACAGCGTTATATATCCTAACCTAAGGCAGGCTATCATCTCGGATGAAGTATTTTACGCCATTTCTGTCGTATCGGCCCTTACTTTACGGTGGGAACATTATACTCGTCTATAACGTAACATAACCTAACCTATCCCATCTAGCCTCTCGCTGTTACTATTTTACAGAATCCCGTTCGTGTCGTCCCGTACGTCTCGGTTGGGACATCATATACGTCTGCAGCGTTATATATCCTAACCTAAGGCAGGCTAACATCTCGGATGAAGTATTTTACCCCATTCCTGGCGTATCGGCCCCTACTTCACGGTGGGAACATTATACACGTCTATAACGTAACAACTCCTAACCTAACCCATCTAGCCCCTCGCTGGTAATGTTTTACAGAATCCCGTTCGTGACGTCCCGTACGTCTCGGTTGGGACATTATATACGTCTCCAGCGCTATATATCCTAACCTAAGGCAGGATAACATCTCGGATGCAGTATTTTACGCCATTCCTGGCGTATCGGCCCCTACTTCACGGTGGGAACATTATACACGTCTATAACGTAACATAACCTAACCTATCCCATCTAGCCTCTCGCTGTTACTATTTTACAGAATCCCGTTCGTGTCGTCCCGTACGTCTCGGTTGGGTCATTATAAACGTCTACAGCGATATATATCCTAACGTAAGGCAGGCTAACGTCTCGGATGTAGTATTTTACAACATTCCTGACGTATCGGCCCCTACTTCTCGGTGGGAACATTATATACGTCTATAACGTATCACAACCTAACCTAACCCATCTAGCCCCTCGCTGGTAATGTTTTACAGAATCCCGTTCCTGTCGTCCCGTACGTCTCGGTTGGGACATTATATACGTCTACAGCGTTATATATCCTAACCTAAGGCAGGCTATCATCTCGGATGAAGTATTTTACGCCATTTCTGTCGTATCGGCCCTTACTTTACGGTGGGAACATTATACTCGTCTATAACGTAACATAACCTAACCTATCCCATCTAGCCTCTCGCTGTTACTATTTTACAGAATCCCGTTCGTGTCGTCCCGTACGTCTCGGTTGGGACATCATATACGTCTGCAGCGTTATATATCCTAACCTAAGGCAGGCTAACATCTCGGATGAAGTATTTTACGCCATGCCTGTCGTATCGGCCCCTACTTCACGGTGGGAACATTATACACGTCCATAACGTAACATATCCTAACCTAACCCATCTAGCCCCTCGCTGGTAATGTTTTACATAATCCCGTTCGTGACGTCCCGTACATCTCGGTTGGGATGTTATATACGTCTGTAGCGTTACATATCCTAACCTAAGGCAGGCTATCACCTCGGATGTAGTATTTTACAACATTCCTAACCTATCGGCCCCTCCTTCACGGTGGGAACATTATACACGTCTATAACGTAACATAACCTAACCTAGCCCATCTAGCCTTTCGCTGGTAATATTTTACAGAATCCCGTTCGTGTCGTCCCGTACGTCTCGGTTGGGACATTATAAACGTCTACAGCGATATATATCCTAACGTAAGGCAGGCTAACATCTCGGATGTAGTATTTTACAACATTCCTGGCGTATCGGCCCCTACTTCTCGGTGGGAACATTATATACGTCTATAAGGTATCACAACCTAACCTAACCCATCTAGCCCCTCGCTGGTAATGTTTTACAGAATCCCGTTCCTGTCGTCCCGTACGTCTCGGTTGGGACATTATATACGTCTATAGCGTTATATATCCTAACCTAAGGTAGGCTAACATCTCGGATGAAGTATTTTACGCCATTTCTGTCGTTTCGGCCCTTACTTTACGGTGGGAACATTATACACGTCTATAACGTAACATAACCTAACCTATCCCATCTAGCCTCTCGCTGTTACTATTTTACAGAATCCCGTTCGTGTCGTCCCGTACGTCTCGGTTGGGACATTATAGACGTCTACAGCGTTATATATCCTAACCTAAGTCAGGCTAACTTCTCGGATGAATTATTTTACGCCATTCCTGGCGTATCGGCCCCTACTTCACGGGGGGTTAATTATACACGTCTATAACGTAACATATCATAACCTAACCCATCTAGCCCCTCGCTGGTAATGTTTTACAGAATCCCGTTCGTGACGTCCCGTACATCTCGGTTGGAATGTTATATATGTCTGTAGCGTTACATATCCTAACCTAAGGCAGGCTATCACCTCGAATGTAGTATTTTACAGCATTCCTAACCTATCGGCCCCTACTTCACGGTGGGAACATTATACACGTCTATAACGTAACATAACCTAACCTAGCCCATCTAGCCCTTCGCTGGTAATATTTTACAGAATCCCGTTCATGTCGTCCCGTACGTCTCGGTTGAGATATTATATACGTCTATAGTGTTATATATCCTAACCTAAGGCAGGCTATCATCCCGGATGCAGTATTTTACAACATTCCTGGCATATCGGCCGCTACTTCTCGGTGGGAACATTATATACGTCTATAACGTATCACAACCTAACCTAACCCATCTAGCCCCTCGCTGTTACTATTTTACAGAATCCCGTCCGTGTCGTCCCGTACGTCTCGGTTGGGACATTATATACGTCTACAGAGTTATATATCCTAACCTAATGCAGGCTAACATCTCGGATCAAGTATTTTACCCCATTCCTGGCGTATCGGCCCCTACTTCACGGTGGGAACATTATACACGTCTATAACGTAACAACTCCTAACCTAACCCATCTAGCCCCTCGCTGGTAATGTTTTACAGAATCCCGTTCGTGACGTCCCGTACATCTCGGTTGGAATATTATATACGTCTGTAGCGTTATATATCCTAACCTAAGGCAGGCTATCACCTCGGATGTAGTATTTTACAACATTCCTAACCTATCGGCCCCTACTTCACGGTGGGAACATTCTACACGTCTATAACGTAACATAACCTAACCTAGCCCATCTAGCTTTTCGCTGGTAATATTTTACAGAATCCCGTTCGTTTCGTCCCGTACGTCTCGGTTGGGACATTATATACGTCTACAGCGTTATATATCCTAACCTAATGCAGGCTAACATCTCGGATCAAGTATTTTACGCCATTCCTGGCGTATCGGCCCCTACTTCACGGTGGGAACATTATACACGTCTATAACGTAACAACTCCTAACCTAACCCATCTAGCCCCTCGCTGGTAATGTTTTACAGAATCCCGTTCGTGACGTCCCGTACATCTCGGTTGGAATATTATATACGTCTGTAGCGTTATATATCCTAACCTAAGGCAGGCTATCACCTCGGATGTAGTATTTTACAACATTCCTAACCTATCGGCCCCTACTTCACGGTGGGAACATTCTACACGTCTATAACGTAACATAACCTAACCTAGCCCATCTAGCCTTTCGCTGGTAATATTTTACAGAATCCCGTTCGTTTCGTCCCGTACGTCTCGGTTGGGATATTATATACGTCTATAGCGTTATATATCCTAACCTAAGGCAGGCTAACATCTCGGATGAGGTATTTTACGCCATTCCTGGCGTATCGGCCCCTACTTCACGGTGGGAACATTATACACGTCTATAACGTAACATAACCTAACCTAGCCCATCAAGCCCATCGTTGGTAATGTTTTAGAGAATCCCGTTCGTGTCGTCCCGTACGTCGCGGTTGGGACATTATATACGTCTCCAGCGCTATATATCCTAACCTAAGGCAGGATAACATCTCGGATGCAGTATTTTACGCCATTCCTGGCGTATCGGCCCCTACTTCACGGTGGGAACATTATACACGTCTATAACGTAACATAACCTAACCTATCCCATCTAGCCTCTCGCTGTTACTATTTTACAGAATCCCGTTCGTGTCGTCCCGTACGTCTCGGTTGGGACATTATAAACGTCTACAGCGATATATATCCTAACGTAAGGCAGGCTAACGTCTCGGATGTAGTATTTTACAACATTCCTGGCGTATCGGCCCCTACTTCTCGGTGGGAACATTATATACGTCTATAACGTATCACAACCTAACATAACCCATCTAGCCCCTCGCTGGTAATGTTTTACAGAATCCCGTTCCTGTCGTCCCGTACGTCTCGGTTGGGACATTATACACGTCTACAGCGTTATATATCCTAACCTAAGGCAGGCTATCATCTCGGATGAAGTATTTTACGCCATTTCTGTCGTATCGGCCCTTACTTTACGGTGGGAACATTATACTCGTCTATAACGTAACATAACCTAACCTATCCCATCTAGCCTCTCGCTGTTACTATTTTAGAGAATCCCGTTCGTGTCGTCCCGTACGTCTCGGTTGGGACATCATATACGTCTGCAGCGTTATATATCCTAACCTAAGGCAGGCTAACATCTCGGATGAAGTATTTTACGCCATGCCTGTCGTATCGGCCCCTACTTCACGGTGGGAACATTATACACGTCCATAACGTAACATATCCTAACCTAACCCATCTAGCCCCTCGCTGGTAATGTTTTACATAATCCCGTTCGTGACGTCCCGTACATCTCGGTTGGAATGTTATATACGTCTGTAGCGTTACATATCCTAACCTAAGGCAGGCTATCACCTCGGATGTAGTATTTTACAACATTCCTAACCTATCGGCCCCTCCTTCACGGTGGGAACATTATACACGTCTATAACGTAACATAACCTAACCTAGCCCATCTAGCCTTTCGCTGGTAATATTTTACAGAATCCCGTTCGTGTCGTCCCGTACGTCTCGGTTGGGACATTATAAACGTCTACAGCGATATATATCCTAACGTAAGGCAGGCTAACATCTCGGATGTAGTATTTTACAACATTCCTGGCGTATCGGCCCCTACTTCTCGGTGGGAACATTATATACGTCTATAACGTATCACAACCTAACCTAACCCATCTAGCCCCTCGCTGGTAATGTTTTACAGAATCCCGTTCCTGTCGTCCCGTACGTCTCGGTTGGGACATTATATACGTCTATAGCGTTATATCTCCTAACCTAAGGTAGGCTAACATCTCGGATGAAGTATTTTACGCCATTTCTGTCGTTTCGGCCCTTACCTTACGGTGGGAACATTATACAGGTCTATAACGTAACATAACCTAACCTATCCCATCTAGCCTCTCGCTGTTACTATTTTACAGAATCCCGTTCGTGTCGTCCCGTACGTCTCGGTTGGGACATTATAGACGTCTACAGCGTTATATATCCTAACCTAAGTCAGGCTAACTTCTCGGATGAATTATTTTACGCCATTCCTGGCGTATCGGCCCCTACTTCACGGGGGGTTAATTATACACGTCTATAACGTAACATATCATAACCTAACCCATCTAGCCCCTCGCTGGTAATGTTTTACAGAATCCCGTTCGTGACGTCCCGTACATCTCGGTTGGAATATTATATACGTCTGTAGCGTTATATATCCTAACCTAAGGCAGGCTATCACCTCGGATGTAGTATTTTACAACATTCCTAACCTATCGGCCCCTACTTCACGGTGGGAACATTCTACACGTCTATAACGTAACATAACCTAACCTAGCCCATCTAGCCCTTCGCTGGTAATATTTTACAGAATCCCGTTCGTTTCGTCCCGTACGTCTCGGTTGGGATATTATATACGTCTATAGCGTTATATATCCTAACCTAAGGCAGGCTAACATCTCGGATGAAGTATTTTACGCCATTCCTGGCGTATCGGCCCCTACTTCACGGTGGGAACATTATACACGTCTATAACGTAACATAACCTAACCTAGCCCATCTAGCCCTTCGCTGGTAATATTTTACAGAATCCCGTTCGTGTCGTCCCGTACGTCTCGGTTGGGACATTATAAACGTCTACAGCGATATATATCCTAACGTAAGGCAGGCTAACATCTCGGATGTAGTATTTTACAACATGCCTGGCGTATCGGCCTCTACTTCTCGGTGCGAACATTATATTCGTCTATAACGTAATATAACCTAAACTAACACATCTAGCCACTAGCTGGTAATGTTTTACAGAATCCCGTTCGTGACGTCCCGTACACCTCGATTGGGACATTATATACGTCTACATCGCAATATATCCTAACCTAAGGCAGGCTAACATCTCGGATCAAGTATTTTACGCCATTCCTGGTGTATGGGCCCCTACTTCACGGTGGGAACATTATACACGTCTATAACGTAACAACTCCTAACCTACCCCATCTAGCCCCTCGCTGGAAATGTTTTACAGAATCCCGTTCGTGACGTCCCGTACATCTCGGTTGGAATATTATATACGTCTGTAGCGTTATATATCCTAACCTAAGGCAGGCTATCACCTCGGATGTAGTATTTTACAACATTCCTAACCTATCGGCCCCTACTTCACGGTGGGAACATTCTACACGTCTATAACGTAACATAACCTAACCTAGCCCATCTAGCCTTTCGCTGGTAATATTTTACAGAATCCCGTTCGTTTCGTCCCGTACGTCTCGGTTGGGATATTATATACGTCTATAGCGTTATATATCCTAACCTAAGGCAGGCTAACATCTCGGATGAGGTATTTTACGCCATTCCTGGCGTATCGGCCCCTACTTCACGTTGGGAACATTATACACGTCTATAACGTAACATAACCTAACCTAGCCCATCAAGCCCATCGTTGGTAATGTTTTAGAGAATCCCGTTCGTGTCGTCCCGTACGTCTCGGTTGGGACATTATATACGTCTCCAGCGCTATATATCCTAACCTAAGGCAGGATAACATCTCGGATGTAGTATTTTACAACATTCCTGGCGTATCGGCCCTTACTTTACGGTGGGAACATTATACACGTCTATAACGTAACATAACCTAACCTAACCCATCTAGCCCTTCGCTGGTAATATTTTACAGAATCCCGTTCGTTTCGTCCCGTACGTCTCGGTTGGGCTATTATATACGTCTATAGCGTTATATATCCTAACCTAAGGCAGGCTAACATCTCGGATCAAGTATTTTACGCCATTCCTGGCGTATCGGCCCCTACTTCACGGTGGGAACATTATACACGTCTATAACGTAACATATCCTAACCTAACCCATCTAGCCCCTCGCTGGTAATGTTTTACAGAATCCCGTTCGTGACGTCCCGTACATCTCGGTTGGGATATTATATACGTCTGTAGCGTTATATATCCTAACCTAAGGCAGGCTATCACCTCGGATGTAGTATTTTACAACATTCCTAACCTATCGGCCCCTACTTCACGGTGGGAACATTATACACGTCTATAACGTAACATAACCTAACCTAGCCCATCTAGCCCTTCGCTGGTAATATTTTACAGAATACCGTTCATGTCGTCCCGTACGTCTCGGTTGAGATATTATATACGTCTATAGTGTTATATATCCTAACCTAAGGCAGGCTATCATCTCGGATGCAGTATTTTACAACATTCCTGGCATATCGGCCGCTACTTCTCGGTGGGAACATTATAGACGTCTATAACGTATCACAACCTAACCTAACCCATCTAGCCCCTCGCTGTTACCATTTTACAGAATCCCGTCCGTGTCGTCCCGTACGTCTCGGTTGGGACATTATATACGTCTACAGCGTTATATATCCTAACCTAATGCAGGCTAACATCTCGGATCAAGTATTTTACGCCATTCCTGGCGTATCGGCCCCTACTTCTCGGTGGGAACATTATACACGTCTATAACGTAACAACTCCTAACCTAACCCATCTAGCCCCTCGCTGGTAATGTTTTACAGAATCCCGTTCGTGACGTCCCGTACATCTCGGTTGGAATATTATATACGTCTGTAGCGTTATATATCCTAACCTAAGGCAGGCTATCACCTCGGATGTAGTATTTTACAACTTTCCTAACCTATCGGCCCCTACTTCACGGTGGGAACATTATACTCGTCTATAACGTAACATAACCTAACCTATCCCATCTAGCCTCTCGCTGTTACTATTTTACAGAATCCCGTTCGTGCCGTCCCGTACGTCTCGGTTGGGACATCATATACGTCTGCAGCGTTATATATCCTAACCTAAGGCAGGCTAACATCTCGGATCAAGTATTTTACGCCATTCCTGGCGTATCGGCCCCTACTTCACGGTGGGAACATTATACACGTCTATAACGTAACATATCCTAACCTAACCCATCTAGCCCCTCGCTGGTAATGTTTTACAGAATCCCGTTCGTGACGTCCCGTACATGTCGGTTGGAATATTATATACGTCTGTAGCGTTATATATCCTAACCTAAGGCAGGCTATCACCTCGGATGTAGTATTTTACAACATTCCTAACCTATCGGCCCCTACTTCACGGTGGGAACATTATACACGTCTATAACGTAACATAACCTAACCTAGCCCATCTAGCCCTTCGCTGGTAATATTTTACAGAATCCCGTTCATGTCGTCCCGTACGTCTCGGTTGAGATATTATATACGTCTATAGTGTTATATATCCTAACCTAAGGCAGGCTATCATCTCGGATGCAGTATTTTACAACATTCCTGGCATATCGGCCGCTACTTCTCGGTGGGAACATTATAGACGTCTATAACGTATCACAACCTAACCTAACCCATCTAGCCCCTCGCTGTTACTATTTTACAGAATCCCGTCCGTGTCGTCCCGTACGTCTCGGTTGGGATATTATATACGTCTACAGCGTTATATATCCTAACCTAATGCAGGCTAACATCTCGGATCAAGTATTTTACGCCATTCCTGGCGTATCGGCCCCTACTTCTCGGTGGGAACATTATACACGTCTATAACGTAACAACTCCTAACCTAACCCATCTAGCCCCTCGCTGGAAATGTTTTACAGAATCCCGTTCGTGACGTCCCGTACATCTCGGTTGGAATATTATATACGTCTGTAGCGTTATATATCCTAACCTAAGGCAGGCTATCACCTCGGATGTAGTATTTTACAACATTCCTAACCTATCGGCCCCTACTTCACGGTGGGAACATTCTACACGTCTATAACGTAACATAACCTAACCTAGCCCATCTAGCCTTTCGCTGGTAATATTTTACAGAATCCCGTTCGTTTCGTCCCGTACGTCTCGGTTGGGATATTATATACGTCTATAGCGTTATATATCCTAACCTAAGGCAGGCTAACATCTCGGATGAGGTATTTTACGCCATTCCTGGCGTATCGGCCCCTACTTCACGTTGGGAACATTATACACGTCTATAACGTAACATAACCTAACCTAGCCCATCAAGCCCATCGTTGGTAATGTTTTAGAGAATCCCGTTCGTGTCGTCCCGTACGTCTCGGTTGGGACATTATATACGTCTCCAGCGCTATATATCCTAACCTAAGGCAGGATAACATCTCGGATGTAGTATTTTACAACATTCCTGGCGTATCGGCCCTTACTTTACGGTGGGAACATTATACACGTCTATAACGTAACATAACCTAACCTAACCCATCTAGCCCTTCGCTGGTAATATTTTACAGAATCCCGTTCGTTTCGTCCCGTACGTCTCGGTTGGGCTATTATATACGTCTATAGCGTTATATATCCTAACCTAAGGCAGGCTAACATCTCGGATCAAGTATTTTACGCCATTCCTGGCGTATCGGCCCCTACTTCACGGTGGGAACATTATACACGTCTATAACGTAACATATCCTAACCTAACCCATCTAGCCCCTCGCTGGTAATGTTTTACAGAATCCCGTTCGTGACGTCCCGTACATCTCGGTTGGGATATTATATACGTCTGTAGCGTTATATATCCTAACCTAAGGCAGGCTATCACCTCGGATGTAGTATTTTACAACATTCCTAACCTATCGGCCCCTACTTCACGGTGGGAACATTATACACGTCTATAACGTAACATAACCTAACCTAGCCCATCTAGCCCTTCGCTGGTAATATTTTACAGAATACCGTTCATGTCGTCCCGTACGTCTCGGTTGAGATATTATATACGTCTATAGTGTTATATATCCTAACCTAAGGCAGGCTATCATCTCGGATGCAGTATTTTACAACATTCCTGGCATATCGGCCGCTACTTCTCGGTGGGAACATTATAGACGTCTATAACGTATCACAACCTAACCTAACCCATCTAGCCCCTCGCTGTTACCATTTTACAGAATCCCGTCCGTGTCGTCCCGTACGTCTCGGTTGGGACATTATATACGTCTACAGCGTTATATATCCTAACCTAATGCAGGCTAACATCTCGGATCAAGTATTTTACGCCATTCCTGGCGTATCGGCCCCTACTTCTCGGTGGGAACATTATACACGTCTATAACGTAACAACTCCTAACCTAACCCATCTAGCCCCTCGCTGGTAATGTTTTACAGAATCCCGTTCGTGACGTCCCGTACATCTCGGTTGGAATATTATATACGTCTGTAGCGTTATATATCCTAACCTAAGGCAGGCTATCACCTCGGATGTAGTATTTTACAACTTTCCTAACCTATCGGCCCCTACTTCACGGTGGGAACATTATACTCGTCTATAACGTAACATAACCTAACCTATCCCATCTAGCCTCTCGCTGTTACTATTTTACAGAATCCCGTTCGTGCCGTCCCGTACGTCTCGGTTGGGACATCATATACGTCTGCAGCGTTATATATCCTAACCTAAGGCAGGCTAACATCTCGGATCAAGTATTTTACGCCATTCCTGGCGTATCGGCCCCTACTTCACGGTGGGAACATTATACACGTCTATAACGTAACATATCCTAACCTAACCCATCTAGCCCCTCGCTGGTAATGTTTTACAGAATCCCGTTCGTGACGTCCCGTACATGTCGGTTGGAATATTATATACGTCTGTAGCGTTATATATCCTAACCTAAGGCAGGCTATCACCTCGGATGTAGTATTTTACAACATTCCTAACCTATCGGCCCCTACTTCACGGTGGGAACATTATACACGTCTATAACGTAACATAACCTAACCTAGCCCATCTAGCCCTTCGCTGGTAATATTTTACAGAATCCCGTTCATGTCGTCCCGTACGTCTCGGTTGAGATATTATATACGTCTATAGTGTTATATATCCTAACCTAAGGCAGGCTATCATCTCGGATGCAGTATTTTACAACATTCCTGGCATATCGGCCGCTACTTCTCGGTGGGAACATTATAGACGTCTATAACGTATCACAACCTAACCTAACCCATCTAGCCCCTCGCTGTTACTATTTTACAGAATCCCGTCCGTGTCGTCCCGTACGTCTCGGTTGGGATATTATATACGTCTACAGCGT
This sequence comes from Xylocopa violacea, assembly GCA_963969225.1. NCBI lineage: Eukaryota > Metazoa > Arthropoda > Insecta > Hymenoptera > Apidae > Xylocopa > Xylocopa violacea. Next base: position 13,808,909 of record CAXAJV010000008.1, on the reverse strand, counting down.
TATATATCCTAACCTAATGCAGGCTAACATCTCGGATCAAGTATTTTACGCCATTCCTGGCGTATCGGCCCCTACTTCTCGGTGGGAACATTATACACGTCTATAACGTAACAACTCCTAACCTAACCCATCTAGCCCCTCGCTGGTAATGTTTTACAGAATCCCGTTCGTGACGTCCCGTACATCTCGGTTGGAATATTATATACGTCTGTAGCGTTATATATCCTAACCTAAGGCAGGCTATCACCTCGGATGTAGTATTTTACAACTCTCCTAACCTATCGGCCCCTACTTCACGGTGGGAACATTCTACACGTCTATAACGTAACATATCCTAACCTAGCCCATATAGCCTTTCGCTGGTAATATTTTACAGAATCCCGTTCGTGTCGTCCCGTACGTCTCGGTTGGGACATTATATACGTCTCCAGCGCTATATATCCTAACCTAAGGCAGGATAACATCTCGGATGAAGTATTTTACGCCATGCCTGTCGTATCGGCCCCTACTTCACGGTGGGAACATTATACACGTCCATAACGTAACATATCCTAACCTAACCCATCTAGCCCCTCGCTGGTAATGTTTTACAGAATCCCGTTCGTGACGTCCCGTACATCTCGGTTGGAATATTATATACGTCTACAGCGTTATATATCCTAACCTAAGGCAGGCTAACATCTCGGATGAAGTATTTTACGCCATTCCTGGCGTATCGGCCCCTACTTCACGGTGGGAACATTATACACGTCTATAACGTAACATAACCTAACCTAGCCCATCAAGCCCATCGTTGGTAATGTTTTAGAGAATCCCGTTCGTGTCGTCCCGCACGTCTCGGTTGGGACATTATAAACGTCTACAGCGATATATATCCTAACGTAAGGCAGGCTAACATCTCGGATGTAGTATTTTACAACATTCCTGGCGTATCGGCCCCTACTTCACGGTGGGAACATTATACACGTCTATAACGTAACATAACCTAACCTAGCCCATCTAGCCCTTCGCTGGTAATATTTTACAGAATCCCGTTCGTGTCGTCCCGTACGTCTCGGTTGGGACATTATAAACGTCTACAGCGATATATATCCTAACGTAAGGCAGGCTAACATCTCGGATGTAGTATTTTACAACATGCCTGGCGTATCGGCCTCTACTTCTCGGTGCGAACATTATATTCGTCTATAACGTAATATAACCTAAACTAACACATCTAGCCACTAGCTGGTAATGTTTTACAGAATCCCGTTCGTGACGTCCCGTACACCTCGATTGGGACATTATATACGTCTACATCGCAATATATCCTAACCTAAGGCAGGCTAACATCTCGGATCAAGTATTTTACGCCATTCCTGGCGTATGGGCCCCTACTTCACGGTGGGAACATTATACACGTCTATAACGTAACAACTCCTAACCTACCCCATCTAGCCCCTCGCTGGAAATGTTTTACAGAATCCCGATCGTGACGTCCCGTACATCTCGGTTGGAATATTATATACGTCTGTAGCGTTATATATCCTAACCTAAGGCAGGCTATCACCTCGGATGTAGTATTTTACAACATTCCTAACCTATCGGCCCCTACTTCACGGTGGGAACATTCTACACGTCTATAACGTAACATAACCTAACCTAGCCCATCTAGCCTTTCGCTGGTAATATTTTACAGAATCCCGTTCGTTTCGTCCCGTACGTCTCGGTTGGGATATTATATACGTCTATAGCGTTATATATCCTAACCTAAGGCAGGCTAACATCTCGGATGAGGTATTTTACGCCATTCCTGGCGTATCGGCCCCTACTTCACGGTGGGAACATTATACACGTCTATAACGTAACATAACCTAACCTAGCCCATCAAGCCCATCGTTGGTAATGTTTTAGAGAATCCCGTTCGTGTCGTCCCGTACGTCTCGGTTGGGACATTATATACGTCTCCAGCGCTATATATCCTAACCTAAGGCAGGATAACATCTCGGATGTAGTATTTTACAACATTCCTGGCGTATCGGCCCTTACTTTACGGTGGGAACATTATACACGTCTATAACGTAACATAACCTAACCTAACCCATCTAGCCCTTCGCTGGTAATATTTTACAGAATCCCGTTCGTTTCGTCCCGTACGTCTCGGTTGGGCTATTATATACGTCTATAGCGTTATATATCCTAACCTAAGGCAGGCTAACATCTCGGATCAAGTATTTTACGCCATTCCTGGCGTATCGGCCCCTACTTCACGGTGGGAACATTATACACGTCTATAACGTAACATATCCTAACCTAACCCATCTAGCCCCTCGCTGGTAATGTTTTACAGAATCCCGTTCGTGACGTCCCGTACATCTCGGTTGGGATATTATATACGTCTGTAGCGTTATATATCCTAACCTAAGGCAGGCTATCACCTCGGATGTAGTATTTTACAACATTCCTAACCTATCGGCCCCTACTTCACGGTGGGAACATTATACACGTCTATAACGTAACATAACCTAACCTAGCCCATCTAGCCCTTCGCTGGTAATATTTTACAGAATACCGTTCATGTCGTCCCGTACGTCTCGGTTGAGATATTATATACGTCTATAGTGTTATATATCCTAACCTAAGGCAGGCTATCATCTCGGATGCAGTATTTTACAACATTCCTGGCATATCGGCCGCTACTTCTCGGTGGGAACATTATAGACGTCTATAACGTATCACAACCTAACCTAACCCATCTAGCCCCTCGCTGTTACCATTTTACAGAATCCCGTTCGTGACGTCCCGTACATCTCGGTTGGAATATTATATACGTCTGTAGCGTTATATATCCTAACCTAAGGCAGGCTATCACCTCGGATGTAGTATTTTACAACTTTCCTAACCTATCGGCCCCTACTTCACGGTGGGAACATTATACACGTCTATAACGTAACATAACCTAACCTATCCCATCTAGCCTCTCGCTGTTACTATTTTACAGAATCCCGTTCGTGTCGTCCCGTACGTCTCGGTTGGGACATTATATACGTCTCCAGCGCTATATATCCTAACCTAAGGCAGGATAACATCTCGGATGAAGTATTTTACGCCATGGCTGTCGTATCGGCCCCTACTTCACGGTGGGAACATTATACACGTCCATAACGTAACATATCCTAACCTAACCCATCTAGCCCCTCGCTGGTAATGTTTTACATAATCCCGTTCGTGACGTCCCGTACATCTCGGTTGGAATGTTATATACGTCTGTACCGTTACATATCCTAACCTAAGGCAGGCTATCACCTCGGATGTAGTATTTTACAACATTCCTAACCTATCGGCCCCTACTTCACGGTGGGAACATTCTACACGTCTATAACGTAACATAACCTAACCTAGCCCATCTAGCCCTTCGCTGGTAATATTTTACAGAATCCCGTTCGTTTCGTCCCGTACGTCTCGGTTGGGATATTATATACGTCTATAGCGTTATATATCCTAACCTAAGGCAGGCTAACATCTCGGATGAAGTATTTTACGCCATTCCTGGCGTATCGGCCCCTACTTCACGGTGGGAACATTATACACGTCTATAACGTAACATAACCTAACCTAGCCCATCTAGCCCTTCGCTGGTAATATTTTACAGAATCCCGTTCGTGTCGTCCCGTACGTCACGGTTGGGACATTATAAACGTCTACAGCGATATATATCCTAACGTAAGGCAGGATAACATCTCGGATGTAGTATTTTACAACATGCCTGGCGTATCGGCCTCTACTTCTCGGTGCGAACATTATATTCGTCTATAACGTAATATAACCTAAACTAACACATCTAGCCCCTAGCTGGTAATGTTTTACAGTATCCCGTTCGTGACGTCCCGTACACCTCGATTGGGACATTATATACGTCTACATCGCAATATATCCTAACCTAAGGCAGGCTAACATCTCGGATCAAGTATTTTACGCCATTCCTGGCGTATGGGCCCCTACTTCACGGTGGGAACATTATACACGTCTATAACGTAACAACTCCTAACCTAACCCATCTAGCCCCTCGCTGGTAATGTTTTACAGAATCCCGTTCGTGGCGTCCCGTACATCTCGGTTGGAATATTATATACGTCTGTAGCGTTATATATCCTAACCTAAGGCAGGATATCACCTCGGATGTAGTATTTTACAACATTCCTAACCTATCGGCCCCTACTTCACGGTGGGAACATTCTACACGTCTATAACGTAACATAACCTAACCTAGCCCATCTAGCCTTTCGCTGTTAATATTTTACAGAATCCCGTTCGTTTCGTCCCGTACGTCTCGGTTGGGATATTATATACGCCTATAGCGTTATATATCCTAACCTAAGGCAGGCTAACATCTCGGATGAGGTATTTTCCGCCATTCCTGGCGTATCGGCCCCTACTTCACGGTGGGAACATTATACACGTCTATAACGTAACATAACCTAACCTAGCCCATCAAGCCCATCGTTGGTAATGTTTTAGAGAATCCCGTTCGTGTCGTCCCGTACGTCTCGGTTGGGACATTATATACGTCTCCAGCGCTACATATCCTAACCTAAGGCAGGATAACATCTCGGATGAAGTATTTTACGCCATGCCTGTCGTATCGGCCCCTACTTCACGGTGGGAACATTATACACGTCCATAACGTAACATATCCTAACCTAACCCATCTAGCCCCTCGCTGGTAATGTTTTACATAATCCCGTTCGTGACGTCCCGTACATCTCGGTTGGAATGTTATATACGTCTGTAGCGTTACATATCCTAACCTAAGGCAGGCTATCACCTCGGATGTAGTATTTTACAACATTCCTAACCTATCGGCCCCTACTTCACGGTGGGAACATTATACACGTCTATAACGTAACATAACCTAACCTAGCCCATCTAGCCCTTCGCTGGTAATATTTTACAGAATCCCGTTCATGTCGTCCCGTACGTCTCGGTTGGGACATTATATACGTCTCCAGCGCTATATATCCTAACCTAAGGCAGGATAACATCTCGGATGCAGTATTTTACGCCATTCCTGGCGTATCGGCCCCTACTTCACGGTGGGAACATTATACACGTCTATAACGTAACATAACCTAACCTATCCCATCTAGCCTCTCGCTGTTACTATTTTACAGAATCCCGTTCGTGTCGTCCCGTACGTCTCGGTTGGGACATTATAAACGTCTGCAGCGATATATATCCTAACGTAAGGCAGGCTAACGTCTCGGATGTAGTATTTCACAACATTCCTGGCGTATCGGCCCCTACTTCTCGGTGGGAACATTATATACGTCTATAACGTATCACAACCTAACCTAACCCATCTAGCCCCTCGCTGGTAATGTTTTACAGAATCCCGTTCCTGTCGTCCCGTACGTCTCGGTTGGGACATTATACACGTCTACAGCGATATATATCCTAACGTAAGGCAGGCTAACATCTCGGATGTAGTATTTTACAACATTCCTGGCGTATCGGCCCTTACTTTACGGTGGGAACATTATACACGTCTATAACGTAACATAACCTAACCTAACCCATCTAGCCCCTCGCTGGTAATGTTTTACAGAATCCCGTTCCTGTCGTCCCGTACGTCTCGGTTGGGACATTATATACGTCTACAGCGTTATATATCCTAACCTAAGGCAGGCTAACATCTCGGATGAAGTATTTTACGCCATTTCTGTCGTTTCGGCCCTTACTTTACGGTGGGAACATTATACACGTCTATAACGTAACATAACCTAACCTATCCCATCTAGCCTCTCGCTGTTACTAGTTTACAGAATCCCGTTCGTGTCGTCCCGTACGTCTCGGTTGGGACATTATAGACGTCTACAGCGTTATATATCCTAACCTAAGTCAGGCTAACTTCTCGGATGAATTATTTTACGCCATTCCTGGCGTATCGGCCCCTACTTCACGGGGGGTTAATTATACACGTCTATAACGTAACATATCATAACCTAACCCATCTAGCCCCTCGCTGGTAATGTTTTACAGAATCCCGTTCGTGACGTCCCGTACATCTCGGTTGGAATATTATATACGTCTGTAGCGTTATATATCCTAACCTAAGGCAGGCTATCACCTCGGATGTAGTATTTTACAACATTCCTAACCTATCGGCCCCTACTTCACGGTGGGAACATTATACACGTCTATAACGTAACATAACCTAACCTAGCCCATCTAGCCCTTCGCTGGTAATATTTTACAGGATCCCGTTCATGTCGTCCCGTACGTCTCGGTTGAGATATTATATACGTCTATAGTGTTATATATCCTAACCTAAGGCAGGCTATCATCTCGGATGCAGTATTTTACAACATTCCTGGCATATCGGCCGCTACTTCTCGGTGGGAACATTATATACGTCTATAACGTATCACAACCTAACCTAACCCATCTAGCCCCTCGCTGTTACTATTTTACAGAATCCCGTCCGTGTCGTCCCGTACGTCTCGGTTGGGACATTATATACGTCTACAGCGTTATATATCCTAACCTAATGCAGGCTAACATCTCCGATCAAGTATTTTACGCCATGCCTGGCGTATCGGCCCCTACTTCACGGTGGGAACATTATACACGTCTATAACGTAACAACTCATAACCTAACCCATCTAGCCCCTCGCTGGTAATGTTTTACAGAATCCCGTTCGTGACGTCCCGTACATCTCGGTTGGAATATTATATACGTCTGTAGCGTTATATATCCTAACCTAAGGCAGGCTATCACCTCGGATGTAGTATTTTACAACATTCCTAACCTATCGGCCCCTACTTCACGGTGGGAACATGCTACACGTCTATAACGTAACATAACCTAACCTAGCCCATCTAGCCCTTCGCTGGTAATATTTTACAGAATCCCGTTCGTTTCGTCCCGTACGTCTCGGTTGGGATATTATATACGTCTATATCGTTATATATCCTAACCTAAGGCAGGCTAACATCTCGGATGAAGTATTTTACGCCATTCCTGGCGTATCGGCCCCTACTTCACGGTGGGAACATTATACACGTCTATAACGTAACATAACCTAACCTAGCCCATCTAGCCCTTCGCTGGTAATATTTTACAGAATCCCGTTCGTGTCGTCCCGTACGTCTCGGTTGGGACATTATAAACGTCTACAGCGATATATATCCTAACGTAAGGCAGGCTAACATCTCGGATGTAGTATTTTACAACATGTCTGGCGTATCGGCCTCTACTTCTCGGTGCGAACATTATATTCGTCTATAACGTAATATAACCTAACCTAACACATCTAGCCCCTAGCTGGTAATGTTTTACAGAATCCCGTTCGTGACGTCCCGTACACCTCGATTGGGACATTATATGCGTCTACATCGCTATATATCCTAACCTAAGGCAGGCTAACATCTCGGATGCAGTATTTTACGCCATTCCTGGCGTATCGGCCCCTACTTCACGGTGGGAATATTATACACGTCTATAACGTAACATAACCTAACCTATCCCATCTAGCCCCTGGCTGGTAATGTTTTACAGAATCCCGTTCGTAACGTCCCGTACATCTCGGTTGGAATGTTATATATGTCTGTAGCGTTACATATCCTAACCTAAGGCAGGCTATCACGTCGAATGTAGTATTTTACAGCATTCCTAACCTATCGGCCCCTACTTCACGGTGGGAACATTATACACGTCTATAACGTAACATAACCTAACCTAGCCCATCTAGCCCTTCGCTGGTAATATTTTACAGAATCTCGTTCGTGTCGTCCCGTACGTCTCGGTTGGGACATTATAAACGTCTACAGCGATATATATCCTAACGTAAGGCAGGCTAACATCTCGGATGTAGTATTTTACAACATTCCTGGCGTATCGGCCCTTACTTTACGGTGGGAACATTATACACGTCTATAACGTAACATATCATAACCTAACCCATCTAGCCCCTCGCTGGTAATGTTTTACAGAATCCCGTTCGTGACGTCCCGTACATCTCGGTTGGAATATTATATACGTCTGTAGCGTTATATATCCTAACCTAAGGCAGGCTATCACCTCGGATGTAGTATTTTACAACATTCCTAACCTATCGGCCCCTACTTCACGGTGGGAACATTATACACGACTATAACGTAACATAACCTAACCTAGCCCATCTAGCCCTTCGCTGGTAATATTTTACAGGATCCCGTTCATGTCGTCCCGTACGTCTCGGTTGAGATATTATATACGTCTATAGTGTTATATATCCTAACCTAAGGCAGGCTATCATCTCGGATGCAGTATTTTACAACATTCCTGGCATATCGGCCGCTACTTCTCGGTGGGAACATTATATACGTCTATAACGTATCACAACCTAACCTAACCCATCTAGCCCCTCGCTGTTACTATTTTACAGAATCCCGTCCGTGTCGTCCCGTACGTCTCGGTTGGGACATTATATACGTCTACAGCGTTATATATCCTAACCTAATGCAGGCTAACATCTCCGATCAAGTATTTTACGCCATTCCTGGCGTATCGGCCCCTACTTCACGGTGGGAACATTATACACGTCTATAACGTAACAACTCATAACCTAACCCATCTAGCCCCTCGCTGGTAATGTTTTACAGAAACCCGTTCGTGACGTCCCGTACATCTCGGTTGGAATATTATATACGTCTGTAGCGTTATATATCCTAACCTAAGGCAGGCTATCACCTCGGATGTAGTATTTTACAACATTCCTAACCTATCGGCCCCTACTTCACGGTGGGAACATGCTACACGTCTATAACGTAACATAACCTAACCTAGCCCATCTAGCCCTTCGCTGGTAATATTTTACAGAATCCCGTTCGTTTCGTCCCGTACGTCTCGGTTGGGATATTATATACGTCTATATCGTTATATATCCTAACCTAAGGCAGGCTAACATCTCGGATGAAGTATTTTACGCCATTCCTGGCGTATCGGCCCCTACTTCACGGTGGGAACATTATACACGTCTATAACGTAACATAACCTAACCTAGCCCATCTAGCCCTTCGCTGGTAATATTTTACAGAATCCCGTTCGTGTCGTCCCGTACGTCTCGGTTGGGACATTATAAACGTCTACAGCGATATATATCCTAACGTAAGGCAGGCTAACATCTCGGATGTAGTATTTTACAACATGTCTGGCGTATCGGCCTCTACTTCTCGGTGCGAACATTATATTCGTCTATAACGTAATATAACCTAACCTAACACATCTAGCCCCTAGCTGGTAATGTTTTACAGAATCCCGTTCGTGACGTCCCGTACACCTCGATTGGGACATTATATACGTCTACATCGCTATATATCCTAACCTAAGGCAGGCTAACATCTCGGATGCAGTATTTTACGCCATTCCTGGCGTATCGGCCCCTACTTCACGGTGGGAATATTATACACGTCTATAACGTAACATAACCTAACCTATCCCATCTAGCCCCTGGCTGGTAATGTTTTACAGAATCCCGTTCGTAACGTCCCGTACATCTCGGTTGGAATGTTATATATGTCTGTAGCGTTACATATCCTAACCTAAGGCAGGCTATCACGTCGAATGTAGTATTTTACAGCATTCCTAACCTATCGGCCCCTACTTCACGGTGGGAACATTATACACGTCTATAACGTAACATAACCTAACCTAGCCCATCTGGCCCTTCGCTGGTAATATTTTACAGAATCTCGTTCGTGTCGTCCCGTACGTCTCGGTTGGGATATTATATACGTCTATAGCGTTATATATCCTAACCTAAGGCAGGCTATCACCTCGGATGTAGTATTTTACAACATTCCTAACCTATCGGCCCCTACTTCACGGTGGGAACATTCTACACGTCTATAACGTGACATAACCTAACCTAGCCCATCTAGCCTTTCGCTGGTAATATTTTACAGAATCCCGTTCGTTTCGTCCCGTACGTCTCGGTTGGGATATTATATACGTCTATAGCGTTATATATCCTAACCTAAGGCAGGCTAACATCTCGGATGAGGTATTTTACGCCATTCCTGGCGTATCGGCCCCTACTTCACGGTGGGAACATTATACACGTCTATAACGTAACATAACCTAACCTAGCCCATCAAGCCCATCGTTGGTAATGTTTTAGAGAATCCCGTTCGTGTCGTCCCGTACGTCTCGGTTGGGACATTATATACGTCTCCAGCGCTATATATCCTAACCTAAGGCAGGATAACATCTCGGATGAAGTATTTTACGCCATGCCTGTCGTATCGGCCCCTACTTCACGGTGGGAACATTATACACGTCCATAACGTAACATATCCTAACCTAACCCATCTAGCCCCTCGCTGGTAATGTTTTACATAATCCCGTTCGTGACGTCCCGTACATCTCGGTTGGAATGTTATATACGTCTGTAGCGTTACATATCCTAACCTAAGGCAGGCTATCACCTCGGATGTAGTATTTTACAACATTCCTAACCTATCGGCCCCTACTTCACGGTGGGAACATTATACACGTCTATAACGTAACATAACCTAACCTAGCCCATCTAGCCCTTCGCTGGTAATATTTTACAGAATCTCGTTCGTGTCGTCCCGTACGTCTCGGTTGGGACATTATAAACGTCTACAGCGATATATATCCTAACGTAAGGCAGGCTAACATCTCGGATGTAGTATTTTACAACATTCCTGGCGTATCGGCCCTTACTTTACGGTGGGAACATTATACACGTCTATAACGTAACATAACCTAACCTAACCCATCTAGCCCCTCGCTGGTAATGTTTTACATAATCCCGTTCGTGACGTCCCGTACATCTCGGTTGGAATGTTATATACGTCTGTAGCGTTACATATCCTAACCTAAGGCAGGCTATCACCTCGGATGTAGTATTTTACAACATTCCTAACCTATCGGCCCCTACTTCACGGTGGGAACATTATACACGTCTATAACGTAACATAACCTAACCTAGGCCATCTAGCCCTTCGCTGGTAATATTTTACAGAATCCCGTTCATGTCGTCCCGTACGTCTCGGTTGAGATATTATATACGTCTATAGTGTTATATATCCTAACCTAAGGCAGGCTATCATCTCGGATGCAGTATTTTACAACATTCCTGGCATATCGGCCGCTACTTCTCGGTGGGAACATTATATACGTCTATAACGTATCACAACCTAACCTAACCCATCTAGCCCCTCGCTGTTACTATTTTACAGAATCCCGTTCGTGTCGTGCCGTACGTCTCGGTTGGGACATTATATACGTCTACAGCGTTATATATCCTAACCTAATGCAGGCTAACATCTCGGATCAAGTATTTTACGCCATTCCTGGCGTATCGGCCCCTACTTCACGGTGGGAACATTATACACGTCTATAACGTAACAACTCCTAACCTAACCCATCTAGCCCCTCGCTGGTAATGTTTTACAGAATCCCGTTCGTGACGTCCCGTACATCTCGGTTGGAATATTTTATACGTCTGTAGCGTTATATATCCTAACCTAAGGCAGGCTATCACCTCGGATGTAGTATTTTACAACATTCCTAACCTATCGGCCCCTACTTCACGGTGGGAACATTCTACACGTCTATAACGTGACATAACCTAACCTAGCCCATCTAGCCTTTCGCTGGTAATATTTTACAGAATCCCGTTCGTTTCGTCCCGTACGTCTCGGTTGGGATATTATATACGTCTATAGCGTTATATATCCTAACCTAAGGCAGGCTAACATCTCGGATGAGGTATTTTACGCCATTCCTGGCGTATCGGCCCCTACTTCACGGTGGGAACATTATACACGTCTATAACGTAACATAACCTAACCTAGCCCATCAAGCCCATCGTTGGTAATGTTTTAGAGAATCCCGTTCGTGTCGTCCCGTACGTCTCGGTTGGGACATTATATACGTCTCCAGCGCTATATATCCTAACCTAAGGCAGGATAACATCTCGGATGAAGTATTTTACGCCATGCCTGTCGTATCGGCCCCTACTTCACGGTGGGAACACTATACACGTCCATAACGTAACATATCCTAACCTAACCCATCTAGCCCCTCGCTGGTAATGTTTTACATAATCCCGTTCGTGACGTCCCGTACATCTCGGTTGGAATGTTATATACGTCTGTAGCGTTACATATCCTAACCTAAGGCAGGCTATCACCTCGGATGTAGTATTTTACAACATTCCTAACCTATCGGCCCCTACTTCACGGTGGGAACATTATACACGTCTATAACGTAACATAACCTAACCTAGCCCATCTAGCCTTTCGCTGGTAATATTTTACAGAATCCCGTTCGTGTCGTCCCGTACGTCTCGGTTGGGACATTATAAACGTCTACAGCGATATATATCCTAACGTAAGGCAGGCTAACATCTCGGATGTAGTATTTTACAACATTCCTGGCGTATCGGTCCCTACTTCTCGGTGGGAACATTATATACGTCTATAACGTATCACAACCTAACCTAACCCATCTAGCCCCTCGCTGGTAATGTTTTACAGAATCCCGTTCCTGTCGTCCCGTACGTCTCGGTTGGGACATTATATACGTCTACAGCGTTATATATCCTAACCTAAGGCAGGCTAACATCTCGGATGAAGTATTTTACGCCATTTCTGTCGTTTCGGCCCTTACTTTACGGTGGGAACATAATACACGTCTATAACGTAACATAACCTAACCTATCCCATCTAGCCTCTCGCTGTTACTATTTTACAGAATCCCGTTCGTGTCGTCCCGTACGTCTCGGTTGGGACATTATAGACGTCTACAGCGTTATATATCCTAACCTAAGTCAGGCTAACTTCTCGGATGAATTATTTTACGCCATTCCTGGCGTATCGGCCCCTACTTCACGGGGGGATAATTATACACGTCTATAACGTAACATATCATAACCTAACCCATCTAGCCCCTCGCTGGTAATGTTTTACAGAATCCCGTTCGTGACGTCCCGTACATCTCGGTTGGAATATTATATACGTCTGTAGCGTTATATATCCTAACCTAAGGCAGGCTATCACCTCGGATGTAGTATTTTACAACATTCCTAACCTATCGGCCCCTACTTCACGGTGGGAACATTATACACGTCTATAACGTAACATAACCTAACCTAGCCCATCTAGCCCTTCGCTGGTAATATTTTACAGAATCCCGTTCATGTCGTCCCGTACGTCTCGGTTGAGATATTATATACGTCTATAGTGTTATATATCCTAACCTAAGGCAGGCTATCATCTCGGATGCAGTATTTTACAACATTCCTGGCATATCGGCCGCTACTTCTCGGTGGGAACATTATATACGTCTATAACGTATCACAACCTAACCTAACCCATCTAGCCCCTCGCTGTTACTATTTTACAGAATCCCGTCCGTGTCGTCCCGTACGTCTCGGTTGGGACATTATATACGTCTACAGCGTTATATATCCTAACCTAATGCAGGCTAACATCTCCGATCAAGTATTTTACGCCATTCCTGGCGTATCGGCCCCTACTTCACGGTGGGAACATTATACACGTCTATAACGTAACAACTCATAACCTAACCCATCTAGCCCCTCGCTGGTAATGTTTTACAGAATCCCGTTCGTGACGTCCCGTACATCTCGGTTGGAATATTATATACGTCTGTAGCGTTATATATCCTAACCTAAGGCAGGCTATCACCTCGGATGTAGTATTTTACAACATTCCTAACCTATCGGCCCCTACTTCACGGTGGGAACATGCTACACGTCTATAACGTAACATAACCTAACCTAGCCCATCTAGCCCTTCGCTGGTAATATTTTACAGAATCCCGTTCGTTTCGTCCCGTACGTCTCGGTTGGGATATTATATACGTCTATATCGTTATATATCCTAACCTAAGGCAGGCTAACATCTCGGATGAAGTATTTTACGCCATTCCTGGCGTATCGGCCCCTACTTCACGGTGGGAACATTATACACGTCTATAACGTAACATAACCTAACCTAGCCCATCTAGCCCTTCGCTGGTAATATTTTACAGAATCCCGTTCGTGTCGTCCCGTACGTCTCGGTTGGGACATTATAAACGTCTACAGCGATATATATCCTAACGTAAGGCAGGCTAACATCTCGGATGTAGTATTTTACAACATGTCTGGCGTATCGGCCTCTACTTCTCGGTGCGAACATTATATTCGTCTATAACGTAATATAACCTAACCTAACACATCTAGCCCCTAGCTGGTAATGTTTTACAGAATCCCGTTCGTGACGTCCCGTACACCTCGATTGGGACATTATATACGTCTACATCGCTATATATCCTAACCTAAGGCAGGCTAACATCTCGGATGCAGTATTTTACGCCATTCCTGGCGTATCGGCCCCTACTTCACGGTGGGAATATTATACACGTCTATAACGTAACATAACCTAACCTATCCCATCTAGCCCCTGGCTGGTAATGTTTTACAGAATCCCGTTCGTAACGTCCCGTACATCTCGGTTGGAATGTTATATATGTCTGTAGCGTTACATATCCTAACCTAAGGCAGGCTATCACGTCGAATGTAGTATTTTACAGCATTCCTAACCTATCGGCCCCTACTTCACGGTGGGAACATTATACACGTCTATAACGTAACATAACCTAACCTAGCCCATCTGGCCCTTCGCTGGTAATATTTTACAGAATCTCGTTCGTGTCGTCCCGTACGTCTCGGTTGGGATATTATATACGTCTATAGCGTTATATATCCTAACCTAAGGCAGGCTATCACCTCGGATGTAGTATTTTACAACATTCCTAACCTATCGGCCCCTACTTCACGGTGGGAACATTCTACACGTCTATAACGTGACATAACCTAACCTAGCCCATCTAGCCTTTCGCTGGTAATATTTTACAGAATCCCGTTCGTTTCGTCCCGTACGTCTCGGTTGGGATATTATATACGTCTATAGCGTTATATATCCTAACCTAAGGCAGGCTAACATCTCGGATGAGGTATTTTACGCCATTCCTGGCGTATCGGCCCCTACTTCACGGTGGGAACATTATACACGTCTATAACGTAACATAACCTAACCTAGCCCATCAAGCCCATCGTTGGTAATGTTTTAGAGAATCCCGTTCGTGTCGTCCCGTACGTCTCGGTTGGGACATTATATACGTCTCCAGCGCTATATATCCTAACCTAAGGCAGGATAACATCTCGGATGAAGTATTTTACGCCATGCCTGTCGTATCGGCCCCTACTTCACGGTGGGAACATTATACACGTCCATAACGTAACATATCCTAACCTAACCCATCTAGCCCCTCGCTGGTAATGTTTTACATAATCCCGTTCGTGACGTCCCGTACATCTCGGTTGGAATGTTATATACGTCTGTAGCGTTACATATCCTAACCTAAGGCAGGCTATCACCTCGGATGTAGTATTTTACAACATTCCTAACCTATCGGCCCCTACTTCACGGTGGGAACATTATACACGTCTATAACGTAACATAACCTAACCTAGCCCATCTAGCCCTTCGCTGGTAATATTTTACAGAATCTCGTTCGTGTCGTCCCGTACGTCTCGGTTGGGACATTATAAACGTCTACAGCGATATATATCCTAACGTAAGGCAGGCTAACATCTCGGATGTAGTATTTTACAACATTCCTGGCGTATCGGCCCTTACTTTACGGTGGGAACATTATACACGTCTATAACGTAACATAACCTAACCTAACCCATCTAGCCCCTCGCTGGTAATGTTTTACATAATCCCGTTCGTGACGTCCCGTACATCTCGGTTGGAATGTTATATACGTCTGTAGCGTTACATATCCTAACCTAAGGCAGGCTATCACCTCGGATGTAGTATTTTACAACATTCCTAACCTATCGGCCCCTACTTCACGGTGGGAACATTATACACGTCTATAACGTAACATAACCTAACCTAGGCCATCTAGCCCTTCGCTGGTAATATTTTACAGAATCCCGTTCATGTCGTCCCGTACGTCTCGGTTGAGATATTATATACGTCTATAGTGTTATATATCCTAACCTAAGGCAGGCTATCATCTCGGATGCAGTATTTTACAACATTCCTGGCATATCGGCCGCTACTTCTCGGTGGGAACATTATATACGTCTATAACGTATCACAACCTAACCTAACCCATCTAGCCCCTCGCTGTTACTATTTTACAGAATCCCGTTCGTGTCGTGCCGTACGTCTCGGTTGGGACATTATATACGTCTACAGCGTTATATATCCTAACCTAATGCAGGCTAACATCTCGGATCAAGTATTTTACGCCATTCCTGGCGTATCGGCCCCTACTTCACGGTGGGAACATTATACACGTCTATAACGTAACAACTCCTAACCTAACCCATCTAGCCCCTCGCTGGTAATGTTTTACAGAATCCCGTTCGTGACGTCCCGTACATCTCGGTTGGAATATTTTATACGTCTGTAGCGTTATATATCCTAACCTAAGGCAGGCTATCACCTCGGATGTAGTATTTTACAACATTCCTAACCTATCGGCCCCTACTTCACGGTGGGAACATTCTACACGTCTATAACGTGACATAACCTAACCTAGCCCATCTAGCCTTTCGCTGGTAATATTTTACAGAATCCCGTTCGTTTCGTCCCGTACGTCTCGGTTGGGATATTATATACGTCTATAGCGTTATATATCCTAACCTAAGGCAGGCTAACATCTCGGATGAGGTATTTTACGCCATTCCTGGCGTATCGGCCCCTACTTCACGGTGGGAACATTATACACGTCTATAACGTAACATAACCTAACCTAGCCCATCAAGCCCATCGTTGGTAATGTTTTAGAGAATCCCGTTCGTGTCGTCCCGTACGTCTCGGTTGGGACATTATATACGTCTCCAGCGCTATATATCCTAACCTAAGGCAGGATAACATCTCGGATGAAGTATTTTACGCCATGCCTGTCGTATCGGCCCCTACTTCACGGTGGGAACACTATACACGTCCATAACGTAACATATCCTAACCTAACCCATCTAGCCCCTCGCTGGTAATGTTTTACATAATCCCGTTCGTGACGTCCCGTACATCTCGGTTGGAATGTTATATACGTCTGTAGCGTTACATATCCTAACCTAAGGCAGGCTATCACCTCGGATGTAGTATTTTACAACATTCCTAACCTATCGGCCCCTACTTCACGGTGGGAACATTATACACGTCTATAACGTAACATAACCTAACCTAGCCCATCTAGCCTTTCGCTGGTAATATTTTACAGAATCCCGTTCGTGTCGTCCCGTACGTCTCGGTTGGGACATTATAAACGTCTACAGCGATATATATCCTAACGTAAGGCAGGCTAACATCTCGGATGTAGTATTTTACAACATTCCTGGCGTATCGGTCCCTACTTCTCGGTGGGAACATTATATACGTCTATAACGTATCACAACCTAACCTAACCCATCTAGCCCCTCGCTGGTAATGTTTTACAGAATCCCGTTCCTGTCGTCCCGTACGTCTCGGTTGGGACATTATATACGTCTACAGCGTTATATATCCTAACCTAAGGCAGGCTAACATCTCGGATGAAGTATTTTACGCCATTTCTGTCGTTTCGGCCCTTACTTTACGGTGGGAACATAATACACGTCTATAACGTAACATAACCTAACCTATCCCATCTAGCCTCTCGCTGTTACTATTTTACAGAATCCCGTTCGTGTCGTCCCGTACGTCTCGGTTGGGACATTATAGACGTCTACAGCGTTATATATCCTAACCTAAGTCAGGCTAACTTCTCGGATGAATTATTTTACGCCATTCCTGGCGTATCGGCCCCTACTTCACGGGGGGATAATTATACACGTCTATAACGTAACATATCATAACCTAACCCATCTAGCCCCTCGCTGGTAATGTTTTACAGAATCCCGTTCGTGACGTCCCGTACATCTCGGTTGGAATATTATATACGTCTGTAGCGTTATATATCCTAACCTAAGGCAGGCTATCACCTCGGATGTAGTATTTTACAACATTCCTAACCTATCGGCCCCTACTTCACGGTGGGAACATTATACACGTCTATAACGTAACATAACCTAACCTAGCCCATCTAGCCCTTCGCTGGTAATATTTTACAGAATCCCGTTCATGTCGTCCCGTACGTCTCGGTTGAGATATTATATACGTCTATAGTGTTATATATCCTAACCTAAGGCAGGCTATCATTTCGGATGCAGTATTTTACAACATTCCTGGCATATCGGCCGCTACTTCTCGGTGGGAACATTATATACGTCTATAACGTATCACAACCTAACCCAACCCATCTAGCCCCTCGCTGTTACTATTTTACAGAATCCCGTCCGTATCGTCCCGTACGTCTCGGTTGGGACATTATATACGTCTACAGCGTTATATATCCTAACCTAATGCAGGCTAACATCTCCGATCAAGTATTTTACGCCATTCCTGGCGTATCGGCCCCTACTTCACGGTGGGAACATTATACACGTCTATAACGTAACAACTCCTAACCTAACCCATCTAGCCCCTCGCTGGTAATGTTTTACAGAATCCCGTTCGTGACGTCCCGTACATCTCGGTTGGAATATTATATACGTCTGTAGCGTTATATATCCTAACCTAAGGCAGGCTATCACCTCGGATGTAGTATTTTACAACATTCCTAACCTATCGGCCCCTACTTCACGGTGGGAACATGCTACACGTCTATAACGTAACATAACCTAACCTAGCCCATCTAGCCCTTCGCTGGTAATATTTTACAGAATCCCGTTCGTTTCGTCCCGTACGTCTCGGCTGGGATATTATATACGTCTATATCGTTATATATCCTAACCTAAGGCAGGCTAACATCTCGGATGAAGTATTTTACGCCATTCCTGGCGTATCGGCCCCTACTTCACGGTGGGAACATTATACACGTCTATAACGTAACATAACCTAACCTAGCCCATCTAGCCCTTCGCTGGTAATATTTTACAGAATCCCGTTCGTGTCGTCCCGTACGTCTCGGTTGGGACATTATAAACGTCTACAGCGATATATATCCTAACGTAAGGCAGGCTAACATCTCGGATGTAGTATTTTACAACATGTCTGGCGTATCGGCCTCTACTTCTCGGTGCGAACATTATATTCGTCTATAACGTAATATAACCTAACCTAACACATCTAGCCCCTAGCTGGTAATGTTTTACAGAATCCCGTTCGTGACGTCCCGTAGACCTCGATTGGGACATTATATACGTCTACATCGCTATATATCCTAACCTAAGGCAGGCTAACATCTCGGATGCAGTATTTCACGCCATTCCTGGCGTATCGGCCCCTACTTCACGGTGGGAATATTATACACGTCTATAACGTAACATAACCTAACCTATCCCATCTAGCCCCTGGCTGGTAATGTTTTACAGAATCCCGTTCGTGACGTCCCGTACATCTCGGTTGGAATGTTATATACGTCTGTAGCGTTACATATCCTAACCTAAGGCAGGCTATCACCTCGGATGTAGTATTTTACAACATTCCTAACCTATCGGCCCCTACTTCACGGTGGGAACATTATACACGTCTATAACGTAACATAACCTAACCTAGCCCATCTAGCCCTTCGCTGGTAATATTTTACAGAATCTCGTTCGTGTCGTCCCGTACGTCTCGGTTGGGACATTATAAACGTCTACAGCGATATATATCCTAACGTAAGGCAGGCTAACATCTCGGATGTAGTATTTTACAACATTCCTGGCGTATCGGCCCTTACTTTACGGTGGGAACATTATACACGTCTATAACGTAACATAACCTAACCTAACCCATCTAGCCCCTCGCTGGTAATGTTTTACATAATCCCGTTCGTGACGTCCCGTACATCTCGGTTGGAATGTTATATACGTCTGTAGCGTTACATATCCTAACCTAAGGCAGGCTATCACCTCGGATGTAGTATTTTACAACATTCCTAACCTATCGGCCCCTACTTCACGGTGGGAACATTATACACGTCTATAACGTAACATAACCTAACCTAGGCCATCTAGCCCTTCGCTGGTAATATTTTACAGAATCCCGTTCATGTCGTCCCGTACGTCTCGGTTGAGATATTATATACGTCTATAGTGTTATATATCCTAACCTAAGGCAGGCTATCATCTCGGATGCAGTATTTTACAACATTCCTGGCATATCGGCCGCTACTTCTCGGTGGGAACATTATATACGTCTATAACGTATCACAACCTAACCTAACCCATCTAGCCCCTCGCTGTTACTATTTTACAGAATCCCGTTCGTGTCGTGCCGTACGTCTCGGTTGGGACATTATATACGTCTACAGCGTTATATATCCTAACCTAATGCAGGCTAACATCTCGGATCAAGTATTTTACGCCATTCCTGGCGTATCGGCCCCTACTTCACGGTGGGAACATTATACACGTCTATAACGTAACAACTCCTAACCTAACCCATCTAGCCCCTCGCTGGTAATGTTTTACAGAATCCCGTTCGTGACGTCCCGTACATCTCGGTTGGAATATTTTATACGTCTGTAGCGTTATATATCCTAACCTAAGGCAGGCTATCACCTCGGATGTAGTATTTTACAACATTCCTAACCGATCGGCCCCTACTTCACGGTGGGAACATTCTACACGTCTATAACGTGACATAACCTAACCTAGCCCATCTAGCCTTTCGCTGGTAATATTTTACAGAATCCCGTTCGTTTCGTCCCGTACGTCTCGGTTGGGATATTATATACGTCTATAGCGTTATATATCCTAACCTAAGGCAGGCTAACATCTCGGATGAGGTATTTTACGCCATTCCTGGCGTATCGGCCCCTACTTCACGGTGGGAACATTATACACGTCTATAACGTAACATAACCTAACCTAGCCCATCAAGCCCATCGTTGGTAATGTTTTAGAGAATCCCGTTCGTGTCGTCCCGTACGTCTCGGTTGGGACATTATATACGTCTCCAGCGCTATATATCCTAACCTAAGGCAGGATAACATCTCGGATGAAGTATTTTACGCCATGCCTGTCGTATCGGCCCCTACTTCACGGTGGGAACACTATACACGTCCATAACGTAACATATCCTAACCTAACCCATCTAGCCCCTCGCTGGTAATGTTTTACATAATCCCGTTCGTGACGTCCCGTACATCTCGGTTGGAATGTTATATACGTCTGTAGCGTTACATATCCTAACCTAAGGCAGGCTATCACCTCGGATGTAGTATTTTACAACATTCCTAACCTATCGGCCCCTACTTCACGGTGGGAACATTATACACGTCTATAACGTAACATAACCTAACCTAGCCCATCTAGCCTTTCGCTGGTAATATTTTACAGAATCCCGTTCGTGTCGTCCCGTACGTCTCGGTTGGGACATTATAAACGTCTACAGCGATATATATCCTAACGTAAGGCAGGCTAACATCTCGGATGTAGTATTTTACAACATTCCTGGCGTATCGGTCCCTACTTCTCGGTGGGAACATTATATACGTCTATAACGTATCACAACCTAACCTAACCCATCTAGCCCCTCGCTGGTAATGTTTTACAGAATCCCGTTCCTGTCGTCCCGTACGTCTCGGTTGGGACATTATATACGTCTACAGCGTTATATATCCTAACCTAAGGCAGGCTAACATCTCGGATGAAGTATTTTACGCCATTTCTGTCGTTTCGGCCCTTACTTTACGGTGGGAACATAATACACGTCTATAACGTAACATAACCTAACCTATCCCATCTAGCCTCTCGCTGTTACTATTTTACAGAATCCCGTTCGTGTCGTCCCGTACGTCTCGGTTGGGACATTATAGACGTCTACAGCGTTATATATCCTAACCTAAGTCAGGCTAACTTCTCGGATGAATTATTTTACGCCATTCCTGGCGTATCGGCCCCTACTTCACGGGGGGTTAATTATACACGTCTATAACGTAACATATCATAACCTAACCCATCTAGCCCCTCGCTGGTAATGTTTTACAGAATCCCGTTCGTGACGTCCCGTATATCTCGGTTGGAATATTATATACGTCTGTAGCGTTATATATCCTAACCTAAGGCAGGCTATCACCTCGGATGTAGTATTTTACAACATTCCTAACCTATCGGCCCCTACTTCACGGTGGGAACATTATACACGTCTATAACGTAACATAACCTAACCTAGCCCATCTAGCCCTTCGCTGGTAATATTTTACAGAATCCCGTTCATGTCGTCCCGTACGTCTCGGTTGAGATATTATATACGTCTATAGTGTTATATATCCTAACCTAAGGCAGGCTATCATCTCGGATGCAGTACTTTACAACATTCCTGGCATATCGGCCGCTACTTCTCGGTGGGAACATTATATACGTCTATAACGTATCACAACCTAACCTAACCCATCTAGCCCCTCGCTGTTACTATTTTACAGAATCCCGTCCGTGTTGTCCCGTACGTCTCGGTTGGGACATTATATACGTCTACAGCGTTATATATCCTAACCTAATGCAGGCTAACATCTCCGATCAAGTATTTTACGCCATTCCTGGCGTATCGGCCCCTACTTCACGGTGGGAACATTATACACGTCTATAACGTAACAACTCCTAACCTAACCCATCTAGCCCCTCGCTGGTAATGTTTTACAGAATCCCGTTCGTGACGTCCCGTACATCTCGGTTGGAATATTATATACGTCTGTAGCGTTATATATCCTAACCTAAGGCAGGCTATCACCTCGGATGTAGTATTTTACAACATTCCTAACCTATCGGCCCCTACTTCACGGTGGGAACATGCTACACGTCTATAACGTAACATAACCTAACCTAGCCCATCTAGCCCTTCGCTGGTAATATTTTACAGAATCCCGTTCGTTTCGTCCCGTACGTCTCGGCTGGGATATTATATACGTCTATATCGTTATATATCCTAACCTAAGGCAGGCTAACATCTCGGATGAAGTATTTTACGCCATTCCTGGCGTATCGGCCCCTACTTCACGGTGGGAACATTATACACGTCTATAACGTAACATAACCTAACCTAGCCCATCTAGCCCTTCGCTGGTAATATTTTACAGAATCCCGTTCGTGTCGTCCCGTACGTCTCGGTTGGGACATTATAAACGTCTACAGCGATATATATCCTAACGTAAGGCAGGCTAACATCTCGGATGTAGTATTTTACAACATGTCTGGCGTATCGGCCTCTACTTCTCGGTGCGAACATTATATTCGTCTATAACGTAATATAACCTAACCTAACACATCTAGCCCCTAGCTGGTAATGTTTTACAGAATCCCGTTCGTGACGTCCCGTACACCTCGATTGGGACATTATATACGTCTACATCGCTATATATCCTAACCTAAGGCAGGCTAACATCTCGGATGCAGTATTTCACGCCATTCCTGGCGTATCGGCCCCTACTTCACGGTGGGAATATTATACACGTCTATAACGTAACATAACCTAACCTATCCCATCTAGCCCCTGGCTGGTAATGTTTTACAGAATCCCGTTCGTAACGTCCCGTACATCTCGGTTGGAATGTTATATATGTCTGTAGCGTTACATATCCTAACCTAAGGCAGGCTATCACGTCGAATGTAGTATTTTACAGCATTCCTAACCTATCGGCCCCTACTTCACGGTGGGAACATTATACACGTCTATAACGTAACATAACCTAACCTAGCCCATCTAGCCCTTCGCTGGTAATATTTTACAGAATCTCGTTCGTGTCGTCCCGTACGTCTCGGTTGGGACATTATAAACGTCTACAGCGATATATATCCTAAACGTAAGGCAGGCTAACATCTCGGATGTAGTATTTTACAACATTCCTGGCGTATCGGCCCTTACTTTACGGTGGGAACATTATACACGTCTATAACGTAACATAACCTAACCTAACCCATCTAGCCCCTCGCTGGTAATGTTTTACATAATCCCGTTCGTGACGTCCCGTACATCTCGGTTGGAATGTTATATACGTCTGTAGCGTTACATATCCTAACCTAAGGCAGGCTATCACCTCGGATGTAGTATTTTACAACATTCCTAACCTATCGGCCCCTACTTCACGGTGGGAACATTATACACGTCTATAACGTAACATAACCTAACCTAGGCCATCTAGCCCTTCGCTGGTAATATTTTACAGAATCCCGTTCATGTCGTCCCGTACGTCTCGGTTGAGATATTATATACGTCTATAGTGTTATATATCCTAACCTAAGGCAGGCTATCATCTCGGATGCAGTATTTTACAGCATTCCTAACCTATCGGCCCCTACTTCACGGTGGGAACATTATACACGTCTATAACGTAACATAACCTAACCTAGCCCATCTAGCCCTTCGCTGGTAATATTTTACAGAATCTCGTTCGTGTCGTCCCGTACGTCTCGGTTGGGACATTATAAACGTCTACAGCGATATATATCCTAAACGTAAGGCAGGCTAACATCTCGGATGTAGTATTTTACAACATTCCTGGCGTATCGGCCCTTACTTTACGGTGGGAACATTATACACGTCTATAACGTAACATAACCTAACCTAACCCATCTAGCCCCTCGCTGGTAATGTTTTACATAATCCCGTTCGTGACGTCCCGTACATCTCGGTTGGAATGTTATATACGTCTGTAGCGTTACATATCCTAACCTAAGGCAGGCTATCACCTCGGATGTAGTATTTTACAACATTCCTAACCTATCGGCCCCTACTTCACGGTGGGAACATTATACACGTCTATAACGTAACATAACCTAACCTAGGCCATCTAGCCCTTCGCTGGTAATATTTTACAGAATCCCGTTCATGTCGTCCCGTACGTCTCGGTTGAGATATTATATACGTCTATAGTGTTATATATCCTAACCTAAGGCAGGCTATCATCTCGGATGCAGTATTTTACAACATTCCTGGCATATCGGCCGCTACTTCTCGGTGGGAACATTATATACGTCTATAACGTATCACAACCTAACCTAACCCATCTAGCCCCTCGCTGTTACTATTTTACAGAATCCCGTCCGTGTCGTCCCGTACGTCTCGGTTGGGACATTATATACGTCTACAGCGTTATATATCCTAACCTAATGCAGGCTAACATTTCGGATCAAGTATTTTACGCCATTCCTGGCGTATCGGCCCCTACTTCACGGTGGGAACATTATACACGTCTATAACGTAACAACTCCTAACCTAACCCATCTAGCCCCTCGCTGGTAATGTTTTACAGAATCCCGTTCGTGACGTCCCGTACATCTCGGTTGGAATATTATATACGTCTGTAGCGTTATATATCCTAACCTAAGGCAGGCTATCACCTCGGATGTAGTATTTTACAACATTCCTAACCTATCGGCCCCTACTTCACGGTGGGAACATTCTACACGTCTATAACGTAACATAACCTAACCTAGCCCATCTAGCCTTTCGCTGGTAATATTTTACAGAATCCCGTTCGTTTCGTCCCGTACGTCTCGGTTGGGATATTATATACGTCTATAGCGTTATATATCCTAACCTAAGGCAGGCTAACATCTCGGATGAGGTATTTTACGCCATTCCTGGCGTATCGGCCCCTACTTCACGGTGGGAACATTATACACGTCTATAACGTAACATAACCTAACCTAGCCCATCAAGCCCATCGTTGGTAATGTTTTAGAGAATCCCGTTCGTGTCGTCCCGTACGTCTCGGTTGGGACATTATATACGTCTCCAGCGCTATATATCCTAACCTAAGGCAGGATAACATCTCGGATGCAGTATTTTACGCCATTCCTGGCGTATCGGCCCCTACTTCACGGTGGGAACATTATACGCGTCTATAACGTAACATAACCTAACCTATCCCATCTAGCCTCTCGCTGTTACTATTTTACAGAATCCCGTTCGTGTCGTCCCGTACGTCTCGGTTGGGACATTATAAACGTCTACAGCGATATATATCCTAACGTAAGGCAGGCTAACGTCTCGGATGTAGTATTTTACAACATTCCTGACGTATCGGCCCCTACTTCTCGGTGGGAACATTATATACGTCTATAACGTATCACAACCTAACCTAACCCATCTAGCCCCTCGCTGGTAATGTTTTACAGAATCCCGTTCCTGTCGTCCCGTACGTCTCGGTTGGGACATTATATACGTCTACAGCGTTATATATCCTAACCTAAGGCAGGCTATCATCTCGGATGAAGTATTTTACGCCATTTCTGTCGTTTCGGCCCTTACTTTACGGTGGGAACATTATACACGTCTATAACGTAACATAACCTAACCTATCCCATCTAGCCTCTTGCTGTTACTATTTTACAGAATCCCGTTCGTGTCGTCCCGTACGTCTCGGTTGGGACATTATAGACGTCTACAGCGTTATATATCCTAACCTAAGTCAGGCTAACTTCTCGGATGAATTATTTTACGCCATTCCTGGCGTATCGGCCCCTACTTCACGGGGGGTTAATTATACACGTCTATAACGTAACATATCATAACCTAACCCATCTAGCCCCTCGCTGGTAATGCTTTACAGAATCCCGTTCCTGTCGTCCCGTACGTCTCGGTTGGGACATTATAAGCGTCTACAGCGATATATATCCTAACGTAAGGCAGGCCAACATCTCGGATGTAGTATTTTACAACATTCCTAACCTATCGGCCCCTACTTCACGGTGGGAACATTATACACGTCTATAACGTAACATAACCTAACCTAGCCCATCTAGCCCTTCGCTGGTAATATTTTACAGAATCCCGTTCGTGTCGTCCCGTACGTCTCGGTTGGGACATTATAAACATCTACAGCGATATATATCCTAACGTAAGGCAGGCTAACATCTCGGATGTAGTATTGTACAACATTCCTGGCGTATCGGCCCCTACTTCTCGGTGGGAACATTATATACGTCTATAACGTATCACAACCTAACCTAACCCATCTAGCCCCTCGCTGGTAATGTTTTACAGAATCCCGATCCTGTCGTCCCGTACGTCTCGGTTGGGACATTATATACGTCTACAGCGTTATATATCCTAACCTAAGGTAGGCTATCATCTCGGATGAAGTATTTTACGCCATTTCTGTCGTATCGGCCCTTACTTTACGGTGGGAACATTATACTCGTCTATAACGTAACATAACCTAACCTATCCCATCTAGCCTCTCGCTGTTACTATTTTACAGAATCCCGTTCGTGTCGTCCCGTACGTCTCGGTTGGGACATCATATACGTCTGCAGCGTTATATATCCTAACCTAAGGCAGGCTAACATCTCGGATGAAGTATTTTACGCCATTCCTGTCGTATCGGCCCCTACTTCACGGTGGGAACATTATACACGTCCATAACGTAACATATCCTAACCTAACCCATCTAGCCCCTCGCTGGTAATGTTTTATATAATCCCGTTCGTGACGTCCCGTACATCTCGGTTGGAATGATATATACGTCTGTAGCGTTACATATCCTAACCTAAGGCAGGCTATCACCTCGGATGTAGTATTTTACAACATTCCTAACCTATCGGCCCCTACTTCACGGTGGGAACATTATACACGTCTATAACGTAACATAACCTAACCTAGCCCATCTAGCCCTTCGCTGGTAATATTTTACAGAATCCCGTTCGTGTCGTCCCGTACGTCTCGGTTGGGACATTATAAACGTCTACAGCGATATATATCCTAACGTAAGGCAGGCTAACATCTCGGATGTAGTATTTTACAACATTCCTGGCGTATCGGCCCTTACTTTACGGTGGGAACATTATACACGTCTATAACGTAACATAACCTAACCTAACCCATCTAGCCCCTCGCTGGTAATGTTTTACATAATCCCGTTCGTGACGTCCCGTACATCTCGGTTGGAATGTTATATACGTCTGTAGCGTTACATATCCTAACCTAAGGCAGGCTATCACCTCGGATGTAGTATTTTACAACATTCCTAACCTATCGGCCCCTACTTCACGGTGGGAACATTATACACGTCTATAACGTAACATAACCTAACCTAGCCCATCTAGCCCTTCGCTGGTAATATTTTACAGAATCCCGTTCGTCCCGTCCCGTATGTCTCGGTTGGGACATTATAAACGTCTACAGCGATATATATCCTAACGTAAGGCAGGCTAACATCTCGGATGTAGTATTTTACAACATTCCTGGCGTATCGGGCCTTACTTTACGGTGGGAACATTATACACGTCTATAACGTAACATAACCTAACCTAACCCATCTAGCCCTTCGCTGGTAATATTTTACAGAATCCCGTTCGTTTCGTCCCGTACGTCTCGGTTGGGCTATTATATACGTCTATAGCGTTATATATCCTAACCTAAGGCAGGCTAACATCTCGGATCAAGTATTTTACGCCATTCCTGGCGTATCGGCCCCTACTTCACGGTGGGAACATTATACACGTCTATAACGTAACATATCCTAACCTAACCCATCTAGCCCCTCGCTGGTAATGTTTTACAGAATCCCGTCCGTGTCGTCCCGTACGTTTCGGTTGGGACATTATATACGTCTACAGCGTTATATATCCTAACCTAATGCAGGCTAACATCTCGGATCAAGTATTTTACGCCATTCCTGGCGTATCGGCCCCTACTTCACGGTGGGAACATTATACACGTCTATAACGTAACAACTCCTAACCTAACCCATCTAGCCCCTCGCTGTTACTATTTTACAGAATCCCGTCCGTGTCGTCCCGTACGTCTCGGTTGGGACATTATATACGTCTACAGCGTTATATATCCTAACCTAATGCAGGCTAACATCTCGGATCAAGTATTTTACGCCATTCCTGGCGTATCGGCCCCTACTTCACGGTGGGAACATTATACACGTCTATAACGTAACAACTCCTAACCTAACCCATCTAGCCCCTCGCTGGTAATGTTTTACAGAATCCAGTTCGTGACGTCCCGTACATCTCGGTTGGAATATTATATACGTCTGTAGCGTTATATATCCTAACCTAAGGCAGGCTATCACCTCGGATGTAGTATTTTACAACATTCCTAACCTATCGGCCCCTACTTCACGGTGGGAACATTCTACACGTCTATAACGTAACATAACCTAACCTAGCCCATCTAGCCCTTCGCTGGTAATATTTTACAGAATCCCGTTCGTTTCGTCCCGTACGTCTCGGTTGGGATATTATATACGTCTATAGCGTTATATATCCTAACCTAAGGCAGGCTAACATCTCGGATGAAGTATTTTACGCCATTCCTGTCGTATCGGCCCCTACTTCACGGTGGGAACATTATACACGTCCATAACGTAACATATCCTAACCTAACCCATCTAGCCCCTCGCTGGTAATGTTTTACATAATCCCGTTCGTGACGTCCCGTACATCTCGGTTGGAATGTTATATACGTCTGTAGCGTTACATATCCTAACCTAAGGCAGGCTATCACCTCGGATGTAGTATTTTACAACATTCCTAACCTATCGGCCCCTACTTCACGGTGGGAACATTATACACGTCTATAACGTAACATAACCTAACCTAGCCCATCTAGCCCTTCGCTGGTAATATTTTACAGAATCCCGTTCGTGACGTCCCGTACATCTCGGTTGGAATATTATATACGTCTGTAGCGTTATATATCCTAACCTAAGGCAGGCTATCACCTCGGATGTAGTATTTTACAACATTCCTAACCTATCGGCCCCTACTTCACGGTGGGAACATTATACGCGTCTATAACGTAACATAACCTAACCTAGCCCATCTAGCCCTTCGCTGGTAATATCTTACAGAATCCCGTTCGTGTCGTCCCGTACGTCTCGGTTGAGATATTATATACGTCTATAGTGTTATATATCCTAACCTAAGGCAGGCTAACATCTCGGATCAAGTATTTTACGCCATTCCTGGCGTATCGGCCCCTACTTCACGGTGGGAACATTATACACGTCTATAACGTAACATATCCTAACCTAACCCATCTAGCCCCTCGCTGGTAATGTTTTACAGAATCCCGTCCGTGTCGTCCCGTACGTTTCGGTTGGGACATTATATACGTCTACAGCGTTATATATCCTAACCTAATGCAGGCTAACATCTCGGATCAAGTATTTTACGCCATTCCTGGCGTATCGGCCCCTACTTCACGGTGGGAACATTATACACGTCTATAACGTAACAACTCCTAACCTAACCCATCTAGCCCCTCGCTGTTACTATTTTACAGAATCCCGTCCGTGTCGTCCCGTACGTCTCGGTTGGGACATTATATACGTCTACAGCGTTATATATCCTAACCTAATGCAGGCTAACATCTCGGATCAAGTATTTTACGCCATTCCTGGCGTATCGGCCCCTACTTCACGGTGGGAACATTATACACGTCTATAACGTAACAACTCCTAACCTAACCCATCTAGCCCCTCGCTGGTAATGTTTTACAGAATCCAGTTCGTGACGTCCCGTACATCTCGGTTGGAATATTATATACGTCTGTAGCGTTATATATCCTAACCTAAGGCAGGCTATCACCTCGGATGTAGTATTTTACAACATTCCTAACCTATCGGCCCCTACTTCACGGTGGGAACATTCTACACGTCTATAACGTAACATAACCTAACCTAGCCCATCTAGCCCTTCGCTGGTAATATTTTACAGAATCCCGTTCGTTTCGTCCCGTACGTCTCGGTTGGGATATTATATACGTCTATAGCGTTATATATCCTAACCTAAGGCAGGCTAACATCTCGGATGAAGTATTTTACGCCATTCCTGTCGTATCGGCCCCTACTTCACGGTGGGAACATTATACACGTCCATAACGTAACATATCCTAACCTAACCCATCTAGCCCCTCGCTGGTAATGTTTTACATAATCCCGTTCGTGACGTCCCGTACATCTCGGTTGGAATGTTATATACGTCTGTAGCGTTACATATCCTAACCTAAGGCAGGCTATCACCTCGGATGTAGTATTTTACAACATTCCTAACCTATCGGCCCCTACTTCACGGTGGGAACATTATACACGTCTATAACGTAACATAACCTAACCTAGCCCATCTAGCCCTTCGCTGGTAATATTTTACAGAATCCCGTTCGTGACGTCCCGTACATCTCGGTTGGAATATTATATACGTCTGTAGCGTTATATATCCTAACCTAAGGCAGGCTATCACCTCGGATGTAGTATTTTACAACATTCCTAACCTATCGGCCCCTACTTCACGGTGGGAACATTATACGCGTCTATAACGTAACATAACCTAACCTAGCCCATCTAGCCCTTCGCTGGTAATACCTTACAGAATCCCGTTCGTGTCGTCCCGTACGTCTCGGTTGAGATATTATATACGTCTATAGTGTTATATATCCTAACCTAAGGAAGGCTATCATCTCGGATGCAGTATTTTACAACATTCCTGGCATATCGGCCGCTACTTCTCGGTGGGAACATTATATACGTCTATAACGTATCACAACCTAACCTAACCCATCTAGCCCCTCGCTGTTACTATTTTACAGAATCCCGTCCGTGTCGTCCCGTACGTCTCGGTTGGGACATTATATACGTCTACAGCGTTATATATCCTAACCTAATGCAGGCTAACATCTCGGATCGAGTATTTTACGCCATTCCTGGCGTATCGGCCCCTACTTCACGGTGGGAACATTATACACGTCTATAACGTAACAACTCCTAACCTAACCCATCTAGCCCCTCGCTGGTAATGTTTTACAGAATCCCGTTCGTGACGTCCCGTACATCTCGGTTGGAATATTATATACGTCTGTAGCGTTATATATCCTAACCTAAGGCAGGCTAACATCTCGGATCAAGTATTTTACGCCATTCCTGGCGTATCGGCCCCTACTTCACGGTGGGAACATTATACACGTCTATAACGTAACATATCCTAACCTAACCCATCTAGCCCCTCGCTGGTAATGTTTTACAGAATCCCGTTCGTGACGTCCCGTACATCTCGGTTGGAATATTATATACGTCTGTAGCGTTATATATCCTAACCTAAGGCAGGCTATCACCTCGGATGTAGTATTTTACAACATTCCTAACCTATCGGCCCCTACTTCACGGTGGGAACATTATACACGTCTATAACGTAACATAACCTAACCTAGCCCATCTAGCCCTTCGCTGGTAATATTTTACAGAATCCCGTTCATGTCGTCCCGTACGTCTCTGTTGAGATATTATATACGTCTATAGTGTTATATATCCTAACGTAAGGCAGGCTAACATCTCGGATGTAGTATTTTACAACATGCCTGGCGTATCGGCCTCTACTTCTCGGTGCGAACATTATATTCGTCTATAACGTAATATAACCTAACCTAACACATCTAGCCCCTAGCTGGTAATGTTTTACAGAATCCCGTTCGTGACGTCCCGTACACCTCGATTGGGACATTATATACGTCTACATCGCTATATATCCTAACCTAAGGCAGGCTAACATCTCGGATGCAGTATTTTACGCCATTCCTGGCGTATCGGCCCCTACTTCACGGTGGGAATATTATACACGTCTATAACGTAACATAACCTAACCTATCCCATCTAGCCCCTGGCTGGTAATGTTTTACAGAATCCCGTTCGTGACGTCCCGTACATCTCGGTTGGAATGTTATATATGTCTGTAGCGTTACATATCCTAACCTAAGGCAGGCTATCACCTCGAATGTAGTATTTTACAGCATTCCTAACCTATCGGCCCCTACTTCACGGTGGGAACATTATACACGTCTATAACGTAACATAACCTAACCTAGCCCATCTAGCCCTTCGCTGGTAATATTTTACAGAATCCCGTTCGTGTCGTCCCGTACGTCTCGGTTGGGACATCATAAACGTCTACAGCGATATATATCCTAACGTAAGGCAGGCTAACATCTCGGATGTAGTATTTTACAACATTCCTGGCGTATCGGCCCTTACTTTACGGTGGGAACATTATACACGTCTATAACGTAACATAACCTAACCCATCTAGCCCTTCGCTGGTAATATTTTACAGTATCCCGTTCGTTTCGTCCCGTACGTCTCGGTTGGGCTATTATATACGTCTATAGCGTTATATATCCTAACCTAAGGCAGGCTAACATCTCGGATCAAGTATTTTACGCCATTCCTGGCGTATCGGCCCCTACTTCACGGTGGGAACATTATACACGTCTATAACGTAACAACTCCTAACCTAACCCATCTAGCCCCTCGCTGGTAATGTTTTACAGAATCCCGTTCGTGACGTCCCGTACATCTCGGTTGGAATATTATATACGTCTGTAGCGTTATATATCCTAACCTAAGGCAGGCTATCACCTCGGATGTAGTATTTTACAACATTCCTAACCTATCGGCCCCTACTTCACGGTGGGAACATTATACACGTCTATAACGTAACATAACCTAACCTAGCCCATCTAGCCCTTCGCTGGTAATATCTTACAGAATCCCGTTCATGTCGTCCCGTACGTCTCGGTTGAGATATTATATACGTCTATAGTGTTATATATCCTAACCTAAGGCAGGCTATCATCTCGGATGCCGTATTTTACAACATTCCTGGCATATCGGCCGCTACTTCTCGGTGGGAACATTATATACGTCTATAACGTATCACAACCTAACCTAACCCATCTAGCCCCTCGCTGTTACTATTTTACAGAATCCCGTCCGTGTCGTCCCGTACGTCTCGGTTGGGACATTATATACGTCTACAGCGTTATATATCCTAACCTAATGCAGGCTAACATCTCGGATCAAGTATTTTACGCCATTCCTGGCGTATCGGCCCCTACTTCACGGTGGGAACATTATACACGTCTATAACGTAACAACTCCTAACCTAACCCATCTAGCCCCTCGCTGGTAATGTTTTACAGAATCCCGTTCGTGACGTCCCGTACATCTCGGTTGGAATATTATATACGTCTGTAGCGTTATATATCCTAACCTAAGGCAGGCTAACATCTCGGATCAAGTATTTTACGCCATTCCTGGCGTATCGGCCCCTACTTCACGGTGGGAACATTATACACGTCTATAACGTAACATATCCTAACCTAACCCATCTAGCCCCTCGCTGGTAATGTTTTACAGAATCCCGTTCGTGACGTCCCGTACATCTCGGTTGGAATATTATATACGTCTGTAGCGTTATATATCCTAACCTAAGGCAGGCTATCACCTCGGATGTAGTATGTTACAACATTCCTAACCTATCGGCCCCTACTTCACGGTGGGAACATTATACACGTCTATAACGTAACATAACCTAACCTAGCCCATCTAGCCCTTCGCTGGTAATATTTTACAGAATCCCGTTCATGTCGTCCCGTACGTCTCTGTTGAGATATTATATACGTCTATAGTGTTATATATCCTAACGTAAGGCAGGCTAACATCTCGGATGTAGTATTTTACAACATGCCTGGCGTATCGGCCTCTACTTCTCGGTGCGAACATTATATTCGTCTATAACGTAATATAACCTAACCTAACACATCTAGCCCCTAGCTGGTAATGTTTTACAGAATCCCGTTCGTGACGTCCCGTACACCTCGATTGGGACATTATATACGTCTACATCGCTATATATCCTAACCTAAGGCAGGCTAACATCTCGGATCAAGTATTTTACGCCATTCCTGGCGTATCGGCCCCTACTTCACGGTGGGAACATTATACACGTCTATAACGTAACAACTCCTAACCTAACCCATCTAGCCCCTCGCTGGTAATGTTTTACAGAATCCCGTTCGTGACGTCCCGTACATCTCGGTTGGAATATTATATACGTCTGTAGCGTTATATATCCTAACCTAAGGCAGGCTATCACCTCGGATGTAGTATTTTACAACATTCCTAACCTATCGGCCCCTACTTCACGGTGGGAACATTATACACGTCTATAACGTAACATAACCTAACCTAGCCCATCTAGCCCTTCGCTGGTAATATCTTACAGAATCCCGTTCATGTCGTCCCGTACGTCTCGGTTGAGATATTATATACGTCTATAGTGTTATATATCCTAACCTAAGGCAGGCTATCATCTCGGATGCAGTATTTTACAACATTCCTGGCATATCGGCCGCTACTTCTCGGTGGGAACATTATATACGTCTATAACGTATCACAGCCTAACCTAACCCATCTAGCCCCTCGCTGTTACTATTTTACAGAATCCCGTCCGTGTCGTCCCGTACGTCTCGGTTGGGACATTATATACGTCTACAGCGTTATATATCCTAACCTAATGCAGGCTAACATCTCGGATCAAGTATTTTACGCCATTCCTGGCGTATCGGCCCCTACTTCACGGTGGGAACATTATACACGTCTATAACGTAACAACTCCTAACCTAACCCATCTAGCCCCTCGCTGGTAATGTTTTACAGAATCCCGTTCGTGACGTCCCGTACATCTCGGTTGGAATATTATATACGTCTGTAGCGTTATATATCCTAACCTAAGGCAGGCTAACATCTCGGATCAAGTATTTTACGCCATTCCTGGCGTATCGGCCCCTACTTCACGGTGGGAACATTATACACGTCTATAACGTAACATATCCTAACCTAACCCATCTAGCCCCTCGCTGGTAATGTTTTACAGAATCCCGTTCGTGACGTCCCGTACATCTCGGTTGGAATATTATATACGTCTGTAGCGTTATATATCCTAACCTAAGGCAGGCTATCACCTCGGATGTAGTATTTTACAACATTCCTAACCTATCGGCCCCTACTTCACGGTGGGAACATTATACACGTCTATAACGTAACATAACCTAACCTAGCCCATCTAGCCCTTCGCTGGTAATATTTTACAGAATCCCGTTCATGTCGTCCCGTACGTCTCGGTTGAGATATTATATACGTCTATAGTGTTATATATCCTAACCTAAGGCAGGCTATCATCTCGGATGCAGTATTTTACAACATTCCTGGCATATCGGCCGCTACTTCTCGGTGGGAACATTATATACGTCTACAACGTATCACAACCTAACCTAACCCATCTAGCCCCTCGCTGTTACTATTTTACAGAATCCCGTCCGTGTCGTCCCGTACGTCTCGGTTGGGACATTATATACGTCTACAGCGTTATATATCCTAACCTAATGCAGGCTAACATCTCGGATCAAGTATTTTACGCCATTCCTGGCGTATCGGCCCCTACTTCACGGTGGGAACATTATACACGTCTATAACGTAACAACTCCTAACCTAACCCATCTAGCCCCTCGCTGGTAATGTTTTACAGAATCCCGTTCGTGACGTCCCGTACATCTCGGTTGGAATATTATATACGTCTGTAGCGTTATATATCCTAACCTAAGGCAGGCTATCACCTCGGATGTAGTATTTTACAACATTCCTAACCTATCGGCCCCTACTTCACGGTGGGAACATTCTACACGTCTATAACGTAACATAACCTAACCTAGCCCATCTAGCCCTTCGCTGGTAATATTTTACAGAATCCCGTTCGTTTCGTCCCGTACGTCTCGGTTGGGATATTATATACGTCTATAGCGTTATATATCCTAACGTAAGGCAGGCTAACATCTCGGATGTAGTATTTTACAACATGCCTGGCGTATCGGCCTCTACTTCTCGGTGCGAACATTATATTCGTCTATAACGTAATATAACCTAACCTAACACATCTAGCCCCTAGCTGGTAATGTTTTACAGAATCCCGTTCGTGACGTCCCGTACACCTCGATTGGGACATTATATACGTCTACATCGCTATATATCCTAACCTAAGGTAGGCTAACATCTCGGATGCAGTATTTTACGCCATTCCTGGCGTATCGGCCCCTACTTCACGGTGGGAACATTATACACGTCTATAACGTAACATAACCTAACCTATCCCATCTAGCCCCTGGCTGGTAATGTTTTACAGAATCCCGTTCGTGACGTCCCTTACATCTCGGTTGGAATGTTATATACGTCTGTAGCGTTACATATCCTAACCTAAGGCAGGCTATCACCTCGGATGTAGTATTTTACAACATTCCTAACCTATTGGCCCCTACTTCACGGTGGGAACATTATACACGTCTATAACGTAACATAACCTAACCTAGCCTATCTAGCCCTTCGCTGGTAATATTTTACAGAATCCCGTTCGTGTCGTCCCGTACGTCTCGGTTGGGACATTATATACGTCTACAGCGTTATATATCCTAACCTAATGCAGGCTAACATCTCGGATCAAGTATTTTACGCCATTCCTGGCGTATCGGCACCTACTTCACGGTGGGAACATTATACACGTCTATAACGTAACAACTCCTAACCTAACCCATCTAGCCCCTCGCCGGTAATGTTTTACAGAATCCCGTTCGTGACGTCCCGTACATCTCGGTTGGAATATTATATACGTCTGTAGAGTTATATATCCTAACCTAAGGCAGGCTATCACCTCGGATGTAGTATTTTACAACATTCCTAACCTAACGGCCCCTACTTCACGGTGGGAACATTATACACGTCTATAACGTAACATAACCTAACCTAGCCCATCTAGCCCTTCGCTGGTAATATTTTACAGAATCCCGTTCGTGTCTTCCCGTACGTCTCGGTTGGGACATTATAAACGTCTACAGCGATATATATCCTAACGTAAGGCAGGCTAACATCTCGGATGTAGTATTTTACAACATGCCTGGCGTATCGGCCTCTACTTCTCGGTGCGAACATTATATTCGTCTATAACGTAATATAACCTAACCTAACACATCTAGCCCCTAGCTGGTAATGTTTTACAGAATCCCGTTCGTGACGTCCCGTACACCTCGATTGGGACATTATATACGTCTACATCGCTATATATCCTAACCTAAGGCAGGCTAACATCTCGGATCAAGTATTTTACGCCATTCCTGGCGTATCGGCCCCTACTTCACGGTGGGAACATTATACACGTCTATAACGTAACAACTCCTAACCTAACCCATCTAGCCCCTCGCCGGTAATGTTTTACAGAATCCCGTTCGTGACGTCCCGTACATCTCGGTTGGAATATTATATACGTCTGTAGAGTTATATATCCTAACCTAAGGCAGGCTATCACCTCGGATGTAGTATTTTACAACATTCCTAACCTAACGGCCCCTACTTCACGGTGGGAACATTATACACGTCTATAACGTAACATAACCTAACCTAGCCCATCTAGCCCTTCGCTGGTAATATTTTACAGAATCCCGTTCGTGTCTTCCCGTACGTCTCGGTTGGGACATTATAAACGTCTACAGCGATATATATCCTAACGTAAGGCAGGCTAACATCTCGGATGTAGTATTTTACAACATGCCTGGCGTATCGGCCTCTACTTCTCGGTGCGAACATTATATTCGTCTATAACGTAATATAACCTAACCTAACACATCTAGCCCCTAGCTGGTAATGTTTTACAGAATCCCGTTCGTGACGTCCCGTACACCTCGATTGGGACATTATATACGTCTACATCGCTATATATCCTAACCTAAGGCAGGCTAACATCTCGGATGCAGTATTTTACGCCATTCCTGGCGTATCGGCCCCTACTTCACGGTGGGAACATTATACACGTCTATAACGTAACATAACCTAACCTATCCCTTCTAGCCCCTGGCTGGTAATGTTTTACAGAATCCCGTTCGTGACGTCCCGTTCATCTCGGTTGGAATGTTATATATGTCTGTAGCGTTACATATCCTAACCTAAGGCAGGCTATCACCTCGGATGTAGTATTTTACAACATTCCTAACCTATCGGCCCCTACTTCACGGTGGGAACATTATACACGTCTATAACGTAACATAACCTAACCCAACCCATCTAGCCCTTCGCTGGTAATATTTTACAGAATCCCGTTCGTGTCGTCCCGTACGTCTCGGTTGGGCTATTATATACGTCTATAGCGTTATATATCCTAACCTAAGGCAGGCTAACATCTCGGATCAAGTATTTTACGCCATTCCTGGCGTATCGGCCCCTACTTCACGGTGGGAACATTATACACGTCTATAACGTAACAACTCCTAACCTAACCCATCTAGCCCCTCGCTGGTAATGTTTTACAGAATCCCGTTCGTGACGTCCCGTACATCTCGGTTGGAATATTATATACGTCTGTAGCGTTATATATCCTAACCTAAGGCAGGCTATCACCTCGGATGTAGTATTTTACAACATTCCTAACCTATCGGCCCCTACTTCACGGTGGGAACATTATACACGTCTATAACGTAACATAACCTAACCTAGCCCATCTAGCCCTTCGCTGGTAATATCTTACAGAATCCCGTTCATGTCGTCCCGTACGTCTCGGTTGAGATATTATATACGTCTATAGTGTTATATATCCTAACCTAAGGCAGGCTATCATCTCGGATGCAGTATTTTACAACATTCCTGGCATATCGGCCGCTACTTCTCGGTGGGAACATTATATACGTCTATAACGTATCACAGCCTAACCTAACCCATCTAGCCCCTCGCTGTTACTATTTTACAGAATCCCGTCCGTGTCGTCCCGTACGTCTCGGTTGGGACATTATATACGTCTACAGCGTTATATATCCTAACCTAATGCAGGCTAACATCTCGGATCAAGTATTTTACGCCATTCCTGGCGTATCGGCCCCTACTTCACGGTGGGAACATTATACACGTCTATAACGTAACAACTCCTAACCTAACCCATCTAGCCCCTCGCTGGTAATGTTTTACAGAATCCCGTTCGTGACGTCCCGTACATCTCGGTTGGAATATTATATACGTCTGTAGCGTTATATATCCTAACCTAAGGCAGGCTAACATCTCGGATCAAGTATTTTACGCCATTCCTGGCGTATCGGCCCCTACTTCACGGTGGGAACATTATACACGTCTATAACGTAACATATCCTAACCTAACCCATCTAGCCCCTCGCTGGTAATGTTTTACAGAATCCCGTTCGTGACGTCCCGTACATCTCGGTTGGAATATTATATACGTCTGTAGCGTTATATATCCTAACCTAAGGCAGGCTATCACCTCGGATGTAGTATTTTACAACATTCCTAACCTATCGGCCCCTACTTCACGGTGGGAACATTATACACGTCTATAACGTAACATAACCTAACCTAGCCCATCTAGCCCTTCGCTGGTAATATTTTACAGAATCCCGTTCATGTCGTCCCGTACGTCTCGGTTGAGATATTATATACGTCTATAGTGTTATATATCCTAACCTAAGGCAGGCTATCATCTCGGATGCAGTATTTTACAACATTCCTGGCATATCGGCCGCTACTTCTCGGTGGGAACATTATATACGTCTACAACGTATCACAACCTAACCTAACCCATCTAGCCCCTCGCTGTTACTATTTTACAGAATCCCGTCCGTGTCGTCCCGTACGTCTCGGTTGGGACATTATATACGTCTACAGCGTTATATATCCTAACCTAATGCAGGCTAACATCTCGGATCAAGTATTTTACGCCATTCCTGGCGTATCGGCCCCTACTTCACGGTGGGAACATTATACACGTCTATAACGTAACAACTCCTAACCTAACCCATCTAGCCCCTCGCTGGTAATGTTTTACAGAATCCCGTTCGTGACGTCCCGTACATCTCGGTTGGAATATTATATACGTCTGTAGCGTTATATATCCTAACCTAAGGCAGGCTATCACCTCGGATGTAGTATTTTACAACATTCCTAACCTATCGGCCCCTACTTCACGGT
The DNA here is from genome assembly GCA_963969225.1 of Xylocopa violacea. Classification (NCBI taxonomy): domain Eukaryota; kingdom Metazoa; phylum Arthropoda; class Insecta; order Hymenoptera; family Apidae; genus Xylocopa; species Xylocopa violacea. The sequence continues at coordinate 13,768,033 of CAXAJV010000008.1, read as the reverse complement.
GGGAACATTCTACACGTCTATAACGTAACATAACCTAACCTAGCCCATCTAGCCCTTCGCTGGTAATATTTTACAGAATCCCGTTCGTTTCGTCCCGTACGTCTCGGTTGGGATATTATATACGTCTATAGCGTTATATATCCTAACGTAAGGCAGGCTAACATCTCGGATGTAGTATTTTACAACATGCCTGGCGTATCGGCCTCTACTTCTCGGTGCGAACATTATATTCGTCTATAACGTAATATAACCTAACCTAACACATCTAGCCCCTAGCTGGTAATGTTTTACAGAATCCCGTTCGTGACGTCCCGTACACCTCGATTGGGACATTATATACGTCTACATCGCTATATATCCTAACCTAAGGTAGGCTAACATCTCGGATGCAGTATTTTACGCCATTCCTGGCGTATCGGCCCCTACTTCACGGTGGGAACATTATACACGTCTATAACGTAACATAACCTAACCTATCCCATCTAGCCCCTGGCTGGTAATGTTTTACAGAATCCCGTTCGTGACGTCCCTTACATCTCGGTTGGAATGTTATATACGTCTGTAGCGTTACATATCCTAACCTAAGGCAGGCTATCACCTCGGATGTAGTATTTTACAACATTCCTAACCTATTGGCCCCTACTTCACGGTGGGAACATTATACACGTCTATAACGTAACATAACCTAACCTAGCCTATCTAGCCCTTCGCTGGTAATATTTTACAGAATCCCGTTCGTGTCGTCCCGTACGTCTCGGTTGGGACATTATAAACGTCTACAGCGATATATATCCTAACGCAAGGCAGGCTAACATCTCGGATGTAGTATTTTACAACATTCCTGGCGTATCGGCACCTACTTCACGGTGGGAACATTATACACGTCTATAACGTAACAACTCCTAACCTAACCCATCTAGCCCCTCGCCGGTAATGTTTTACAGAATCCCGTTCGTGACGTCCCGTACATCTCGGTTGGAATATTATATACGTCTGTAGAGTTATATATCCTAACCTAAGGCAGGCTATCACCTCGGATGTAGTATTTTACAACATTCCTAACCTAACGGCCCCTACTTCACGGTGGGAACATTATACACGTCTATAACGTAACATAACCTAACCTAGCCCATCTAGCCCTTCGCTGGTAATATTTTACAGAATCCCGTTCGTGTCTTCCCGTACGTCTCGGTTGGGACATTATAAACGTCTACAGCGATATATATCCTAACGTAAGGCAGGCTAACATCTCGGATGTAGTATTTTACAACATGCCTGGCGTATCGGCCTCTACTTCTCGGTGCGAACATTATATTCGTCTATAACGTAATATAACCTAACCTAACACATCTAGCCCCTAGCTGGTAATGTTTTACAGAATCCCGTTCGTGACGTCCCGTACACCTCGATTGGGACATTATATACGTCTACATCGCTATATATCCTAACCTAAGGCAGGCTAACATCTCGGATGCAGTATTTTACGCCATTCCTGGCGTATCGGCCCCTACTTCACGGTGGGAACATTATACACGTCTATAACGTAACATAACCTAACCTATCCCTTCTAGCCCCTGGCTGGTAATGTTTTACAGAATCCCGTTCGTGACGTCCCGTTCATCTCGGTTGGAATGTTATATATGTCTGTAGCGTTACATATCCTAACCTAAGGCAGGCTATCACCTCGGATGTAGTATTTTACAACATTCCTAACCTATCGGCCCCTACTTCACGGTGGGAACATTATACACGTCTATAACGTAACATAACCTAACCTAGCCCATCTAGCCTCTCGCTGTTACTATTTTACAGAATCCCGTTCGTGTCGTCCCGTACGTCTCGGTTGGGACATCATATACGTCTGCAGCGTTATATATCCTAACCTAAGGCAGGCTAACATCTCGGATGAAGTATTTTACGCCATTCCTGTCGTATCGGCCCCTACTTCACGGTGGGAACATTATACACGTCCATAACGTAACATATCCTAACCTAACCCATCTAGCCCCTCGCTGGTAATGTTTTACAGAATCCCGTTCGTGACGTCCCGTACATCTCGGTTGGAATATTATATACTTCTGTAGCGTTATATATCCTAACCTAAGGCAGGCTATCACCTCGGATGTAGTATTTTACAACATTCCTAACCTATTGGCCCCTACTTCACGGTGGGAACATTATACACGTCTATGACGTAACATAACCTAACCTAGCCTATCTAGCCCTTCGCTGGTAATATTTTACAGAATCCCGTTCGTGTCGTCCCGTACGTCTCGGTTGGGACATTATATACGTCTACAGCGTTATAAATCCTAACCTAATGCAGGATAACATCTCGGATGAAGTATTTTACGCCATTCCTGGCGTATCGGCACCTACTTCACGGTGGGAACATTATACACGTCTATAACGTATCACAACCTAACCTAACCCATCTAGCCCCTCGCTGGTAATGTTTTACAGAATCCCGTTCCTGTCGTCCCGTACGTCTCGGTTGGGACATTATATACGTCTACAGCGTTATATATCCTAACCTAAGGCAGGCTAACATCTCGAATGAAGTATTTTACGCCATTTCTGTCGTATCGGCCCTTACTTTACGGTGGGAACATTATACACGTCTATAACGTAATATAGCCTAACCTAACACATCTAGCCCCTCGCTGGTAATGTTTTACAGAATCCCGTTCGTGACGTCCCGTACACCTCGATTGGGACATTATATACGTCTACATCGCTATATATCCTAACCTAAGGCAGGCTAACATCTCGGATGCAGTATTATACGCCATTCCTGGCGTATCGGCCCCTACTTCACGGTGGGAACATTATATAGGTCTATAACGTAATATAACCTAACCTAACTCATCAAGCCCGTCGTTGGATATGTTTTAGAGAATCCCGTTCGTGTCGTCCCGTACGTGTCGGTTGGGACATTATATACGTCTACAGCGCTATATATCCTAACCTAAGGCAGGATAACATCTCGGATGCAGTATTTTACGCCATTCCTGGCGTATCGACCCTTACTTTACGGTGGGAACATTATACACGTCTATAACGTAACATAACCTAACCCAACCCATCTAGCCCTTCGCTGGTAATATTTTACAGAATCCCGTTCGTGTCGTCCCGTACGTCTCGGTTGGGACATTATATACGTCTACAGCGTTATAAGTCCTAACCTAATGCAGGCTAACATCTCGGATGAAGTATTTTACGCCATTCCTGGCGTATCGGCGCCTACTTCACGGTGGGAACATTATACACGTCTATAACGTAACAACTCCTAACCTAACCCATCTAGCCCCTCGCTGGTAATGTTTTACAGAATCCCGTTCGTGACGTCCCGTACATCTCGGTTGGAATATTATATACGTCTGTAGCGTTATATATCCTAACCTAAGGCAGGCTATCACCTCGGATGTAGTATTTTACAACATTCCTAACCTATCAGCCCCTACTTCACGGTGGGAACATTGTACACGTCTATAACGTAACATAACCTAACCTATCCCATCTAGCCCCTGGCTGGTAATGTTTTACAGAATCCCGTTCGTGACGTCCCGTACATCTCGGTTGGAATGTTATATACGTCTGTAGCGTTATATATCCTAACCTAAGGCAGGCTATCACCTCGAATGTAGTATTTTACAACATTCCTAACCTATCGGCCCCTACTTCACGGTGGGAACATTATACACGTCTATAACGTAACATAACCTAACCTAGCCCATCTAGCCCTTCGCTGGTAATATTTTACAGAATCCCGTTCGTGTCGTCCCGTACGTCTCGGTTGGGACATTATATACGTCTACAGCGTTATAAATCCTAACCTAATGCAGGCTAACATCTCGGATGAAGTATTTTACGCCATTCCTGGCGTATCGGCACCTACTTCACGGTGGGAACATTATACACGTCTATAACGTAACATAACCTAACCTAGCCCATCTAGCCCTTCGCTGGTAATATTTTACAGAATCCCGTTCGTGTCGTACCGTACGTCTCGGTTGGGACAATATAAACGTCTACAGCGATATATATCCTAACGTAAGGCAGGCTAACATCTCGGATGTAGTATTTTACAACATGCCTGGCGTATCGGCCTCTACTTCTCGGTGCGAACATTACATTCGTCTATAACGTAATATAACCTAACCTAACACATCTAGCCCCTCGCTGGTAATGTTTTACAGAATCCCGCTCGTGACGTCCCGTACACCTCGATTGGGACATTATATACGTCTACATCGCTATATATCCTAACCTAAGGCAGGCTAACATCTCGGATGCAGTATTTTACGCCGTTCCTAACCTATCGGCCCCTACTTCACGGTGGGAACATTATACACGTCTATAACGTAACATAACCTAACCTAAGCCATCTAGCCCCTCGCTGGTAATATTTCACACAATCCCGTTCGTGTCGTCCCGTACGTCTCGGTTGGGATATAATATACGTCTATAGCGTTATATATCCTAACGTAAGGCAGGCTAACATCTCGGATGTAGTATTTTCCAACATGCCTGGCGTATCGGCCTCTACTTCTCGGTGCGAACATTATATTCGTCTATAACGTAACATAACCAAACCTAACACATCTAGCCCTTCGCTGGTAATATTTTACAGAATCCCGTTCGTTTCGTCCCGTACGTCTCGGTTGGAATATTATATACGTCTATAGCGTTATATATCCTAACCTAAGGCAGGCTAACATCTCGGATGAAGTATTTTACTCCATTCCTGGCGTATCGGCCCCTACTTCACGGTGGGAACATTATACACGTCTATAACTTAACATAACCTAACCTAGCCCATCTAGCCCTTCGCTGGTAATATTTTACAGAATCCCGTTCGTGTCGTCCCGTACGTCTCGGTTGGGACATTATAAACGTCTACAGCGATATATATCCTAACGTAAGGCAGGCTAACATCTCGGATCTAGTATTTTACAACATGCCTGGCGTATCGGCCTCTACTTCTCGGTGCGAACATTATATTCGTCTATAACGTAATATAACCTAACCTAACACATCTAGCCCCTCGCTGGTAATGTTTTACAGAATCCCGTTCGTGACGTCCCGTACACCTCGATTGGGACATTATATACGTCTACATCGCTATATATCCTAACCTAAGGCAGGCTAACATCTCGGATGCAGTATTGTACGCCATTCCTGGCGTATCGGCCCCTACTTCACGGTGGGAACATTATACACGTCTATAACGTATCACAACCTAACCTAACCCATCTAGCCCCTCGCTGGTAATGTTTTACAGAATCCCGTTCCTGTCGTCCCGTACGTCTCGCTTGGGACATTATATACGTCTACAGCGTTATATATCCTAACCTAAGGCAGGCTATCACCTCGGATGTAGTATTTTACAACATTCCTAACCTATCGGCCCCTACTTCACGGTGGGAACATTCTACACGTCTATAACGTAACATAACCTAACCTAGCCCATCCAGCCCTTCGCTGGTAATATTTTACAGAATCCCGTTCGTTTCGTCCCGTACGTCTCGGTTGGGATATTATATACGTCTATAGCGTTATATATCCTAACCTAAGGCAGGCTAACATCTCGGATGAAGTATTTTACGCCATTCCTGGCGTATCGGCCCCTACTTCACGGTGGGAACATTATACACGTCTATAACGTAACATAACCTAACCTAGCCCATCTAGCCCTTCGCTGGTAATATTTTACAGAATCCCGTTCGTGTCGTCCCGTACGTCTCGGTTGGGACATTATAAACGTCTACAGCGATATATATCCTAACGTAAGGCAGGCTAACATTTCGGATGTAGTATTTTACAACATGCCTGGCGTATCGGCCTCTACTTCTCGGTGCGAACATTATATTCGTCTATAACGTAATATAACCTAACCTAACTCATCTAGCCCCTAGCTGGTAATGTTTTACAGAATCCCGTTCGTGACGTCCCGTACACCTCGATTGGGACATTATATACGTCTACATCGCTATATATCCTAACCTAAGGCAGGCTAACATCTCGGATGCAGTATTTTACGCCATTCCTGGCGTATCGGCCCCTACTTCACGGTGGGAACATTAAACACGTCTATAACGTAACATAACCTAACCTATCCCATCTAGCCCCTGGCTGGTAATGTTTTACAGAATCCCGTTCGTGACGTCCCGTACATCTCGGTTGGAATGTTATATATGTCTGTAGCGTTACATATCCTAACCTAAGGCAGGCTAACATCTCGGATGCAGTATTGTACGCCATTCCTGGCGTATCGGCCCCTACTTCACGGTGGGAACATTATACACGTCTATAACGTATCACAACCTAACCTAACCCATCTAGCCCCTCGCTGGTAATGTTTTACAGAATCCCGTTCCTGTCGTCCCGTACGTCTCGCTTGGGACATTATATACATCTACAGCGTTATATATCCTAACCTAAGGCAGGCTATCACCTCGGATGTAGTATTTTACAACATTCCTAACCTATCGGCCCCTACTTCACGGTGGGAACATTCTACACGTCTATAACGTAACATAACCTAACCTAGCCCATCTAGCCCTTCGCTGGTAATATTTTACAGAATCCCGTTCGTTTCGTCCCGTACGTCTCGGTTGGGATATTATATACGTCTATAGCGTTATATATCCTAACCTAAGGCAGGCTAACATCTCGGATGAAGTATTTTACGCCATTCCTGGCGTATCGGCCCCTACTTCACGGTGGGAACATTATACACGTCTATAACGTAACATAACCTAACCTAGCCCATCTAGCCCTTCGCTGGTAATATTTTACAGAATCCCGTTCGTGTCGTCCCGTACGTCTCGGTTGGGACATTATAAACGTCTACCGCGATATATATCCTAACGTAAGGCAGGCTAACATTTCGGATGTAGTATTTTACAACATGCCTGGCGTATCGGCCTCTACTTCTCGGTGCGAACATTATACACGTCTATAACGTATCACAACCTAACCTAACCCATCTAGCCCCTCGCTGGTAATGTTTTACAGAATCCCGTTCCTGTCGTCCCGTACGTCTCGCTTGGGACATTATATACGTCTACAGCGTTATATATCCAAACCTAAGGCAGGCTATCACCTCGGATGTAGTATTTTACAACATTCCTAACCTATCGGCCCCTACTTCACGGTGGGAACATTCTACACGTCTATAACGTAACATAACCTAACCTAGCCCATCTAGCCCTTCGCTGGTAATATTTTACAGAATCCCGTTCGTTTCGTCCCGTACGTCTCGGTTGGGATATTATATACGTCTATAGCGTTATATATCCTAACCTAAGGCAGGCTAACATCTCGGATGAAGTATTTTACGCCATTCCTGGCGTATCGGCCCCTACTTCACGGTGGGAACATTATACACGTCTATAACGTAACATAACCTAACCTAGCCCATCTAGCCCTTCGCTGGTAATATTTTACAGAATCCCGTTCGGTTCGTCCCGTACGTCTCGGTTGGAATATTATATACGTCTATAGCGTTATATATCCTAACCTAAGGCAGGCTAACATCTCGGATGAAGTATTTTACGCCATTCCTGGCGTATCGGCCCCTACTTCACGGTGGGAACATTATACACGTCTATAACGTAACATAACCTAACCTAGCCCATCTAGCCCTTCGCTGGTAATATTTTACAGAATCCCGTTCGTGTCGTCCCGTACGTCTCGGTTGGGACATTATAAACGTCTACAGCGATATATATCCTAACGTAAGGCAGGCTAACATTTCGGATGTAGTATTTTACAACATGCCTGGCGTATCGGCCTCTACTTCTCGGTGCGAACATTATATTCGTCTATAACGTAATATAACCTAACCTAACTCATCTAGCCCCTAGCTGGTAATGTTTTACAGAATCCCGTTCGTGACGTCCCGTACACCTCGATTGGGACATTATATACGTCTACATCGCTATATATCCTAACCTAAGGCAGGCTAACATCTCGGATGCAGTATTGTACGCCATTCCTGGCGTATCGGCCCCTACTTCACGGTGGGAACATTATACACGTCTATAACGTATCACAACCTAACCTAACCCATCTAGCCCCTCGCTGGTAATGTTTTACAGAATCCCGTTCCTGTCGTCCCGTACGTCTCGCTTGGGACATTATATACGTCTACAGCGTTATATATCCTAACCTAAGGCAGGCTATCACCTCGGATGTAGTATTTTACAACATTCCTAACCTATCGGCCCCTACTTCACGGTGGGAACATTCTACACGTCTATAACGTAACATAACCTAACCTAGCCCATCTAGCCCTTCGCTGGTAATATTTTACAGAATCCCGTTCGTTTCGTCCCGTACGTCTCGGTTGGGATATTATATACGTCTATAGCGTTATATATCCTAACCTAAGGCAGGCTAACATCTCGGATGAAGTATTTTACGCCATTCCTGGCGTATCGGCCCCTACTTCACGGTGGGAACATTATACACGTCTATAACGTAACATAACCTAACCTAGCCCATCTAGCCCTTCGCTGGTAATATTTTACAGAATCCCGTTCGTGTCGTCCCGTACGTCTCGGTTGGGACATTATAAACGTCTACAGCGATATATATCCTAACGTAAGGCAGGCTAACATTTCGGATGTAGTATTTTACAACATGCCTGGCGTATCGGCCTCTACTTCTCGGTGCGAACATTATATTCGTCTATAACGTAATATAACCTAACCTAACTCATCTAGCCCCTAGCTGGTAATGTTTTACAGAATCCCGTTCGTGACGTCCCGTACACCTCGATTGGGACATTATATACGTCTACATCGCTATATATCCTAACCTAAGGCAGGCTAACATCTCGGATGCAGTATTTTACGCCATTCCTGGCGTATCGGCCCCTACTTCACGGTGGGAACATTAAACACGTCTATAACGTAACATAACCTAACCTATCCCATCTAGCCCCTGGCTGGTAATGTTTTACAGAATCCCGTTCGTGACGTCCCGTACATCTCGGTTGGAATGTTATATATGTCTGTAGCGTTACATATCCTAACCTAAGGCAGGCTAACATCTCGGATGCAGTATTGTACGCCATTCCTGGCGTATCGGCCCCTACTTCACGGTGGGAACATTATACACGTCTATAACGTATCACAACCTAACCTAACCCATCTAGCCCCTCGCTGGTAATGTTTTACAGAATCCCGTTCCTGTCGTCCCGTACGTCTCGCTTGGGACATTATATACATCTACAGCGTTATATATCCTAACCTAAGGCAGGCTATCACCTCGGATGTAGTATTTTACAACATTCCTAACCTATCGGCCCCTACTTCACGGTGGGAACATTCTACACGTCTATAACGTAACATAACCTAACCTAGCCCATCTAGCCCTTCGCTGGTAATATTTTACAGAATCCCGTTCGTTTCGTCCCGTACGTCTCGGTTGGGATATTATATACGTCTATAGCGTTATATATCCTAACCTAAGGCAGGCTAACATCTCGGATGAAGTATTTTACGCCATTCCTGGCGTATCGGCCCCTACTTCACGGTGGGAACATTATACACGTCTATAACGTAACATAACCTAACCTAGCCCATCTAGCCCTTCGCTGGTAATATTTTACAGAATCCCGTTCGTGTCGTCCCGTACGTCTCGGTTGGGACATGATAAACGTCTACAGCGATATATATCCTAACGTAATACAGGCTAACATCTCGGATCTAGTATTTTACAACATGCCTGGCGTATCGGCCTCTACTTCTCGGTGCGAACATTATATTCGTCTATAACGTAATATAACCTAACCTAACACATCTAGCCCCTCGCTGGTAATGTTTTACAGAATCCCGTTCGTGACGTCCCGTACACCTCGATTGGGACATTATATACGTCTACATCGCTATATATCCTAACCTAAGGCAGGCTAACATCTCGGATGCAGTATTGTACGCCATTCCTGGCGTATCGGCCCCTACTTCACGGTGGGAACATTATACACGTCTATAACGTATCACAACCTAACCTAACCCATCTAGCCCCTCGCTGGTAATGTTTTACAGAATCCCGTTCCTGTCGTCCCGTACGTCTCGCTTGGGACATTATATACGTCTACAGCGTTATATATCCTAACCTAAGGCAGGCTATCACCTCGGATGTAGTATTTTACAACATTCCTAACCTATCGGCCCCTACTTCACGGTGGGAACATTCTACACGTCTATAACGTAACATAACCTAACCTAGCCCATCTAGCCCTTCGCTGGTAATATTTTACAGAATCCCGTTCGTTTCGTCCCGTACGTCTCGGTTGGGATATTATATACGTCTATAGCGTTATATATCCTAACCTAAGGCAGGCTAACATCTCGGATGAAGTATTTTACGCCATTCCTGGCGTATCGGCCCCTACTTCACGGTGGGAACATTATACACGTCTATAACGTAACATAACCTAACCTAGCCCATCTAGCCCTTCGCTGGTAATATTTTACAGAATCCCGTTCGTGTCGTCCCGTACGTCTCGGTTGGGACATTATAAACGTCTACCGCGATATATATCCTAACGTAAGGCAGGCTAACATTTCGGATGTAGTATTTTACAACATGCCTGGCGTATCGGCCTCTACTTCTCGGTGCGAACATTATACACGTCTATAACGTATCACAACCTAACCTAACCCATCTAGCCCCTCGCTGGTAATGTTTTACAGAATCCCGTTCCTGTCGTCCCGTACGTCTCGCTTGGGACATTATATACGTCTACAGCGTTATATATCCTAACCTAAGGCAGGCTATCACCTCGGATGTAGTATTTTACAACATTCCTAACCTATCGGCCCCTACTTCACGGTGGGAACATTCTACACGTCTATAACGTAACATAACCTAACCTAGCCCATCTAGCCCTTCGCTGGTAATATTTTACAGAATCCCGTTCGTTTCGTCCCGTACGTCTCGGTTGGGATATTATTTACGTCTATAGCGTTATATATCCTAACCTAAGGCAGGCTAACATCTCGGATGAAGTATTTTACGCCATTCCTGGCGTATCGGCCCCTACTTCACGGTGGGAACATTATACACGTCTATAACGTAACATAACCTAACCTAGCCCATCTAGCCCTTCGCTGGTAATATTTTACAGAATCCCGTTCGTGTCGTCCCGTACGTCTCGGTTGGGACATTATAAACGTCTACAGCGATATATATCCTAACGTAAGGCAGGCTAACATTTCGGATGTAGTATTTTACAACATGCCTGGCGTATCGGCCTCTACTTCTCGGTGCGAACATTATATTCGTCTATAACGTAATATAACCTAACCTAACTCATCTAGCCCCTAGCTGGTAATGTTTTACAGAATCCCGTTCGTGACGTCCCGTACACCTCGATTGGGACATTATATACGTCTACATCGCTATATATCCTAACCTAAGGCAGGCTAACATCTCGGATGCAGTATTTTACGCCATTCCTGGCGTATCGGCCCCTACTTCACGGTGGGAACATTAAACACGTCTATAACGTAACATAACCTAACCTATCCCATCTAGCCCCTGGCTGGTAATGTTTTACAGAATCCCGTTCGTGACGTCCCGTACATCTCGGTTGGAATGTTATATATGTCTGTAGCGTTACATATCCTAACCTAAGGCAGGCTAACATCTCGGATGCAGTATTGTACGCCATTCCTGGCGTATCGGCCCCTACTTCACGGTGGGAACATTATACACGTCTATAACGTATCACAACCTAACCTAACCCATCTAGCCCCTCGCTGGTAATGTTTTACAGAATCCCGTTCCTGTCGTCCCGTACGTCTCGCTTGGGACATTATATACATCTACAGCGTTATATATCCTAACCTAAGGCAGGCTATCACCTCGGATGTAGTATTTTACAACATTCCTAACCTATCGGCCCCTACTTCACGGTGGGAACATTCTACACGTCTATAACGTAACATAACCTAACCTAGCCCATCTAGCCCTTCGCTGGTAATATTTTACAGAATCCCGTTCGTTTCGTCCCGTACGTCTCGGTTGGGATATTATATACGTCTATAGCGTTATATATCCTAACCTAAGGCAGGCTAACATCTCGGATGAAGTATTTTACGCCATTCCTGGCGTATCGGCCCCTACTTCACGGTGGGAACATTATACACGTCTATAACGTAACATAACCTAACCTAGCCCATCTAGCCCTTCGCTGGTAATATTTTACAGAATCCCGTTCGTGTCGTCCCGTACGTCTCGGTTGGGACATGATAAACGTCTACAGCGATATATATCCTAACGTAATACAGGCTAACATCTCGGATCTAGTATTTTACAACATGCCTGGCGTATCGGCCTCTACTTCTCGGTGCGAACATTATATTCGTCTATAACGTAATATAACCTAACCTAACACATCTAGCCCCTCGCTGGTAATGTTTTACAGAATCCCGTTCGTGACGTCCCGTACACCTCGATTGGGACATTATATACGTCTACATCGCTATATATCCTAACCTAAGGCAGGCTAACATCTCGGATGCAGTATTGTACGCCATTCCTGGCGTATCGGCCCCTACTTCACGGTGGGAACATTATACACGTCTATAACGTATCACAACCTAACCTAACCCATCTAGCCCCTCGCTGGTAATGTTTTACAGAATCCCGTTCCTGTCGTCCCGTACGTCTCGCTTGGGACATTATATACGTCTACAGCGTTATATATCCTAACCTAAGGCAGGCTATCACCTCGGATGTAGTATTTTACAACATTCCTAACCTATCGGCCCCTACTTCACGGTGGGAACATTCTACACGTCTATAACGTAACATAACCTAACCTAGCCCATCTAGCCCTTCGCTGGTAATATTTTACAGAATCCCGTTCGTTTCGTCCCGTACGTCTCGGTTGGGATATTATATACGTCTATAGCGTTATATATCCTAACCTAAGGCAGGCTAACATCTCGGATGAAGTATTTTACGCCATTCCTGGCGTATCGGCCCCTACTTCACGGTGGGAACATTATACACGTCTATAACGTAACATAACCTAACCTAGCCCATCTAGCCCTTCGCTGGTAATATTTTACAGAATCCCGTTCGTGTCGTCCCGTACGTCTCGGTTGGGACATTATAAACGTCTACCGCGATATATATCCTAACGTAAGGCAGGCTAACATTTCGGATGTAGTATTTTACAACATGCCTGGCGTATCGGCCTCTACTTCTCGGTGCGAACATTATACACGTCTATAACGTATCACAACCTAACCTAACCCATCTAGCCCCTCGCTGGTAATGTTTTACAGAATCCCGTTCCTGTCGTCCCGTACGTCTCGCTTGGGACATTATATACGTCTACAGCGTTATATATCCTAACCTAAGGCAGGCTATCACCTCGGATGTAGTATTTTACAACATTCCTAACCTATCGGCCCCTACTTCACGGTGGGAACATTCTACACGTCTATAACGTAACATAACCTAACCTAGCCCATCTAGCCCTTCGCTGGTAATATTTTACAGAATCCCGTTCGTTTCGTCCCGTACGTCTCGGTTGGGATATTATATACGTCTATAGCGTTATATATCCTAACCTAAGGCAGGCTAACATCTCGGATGAAGTATTTTACGCCATTCCTGGCGTATCGGCCCCTACTTCACGGTGGGAACATTATACACGTCTATAACGTAACATAACCTAACCTAGCCCATCTAGCCCTTCGCTGGTAATATTTTACAGAATCCCGTTCGTGTCGTCCCGTACGTCTCGGTTGGGACATTATAAACGTCTACAGCGATATATATCCTAACGTAAGGCAGGCTAACATTTCGGATGTAGTATTTTACAACATGCCTGGCGTATCGGCCTCTACTTCTCGGTGCGAACATTATATTCGTCTATAACGTAATATAACCTAACCTAACTCATCTAGCCCCTAGCTGGTAATGTTTTACAGAATCCCGTTCGTGACGTCCCGTACACCTCGATTGGGACATTATATACGTCTACATCGCTATATATCCTAACCTAAGGCAGGCTAACATCTCGGATGCAGTATTTTACGCTATTCCTGGCGTATCGGCCCCTACTTCACGGTGGGAACATTAAACACGTCTATAACGTAACATAACCTAACCTATCCCATCTAGCCCCTGGCTGGTAATGTTTTACAGAATCCCGTTCGTGACGTCCCGTACATCTCGGTTGGAATGTTATATATGTCTGTAGCGTTACATATCCTAACCTAAGGCAGGCTATCACCTCGGATGTAGTATTTTACAACATTCCTAACCTATCGGCCCCTACTTCACGGTGGGAACATTCTACACGTCTATAACGTAACATAACCTAACCTAGCCCATCTAGCCCATCGCTGGTAATATTTTACAGAATCCCGTTCGTTTCGTCCCGTACGTCTCGGTTGGGATATTATATACGTCTATAGCGTTATATATGCTAACCTAAGGCAGGCTAACATCTCGGATGAAGTACTTTACGCCATTCCTGGCGTATCGGCCCCTACTTCACGGTGGGAACATTATACACGTCTATAACGTAACATAACCTAACCTAGCCCATCTAGCCCTTCGCTGGTAATATTTTACAGAATCCCGTTCGTTTCGTCCCGTACGTCTCGGTTGGGATATTATATACGTCTATAGCGTTATATATCCTAACCTAAGGCAGGCTAACATCTCGGATGAAGTATTTTACGCCATTCCTGGCGTATCGGCCCCTACTTCACGGTGGGAACATTATACACGTCTATAACGTAACATAACCTAACCTAGCCCATCTAGCCCTTCGCTGGTAATATTTTACAGAATCCCGTTCGGTTCGTCCCGTACGTCTCGGTTGGAATATTATATACGTCTATAGCGTTATATATCCTAACCTAAGGCAGGCTAACATCTCGGATGAAGTATTTTACTCCATTCCTGGCGTATCGGCCCCTACTTCACGGTGGGAACATTATACACGTCTATAACGTAACATAACCTAACCTAGCCCATCTAGCCCTTCGCTGGTAATATTTTACAGAATCCCGTTCGTGTCGTCCCGTACGTCTCGGTTGGGACATTATAAACGTCCACAGCGATATATATCCTAACGTAAGGCAGGCTAACATCTCGGATCTAGTATTTTACAACATGCCTGGCGTATCGGCCTCTACTTCTCGGTGCGAACATTATATTCGTCTATAACGTAATATAACCTAACCTAACACATCCAGC
Organism: Xylocopa violacea; assembly: GCA_963969225.1. NCBI lineage: Eukaryota > Metazoa > Arthropoda > Insecta > Hymenoptera > Apidae > Xylocopa > Xylocopa violacea. Next base: position 13,752,790 of record CAXAJV010000008.1, on the reverse strand, counting down.
CCCTCGCTGGTAATGTTTTACAGAATCCCGTTCGTGACGTCCCGTACACCTCGATTGGGACATTATATACGTCTACATCGCTATATATCCTAACCTAAGGCAGGCTAACATCTCGGATGCAGTATTGTACGCCATTCCTGGCGTATCGGCCCCTACTTCACGGTGGGAACATTATACACGTCTATAACGTATCACAACCTAACCTAACCCATCTAGCCCCTCGCTGGTAATGTTTTACAGAATCCCGTTCCTGTCGTCCCGTACGTCTCGCTTGGGACATTATATACGTCTACAGCGTTATATATCCTAACCTAAGGCAGGCTAACATCTCGAATGAAGTATTTTACGCCATTTCTGTCGTATCGGTCCCTACTTCACGGTGGGAACATTATACACGTCTATAACGTAACATAACCTAACCTAAGCCATCTAGCCCCTCGCTGGTAATATTTCACACAATCCCGTTCGTGTCGTCCCGTACGTCTCGGTTGGGATATAATATACGTCTATAGCGTTATATATCCTAACCTAAGGCAGGCTATCATCTCGGATGCAGTATTTTACAACATTCCTGGTATATCGGCCGCTACGTCTCGGTGGGAACATTATATACGTCTATAACGTATCACAACCTAACCTAACCCATCTAGTCCCTCGCTGTTACTATTTTACAGAATCCCGTCCGTGTCGTCCCGTACGTCTCGGTTGGGACATAATATACGTCTACAGCGTTATACATCCTAACCTAATGCAGGCTAGCATCTCGGATCAAGTATTTTACGCCATTCCTGGCGTATCGGCCCCTACTTCACGGTGGGAACATTATACACGTCTATAACGTAACAACTCCTAACCTAACCCATCTAACCCCTCGCTGGTAATGTTTTACAGAATCCGGTTCGTGACGTCCCGTACATCTCGGTTGGAATATTATATACGTCTGTAGCGTTATATATCCTAACCTAAGGCAGGCTATCACCTCGGATGTAGTATTTTACAACATTCCTAACCTATCGGCCCCTACTTCACGGTGGGAACATTCTACACGTCTATAACGTAACATAACCTAACCTAGCCCATCTAGCCCTTCGCTGGTAATATTTTACAGAATCCCGTTCGTTTCGTCCCGTACGTCTCGGTTGGGATATTATATACGTCTATAGCGTTATATATCCTAACCTAAGGCACGCTAACATCTCGGATGAAGTATTTTACGCCATTCCTGGCGTATCGGCCCCTACTTCACGGTGGGAACATTATACACGTCTATAACGTAACATAACCTAACCTAGCCCATCTAGCCCTTCGCTGGTAATATTTTACAGAATCCCGTTCGTGTCGTCCCGTACGTCTCGCATGGGACATTATAAACGTCTACAGCGATATATATCCTAACGTAAGGCAGGCTAACATTTCGGATGTAGTATTTTACAACATGCCTGGCGTATCGGCCTCTACTTCTCGGTGCGAACATTATATTCGTCTATAACTTAATATAACCTAACCTAACACATCTAGCCCCTAGCTGGTAATGTTTTACAGAATCCCGTTCGTGACGTCCCGTACACCTCGATTGGGACATTATATACGTCTACATCGCTATATATCCTAACCTAAGGCAGGCTAACATCTCGGATGCAGTATTTTACGCCATTCCTGGCGTATCGGCCCCTACTTCACGGTGGGAACATTAAACACGTCTATAACGTAACATAACCTAACCTATCCCATCTAGCCCCTGGCTGGTAATGTTTTACAGAATCCCGTTCGTGACGTCCCGTACATCTCGGTTGGAATGTTATATATGTCTGTAGCGTTACATATCCTAACCTAAGGCAGGCTATCACCTCGGATGTAGTATTTTACAACATTCCTAACCTATCGGCCCCGACTTCACGGTCGGAACATTCTACACGTCTATAACGTAACATAACCTAACCTAGCCCATCTAGCCCTTCGCTGGTAATATTTTACAGAATCCCGTTCGTTTCGTCCCGTACGTCTCGGTTGGGATATTATATACGTCTATAGCGTTATATATCCTAACCTAAGGCAGGCTAACATCTCGGATGAAGTACTTTACGCCATTCCTGGCGTATCGGCCCCTACTTCACGGTGGGAACATTATACACGTCTATAACGTAACATAACCTAACCTAGCCCATCTAGCCCTTCGCTGGTAATATTTTACAGAATCCCGTTCGTTTCGTCCCGTACGTCTCGGTTGGAATATTATATACGTCTATAGCGTTATATATCCTAACCTAAGGCAGGCTAACATCTCGGATGAAGTATTTTACTCCATTCCTGGCGTATCGGCCCCTACTTCACGGTGGGAACATTATACACGTCTATAACGTAACATAACCTAACCTAGCCCATCTAGCCCTTCGCTGGTAATATTTTACAGAATCCCGTTCGTGTCGTCCCGTACGTCTCGGTTGGGACATTATAAACGTCCACAGCGATATATATCCTAACGTAAGGCAGGCAAACATCTCGGATCTAGTATTTTACAACATGCCTGGCGTATCGGCCTCTACTTCTCGGTGCGAACATTATATTCGTGTATAACGTAATATAACCTAACCTAACACATCTAGCCCCTCGCTGGTAATGTTTTACAGAATCCCGTTCGTGACGTCCCGTACACCTCGATTGGGACATTATATACGTCTACATCGCTATATATCCTAACCTAAGGCAGGCTAACATCTCGGATGCAGTATTGTACGCCATTCCTGGCGTATCGGCCCCTACTTCACGGTGGGAACATTATACACGTCTATAACGTATCACAACCTAACCTAACCCATCTAGCCCCTCGCTGGTAATGTTTTACAGAATCCCGTTCCTGTCGTCCCGTACGTCTCGCTTGGGACATTATATACGTCTACAGCGTTATATATCCTAACCTAAGGCAGGCTAACATCTCGAATGAAGTATTTTACGCCATTTCTGTCGTATCGGTCCCTACTTCACGGTGGGAACATTATACACGTCTATAACGTAACATAACCTAACCTAAGCCATCTAGCCCCTCGCTGGTAATATTTTACAGAATCCCGTTCGTTTCGTCCCGTACGTCTCGGTTGGGATATTATATACGTCTATAGCGTTATATATCCTAACCTAAGGCAGGCTAACATCTCGGATGAAGTACTTTACGCCATTCCTGGCGTATCGGCCCCTACTTCACGGTGGGAACATTATACACGTCTATAACGTAACATAACCTAACCTAGCCCATCTAGCCCTTCGCTGGTAATATTTTACAGAATCCCGTTCGTTTCGTCCCGTACGTCTCGGTTGGAATATTATATACGTCTATAGCGTTATATATCCTAACCTAAGGCAGGCTAACATCTCGGATGAAGTATTTTACTCCATTCCTGGCGTATCGGCCCCTACTTCACGGTGGGAACATTATACACGTCTATAACGTAACATAACCTAACCTAGCCCATCTAGCCCTTCGCTGGTAATATTTTACAGAATCCCGTTCGTGTCGTCCCGTACGTCTCGGTTGGGACATTATAAACGTCCACAGCGATATATATCCTAACGTAAGGCAGGCAAACATCTCGGATCTAGTATTTTACAACATGCCTGGCGTATCGGCCTCTACTTCTCGGTGCGAACATTATATTCGTCTATAACGTAATATAACCTAACCTAACACATCTAGCCCCTCGCTGGTAATGTTTTACAGAATCCCGTTCGTGACGTCCCGTACACCTCGATTGGGACATTATATACGTCTACATCGCTATATATCCTAACCTAAGGCAGGCTAACATCTCGGATGCAGTATTGTACGCCATTCCTGGCGTATCGGCCCCTACTTCACGGTGGGAACATTATACACGTCTATAACGTATCACAACCTAACCTAACCCATCTAGCCCCTCGCTGGTAATGTTTTACAGAATCCCGTTCCTGTCGTCCCGTACGTCTCGCTTGGGACATTATATACGTCTACAGCGTTATATATCCTAACCTAAGGCAGGCTAACATCTCGAATGAAGTATTTTACGCCATTTCTGTCGTATCGGTCCCTACTTCACGGTGGGAACATTATACACGTCTATAACGTAACATAACCTAACCTAAGCCATCTAGCCCCTCGCTGGTAATATTTCACACAATCCCGTTCGTGTCGTCCCGTACGTCTCGGTTGGGATATAATATACGTCTATAGCGTTATATATCCTAACCTAAGGCAGGCTATCATCTCGGATGCAGTATTTTACAACATTCCTGGTATATCGGCCGCTACGTCTCGGTGGGAACATTATATACGTCTATAACGTATCACAACCTAACCTAACCCATCTAGTCCCTCGCTGTTACTATTTTACAGAATCCCGTCCGTGTCGTCCCGTACGTCTCGGTTGGGACATAATATACGTCTACAGCGTTATATATCCTAACCTAATGCAGGCTAACATCTCGGATCAAGTATTTTACGCCATTCCTGGCGTATCGGCCCCTACTTCACGGTGGGAACATTATACACGTCTATAACGTAACAACTCCTAACCTAACCCATCTAACCCCTCGCTGGTAATGTTTTACAGAATCCCGTTCGTGACGTCCCGTACATCTCGGTTGGAATATTATATACGTCTGTAGCGTTATATATCCTAACCTAAGGCAGGCTATCACCTCGGATGTAGTATTTTACAACATTCCTAACCTATCGGCCCCTACTTCACGGTGGGAACATTCTACACGTCTATAACGTAACATAACCTAACCTAGCCCATCTAGCCCTTCGCTGGTAATATTTTACAGAATCCCGTTCGTTTCGTCCCGTACGTCTCGGTTGGGATATTATATACGTCTATAGCGTTACATATCCTAACCTAAGGCACGCTAACATCTCGGATGAAGTATTTTACGCCATTCCTGGCGTATCGGCCCCTACTTCACGGTGGGAACATTATACACGTCTATAACGTAACATAACCTAACCTAAGCCATCTAGCCCCTCGCTGGTAATATTTCACACAATCCCGTTCGTGTCGTCCCGTACGTCTCGGTTGGGATATAATATACGTCTATAGCGTTATATATCCTAACCTAAGGCAGGCTATCATCTCGGATGCAGTATTTTACAACATTCCTGGTATATCGGCCGCTACGTCTCGGTGGGAGCATTATATACGTCTGTAACGTATCACAACCTAACCTAACCCATCTAGTCCCTCGCTGTTACTATTTTACAGAATCCCGTCCGTGTCGTCCCGTACGTCTCGGTTGGGACATAATATACGTCTACAGCGTTATATATCCTAACCTAATGCAGGCTAACATCTCGGATCAAGTATTTTACGCCATTCCTGGCGTATCGGCCCCTACTTCACGGTGGGAACATTATACACGTCTATAACGTAACAACTCCTAACCTAACCCATCTAACCCCTCGCTGGTAATGTTTTACAGAATCCCGTTCGTGACGTCGCGTACATCTCGGTTGGAATATTATATACGTCTGTAGCGTTATATATCCTAACCTAAGGCAGGCTATCACCTCGGATGTAGTATTTTACAACATTCCTAACCTATCGGCCCCTACTTCACGGTGGGAACATTCTACACGTCTATAACGTAACATAACCTAACCTAGCCCATCTAGCCCTTCCCTGGTAATATTTTACAGAATCCCGTTCGTTTCGTACCGTACGTCTCGGTTGGGATATTATATACGTCTATAGCGTTATATATCCTAACCTAAGGCAGGCTAACATCTCGGATGAAGTACTTTACGCCATTCCTGGCGTATCGGCCCCTACTTCACGGTGGGAACATTATACACGTCTATAACGTAACATAACCTAACCTAGCCCATCTAGCCCTTCGCTGGTAATATTTTACAGAATCCCGTTCGTTTCGTCCCGTACGTCTCGGTTGGGATATTATATACGTCTATAGCGTTATATATCCTAACCTAAGGCAGGCTAACATCTCGGATGAAGTATTTTATGCCATTCCTGGCGTATCGGCCCCTACTTCACGGTGGGAACATTATACACGTCTATAACGTAACATAACCTAACCTAGCCCATCTAGCCCTTCGCTGGTAATATTTTACAGAATCCCGTTCGTTTCGTCCCGTACGTCTCGGTTGGAATATTATATACGTCTATAGCGTTATATATCCTAACCTAAGGCAGGCTAACATCTCGGATGAAGTATTTTACTCCATTCTTGGCGTATCGGCCCCTACTTCACGGTGGGAAAATTATACACGTTTATAACGTAACATAACCTAACCTAGCCCATCTAGCCCTTCGCTGGTAATATTTTACAGAATCCCGTTCGTGTCGTCCCGTACGTCTCGGTTGGGACATTATAAACGTCCACAGCGATATATATCCTAACGTAAGGCAGGCTAACATCTCGGATCTAGTATTTTACAACATGCCTGGCGTATCGGCCTCTACTTCTCGGTGCGAACATTATATTCGTCTATAACGTAATATAACCTAACCTAACACATCTAGCCCTTCGCTGGTAATGTTTTACAGAATCCCGTTCGTGACGTCCCGTACACCTCGATTGGGACATTATATACGTCTACATCGCTATATATCCTAACCTAAGGCAGGCTAACATCTCGGATGCAGTATTGTACGCCATTCCTGGTGTATCGGCCCCTACTTCACGGTGGGAACATTATACACGTCTATAACGTATCACAACCTAACCTAACCCATCTAGCCCCTCGCTGGTAATGTTTTACAGAATCCCGTTCCTGTCGTCCCGTACGTCTCGCTTGGGACATTATATACGTCTACAGCGTTATATATCCTAACCTAAGGCAGGCTAACATCTCGAATGAAGTATTTTACGCCATTTCTGTCGTATCGGTCCCTACTTCACGGTGGGAACATTATACACGTCTATAACGTAACATAACCTAACCTAAGCCATCTAGCCCCTCGCTGGTAATATTTCACACAATCCCGTTCGTGTCGTCCCGTACGTCTCGGTTGGGATATAATATACGTCTATAGCGTTATATATCCTAACCTAAGTCAGGCTATCATCTCGGATGCAGTATTTTACAACATTCCTGGTATATCGGCCGCTACGTCTCGGTGGGAACATTATATACGTCTATAACGTATCACAACCTAACCTAACCCATCTAGTCCCTCGCTGTTATTATTTTACAGAATCCCGTCCGTGTCGTCCCGTACGTCTCGGTTGGGACATAATATACGTCTACAGCGTTATATATCCTAACCTAATGCAGGCTAACATCTCGGATCAAGTATTTTACGCCATTCCTGGCGTATCGGCCCCTACTTCACGGTGGGAACATTATACACGTCTATAACGTAACAACTCCTAACCTAACCCATCTAACCCCTCGCTGGTAATGTTTTACAGAATCCCGTTCGTGTCGTCCCGTACGTCTCGGTTGGGACATTATAAACGTCTACAGCGATATATATCCTAACGTAAGGCAGGCTAACATTTCGGATGTAGTATTTTACAACATGCCTGGCGTATCGGCCTCTACTTCTCGGTGCGAACATTATATTCGTCTATAACGTAATATAACCTAACCTAACACATCTAGCCCCTAGCTGGTAATGTTTTACAGAATCCCGTTCGTGACGTCCCGTACACCTCGATTGGGACATTATATACGTCTACATCGCTATATATCCTAACCTAAGGCAGGCTAACATCTCGGATGCAGTATTTTACGCCATTCCTGGCGTATCGGCCCCTACTTCACGGTGGGAACATTAAACACGTCTATAACGTAACATAACCTAACCTATCCCATCTAGCCCCTGGCTGGTAATGTTTTACAGAATCCCGTTCGTGACGTCCCGTACATCTCGGTTGGAATGTTATATATGTCTGTAGCGTTACATATCCTAACCTAAGGCAGGCTATCACCTCGGATGTAGTATTTTACAACATTCCTAACCTATCGGCCCCTACTTCACGGTGGGAACATTCTACACGTCTATAACGTAACATAACCTAACCTAGCCCATCTAGCCCTTCGCTGGTAATATTTTACAGAATCCCGTTCGTTTCGTCCCGTACGTCTCGGTTGGGATATTATATACGTCTATAGCGTTATATATCCTAACCTAAGGCAGGCTAACATCTCGGATGAAGTATTTTACTCCATTCCTGGCGTATCGGCCCCTACTTCACGGTGGGAACATTATACACGTCTATAACGTAACATAACCTAACCTAGCCCATCTAGCCCTTCGCTGGTAATATTTTACAGAATCCCGTTCGTGTCGTCCCGTACGTCTCGGTTGGGACATTATAAACGTCTACATCGCTATATATCCTAACCTAAGGCAGGCTAACATCTCGGATGCAGTATTGTACGCCATTCCTGGCGTATCGGCCCCTACTTCACGGTGGGAACATTATACACGTCTATAACGTATCACAACCTAACCTAACCCATCTAGCCCCTCGCTGGTAATGTTTTACAGAATCCCGTTCCTGTCGTCCCGTACGTCTCGCTTGGGACATTATATACGTCTACAGCGTTATATATCCTAACCTAAGGCAGGCTAACATCTCGAATGAAGTATTTTACGCCATTTCTGTCGTATCGGTCCCTACTTCACGGTGGGAACATTATACACGTCTATAACGTAACATAACCTAACCTAGCCCATCTAGCCCTTCGCTGGTAATATTTTACAGAATCCCGTTCGTGTCGTCCCGTACGTCTCGGTTGGGACATTATAAACGTCTACAGCGATATATATCCTAACGTAAGGCAGGCTAACATTTCGGATGTAGTATTTTACAACATGCCTGGCGTATCGGCCTCTACTTCTCGGTGCGAACATTATATTCGTCTATAACGTAATATAACCTAACCTAACACATCTAGCCCCTAGCTGGTAATGTTTTACAGAATCCCGTTCGTGACGTCCCGTACACCTCGATTGGGACATTATATACGTCTACATCGCTATATATCCTAACCTAAGGCAGGCTAACATCTCGGATGCAGTATTTTACGCCATTCCTGGCGTATCGGCCCCTACTTCACGGTGGGAACATTAAACACGTCTATAACGTAACATAACCTAACCTATCCCATCTAGCCCCTGGCTGGTAATGTTTTACAGAATCCCGTTCGTTTCGTCCCGTACGTCTCGGTTGGGATATTATATACGTCTATAGCGTTATATATCCTAACCTAAGGCAGGCTAACATCTCGGATGAAGTATTTTACGCCATTCCTGGCGTATCGGCCCCTACTTCACGGTGGGAACATTATACACGTCTATAACGTAACATAACCTAACCTAGCCCATCTAGCCCTTCGCTGGTAATATTTTACAGAATCCCGTTCGTGACGACCCGTACACCTCGATTGGGACATTATATACGTCTACATCGCTATATATCCTAACCTACGGCAGGCTAACATCTCGGATGCAGTATTGTACGCCATTCCTGGCGTATCGGCCCCTACTTCACGGTGGGAACATTATACACGTCTATAACGTATCACAACCTAACCTAACCCATCTAGCCCCTCGCTGGTAATGTTTTACAGAATCCCGTTCCTGTCGTCCCGTACGTCTCGCTTGGGACATTATATACGTCTACAGCGTTATATATCCTAACCCAAGGCAGGCTAACATCTCGAATGAAGTATTTTACGCCATTTCTGTCGTATCGGTCCCTACTTCACGGTGGGAACATTATACACGTCTATAACGTAACATAACCTAACCTAAGCCATCTAGCCCCTCGCTGGTAATATTTCACACAATCCCGTTCGTGTCGTCCCGTACGTCTCGGTTGGGATATAATATACGTCTATAGCGTTATATATCCTAACCTAAGGCAGGCTATCATCTCGGATGCAGTATTTTACAACATTCCTGGTATATCGGCCGCTACGTCTCGGTGGGAACATTATATACGTCTATAACGTATCACAACCTAACCTAACCCATCTAGTCCCTCGCTGTTACTATTTTACAGAATCCCGTCCGTGTCGTCCCGTACGTCTCGGTTGGGACATAATATACGTCTACAGCGTTATATATCCTAACCTAATGCAGGCTAACATCTCGGATCAAGTATTTTACGCCATTCCTGGCGTATCGGCCCCTACTTCACGGTGGGAACATTATACACGTCTATAACGTAACATAACCTAACCTAGCCCATCTAGCCCTTCGCTGGTAATATTTTACAGAATCCCGTTCGTTTCGTCCCGTACGTCTCGGTTGGGATATTATATACGTCTATAGCGTTATATATCCTAACCTAAGGCACGCTAACATCTCGGATGAAGTATTTTACGCCATTCCTGGCGTATCGGCCCCTACTTCACGGTGGGAACATTATACACGTCTATAACGTAACATAACCTAACCTAGCCCATCTAGCCCTTCGCTGGTAATATTTTACAGAATCCCGTTCGTGTCGTCCCGTACGTCTCGGTTGGGACATTATAAACGTCTACAGCGATATATATCCTAACGTAAGGCAGGCTAACATTTCGGATGTAGTATTTTACAACATGCCTGGCGTATCGGCCTCTACTTCTCGGTGCGAACATTATATTCGTCTATAACGTAATATAACCTAACCTAACACATCTAGCCCCTAGCTGGTAATGTTTTACAGAATCCCGTTCGTGACGTCCCGTACACCTCGATTGGGACATTATATACGTCTACATCGCTATATATCCTAACCTAAGGCAGGCTAACATCTCGGATGCAGTATTTTACGCCATTCCTGGCGTATCGGCCCCTACTTCACGGTGGGAACATTAAACACGTCTATAACGTAACATAACCTAACCTATCCCATCTAGCCCCTGGCTGGTAATGTTTTACAGAATCCCGTTCGTGACGTCCCGTACATCTCGGTTGGAATGTTATATATGTCTGTAGCGTTACATATCCTAACCTAAGGCAGGCTATCACCTCGGATGTAGTATTTTACAACATTCCTAACCTATCGGTCCCTACTTCACGGTGGGAACATTCTACACGTCTATAACGTAACATAACCTAACCTAGCCCATCTAGCCCTTCGCTGGTAATATTTTACAGAATCCCGTTCGTTTCGTCCCGTACGTCTCGGTTGGGATATTATATACGTCTATAGCGTTATATATCCTAACCTAAGGCAGGCTAACATCTCGGATGAAGTACTTTACGCCATTCCTGGCGTATCGGCCCCTACTTCACGGTGGGAACATTATACACGTCTATAACGTAACATAACCTAACCTAGCCCATCTAGCCCTTCGCTGGTAATATTTTACAGAATCCCGTTCGTTTCCTCCCGTACGTCTCGGTTGGGATATTATATACGTCTATAGCGTTATATATCCTAACCTAAGGCAGGCTAACATCTCGGATGAAGTATTTTACGCCATTCCTGGCGTATCGGCCCCTACTTCACGGTGGGAACATTATACACGTCTATAACGTAACATAACCTAACCTAAGCCATCTAGCCCCTCGCTGGTAATATTTCACACAATCCCGTTCGTGTCGTCCCGTACGTCTCGGTTGGGATATAATATACGTCTATAGCGTTATATATCCTAACCTAAGGCACGCTAACATCTCGGATGAAGTATTTTACGCCATTCCTGGCGTATCGGCCCCTACTTCACGGTGGGAACATTATACACATCTATAACGTAACATAACCTAACCTAGCCCATCTAGCCCTTCGCTGGTAATATTTTACAGAATCCCGTTCGTGTCGTCCCGTACGTCTCGGTTGGGACATTATAAACGTCTACAGCGATATATATCCTAACGTAAGGCAGGCTAACATTTCGTATGTAGTATTTTACAACATGCCTGGCGTATCGGCCTCTACTTCTCGATGCGAACATTATATTCGTCTATAACGTAATATAACCTAACCAAACACATCTAGCCCCTAGCTGGTAATGTTTTACAGAATCCCGTTCGTGACGTCCCGTACACCTCGATTGGGACATTATATACGTCTACATCGCTATATATCCTAACCTAAGGCAGGCTAACATCTCGGATGCAGTATTGTACGCCATTCCTGGCGTATCGGCCCCTACTTCACGGTGGGAACATTAAACACGTCTATAACGTAACATAACCTAACCTAACCCATCTAGCCCCTCGCTGGTAATGTTTTACAGAATCCCGTTCCTGTCGTCCCGTACGTCTCGCTTGGGACATTATATACGTCTACAGCGTTATATATCCTAACCTAAGGCAGGCTAACATCTCGAATGAAGTATTTTACGCCATTTCTGTCGTATCGGTCCCTACTTCACGGTGGGAACATTATACACGTCTATAACGTAACAACTCCTAACCTAACCCATCTAACCCCTCGCTGGTAATGTTTTACAGAATCCCGTTCGTGACGTCCCGTACATCTCGGTTGGAATGCTATATATGTCTGTAGCGTTACATATCCTAACCTAAGGCAGGCTATCACCTCGGATGTAGTATTTTACAACATTCCTAACCTATCGGCCCCTACTTCACGGTGGGAACATTCTACACGTCTATAACGTAACATAACCTAACCTAGCCCATCTAGCCCTTCGCTGGTAATATTTTACAGAATCCCGTTCGTTTCGTCCCGTACGTCTCGGTTGGGATATTATATACGTCTATAGCGTTATATATCCTAACCTAAGGCAGGCTAACATCTCGGATGAAGTACTTTACGCCATTCCTGGCGTATCGGCCCCTACTTCACGGTGGGGACATTATACACGTCTATAACGTAACATAACCTAACCTAGCCCATCTAGCCCTTCGCTGGTAATATTTTACAGAATCCCGTTCGTTTCGTCCCGTACGTCTCGGTTGGGATATTATATACGTCTATAGCGTTATATATCCTAACCTAAGGCAGGCTAACATCTCGGATGAAGTATTTTACGCCATTCCTGGCGTATCGGCCCCTACTTCACGGTGGGAACATTATACACGTCTATAACGTAACATAACCTAACCTAGCCCATCTAGCCCTTCGCTGGTAATATTTTACAGAATCCCGTTCGTTTCGTCCCGTACGTCTCGGTTGGAATATTATATACGTCTATAGCGTTATATATCCTAACCTAAGGCAGGCTAACATCTCGGATGAAGTATTTTACTCCATTCCTGGCGTATCGGCCCCTACTTCACGGTGGGAACATTATACACGTCTATAACGTAACATAACCTAACCTAGCCCATCTAGCCCTTCGCTGGTAATATTTTACAGAATCCCGTTCGTTTCGTCCCGTACGTCTCGGTTGGAATATTATATACGTCTATAGCGTTATATATCCTAACCTAAGGCAGGCTAACATCTCGGATGAAGTATTTTACTCCATTCCTGGCGTATCGGCCCCTACTTCACGGCGGGAACATTATACACGTCTATAACGTAACATAACCTAACCTAGCCCATCTAGCCCTTCGCTGGTAATATTTTACAGAATCCCGTTCGTGTCGTCCCGTACGTCTCGGTTGGGACATTATAAACGTCCACAGCGATATATATCCTAACGTAAGGCAGGCTAACATCTCGGATCTAGTATTTTACAACATGCCTGGCGTATCGGCCTCTACTTCTCGGTGCGAACATTATATTCGTCTATAACGTAATATAACCTAACCTAACACATCTAGCCCCTCGCTGGTAATGTTTTACAGAATCCCGTTCGTGTCGTCCCGTACGTCTCGGTTGGGATATAATATACGTCTATAGCGTTATATATCCTAACCTAAGGCACGCTAACATCTCGGATGAAGTATTTTACGCCATTCCTGGCGTATCGGCCCCTACTTCACGGTGGGAATATTATACACGTCTATAACGTAACATAACCTAACCTAGCCCATCTAGCCCTTCGCTGGTAATATTTTACAGAATCCCGTTCGTGTCGTCCCGTACGTCTCGGTTGGGACATTATAAACGTCTACAGCGATATATATCCTAACGTAAGGCAGGCTAACATTTCGGATGTAGTATTTTACAACATGCCTGGCGTATCGGCCTCTACTTCTCGGTGCGAACATTATATTCGTCTATAACGTAATATAACCTAACCTAACACATCTAGCCCCTAGCTGGTAATGTTTTACAGAATCCCGTTCGTGACGTCCCGTACACCTCGATTGGGACATTATATACGTCTACATCGCTATATATCCTAACCTAAGGCAGGCTAACATCTCGGATGCAGTATTTTACGCCATTCCTGGCGTATCGGCCCCTACTTCACGGTGGGAACATTAAACACGTCTATAACGTAACATAACCTAACCTATCCCATCTAGCCCCTGGCTGGTAATGTTTTACAGAATCCCGTTCGTTTCGTCCCGTACGTCTCGGTTGGGATATTATATACGTCTATAGCGTTATATATCCTAACCTAAGGCAGGCTAACATCTCGGATGAAGTATTTTACGCCATTCCTGGCGTATCGGCCCCTACTTCACGGTGGGAACATTATACACGTCTATAACGTAACATAACCTAACCTAGCCCATCTAGCCCTTCGCTGGTAATATTTTACAGAATCCCGTTCGTTTCGTCCCGTACGTCTCGGTTGGAATATTATATACGTCTATAGCGTTATATATCCTAACCTAAGGCAGGCTAACATCTCGGATGAAGTATTTTACTCCATTCCTGGCGTATCGGCCCCTACTTCACGGTGGGAACATTATACACGTCTATAACGTAACATAACCTAACCTAGCCCATCTAGCACTTCGCTGGTAATATTTTACAGAATCCCGTTCGTGTCGTCCCGTACGTCTCGGTTGGGACATTATAAACGTCCACAGCGATATATATCCTAACGTAAGGCAGGCTAACATCTCGGATCTAGTATTTTACAACATGCCTGGCGTATCGGCCTCTACTTCTCGGTGCGAACATTATATTCGTCTATAACGTAATATAACCTAACCTAACACATCTAGCCCCTCGCTGGTAATGTTTTACAGAATCCCGTTCGTGACGACCCGTACACCTCGATTGGGACATTATATACGTCTACATCGCTATATATCCTAACCTACGGCAGGCTAACATCTCGGATGCAGTATTGTACGCCATTCCTGGCGTATCGGCCCCTACTTCACGGTGGGAACATTATACACGTCTATAACGTATCACAACCTAACCTAACCCATCTAGCCCCTCGCTGGTAATGTTTTACAGAATCCCGTTCCTGTCGTCCCGTACGTCTCGCTTGGGACATTATATACGTCTACAGCGTTATATATCCTAACCCAAGGCAGGCTAACATCTCGAATGAAGTATTTTACGCCATTTCTGTCGTATCGGTCCCTACTTCACGGTGGGAACATTATACACGTCTATAACGTAACATAACCTAACCTAAGCCATCTAGCCCCTCGCTGGTAATATTTCACACAATCCCGTTCGTGTCGTCCCGTACGTCTCGGTTGGGATATAATATACGTCTATAGCGTTATATATCCTAACCTAAGGCAGGCTATCATCTCGGATGCAGTATTTTACAACATTCCTGGTATATCGGCCGCTACGTCTCTGTGGGAACATTATATACGTCTATAACGTATCACAACCTAACCTAACCCATCTAGTCCCTCGCTGTTACTATTTTACAGAATCCCGTCCGTGTCGTCCCGTACGTCTCGGTTGGGACATAATATACGTCTACAGCGTTATATATCCTAACCTAATGCAGGCTAACATCTCGGATCAAGTATTTTACGCCATTCCTGGCGTATCGGCCCCTACTTCACGGTGGGAACATTATACACGTCTATAACGTAACAACTCCTAACCTAACCCATCTAACCCCTCGCTGGTAATGTTTTACAGAATCCCGTTCGTGACGTCCCGTACATCTCGGTTGGAATATTATATACGTCTGTAGCGTTATATATCCTAACCTAAGGCAGGCTATCACCTCGGATGTAGTATTTTACAACATTCCTAACCTATCGGCCCCTACTTCACGGTGGGAACATTCTACACGTCTATAACGTAACATAACCTAACCTAGCCCATCTAGCCCTTCGCTGGTAATATTTTACAGAATCCCGTTCGTTTCGTCCCGTACGTCTCGGTTGGGATATTATATACGTCTATAGCGTTATATATCCTAACCTAAGGCACGCTAACATCTCGGATGAAGTATTTTACGCCATTCCTGGCGTATCGGCCCCTACTTCACGGTGGGAACATTATACACGTCTATAACGTAACATAACCTAACCTAGCCCATCTAGCCCTTCGCTGGTAATATTTTACAGAATCCCGTTCGTGTCGTCCCGTACGTCTCGGTTGGGACATTATAAACGTCTACAGCGATATATATCCTAACGTAAGGCAGGCTAACATTTCGGATGTAGTATTTTACGACATGCCTGGCGTATCGGCCTCTACTTCTCGGTGCGAACATTATATTCGTCTATAACGTAATATAACCTAACCTAACACATCTAGCCCCTAGCTGGTAATGTTTTACAGAATCCCGTTCGTGACGTCCCGTACACCTCGATTGGGACATTATATACGTCTACATCGCTATATATCCTAACCTAAGGCAGGCTAACATCTCGGATGCAGTATTTTACGCCATTCCTGGCGTATCGGCCCCTACTTCACGGTGGGAACATTAAACACGTCTATAACGTAACATAACCTAACCTATCCCATCTAGCCCCTGGCTGGTAATGTTTTACAGAATCCCGTTCGTGACGTCCCGTACATCTCGGTTGGAATGTTATATATGTCTGTAGCGTTACATATCCTAACCTAAGGCAGGCTATCACCTCGCATGTAGTATTTTACAACATTCCTAACCTATCGGCCCCTACTTCACGGTGGGAACATTCTACACGTCTATAACGTAACATAACCTAACCTAGCCCATCTAGCCCTTCGCTGGTAATATTTTACTGAATCCCGTTCGTTTCGTCCCGTACGTCTCGGTTGGGATATTATATACGTCTATAGCGTTATATATCCTAACCTAAGGCAGGCTAACATCTCGGATGAAGTACTTTACGCCATTCCTGGCGTATCGGCCCCTACTTCACGGTGGGAACATTATACACGTCTATAACGTAACATAACCTAACCTAGCCCATCTAGCCCTTCGCTGGTAATATTTTACAGAATCCCGTTCGTTTCGTCCCGTACGTCTCGGTTGGGATATTATATACGTCTATAGCGTTATATATCCTAACCTAAGGCAGGCTAACATCTCGGATGAAGTATTTTACGCCATTCCTGGCGTATCGGCCCCTACTTCACGGTGGGAACATTATACACGTCTATAACGTAACATAACCTAACCTAAGCCATCTAGCCCCTCGCTGGTAATATTTCACACAATCCCGTTCGTGTCGTCCCGTACGTCTCGGTTGGGATATAATATACGTCTATAGCGTTATATATCCTAACCTAAGGCACGCTAACATCTCGGATGAAGTATTTTACGCCATTCCTGGCGTATCGGCCCCTACTTCACGGTGGGAACATTATACACATCTATAACGTAACATAACCTAACCTAGCCCATCTAGCCCTTCGCTGGTAATATTTTACAGAATCCCGTTCGTGTCGTCCCGTACGTCTCGGTTGGGACATTATAAACGTCTACAGCGATATATATCCTAACGTAAGGCAGGCTAACATTTCGTATGTAGTATTTTACAACATGCCTGGCGTATCGGCCTCTACTTCTCGGTGCGAACATTATATTCGTCTATAACGTAATATAACCTAACCTAACACATCTAGCCCCTAGCTGGTAATGTTTTACAGAATCCCGTTCGTGACGTCCCGTACACCTCGATTGGGACATTATATACGTCTACATCGCTATATATCCTAACCTAAGGCAGGCTAACATCTCGGATGCAGTATTGTACGCCATTCCTGGCGTATCGGCCCCTACTTCACGGTGGGAACATTAAACACGTCTATAACGTAACATAACCTAACCTAACCCATCTAGCCCCTCGCTGGTAATGTTTTACAGAATTCCGTTCCTGTCGTCCCGTACGTCTCGCTTGGGACATTATATACGTCTACAGCGTTATATATCCTAATCTAAGGCAGGCTAACATCTCGAATGAAGTATTTTACGCCATTTCTGTCGTATCGGTCCCTACTTCACGGTGGGAACATTATACACGTCTATAACGTAACATAACCTAACCTAAGCCATCTAGCCCCTCGCTGGTAATATTTCACACAATCCCGTTCGTGTCGTCCCGTACGTCTCGGTTGGGATATAATATACGTCTATAGCGTTATATATCCTAACCTAAGGCAGGCTATCATCTCGGATGCAGTATTTTACAACATTCCTGGTATATCGGCCGCTACGTCTCGGTGGGAACATTATATACGTCTATAACGTATCACAACCTAACCTAACCCATCTAGTCCCTCGCTGTTACTATTTTACAGAATCCCGTCCGTGTCATACCGTACGTCTCGGTTGGGACATAATATACGTCTACAGCGTTATATATCCTAACCTAATGCAGGCTAACATCTCGGATCAAGTATTTTACGCCATTCCTGGCGTATCGGCCCCTACTTCACGGAGGGAACATTATACACGTCTATAACGTAACAACTCCTAACCTAACCCATCTAACCCCTCGCTGGTAATGTTTTACAGAATCCCGTTCGTGACGTCCCGTACATCTCGGTTGGAATATTATATACGTCTGTAGCGTTATATATCCTAACCTAAGGCAGGCTATCACCTCGGATGTAGTATTTTACAACATTCCTAACCTATCGGCCCCTACTTCACGGTGGGAACATTCTACACGTCTATAACGTAACATAACCTAACCTAGCCCATCTAGCCCTTCGCTGGTAATATTTTACAGAATCCCGTTCGTTTCGTCCCGTACGTCTCGGTTGGGATATTATATACGTCTATAGCGTTATATATCCTAACCTAAGGCACGCTAACATCTCGGATGAAGTATTTTACGCCATTCCTGGCGTATCGGCCCCTACTTCACGGTGGGAACATTATACACGTCTATAACGTAACATAAACTAACCTAGCCCATCTAGCCCTTCGCTGGTAATATTTTACAGAATCCCGTTCGTGTCGTCCCGTACGTCTCGGTTGGGACATTATAAACGTCTACAGCGATATATATCCTAACGTAAGGCAGGCTAACATTTCGGATGTAGTATTTTACAACATGCCTGGCGTATCGGCCTCTACTTCTCGGTGCGAACATTATATTCGTCTATAACGTAATATAACCTAACCTAACACATCTAGCCCCTAGCTGGTAATGTTTTACAGAATCCCGTTCGTGACGTCCCGTACACCTCGATTGGGACATTATATACGTCTACATCGCTATATATCCTAACCTAAGGCAGGCTAACATCTCGGATGCAGCATTTTACGCCATTCCTGGCGTATCGGCCCCTACTTCACGGTGGGAACATTAAACACGTCTATAACGTAACATAACCTAACCTATCCCATCTAGCCCTTCGCTGGTAATATTTTACAGAATCCCGTTCGTTTCGTCCCGTACGTCTCGGTTGGAATATTATATACGTCTATAGCGTTATATATCCTAACCTAAGGCAGGCTAACATCTCGGATGAAGTATTTTACTCCATTCCTGGCGTATCGGCCCCTACTTCACGGTGGGAACATTATACACGTCTATAACGTAACATAACCTAACCTAGCCCATCTAGCCCTTCGCTGGTAATATTTTACAGAATCCCGTTCGTTTCGTCCCGTACGTCTCGGTTGGAATATTATATACGTCTATAGCGTTATATATCCTAACCTAAGGCAGGCTAACATTTCGGATGAAGTATTTTACTCCATTCCTGGCGTATCGGCCCCTACTTCACGGCGGGAACATTATACACGTCTATAACGTAACATAACCTAACCTAGCCCATCTAGCCCTTCGCTGGTAATATTTTACAGAATCCCGTTCGTGTCGTCCCGTACGTCTCGGTTGGGACATTATAAACGTCCACAGCGATATATATCCTAACGTAAGGCAGGCTAACATCTCGGATCTAGTATTTTACAACATGCCTGGCGTATCGGCCTCTACTTCTCGGTGCGAACATTATATTCGTCTATAACGTAATATAACCTAACCTAACACATCTAGCCCCTCGCTGGTAATGTTTTACAGAATCCCGTTCGTGTCGTCCCGTACGTCTCGGTTGGGATATAATATACGTCTATAGCGTTATATATCCTAACCTAAGGCACGCTAACATCTCGGATGAAGTATTTTACGCCATTCCTGGCGTATCGGCCCCTACTTCACGGTGGGAACATTATACACGTCTATAACGTAACATAACCTAACCTAGCCCATCTAGCCCTTCGCTGGTAATATTTTACAGAATCCCGTTCGTGTCGTCCCGTACGTCTCGGTTGGGACATTATAAACGTCTACAGCGATATATATCCTAACGTAAGGCAGGCTAACATTTCGGATGTAGTATTTTACAACATGCCTGGCGTATCGGCCTCTACTTCTCGGTGCGAACATTATATTCGTCTATAACGTAATATAACCTAACCTAACACATCTAGCCCCTAGCTGGTAATGTTTTACAGAATCCAATTCGTGACGTCCCGTACACCTCGATTGGGACATTATATACGTCTACATCGCTATATATCCTAACCTAAGGCAGGCTAACATCTCGGATGCAGCATTTTACGCCATTCCTGGCGTATCGGCCCCTACTTCACGGTGGGTACATTAAACACGTCTATAACGTAACATAACCTAACCTATCCCATCTAGCCCCTGGCTGGTAATGTTTTACAGAATCCCGTTCGTGACGTCCCGTACATCTCGGTTGGAATGTTATATATGTCTGTAGCGTTACATATCCTAACCTAAGGCAGGCTATCACCTCGGATGTAGTATTTTACAACATTCCTAACCTATCGGCCCCTACTTCACGGTGGGAACATTCTACACGTCTATAACGTAACATAACCTAACCTAGCCCATCTAGCCCTTCGCTGGCAATATTTTACACAATCCCGTTCGTGTCGTCCCGTACGTCTCGGTTGGGATATAATATACGTCTATAGCGTTATATATCCTAACCTAAGGCAGGCTATCATCTCGGATGCAGTATTTTACAACATTCCTGGTATATCGGCCGCTACGTCTCGGTGGGAACATTATATACGTCTATAACGTATCACAACCTAACCTAACCCATCTAGTCCCTCGCTGTTACTATTTTACAGAATCCCGTCCGTGTCGTCCCGTACGTCTCGGTTGGGACATAATATACGTCTACAGCGTTATATATCCCAACCTAATGCAGGCTAACATCTCGGATCAAGTATTTTACGCCATTCCTGGCGTATCGGCCCCTACTTCACGGTGAGAACATTATACACGTCTATAACGTAACAACTCCTAACCTAACCCATCTAACCCCTCGCTGGTAATGTTTTACAGAATCCCGTTCGTGACGTCCCGTACATCTCGGTTGGAATATTATATACGTCTGTAGCGTTATATATCCTAACCTAAGGCAGGCTATCACCTCGGATGTAGTATTTTACAACATTCCTAACCTATCGGCCCCTACTTCACGGTGGGAACATTATACACGTCTATAACGTAACATAACCTAACCTAGCCCATCTAGCCCTTCGCTGGTAATATTTTACAGAATCCCGTTCGTGTCGTCCCGTACGTCTCGGTTGGGACATTATAAACGTCTACAGCGATATATATCCTAACGTAAGGCAGGCTAACATTTCGGATGTAGTATTTTACAACATGCCTGGCGTATCGGCCTCTACTTCTCGGTGCGAACATTATATTCGTCTATAACGTAATATAACCTAACCTAACACATCTAGCCCCTAGCTGGTAATGTTTTACAGAATCCCGTTCGTGACGTCCCGTACACCTCGATTGGGACATTATATACGTCTACATCGCTATATATCCTAACCTAAGGCAGGCTAACATCTCGGATGCAGTATTTTACGCCATTCCTGGCGTATCGGCCCCTACTTCACGGTGGGAACATTAAAAACGTCTATAACGTAACATAACCTAACCTATCCCATCTAGCCCCTGGCTGGTAATGTTTTACAGAATCCCGTTCGTGACGTCCCGTACATCTCGGTTGGAATGTTATATATGTCTGTAGCGTTACATATCCTAACCTAAGGCAGGCTATCACCTCGGATGTAGTATTTTACAACATTCCTAACCTATCGGCCCCTACTTCACGGTGGGAACATTATACACGTCTATAACGTAACATAACCTAACCTAGCCCATCTAGCCCTTCGCTGGTAATATTTTACAGAATCCCGTTCGTGTCGTCCCGTACGTCTCGGTTGGGACATTATAAACGTCTACAGCGATATATATCCTAACGTAAGGTAGGCTAACATCTCGGATGTAGTACTTTACAACATTCCTGGCGTATCGGCACCTACTTCACGGTGGGAACATTATACACGTCTATAACGTAACAACTCCTAACCTAACCCATCTAGCCCCTCGCTGGTATTGTTTTACAGAATCCCGTTCGTGACGTCCCGTACATCTCGGTTGGAATATTATATACGTCTGTAGAGTTATATATCCTAACCTAAGGCAGGCTATCACCTCGGATGTAGTATTCTACAACATTCCTAACCTATCGGCCCCTACTTCACGGTGGGAACATTATACACGTCTATAACGTAACATAACCTAACCTAGCCCATCTAGCCCTTCGCTGGTAATATTTTACAGAATCCCGTTCCTGTCGTCCCGTACGTCTCGCTTGGGACATTATATACGTCTACAGCGTTATATATCCTAACCTAAGGCAGGCTAACATCTCGAATGAAGTATTCTACGCCATTTCTGTCGTATCGGCCCTTACTTTACGGTGGGAACATTATACACGTCTATAACGTAACATAACCTAACCTATCCCATTTACGCTCTCGCTGTTACTATTTTACAGAATCCCGTTCGTGTCGTCCCGTACGTCTCGGTTGGGACATTATATACGTCTATAGCGTTATATATCCTAACCTAAGGCAGGGTAACATCTCGGATGAAGTATTTTACGCCATTCCTGGCGTATCGGCCCCCACTTCACGGTGGGAACATTATACACGTCTATAACGTAACATAACCTAACCTAGCCCATCTAGCCCTTCGCTGGTAATATTTTACAGAATCCCGTTCGTGTCGTCCCGTACGTCTCGTTTGGGACATTATAAACGTCTACAGCGATATATATCCTAACGTAAGGCAGGCTAACATCTCGGATGTAGTATTTTACAACATGCCTGGCGTATCGGCCTCTACTTCTCGGTGCGAACATTATATTCGTCTATAACGTAATATAACCTAACCTAACACATCTAGCAACTAGCTGGTAATGTTTTACAGAATCCCGTTCGTGACGTCCCGTACACCTCGATTGGGACATTATATACGTCTACATCGCTATATATCCTAACCTAAGGCAGGCTAACATCTCGGATGCAGTATTTTACGCCATTCCTGGCGTGTCGGCCCCTACTTCACGGTGGGAACATTAAACACGTCTATAACGTAACATAACCTAACCTATCCCATCTAGCCCCTGGCTGGTAATGTTTTACAGAATCCCGTTCGTGACGTCCCGTACATCTCGGTTGGAATGTTATATATGTCTGTAGCGTTACATATCCTAACCTAAGGCAGGCTATCACCTCGGATGTAGTATTTTACAACATTCCTAACCTATCGGCCCCTACTTCACGGTGGGAACATTCTACACGTCTATAACGTAACATAACCTAACCTAGCCCATCTAGCCCTTCGCTGGTAATATTTTACAGAATCCCGTTCGTTTCGTCCCGTACGTCTCGGTTGGGATATTATATACGTCTATAGCCTTATATATCCTAACCTAAGGCAGGCTAACATCTCGGATGCAGTATTTTACGCCATTCCTGGCGTGTCGGCCCCTACTTCACGGTGGGAACATTATACACGTCTATAACGTAACATAACCTAACCTAGCCCATCTAGCCCTTCGCTGGTAATATTTTACAGAATCCCGTTCCTGTCGTCCCGTACGTCTCGCTTGGGACATTATATACGTCTACAGCGTTATATATCCTAACCTAAGGCAGGCTAACATCTCGAATGAAGTATTCTACGCCATTTCTGTCGTATCGGCCCTTACTTTACGGTGGGAACATTATACACGTCTATAACGTAACATAACCTAACCTATCCCATTTACGCTCTCGCTGTTACTATTTTACAGAATCCCGTACGTGTCGTCCCGTACGTCTCGGTTGGGACATTATAAACGTCTACAGCGATATATATCCTAACGTAAGGCAGGCTAACATCTCGGATGTAGTACTTTACAACATTCCTGGCGTATCGGCCCTTACTTTACGGTGGGAACATTATACAAGTCTATAACGTAACATAACCTAACCTAACCCATCTAGCCCCTCGCTGTTACTATTTTACAGAATCCCGTTCGTGTCGTCCCGTACGTCTCGGTTGGGACATTATATACGTCTACAGCGTTATAAATCCTAACCTAATGCTGGCTAACATCTCGGATGAAGTATTTTACGCCATTCCTGGCGTATCGGCACCTACTTCACGGTGGGAACATTATACACGTCTATAACGTAACAACTCCTAACCTAACCCATCTAGCCCCTCGCTGGTATTGTTTTACAGAATCCCGTTCGTGACGTCCCGTACATCTCGGTTGGAATATTATATACGTCTGTAGAGTTATATATCCTAACCTAAGGCAGGCTATCACCTCGAATGTAGTATTTTACAACATTCCTAACCTATCGGCCCCTACTTCACGGTGGGAACATTATACACGTCTATAACGTAACATAACCTAACCTAGCCCATCTAGCCCTTCGCTGGTAATATTTTACAGAATGCCGTTCCTGTCGTCCCGTACGTCTCGCTTGGGACATTATATACGTCTACAGCGTTATATATCCTAACCTAAGGCAGGCTAACATCTCGAATGAAGTATTCTACGCCATTTCTGTCGTATCGGCCCTTACTTTACGGTGGGAACATTATACACGTCTATAACGTAACATAACCTAACCTATCACATTTACGCTCTCGCTGTTACTATTTTACAGAATCCCGTTCGTGTCGTCCCGTACGTCTCGGTTGGGACATTATATACGTCTATAGCGTTATATATCCTAACCTAAGGCACGCTAACATCTCGGATGAAGTATTTTACGCCATTCCTGTCGTATCGGCCCCTACTTCACGGTGGGAACATTATACACGTCTATAACGTAACATAACCTAACCTAGCCCATCTAGCCCTTCGCTGGTAATATTTTACAGAATCCCGTTCGTGTCGTCCCGTACGTCTCGGTTGGGACATTATAAACGTCTACAGCGATATATATCCTAACGTAAGGCAGGCTAACATCTCGGATGTAGTATTTTACAACATTCCTGGCGTATCGGCCCTTACTTTACGGTGGGAACATTATACACGTCTATAACGTAACATAACCTAACCTAACCCATCTAGCCCTTCGCTGGTAATATTTTACAGAATCCCGTTCGTTTCGTCCCGTACGTCTCGGTTGGGCTATTATATACGTCTATAGCGTTATATATCCTAACCTAAGGCAGGCTAACATCTCGGATCAAGTATTTTACGCCATTCCTGGCGTATCAGCCCCTACTTCACGGTGGGAACATTATACACGTCTATAACGTAACATATCCTAACCTAACCCATCTAGCCCCTCGCTGGTATTGTTTTACAGAATCCCGTTCGTGACGTCTCGTACATCTCGGTTGGAATATTATATACGTCTGTAGAGTTATATATCCTAACCTAAGGCAGGCTATCACCTCGGATGTAGTATTTTACAACATTCCTAACCTATCGGCCCCTACTTCACGGTGGGAACATTATACACGTCTATAACGTAACATAACCTAACCTAGCCCATCTAGCCCTTCGCTGATAATATTTTACAGAATCCCGTTCCTGTCGTCCCGTACGTCTCGCTTGGGACATTATATACGTCTACAGCGTTATATATCCTAACCTAAGGCAGGCTAACATCTCGAATGAAGTATTATACGCCATTTCTGTCGTATCGGCCCTTACTTTACGGTGGGAACATTATACACGTCTATAACGTAACATAACCTAACCTATCCCATTTACGCTCTCGCTGTTACTACTTTACAGAATCCCGTTCGTGTCGTCCCGTACGTCTCGGTTGGGACATTATAAACGTCTACAGCGATATATATCCTAACGTAAGGCAGGCTAACATCTCGGATGTAGTATTTTATAACATTCCTGGCGTATCGGCCCTTACTTTACGGTGGGAACATTATACACGTCTATAACGTAACATAACCTAACCTAGCCCATCTAGCCCTTCGCTGGTAATATTTTACAGAATCCCGTTCGTGTCGTCCCGTACGTCTCGGTTGGGACATTATATACGTCTACAGCGTTATAAATCCTAACCTAATGCAGGCTAACATCTCGGATGAAGTATTTTACGCCATTCCTGGCGTATCGGCACCTACTTCACGGTGGGAACATTATACACGTCTATAACGTAACACCTCCTAACCTAACCCATCTAGCCCCTCGCTGGTATTGTTTTACAGAATCCCGTTCGTGACGTCCCGTACATCTCGGTTGGAATATTATATACGTCTGTAGAGTTATATATCCTAACCTAAGGCAGGCTATCACCTCGGATGTAGTATTTTACAACATTCCTAACCTATCGTCCCCTACTTCACGGTGGGAACATTATACACGTCTATAACGTAACATAACCTAACCTAGCCCATCTAGCCCTTCGCTGGTAATATTTTACAGAATCCCGTTCCTGTCGTCCCGTACGTCTCGCTTGGGACATTATATACGTCTACAGCGTTATATATCCTAACCTAAGGCAGGCTAACATCTCGAATGAAGTATTCTACGCCATTTCTGTCGTATCGGCCCTTACTTTACGGTGGGAACATTATACACGTCTATAACGTAACATAACCTAACCTATCCCATTTACGCTCTCGCTGTTACTATTTTACAGAATCCCGTTCGTGTCGTCCCGTACGTCTCGGTTGGGACATTATAAACGTCTACAGCGATATATATCCTAACGTAAGGCAGGCTAACATCTCGGATGTAGTACTTTACAACATTCCTGGCGTATCGGCCCTTACTTTACGGTGGGAACATTATACAAGTCTATAACGTAACATAACCTAACCTAACCCATCTAGCCCCTCGCTGTTACTATTTTACAGAATCCCGTTCGTGTCGTCCCGTACGTCTCGGTTGGGACATTATATACGTCTACAGCGTTATAAATCCTAACCTAAGGCACGCTAACATCTCGGATGAAGTATTTTACGCCATTCCAGTCGTATCGGCCCCTACTTCACGGTGGGAACATTATACACGTCTATAACGTAACATAACCTAACCTAGCCCATCTAGCCCTTCGCTGGTAATATTTTACAGAATCCCGTTCGTGTCGTCCCGTACGTCTCGGTTGGGACATTGTAAACGTCTACAGCGATATATATCCTAACGTAAGGCAGGCTAACATCTCGGATGTAGTATTTTACAACATTTCTGGCGTATCGGCCCTTACTTTACGGTGGGAACATTATACACGTCTATAACGTAACATAACCTAACCTAACCCATCTAGCCCTTCGCTGGTAATATTTTACAGAATCCCGTTCGTTTCGTCCCGTACGTCTCGGTTGGGCTATTATATACGTCTATAGCGTTATATATCCTAACCTAAGGCAGGCTAACATCTCGGATCAAGTATTTTACGCCATTCCTGGCGTATCTGCCCCTACTTCACGGTGGGAACATTATACACGTCTATAACGTAACATAACCTAACCTAGCCCATCTAGCCCTTCGCTGATAATATTTTACAGAATCCCGTTCCTGTCGTCCCGTACGTCTCGCTTGGGACATTATATACGTCTACAGCGTTATATATCCTAACGTAAGGCAGGCTAACATTTCGGATGTAGTATTTTACAACATGCCTGGCGTATCGGCCTCTACTTCTCGGTGCGAACATTATATTCGTCTATAACGTAATATAACCTAACCTAACACATCTAGCCCCTCGCTGGTAATGTTTTACAGAATCCCGTTCGTGACGTCCCGTACACCTCGATTGGGACATTATATACGTCTACATCGCTATATATCCTAACCTAAGGCAGGCTAACATCTCGGATGCAGTATTGTACGCCATTCCTGGCGTATCGGCCCCTACTTCACGGTGGGAACATTATACACGTCTATAACGTATCACAACCTAACCTAACCCATCTAGCCCTTCGCTGGTAATATTTTACAGAATCCCGTTCCTGTCGTCCCGTACGTCTCGCTTGGGACATTATATACGTCTACAGCGTTATATATCCTAACCTAAGGCAGGCTAACATCTCGAATGAAGTATTTTACGCCATTTCTGTCGTATCAGTCCCTACTTCACGGTGGGAACATTATACACGTCTATAACGTAACATAACCTAACCTATCCCATTTACGCTCTCGCTGTTACTATTTTACAGAATCCCGTTCGTGTCGTCCCGTACGTCTCGGTTGGGACATTATATACGTCTATAGCGTTATATATCCTAACCTAAGGCAGGCTAACATCTCGGATGAAGTATTTTACGCCATTCCTGGCGTATCGGCCCCCACTTCACGGTGGGAACATTATACACGTCTATAACGTAACATAACCTAACCTAGCCCATCTAGCCCTTCGCTGGTAATATTTTACAGAATCCCGTTCGTGTCGTCCCGTACGTCTCGGTTGGGACATTATAAACGTCTACAGCGATATATATCCTAACGTAAGGCAGGCTAACATCTCGGATGTAGTATTTTACAACATGCCTGGCGTATCGGCCTCTACTTCTCGGTGCGAACATTATATTCGTCTATAACGTAATATAACCTAACCTAACACATCTAGCAACTAGCTGGTAATGTTTTACAGAATCCCGTTCGTGACGTCCCGTACACCTCGATTGGGACATTATATACGTCTACATCGCTATATATCCTAACCTGAGGCAGGCTAACATCTCGGATGCAGTATTTTACGCCATTCCTGGCGTGTCGGCCCCTACTTCACGGTGGGAACATTAAACACGTCTATAACGTAACATAACCTAACCTATCCCATCTAGCCCCTGGCTGGTAATGTTTTACAGAATCCCGTTCGTGACGTCCCGTACATCTCGGTTGGAATGTTATATATGTCTGTAGCGTTACATATCCTAACCTAAGGCAGGCTATCACCTCGGATGTAGTATTTTACAACATTCCTAACCTATCGGCCCCTACTTCACGGTGGGAACATTCTACACGTCTATAACGTAACATAACCTAACCTAGCCCATCTAGCCCTTCGCTGGTAATATTTTACAGAATCCCCTTCGTTTCGTCCCGTACGTCTCGGTTGGGATATTATATACGTCTATAGCCTTATATATCCTAACCTAAGGCAGGCTAACATCTCGGATGTAGTATTTTACGCCATTCCTGGCGTGTCGGCCCCTACTTCACGGTGGGAACATTATACACGTCTATAACGTAACATAACCTAACCTAGCCCATCTAGCCCTTCGCTGGTAATATTTTACAGAATCCCGTTCCTGTCGTCCCGTACGTCTCGGTTGGGACATTATAAACGTCTACAGCGATATATATCCTAACGTAAGGCAGGCTAACATCTCGGATGTAGTACTTTACAACATTCCTGGCGTATCGGCCCTTACTTTACGGTGGGAACATTATACAAGTCTATAACGTAACATAACCTAACCTAACCCATCTAGCCCCTCGCTGTTACTATTTTACAGAATCCCGTTCGTGTCGTCCCGTACGTCTCGGTTGGGACATTATATACGTCTACAGCGTTATAAATCCTAACCTAATGCTGGCTAACATCTCGGATGAAGTATTTTACGCCATTCCTGGCGTATCGGCACCTACTTCACGGTGGGAACATTATACACGTCTATAACGTAACAACTCCTAACCTAACCCATCTAGCCCCTCGCTGGTATTGTTTTACAGAATCCCGTTCGTGACGTCCCGTACATCTCGGTTGGAATATTATATACGTCTGTAGAGTTATATATCCTAACCTAAGGCAGGCTATCACCTCGAATGTAGTATTTTACAACATTCCTAACCTATCGGCCCCTACTTCACGGTGGGAACATTATACACGTCTATAACGTAACATAACCTAACCTAGCCCATCTAGCCCTTCGCTGGTAATATTTTACAGAATGCCGTTCCTGTCGTCCCGTACGTCTCGCTTGGGACATTATATACGTCTACAGCGTTATATATCCTAACCTAAGGCAGGCTAACATCTCGAATGAAGTATTCTACGCCATTTCTGTCGTATCGGCCCTTACTTTACGGTGGGAACATTATACACGTCTATAACGTAACATAACCTAACCTATCCCATTTACGCTCTCGCTGTTACTATTTTACAGAATCCCGTTCGTGTCGTCCCGTACGTCTCGGTTGGGACATTATATACGTCTATAGCGTTATATATCCTAACCTAAGGCACGCTAACATCTCGGATGAAGTATTTTACGCCATTCCTGTCGTATCGGCCCCTACTTCACGGTGGGAACATTATACACGTCTATAACGTAACATAACCTAACCTAGCCCATCTAGCCCTTCGCTGGTAATATTTTACAGAATCCCGTTCGTGTCGTCCCGTACGTCTCGGTTGGGACATTATAAACGTCTAC
The DNA here is from genome assembly GCA_963969225.1 of Xylocopa violacea. Taxonomy (NCBI): domain Eukaryota; kingdom Metazoa; phylum Arthropoda; class Insecta; order Hymenoptera; family Apidae; genus Xylocopa; species Xylocopa violacea. The sequence goes on along the minus strand of CAXAJV010000008.1, from coordinate 13,721,900 downwards.
AGCGATATATATCCTAACGTAAGGCAGGCTAACATCTCGGATGTAGTATTTTACAACATTCCTGGCGTATCGGCCCTTACTTTACGGTGGGAACATTATACACGTCTATAACGTAACATAACCTAACCTAACCCATCTAGCCCTTCGCTGGTAATATTTTACAGAATCCCGTTCGTTTCGTCCCGTACGTCTCGGTTGGGCTATTATATACGTCTATAGCGTTATATATCCTAACCTAAGGCAGGCTAACATCTCGGATCAAGTATTTTACGCCATTCCTGGCGTATCAGCCCCTACTTCACGGTGGGAACATTATACACGTCTATAACGTAACATATCCTAACCTAACCCATCTAGCCCCTCGCTGGTATTGTTTTACAGAATCCCGTTCGTGACGTCTCGTACATCTCGGTTGGAATATTATATACGTCTGTAGAGTTATATATCCTAACCTAAGGCAGGCTATCACCTCGGATGTAGTATTTTACAACATTCCTAACCTATCGGCCCCTACTTCACGGTGGGAACATTATACACGTCTATAACGTAACATAACCTAACCTAGCCCATCTAGCCCTTCGCTGATAATATTTTACAGAATCCCGTTCCTGTCGTCCCGTACGTCTCGCTTGGGACATTATATACGTCTACAGCGTTATATATCCTAACCTAAGGCAGGCTAACATCTCGAATGAAGTATTATACGCCATTTCTGTCGTATCGGCCCTTACTTTACGGTGGGAACATTATACACGTCTATAACGTAACATAACCTAACCTATCCCATTTACGCTCTCGCTGTTACTACTTTACAGAATCCCGTTCGTGTCGTCCCGTACGTCTCGGTTGGGACATTATAAACGTCTACAGCGATATATATCCTAACGTAAGGCAGGCTAACATCTCGGATGTAGTATTTTATAACATTCCTGGCGTATCGGCCCTTACTTTACGGTGGGAACATTATACACGTCTATAACGTAACATAACCTAACCTAACCCATCTAGCCCCTCGCTGTTACTATTTTACAGAATCCCGTTCGTGTCGTCCCGTACGTCTCGGTTGGGACATTATATACGTCTACAGCGTTATAAATCCTAACCTAATGCAGGCTAACATCTCGGATGAAGTATTTTACGCCATTCCTGGCGTATCGGCACCTACTTCACGGTGGGAACATTATACACGTCTATAACGTAACACCTCCTAACCTAACCCATCTAGCCCCTCGCTGGTATTGTTTTACAGAATCCCGTTCGTGACGTCCCGTACATCTCGGTTGGAATATTATATACGTCTGTAGAGTTATATATCCTAACCTAAGGCAGGCTATCACCTCGGATGTAGTATTTTACAACATTCCTAACCTATCGTCCCCTACTTCACGGTGGGAACATTATACACGTCTATAACGTAACATAACCTAACCTAGCCCATCTAGCCCTTCGCTGGTAATATTTTACAGAATCCCGTTCCTGTCGTCCCGTACGTCTCGCTTGGGACATTATATACGTCTACAGCGTTATATATCCTAACCTAAGGCAGGCTAACATCTCGAATGAAGTATTCTACGCCATTTCTGTCGTATCGGCCCTTACTTTACGGTGGGAACATTATACACGTCTATAACGTAACATAACCTAACCTATCCCATTTACGCTCTCGCTGTTACTATTTTACAGAATCCCGTTCGTGTCGTCCCGTACGTCTCGGTTGGGACATTATAAACGTCTACAGCGATATATATCCTAACGTAAGGCAGGCTAACATCTCGGATGTAGTACTTTACAACATTCCTGGCGTATCGGCCCTTACTTTACGGTGGGAACAATATACAAGTCTGTAACGTAACATAACCTAACCTAACCCATCTAGCCCCTCGCTGTTACTATTTTACAGAATCCCGTTCGTGTCGTCCCGTACGTCTCGGTTGGGACATTATATACGTCTACAGCGTTATAAATCCTAACCTAAGGCACGCTAACATCTCGGATGAAGTATTTTACGCCATTCCAGTCGTATCGGCCCCTACTTCACGGTGGGAACATTATACACGTCTATAACGTAACATAACCTAACCTAGCCCATCTAGCCCTTCGCTGGTAATATTTTACAGAATCCCGTTCGTGTCGTCCCGTACGTCTCGGTTGGGACATTATAAACGTCTACAGCGATATATATCCTAACGTAAGGCAGGCTAACATCTCGGATGTAGTATTTTACAACATTTCTGGCGTATCGGCCCTTACTTTACGGTGGGAACATTATACACGTCTATAACGTAACATAACCTAACCTAACCCATCTAGCCCTTCGCTGGTAATATTTTACAGAATCCCGTTCGTTTCGTCCCGTACGTCTCGGTTGGGCTATTATATACGTCTATAGCGTTATATATCCTAACCTAAGGCAGGCTAACATCTCGGATCAAGTATTTTACGCCATTCCTGGCGTATCTGCCCCTACTTCACGGTGGGAACATTATACACGTCTATAACGTAACATAACCTAACCTAGCCCATCTAGCCCTTCGCTGATAATATTTTACAGAATCCCGTTCCTGTCGTCCCGTACGTCTCGCTTGGGACATTATATACGTCTACAGCGTTATATATCCTAACCTAAGGCAGGCTAACATCTCGAATGAAGTATTATACGCCATTTCTGTCGTATCGGCCCTTACTTTACGGTGGGAACATTATACACGTCTATAACGTAACATAACCTAACCTATCCCATTTACGCTCTCGCTGTTACTATTTTACAGAATCCCGTTCGTGTCGTCCCGTACGTCTCGGTTGGGACATTATAAACGTCTACAGCGATATATATCCTAACGTAAGGCAGGCTAACATCTCGGATGTAGTATTTTATATCATTCCTGGCGTATCGGCCCTTACTTTACGGTGGGAACATTATACAAGTCTATAACGTAACATAACCTAACCTAACCCATCTAGCCCCTCGCTGTTACTATTTTACAGAATCCCGTTCGTGTCGTCCCGTACGTCTCGGTTGGGACATTATATACGTCTACAGCGTTATAAATCCTAACCTAATGCTGGCTAACATCTCGGATGAAGTATTTTACGCCATTCCTGGCGTATCGGCACCTACTTCACGGTGGGAACATTATACACGTCTATAACGTAACAACTCCTAACCTAACCCATCTAGCCCCTCGCTGGTATTGTTTTACAGAATCCCATTCGTGACGTCCCGTACATCTCGGTTGGAATATTATATACGTCTGTAGAGTTATATATCCTAACCTAAGGCAGGCTATCACCTCGAATGTAGTATTTTACAACATTCCTAACCTATCGGCCCCTACTTCACGGTGGGAACATTATACACGTCTATAACGTAACATAACCTAACCTAGCCCATCTAGCCCTTCGCTGGTAATATTTTACAGAATGCCGTTCCTGTCGTCCCGTACGTCTCGCTTGGGACATTATATACGTCTACAGCGTTATATATCCTAACCTAAGGCAGGCTAACATCTCGAATGAAGTATTCTACGCCATTTCTGTCGTATCGGCCCTTACTTTACGGTGGGAACATTATACACGTCTATAACGTAACATAACCTAACCTATCCCATTTACGCTCTCGCTGTTACTATTTTACAGAATCCCGTTCATGTCGTCCCGTACGTCTCGGTTGGGACATTATATACGTCTATAGCGTTATATATCCTAACCTAAGGCACGCTAACATCTCGGATGAAGTATTTTACGCCATTCCTGTCGTATCGGCCCCTACTTCACGGTGGGAACATTATACACGTCTATAACGTAACATAACCTAACCTAGCCCATCTAGCCCTTCGCTGGTAATATTTTACAGAATCCCGTTCGTGTCGTCCCGTACGTCTCGGTTGGGACATTATAAACGTCTACAGCGATATATATCCTAACGTAAGGCAGGCTAACATCTCGGATGTAGTATTTTACAACATTCCTGGCGTATCGGCCCTTACTTTACGGTGGGAACATTATACACGTCTATAACGTAACATAACCTAACCTAACCCATCTAGCCCTTCGCTGGTAATATTTTACAGAATCCCGTTCGTTTCGTCCCGTACGTCTCGGTTGGGCTATTATATACGTCTATAGCGTTATATATCCTAACCTAAGGCAGGCTAACATCTCGGATCAAGTATTTTACGCCATTCCTGGCGTATCAGCCCCTACTTCACGGTGGGAACATTATACACGTCTATAACGTAACATATCCTAACCTAACCCATCTAGCCCCTCGCTGGTATTGTTTTACAGAATCCCGTTCGTGACGTCTCGTACATCTCGGTTGGAATATTATATACGTCTGTAGAGTTATATATCCTAACCTAAGGCAGGCTATCACCTCGGATGTAGTATTTTACAACATTCCTAACCTATCGGCCCCTACTTCACGGTGGGAACATTATACACGTCTATAACGTAACATAACCTAACCTAGCCCATCTAGCCCTTCGCTGATAATATTTTACAGAATCCCGTTCCTGTCGTCCCGTACGTCTCGCTTGGGACATTATATACGTCTACAGCGTTATATATCCTAACCTAAGGCAGGCTAACATCTCGAATGAAGTATTATACGCCATTTCTGTCGTATCGGCCCTTACTTTACGGTGGGAACATTATTCACGTCTATAACGTAACATAACCTAACCTATCCCATTTACGCTCTCGCTGTTACTACTTTACAGAATCCCGTTCGTGTCGTCCCGTACGTCTCGGTTGGGACATTATAAACGTCTACAGCGATATATATCCTAACGTAAGGCAGGCTAACATCTCGGATGTAGTATTTTATAACATTCCTGGCGTATCGGCCCTTACTTTACGGTGGGAACATTATACACGTCTATAACGTAACATAACCTAACCTAACCCATCTAGCCCCTCGCTGTTACTATTTTACAGAATCCCGTTCGTGTCGTCCCGTACGTCTCGGTTGGGACATTATATACGTCTACAGCGTTATAAATCCTAACCTAATGCAGGCTAACATCTCGGATGAAGTATTTTACGCCATTCCTGGCGTATCGGCACCTACTTCACGGTGGGAACATTATACACGTCTATAACGTAACACCTCCTAACCTAACCCATCTAGCCCCTCGCTGGTATTGTTTTACAGAATCCCGTTCGTGACGTCCCGTACATCTCGGTTGGAATATTATATACGTCTGTAGAGTTATATATCCTAACCTAAGGCAGGCTATCACCTCGGATGTAGTATTTTACAACATTCCTAACCTATCATCCCCTACTTCACGGTGGGAACATTATACACGTCTATAACGTAACATAACCTAACCTAGCCCATCTAGCCCTTCGCTGGTAATATTTTACAGAATCACGTTCCTGTCGTCCCGTACGTCTCGCTTGGGACATTATATACGTCTACAGCGTTATATATCCTAACCTAAGGCAGGCTAACATCTCGAATGAAGTATTCTACGCCATTTCTGTCGTATCGGCCCTTACTTTACGGTGGGAACATTATACACGTCTATAACGTAACATAACCTAACCTATCCCATTTACGCTCTCGCTGTTACTATTTTACAGAATCCCGTTCGTGTCGTCCCGTACGTCTCGGTTGGGACATTATAAACGTCTACAGCGATATATATCCTAACGTAAGGCAGGCTAACATCTCGGATGTAGTACTTTACAACATTCCTGGCGTATCGGCCCTTACTTTACGGTGGGAACATTATACAAGTCTATAACGTAACATAACCTAACCTAACCCATCTAGCCCCTCGCTGTTACTATTTTACAGAATCCCGTTCGTGTCGTCCCGTACGTCTCGGTTGGGACATTATATACGTCTACAGCGTTATAAATCCTAACCTAAGGCACGCTAACATCTCGGATGAAGTATTTTACGCCATTCCAGTCGTATCGGCCCCTACTTCACGGTGGGAACATTATACACGTCTATAACGTAACATAACCTAACCTAGCCCATCTAGCCCTTCGCTGGTAATATTTTACAGAATCCCGTTCGTGTCGTCCCGTACGTCTCGGTTGGGACATTATAAACGTCTACAGCGATATATATCCTAACGTAAGGCAGGCTAACATCTCGGATGTAGTATTTTACAACATTTCTGGCGTATCGGCCCTTACTTTACGGTGGGAACATTATACACGTCTATAACGTAACATAACCTAACCTAACCCATCTAGCCCTTCGCTGGTAATATTTTACAGAATCCCGTTCGTTTCGTCCCGTACGTCTCGGTTGGGCTATTATATACGTCTATAGCGTTATATATCCTAACCTAAGGCAGGCTAACATCTCGGATCAAGTATTTTACGCCATTCCTGGCGTATCTGCCCCTACTTCACGGTGGGAACATTATACACGTCTATAACGTAACATAACCTAACCTAGCCCATCTAGCCCTTCGCTGATAATATTTTACAGAATCCCGTTCCTGTCGTCCCGTACGTCTCGCTTGGGACATTATATACGTCGACAGCGTTATATATCCTAACCTAAGGCAGGCTAACATCTCGAATGAAGTATTATACGCCATTTCTGTCGTATCGGCCCTTACTTTACGGTGGGAACATTATACACGTCTATAACGTAACATAACCTAACCTATCCCATTTACGCTCTCGCTGTTACTATTTTACAGAATCCCGTTCGTGTCGTCCCGTACGTCTCGGTTGGGACATTATAAACGTCTACAGCGATATATATCCTAACGTAAGGCAGGCTAACATCTCGGATGTAGTATTTTATATCATTCCTGGCGTATCGGCCCTTACTTTACGGTGGGAACATTATACACGTCTATAACGTAACATAACCTAACCTAACCCATCTAGCCCCTCGCTGTTACTATTTTACAGAATCCCGTTCGTGTCGTCCCGTACGTCTCGGTTGGGACATTATATACGTCTACAGCGTTATAAATCCTAACCTAATGCAGGCTAACATCTCGGATGAAGTATTTTACGCCATTCCTGGCGTATCGGCACCTACTTCACGGTGGGAACATTATACACGTCTATAACGTAACAACTCCTAACCTAACCCATCTAGCCCCTCGCTGGTATTGTTTTACAGAATCCCGTTCGTGACGTCCCGTACATCTCGGTTGGAATATTATATACGTCTGTAGAGTTATATATCCTAACCTAAGGCAGGCTATCACCTCGGATGTAGTATTTTACAACATTCCTAACCTATCGGCCCCTACTTCACGGTGGGAACATTATACACGTCTATAACGTAACATAACCTAACCTAGCCCATCTAGCCCTTCGCTGGTAATATTTTACAGAATGCCGTTCCTGTCGTCCCGTACGTCTCGCTTGGGACATTATATACGTCTACAGCGTTATATATCCTAACCTAAGGCAGGCTAACATCTCGAATGAAGTATTATACGCCATTTCTGTCGTATCGGCCCTTACTTTACGGTGGGAACATTATTCACGTCTATAACGTAACATAACCTAACCTATCCCATTTACGCTCTCGCTGTTACTACTTTACAGAATCCCGTTCGTGTCGTCCCGTACGTCTCGGTTGGGACATTATAAACGTCTACAGCGATATATATCCTAACGTAAGGCAGGCTAACATCTCGGATGTAGTATTTTATAACATTCCTGGCGTATCGGCCCTTACTTTACGGTGGGAACATTATACACGTCTATAACGTAACATAACCTAACCTAACCCATCTAGCCCCTCGCTGTTACTATTTTACAGAATCCCGTTCGTGTCGTCCCGTACGTCTCGGTTGGGACATTATATACGTCTACAGCGTTATAAATCCTAACCTAATGCAGGCTAACATCTCGGATGAAGTATTTTACGCCATTCCTGGCGTATCGGCACCTACTTCACGGTGGGAACATTATACACGTCTATAACGTAACAACTCCTAACCTAACCCATCTAGCCCCTCGCTGGTATTGTTTTACAGAATCCCGTTCGTGACGTCCCGTACATCTCGGTTGGAATATTATATACGTCTGTAGAGTTATATATCCTAACCTAAGGCAGGCTATCACCTCGGATGTAGTATTTTACAACATTCCTAACCTATCATCCCCTACTTCACGGTGGGAACATTATACACGTCTATAACGTAACATAACCTAACCTAGCCCATCTAGCCCTTCGCTGGTAATATTTTACAGAATGCCGTTCCTGTCGTCCCGTACGTCTCGCTTGGGACATTATATACGTCTACAGCGTTATATATCCTAACCTAAGGCAGGCTAACATCTCGAATGAAGTATTATACGCCATTTCTGTCGTATCGGCCCTTACTTTACGGTGGGAACATTATTCACGTCTATAACGTAACATAACCTAACCTATCCCATTTACGCTCTCGCTGTTACTACTTTACAGAATCCCGTTCGTGTCGTCCCGTACGTCTCGGTTGGGACATTATAAACGTCTACAGCGATATATATCCTAACGTAAGGCAGGCTAACATCTCGGATGTAGTATTTTATAACATTCCTGGCGTATCGGCCCTTACTTTACGGTGGGAACATTATACACGTCTATAACGTAACATAACCTAACCTAACCCATCTAGCCCCTCGCTGTTACTATTTTACAGAATCCCGTTCGTGTCGTCCCGTACGTCTCGGTTGGGACATTATATACGTCTACAGCGTTATAAATCCTAACCTAATGCAGGCTAACATCTCGGATGAAGTATTTTACGCCATTCCTGGCGTATCGGCACCTACTTCACGGTGGGAACATTATACACGTCTATAACGTAACACCTCCTAACCTAACCCATCTAGCCCCTCGCTGGTATTGTTTTACAGAATCCCGTTCGTGACGTCCCGTACATCTCGGTTGGAATATTATATACGTCTGTAGAGTTATATATCCTAACCTAAGGCAGGCTATCACCTCGGATGTAGTATTTTACAACATTCCTAACCTATCATCCCCTACTTCACGGTGGGAACATTATACACGTCTATAACGTAACATAACCTAACCTAGCCCATCTAGCCCTTCGCTGGTAATATTTTACAGAATCCCGTTCCTGTCGTCCCGTACGTCTCGCTTGGGACATTATATACGTCTACAGCGTTATATATCCTAACCTAAGGCAGGCTAACATCTCGAATGAAGTATTCTACGCCATTTCTGTCGTATCGGCCCTTACTTTACGGTGGGAACATTATACACGTCTATAACGTAACATAACCTAACCTATCCCATTTACGCTCTCGCTGTTACTATTTTACAGAATCCCGTTCGTGTCGTCCCGTACGTCTCGGTTGGGACATTATAAACGTCTACAGCGATATATATCCTAACGTAAGGCAGGCTAACATCTCGGATGTAGTACTTTACAACATTCCTGGCGTATCGGCCCTTACTTTACGGTGGGAACATTATACAAGTCTATAACGTAACATAACCTAACCTAACCCATCTAGCCCCTCGCTGTTACTATTTTACAGAATCCCGTTCGTGTCGTCCCGTACGTCTCGGTTGGGACATTATATACGTCTACAGCGTTATAAATCCTAACCTAAGGCACGCTAACATCTCGGATGAAGTATTTTACGCCATTCCAGTCGTATCGGCCCCTACTTCACGGTGGGAACATTATACACGTCTATAACGTAACATAACCTAACCTAGCCCATCTAGCCCTTCGCTGGTAATATTTTACAGAATCCCGTTCGTGTCGTCCCGTACGTCTCGGTTGGGACATTATAAACGTCTACAGCGATATATATCCTAACGTAAGGCAGGCTAACATCTCGGATGTAGTATTTTACAACATTTCTGGCGTATCGGCCCTTACTTTACGGTGGGAACATTATACACGTCTATAACGTAACATAACCTAACCTAACCCATCTAGCCCTTCGCTGGTAATATTTTACAGAATCCCGTTCGTTTCGTCCCGTACGTCTCGGTTGGGCTATTATATACGTCTATAGCGTTATATATCCTAACCTAAGGCAGGCTAACATCTCGGATCAAGTATTTTACGCCATTCCTGGCGTATCTGCCCCTACTTCACGGTGGGAACATTATACACGTCTATAACGTAACATAACCTAACCTAGCCCATCTAGCCCTTCGCTGATAATATTTTACAGAATCCCGTTCCTGTCGTCCCGTACGTCTCGCTTGGGACATTATATACGTCGACAGCGTTATATATCCTAACCTAAGGCAGGCTAACATCTCGAATGAAGTATTATACGCCATTTCTGTCGTATCGGCCCTTACTTTACGGTGGGAACATTATACACGTCTATAACGTAACATAACCTAACCTATCCCATTTACGCTCTCGCTGTTACTATTTTACAGAATCCCGTTCGTGTCGTCCCGTACGTCTCGGTTGGGACATTATAAACGTCTACAGCGATATATATCCTAACGTAAGGCAGGCTAACATCTCGGATGTAGTATTTTATATCATTCCTGGCGTATCGGCCCTTACTTTACGGTGGGAACATTATACACGTCTATAACGTAACATAACCTAACCTAACCCATCTAGCCCCTCGCTGTTACTATTTTACAGAATCCCGTTCGTGTCGTCCCGTACGTCTCGGTTGGGACATTATATACGTCTACAGCGTTATAAATCCTAACCTAATGCAGGCTAACATCTCGGATGAAGTATTTTACGCCATTCCTGGCGTATCGGCACCTACTTCACGGTGGGAACATTATACACGTCTATAACGTAACAACTCCTAACCTAACCCATCTAGCCCCTCGCTGGTATTGTTTTACAGAATCCCGTTCGTGACGTCCCGTACATCTCGGTTGGAATATTATATACGTCTGTAGAGTTATATATCCTAACCTAAGGCAGGCTATCACCTCGGATGTAGTATTTTACAACATTCCTAACCTATCGGCCCCTACTTCACGGTGGGAACATTATACACGTCTATAACGTAACATAACCTAACCTAGCCCATCTAGCCCTTCGCTGGTAATATTTTACAGAATGCCGTTCCTGTCGTCCCGTACGTCTCGCTTGGGACATTATATACGTCTACAGCGTTATATATCCTAACCTAAGGCAGGCTAACATCTCGAATGAAGTATTCTACGCCATTTCTGTCGTATCGGCCCTCACTTTACGGTGGGAACATTATACACGTCTATAACGTAACATAACCTAACCTATCCCATTTACGCTCTCGCTGTTACTATTTTACAGAATCCCGTTCGTGTCGTCCCGTACGTCTCGGTTGGGACATTATATACGTCTATAGCGTTATATATCCTAACCTAAGGCACGCTAACATCTCGGATGAAGTATTTTACGCCATTCCTGTCGTATCGGCCCCTACTTCACGGTGGGAACATTATACACGTCTATAACGTAACATAACCTAACCTAGCCCATCTAGCCCTTCGCTGGTAATATTTTACAGAATCCCGTTCGTGTCGTCCCGTACGTCTCGGTTGGGACATTATAAACGTCTACAGCGATATATATCCTAACGTAAGGCAGGCTAACATCTCGGATGTAGTATTTTACAACATTCCTGGCGTATCGGCCCTTACTTTACGGTGGGAACATTATACACGTCTATAACGTAACATAACCTAACCTAACCCATCTAGCCCTTCGCTGGTAATATTTTACAGAATCCCGTTCGTTTCGTCCCGTACGTCTCGGTTGGGCTATTATATACGTCTATAGCGTTATATATCCTAACCTAAGGCAGGCTAACATCTCGGATCAAGTATTTTACGCCATTCCTGGCGTATCGGCCCCTACTTCACGGTGGGAACATTATACACGTCTATAACGTAACATATCCTAACCTAACCCATCTAGCCCCTCGCTGGTAATGTTTTACAGAATCCCGTTCGTGACGTCCCGTACACCTCGATTGGGACATTATATACGTCTACATCGCTATATATCCTAATCTAAGGCAGGCTAACATCTCGGATGCAGTATTTTACGCCATTCCTGGCGTATCGGCCCCTACTTCACGGTGGGAACATTATACACGTCTATAACGTAACATAACCTAACCTATCCCATCTAGCCCCTGGCTGGTAATGTTTTACAGAATCCCGTTCGTGACGTCCCGTACACCTCGGTTGGGACATTATATACGTCTACATCGCTATATATCCAAACCTAAGGCAGGCTAACATCTCGGATGCAGTATTTTACGCCATTCCTGGCGTATCGGCCCCTACTTCACGGTGGGAACATTATATAGGTCTATAACGTAATATAACCTAACCTAACACATCTAGCCCCTCGCTGGTAATATTTTACAGAATCCCGTTCCTGTCGTCCCGTACGTCTCGCTTGGGACATTATATACGTCTACAGCGTTATATATCCTAACCTAAGGCAGGCTAACATCTCGAATGAAGTATTATACGCCATTTCTGTCGTATCGGCCCTTACTTTACGGTGGGAACATTATACACGTCTATAACGTAACATAACCTAACCTATCCCATTTACGCTCTCGCTGTTACTATTTTACAGAATCCCGTTCGTGTCGTCCCGTACGTCTCGGTTGGGACATTATAAACGTCTACAGCGATATATATCCTAACGTAAGGCAGGCTAACATCCCGGATGTAGTATTTTATATCATTCCTGGCGTATCGGCCCTTACTTTACGGTGGGAACATTATACACGTCTGTAACGTAACATAACCTAACCTAACCCATCTAGCCCCTCGCTGTTACTATTTTACAGAATCCCGTTCGTGTCGTCCCGTACGTCTCGGTTGGGACATTATATACGTCTACAGCGTTATAAATCCTAACCTAATGCAGGCTAACATCTCGGATGAAGTATTTTACGCCATTCCTGGCGTATCGGCACCTACTTCACGGTGGGAACATTATACACGTCTATAACGTAACAACTCCTAACCTAACCCATCTAGCCCCTCGCTGGTATTGTTTTACAGAATCCCGTTCGTGACGTCCCGTACATCTCGGTTGGAATATTATATACGTCTGTAGAGTTATTTATCCTAACCTAAGGCAGGCTATCACCTCGGATGTAGTATTTTACAACATTCCTAACCTATCGGCCCTTACTTTACGGTGGGAACATTATACACGTCTATAACGTAACATAACCTAACCTAACCCATCTAGCCCCTCGCTGTTACTATTTTACAGAATCCCGTTCGTGTCGTCCCGTACGTCTCGGTTGGGACATTATATACGTCTACAGCGTTATAAATCCTAACCTAATGCAGGCTAACAGCTCGGATGAAGTATTTTACGCCATTCCTGGCGTATCGGCCCCTACTTCACGGTGGGAACATTACACACGTCTATAACGTAACATAACCTAACCTAACCCATCTAGCCCCTCGCTGGTAATGTTTTACAGAATCCCGTTCGTGACGTCCCGTACATCTCGGTTGGAATATTATATACGTCTGTAGCGTTATATATCCTAACCTAAGGCAGGCTATCACCTCGGATGTAGTATTTTACAACATTCCTAACCTATCGGCCCCTACTTCACGGTGGGAACATTATACACGTCTATAACGTAACATCACCTAACCTATCCCATCTAGCCCCTGGCTGGTAATGTTTTACAGAATCCCGTTCGTGACGTCCCGTACGTCTCGGTTGGGGTATTATATACGTCTATATCATTATATATCCTAACCCAAGGCAGGATATCATCTCGGATGTAGTATTTTACAACATTCCTGACGTATCGGCCCCTACTTCTCGGTGGGAACATTATATAGGTCTATAACGTAACATAACCTAACCTAACCCATCTAGCCCCTCGCTGGTAATGTTTTACAGAATCCCGTTCGTGTCGCCCCGTACATCTCGGTTGGGATATTATATACGCCTATAGCGTTATATATACTAACCTAAGGCAGGCTAACATCTCGGATATAGTATTTTGCAACATTCCTGGCGCATCGGCCTCTACTTCTCGGTGGGAACATTATATAGGTCTATAACGTAATATAACCTATCTTAACACATCTAGACCCTCGCTGGTATTGTTTTACAGAATTCCGGTCGTGTCGTCCCGTACGTCTAAGTTGGGACATTATATACGTCTACAGCGTTATATATCCTAACCTAAGTCAGGCTAACATCTCGGTTATAGTATTTTATAACATTCCTGTCGCATCGGCCTCTACTTCTCGGTGGAAACGTTATATTCGTCTATAACATAATATAACCTAACCTAACACATCTAGCCCCTCGCTGGTAGTGTTTTACAGAATCCGGTTCGTTTCGTCCCGTACATCTCGGTTGGGACATTATATACGTCTACAGCGTTATATATCCTAACCTAAGGCAGGGTAACATCTCGGATGCAGTATTTTAAGCCATTCCTGGCGTATCGGCCCCTACTTCTCGGTGGGAACATTGTATACGTATATAACGTGTCACAACCTAACCTAACCCATCTAGCTCCTCGCAGGTAATGTTCCACAGAATCCCGTTCGTGTCGTCCCGTACGTCTCGGTTGGGATATTATATACGTCTATAGCGTTATATATCCTAACCGAAGGCAGGCTATCATCTCAGGTGCAGTATTTTAAACCATTCCTGGCATATCGGCACCTTCTTCACGGTGGGAACATTATACACGTCTATAACGTAACATAAACTAACCTAACCCATCTAGCCCCTCGCTGGTAATATTTTACAGAATCCCGTTCGTGTCGTCCCGTACGTCTCGGTTGGGATATTATATACGTCTATAGCGTTATATATCCTGACGTAAGGCAGGCTATCTTCTCGGATGCAGTATTTTACAACATTCCTGGCATAACGGACCCTACTTCTCGGTGGGAACATTGTATACGTCTATAACGTATCACAACCTAACCTAACCCATCTAGCCCCTCACTGGTAATGTTTTACAGAATCCCGTTCCTGTCGTCCCGTACATCTCGGTTGGGATATTATATACGTCTATAGCTTTATATATCCTAATTTGAGGCAGGCTAACATCTCGGATATAGTATTTTACAACATTCCTGGCGCATCGGCCTCTATTTCTCGGTGGAAACATTATATTCGTCTATAACGTAATATAACCTAACCTAACACATCTAGCCCCTCGCTGGTAATGTTTTACAGAATCCCGTTCGCGGCGTCCCGTACATCTCGGTTGGGATATTATATACGTCTACAGCGTTATGTATCCTGACCTAAGGCAGGCTATCATCTCGGATGCAGCATTTTACAACATTCCTGGCGCATCGGCCTCTGTTTCTCGGTGGGAACATTATATTCGTCTATAACGTAATATAACCTAACCTAACCCATCTAGCACCTCGCTGGTAATGTTTTACAGAATCCCGTTCGTGTCGTCCTGTACGTTTCGGTTGGGATATTTTATACGTCAATAGCGTTATATATCCTGACCTAAGGCAGGCTATCATCTCGGATGCAATATTTTACAACATTCCTGGCCTATCGGCCCCTACTTCTCGATGGGAACATTATATACGTCTATAACGTAACATAACCTAACCTAACCCATCTAGCCCCTCGCTGGTAATATTTTACAGAATCCCGTTCGTGTCGTCCCGTACGTCTCGGTTGGGATATTATATACGTCTATATCGTTATATATCCTAACCCAAGGCAGGCTATCATCTCGGATGTAGTATTTTACAACATTCCTGACGTATCGGCCCCTACTTCTCGATGGGAACATTATATACGTCTATAACGTAACATAACCTAGCCTACCCCATCTAGCCCCTCGCTGGTAATATTTTACAGAATCCCGTTCGTGTCGTCCCGTACGTCTCGGTTGGGATATTATATACGTCTATATCGTTATATATCCTGACCTAAGGCAGGCTATCATCTCGGATGCAGTATTTTACAGCATTCCTGGCATATCGGAGCCTACTTCTCGGTGGGAACATTGTATACGTCTATAACGTATCACAACCTAACCTAACCCATCTAGCCCCTCGCTGGTAATGTTTTACAGAATCCCGTTCGTGTCGTCCCGTACATCTCGGTTGGGATATTATATACGTCTATAGCGTTATATATCCTAACCTAAGGCAGGGTAACATCTCGGATGCAGTATTTTAAGCCATTCCTGGCGTATCGGCCCCTACTTCTCGGTGGGAAAATTATACACGTCTATAACGTAACATAACCTAACCTAACCATCTAGCCCCTCGCTGGTAATATTTTACAGAATCCCGTTCGTGTCGTCCCGTACGTCTCGGTTGGGACATTACATACGTCTACAGCGTTATATATCCTAACCTAAGGCAGGCTAACATCGCGGTTGCAGTATTTTACAACATTCCTGGCGTATCGGCCCATACTTCTCGGTGGGAACATTATATACGTCTGTAACGTAGCATAACCTAACCTAACCCATCTAGACCCTCGCTGGTAATATTTTACGGAATCCCGTTCGTCTCGGTTGGGATATTATATACGTCTATAGCGTTATATATCCTAACCCAAGGCAGGCTATCATCTCGGATGTAGTATTTTACAACATTCCTGACGTATCGGCCCCTACTTCTCGGTGGGAACATTATATAGGTCTATAACGTAATATAACCTAAAATAACACATCTAGCCCCTCGCTGGTAATGTTTTACAGAATCCCGTTCGTGTCGTCCCGTACGTCTCGGTTGGTACATTATATACGTCTACAGCGTTATGTATCCTGACCTAAGGCAGGCTATCATCTCGGATGCAGTATTTTACAACATTACTGGCGCATCGGCCGCTGTTTCTCGGTGGGAACATTATATTCGTCTATAACGTAATATAACCTAACCTAACCCATCTAGCCCCTCGCTGGTAATGTTTTACAGAATCCCGTTCGTGTCGTCCTGTACGTTTCGGTTGGGATATTTTATACGTCTATAGCGTTATATATCCTGACCTAAGGCAGGCTATCATCTCGGATGCAATATTTTACAACATTCCTGGCCTATCGGCCCCTACTTCTCGATGGGAACATTATATACGTCTATAACGTAACATAACCTAACCTAACCCATCTAGACCCTCGCTGGTAATATTTTACAGAATCCCGTTCGTGTCGTCCCGTACGTCTCGGTTGGGATATTATATACGTCTATATCGTTATATATCCTGACCTAAGGCAGGCTATCATCTCGGATGCAGTATTTTACAGCATTCCTGGCATATCGGAGCCTACTTCTCGGTGGGAACATTGTATACGTCTATAACGTATCACAACCTAACCTAACCCATCTAGCCCCTCGCTGGTAATGTTTTACAGAATCCCGTTCGCGACGTCCCGTACATCTCGGTTGGGATATTATATACGTCTATAGCGTTATATATACTAATTTAAGGCAGGCTAACATCTCGGATATTGTATTTTGCAACATTCCTGGCGTATCGGCCCCTAATTCACGGTGGGAACATTATACACGTCCATAACGTAATATAACCTAACCTAACACATCCAGCTAATCCTTGGTAATGCTTTACAAAATCCCGTTCATGTCATCCCGTAAGTTTCGGTTGGGACATTATATACGTCTGCAGCGTTATATATCCTAACCTAAGGCAGGCTAACATCGCGGTTGTAGTATTTTACAACATTCCTGGCGTATCGGCCCCTACTTCTCGGTGGGAACATTATATAGGTCTATAACGTAATATAACCTAAAATAACACATCTAGCCCCTCGCTGGTAATGTTTTACAGAATCCCGTTCGTGTTGTCCCGTACGTCTCGGTTGGTACATTATATACGTCTACAGCGTTATGTATCCTAACCTAAGGCAGGCTAACATCTCGGATGCAGTATTTTACGCAATTCCAGGCGTATCGGCCCCTCCTTCACGGTGGGAACATTATACACGTCTATAACGTAACATAACCTAACCTAACCCATCTAGCCCCTCGCTGGTAATATTTTACAGAATTCCGTTCGTGTCGCCCCGTACATCTCGGTTGGGATATTATATACGCCTATAGCGTTATATATACTAACCTAAGGCAGGCTAACATCTCGGATATAGTATTTTGCAACATTCCTGGCGCATCGGCCTCTACTTCTCGGTGGGAACATTATATAGGTCTATAACATAATATAACCTATCTTAACACATCTAGAGCCTCGCTGGTATTGTCTTACAGAATCCCGGTCGTGTCGTCCCGTACGTCTCGGTTGGGACATTATATACGTCTACAGCGTTATATATCCTAACCTAAGGCAGGGTAACATCTCGGATGCAGTATTTTAAGCCATTCCTGGCGTATCGGCCCCTACTTCTCGGTGGGAAAATTATACACGTCTATAACGTAACATAACCTAACCTAACCATCTAGCCCCTCGCTGGTAATATTTTACAGAATCCCGTTCGTGTCGTCCCGTACGTCTCGGTTGGGACATTACATACGTCTACAGCGTTATATATCCTAACCTAAGGCAGGCTAACATCGCGGTTGCAGTATTTTACAACATTCCTGGCGTATCGGCCCATACTTCTCGGTGGGAACATTATATACGTCTGTAACGTAGCATAACCTAACCTAACCCATCTAGACCCTCGCTGGTAATATTTTACGGAATCCCGTTCGTCTCGGTTGGGATATTATATACGTCTATAGCGTTATATATCCTAACCCAAGGCAGGCTATCATCTCGGATGTAGTATTTTACAACATTCCTGACGTATCGGCCCCTACTTCTCGGTGGGAACATTATATAGGTCTATAACGTAATATAACCTAAAATAACACATCTAGCCCCTCGCTGGTAATGTTTTACAGAATCCCGTTCGTGTCGTCCCGTACGTCTCGGTTGGTACATTATATACGTCTACAGCGTTATGTATCCTGACCTAAGGCAGGCTATCATCTCGGATGCAGTATTTTACAACATTACTGGCGCATCGGCCGCTGTTTCTCGGTGGGAACATTATATTCGTCTATAACGTAATATAACCTAACCTAACCCATCTAGCCCCTCGCTGGTAATGTTTTACAGAATCCCGTTCGTGTCGTCCTGTACGTTTCGGTTGGGATATTTTATACGTCTATAGCGTTATATATCCTGACCTAAGGCAGGCTATCATCTCGGATGCAATATTTTACAACATTCCTGGCCTATCGGCCCCTACTTCTCGATGGGAACATTATATACGTCTATAACGTAACATAACCTAACCTAACCCATCTAGCCCCTCGCTGGTAATGTTTTACAGAATCCCGTTCGTGTCGTCCTGTACGTTTCGGTTGGGATATTTTATACGTCTATAGCGTTATATATCCTGACCTAAGGCAGGCTATCATCTCGGATGCAATATTTTACAACATTCCTGACTATCGGCCCCTACTTCTCGATGGGAACATTATATACGTCTACAACGTAACATAACCTAACCTAACCCATCTAGACCCTCGCTGGTAATATTTTACAGAATCCCGTTCGTGTCGTCCCGTACGTCTCGGTTGGGATATTATATACGTCTATATCGTTATATATCCTGACCTAAGGCAGGCTATCATCTCGGATGCAGTATTTTACAGCATTCCTGGCATATCGGAGCCTACTTCTCGGTGGGAACATTGTATACGTCTATAACGTATCACAACCTAACCTAACCCATCTAGCCCCTCGCTGGTAATGTTTTACAGAATCCCGTTCCTGTCGTCCCGTACATCTCGGTTGGGATATTATATACGTCTATAGCGTTATATATCCTAACCTAAGGCAGGCTAACATCTCGGATACAGTATTTTACAACATTCCAGGCGCATCGGATCTACTTCTCGGTCGTAACATTATACACGTCTATAACGTAACATAACCTAACCTAACCCATCTAGCCCCTCGCTGGTAATGTTTTACAGAATCCCGTTCGTGTCGCCCCGTACATCTCGGTTGGGATATTATATACGCCTATAGCGTTATATATACTAACCTAAGGCAGGCTAACATCTCGGATATAGTATTTTGCAACATTCCTGGCGCATCGGCCTCTACTTCTCGGTGGGAACATTATATAGGTCTATAACGTAATATAACCTATCTTAACACATCTAGACCCTCGCTGGTATTGTTTTACAGAATTCCGGTCGTGTCGTCCCGTACGTCTAAGTTGGGACATTATATACGTCTACAGCGTTATATATCCTAACCTAAGTCAGGCTAACATCTCGGTTATAGTATTTTATAACATTCCTGTCGCATCGGCCTCTACTTCTCGGTGGAAACGTTATATTCGTCTATAACATAATATAACCTAACCTAACACATCTAGCCCCTCGCTGGTAATGTTTTACAGAATCCGGTTCGTTTCGTCCCGTACATCTCGGTTGGGACATTATATACGTCTACAGCGTTATATATCCTAACCTAAGACAGGGTAACATCTCGGATGCAGTATTTTAAGCCATTCCTGGCGTATCGGCCCCTACTTCTCGGTGGGAACATTGTATACGTATATAACGTATCACAACCTAACCTAACCCATCTAGCTCCTCGCAGGTAATGTTTTACAGAATCCCGTTCCTGTCGTCCCGTACATCTCGGTTGGGATATTATATACGTCTATAGCGTTATATATCCTAATTTAAGGCAGGCTAACATCTCGGATATAGTATTTTACAACATTCCTGGCGCATCGGCCTCTATTTCTCGGTGGAAACATTATATTCGTCTATAACGTAATATAACCTAACCTAACACATCTAGCCCCTCGGTGGTAATGTTTTACAGAATCCCGTTCGCGACGTCCCGTACATCTCGGTTGGGATATTATATACGTCTACAGCGTTATGTATCCTGACCTAAGGCAGGCTATCATCTCGGATGCAGCATTTTACAACATTCCTGGCGCATCGGCCTCTGTTTCTCGGTGGGAACATTATATTCGTCTATAACGTAATATAACCTAACCTAACCCATCTAGACCCTCGCTGGTAATATTTTACAGAATTCCGTTCGTGTCGTCCCGTACGTCTCGGTTGGGATATTATATACGTCTATATCGTTATATATCCTGACCTAAGGCAGGCTATCATCTCGGATGCAGTATTTTACAGCATTCCTGGCATATCGGAGCCTACTTCTCGGTGGGAACATTGTATACGTCTATAACGTATCACAACCTAACCTAACCCATCTAGCCCCTCGCTGGTAATGTTTTACAGAATCCCGTTCGTGTCGTCCCGTACATCTCGGTTGGGATATTATATACGTCTATAGCGTTATATATCCTAACCTAAGGCAGGCTAACATCTCGGATGCAGTATTTTACAACATTCCAGGCGCATCGGCTCTACTTCTCGGTCGGAACATTATACACGTCTAGAACGTAACATAACCTAACCTAACCCATCTAGCCCCTCGCTGGTAATGTTTTACAGAATCCCGTTCGTGTCGTCCCGTACATCTCGGTTGGGATATTATATACGCCTATAGCGTTGTATATACTAACCTAAGGCAGGCTAACATCTCGGATATAGTATTTTGCAACATTCCTGGCGCACCGGCCTCTGCTTCTCGGTGGGAACATTATATAGGTCTATAACGTAATATAACCTATCTCAACACATCTAGACCCTCGCTGGTATTGTTTTACAGAATTCCGGTCGTGTCTTCCCGTACGTCTAAGTTGGGACATTATATACGTCTACAGCGTTATATATCCTAACCTAAGTCAGGCTAACATCTCGGTTATAGTATTTTATAACATTCCTGTCGCATCGGCCTCCACTTCTCGGTGGAAACCTTATATTCGTCTATAACATAATATAACCTAACCTAACACATCTAGCCCCTCGCTGGTAATGTTTTACAGAATCCGGTTCGTTACGTCCCGTACATCTCGGTTGGGACATTATATACGTCTACAGCGTTATATATCCTAACCTAAGGCAGGGTAACATCTCGGATGCAGTATTTTAAGCCATTCCTGGCGTATCGGCCCCTACTTCTCGGTGGGAAAATTATACACGTCTATAACGTAACATAACCTAACCTAACCATCTAGCCCCTCGCTGGTAATATTTTACAGAATCCCGTTCGTGTCGTCCCGTACGTCTCGGTTGGGACATTATATACGTCTACAGCGTTATATATCATAACCTAAGGCAGGGAAACTTCTCGGATGCAGTATTTTACGCCATTCCTGGCGTATCGGCCCATACTTCTCGGTGGGAACATTATATAGGTCTATAACGTAATATAACCTAACCTAACACATCTAGCCCCTCGCTGGTAATGTTTTACAGAATCCCGTTCGTGTCGTCCCGTACGTCTCGGTTGGGATATTATGTACGTCTATATCGTTATATATCCTAACCCAAGGCAGGCTATCATCTCGGATGTAGTATTTTACAACATTCCTGACGTATCGGCCCCTACTTCTCGATGGGAACATTATATACGTCTATAACGTAACATAACCTAACCTAACCCATCTAGCCCCTCGCTGGTCATATTTTACAGAATCCCGTTCGTGTCGTCCCGTACGTCTCGGTTGGGATATTATATACGTCTATATCGTTATATATCCTGACCTAAGGCAGGCTATCATCTCGGATGCAGTATTTTACAGCATTCCTGGCATATCGGAGCCTACTTCTCGGTGGGAACATTGTATACGTCTATAACGTATCACAACCTAACCTAACCCATCTAGCCCCTCGCTGGTAATGTTTTACAGAATCCCGTTCGTGTCGTCCCGTACATCTCGGTTGGGATATTATATACGTCTATAGCGTTATATATCCTAACCTAAGGCAGGCTAACATCTCGGATACAGTATTTTACAACATTCCAGGCGCATCGGCTCTACTTCTCGGTCGGAACATTATACACGTCTATAACGTAACATAACCTAACCTAACCCATCTAGCCCCTCGCTGGTAATATTTTACAGAATCCCGTTCGTGTCGCCCCGTACATCTCGGTTGGGATATTATATACGCCTATAGCGTTATATATACTAACCTAAGGCAGGCTAACATCTCGGATATAGTATTTTGCAACATTCCTGGCGCATCGGCCTCTACTTCTCGGTGGGAACATTATATAGGTCTATAACATAATATAACCTATCTTAACACATCTAGACCCTCGCTGGTATTGTTTTACAGAATCCCGGTCGTGTCGTCCCGTACGTCTCGGTTGGGACATTATATACGTCTACAGCGTTATATATCCTAACCTAAGGCAGGGTAACATCTCGGATGCAGTATTTTAAGCCATTCCTGGCGTATCGGCCCCTACTTCTCGGTGGGAAAATTATACACGTCTATAACGTAACATAACCTAACCTAACCATCTAGCCCCTCGCTGGTAATATTTTACAGAATCCAGTTCGTGTCGTCCCGTACGTCTCGGTTGGGACATTATATACGTCTACAGCGTTATATATCCTAACCTAAGGCAGGCTAACATCGCGGTTGCAGTATTTTACAACATTCCTGGCGTATCGGCCCATACTTCTCGGTGGGAACATTATATACGTCTGTAACGTAACATAACCTAACCTAACCCATCTAGACCCTCGCTGGTAATATTTTACAGAATCCCGTTCGTGTCGTCCCGTACGTCTCGGTTGGTACATTATATACGTCTACAGCGTTATGTATCCTGACCTAAGGCAAGCTATCATCTCGGATGCAGTATTTTACAACATTCCTGGCGCATCGGCCTCTGTTTCTCGGTGGGAACATTATATTCGTCTATAACGTAATATAACCTAACCTAACCCATCTAGCCCCTCGCTGGTAATGTTTTACAGAATCCCGTTCCTGTCGTCCCGTACATCTCGGTTGGGATATTATATACGTCTATAGCGTTATATATCCTGACGTAAGGCAGGCTATCTTCTCGGATGCAGTATTTTACAACATTCCTGGCATATCGGACCCTACTTCTCGGTGGGAACATTGTATACGTCTATAACGTATCACAACCTAACCTAACCCATCTAGCCCCTCACTGGTAATGTTTTACAGAATCCCGTTCCTGTCGTCCCGTACATCTCGGTTGGGATATTATATACGTCTATAGCGTTATATATCCTAATTTAAGGCAGGCTAACATCTCGGATATAGTATTTTACAACATTCCTGGCGCATCGGCCTCTATTTCTCGGTCGAAACATTATATTCGTCTATAACGTAATATAACCTAACCTAACACATCTAGCCCCTCGCTGGTAATGTTTTACAGAATCCCGTTCGCGACGTCCCGTACATCTCGGTTGGGATATTATATACGTCTACAGCGTTATGTATCCTGACCTAAGGCAGGCTATCATGTCGGATGCAGTATTTTACAACATTCCTGGCCTATCGGCCCCTACTTCTCGATGGGAACATTATATTCGTCTATAACGTAACATAACCTAACCTAACCCATCTAGCCCCTCGCTGGTAATATTTTACAGAATCCCGTTCGTGTCGCCCCGTACATCTCGGTTGGGATATTATATACGCCTATAGCGTTACATATACTAACCTAAGGCAGGCTAACATCTCGGATATAGTATT
This sequence comes from Xylocopa violacea, assembly GCA_963969225.1. Taxonomy (NCBI): domain Eukaryota; kingdom Metazoa; phylum Arthropoda; class Insecta; order Hymenoptera; family Apidae; genus Xylocopa; species Xylocopa violacea. The sequence goes on along the minus strand of CAXAJV010000008.1, from coordinate 13,697,365 downwards.
TTGCAACATTCCTGGCGCATCGGCCTCTACTTCTTGGTGGGAACATTATATAGGTCTATAACATAATGTAACCTATCTTAACACATCTAGACCCTCGCTGGTATTGTTTTACAGAATCCCGGTCGTGTCGTCCCGTACGTCTCGGTTGGGACATTATATACGTCTACAGCGTTATATATCCTAACCTAAGGCAGGGTAACATCTCGGATGCAGTATTTTAAGCCATTCCTGGCGTATCGGCCCCTACTTCTCGGTGGGAAAATTATACACGTCTATAACGTAACATAACCTAACCTAACCATCTAGCCCCTCGCTGGTAATATTTTACAGAATCCCGTTCGTGTCGTCCCGTACGTCTCGGTTGGGACATTATATACGTCTACAGCGTTATATATCCTAACCTAAGGCAGGCTAACATCGCGGTTGCAGTATTTTACAACATTCCTGGCGTATCGGCCCATACTTCTCGGTGGGAACATTATATACGTCTGTAACGTAACATAACCTAACCTAACCCATCTAGACCCTCGCTGGTAATATTTTACGGAATCCCGTTCGTCTCGGTTGGGATATTATATACGTCTATAGCGTTATATATCCTAACCCAAGGCAGGCTATCATCTCGGATGTAGTATTTTACAACATTCCTGACGTATCGGCCCCTACTTCTCGGTGGGTACATTATATAGGTCTATAACGTAATATAACCTAAAATAACACATCTAGCCCCTCGCTGGTAATGTTTTACGGAATCCCGTTCGTGTCGTCCCGTACGTCTCGGTTGGTACATTATATACGTCTACAGCGTTATGTATCCTGACCTAAGGCAGGCTATCATCTCGGATGCAGTATTTTACAACATTCCTGGCGCATCGGCCTCTGTTTCTCGGTGGGAACATTATATTCGTCTATAACGTAATATAACCTAACCTAACCCATCTAGCCCCTCGCTGGTAATGTTTTACAGAATCCCGTTCCTGTCGTCCCGTACATCTCGGTTGGGATATTATATACGTCTATAGCGTTATATATCCTGACGTAAGGCAGGCTATCTTCTCGGATGCAGTATTTTACAACATTCCTGGCATATCGGACCCTACTTCTCGGTGGGAACATTGTATACGTCTATAACGTATCACAACCTAACCTAACCCATCTAGCCCCTCACTGGTAATGTTTTACAGAATCCCGTTCCTGTCGTCCCGTACATCTCGGTTGGGATATTATATACGTCTATAGCGTTATATATCCTAATTTAAGGCAGGCTAACATCTCGGATATAGTATTTTACAACATTCCTGGCGCATCGGCCTCTATTTCTCGGTCGAAACATTATATTCGTCTATAACGTAATATAACCTAACCTAACACATCTAGCCCCTCGCTGGTAATGTTTTACAGAATCCCGTTCGCGACGTCCCGTACATCTCGGTTGGGATATTATATACGTCTACAGCGTTATGTATCCTGACCTAAGGCAGGCTATCATCTCGGATGCAGTATTTTACAACATTCCTGGCCTATCGGCCCCTACTTCTCGATGGGAACATTATATTCGTCTATAACGTAATATAACCTAACCTAACCCATCTAGCCCCTCGCTGGTAATGTTTTACAGAATCCCGTTCGTGTCGTCCTGTACGTTTCGGTTGGGATATTTTATACGTCTATAGCGTTATATATCCTGACCTAAGGCAGGCTATCATCTCGGATGCAATATTTTACAACATTCCTGGCCTATCGGCCCCTACTTCTCGATGGGAACATTATATACGTCTATAACGTAACATAACCTAACCTAACCCATCTAGCCCCTCGCTGGTAATATTTTACAGAATCCCGTTCGTGTCGTCCCGTACGTCTCGGTTGGGATATTATATACGTCTATATCGTTATATATCCTGACCTAAGGCAGGCTATCATCTCGGATGCAGTATTTTACAGCATTCCTGGCATATCGGAGCCTACTTCTCGGTGGGAACATTATATTCGTCTATAACATAATATAACCTAACCTAACCCATCTAGCCCCTCGGTGGTAATGTTTTACAGAATCCCGTTCCTGTCGTCCCGTACATCTCGGTTGGGATATTATATACGTCTATAGCGTTATATATCCTAACCTAAGGCAGGCTAACATCTCGGATACAGTATTTTACAACATTCCTGGCGCATGGGCTCTACTTCTCGGTGAGAACATTATACACGTCTATAACGTAACATAACCTAACCTAACCCATCTAGCCCCTCGCTGGGAATGTTTTACAGAATCCCGTTCGTGTCGTCCCGTACATCTCGGTTGGGATATTATATACGCCTATAGCGTTGCATATACTAACCTAAGGCAGGCTAACATCTCGGATATAGTATTTTGCAACATTCCTGGCGCACCGGCCTCTACTTCTCGGTGGGAACATTGTATAGGTCTATAACGTAATATAACCTATCTTAACACATCTAGACCCTCGCTGGTAATGTTTTACAGAATCCCGGTCGTGTCGTCCCGTACGTTTCGGTTGGGACATTATATACGTCTACAGCGTTATATATCCTAACATTAGTCAGGCTAACATCTCGGATATAGTATTTTACAACATTCCTGTCGCATCCGCCTCTACTTCTCGGTGGGAACATTATATTCGTCTATAACGTATCACAACCTAACCTAACCCATCTAGCCCCTCGCTGGTAATGTTTTACAGAATCCTGTTCGTGTCGTCCTGTACGTTTCGGTTGGGATATTATATACGTCTATAGCGTTATATATCCTAACCTAAGGCAGGGTAACATCTCGGATGCAGTATTTTAAGCCATTCCTGGCGTATCGGCCCGTACTTCCCGGTGGGAAAATTATACACGTCTATAACGTAACATAACTTAACCTAACCATCTAGCCCCTCGCTGGTAATATTTTACAGAATCCCGTTCGTGTCGTCCCGTACGTCTCTGTTGGGACATTATATACGTCTACAGCGTTATATATCCTAACCTAAGGCAGGCTAACATCGCGGTTGCAGTATTTTACAACATTCCTGGCGTATCGGCCCATACTTCTCGGTGGGAACATTATATACGTCTGTAACGTAACATAACCTAACCTAACCCATCTAGACCCTCGCTGGTAATATTTTACGGAATCCCGTTCGTCTCGGTTGGGATATTATATACGTCTATAGCGTTATATATCCTAACCCAAGGCAGGCTATCATCTCGGATGTAGTATTTTACAACATTCCTGACGTGTCGGCCCCTACTTCTCGGTGGGAACATTATATAGGTCTATAACGTAATATAACCCAAAATAACACATCTAGCCCCTCGCTGGTAATGTTTTACAGAATCCCGTTCGTGTCGTCCCGTACGTCTCGGTTGGTACATTATATACGTCTACAGCGTTATGTATCCTGACCTAAGGCAGGCTATCATCTCGGATGCAGTATCTTACAACATTCCTGGTGCATCGGCCTCTGTTTCTCGGTGGGAACATTATATTCGTCTATAACGTAATATAACCTAACCTAACCCATCTAGCCCCTCGCTGGTAATGTTTTACAGAATCCCGTTCGTGTCGTCCTGTACGTTTCGGTTGGGATATTTTATACGTCTATAGCGTTATATATCCTGACCTAAGGCAGGCTATCATCTCGGATGCAATATTTTACAACATTCCTGGACTATCGGCCCCTACTTCTCGATGGGAACATTATATACGTCTATAACGTAACATAACCTAACCTAACCCATCTAGCCCCTCGCTGGTAATATTTTACAGAATCCCGTTCGTGTCGTCCCGTACGTCTCGGTTGGGATATTATATACGTCTATATCGTTATATATCCTGACCTAAGGCAGGCTATCACCTCGGATGCAGTATTTTACAGCATTCCTGGCATATCGGAGCCTACTTCTCGGTGGGAACATTGTATACGTCTATAACGTATCACAACCTAACCTAACCCATCTAGCCCATCGCTGGTAATATTTTACAGAATCCCGTTCGTGTCGTCCCGTACGTCTCGGTTGGGATATTATATACGTCTATATCGTTATATATCCTAACCCAAGGCAGGCTATCATCTCGGATGTAGTATTTTACAACATTCCTGACGTATCGGCCCCTACTTCTCGATGGGAACATTATATACGTCTATAACGTAACATAACCTAACCTAACCCATCTAGCCCCTCGCTGGTAATATTTTACAGAATCCCGTTCGTGTCGTCCCGTACGTCTCGGTTGGGATATTATATACGTCTATATCGTTATATATCCTGACCTAAGGCAGGCTATCATCTCGGATGCAGTATTTTACAGCATTCCTGGCATATCGGAGCCTACTTCTCGGTGGGAACATTGTATACGTCTATAACGTATCACAACCTAACCTAACCCATCTAGCCCCTCGCTGGTAATGTTTTACAGAATCCCGTTCGTGTCGTCCCGTACATCTCGGTTGGGATATTATATACGTCTATAGCGTTATATATCCTAACCTAAGGCAGGCTAACATCTCGGATACAGTATTTTACAACATTCCAGGCGCATCGGCTCTACTTCTCGGTCGGAACATTATACACGTCTATTACGTAACATAACCTAACCTAACCCATCTAGCCCCTCGCTGGTAATATTTTACAGAATCCCGTTCGTGTCGCCCCGTACATCTCGGTTGGGATATTATATACGCCTATAGCGTTATATATACTAACCTAAGGCAGGCTAACATCTCGGATATAGTATTTTGCAACATTCCTGGCGCATCGGCCTCTACTTCTCGGTGGGAACATTATATAGGTCTATAACATAATATAACCTATCTTAACACATCTAGACCCTCGCTGGTATTGTTTTACAGAATCCCGGTCGTGTCGTCCCGTACGTCTCGGTTGGGACATTATATACGTCTACAGCGTTATATATCCTAACCTAAGGCAGGGTAACATCTCGGATGCAGAATTTTAAGCCATTCCTGGCGTATCGGCCCCTACTTCTCGGTGGGAAAATTATACACGTCTATAACGTAACATAACCTAACCTAACCATCTAGCCCCTCGCTGGTAATATTTTACAGAATCCCGTTCGTGTCGTCCCGTACGTCTCGGTTGGGACATTATATACGTCTACAGCGTTATATATCCTAACCTAAGGCAGGCTAACATCGCGGTTGCAGTATTTTACAACATTCCTGGCGTATCGGCCCATACTTCTCGGTGGGAACATTATATACGTCTGTAACGTAACATAACCTAACCTAACCCATCTAGACCCTCGCTGGTAATATTTTACGGAATCCCGTTCGTCTCGGTTGGGATATTATATACGTCTATAGCGTTATATATCCTAACCCAAGGCAGGCTATCATCTCGGATGTAGTATTTTACAACATTCCTGACGTATCGGCCCCTACTTCTCGGTGGGAACATTATATAGGTCTATAACGTAATATAACCTAAAATAACACATCTAGCCCCTCGCTGGTAATGTTTTACAGAATCCCGTTCGTGTCGTCCCGTACATCTCGGTTGGGATATTATATACGCCTATAGCGTTGTATATACTAACCTAAGGCAGGCTAACATCTCGGATATAGTATTTTGCAACATTCCTGGCGCACCGGCCTCTACTTCTCGGTGGGAACATTATATAGGTCTATAACGTAATATAACCTAACCTAACACATCTAGCCCCTCGCTGGTAATGTTTTACAGAATCCCGTTCGCGACGTCCCGTACATCTCGGTTGGGATATTATATACGTCTACAGCGTTATGTATCCTGACCTAAGGCAGGCTATCATCTCGGATGCAGTATTTTACAACATTCCTGGCGCATCGGCCTCTGTTTCTCGGTGGGAACATTATATTCGTCTATAACGTAATATAACCTAACCTAACCCATCTAGCCCCTCGCTGGTAATGTTTTACAGAATCCCGTTCGTGTCGTCCTGTACCTTTCGGTTGGGATATTTTATACGTCTATAGCGTTATATATCCTGACCTAAGGCAGGCTATCATCTCGGATGCGATATTTTACAACATTCCTGGCCTATCGGCCCCTACTTCTCGATGGGAACATTATATACGTCTATAACGTAACATAACCTAACCTAACCCATCTAGCCCCTCGCTGGTAATATTTTACAGAATCCCGTTCGTGTCGTCCCGTACGTCTCGGTTGGGATATTATATACGTCTATATCGTTATATATCCTGACCTAAGGCAGGCTATCATCTCGGATGCAGTATTTTACAGCATTCCTGGCATATCGGAGCCTACTTCTCGGTGGGAACATTGTATACGTCTATAACGTATCACAACCTAACGTAACCCATCTAGCCCCTCGCTGGTAATGTTTTACAGAATCCCGTTCGTGTCGTCCCGTACATCTCGGTTGGGATATTATATACGTCTATAGCGTTATATATCCTAACCTAAGGCAGGCTAACATCTCGGATACAGTATTTTACAACATTCCAGGCGCATCGGCTCTACTTCTCGGTCGGAACATTATACACGTCTATAACGTAACATAACCTAACCTAACCCATCTAGCCCCTCGCTGGTAATGTTTTACAGAATCCCGTTCGTGTCGACCCGTACATCTCGGTTGGGATATTATATACGCCTATAGCGTTATATATACTAACCTAAGGCAGGCTAACATCTCGGATATAGTATTTTGCAACATTCCTGTCGCATCGGCCTCTACTTCTCGGTGGGAACATTATATAGGTCTATAACGTAATATAACCTATCTCAACACATCTAGACCCTCGCTGGTATTGTTTTACAGAATCCCGTTCCTGTCGTCCCGTACATCTCTGTTGGGATATTATATACGTCTATAGCGTTATATATCCTAACCTAAGGCAGGCTAACATCTCGGATACAGTATTTTACAACATTCCTGGCGCATGGGCTCTTCTTCTCGGTGGGAACATTATACACGTCTATAACGTAACATAACCTAACCTAACCCATCTAGCCCCTCGCTGGTAATGTTTTACAGAATCCCGTTCGTGTCGTCCCGTACATCTCGGTTGGGATATTATATACGCCTATAGCGTTATATATACTAACCTAAGGCAGGCAAACATCTCGGATATAGTATTTCACAACATTCCTGGCGCATCGGCCTCTACTTCTCGGTGGGAACATTATATAGGTCTATAACGTAATATAACCTATCTTAACACATCTAGACCCTCGCTGGTAATGTTTTACAGAATCCCGGTCGTGTCGTCCCGTACGTTTCGGTTGGGACATTATATACGTCTACAGCGTTATATATCCTAACCTAAGTCAGGCTAACATCTCGGATATAGTATTTTACAACATTCCTGTCGCATCGGCCTCTACTTCTCGGTGGGAACATTATATTCGTCTATAACGTATCACAACCTAACCTAACCCATCTAGCCCCTCGCTGGTAATGTTTTACAGAATCCTGTTCGTGTCGTCCTGTACGTTTCGGTTGGGATATTATATACGTCTATAGCGTTATATATCCTGACCTAAGGCAGGCTATCATCTCGGATGCAATATTTTACAACATTCCTGGCCTATCGGCCCCTACTTCTCGATGGGAACATTATATACGTCTATAACGTAACATAACCTAACCTAACCCATCTAGCCCCTCGCTGGTAATATTTTACAGAATCCCGTTCGTGTCGTCCCGTACGTCTCGGTTGGGATATTATATACGTCTATATCGTTATATATCCTGACCTAAGGCAGGCTATCATCTCGTATGCAGTATTTTACAACATTCCTGGCATATCGGAGCCTACTTCTCGGTGGGAACATTGTATACGTCTATAACGTATCACAACCTAACCTAACCCATCTAGCCCCTCGCTGGTAATGTTTTACAGAATCCCGTTCCTGTCGTCCCGTACATCTCGGTTGGGATATTATATACGTCTATAGCGTTATATATCCTAACCTAAGGCAGGCTAACATCTCGGATACAGTATTTTACAACACTCCTGGCGCATGGGCTCTACTTCTCGGTGGGAACATTATACACGTCTATAACGTAACATAACCTAACCTAACCCATCTAGCCCCTCGCTGGTAATGTTTTACAGAATCCCGTTCGTGTCGTCCCGTACATCTCGGTTGGGATATTATATACGCCTATAGCGTCATATATACTTACCTAAGGCAGGCTAACATCTCGGATATAGTATTTTGCAACATTCCTGGCGCATCGGCCTCTACTTCTCGGTGGGAACATTATATAGGTCTATAACGTAATATAACCTATCTTAACACATCTAGACCCTCGCTGGTAATGTTTTACAGAATCCCGGTCGTGTCGTCCCGTACGTTTCGGTTGGGACATTATATACGTCTACAGCGTTATATATCCTAACCTAAGTCAGGCTAACATCTCGGATATAGTATTTTACAGCATTCCTGTCGCATCGGCCTCTACTTCTCGGTGGGAACATTATATTCCTCTATAACGTATCACAACCTAACCTAACCCATCTAGCCCCTCGCTGGTAATGTTTTACAGAATCCTGTTCGTGTCGTCCTGTACGTTTCGGTTGGGATATTATATACGTCTATAGCGTTATATATCCTGACCTAAGGCAGGCTATCATCTCGGATGCAATATTTTACAACATTCCTGGCCTATCGGCCCCTACTTCTCGATGGGAACATTATATACGTCTATAACGTAACATAGCCTAACCTAACCCATCTAGCCCCTCGCTGGTAATATTTTACAGAATCCCGTTCGTGTCGTCCCGTACGTCTCGGTTGGGATATTATATACGTCTATATCGTTATATATCCTGACCTAAGGCAGGCTATCATCTCGGATGCAGTATTTTACAGCATTCCTGGCATTTCGGAGCCTACTTCGCGGTGGGAACATTGTATACGTCTATAACGTATCACAACCTAACCTAACCCATCTAGCCCCTCGCTGGTAATGTTTTACAGAATCCCGTTCCTGTCGTCCCGTACATCTCGGTTGGGATATTATATACGTCTATAGCGTTATATATCCTAACCTAAGGCAGGCTAACATCTCGGATACAGTATTTTACAACATTCCTGGCGCATGGGCTCTACTTCTCGGTGGGAACATTATACACGTCTATAACGTAACGTAACCTAACCTAACCCATCTAGCCCCTCGCTGGTAATGTTTTACAGAATCCCGTTCGTGTCGTCCCGTACATCTCGGTTGGGATATTATATACGCCTATAGCGTTGTATATACTAACCTAAGGCAGGCTAACATCTCGGATATAGTATTTTGCAACATTCCTGGCGCATCGGCCTCTACTTCTCGGTGGGAACATTATATAGGTCTATAACGTAATATAACCTATCTTAACACATCTAGACCCTCGCTGGTAATGTTTTACAGAATCCCGGTCGTGTCGTCCCGTACGTTTCGGTTGGGACATTATATACGTCTACAGCGTTATATATCCTAACATAAGTCAGGCTAACATCTCGGATATAGTATTTTACAACATTCCTGTCGCATCGGCCTCTACTTCTCGGTGGGAACATTATATTCGTCTATAACGTATCACAACCTAACCTAACCCATCTAGCCCCTCGCTGGTAATGTTTTACAGAATCCTGTTCGTGTCGTCCTGTACGCTTCGGTTGGGATATTATATACGTCTATAGCGTTATATATCCTGACCTAAGGCAGGCTATCATCTCGGATGCAATATTTTACAACATTCCTGGCCTATCGGCCCCTACTTCTCGATGGGAACATTATATACGTCTATAACGTAACATAACCTAACCTAACCCATCTAGCCCCTCGCTGGTAATATTTTACAGAATCCCGTTCGTGTCGTCCCGTACGTCTCGGTTGGGATATTATATACGTCTATATCGTTATATATCCTGACCTAAGGCAGGCTATCATCTCGGATGCAGTATTTTACAGCATTCCTGGCATTTCGGAGCCTACTTCTCGGTGGGAACATTGTATACGTCTATAACGTATCACAACCTAACCTAACCCATCTAGCCCCTCGCTGGTAATGTTTTACAGAATCCCGTTCCTGTCGTCCCGTACATCTCGGTTGGGATATTATATACGTCTATAGCGTTATATATCCTAACCTAAGGCAGGCTAACATCTCGGATACAGTATTTTACAACATTCCTGGCGCATGGGCTCTACTTCTCGGTGGGAACATTATACACGTCTATAACGTAACATAACCTAACGTAACCCATCTAGCCCCTCGCTGGTAATGTTTTACAGAATCCCGTTCGTGTCGTCCCGTACATCTCGGTTGGGATATTATATACGCCTATAGCGTTATATATACTAACCTAAGGCAGGCTAACATCTCGGATATAGTATTTTGCAACATTCCTGGCGCATCGGCCTCTACTTCTCGGTGGGAACATTATATAGGTCTATAACGTAATATAACCTATCTCAACACATCTAGACCCTCGCTGGTATTGTTTTACAGAATCCCGGTCGTGTCGTCCCGTACGTCTCGGTTGGTACATTATATACGTCTACAGCGTTATATATCCTAACCTAAGTCAGGCTAACATCTCGGTTATAGTATTTTACAACATTCCTGTCGCATCGGCCTCTACTTCTCGGTGGGAACATTATATTCGTCTATAACATAATATAACCTAACCTAACACATCTAGCCCCTCGCTGGTAATGTTTTACAGAATCCGGTCCGTTTCGTCCCGTACATCTCGGTTGGGATATTATATACGTCTATAGCGTTATATATCCTAACCTAAGGCAGGCTAACATCTCGGATGCAGTATTGTACAACATTCCTGCCTTATCGGCCAATACTTCTCGGTGGGAACATAATATACGTCTATAACGTAACGTAACCTAACCTAACCAATCTAGCCCCTCGCTGGTAATGTTTTACAGAATCCCGTTCCTGTCGTCCCGTACGTCTCGGTTGGGACATTTTCTACGTCTATAGCGTTATATAACCTAACCTAAGGCAGGTTATCATCCCGGATGTAGTACTTTACAACATTCCTGGCGTATCGGCAACTACTTCTCGGTGGGAACATTATACACGTCTATAACGTAACATAACCTAACCTAACCCATCTAGCCCTCGCTGGTAATGTTTTACAGAATCCCGTTCGTGTCGTCCCGTACATCTCGGTTGGGATATTATATACGCCTATAGCGTTATATATACTAACCTACGGCAGGCAAACATCTCGGATATAGTATTTCACAACATTCCTGGCGCATCGGCCTCTACTTCTCGGTGGGAACATTATATAGGTCTATAACGTAATATAACCTATCTTAACACATCTAGACCCACGCTGGTAATGTTTTACAGAATCCCGGTCGTGTCGTCCCGTACGTTTCGGTTGGGACATCATATACGTCTACAGCGTTATATATCCTAACCTAAGTCAGGCTAACATCTCGGATATAGTATTTTACAACATTCCTGTCGCATCGGCCTCTACTTCTCGGTGGGAACATTATATTCGTCTATAACGTATCACAACCTAACCTAACCCATCTAGCCCCTCGCTGGTAATGTTTTACAGAATCCTGTTCGTGTCGTCCTGTACGTTTCGGTTGGGATATTATATACGTCTATAGCGTTATATATCCTGACCTAAGGCAGGCTATCATCTCGGATGCAATATTTTACAACATTCCTGGCCTATCGGCCCCTACTTCTCGATGGGAACATTATATACGTCTATAACGTAACATAACCTAACCTAACCCATCTAGCCCCTCGCTGGTAATATTTTACAGAATCCCGTTCGTGTCGTCCCGTACATCTCGGTTGGGATATTATATACGCCTATAGCGTTATATATACTAACCTAAGGCAGGCTAACATCTCGGATATAGTATTTTGCAACATTCCTGGCGCATCGGCCTCTACTTCTCGGTGGGAACATTATATAGGTCTATAACGTAATACAACCTATCTCAACACATCTAGACCCTCGCTGGTATTGTTTTACAGAATCCCGGTCGTGTCGTCCCGTACGTCTCGGTTGGTACATTATATACGTCTACAGCGTTATATATCCTAACCTAAGTCAGGCTAACATCTCGGTTATAGTATTTTACAACATTCCTGTCGCATCGGCCTCTACTTCTCGGTGGGAACATTATATTCGTCTATAACATAATATAACCTAACCTAACCCATCTAGCCCCTCGCTGGTAATGTTTTACAGAATCCCGTTCGTGTCGTCCCGTACATCTCGGTTGGGATATTATATACGCCTATAGCGTCATATATACTTACCTAAGGCAGGCTAACATCTCGGATATAGTATTTTGCAACATTCCTGGCGCATCGGCCTCTACTTCTCGGTGGGAACATTATATAGGTCTATAACGTAACATAACCTAACCTAACCCATCTAGCCCCTCGCTGGTAATATTTTACAGAATCCCGTTCGTGTCGTCCGGTACGTCTCGGTTGGGATATTATATAGGTCTACATCGTTATATATTCTGACCTAAGGCAGGCTATCATCTCGGATGCAGTATTTTACAGCATTCCTGGCATATCGGAGCCTACTTCTCGGTGGGAACATTGTATACGTCTATAACGTATCACAACCTAACCTAACCCATCTAGCCCCTCGCTGGTAATGTTTTACAGAATCCCGTTCCTGTCGTCCCGTACATCTCGGTTGGGATATTATAGACGTCTATAGCGTTATATATCCTAACCTAAGGCAGGCTAAGATCTCGGATACAGTATTTTACAACATTCCAGGCGCATCGGCTCTACTTCTCAGTTGGAACATTATACACGTCTATAACGTAACATAACCTAACCAAACCCATCTAGCCCCTCGCTGGTAATGTTTTACAGAATCCCGTTCGTGTCGTCCCGTACGTCTCGGTTGGGACATTATATACGTCTACAGCGTTATATATCCTAACCTAAGTCAGGCTAACATCTCGGTTATAGTATTTTACAACATTCCTGTCGCATCGGCCTCCACTTCTCGGTGGGAACATTATATTCGTCTATAACATAATATAACCTAACCTAACACATCTAGACCCTCGCTGGTAATGTTTTACAGAATCCCGGTCGTGTCGTCCCATACGTCTCGGCTGGGACATTATATACGTCTACAGCGTTATATATCCTAACCTAAGTCAGGCTAACATCTCGGATATAGTATTTTACAACATTCCTGTCGCATCGGCCTCTACTTCTTGGTGGGAACATTATATTCGTCTATAACGTAATATAACCTAACCTAACACATCTAGCCCCTCGCTGGTAATGTTTTACAGAATCCGGTTCGTTTCGTCCCGTACATCTCGGTTTTGATATTATATACGTCTATAGCGTTATATATCCTAACCTAAGGCAGGCTGACATCTCGGATGCAGTATTGTACAACATTCCTTCCGTATCGGCCAATACTTCTCGGTGGGAACAAAATTTACGTCTATAACGTAACATAACCTAACCTAACCCATCTAGCCCCTCGCTGGTAATGTTTTACAGAATCCCGTTCGTGTCGTCCCGTACGTCTCGGTTGGGATATTATATACGTCTATAGCGTTATATATCATGACCTAAGGCAGGCTATCATCTCGGATGCTGTATTTTACAACATTCCTGGCATATCGGATCCTACTTCTCGGTGGAAACATTGTATACGTCTATAACGTATCTCAACCTAACCTAACCCATGTAGCCGCTCGCTGGTAATGTTTTACAGAATCCCGTTCCTCTCGTCCCGTACATCTCGGTTGGGACATTTTCTGCGTCTATAGCGTTATATAACCTAACCTAAGGCAGGTTATCATCCCGGATGTAGTACTTTACAACATTCCTGGCGTATCGGCAACTACTTCTCGGTGGGAACATTATACACGTCTATAACGTAACATAACCTAACCTAACCCATCTAGCCCTCGCTGGTAATGTTTTGCAGAATCCCGTTCGTGTCGTCCCGTACATCTCGGTTGGGATATTATATACGCCTATAGCGTTATATATACTAACCTAAGGCAGGCAAACATCTCGGATATAGTATTTCACAACATTCCTGGCGCATCGGCCTCTACTTCTCGGTTGGAACATTATATAGGTCTATAACGTAATATAACCTATCTTAACACATCTAGACCCTCGCTGGTAATGTTTTACAGAATCCCGGTCGTGTCGTCCCGTACGTTTCGGTTGGGACATTATATACGTCTATAGCGTTATATATCCTAACCTAAGTCAGGCTAACATCTCGGATATAGTATTTTACAACATTCCTGTCGCGTCGGCCTCTACTTCTCGGTGGGAACATTATATTCGTCTATAACGTATCACAACCTAACCTAACCCATCTAGCCCCTCGCTGGTAATGTTTTACAGAATCCTGTTCGTGTCGTCCTGTACGTTTCGGTTGGGATATTATATACGTCTATAGCGTTATATATCCTGACCTAAGGCAGGCTATCATCTCGGATGCAATATTTTACAACATTCCTGGCCTATCGGCCCCTACTTCTCGATGGGAACATTATATACGTCTATAACGTAACATAACCTAACCTAACCCATCTAGCCCCTCGCTGGTAATATTTTACAGAATCCCGTTCGTGTCGTCCCGTACGTCTCGGTTGGGATATTATATACGTCTATATCGTTATATATCCTGACCTAAGGCAGGCTATCATCTCGTATGCAGTATTTTACAACATTCCTGGCATATCGGAGCCTACTTCTCGGTGGGAACATTGTATACGTCTATAACGTATCACAGCCTAACCTAACCCATCTAGCCCCTCGCTGGTAATGTTTTACAGAATCCCGTTCCTGTCGTCCCGTACGTCTCGGTTGGGATATTATATACGTCTATAGCGTTATATATCCTAACCTAAGGCAGGCTAACATCTCGGATGCAGTATTGTACAACATTCCTGCCTTATCGGCCAATACTTCTCGGTGGGAACATAATATACGTCTATAACGTAACGTAACCTAACCTAACCAATCTAGCCCCTCGCTGGTAATGTTTTACAGAATCCCGTTCCTGTCGTCCCGTACGTCTCGGTTGGGACATTTTCTACGTCTATAGCGTTATATAACCTAACCTAAGGCAGGTTATCATCCCGGATGTAGTACTTTACAACATTCCTGGCGTATCGGCAACTACTTCTCGGTGGGAACATTATACACGTCTATAACGTAACATAACCTAACCTAACCCATCTAGCCCTCGCTGGTAATGTTTTACAGAATCCCGTTCGTGTCGTCCCGTACATCTCGGTTGGGATATTATATACGCCTATAGCGTTATATATACTAACCTACGGCAGGCAAACATCTCGGATATAGTATTTCACAACATTCCTGGCGCATCGGCCTCTACTTCTCGGTGGGAACATTATATAGGTCTATAACGTAATATAACCTATCTTAACACATCTAGACCCACGCTGGTAATGTTTTACAGAATCCCGGTCGTGTCGTCCCGTACGTTTCGGTTGGGACATCATATACGTCTACAGCGTTATATATCCTAACCTAAGTCAGGCTAACATCTCGGATATAGTATTTTACAACATTCCTGTCGCATCGGCCTCTACTTCTCGGTGGGAACATTATATTCGTCTATAACGTATCACAACCTAACCTAACCCATCTACCCCTCGCTGGTAATGTTTTACAGAATCCTGTTCGTGTCGTCCTGTACGTTTCGGTTGGGATATTATATACGTCTATAGCGTTATATATCCTGACCTAAGGCAGGCTATCATCTCGGATGCAATATTTTACAACATTCCTGGCCTATCGGCCCCTACTTCTCGATGGGAACATTATATACGTCTATAACGTAACATAACCTAACCTAACCCATCTAGCCCCTCGCTGGTAATATTTTACAGAATCCCGTTCGTGTCGTCCCGTACGTCTCGGTTGGGATATTATATACGTCTATATCGTTATATATCCTAACCTAAGGCAGGCTAACATCTCGGATACAGTATTTTACAACATTCCTGGCGCATGGGCTCTACTTCTCGGTGGGAACATTATACACGTCTATAACGTAACATAACCTAACCTAACCCATCTAGCCCCTCGCTGGTAATGTTTTACAGAATCCCGTTCGTGTCGTCCCGTACATCTCGGTTGGGATATTATATACGCCTATAGCGTTATATGTACTAACATAAGGCAGGCTAACATCTCGGATATAGTATTTTGCAACATTCCTGGCGCATCGGCCTCTACTTCTCGGTGGGAACATTATATAGGTCTATAACGTAATACAACCTATCTCAACACATCTAGACCCTCGCTGGTATTGTTTTACAGAATCCCAGTCGTGTCGTCCCGTACGTCTCGGTTGGTACATTATATACGTCTACAGCGTTATATATCCTAACCTAAGTCAGGCTAACATCTCGGTTATAGTATTTTACAACATTCCTGTCGCATCGGCCTCTACTTCTCGGTGGGAACATTATATTCGTCTATAACATAATATAACCTAACCTAACCCATCTAGCCCCTCGCTGGTAATGTTTTACAGAATCCCGGTCGTGTCGTCCCGTACGTTTCGGTTGGGACATTATATACGTCTACAGCGTTATATATCCTAACCTAAGTCAGGCTAACATCTCGGATATAGTATTTTACAGCATTCCTGTCGCATCGGCCTCTACTTCTCGGTGGGAACATTATATTCCTCTATAACGTATCACAACCTAACCTAATCCATCTAGCCCCTCGCTGGTAATGTTTTACAGAATCCTGTTCGTGTCGTCCTGTACGTTTCGGTTGGGATATTATATACGTCTATAGCGTTATATATCCTGACCTAAGGCAGGCTATCATCTCGGATGCAATATTTTACAACATTCCTGGCCTATCGGCCCCTACATCTCGATGGGAACATTATATACGTCTATAACGTAACATAACCTAACCTAACCCATCTAGCCCCTCGCTGGTAATATTTTACAGAATCCCGTTCGTGTCGTCCCGTACGTCTCGGTTGGGATATTATATACGTCTATATCGTTATATATCCTGACCTAAGGCAGGCTATCATCTCGGATGCAGTATTTTACAGCATTCCTGGCATATCGGAGCCTACTTCTCGGTGGGAACATTGTATACGTCTATAACGTATCACAACCTAACCTAACCCATCTAGGCCCTATCTGGTAATGTTTTACAGAATCCCGTTCCTGTCGTCCCGTACATCTCGGTTGGGATATTATATACGTCTATAGCGTTATATATCCTAACCTAAGGCAGGCTAACATCTCGGATACAGTATTTTACAACATTCCTGGCGCATGGGCTCTACTTCTCGGTGGGAACATTATACACGTCTATAACGTAACATAACCTAACCTAACCCATCTAGCCCCTCGCTGGTAATGTTTTACAGAATCCCGTTCGTGTCGTCCCGTACATCTCGGTTGGGATATTATATACGCCTATAGCGTTATATATACTAACCTAAGGCAGGCTAACATCTCGGATATAGTATTTTGCAACATTCCTGGCGCATCGGCCTCTACTTCTCGGTGGGAACATTATATAGGTCTATAACGTAATACAACCTATCTCAACACATCTAGACCCTCGCTGGTATTGTTTTACAGAATCCCGGTCGTGTCGTCCCGTACGTCTCGGTTGGTACATTATATACGTCTACAGCGTTATATATCCTAACCTAAGTCAGGCTAACATCTCGGTTATAGTATTTTACAACATTCCTGTCGCATCGGCCTCTACTTCTCGGTGGGAACATTATATTCGTCTATAACATAATATAACCTAACCTAACCCATCTAGCCCCTCGCTGGTAATGTTTTACAGAATCCCGTTCGTGTCGTCCCGTACATCTCGGTTGGGATATTATATACGCCTATAGCGTCATATATACTTACCTAAGGCAGGCTAACATCTCGGATATAGTATTTTGCAACATTCCTGGCGCATCGGCCTCTACTTCTCGGTGGGAACATTATATAGGTCTATAACGTAACATAACCTAACCTAACCCATCTAGCCCCTCGCTGGTAATATTTTACAGAATCCCGTTCGTGTCGTCCGGTACGTCTCGGTTGGGATATTATATAGGTCTATATCGTTATATATTCTGACCTAAGGCAGGCTATCATCTCGGATGCAGTATTTTACAGCATTCCTGGCATATCGGAGCCTACTTCTCGGTGGGAACATTGTATACGTCTATAACGTATCACAACCTAACCTAACCCATCTAGCCCCTCGTTGGTAATGTTTTACAGAATCCCGTTCGTGTCGTCCCGTACGTCTCGGTTGGGACATTATATACGTCTACAGCGTTATATATCCTAACCTAAGTCAGGCTAACATCTCGGTTATAGTATTTTACAACATTCCTGTCGCATCGGCCTCCACTTCTCGGTGGGAACATTATATTCGTCTATAACATAATATAACCTAACCTAACACATCTAGACCCTCGCTGGTAATGTTTTACAGAATCCCGGTCGTGTCGTCCCATACGTCTCGGCTGGGACATTATATACGTCTACAGCGTTATATATCCTAACCTAAGTCAGGCTAACATCTCGGATATAGTATTTTACAACATTCCTGTCGCATCGGCCTCTACTTCTTGGTGGGAACATTATATTCGTCTATAACGTAATATAACCTAACCTAACACATCTAGCCCCTCGCTGGTAATGTTTTACAGAATCCGGTTCGTTTCGTCCCGTACATCTCGGTTTTGATATTATATACGTCTATAGCGTTATATATCCTAACCTAAGGCAGGCTGACATCTCGGATGCAGTATTGTACAACATTCCTTCCGTATCGGCCAATACTTCTCGGTGGGAACAAAATTTACGTCTATAACGTAACATAACCTAACCTAACCCATCTAGCCCCTCGCTGGTAATGTTTTACAGAATCCCGTTCGTGTCGTCCCGTACATCTCGGTTGGGATATTATATACGCCGATAGCGTTATTTATACTAACCTAAGGCAGGCTAACATATCGGATATAGTATTTTGCAACATTCCTGGCGCATCGGCCTCTACTTCTCGGTGGGAACATTATATAGGTCTATAACGTAATATAACCTATCTTAACACATCTAGCCCATCGCCGGTAATGTTTTACAGAATCCGGTTCGTTTCGTCCCGTACATCTCGGTTGGGATATTATATACGTCTATAGCGTTATATATCCTAACCTAAGGCAGGCTAACATCTCGGATGCAGTATTGTACAACATTCCTGCCGTATCGGCCAATACTTCTCTGTGGGAACATAATATACGTCTATAACGTAACATAACCTAACCTAACCCTTCGAGCCCCTCGCTGGTAATGTTTTACAGAATCCCGTTCGTGTCGTCCCGTACGTCTC
This sequence comes from Xylocopa violacea, assembly GCA_963969225.1. NCBI lineage: Eukaryota > Metazoa > Arthropoda > Insecta > Hymenoptera > Apidae > Xylocopa > Xylocopa violacea. Next base: position 13,677,968 of record CAXAJV010000008.1, on the reverse strand, counting down.
GGTTGGGATATTATATACGTCTATAGCGTTATATATCATGACCTAAGGCAGGCTATCATCTCGGATGCTGTATTTTACAACATTCCTGGCATATCGGATCCTACTTCTCGGTGGAAACATTGTATACGTCTATAACGTATCTCAACCTAACCTAACCCATGTAGCCGCTCGCTGGTAATGTTTTACAGAATCCCGTTCCTCTCGTCCCGTACATCTCGGTTGGGACATTTTCTACGTCTATAGCGTTATATAACCTAACCTAAGGCAGGTTATCATCCCGGATGTAGTACTTTACAACATTCCTGGCGTATCGGGAACTACTTCTCGGTGGGAACATTATACACGTCTATAACGTAACATAACCTAACCTAACCCATCTAGCCCTCGCTGGTAATGTTTTGCAGAATCCCGTTCGTGTCGTCCCGTACATCTCGGTTGGGATATTATATACGCCTATAGCGTTATATATACTAACCTAAGGCAGGCAAACATCTCGGATATAGTATTTCACAACATTCCTGGCGCATCGGCCTCTACTTCTCGGTGGGAACATCATATAGGTCTATAACGTAATATAACCTATCTTAACACATCTAGACCCTCGCTGGTAATGTTTTACAGAATCCCGGTCGTGTCGTCCCGTACGTTTCGGTTGGGACATTATATACGTCTATAGCGTTATATATCCTAACCTAAGTCAGGCTAACATCTCGGATATAGTATTTTACAACATTCCTGTCGCGTCGGCCTCTACTTCTCGGTGGGAACATTATATTCGTCTATAACGTATCACAACCTAACCTAACCCATCTAGCCCCTCGCTGGTAATGTTTTACAGAATCCTGTTCGTGTCGTCCTGTACGTTTCGGTTGGGATATTATATACGTCTATAGCGTTATATATCCTGACCTAAGGCAGGCTATCATCTCGGATGCTGTATTTTACAACATTCCTGGCATATCGGATCCTACTTCTCGGTGGAAACATTGTATACGTCTATAACGTATCTCAACCTAACCTAACCCATGTAGCCGCTCGCTGGTAATGTTTTACAGAATCCCGTTCCTCTCGTCCCGTACATCTCGGTTGGGACATTTTCTACGTCTATAGCGTTATATAACCTAACCTAAGGCAGGTTATCATCCCGGATGTAGTACTTTACAACATTCCTGGCGTATCGGCAACTACTTCTCGGTGGGAACATTATACACGTCTATAACGTAACATAACCTAACCTAACCCATCTAGCCCTCGCTGGTAATGTTTTGCAGAATCCCGTTCGTGTCGTCCCGTACATCTCGGTTGGGATATTATATACGCCTATAGCGTTATATATACTAACCTAAGGCAGGCAAACATCTCGGATATAGTATTTCACAACATTCCTGGCGCATCGGCCTCTACTTCTCGGTGGGAACATTATATAGGTCTATAACGTAATATAACCTATCTTAACACATCTAGACCCTCGCTGGTAATGTTTTACAGAATTCCGGTCGTGTCGTCCCGTACGTTTCGGTTGGGACATTATATACGTCTATAGCGTTATATATCCTAACCTAAGTCAGGCTAACATCTCGGATATAGTATTTTACAACATTCCTGTCGCGTCGGCCTCTACTTCTCGGTGGGAACATTATATTCGTCTATAACGTATCACAACCTAACCTAACCCATCTAGCCCCTCGCTGGTAATGTTTTACAGAATCCTGTTCGTGTCGTCCTGTACGTTTCGGTTGGGATATTATATACGTCTATAGCGTTATATATCCTGACCTAAGGCAGGCTATCATCTCGGATGCAATATTTTACAACATTCCTGGCCTATCGGCCCCTACTTCTCGATGGGAACATTATATACGTCTATAACGTAACATAACCTAACCTAACCCATCTAGCCCCTCGCTGGTAATATTTTACAGAATCCCGTTCGTGTCGTCCCGTACGTCTCGGTTGGGATATTATATACGTCTATATCGTTATATATCCTGACCTAAGGCAGGCTATCATCTCGTATGTAGTATTTTACAACATTCCTGGCATATCGGAGCCTACTTCTCGGTGGGAACATTGTATACGTCTATAACGTATCACAACCTAACCTAACCCATCTAGCCCCTCGCTGGTAATGTTTTACAGAATCCCGTTCCTGTCGTCCCGTACATCTCGGTTGGGATATTATATACGTCTATAGCGTTATATATCCTAACCTAAGTCAGGCTAACATCTCGGTTATAGAATTTTACAACATTCCTGTCGCATCGGCCTCTACTTCTCGGTGGGAACATTATATTCGTCTATAACATAATATAACCTAACCTAACCCATCTAGCCCCTCGCTGGTAATGTTTTACAGAATCCCGTTCGTGTCGTCCCGTACATCTCGGTTGGGATATTATATACGCCTATAGCGTCATATATACTTACCTAAGGCAGGCTAACATCTCGGATATAGTATTTTGCAACATTCCTGGCGCATCGGCCTCTACTTCTCGGTGGGAACATTATATAGGTCTATAACGTAATATAACCTATCTTAACACATCTAGACCCTCGCTGGTAATGTTTTACAGAATCCCGGTCGTGTCGTCCCGTACGTTTCGGTTGGGACATTATATACGTCTACAGCGTTATATATCCTAACCTAAGTCAGGCTAACATCTCGGATATAGTATTTTACAGCATTCCTGTCGCATCGGCCTCTACTTCTCGGTGGGAACATTATATTCCTCTATAACGTATCACAACCTAACCTAACCCATCTAGCCCCTCGCTGGTAATGTTTTACAGAATCCCGTTCGTGTCGTCCCGTACATCTCGGTTGGGATATTATATACGCCTATAGCGTCATATATACTTACCTAAGGCAGGCTAACATCTCGGATATAGTATTTTGCAACATTCCTGGCGCATCGGCCTCTACTTCTCGGTGGGAACATTATATAGGTCTATAACGTAATACAACCTATCTCAACACATCTAGACCCTCGCTGGTATTGTTTTACAGAATCCCAGTCGTGTCGTCCCGTACGTCTCGGTTGGTACATTATATACGTCTACAGCGTTATATATCCTAACCTAAGTCAGGCTAACATCTCGGTTATAGTATTTTACAACATTCCTGTCGCATCGGCCTCTACTTCTCGGTGGGAACATTATATTCGTCTATAACATAATATAACCTAACCTAACCCATCTAGCCCCTCGCTGGTAATGTTTTACAGAATCCCGTTCGTGTCGTCCCGTACATCTCGGTTGGGATATTATATACGCCTATAGCGTCATATATACTTACCTAAGGCAGGCTAACATCTCGGATATAGTATTTTGCAACATTCCTGGCGCATCGGCCTCTACTTCTCGGTGGGAACATTATATAGGTCTATAACGTAATATAACCTATCTTAACACATCTAGACCCTCGCTGGTAATGTTTTACAGAATCCCGGTCGTGTCGTCCCGTACGTTTCGGTTGGGACATTATATACGTCTACAGCGTTATATATCCTAACCTAAGTCAGGCTAACATCTCGGATATAGTATTTTACAGCATTCCTGTCGCATCGGCCTCTACTTCTCGGTGGGAACATTATATTCCTCTATAACGTATCACAACCTAACCTAATCCATCTAGCCCCTCGCTGGTAATGTTTTATAGAATCCTGTTCGTGTCGTCCTGTACGTTTCGGTTGGGATATTATATACGTCTATAGCGTTATATATCCTGACCTAAGGCAGGCTATCATCTCGGATGCAATATTTTACAACATTCCTGGCCTATCGGCCCCTACATCTCGATGGGAACATTATATACGTCTATAACGTAACATAACCTAACCTAACCCATCTAGCCCCTCGCTGGTAATATTTTACAGAATCCCGTTCGTGTCGTCCCGTACGTCTCGGTTGGGATATTATATACGTCTATATCGTTATATATCCTGACCTAAGGCAGGCTATCATCTCGGATGCAGTATTTTACAGCATTCCTGGCATATCGGAGCCTACTTCTCGGTGGGAACATTGTATACGTCTATAACGTATCACAACCTAACCTAACCCATCTAGGCCCTATCTGGTAATGTTTTACAGAATCCCGTTCCTGTCGTCCCGTACATCTCGGTTGGGATATTATATACGCCTATAGCGTTATATATACTAACCTAAGGCAGGCTAACATCTCGGATATAGTATTTTGCAACATTCCTGGCGCATCGGCCTCTACTTCTCGGTGGGAACATTATATAGGTCTATAACGTAATACAACCTATCTCAACACATCTAGACCCTCGCTGGTATTGTTTTACAGAATCCCGGTCGTGTCGTCCCGTACGTCTCGGTTGGTACATTATATACGTCTACAGCGTTATATATCCTAACCTAAGTCAGGCTAACATCTCGGTTATAGTATTTTACAACATTCCTGTCGCATCGGCCTCTACTTCTCGGTGGGAACATTATATTCGTCTATAACATAATATAACCTAACCTAACCCATCTAGCCCCTCGCTGGTAATGTTTTACAGAATCCCGTTCGTGTCGTCCCGTACATCTCGGTTGGGATATTATATACGCCTATAGCGTCATATATACTTACCTAAGGCAGGCTAACATCTCGGATATAGTATTTTGCAACATTCCTGGCGCATCGGCCTCTACTTCTCGGTGGGAACATTATATAGGTCTATAACGTAACATAACCTAACCTAACCCATCTAGCCCCTCGCTGGTAATATTTTACAGAATCCCGTTCGTGTCGTCCGGTACGTCTCGGTTGGGATATTATATAGGTCTATATCGTTATATATTCTGACCTAAGGCAGGCTATCATCTCGGATGCAGTATTTTACAGCATTCCTGGCATATCGGAGCCTACTTCTCGGTGGGAACATTGTATACGTCTATAACGTATCACAACCTAACCTAACCCATCTAGCCCCTCGTTGGTAATGTTTTACAGAATCCCGTTCGTGTCGTCCCGTACGTCTCGGTTGGGACATTATATACGTCTACAGCGTTATATATCCTAACCTAAGTCAGGCTAACATCTCGGTTATAGTATTTTACAACATTCCTGTCGCATCGGCCTCCACTTCTCGGTGGGAACATTATATTCGTCTATAACATAATATAACCTAACCTAACACATCTAGACCCTCGCTGGTAATGTTTTACAGAATCCCGGTCGTGTCGTCCCATACGTCTCGGCTGGGACATTATATACGTCTACAGCGTTATATATCCTAACCTAAGTCAGGCTAACATCTCGGATATAGTATTTTACAACATTCCTGTCGCATCGGCCTCTACTTCTTGGTGGGAACATTATATTCGTCTATAACGTAATATAACCTAACCTAACACATCTAGCCCCTCGCTGGTAATGTTTTACAGAATCCGGTTCGTTTCGTCCCGTACATCTCGGTTTTGATATTATATACGTCTATAGCGTTATATATCCTAACCTAAGGCAGGCTGACATCTCGGATGCAGTATTGTACAACATTCCTTCCGTATCGGCCAATACTTCTCGGTGGGAACAAAATTTACGTCTATAACGTAACATAACCTAACCTAACCCATCTAGCCCCTCGCTGGTAATGTTTTACAGAATCCCGTTCGTGTCGTCCCGTACATCTCGGTTGGGATATTATATACGCCGATAGCGTTATTTATACTAACCTAAGGCAGGCTAACATATCGGATATAGTATTTTGCAACATTCCTGGCGCATCGGCCTCTACTTCTCGGTGGGAACATTATATAGGTCTATAACGTAATATAACCTATCTTAACACATCTAGCCCATCGCCGGTAATGTTTTACAGAATCCGGTTCGTTTCGTCCCGTACATCTCGGTTGGGATATTATATACGTCTATAGCGTTATATATCCTAACCTAAGGCAGGCTAACATCTCGGATGCAGTATTGTACAACATTCCTGCCGTATCGGCCAATACTTCTCTGTGGGAACATAATATACGTCTATAACGTAACATAACCTAACCTAACCCTTCGAGCCCCTCGCTGGTAATGTTTTACAGAATCCCGTTCGTGTCGTCCCGTACGTCTCGGTTGGGATATTATATACGTCTATAGCGTTATATATCATGACCTAAGGCAGGCTATCATCTCGGATGCTGTATTTTACAACATTCCTGGCATATCGGATCCTACTTCTCGGTGGAAACATTGTATACGTCTATAACGTATCTCAACCTAACCTAACCCATGTAGCCGCTCGCTGGTAATGTTTTACAGAATCCCGTTCCTCTCGTCCCGTACATCTCGGTTGGGACATTTTCTACGTCTATAGCGTTATATAACCTAACCTAAGGCAGGTTATCATCCCGGATGTAGTACTTTACAACATTCCTGGCGTATCGGGAACTACTTCTCGGTGGGAACATTATACACGTCTATAACGTAACATAACCTAACCTAACCCATCTAGCCCTCGCTGGTAATGTTTTGCAGAATCCCGTTCGTGTCGTCCCGTACATCTCGGTTGGGATATTATATACGCCTATAGCGTTATATATACTAACCTAAGGCAGGCAAACATTGCGGATATAGTATTTCACAACATTCCTGGCGCATCGGCCTCTACTTCTCGGTGGGAACATTATATAGGTCTATAACGTAATATAACCTATCTTAACACATCTAGACCCTCGCTGGTAATGTTTTACAGAATCCCGGTCGTGTCGTCCCGTACGTTTCGGTTGGGACATTATATACGTCTATAGCGTTATATATCCTAACCTAAGTCAGGCTAACATCTCGGATATAGTATTTTACAACATTCCTGTCGCGTCGGCCTCTACTTCTCGGTGGGAACATTATATTCGTCTATAACGTATCACAACCTAACCTAACCCATCTAGCCCCTCGCTGGTAATGTTTTACAGAATCCTGTTCGTGTCGTCCTGTACGTTTCGGTTGGGATATTATATACGTCTATAGCGTTATATATCCTGACCTAAGGCAGGCTATCATCTCGGATGCTGTATTTTACAACATTCCTGGCATATCGGATCCTACTTCTCGGTGGAAACATTGTATACGTCTATAACGTATCTCAACCTAACCTAACCCATGTAGCCGCTCGCTGGTAATGTTTTACAGAATCCCGTTCCTCTCGTCCCGTACATCTCGGTTGGGACATTTTCTACGTCTATAGCGTTATATAACCTAACCTAAGGCAGGTTATCATCCCGGATGTAGTACTTTACAACATTCCTGGCGTATCGGCAACTACTTCTCGGTGGGAACATTATACACGTCTATAACGTAACATAACCTAACCTAACCCATCTAGCCCTCGCTGGTAATGTTTTGCAGAATCCCGTTCGTGTCGTCCCGTACATCTCGGTTGGGATATTATATACGCCTATAGCGTTATATATACTAACCTAAGGCAGGCAAACATCTCGGATATAGTATTTCACAACATTCCTGGCGCATCGGCCTCTACTTCTCGGTGGGAACATTATATAGGTCTATAACGTAATATAACCTATCTTAACACATCTAGACCCTCGCTGGTAATGTTTTACAGAATTCCGGTCGTGTCGTCCCGTACGTTTCGGTTGGGACATTATATACGTCTATAGCGTTATATATCCTAACCTAAGTCAGGCTAACATCTCGGATATAGTATTTTACAACATTCCTGTCGCGTCGGCCTCTACTTCTCGGTGGGAACATTATATTCGTCTATAACGTATCACAACCTAACCTAACCCATCTAGCCCCTCGCTGGTAATGTTTTACAGAATCCTGTTCGTGTCGTCCTGTACGTTTCGGTTGGGATATTATATACGTCTATAGCGTTATATATCCTGACCTAAGGCAGGCTATCATCTCGGATGCAATATTTTACAACATTCCTGGCCTATCGGCCCCTACTTCTCGATGGGAACATTATATACGTCTATAACGTAACATAACCTAACCTAACCCATCTAGCCCCTCGCTGGTAATATTTTACAGAATCCCGTTCGTGTCGTCCCGTACGTCTCGGTTGGGATATTATATACGTCTATATCGTTATATATCCTGACCTAAGGCAGGCTATCATCTCGTATGCAGTATTTTACAACATTCCTGGCATATCGGAGCCTACTTCTCGGTGGGAACATTGTATACGTCTATAACGTATCACAACCTAACCTAACCCATCTAGCCCCTCGCTGGTAATGTTTTACAGAATCCCGTTCCTGTCGTCCCGTACATCTCGGTTGGGATATTATATACGTCTATAGCGTTATATATCCTAACCTAAGTCAGGCTAACATCTCGGTTATAGAATTTTACAACATTCCTGTCGCATCGGCCTCTACTTCTCGGTGGGAACATTATATTCGTCTATAACATAATATAACCTAACCTAACCCATCTAGCCCCTCGCTGGTAATGTTTTACAGAATCCCGTTCGTGTCGTCCCGTACATCTCGGTTGGGATATTATATACGCCTATAGCGTCATATATACTTACCTAAGGCAGGCTAACATCTCGGATATAGTATTTTGCAACATTCCTGGCGCATCGGCCTCTACTTCTCGGTGGGAACATTATATAGGTCTATAACGTAATATAACCTATCTTAACACATCTAGACCCTCGCTGGTAATGTTTTACAGAATCCCGGTCGTGTCGTCCCGTACGTTTCGGTTGGGACATTATATACGTCTACAGCGTTATATATCCTAACCTAAGTCAGGCTAACATCTCGGATATAGTATTTTACAGCATTCCTGTCGCATCGGCCTCTACTTCTCGGTGGGAACATTATATTCCTCTATAACGTATCACAACCTAACCTAACCCATCTAGCCCCTCGCTGGTAATGTTTTACAGAATCCCGTTCGTGTCGTCCCGTACATCTCGGTTGGGATATTATATACGCCTATAGCGTTATATATACTAACCTAAGGCAGGCTAACATCTCGGATATAGTATTTTGCAACATTCCTGGCGCATCGGCCTCTACTTCTCGGTGGGAACATTATATAGGTCTATAACGTAATACAACCTATCTCAACACATCTAGACCCTCGCTGGTATTGTTTTACAGAATCCCGGTCGTGTCGTCCCGTACGTCTCGGTTGGTACATTATATACGTCTACAGCGTTATATATCCTAACCTAAGTCAGGCTAACATCACGGTTATAGTATTTTACAACATTCCTGTCGCATCGGCCTCTACTTCTCGGTGGGAACATTATATTCGTCTATAACATAATATAACCTAACCTAACCCATCTAGCCCCTCGCTGGTAATGTTTCACAGAATCCCGTTCGTGTCGTCCCGTACATCTCGGTTGGGATATTATATACGCCTATAGCGTCATATATACTTACCTAAGGCAGGCTAACATCTCGGATATAGTATTTTGCAACATTCCTGGCGCATCGGCCTCTACTTCTCGGTGGGAACATTATATAGGTCTATAACGTAACATAACCTAACCTAACCCATCTAGCCCCTCGCTGGTAATATTTTACAGAATCCCGTTCGTGTCGTCCGGTACGTCTCGGTTGGGATATTATATAGGTCTATATCGTTATATATCCTGACCTAAGGCAGGCTATCATCTCGGATGCAGTATTTTACAGCATTCCTGGCATATCGGAGCCTACTTCTCGGTGGGAACATTGTATACGTCTATAACGTATCACAACCTAACCTAACCCATCTAGCCCCTCGCTGGTAATGTTTTACAGAATCCCGTTCCTGTCGTCCCGTACATCTCGGTTGGGATATTATATACGCCTATAGCGTTATATATCCTTACCTAAGGCAGGCTAAGGTCTCGGATACAGTATTTTACAACATTCCAGGCGCATCGGCTGTACTTCTCAGTTGGAACATTATACACGTCTATAACGTAACATAACCTAACCTAACCCATCTAGCCCCTCGCTGGTAATGTTTTACAGAATCCCGTTCGTGTCGACCCGTACATCTCGGTTGGGATATTATATACGCCTATAGCGTTATATATACTAACCTAAGGCAGGCTAACATCTCGGATATAGTATTTTGCAACATTCCTGGCGCATCGGCCTCTACTTCTCGGTGGGAACATTATATAGGTCTATAACGTAATATAACCTATCTTAACACATCTAGACCCTCGCTGGTATTGTTTTACAGAATCCCGGTCGTGTCGTCCCGTACGTCTCGGTTGGGAGATTATATACGTCTACAGCGTTATATATCCTAACCTAAGTCAGGCTAACATCTCGGTTATAGTATTTTACAACATTCCTGTCGCATCGGCCTCCACTTCTCGGTGGGAACATTATATTCGTCTATAACATAATATAACCTAACCTAACACATCTAGACCCTCGCTGGTAATGTTTTACAGAATTCCGGTCGTGTCGTCCCGTACGTTTCGGTTGGGACATTATATACGTCTATAGCGTTATATATCCTAACCTAAGTCAGGCTAACATCTCGGATATAGTATTTTACAACATTCCTGTCGCGTCGGCCTCTACTTCTCGGTGGGAACATTATATTCGTCTATAACGTATCACAACCTAACCTAACCCATCTAGCCCCTCGCTGGTAATGTTTTACAGAATCCTGTTCGTGTCGTCCTGTACGTTTCGGTTGGGATATTATATACGTCTATAGCGTTATATATCCTGACCTAAGGCAGGCTATCATCTCGGATGCAATATTTTACAACATTCCTGGCCTATCGGCCCCTACTTCTCGATGGGAACATTATATACGTCTATAACGTAACATAACCTAACCTAACCCATCTAGCCCCTCGCTGGTAATATTTTACAGAATCCCGTTCGTGTCGTCCCGTACGTCTCGGTTGGGATATTATATACGTCTATATCGTTATATATCCTGACCTAAGGCAGGCTATCATCTCGTATGCAGTATTTTACAACATTCCTGGCATATCGGAGCCTACTTCTCGGTGGGAACATTGTATACGTCTATAACGTATCACAACCTAACCTAACCCATCTAGCCCCTCGCTGGTAATGTTTTACAGAATCCCGTTCCTGTCGTCCCGTACATCTCGGTTGGGATATTATATACGTCTATAGCGTTATATATCCTAACCTAAGTCAGGCTAACATCTCGGTTATAGAATTTTACAACATTCCTGTCGCATCGGCCTCTACTTCTCGGTGGGAACATTATATTCGTCTATAACATAATATAACCTAACCTAACCCATCTAGCCCCTCGCTGGTAATGTTTTACAGAATCCCGTTCGTGTCGTCCCGTACATCTCGGTTGGGATATTATATACGCCTATAGCGTCATATATACTTACCTAAGGCAGGCTAACATCTCGGATATAGTATTTTGCAACATTCCTGGCGCATCGGCCTCTACTTCTCGGTGGGAACATTATATAGGTCTATAACGTAATATAACCTATCTTAACACATCTAGACCCTCGCTGGTAATGTTTTACAGAATCCCGGTCGTGTCGTCCCGTACGTTTCGGTTGGGACATTATATACGTCTACAGCGTTATATATCCTAACCTAAGTCAGGCTAACATCTCGGATATAGTATTTTACAGCATTCCTGTCGCATCGGCCTCTACTTCTCGGTGGGAACATTATATTCCTCTATAACGTATCACAACCTAACCTAACCCATCTAGCCCCTCGCTGGTAATGTTTTACAGAATCCCGTTCGTGTCGTCCCGTACATCTCGGTTGGGATATTATATACGCCTATAGCGTTATATATACTAACCTAAGGCAGGCTAACATCTCGGATATAGTATTTTGCAACATTCCTGGCGCATCGGCCTCTACTTCTCGGTGGGAACATTATATAGGTCTATAACGTAATACAACCTATCTCAACACATCTAGACCCTCGCTGGTATTGTTTTACAGAATCCCGGTCGTGTCGTCCCGTACGTCTCGGTTGGTACATTATATACGTCTACAGCGTTATATATCCTAACCTAAGTCAGGCTAACATCACGGTTATAGTATTTTACAACATTCCTGTCGCATCGGCCTCTACTTCTCGGTGGGAACATTATATTCGTCTATAACATAATATAACCTAACCTAACCCATCTAGCCCCTCGCTGGTAATGTTTCACAGAATCCCGTTCGTGTCGTCCCGTACATCTCGGTTGGGATATTATATACGCCTATAGCGTCATATATACTTACCTAAGGCAGGCTAACATCTCGGATATAGTATTTTGCAACATTCCTGGCGCATCGGCCTCTACTTCTCGGTGGGAACATTATATAGGTCTATAACGTAACATAACCTAACCTAACCCATCTAGCCCCTCGCTGGTAATATTTTACAGAATCCCGTTCGTGTCGTCCGGTACGTCTCGGTTGGGATATTATATAGGTCTATATCGTTATATATCCTGACCTAAGGCAGGCTATCATCTCGGATGCAGTATTTTACAGCATTCCTGGCATATCGGAGCCTACTTCTCGGTGGGAACATTGTATACGTCTATAACGTATCACAACCTAACCTAACCCATCTAGCCCCTCGCTGGTAATGTTTTACAGAATCCCGTTCCTGTCGTCCCGTACATCTCGGTTGGGATATTATATACGCCTATAGCGTTATATATCCTTACCTAAGGCAGGCTAAGGTCTCGGATACAGTATTTTACAACATTCCAGGCGCATCGGCTGTACTTCTCAGTTGGAACATTATACACGTCTATAACGTAACATAACCTAACCTAACCCATCTAGCCCCTCGCTGGTAATGTTTTACAGAATCCCGTTCGTGTCGACCCGTACATCTCGGTTGGGATATTATATACGCCTATAGCGTTATATATACTAACCTAAGGCAGGCTAACATCTCGGATATAGTATTTTGCAACATTCCTGGCGCATCGGCCTCTACTTCTCGGTGGGAACATTATATAGGTCTATAACGTAATATAACCTATCTTAACACATCTAGACCCTCGCTGGTATTGTTTTACAGAATCCCGGTCGTGTCGTCCCGTACGTCTCGGTTGGGAGATTATATACGTCTACAGCGTTATATATCCTAACCTAAGTCAGGCTAACATCTCGGTTATAGTATTTTACAACATTCCTGTCGCATCGGCCTCCACTTCTCGGTGGGAACATTATATTCGTCTATAACATAATATAACCTAACCTAACACATCTAGACCCTCGCTGGTAATGTTTTACAGAATCCCGGTCGTGTCGTCCCATACGTCTCGGCTGGGACATTATATACGTCTACAGCGTTATATATCCTAACCTAAGTCAGGCTAACATCTCGGATATAGTATTTTACAACATTCCTGTCGCATCGGCCAATACTTCTCGGTGGGAACAAAATTTACGTCTATAACGTAACATAACCTAACCTAACCCATCTAGCCCCTCGCTGGTAATGTTTTACAGAATCCCGTTCGTGTCGTCCCGTACATCTCGGTTGGGATATTATATACGCCGATAGCGTTATTTATACTAACCTAAGGCAGGCTGACATCTCGGATGCAGTATTGTACAACATTCCTTCCGTATCGGCCAATACTTCTCGGTGGGAACAAAATTTACGTCTATAACGTAACATAACCTAACCTAACCCATCTAGCCCCTCGCTGGTAATGTTTTACAGAATCCCGTTCGTGTCGTCCCGTACATCTCGGTTGGGATATTATATACGCCGATAGCGTTATTTATACTAACCTAAGGCAGGCTAACATATCGGATATAGTATTTTGCAACATTCCTGGCGCATCGGCCTCTACTTCTCGGTGGGAACATTATATAGGTCTATAACGTAATATAACCTATCTTAACACATCTAGCCCATCGCGGGTAATGTTTTACAGAATCCGGTTCGTTTCGTCCCGTACATCTCGGTTGGGATATTATATACGTCTATAGCGTTATATATCCTAACCTAAGGCAGGCTAACATCTCGGATGCAGTATTGTACAACATTCCTGCCGTATCGGCCAATACTTCTCTGTGGGAACATAATATACGTCTATAACGTAACATAACCTAACCTAACCCTTCGAGCCCCTCGCTGGTAATGTTTTACAGAATCCCGTTCGTGTCGTCCCGTACGTCTCGGTTGGGATATTATATACGTCTATAGCGTTATATATCATGACCTAAGGCAGGCTATCATCTCGGATGCTGTATTTTACAACATTCCTGGCATATCGGATCCTACTTCTCGGTGGAAACATTGTATACGTCTATAACGTATCTCAACCTAACCTAACCCATGTAGCCGCTCGCTGGTAATGTTTTACAGAATCCCGTTCCTCTCGTCCCGTACATCTCGGTTGGGATATTATATACGTCTATAGCGTTATATATCCTAACCTAAGGCAGGCTAACATCTCGGATACAGTATTTTACAACATTCCTGGCGCATCGGCCTCTATTTCTCGGTGGGAACATTATATTCGTCTATAACGTAATATAACCTAACCAAACACATCTAGCCCCTCGCTGGTAATGTTTTACAGAATCCCGTTCGTGACGTCCAGTTCATCTCGGTTGGGATATTATATACGTCTACAGCGTTATATATCCTGACCTAAGGCAGGCTAACATTTCTCATGCAGTATTTTACGCCGTTCCAGGCGTATCGGCCCATACTTCACGGTGGGTACATAATACACGTCTATAACGTAGCATAACTTAACCTAACCCGCCTAGCCCCTCGCTGGTAATATTTCACAGAATCCCGTTCGTGTCGTCCCGTACGTCTCGGTTGGGATATTATATACGTCTATAGCGTTATATAGCCTAACCGAAGGCAGGCTATCATCTCGGGTGCAGTATTTTAAACCATTCCTGGCATATCGGACCCTACATCTCGGTGGGAACATTATATAGGTCTATAACGTATCACAACCTAACCTAACCCATCTAGCCCCTCGCTGGTAATATTTTACAGAATCCCGTTCGTGTCGTTCCGTACGTCTCGGTTGGGATATTATATACGTCTATAGCGTTATATATACTAACCTAAGGCAGGCTAACATCTCGGATGCAGTATTTTACTCCATTCCTGGCGTATCGGTTCTACTTCTCGGTGGGAACATTATACACGTCTATAACGTAACATAACCTAACCTAACCCATCTAGCCCCTCGCTGGAAATGTTTTACAGAATCCCGTTCCTGTCGTCCCGTACGTCTCGATTGGGACATTTTCTACGTCTATAGCGTTATATATCCTAACCTAAGGCAGGTTATCATCCCGGATGTAGTACTTTACAACATTCCTGGCGTATCGGCAACTACTTCTCGGTGGGAACATTATACACGTCTATAACGTAACATAACCTAACCTAACCCATCTAGCCCCTCGCTGGTAATGTTTTACAGAATCCCGTTCGTGTCGTCCCGTACATTTCGGTTGGGATATTATATACGCCTATAGCGTTATATATACTAACCTAAGGCAGGCTAACATCTCGGATACAGTATTTTGCAACATTCCTGGCGCATCGGCAACTACTTCTCGGTGGGAACATTATACACGTCTATAACGTAACATAACCTAACCTAACCCATCTAGCCCTCGCTGGTAATGTTTTACAGAATCCCGTTCGTGTCGTCCCGTACATCTCGGTTGGGATATTATATACGCCTATAGCGTTATATATACTAACCTAAGGCAGGCAAACATCTCGGATATAGTATTTTACAACATTCCTGGCGCATCGGCATCTACTTCTCCTTGGGAACATTATATAGGTCTGTAACGTAATATAACCTATCTTAACACATCTAGACCCTCGCTGGTAATGTTTTACAGAATCCCGGTCGTGTCGTCCCGTACGTTTCGGTTGGGACATTATATACGTCTACAGCGTTATATATCCTAACCTAAGGCAGGCCAACATCTCGGATGCAGTATTGTACAACATTCCTGCCGTATCGGCCAATACTTCTCGGTGGGAACATAATATACGTCTACAACGTAACATAACCTAACCTAACCCATCGAGCCCCTCGCTGGTAATGTTTTACAGAATCCCGTTCCTGTCGTCCCGTACATCTCGGTTGGAATATTATATACGTCTATAGCGTTATATATCCTAACCTAAGGCAGGCTAACATCTCGGATACAGTATTTTACAACATTCCTGGCGTATCGGCCCCTACTTCACGGTGGGAACATTATACACGTCTATAACGTAACATAAACGAACCTAACCCATCTAGCCCCTCGCTGGTAATATTTTACAGAATCCCGTTCGTGTCGTCCCGTACGTCTCGGTTGGGATATTATATACGTCTATAGCGTTATATATCATGACCTAAGGCAGGCTACCGTCTCGGATGCAGTATTTTAAACCATTCCTGGCATATCGGCCCCTACTTCTCGGTGGGAACATTATATAGGTCTATAACGTATCACAACCTAACCTAACCCATCTAGCCCCTCGCTGGTAATATTTTACAGAATCCCGTTCGTGTCGTCCCGTACGTCTCGGTTGGGATATTATATACGTCTATATCGTTATATATCCTGACCTAAGGCAGGCTATCATCTCGGATGCAGTATTTTACAGCATTCCTGGCATATCGGACCCTACTTCTCGGTGGGAACATTGTATACGTCTATAACGTATCACAACCTAACCTAACCCATCTAGCCCCTCGCTGGTAATGTTTTACAGAATCCCGTTCCTGTCGTCCCGTACATCTCGGTTGGGATATTATATACGTCTATAGCGTTATATATCCTAACCTAAGGCAGGCTAACATCTCGGATACAGTATTTTACAACATTCCTGGCGCATCGGCTCTACTTTTCGGTGGGAACATTATACACGTCTATAACGTAACATAACCTAACCTAACCCATCTAGCCCCTCGCTGGTAATGTTTTACAGAATCCCGTTCCTGTCGTCCCGTACGTCTCGGTTGGGACATTTTCTACGTCTATAGTGTTATATATCCTAACCTAAGGCAGGTTATCATCCCGGATGTAGTACTTTACAACATTCCTGGCGTATCGGCAACTACTTCTCGGTGGGAACATTATACACGTCTATAACGTAACATAACCTAACCTAACCCATCTAGCCCTCGCTGGTAATGTTTTACAGAATCCCGTTCGTGTCGTCCCGTACATCTCGGTTGGGATATTATATACGCCTATAGCGTTATATATACTAACCTAAGGCAGGCAAACATCTCGGATATAGTATTTTACAACATTCCTGTCGCATCGGCCTCTACTTCTCGGTGGGAACATTATATTCGTCTATAACGTAATATAACCTAACCTAACACATCTAGCCCCTCGCTGGTAATATTTTACAGAATCCCGTTCGTGTCGTCCCGTACGTCTCGGTTGGGATATTATATACGTCTATATCGTTATATATCCTGACCTAAGGCAGGCTATCATCTCGGATGCAGTATTTTACAGCATTCCTGGCATATCGGAGCCTACTTCTCGGTGGGAACATTGTATACGTCTATAACGTATCACAACCTAACCTAACCCATCTAGCCCCTCGCTGGTAATGTTTTACAGAATCCCGTTCGTGTCGACCCGTACATCTCGGCTGGGACATTATATACGTCTACAGCGTTATATACCCTAACCTAAGTCAGGCTAACATCTCGGATATAGTATTTTACAACATTCCTGTCGCATCGGCCTCTACTTCTTGGTGGGAACATTATATTCGTCTATAACGTAATATAACCTAACCTAACACATCTAGCCCCTCGCTGGTAATGTTTTACAGAATCCGGTTCGTTTCGTCCCGTACATCTCGGTTTTGATATTATATACGTCTATAGCGTTATATATCCTAACCTAAGGCAGGCTGACATCTCGGATGCAGTATTGTGCAACATTCCTGCCGTATCGGCCAATACTTCTCGGTGGGAACAAAATTTACGTCTATAACGTAACATAACCTAACCTAACCCATCTAGCCCCTCGCGGGTAATGTTTTACAGAATCCGGTTCGTTTCGTCCCGTACATCTCGGTTGGGATATTATATACGTCTATAGCGTTATATATACTAACCTAAGGCAGGCTAACATCTCGGATACAGTATTTTGCAACATTCCTGGCGCATCGGCAACTACTTCTCGGTGGGAACATTATACACGTCTATAACGTAACATAACCTAACCTAACCCATCTAGCCCTCGCTGGTAATGTTTTACAGAATCCCGTTCGTGTCGTCCCGTACATCTCGGTTGGGATATTATATACGCCTATAGCGTTATATATACTAACCTAAGGCAGGCAAACATCTCGGATATAGTATTTTACAACATTCCTGGCGCATCGGCATCTACTTCTCCTTGGGAACATTATATAGGTCTGTAACGTAATATAACCTATCTTAACACATCTAGACCCTCGCTGGTAATGTTTTACAGAATCCCGGTCGTGTCGTCCCGTACGTTTCGGTTGGGACATTATATACGTCTACAGCGTTATATATCCTAACCTAAGGCAGGCCAACATCTCGGATGCAGTATTGTACAACATTCCTGCCGTATCGGCCAATACTTCTCGGTGGGAACATAATATACGTCTACAACGTAACATAACCTAACCTAACCCATCTAGCCCCTCGCTGGTAATATTTTACAGAATCCCGTTCGTGTCGTCCCGTACGTCTCGGTTGGGATATTATATACGTCTATAGCGTTATATATACTAACCTAAGGCAGGCTATCATCTCGGATGCAGTATTTTACAGCATTCCTGGCATATCGGACCCTACTTCTCGGTGGGAACATTGTATACGTCTATAACGTATCACAACCTAACCTAACCCATCTAGCCCCTCGCTGGTAATGTTTTACAGAATCCCGTTCCTGTCGTCCCGTACATCTCGGTTGGGATATTATATACGTCTATAGCGTTATATATCCTAACCTAAGGCAGGCTAACATCTCGGATACAGTATTTTACAACATTCCTGGCGCATCGGCTCTACTTTTCGGTGGGAACATTATACACGTCTATAACGTAACATAACCTAACCTAACCCATCTAGCCCCTCGCTGGTAATGTTTTACAGAATCCCGTTCCTGTCGTCCCGTACGTCTCGGTTGGGATATTATATACGTCTATATCGTTATATATCCTGACCTAAGGCAGGCTATCATCTCGGATGCAGTATTTTACAGCATTCCTGGCATATCGGAGCCTACTTCTCGGTGGGAACATTGTATACGTCTATAACGTATCACAACCTAACCTAACCCATCTAGCCCCTCGCTGGTAATGTTTTACAGAATCCCGTTCGTGTCGACCCGTACATCTCGGCTGGGACATTATATACGTCTACAGCGTTATATATCCTAACCTAAGTCAGGCTAACATCTCGGATATAGTATTTTACAACATTCCTGTCGCATCGGCCTCTACTTCTTGGTGGGAACATTATATTCGTCTATAACGTAATATAACCTAACCTAACACATCTAGCCCCTCGCTGGTAATGTTTTACAGAATCCGGTTCGTTTCGTCCCGTACATCTCGGTTTTGATATTATATACGTCTATAGCGTTATATATCCTAACCTAAGGCAGGCTGACATCTCGGATGCAGTATTGTGCAACATTCCTGCCGTATCGGCCAATACTTCTCGGTGGGAACAAAATTTACGTCTATAACGTAACATAACCTAACCTAACCCATCTAGCCCCTCGCGGGTAATGTTTTACAGAATCCGGTTCGTTTCGTCCCGTACATCTCGGTTGGGATATTATATACGTCTATAGCGTTATATATCCTAACCTAAGGCAGGCTAACATCTCGGATGCAGTATTGTACAACATTCCTGCCGTATCGGCCAATACTTCTCTGTGGGAACATAATATACGTCTATAACGTAACATAACCTAACCTAACCCTTCGAGCCCCTCGCTGGTAATGTTTTACAGAATCCCGTTCGTGTCGTCCCGTACGTCTCGGTTGGGATATTATATACGTCTATAGCGTTATATATCATGACCTAAGGCAGGCTATCATCTCGGATGCAGTATTTTACAACATTCCTGGCATATCGGATCCTACTTCTCGGTGGAAACATTGTATACGTCTATAACGTATCTCAACCTAACCTGACCCATGTAGCCGCTTGCTGGTAATGTTTTACAGAATCCCGTTCCTGTCGTCCCGTACATCTCGGTTGGGATATTATATACGTCTATAGCGTTATATATTCTAACCTAAGGCAGGCTAACATCTCGGATACAGTATTTTACAACATTCCTGGCGCATGGGCCTCTATTTCTCGGTGGGAACATTATATTCGTCTATAACGTAATATAACCTAACCAAACACATCTAGCCCCTCGCTGGTAATGTTTTACAGAATCCCGTTCGTGACGTCCCGTTCATCTCGGTTGGGATATTATATACGTCTACAGCGTTATATATCCTGACCTAAGGCAGGCTAACATTTCTCATGCAGTATTTTACGCCGTTCCAGGCGTATCGGCCCATACTTCACGGTGGGTACATAATACACGTCTATAACGTAGCATAACTTAACCTAACCCGCCTAGCCCCTCGCTGGTAATATTTCACAGAATCCCGTTCGTGTCGTCCCGTACGTCTCGGTTGGGATATTATATACGTCTATAGCGTTATATAGCCTAACCGAAGGCAGGCTATCATCTCGGGTGCAGTATTTTAAACCATTCCTGGCATATCGGCCCCTACTTCTCGGTGGGAACATTATATAGGTCTATAACGTATCACAACCTAACCTAACCCATCTAGCCCCTCGCTGGTAATATTTTACAGAATCCCGTTCGTGTCGTCCCGTACGTCTCGGTTGGGATATTATATACGTCTATAGCGTTATATATACTAACCTAAGGCAGGCTATCATCTCGGATGCAGTATTTTACAGCATTCCTGGCATATCGGACCCTACTTCTCGGTGGGAACATTGTATACGTCTATAACGTATCACAACCTAACCTAACCCATCTAGCCCCTCGCTGGTAATGTTTTACAGAATCCCGTTCCTGTCGTCCCGTACATCTCGGTTGGGATATTATATACGTCTATAGCGTTATATATCCTAACCTAAGGCAGGCTAACATCTCGGATACAGTATTTTACAACATTCCTGGCGCATCGGCTCTACTTTTCGGTGGGAACATTATACACGTCTATAACGTAACATAACCTAACCTAACCCATCTAGCCCCTCGCTGGTAATGTTTTACAGAATCCCGTTCCTGTCGTCCCGTACGTCTCGGTTGGGATATTATATACGTCTATATCGTTATATATCCTGACCTAAGGCAGGCTATCATCTCGGATGCAGTATTTTACAGCATTCCTGGCATATCGGAGCCTACTTCTCGGTGGGAACATTGTATACGTCTATAACGTATCACAACCTAACCTAACCCATCTAGCCCCTCGCTGGTAATGTTTTACAGAATCCCGTTCGTGTCGACCCGTACATCTCGGCTGGGACATTATATACGTCTACAGCGTTATATATCCTAACCTAAGTCAGGCTAACATCTCGGATATAGTATTTTACAACATTCCTGTCGCATCGGCCTCTACTTCTTGGTGGGAACATTATATTCGTCTATAACGTAATATAACCTAACCTAACACATCTAGCCCCTCGCTGGTAATGTTTTACAGAATCCGGTTCGTTTCGTCCCGTACATCTCGGTTTTGATATTATATACGTCTATAGCGTTATATATCCTAACCTAAGGCAGGCTGACATCTCGGATGCAGTATTGTGCAACATTCCTGCCGTATCGGCCAATACTTCTCGGTGGGAACAAAATTTACGTCTATAACGTAACATAACCTAACCTAACCCATCTAGCCCCTCGCGGGTAATGTTTTACAGAATCCGGTTCGTTTCGTCCCGTACATCTCGGTTGGGATATTATATACGTCTATAGCGTTATATATCCTAACCTAAGGCAGGCTAACATCTCGGATGCAGTATTGTACAACATTCCTGCCGTATCGGCCAATACTTCTCTGTGGGAACATAATATACGTCTATAACGTAACATAACCTAACCTAACCCTTCGAGCCCCTCGCTGGTAATGTTTTACAGAATCCCGTTCGTGTCGTCCCGTACGTCTCGGTTGGGATATTATATACGTCTATAGCGTTATATATCATGACCTAAGGCAGGCTATCATCTCGGATGCAGTATTTTACAACATTCCTGGCATATCGGATCCTACTTCTCGGTGGAAACATTGTACGTCTATAACGTATCTCAACCTAACCTGACCCATGTAGCCGCTTGCTGGTAATGTTTTACAGAATCCCGTTCCTGTCGTCCCGTACATCTCGGTTGGGATATTATATACGTCTATAGCGTTATATATCCTAACCTAAGGCAGGCTAACATCTCGGATACAGTATTTTACAACATTCCTGGCGCATGGGCCTCTATTTCTCGGTGGGAACATTATATTCGTCTATAACGTAATATAACCTAACCGAACACATCTAGCCCCTCGCTGGTAATGTTTTACAGAATCCCGTTCGTGACGTCCCGTTCATCTCGGTTGGGATATTATATACGTCTACAGCGTTATATATCCTGACCTAAGGCAGGCTAACATTTCTCATGCAGTATTTGACGCCGTTCCAGGCGTATCGGCCCATACTTCACGGTGGGTACATAATACATGTCTATAACGTAGCATAACTTAACCTAACCCGCCTAGCCCCTCGCTGGTAATATTTCACAGAATCCCGTTCTTGTCGTCCCGTACGTCTCGGTTGGGATATTATATACGTCTATAGCGTTATATAGCCTAACCGAAGGCAGGCTATCATCTCGGGTGCAGTATTTTAAACCATTCCTGGCATAACGGCCCCTACTTCTCGGTGGGAACATTATATACGTCTATAACGTATCACAACCTAACCTAACCCATCTAGCCCCTCGCTGGTAATGTTTTACAGAATCCCGTTCCTGTCGTCCCAAACATCTCGGTTGGGATATTATATACGTCTATAGCGTTATATATCCTAACCTAAGGCAGGCTAACATCTCGGATACAGTATTTTACAACATTCCTGGCGCATCGGCCTCTATTTCTCGGTGGGAACTTTATATTCGTCTATAACGTAATATAACCTAACCAAACACATCTAGCCCCTCGCTGGTAATGTTTTACAGAATCCCGTTCGTGTCGTCCCGTACATCTCGGTTGGGATATTATATACGCCTATAGCGTTATATATACTAACCTAAGGCAGGCTAACATCTCGGATATAGTATTTTGCAACATTCCTGGCGCATCGGCAACTACTTCTCGGTGGGAACATTATACACGTCTATAACGTAACATAACCTAACCTAACCCATTTAGCCCTCGCTGGTAATGTTTTACAGAATCCCGTTCGTGTCGTCCCGTGCATCTCGGTTGGGATATTATATACGCCTATAGCGTTATATATACTAACCTAAGGCAGGCAAACATCTCGGATATAGTATTTTACAACATTCCTGGCGCATCGGCATCTACTTCTCGGTCGGAACATTATATAGGTCTGTAACGTAATATAACCTATCTTAACACATCTAGACCCTCGCTGGTAATGTTTTACAGAATCCCGGTCGTGTCGTCCCGTACGTTGCGGTTGGGACATTATATACGTCTACAGCGTTATATATCCTAACCTAAGTCAGGCTAACATCTCGGATATAGTATTTTACAACATTCCTGTGGCATCGGCCTCTACTTCTCGGTGGGAACATTATATTCGTCTATAGCGTAATATAACCTAACCTAACACATCTAGCGCCTCGCGGGTAATGTTTTACAGAATCCGGTTCGTTTCGTCCCGTACATCTCGGTTGGGATATTATATACGTCTGTAGCGTTATATATCCTAACCTAAGGCAGGCCAACATCTCGGATGCAGTATTGTACAACATTCCTGCCGTATCGGCCAATACTTCTCGGTGGGAACATAATATACGTCTACAACGTAACATAACCTAACCTAACCCATCGAGCCCCTCGCTGGTAATGTTTTACAGAATCCCGTTCCTGTCGTCCCGTACATCTCGGTTGGAATATTATATACGTCTATAGCGTTATATATCCTAACCTAAGGCAGGCTAACATCTCGGATGCAGTATTTTACAACATTCCTGGCATATCGGATCCTACTTCTCGGTGGAAACATTGTATACGTCTATAACGTATCTCAACCTAACCTAACCCATCTAGCCGCTCGCTGGTAATGTTTTACAGAATCCCGTTCCTGTCGTCCCAAACATCTCGGTTGGGATATTATATACGTCTATAGCGTTATATATCCTAACCTAAGGCAGGCTAACATCTCGGATACAGTATTTTACAACATTCCTGGCGCATCGGCCTCTATTTCTCGGTGGGAACATTATATTCGTCTATAACGTAATATAACCTAACCAAACACATCTAGCCCCTCGCTGGTAATGTTTTACAGAATCCCGTTCGTGACGTCCCGTACATCTCGGTTGGGATATTATATACGTCTATAGCGTTATATATCCTAACCTAAGGCAGGCTAACATCTCGGATGCAGTATTGTACAACATTCCTGCCTTATCGGCCAATACTTCTCGGTGGGAACATAATATACGTCTATAACGTAACGTAACCTAACCTAACCCATCTAGCCCCTCGCTGGTAATGTTTTACAGAATCCCGTTCCTGTCGTCCCGTACATCTCGGTTGGGACATTATATACGTCTACAGCGTTATATATCCTAACCTTAGGCAGGCTAACATCTCGGATGCAGTATTTTACGCCATTCCTGGCGTATCGGCTCTACTTCTCGGTGGGAACATTATACACGTCTATAACGTAACATAACCTAACCTAACCCATCTAGCCCCTCGCTGGTAATGTTTTACATAATCCCGTTCCTGTCGTCCCGTACGTCTCGGTTGGGACATTTTCTACGTCTATAGCGTTATATATCCTAACCTAAGGCAGGTTATCATCCCGGATGTAGTACTTTACAACATTCCTGGCGTATCGGCAACTACTTCTCGGTGGGAACATTATACACGTCTATAACGTAACATAACCTAACCTAACCCATCTAGCCCCTCGCTGGTAATGTTTTACAGAATCCCGTTCCTGTCGTCCCGTACGTCTCGGTTGGGACATTTTCTACGTCTATAGCGTTATATATCCTAACCTAAGGCAGGCTAACATCTCGGATACAGTATTTTACAACATTCCTGGCGCATCGGCCTCTGTTTCTCGGTGAGAACATTATATTCGTCTATAACGTAATATAACCTAACCAAACACATCTAGCCCCTCGCTGGTAATGTTTTACAGAATCCCGTTCGTGACGTCCCGTACATCTCGGTTGGGATATTATATACGTCTATAGCGTTATATATCCTAACCTAAGGCAGGCTAACATCTCGGATGCAGTATTGTACAACATTCCTGCCTTATCGGCCAATACTTCTCGGTGGGAACATAATATACGTCTATAACGTAACGTAACCTAACCTAACCCATCTAGCCCCTCGCTGGTAATGTTTTACAGAATCCCGTTCGTGTCGTCCCGTACATCTCGGTTGGGATATTATATACGCCTATAGCGTTATATATCCTAACCTAAGGCAGGTTATCATCCCGGATATAGTATTTTACAACATTCCTGGCGCATCGGCCTCTACTTCTCGGTGGGAACATTATATAGGTCTATAACGTAACGTAACCTAACCTAACCCATCTAGCCCCTCGCTGGTAATGTTTTACAGAATCCCGTTCCTGTCGTCCCGTACATCTCGGTTGGGACATTATATACGTCTACAGCGTTATATATCCTAACCTAAGGCAGGTTATCATCCCGGATGTAGTACTTTACAGCATTCCTGGCGTATCGGCAACTACTTCTCGGTGGGAACATTATACACGTCTATAACGTAACATAACCTAACCTAACCCATCTAGCCCCTCGCTGGTAATGTTTTACAGAATCCCGTTCCTGTCGTCCCGTACATCTCGGTTGGGACATTATATACGTCTACAGCGTTATATACCCTAACCTTAGGCAGGCTAACATCTCCGATGCAGTATTTTACGCCATTCCTGGCGTATCGGCTCTACTTCTCGGTGGGAACATTATACACGTCTATAACGTAACATAACCTAACCTAACCCATCTAGCACCTCGCAGGTAATGTTTTACAGAATCCCGTTCCTGTCGTCCCGTACGTCTCGGTTGGGACATTTTCTACGTCTATAGCGTTATATATCCTAACCTAAGGCAGGCTAACATCTCGGATACAGTATTTTACAACTTTCCTGGCGTATCGGCCCCTACTTCACGGTGGGAACATTATACACGTCTATAACGTAACATAAACGAACCTAACCCATCTAGCCCCTCGCTGGTAATATTTTACAGAATCCCGTTCGTGTCGTCCCGTACGTCTCGGTTGGGATATTATATACGTCTATAGCGTTATATATACTAACCTAAGGCAGGCTAACATCTCGGATGCAGTATTTTACGCCATTCCTGGCGTATCGGCTCTACTTCTCGGTGGGAACATTATACACGTCTATAACGTAACATAACCTAACCTAACCCATCTAGCCCCTCGCTGGTAATGTTTTACAGAATCCCGTTCCTGTCGTCCCGTACGTCTCGATTGGGACATTTTCTACGTCTATAGCGTTATATATCCTAACCTAAGGCAGGTTATCATCCCGGATGTAGTACTTTACAACATTCCTGGCGTATCGGCAACTACTTCTCGGTGGGAACATTATACACGTCTATAACGTAACATAACCTAACCTAACACATCTAGACCCTCGCTGGTATTGTTTTACAGAATCCCGGTCGTGTCGTCCCGTACGTCTCGGTTGGTACATTATATACGTCTACAGCGTTATATATCCTAACCTAAGTCAGGCTAACATCTCGGTTATAGTATTTTACAACATTCCTGTCGCATCGGCCTCTACTTCTCGGTGAGAACATTATATTCGTCTATAACGTAATATAACCTAACCTAACACATCTAGCCCCTCGCTGGTAATGTTTTACAGAATCCGGTTCGTTTCGTCCCGTACATCTCGGTTGGGATATTATATACGTCTATAGCGTTATATATCCTAACCTAAGGCAGGCTAACATCTCGGATGCAGTATTGTACAACATTCCTGCCTTATCGGCCAATACTTCTCGGTGGGAACATAATATACGTCTATAACGTAACGTAACCTAACCTAACCCATCTAGCCCCTCGCTGGTAATGTTTTACAGAATCCCGTTCCTGTCGTCCCGTACGTCTCGGTTGGGACATTTTCTACATCTATAGCGTTATATATCCTAACCTAAGGCAGGCTAACATCTCGGATACAGTATTTTACAACATTTCCTGGCGTATCGGCCCCTACTTCACGGTGGGAACATTATACACGTCTATAACGTAACATAAACGAACCTAACCCATCTAGCCCCTCGCTGGTAATATTTTACAGAATCCCGTTCGTGTCGTCCCGTACGTCTCGGTTGGGATATTATATACGTCTATAGCGTTATATATCATGACCTAAGGCAGGCTACCGTCTCGGATGCAGTATTTTACGCCATTCCTGGCGTATCGGCTCTACTTCTCGGTGGGAACATTATACACGTCTATAACGTAACACAACCTAACCTAACCCATCTAGCCCCTCGCAGGTAATGTTTTACAGAATCCCGTTCCTGTCGTCCCGTACGTCTCGGTTGGGATATTATATACGTCTATAGCGTTATATATCCTAACCTAAGGCAGGCTAACATCTCGGATACAGTATTTTACAACATTCCTGGCGCATCGGCCTCTACTTCTCGGTGGGAACTTTATATTCGTCTATAACGTAATTTTAACCTAACCAAACACATCTAGCCCCTCTCTGGTAATGTTTTACAGAATCCCGTTCCTGTCATCCCGTACGTCTCGGTTGGGACATTATATACGTCTATAGCGTTATATATCCTAACCTTAGGCAGGCTAACATCTCGGATGCAGTATTTTACGCCATTCCTGGCGTATCGGCTCTACTTCTCGGTGGGAACATTATACACGTCTATAACGTAACACAACCTAACCTAACCCATCTAGCCCCTCGCTGGTAATGTTTTACAGAATCCCGTTCCTGTCGTCCCGTACGTCTCGGTTGGGACATTTTCTACGTCTATAGCGTTATATATCCTAACCTAAGGCAGGCTAACATCTCGGATACAGTATTTTACAACATTCCTGGCGTATCGGCAACTACTTCTCGGTGGGAACATTATACACGTCTATAACGTAACATAACCTAACCTAACCCATCTAGCCCCTCGCTGGTAATGTTTTACAGAATCCCGTTCCTGTCGTCCCGTACGTCTCGGTTGGGACATTTTCTACGTCTATAGCGTTATATATCCTAACCTAAGGCAGGCTAACATCTCGGATACAGTATTTTACAACATTCCTGGCGTATCGGCCCCTACTTCACGGTGGGAACATTACACACGTCTATAACGTAACATAAACGAACCTAACCCATCTAGCCCCTCGCTGGTAATATTTTACAGAATCCCGTTCGTGTCGTCCCGTACGTCTCGGTTGGGATATTATATACGTCTATAGCGTTATATATCATGACCTAAGGCAGGCTACCGTCTCGGATGCAGTATTTTACAACATTCCTGGCATATCGGATCCTACTTCGCGGTGGAAACATTGTATACGTCTATAACGTATCTCAACCTAACCTAACCCATCTAGCCGCTCGCTGGTAATGTTTTACAGAATCCCGTTCCTGTCGTCCCAAACATCTCGGTTGGGATATTATATACGTCTATAGCGTTATATATCCTAACCTAAGGCAGGCTAACATCTTGGATACAGTATTTTACAACATTCCTGGCGCATCGGCCTCTATTTCTCGGTGGGAACTTTATATTCGTCTATAACGTAATATAACCTAACCAAACACATCTAGCCCCTCGCTGGTAATGTTTTACAGAATCCCGTTCGTGTCGTCCCGTACATTTCGGTTGGGATATTATATACGTCTATAGCGTTATATATCCTAACCTAAGGCAGGCTAACATCTCGGATGCAGTATTGTACAACATTCCTGCCTTATCGGCCAATACTTCTCGGTGGGAACATAATATACGTCTATAACGTAACGTAACCTAACCTAACC
The DNA here is from genome assembly GCA_963969225.1 of Xylocopa violacea. Lineage (NCBI taxonomy): Eukaryota > Metazoa > Arthropoda > Insecta > Hymenoptera > Apidae > Xylocopa > Xylocopa violacea. The sequence continues at coordinate 13,648,752 of CAXAJV010000008.1, read as the reverse complement.
CATCTAGCCCCTCGCTGGTAATGTTTTACAGAATCCCGTTCCTGTCGTCCCGTACATCTCGGTTGGGACATTATATACGTCTACAGCGTTATATATCCTAACCTTAGGCAGGCTAACATCTCGGATGCAGTATTTTACGCCATTCCTGGCGTATCGGCTCTACTTCTCGGTGGGAACATTATACACGTCTATAACGTAACATAACCTAACCTAACCCATCTAGCCCCTCGCTGGTAATGTTTTACAGAATCCCGTTCCTGTCGTCCCGTACGTCTCGGTTGGGACATTTTCTACGTCTATAGCGTTATATATCCTAACCTAAGGCAGGTTATCATCCCGGATGTAGTACTTTACAACATTCCTGGCGTATCGGCAACTACTTCTCGGTGGGAACATTATACACGTCTATAACGTAACATAACCTAACCTAACCCATCTAGCCCCTCGCTGGTAATGTTTTACAGAATCCCGTTCCTGTCGTCCCGTACGTCTCGGTTGGGACATTTTCTACGTCTATAGCGTTATATATCCTAACCTAAGGCAGGCTAACATCTCGGATACAGTATTTTACAACATTCCTGGCGTATCGGCAACTACTTCTCGGTGGGAACATTATACACGTCTATAACGTAACATAACCTAACCTAACACATCTAGCCCCTCGCTGGTAATGTTTTACAGAATCCGGTTCGTTTCGTCCCGTACATCTCGGTTGGGATATTATATACGTCTATAGCGTTATATATCCTAACCTAAGGCAGGCTAACATCTCGGATGCAGTATTGTACAACATTCCTGCCTTATCGGCCAATACTTCTCGGTGGGAACATAATATACGTCTATAACGTAACGTAACCTAACCTAACCCATCTAGCCCCTCGCTGGTAATGTTTTACAGAATCCCGTTCCTGTCGTCCCGTACGTCTCGGTTGGGACATTTTCTACGTCTATAGCGTTATATATCGTAACCTAAGGCAGGTTATCATCCCGGATGTAGTACTTTACAACATTCCTGGCGTATCGGCAACTACTTCTCAGTGGGAACATTATACACGTCTATAACGTAACATAACCTAACCTAACCCATCTAGCCCCTCGCTGGTAATGTTTTACAGAATCCCGTTCCTGTCGTCCCGTACGTCTCGGTTGGGACATTTTCTACGTCTATCGCGTTATATATCCTGACCTAAGGCAGGCTAACATCTCGGATACAGTATTTTACAACATTCCTGGCGTATCGGCAACTACTTCTCGGTGGGAACATTATACACGTCTATAACGTAACATAACCTAACCTAACACATCTAGCCCCTCGCTGGTAATGTTTTACAGAATCCGGTTCGTTTCGTCCCGTACATCTCGGTTGGGATATTATATACGTCTATAGCGTTATATATCCTAACCTAAGGCAGGCTAATATCTCGGATGCAGTATTGTACAACATTCCTGCCTTATCGGCCAATACTTCTCGGTGGGAACATAATATACGTCTATAACGTAACGTAACCTAACCTAACCCATCTAGCCCCTCGCTGGTAATGTTTTACAGAATCCCGTTCCTGTCGTCCCGTACATCTCGGTTGGGACATTATATACGTCTACAGCGTTATATATCCTAACCTTAGGCAGGCTGACATCTCGGATGCAGTATTTTACGCCATTCCTGGCGTATCGGCTCTACTTCTCGGTGGGAACATTATACACGTCTATAACGTAACCTAACCTAACCTAACCCATCTAGCCCCTCGCTGGTAATGTTTTACAGAATCCCGTTCCTGTCGTCCCGTACGTCTCGGTTGGGACATTTTCTACGTCTATAGCGTTATATATCCTAACCTAAGGCAGGTTATCATCCCGGATGTAGTACTTTACAACATTACTGGCGTATCGGCAACTACTTCTCGGTGGGAACATTATACACGTCTATAACGAAACATAACCTAACCTAACCCATCTAGCCCCTCGCTGGTAATGTTTTACAGAATCCCGTTCCTGTCGTCCCGTACGTCTCGGTTGGGACATTTTCTACGTCTATAGCGTTATATATCCTAACCTAAGGCAGGCTAACATCTCGGATACAGTATTTTACAACATTCCTGGCGTATCGGCCCCTACTTCACGGTGGGAACATTATACACGTCTATAACGTAACATAAACGAACCTAACCCATCTAGCCCCTCGCTGGTAATATTTTACAGAATCCCGTTCGTGTCGTCCCGTACGTCTCGGTTGGGATATTATATACGTCTATAGCGTTATATATCATGACCTAAGGCAGGCTAACATCTCGGATGCAGTATTGTACAACATTCCTGCCTTATCGGCCAATACTTCTCGGTGGGAACATAATATACGTCTATAACGTAACGTAACCTAACCTAACCCATCTAGCCCCTCGCTGGTAATGTTTTACAGAATCCCGTTCCTGTCGTCCCGTACATCTCGATTGGGACATTATATACGTCTACAGCGTTATATATCCTAACCTTAGGCAGGCTGACATCTCGGATGCAGTATTTTACGCCATTCCTGGCGTATCGGCTCTACTTCTCGGTGGGAACATTATACACGTCTATAACGTAACCTAACCTAACCTAACCCATCTAGCCCCTTGCTGGTAATGTTTTACAGAATCCCGTTCCTGTCGTCCCGTACATCTCGGTTGGGATATTATATACGCCTATAGCGTTATATATTCTAACCTAAGGCAGGCAAACATCTCGGATATAGTATTTTACAACATTCCTGGCGCATCGGCCTCTACTTCTCGGTGGGAACATTATATAGGTCTATAACGTAATATAACCTATCTTAACACATCTAGACCCTCGCTGGTAATGTTTTACAGAATCCCGGTCGTGTCGTCCCGTACGTCTCGGCTGGGACATTATATACGTCTACAGCGTTATATATCCTAACCTAAGTCAGGCTAACATCTCGGATATAGTATTTTACAACATTCCTGTCGCATCGGCCTCTACTTCTCGGTGGGAACATTATATTCGTCTATAACGTAATATAACCTAACCTAACACATCTAGCCCCTCGCTGGTAATGTTTTACAGAATCCGGTTCGTTTCGTCCCGTACATCTCGGTTGGGATATTATATACGTCTATAGCGTTATATATCCTAACCTAAGGCAGGCTAACATCTCGGATACAGTATTTTACAACATTCCTGGCGTATCGGCAACTACTTCTCGGTGGGAACATTATACACGTCTATAACGTAACATAACCTAACCTAAATCATCTAGCCCCTCGCTGGTAATGTTTTACAGAATCCCGTTCCTGTAGTCCCGTACGTCACGGTTGGGACATTTTCTACGTCTATAGCTTTATATATCCTAACCTAAGGCAGGCTAACATCTCGGATACAGTATTTTACAACATTCCTGGCGTATCGGCCCCTACTTCACGGTGGGAACATTATACACGTCTATAACGTAACATAAACGAACCTAACCCATCTAGCCCCTCGCTGGTAATATTTTACAGAATCCCGCTCGTGTCGTCCCGTACGTCTCGGTTGGGATATTATATACGTCTATAGCGTTATATATCATGACCTAAGGCAGGCTACCGTCTCGGTTATAGTATTTTACAACATTCCTGTCGCATCGGACTCTACTTCTCGGTGGGAACATTATATTCGTCTATAACATAATATAACCTAACCTAACTCATCTAGCCCCTCGCTGGTAATGTTTTACAGAATCCGGTTCGTTTCGTCCCGTACATCTCGGTTGGGATATTATATACGTCTATAGCGTTATATATCCTAACCTAAGGCAGGCTAACATCTCGGATGCAGTATTGTACAACATTCCTGCCTTATCGGCCAATACTTGTCGGTGGGAACATAATATACGTCTATAACGTAACGTAACCTAACCTAACCCATCTAGCCCCTCGCTGGTAATGTTTTACAGAATCCCGTTCCTGTCGTCCCGTACATCTCGGTTGGTACATTATATACGTCTACAGCGTTATATATCCTAACCTTAGGCAGGCTAACATCTCGGATGCAGCATTTTACGCCATTCCTGGCGTATCGGCTCTACTTCTCGGTGGGAACATTATACACGTCTATAACGTAACCTAACCTAACCTAACCCATCTAGCCCCTCGCTGGTAATGTTTTACAGAATCCCGTTCCTGTCGTCCCGTACGTCTCGGTTGGGATATTATATACGTCTATAGCGTTATATATCCTAACCTAAGGCAGGCTAACATCTCGGCTACAGTATTTTACAACATTCCTGGCGCATCGGCCTCTATTTCTCGGTGGGAACTTTATATTCGTCTACAACGTAATATAACCTAACCAAACACATCTAGTCCCTCGCTGGTAATGTTTTACAGAATCCCGTTCGTGACGTCCCGTACATCTCGGTTGGGATATTATATACATCTACAGCGTTATATATCCTGACCTAAGGCAGGCTAACATTTCTGATGCAGTATTTTACGCCGTTCCTGGCGTATCGGCCCATACTTCACGGTGGGTACATAATACACCTCTATAACGTAGCATAACTTAACCTAACCCGTCTAGCCCCTCGCTGGTAATATTTCACAGAATCCCGTTCGTGTCGTTCCGTACGTCTCGGTTGGGATATTATATACGTCTATAGCGTTATATATCCTAACCGAAGGCAGGCTATCGTCTCGGGTGCAATATTTTAAACCATTCCTGGCATATCGGCCCCTACTTCTCGGTGGGAACATTATATACGTCTATAACGTATCACAACCTAACCTAACACATCTAGACCCTCGCTGGTAATGTTTTACAGAATCCCGGTCGTGTCGTCCCGTACGTCTCGGCTGGGACATTATATACGTCTACAGCGTTATATATCCTAATCTAAGGCAGGCTAACATCTCGGATACAGTATTTTACAACATTCCTGCCTTATCGACCAATACTTCTCGGTGGGAACATAATATACGTCTATAACGTAACGTAACCTAACCTAACCCATCTAGCCCCTTGCTGGTAATGTTTTACAGAATCCCGTTCCTGTCGTCCCGTACATCTCGGTTGGGATATTATATACGCCTATAGCGTTATATATACTAACCTAAGGCAGGCAAACATCTCGGATATAGTATTTTACAACATTCCTGGCGCATCGGCCTCTACTTCTCGGTGGGAACATTATATAGGTCTATAACGTAATATAACCTATCTTAACACATCTAGACCCTCGCTGGTAATGTTTTACAGAATCCCGGTCGTGTCGTCCCGTACGTCTCGGCTGGGACATTATATACGTCTACAGCGTTATATATCCTAACCTAAGTCAGGCTAACATCTCGGATATAGTATTTTACAACATTCCTGTCGCATCGGCCTCTACTTCTCGGTGGGAACATTATATTCGTCTATAACGTAATATAACCTAACCTAACACATCTAGCCCCTCGCTGGTAATGTTTTACAGAATCCGGTTCGTTTCGTCCCGTACATCTCGGTTGGGATATTATATACGTCTATAGCGTTATATATCCTAACCTAAGGCAGGCTAACATCTCGGATACAGTATTTTACAACATTCCTGGCGTATCGGCAACTACTTCTCGGTGGGAACATTATACACGTCTATAACGTAACATAACCTAACCTAACCCATCTAGCCCCTCGCTGGTAATGTTTTACAGAATCCCGTTCCTGTAGTCCCGTACGTCACGGTTGGGACATTTTCTACGTCTATAGCTTTATATATCCTAACCTAAGGCAGGCTAACATCTCGGATACAGTATTTTACAACATTCCTGGCGTATCGGCCCCTACTTCACGGTGGGAACATTATACACGTCTATAACGTAACATAAACGAACCTAACCCATCTAGCCCCTCGCTGGTAATATTTTACAGAATCCCGCTCGTGTCGTCCCGTACGTCTCGGTTGGGATATTATATACGTCTATAGCGTTATATATCATGACCTAAGGCAGGCTACCGTCTCGGTTATAGTATTTTACAACATTCCTGTCGCATCGGACTCTACTTCTCGGTGGGAACATTATATTCGTCTATAACATAATATAACCTAACCTAACACATCTAGCCCCTCGCTGGTAATGTTTTACAGAATCCGGTTCGTTTCGTCCCGTACATCTCGGTTGGGATATTATATACGTCTATAGCGTTATATATCCTAACCTAAGGCAGGCTAACATCTCGGATGCAGTATTGTACAACATTCCTGCCTTATCGGCCAATACTTCTCGGTGGGAACATAATATACGTCTATAACGTAACGTAACCTAACCTAACCCATCTAGCCCCTCGCTGGTAATGTTTTACAGAATCCCGTTCCTGTCGTCCCGTACATCTCGGTTGGTACATTATATACGTCTACAGCGTTATATATCCTAACCTTAGGCAGGCTAGCATCTCGGATGCAGCATTTTACGCCATTCCTGGCGTATCGGCTCTACTTCTCGGTGGGAACATTATACACGTCTATAACGTAACCTAACCTAACCTAACCCATCTAGCCCCTCGCTGGTAATGTTTTACAGAATCCCGTTCCTGTCGTCCCGTACGTCTCGGTTGGGACATTTTCTACGTCTATAGCGTTATATATCCTAACCTAAGGCAGGTTATCATCCCGGATGTAGTACTTTACAACATTCCTGGCGTATCGGCAACTACTTCTCGGTGGGAACATTATACACGTCTATAACGAAACATAACCTAACCTAACCCATCTAGCCCCTCGCTGGTAATGTTTTACAGAATCCCGTTCCTGTCGTCCCGTACGTCTCGGTTGGGATATTTTCTACGTCTATAGCGTCATATATCCTAATCTAAGGCAGGCTAACATCTCGGATACAGTATTTTACAACATTCCTGGCGTATCGGCCCCTACTTCACGGTGGGAACATTATACACGTCTATAACGTAACATAAACGAACCTAACCCATCTAGCCCCTCGCTGGTAATATTTTACAGAATCCCGTTCGTGTCGTCCCGTACGTCTCGGTTGGGATATTATATACGTCTATAGCGTTATATATCATGACCTAAGGCAGGCTACCGTCTCGGATGCAGTATTTTACAACATTCCTGGCATATCGGATCCTACTTCTCGGTGGAAACATTGTATACGTCTATAACGTATCTCAACCTAACCTAACCCATCTAGCCGCTCGCTGGTAATGTTTTACAGAATCCCGTTCCTGTCGTCCCAAACATCTCGGTTGGGATATTATATACGTCTATAGCGTTATATATCCTAACCTAAGGCAGGCTAACATCTCGGCTACAGTATTTTACAACATTCCTGGCGCATCGGCCTCTATTTCTCGGTGGGAACTTTATATTCGTCTACAACGTAATATAACCTAACCAAACACATCTAGTCCCTCGCTGGTAATGTTTTACAGAATCCCGTTCGTGACGTCCCGTACATCTCGGTTGGGATATTATATACATCTACAGCGTTATATATCCTGACCTAAGGCAGGCTAACATTTCTGATGCAGTATTTTACGCCGTTCCTGGCGTATCGGCCCATACTTCACGGTGGGTACATAATACACCTCTATAACGTAGCATAACTTAACCTAACCCGTCTAGCCCCTCGCTGGTAATATTTCACAGAATCCCGTTCGTGTCGTTCCGTACGTCTCGGTTGGGATATTATATACGTCTATAGCGTTATATATCCTAACCGAAGGCAGGCTATCGTCTCGGGTGCAGTATTTTAAACCATTCCTGGCATATCGGCCCCTACTTCTCGGTGGGAACATTATATACGTCTATAACGTATCACAACCTAACCTAACACATCTAGACCCTCGCTGGTAATGTTTTACAGAATCCCGGTCGTGTCGTCCCGTACGTCTCGGCTGGGACATTATATACGTCTACAGCGTTATATATCCTAATCTAAGGCAGGCTAACATCTCGGATACAGTATTTTACAACATTCCTGCCTTATCGACCAATACTTCTCGGTGGGAACATAATATACGTCTATAACGTAACGTAACCTAACCTAACCCATCTAGCCCCTCGCTGGTAATGTTTTACAGAATCCCGTTCCTGTCGTCCCGTACATCTCGGTTGGGACATTATATACGTCTACAGCGAAATATATCCTAACCTTAGGCAGGCTAACATCTCGGATGCAGTATTTTACGCCATTCCTGGCGTATCGGCTCTACTTCTCGGTGGGAACATTATACACGTCTACAACGTAACCTAACCTAACCTAACCCATCTAGCCCCTCGCTGGTAATGTTTTACAGAATCCCGTTCCTGTCGTCCCGTACGTCTCGGTTGGGACATTTTCTACGTCTATAGCGTTATATATCCTAACCTAAGGCAGGTTATCATCCCGGATGTAGTACTTTACAACATTCCTGGCGTATCGGCAACTACTTCTCGGTGGGAACATTATACACGTCTATAACGTAACATAATCTAACCTAACCCATCTAGCCCTCGCTGGTAATGTTTTACAGAATCCCGTTCGTGTCGTCCCGTACATCTCGGTTGGGATATTATATACGCCTATAGCGTTATATATACTAACCTAAGGCAGGCAAACATCTCGGATATAGTATTTTACAACATTCCTGGCGCATCGGCCTCTACTTCTCGGTGGGAACATTATATAGGTCTATAACGTAATATAACCTATCTTAACACATCTAGACCCTCGCTGGTAATGTTTTACAGAATCCCGGTCGTGTCTTCCCGTACGTCTCGGCTAGGACATTATATACGTCTACAGCGTTATATATCCTAACCTAAGTCAGGCTAACATCTCAGATATAGTATTTTACAACATTCCTGTCGCATCGGCCTCTATTTCTCGGTGGGAACATTATATTCGTCTATAACGTAATATAACCTAACCTAACACATCTAGCCCCTCGCTGGTAATGTTTTACAGAATCCGGTTCGTTTCGTCCCGTACATCTCGGTTGGGATATTATATACGTCTATAGCGTTATATATCCTAACCTAAGGCAGGCTAACATCTCGGATGCAGTATTGTACAACATTCCTGCCTTATCGGCCAATACTTCTCGGTGGGAACATAATATACGTCTATAACGTAACGTAACCTAACCTAACCCATCTAGCCCCTCGCTGGTAATGTTTTACAGAATCCCGTTCCTGTCGTCCCGTACATCTCGGTTTCGACATTATATACGTCTACAGCGTTATATATCCTAACCTTAGGCAGGCTAACATCTCGGATGCAGTATTTTACGCCATTCCTGGCGTATCGGCTCTACTTCTCGGTGGGAACATTATACACGTCTATAACGTAACCTAACCTAACCTAACCCATCTAGCCCCTCGCTGGTAATGTTTTACAGAATCCCGTTCCTGTCGTCCCGTACGTCTCGGTTGGGACATTTTCTACGTCTATAGCGTTATATATCCTAACCTAAGGCAGGTTATCATCCCGGATGTAGTACTTTACAACATTCCTGGCGTATCGGCAACTACTTCTCGGTGGGAACATTATACACGTCTATAACGTAACATAACCTAACCTAACCCATCTAGCCCTCGCTGGTAATGTTTTACAGAATCCCGTTCGTGTCGTCCCGTACATCTCGGTTGGGATATTATATACGCCTATAGCGTTATATATACTAACCTAAGGCAGGCAAACATCTCGGATATAGTATTTTACAACATTCCTGGCGCATCGGCCTCTACTTCTCGGTGGGAACATTATATAGGTCTATAACGTAATATAACCTATCTTAACACATCTAGACCCTCGCTGGTAATGTTTTACAGAATCCCGGTCGTGTCTTCCCGTACGTCTCGGTTAGGACATTATATACGTCTACAGCGTTATATATCCTAACCTAAGTCAGGCTAACATCTCGGATATAGTATTTTACAACATTCCTGTCGCATCGGCCTCTATTTCTCGGTGGGAACATTATATTCGTCTATAACGTAATATAACCTAACCTAACACATCTAGCCCCTCGCTGGTAATGTTTTACAGAATCCGGTTCGTTTCGTCCCGTACATCTCGGTTGGGATATTATATACGTCTATAGCGTTATATATCCTAACCTAAGGCAGGCTAACATCTCGGATGCAGTATTGTACAACATGCCTGCCTTATCGGCCAATACTTCTCGGTGGGAACATAATATACGTCTATAACGTAACGTAACCTAACCTAACCCATCTAGCCCCTCGCTGGTAATGTTTTACAGAATCCCGTTCCTGTCGTCCCGTACATCTCGGTTGGGACATTATATACGTCTACAGCGTTATATATCCTAATCTTAGGCAGGCTAACATCTCGGATGCAGTATTTTACGCCATTCCTGGCGTATCGGCCCTACTTCTCGGTGGGAACATTATACACGTCTATAACGTAACATATCCTAACCTAACCCATCTAGCCCCTCGCTGGTAATGTTTTACAGAATCCCGTTCCTGTCGTCCCGTACGTCTCGGTTGGGACATTTTCTACGTCTATAGCGTTATATATCCTAACCTAAGGCAGGTTATCATCCCGGATGTAGTACTTTACAACATTACTGGCGTATCGGCAACTACTTCTCGGTGGGAACATTATACACGTCTATAACGAAACATAACCTAACCTAACCCATCTAGCCCCTCGCTGGTAATGTTTTACAGAATCCCGTTCCTGTCGTCCCGTACGTCTCGGTTGGGACATTTTCTACGTCTATAGCGTTATATATCCTAATCTAAGGCAGGCTAACATCTCGGATACAGTATTTTACAACATTCCTGGCGTATCGGCCCCTACTTCACGGTGGGAACATTATACACGTCTATAACGTAACATAAACGAACCTAACCCATCTAGCCCCTCGCTGGTAATATTTTACAGAATCCCGTTCGTGTCGTCCCGTACGTCTCGGTTGGGATATTATATACGTCTATAGCGTTATATATCATGACCTAAGGCAGGCTACCGTCTCGGATGCAGTATTTTACAACATTCCTGGCATATCGGATCCTACTTCTCGGTGGAAACATTGTATACGTCTATAACGTATCTCAACCTAACCTAACCCATCTAGCCGCTCGCTGGTAATGTTTTACAGAATCCCGTTCCTGTCGTCCCAAACATCTCGGTTGGGATATTATATACGTCTATAGCGTTATATATCCTAACCTAAGGCAGGCTAACATCTCGGCTACAGTATTTTACAACATTCCTGGCGCATCGGCCTCTATTTCTCGGTGGGAACTTTATATTCGTCTACAACGTAATATAACCTAACCAAACACATCTAGTCCCTCGCTGGTAATGTTTTACAGAATCCCGTTCGTGACGTCCCGTACATCTCGGTTGGGATATTATATACATCTACAGCGTTATATATCCTGACCTAAGGCAGGCTAACATTTCTGATGCAGTATTTTACGCCGTTCCTGGCGTATCGGCCCATACTTCACGGTGGGTACATAATACACCTCTATAACGTAGCATAACTTAACCTAACCCGTCTAGCCCCTCGCTGGTAATATTTCACAGAATCCCGTTCGTGTCGTTCCGTACGTCTCGGTTGGGATATTATATACGTCTATAGCGTTATATATCCTAACCGAAGGCAGGCTATCGTCTCGGGTGCAGTATTTTAAACCATTCCTGGCATATCGGCCCCTACTTCTCGGTGGGAACATTATATACGTCTATAACGTATCACAACCTAACCTAACACATCTAGACCCTCGCTGGTAATGTTTTACAGAATCCCGGTCGTGTCGTCCCGTACGTCTCGGCTGGGACATTATATACGTCTACAGCGTTATATATCCTAATCTAAGGCAGGCTAACATCTCGGATACAGTATTTTACAACATTCCTGCCTTATCGGCCAATACTTCTCGGTGGGAACATAATATACGTCTATAACGTAACGTAACCTAACCTAACCCATCTAGCCCCTCGCTGGTAATGTTTTACAGAATCCCGTTCCTGTCGTCCCGTACATCTCGGTTGGGACATTATATATGTCTACAGCGTTATATATCCTAACCTTAGGCAGGCTAACATCTCGGATGCAGTATTTTACGCCATTCCTGGCGTATCGGCTCTACTTCTCGGTGGGAACATTATACACGTCTATAACGTAACCTAACCTAACCTAATCCATCTAGCCCCTCGCTGGTAATGTTTTACAGAATCCCGTTCCTGTCGTCCCGTACGTCTCGGTTGGTACATTTTCTACGTCTATAGCGTTATATATCCTAACCTAAGGCAGGTTATCATCCCGGATGTAGTACTTTACAACATTCCTGGCGTATCGGCAACTACTTCTCGGTGGGAACATTATACACGTCTATAACGTAACATAATCTAACCTAACCCATCTAGCCCTCGCTGGTAATGTTTTACAGAATCCCGTTCGTGTCGTCCCGTACATCTCGGTTGGGATATTATATACGCCTATAGCGTTATATATACTAACCTAAGGCAGGCAAACATCTCGGATATAGTATTTTACAACATTCCTGGCGCATCGGCCTCTACTTCTCGGTGGGAACATTATATAGGTCTATAACGTAATATAACCTATCTTAACACATCTAGACCCTCGCTGGTAGTGTTTTACAGAATCCCGGTCGTGTCTTCCCGTACGTCTCGGCTAGGACATTATATACGTCTACAGCGTTATATATCCTAACCTAAGTCAGGCTAACATCTCGGATATAGTATTTTACAACATTCCTGTCGCATCGGCCTCTATTTCTCGGTGGGAACATTATATTCGTCTATAACGTAATATAACCTAACCTAACACATCTAGCCCCTCGCTGGTAATGTTTTACAGAATCCGGTTCGTTTCGTCCCGTACATCTCGGTTGGGATATTATATACGTCTATAGCGTTATATATCCTAACCTAAGGCAGGCTAACATCTCGGATGCAGTATTGTACAACATTCCTGCCTTATCGGCCAATACTTCTCGGTGGGAACATAATATACGTCTATAACGTAACGTAACCTAACCTAACCCATCTAGCCCCTCGCTGGTAATGTTTTACAGAATCCCGTTCCTGTCGTCCCGTACATCTCGGTTGGGACATTATATACGTCTACAGCGTTATATATCCTAACCTTAGGCAGGCTAACATCTCGGATGCAGTATTTTACGCCATTCCTGGCGTATCGGCTCTACTTCTCGGTGGGAACATTATACACGTCTATAACGTAACCTAACCTAACCTAACCCATCTAGCCCCTCGCTGGTAATGTTTTACAGAATCCCGTTCCTGTCGTCCCGTACGTCTCGGTTGGGACATTTTCTACGTCTATAGCGTTATATATCCTAACCTAAGGCAGGTTATCATCCCGGATGTAGTACTTTACAACATTCCTGGCGTATCGGCAACTACTTCTCGGTGGGAACATTATACACGTCTATAACGAAACATAACCTAACCTAACCCATCTATCCCCTCGCTGGTAATGTTTTACAGAATCCCGTTCTTGTCGTCCCGTACGTCTCGGTTGGGACATTTTCTACGTCTATAGCGTTATATATCCTAATCTAAGGCAGGCTAACATCTCGGATACAGTATTTTACAACATTCCTGGCGTATCGGCCCCTACTTCACGGTGGGAACATTATACACGTCTATAACGTAACATAAACGAACCTAACCCATCTAGCCCCTCGCTGGTAATATTTTACAGAATCCCGTTCGTGTCGTCCCGTACGTCTCGGTTGGGATATTATATACGTCTATAGCGTTATATATCATGACCTAAGGCAGGCTACCGTCTCGGATGCAGTATTTTACAACATTCCTGGCATATCGGATCCTACTTCTCGGTGGAAACATTGTATACGTCTATAACGTATCTCAACCTAACCTAACCCATCTAGCCGCTCGCTGGTAATGTTTTACAGAATCCCGTTCCTGTCGTCCCAAACATCTCGGTTGGGATATTATATACGTCTATAGCGTTATATATCCTAACCTAAGGCAGGCTAACATCTCGGCTACAGTATTTTACAAGATTCCTGGCGCATCGGCCTCTATTTCTCGGTGGGAACTTTATATTCGTCTACAACGTAATATAACCTAACCAAACACATCTAGTCCCTCGCTGGTAATGTTTTACAGAATCCCGTTCGTGACGTCCCTTACATCTCGGTTGGGATATTATATACATCTACAGCGTTATATATCCTGACCTAAGGCAGGCTAACATTTCTGATGCAGTATTTTACGCCGTTCCTGGCGTATCGGCCCATACTTCACGGTGGGTACATAATACACCTCTATAACGTAGCATAACTTAACCTAACCCGTCTAGCCCCTCGCTGGTAATATTTCACAGAATCCCGTTCGTGTCGTTCCGTACGTCTCGGTTGGGATATTATATACGTCTATAGCGTTATATATCCTAACCGAAGGCAGGCTATCGTCTCGGGTGCAGTATTTTAAACCATTCCTGGCATATCGGCCCCTACTTCTCGGTGGGAACATTATATACGTCTATAACGTATCACAACCTAACCTAACACATCTAGACCCTCGCTGGTAATGTTTTACAGAATCCCGGTCGTGTCGTCCCGTACGTCTCGGCTGGGACATTATATACGTCTACAGCGTTATATATCCTAACCTAAGTCAGGCTAACATCTCGGATATAGTATTCTACAACATTCCTGTCGCATCGGCCTCTACTTCTCGGTGGGAACATTATATTCGTCTATAACGTAATATAACCTAACCTAACACATCTAGCCCCTCGCTGGTAATGTTTTACAGAATCCGGTTCGTTTCGTCCCGTACATCTCGGTTGGGACATTATATACGTCTACAGCGTTATATATCCTAACCTTAGGCAGGCTAACATCTCGGATGCAGTATTTTACGCCATTCCTGGCGTATCGGCTCTACTTCTCGGTGGGAACATTATACACGTCTATAACGTAACCTAACCTAACCTAACCCATCTAGCCCCTCGCTGGTAATGTTTTACAGAATCCCGTTCCCGTCGTCCCGTACGTCTCGGTTGGGACATTTTCTACGTCTATAGCGTTATATATCCTAATCTAAGGCAGGTTATCATCCCGGATGTAGTACTTTACAACATTCCTGGCGTATCGGCAACTACTTCTCGGTGGGAACATTATACACGTCTATAACGTAACATAATCTAACCTAACCCATCTAGCCCTCGCTGGTAATGTTTTACAGAATCCCGTTCGTGTCGTCCCGTACATCTCGGTTGGGATATTATATACGCCTATAGCGTTATATATACTAACCTAAGGCAGGCAAACATCTCGGATATAGTATTTTACAACATTCCTGGCGCATCGGCCTCTACTTCTCGGTGGGAACATTATATAGGTCTATAACGTAATATAACCTATCTTAACACATCTAGACCCTCGCTGGTAATGTTTTACAGAATCCCGGTCGTGTCTTCCCGTACGTCTCGGCTAGGACATTATATACGTCTACAGCGTTATATATCCTAACCTAAGTCAGGCTAACATCTCGGATATAGTATTTTACAACATTCCTGTCGCATCGGCCTCTATTTCTCGGTGGGAACATTATATTCGTCTATAACGTAATATAACCTAACCTAACACATCTAGCCCCTCGCTGGTAATGTTTTACAGAATCCGGTTCGTTTCGTCCCGTACATCTCGGTTGGGATATTATATACGTCTATAGCGTTATATATCCTAACCTAAGGCAGGCTTACATCTCGGATGCAGTATTGTACAACATTCCTGCCTTATCGGCCAATACTTCTCGGTGGGAACATAATATACGTCTATAACGTAACGTAACCTAACCTAACCCATCTAGCCCCTCGCTGGTAATGTTTTACAGAATCCCGTTCCTGTCGTCCCGTACATCTCGGTTGGGACATTATATACGTCTACAGCGTTATATATCCTAATCTTAGGCAGGCTAACATGTCGGATGCAGTATTTTACGCCATTCCTGGCGTATCGGCCCTACTTCTCGGTGGGAACATTATACAAGTCTATAACGTAACATAACCTAACCTAACCCATCTAGCCCCTCGCTGGTAATGTTTTACAGAATCCCGTTCCTGTCGTCCCGTACGTCTCGGTTGGGACATTTTCTACGTCTATAGCGTTATATATCCTAACCTAAGGCAGGTTATCATCCCGGATGTAGTACTTTACAACATTACTGGCGTATCGGCAACTACTTCTCGGTGGGAACATTATACACGTCTATAACGAAACATAACCTAACCTAACCCATCTAGCCCCTCGCTGGTAATGTTTTACAGAATCCCGTTCCTGTCGTCCCGTACGTCTCGGTTGGGACATTTTCTACGTCTATAGCGTTATATATCCTAATCTAAGGCAGGCTAACATCTCGGATACAGTATTTTACAACATTCCTGGCGTATCGGCCTCTACTTCACGGTGGGAACATTATACACGTCTATAACGTAACATAAACGAACCTAACCCATCTAGCCCCTCGCTGGTAATGTTTTACGGAATCCCGTTCCTGTCGTCCCGTACATCTCGGTTGGGACATTATATACGTCTACAGCGTTATATATCCTAACCTTAGGCAGGCTAACATCTCGGATGCAGTATTTTACGCCATTCCTGGCGTATCGGCTCTACTTCTCGGTGGGAACATTGTATGCGTCTATAACGTATCTCAACCTAACCTAACCCATCTAGCCGCTCGCTGGTAATGTTTTACAGAATCCCGTTCCTGTCGTCCCAAACATCTCGGTTGGGATATTATATACGTCTATAGCGTTATATATCCTAACCTAAGGCAGGCTAACATCTCGGCTACAGTATTTTACAACATTCCTGGCGCATCGGCCTCTATTTCTCGGTGGGAACTTTATATTCCTCTACAACGTAATATAACCTAACCAAACACATCTAGTCCCTCGCTGGTAATGTTTTACAGAATCCCGTTCGTGACGTCCCGTACATCTCGGTTGGGATATTATATACATCTACAGCGTTATATATCCTGACCTAAGGCAGGCTAACATTTCTGATGCAGTATTTTACGCCGTTCCTGGCGTATCGGCCCATACTTCACGGTGGGTACATAATACACCTCTATAACGTAGCATAACTTAACCTAACCCGTCTAGCCCCTCGCTGGTAATATTTCACAGAATCCCGTTCGTGTCGTTCCGTACGTCTCGGTTGGGATATTATATACGTCTATAGCGTTATATATCCTAACCGAAGGCAGGCTATCGTCTCGGGTGCAGTATTTTAAACCATTCCTGGCATATCGGCCCCTACTTCTCGGTGGGAACATTATATACGTCTATAACGTAACGTAACCTAACCTAACCCATCTAGCCCCTCGCTGGTAATGTTTTACAGAATCCCGTTCCTGTCGTCCCGTACATCTCGGTTGGGACATTATATACGTCTACAGCGTTATATATCCTAACCTTAGGCAGGCTAACATCTCGGATGTAGTATTTTACCCCATTCCTGGCGTATCGGCTCTACTTCTCGGTGGGAACATTATACACGTCTATAACGTAACATAACCTAACCTAACCCATCTAGCCCCTCGCTGGTAATGTTTTACAGAATCCCGTTCCTGTCGTCCCGTACGTCTCGGTTGGGACATTTTCTACGTCTATAGCGTTATATATCCTAACCTAAGGCAGGTTATCATCCCGGATGTAGTACTTTACAACATTCCTGGCGTATCGGCAACTACTTCTCGGTGGGAACATTATACACGTCTATAACGTAACATAACCTAACCTAACCCATCTAGCCCTCGCTGGTAATGTTTTACAGAATCCCGTTCGTGTCGTCCCGTACATCTCGGTTGGGATATTATATACGTCTATAGCGTTATATAGCCTAACCGAAGGCAGGCTATCATCTCGGGTGCAGTATTTTAAACCATTCCTGGCATATCGGCCCCTACTTCTCGGTAGGAACATTATATACGTCTATAACGTATCACAACCTAACCTAACCCATCTAGCCCCTGGCTGGTAATATTTTACAGAATCCCGTTCGTGTCGTCCCGTACGTCTCGGTTGGGATATTATATACGTCTATAGCATTATATATCCTAACCTAAGGCAGGTTATCATCCCGGATGTAGTACTTTACAACATTCCTGTCGCATCGGCCTCTACTTCTCGGTGGGAACATTATATTCGTCTATAACATAATATAACCTAACCTAACACATCTAGCCCCTCGCTGGTAATGTTTTACAGAATCCGGTTCGTTTCGTCCCGTACATCTCGGTTGGGATATTATATACGTCTATAGCGTTATATATCCTAACCTAAGGCAGGCTAACATCTCGGATGCAGCATTGTACAACATTCCTGCCTTATCGGCCAATACTTCTCGGTGGGAACATAATATACGTCTATAACGTAACGTAACCTAACCTAACCCATCTAGCCCCTCGCTGGTAATGTTTTACAGAATCCCGTTCCTGTCGTCCCGTACATCTCGGTTCGGACATTATATGCGTCTACAGCGTTATATATCCTAACCTTAGGCAGGCTAACATCTCGGATGCAGTATTTTACGCCATTCCTGGCGTATCGGCCCTACTTCACGGTGGGAACATTATACACGTCTATAACGTAACATAACCTAACCTAACCCATCTAGCCCCTCGCTGGTAATGTTTTACAGAATCCCGTTCCTGTCGTCCCGTACGTCTCGGTTGGGACATTTTCTACGTCTATAGCGTTATATATCCTAATCTAAGGCAGGCTAACATCTCGGATACAGTATTTTACAACATTCCTGGCGTATCGGCAACTACTTCTCGGTGGGAACATTATACACGTCTATAACGAAACATAACCTAACCTAACCCATCTAGCCCCTCGCTGGTAATGTTTTACAGAATCCCGTTCGTGTCGTCCCGTACGTCTCGGTTGGGACATTTTCTACGTCTATAGCGTTATATATCATGACCTAAGGCAGGCTACCGTCTCGGATGCAGTATTTTACAACATTCCTGGCATATCGGATCCTACTTCTCGGTGGAAACATTGTATACGTCTATAACGTATATCAACCTAACCTAACCCATCTAGCCGCTCGCTGGTAATGTTTTACAGAATCCCGTTCCTGTCGTCCCAAACATCTCGGTTGGGATATTATATACGTCTATAGCGTTATATATCCTAACCTAAGGCAGGCTAACATCTCGGCTACAGTATTTTACAACATTCCTGGCGCATCGGCCTCTATTTCTCGGTGGGAACTTTATATTCGTCTACAACGTAATATAACCTAACCAAACACATCTAGTCCCTCGCTGGTAATGTTTTACAGAATCCCGTTCGTGACGTCCCGTACATCTCGGTTGGGATACTATATACATCTACAGCGTTATATATCCTGACCTAAGGCAGGCTAACATTTCTGATGCAGTATTTTACGCCGTTCCTGGCGTATCGGCCCATACTTCACGGTGGGTACATAATACACGTCTATAACGTAGCATAACTTAACCTAACCCGTCTAGCCCCTCGCTGGTAATATTTCACAGAATCCCGTTCGTGTCGTCCCGTACGTCTCGGTTGGGATATTATATACGTCTATAGCGTTATATAGCCTAACCGAAGGCAGGCTATCATCTCGGGTGCAGTATTTTAAACCATTCCTGGCATATCGGCCCCTACTTCTCGGTAGGAACATTATATACGTCTATAACGTATCACAACCTAACCTAACCCATCTAGCCCCTGGCTGGTAATATTTTACAGAATCCCGTTCGTGTCGTCCCGTACGTCTCGGTTGGGATATTATATACGTCTATAGCATTATATATCCTAACCTAAGGCAGGTTATCATCCCGGATGTAGTACTTTACAACATTCCTGGCGTATCGGCAACTACTTCTCGGTGGGAACATTATACACGTCTATAACGTAACATAACCTAACCTAACACATCTAGACCCTCGCTGGTATTGTTTTACAGAATCCCGGTCGTGTCGTCCCGTACGTCTCGGTTGGTACATTATATACGTCTACAGCGTTATATATCCTAACCTAAGTCAGGCTAACATCTCGGTTATAGTATTTTACAACATTCCTGTCGCATCGGCCTCTACTTCTCGGTGGGAACATTATATTCGTCTATAACATAATATAACCTAACCTAACACATCTAGCCCCTCGCTGGTAATGTTTTACAGAATCCGGTTCGTTTCGTCCCGTACATCTCGGTTGGGATATTATATACGTCTATAGCGTTATATATCCTAACCTAAGGCAGGCTAACATCTCGGATGCAGTATTGTACAACATTCCTGCCTTATCGGCCAATACTTCTCGGTGGGAACATAATATACGTCTATAACGTAACGTAACCTAACCTAACCCATCTAGCCCCTCGCTGGTAATGTTTTACAGAATCCCGTTCCTGTCGTCCCGTACATCTCGGTTGGGACATTATATACGTCTACAGCGTTATATATCCTAACCTTAGGCAGGCTAACATCTCGGATGCAGTATTTTACGCCATTCCTGGCGTATCGGCTCTACTTCTCGGTGGGAACATTATACACGTCTATAACGTAACATAACCTAACCTAACCCATCTAGCCCCTCGCTGGTAATGTTTTACAGAATCCCGTTCCTGTCGTCCCGTACGTCTCGGTTGGGACATTTTCTACGTCTATAGCGTTATATATCCTAACCTAAACCAGGTTATCATCCCGGATGTAGTACTTTACAACATTCCTGGCGTATCGGCAACTACTTCTCGGTGGGAACATTATACACGTCTATAACGTAACATAACCTAACCTAACCCATCTAGCCCCTCGCTGGTAATGTTTTACAGAATCCCGTTCCTGTCGTCCCGTACGTCTCGGTTGGGACATTTTCTACGTCTATAGCGTTATATATCCTAACCTAAGGCAGGCTAACATCTCGGATACAGTATTTTACAACATTCCTGGCGTATCGGCCCCTACTTCACGGTGGGAACATTATACACGTCTATAACGTAACATAAACGAACCTAACCCATCTAGCCCCTCGCTGGTAATATTTTACAGAATCCCGTTCGTGTCGTCCCGTACGTCTCGGTTGGGATATTATATACGTCTATAGCGTTATATATCATGACCTAAGGCAGGCTACCGTCTCAGATGCAGTATTTTACAACATTCCTGGCATATCGGATCCTACTTCTCGGTGGAAACATTGTATACGTCTATAACGTATCTCAACCTAACCTAACCCATCTAGCCGCTCGCTGGTAATGTTTTACAGAATCCCGTTCCTGTCGTCCCAAACATTTCGGTTGGGATATTATATACGTCTATAGCGTTATATATCCTAACCTAAGGCAGGCTAACATCTCGGATACAGTATTTTACAACATTCCTGGCGCATCGGCCTCTATTTCTCGGTGGGAACTTTATATTCGTCTATAACGTAATATAACCTAACCAAACACATCTAGCCCCTCGCTGGTAATGTTTTACAGAATCCCGTTCGTGACGTCCCGTACATCTCGGTTGGGATATTATATACATCTACAGCGTTATATATCCTGACCTAAGGCAGGCTAACATTTCTGATGCAGTATTTTACGCCGTTCCTGGCGTATCGCCCCATACTTCACGGTGGGTACATAATACACGTCTATAACGTAGCATAACTTAACCTAACCCGTCTAGCCCCTCGCTTGTAATATTTCACAGAATCCCGTTCGTGTCGTCCCGTACATCTCGGTTGGGATATTATATACGTCTGTAGCGTTATATATCCTAACCTAAGGCAGGCTAACATCTCGGATGCAGTATTGTACAACATTCCTGCCGTATCGGCCAATACTTCTCGGTGGGAACATAATATACGTCTACAACGTAACATAACCTAACCTAACCCATCGAGCCCCTCGCTGGTAATGTTTTACAGAATCCCGTTCCTGTCGTCCCGTACATCTCGGTTGGAATATTATATACGTCTATAGCGTTATATATCCTAACCTAAGGCAGGCTAACATCTCGGATACAGTATTTTACAAAATTCCTGGCGTATCGGCCCCTACTTCACGGTGGGAACATTATACACGTCTATAACGTAACATAAACGAACCTAACCCATCTAGCCCCTCGCTGGTAATATTTTACAGAATCCCGTTCGTGTCGTCCCGTACGTCTCGGTTGGGATATTATATACGTCTATAGCGTTATATATCATGACCTAAGGCAGGCTACCGTCTCGGATGCAGTATTTTACAACATTCCTGGCGCATCGGCCTCTATTTCTCGGTGGGAACTTTATATTCGTCTATAACGTAATATAACCTAACCAAACACATCTAGCCCCTCGCTGGTAATGTTTTACAGAATCCCGTTCGTGACGTCCCGTACATCTCGGTTGGGATATTATATACATCTACAGCGTTATATATCCAGACCTAAGGCAGGCTAACATTTCTGATGCAGTATTTTACGCCGTTCCTGGCGTATCGGCCCATACTTCACGGTGGGTACATAATACATGTCTATAACGTAGCATAACTTAACCTAACCCGTCTAGCCCCTCGCTGGTAATATTTCACAGAATCCCGTTCGTGTCGTTGCGTACGTCTCGGTTGGGATATTATATACGTCTATAGCGTTATATATCCTAACCGAAGGCAGGCTATCATCTCGGGTGCAGTATTTTAAACCATTCCTGGCATATTGGCCCCTACTTCTCGGTGGGAACATTATATACGTCTATAACGTATCACAACCTAACCTAACCCATCTAGCCCCTCGCTGGTAATATTTTACAGAATCCCGTTCGTGTCGTCCCGTACGTCTCGGTTGGGATATTATATACGTCTATATCGTTATATATCCTGACCTAAGGCAGGCTATCATCTCGGATGCAGTATTTTACAGCATTCCTGGCATATCGGAGCCTACTTCTCGGTGGGAACATTGTATACGTCTATAACGTATCACAACCTAACCTAACCCATCTAGCCCCTCGCTGGTAATGTTTTACAGAATCCCGTTCCTATCGTCCCGTACATCTCTTTTGGGATATTATATACGTCTATAGCATTATATATCCTAACCTAAGGCAGGCTAACATCTCGGATGCAGTATTTTACGCCATTCCTGGCGTATCGGCCCTACTTCTCGGTGGGAACATTATACACGTCTATAACGTAACATAACCTAACCTAACCCATCTAGCCCCACGCTGGTAATGTTTTACAGAATCCCGTTCCTGTCGTCCCGTACATCTCGGTTGGGACATTATATACGTCTACAGCGTTATATATCCTAACCTTAGGCAGGCTAACATCTCGGATGCAGTATTTTACGCCATTCCTGGCGTATCGGCTCTACTTCTCGGTGGGAACATTATACACGTCTATAACGTAACATAACCTAACCTAACCCATCTAGCCCTCGCTGGTAATGTTTTACAGAATCCCGGTCGTGTCGTCCCGTACGTCTCGGCTGGGACATTATATACGTCTACAGCGTTATATATCCTAACCTAAGTCAGGCTAACATCTCGGATATAGTATTTTACAACATTCCTGTCGCATCGGCCTCTATTTCTCGGTGGGAACATTATATTCGTCTATAACGTAATATAACCTAGCCTAACACATCTAGCCCCTCGCTGGTAATGTTTTACAGAATCCAGTTCGTTTCGTCCCGTACATCTCGGCTGGGACATTATATACGTCTATAGCGTTATATATCCTAACCTAAGGCAGGCTAACATCTCGGATACAGTATTTTACAACATTCCTGGCGCATCGGCCTCTATTTCTCGGTGGGAACATTATATTCGTCTATAACGTAATATAACCTAACAAAACACATCTAGCCCCTCGCTGGTAATGTTTTACAGAATCCCGTTCGTGACGTCCCGTACATCTCGGTTGGGATATTATATACGTCTATAGCGTTATATATCCTAACCGAAGGCAGGCTATCATCTCGGGTGCAGTATTTTAAACCATTCCTGGCATATCGGCCCCTACTTCTCGGTGGGAACATTATATACGTCTATAACGTATAACAACCTAACCTAACCCATCTAGCCCCTCGCTGGTAATATTTTACAGAATCCCGTTCGTGTCGTCCCGTACGTCTCGGTTGGGATATTATATACGTCTATATCGTTATATATCCTGACCTAAGGCAGGCTATCATCTCGGATGCAGTATTTTACAGCATTCCTGGCATATCGGAGCCTACTTCTCGGTGGGAACATTGTATACGTCTATAACGTATCACAACCTAACCTAACCCATCTAGCCCCTCGCTGGTAATGTTTTACAGAATCCCGTTCCTGTCGTCCCGTACATCTCTTTTGGGATATTATATACGTCTATAGCATTATATATCCTAACCTAAGGCAGGCTAACATCTCGGATACAGTATTTTACAACATTCCTGGCGCATCGGCTCTACTTCTCGGTGGGAACATTATACACGTCTATAAAGTAACATAACCTAACCTAACCCATCTAGCCCCTCGCTGGTAATGTTTTACAGAATCCCGTTCGTGTCGTCCCGTACATCTCGGTTGGGATATTATGTACGCCTATAGCGTTGTATATACTAACCTAAGGCAGGCTAACATCTCGGATATAGTATTTTGCAACATTCCTGGCGCATTGGCCTCTACTTCTCGGTGGGAACGTTATATTCGTCTATAACATAATATAACCTAACCTAACACATCTAGCCCCTCGCTGGTAATGTTTTACAGAATCCCGGTCGTGTCGTCCCGTACGTCTCGGCTGGGACATTATATACGTCTACAGCGTTATATATCCTAACCTAAGTCACGCTAACATCTCGGATATAGTATTTTACAACATTCCTGTCGCATCGGCCTCTACTTCTCGGTGGGAACATTATATTCGTCTATAACGTAACATAACCTAACCTAACCCATCGAGCCCCTCGCTGGTAATGTTTTACAGAATCCCGTTCCTGTCGTCCCGTACATCTCGGTTGGAATATTATATACGTCTATAGCGTTATATATCCTAACCTAAGGCAGGCTAACATCTCGGATACAGTATTTTACAAAATTCCTGGCGTATCGGCCCCTACTTCACGGTGGGAACATTATACACGTCTATAACGTAACATAAACGAACCTAACCCATCTAGCCCCTCGCTGGTAATATTTTACAGAATCCCGTTCGTGTCGTCCCGTACGTCTCGGTTGGGATATTATATACGTCTATAGCGTTATATATCATGACCTAAGGCAGGCTACCGTCTCGGATGCAGTATTTTACAACATTCCTGGCATATCGGATCCTACTTCTCGGTGGAAACATTGTATACGTCTATAACGTATCTCAACCTAACCTAACCCATCTAGCCGCTCGCTGGTAATGTTTTACAGAATCCCGTTCCTGTCGTCCCAAACATCTCGGTTGGGATATTATATACGTCTATAGCGTTATATATCCTAACCTAAGGCAGGCTAACATCTCGGATACAGTATTTTACAACATTCCTGGCGCATCGGCCTCTATTTCTCGGTGGGAACTTTATATTCGTCTATAACGTAATATAACCTAACCAAACACATCTAGCCCCTCGCTGGTAATGTTTTACAGAATCCCGTTCGTGACGTCCCGTACATCTCGGTTGGGATATTATATACATCTACAGCGTTATATATCCTGACCTAAGGCAGGCTAACATTTCTGATGCAGTATTTTACGCCGTTCCTGGCGTATCGGCCCATACTTCACGGTGGGTACATAATACATGTCTATAACGTAGCATAACTTAACCTAACCCGTCTAGCCCCTCGCTGGTAATATTTCACAGAATCCCGTTCGTGTCGTTCCATACGTCTCGGTTGGGATATTATATACGTCTATAGCGTTATATATCCTAACCGAAGGCAGGCTATCATCTCGGGTGCAGTATTTTAAACCATTCCTGGCATATTGGCCCCTACTTCTCGGTGGGAACATTATATACGTCTATAACGTATCACAACCTAACCTAACCCATCTAGCCCCTCGCTGGTAATATTTTACAGAATCCCGTTCGTGTCGTCCCGTACGTCTCGGTTGGGATACTATATACGTCTATATCGTTATATATCCTGACCTAAGGCAGGCTATCATCTCGGATGCAGTATTTTACAGCATTCCTGGCATATCGGAGCCTACTTCTCGGTGGGAACATTGTATACGTCTATAACGTATCACAACCTAACCTAACCCATCTAGCCCCTCGCTGGTAATGTTTTATAGAATCCCGTTCCTGTCGTCCCGTACATCTCAGTTGGGATATTATATACGTCTATAGCGTTATATATCCTAACCTAAGGCAGGCTAACATCTCGGATACAGTATTTTACAACATTCCTGGCGCATCGGCTCTACTTCTCGGTGGGAACATTATACACGTCTATAAAGTAACATAACCTAACCTAACCCATCTAGCCCCTCGCTGGTAATGTTTTACAGAATCCCGTTCGTGTCGTCCCGTACATCTCGGTTGGGATATTATGTACGCCTATAGCGTTATATATACTAACCTAAGGCAGGCTAACATCTCGGATATAGTATTTTGCAACATTCCTGGCGCATTGGCCTCTACTTCTCGGTGGGAACATTATATAGGTCTATAACGTAATATAACCTATCGTAACACATCTAGACCCTCGCTGGTAATGTTTTACAGAATCCCGTTCCCGTCGTCCCGTACATCTCGGTTGGGACATTATATATGTCTACAGCGTTATATATCCTAACCTAAGTCAGGCTAACATCTCGGTTATAGTATTTTACAACATTCCTGTCGCATCGGACTCTACTTCTCGGTGGGAACATTATATTCGTCTATAACATAATATAACCTAACCTAACACATCTAGCCCCTCGCTGGTAATGTTTTACAGAATCCGGTTCGTTTCGTCCCGTACATCTCGGTTGGGATATTATATACGTCTATAGCGTTATATATCCTAACCTAAGGCAGGCTAACATCTCGGATGCAGTATTGTACAACATTCCTGCCTTATCGGCCAATACTTCTCGGTGGGAACATAATATACGTCTATAACGTAACGTAACCTAACCTAACCCATCTAGCCCCTCGCTGGTAATGTTTTACAGAATCCCGTTCCTGTCGTCCCGTACATCTCGGTTGGGACATTATATACGTCTACAGCGTTATATATCCTAACCTTAGGCAGGCTAACATCTCGGATGCAGTATTTTACGCCATTCCTGGCGTATCGGCTCTACTTCTCGGTGGGAACATTATACACGTCTATAACGTAACATAACCTAACCTAACCCATCTAGCCCTCGCTGGTAATGTTTTACAGAATCCCGTTCCCGTCGTCCCGTACATCTCGGCTGGGACATTATATATGTCTACAGCGTTATATATCCTAACCTAAGTCAGGCTAACATCTCGGATATAGTATTTTACAACATTCCTGTCGCATCGGCCTCTACTTCTCGGTGGGAACATTATATTCGTCTATAACGTAATATAACCTAACCTAACACATCTAGCCCCTCGCTGGTAATGTTTTACAGAATCCCGTTCGTGTCGTCCCGTACATCTCGGTTGGGATATTATGTACGCCTATAGCGTTATTTATACTAACCTAAGGCAGGCTAAGATATCGGATATAGTATTTTGCAACATTCCTGGCGCATCGGCCTCTACTTCTCGGTGGGAACATTATATAGGTCTATAACGTAATATAACCTATCTTAACACATCTAGACCCTCGCTGGTAATGTTTTACAGAATCCCGGTCGTGTCGTCCCGTACGTTTCGGTTGGGACATTATATACGTCTACAGCGTTATATATCCTAACCTAAGTCAGGCTAACATCTCGGATATAGTATTTTTCAACATTCCTGTCGCATCGGCCTCTACTTCTCGGTGGGAACATTATATTCGTCTATAGCGTAATATAACCTAACCTAACACATCTAGCCCCTCGCGGGTAATGTTTTACAGAATCCAGTTCGTTTCGTCCCGTACATCTCGGCTGGGACATTATATACGTCTATAGCGTTATATATCCTAACCTAAGGCAGGCTAACATCTCGGATACAGTATTTTACAACATTCCTGGCGCATCGGCCTCTACTTCTCGGTGGGAACATTATATTCGTCTATAACGTAATATAACCTAACAAAACACATCTAGCCCATTGCTGGTAATGTTTTACAGAATCCGGTTCGTTTCGTCCCGTACATCTCGGTTTTGATATTATATACGTCTATAGCGTTATATATCCTAACCTAAGGCAGGCTGACATCTCGGATGCAGTATTGTACAACATTCCTGCCGTATCGGCCAATACTTCTCGGTGGGAACAAAATATACGTCTATAACGTAACATAACCTAACCTAACCCATCTAGCCCCTCGCTGGTAATGTTTTACAGAATCCCGTTCGTGTCGTCCCGTACATCTCGGTTGGGATATTATATACGCCTATAGCGTTATATATACTAACCTAAGGCAGGCAAACATCTCGGATATAGTATTATACAACATTCCTGTCGCATCGGCCTCTACTTCTCGGTGGGAACATTATATTCGTCTATAACGTAATATAACCTAACCTAACACATCTAGCCCCTTGCTGGTAATGTTTTACAGAATCCGGTTCGTTTCGTCCCGTACATCTCGGTTTTGATATTATATACGTCTATAGCGTTATATATCCTAACCTAAGGCAGGCTGACATCTCGGATGCAGTATTGTACAACATTCCTGCCGTATCGGCCAATACTTCTCGGTGGGAACAAAATATACGTCTATAACGTAACATAACCTAACCTAACCCATCTAGCCCCTCGCTGGTAATGTTTTACAGAATCCCGTTCGTGTCGTCCCGTACATCTCGGTTGGGATATTATATACGCCTATAGCGTTATTTATACTAACCTAAGGCAGGCTAACATATCGGATATAGTATTTTGCAACATTCCTGGCGCATCGGCCTCTACTTCTCGGTGGGAATATTATATAGGTCTGTAACGTAATATAACCTATCTTAACACATCTAGACCCTCGCTGGTAATGTTTTACAGAATCCCGGTCGTGTCGTCCCGTACGTTTCGGTTGGGACATTATATACGTCTACAGCGTTATATATCCTAACCTAAGTCAGGCTAACATCTCGGATATAGTATTTTACAACATTCCTGTCGCATCGACCTCTACTTCTCGGTGGGAACATTATATTCGTCTATAGCGTAATATAACCTAACCTAACACATCTAGCCCCTCGCGGGTAATGTTTTACAGAATCCGGTTCGTTTCGTCCCGTACATCTCGGTTGGGATATTATATACGTCTGTAGCGTTATATATCCTAACCTAAGGCAGGCTAACATCTCGGATGCAGTATTGTACAACATTCCTGCCGTAGCGGCCAATACTTCTCGGTGGGAACATAATATACGTCTACTACGTAACATAACCTAACCTAACCCATCGAGCCCCTCGCTGGTAATGTTTTACAGAATCCCGTTCGTGTCGTCCCGTACATCTCGGTTGGGATATTATATACGCCTAGAGCGTTATATATACTAACCTAAGGCAGGCAAACATCTCGGATATAGTATTTCACAACATTCCTGGCGCATCGGCCTCTACTTCTCGGTGGGAACATTATATTCGTCTATAGCGTAATATAACCTAACCTAACACATCTAGCCCCTCGCGGGTAATGTTTTACAGAATCCGGTTCGTTTCGTCCCGTACATCTCGGTTGGGATATTATATACGTCTGTAGCGTTATATATCCTAACCTAAGGCAGGCTAACATCTCGGATGCAGTATTGTACAACATTCCTGCCGTATCGGCCAATACTTCTCGGTGGGAACATAATATACGTCTACAACGTAACATAACCTAACCTAACCCATCGAGCCCCTCGCTGGTAATGTTTTACAGAATCCCCTTCCTGTCCTCCCGTACATCTCGGTTGGAATATTATATACGTCTATAGCGTTATATATCCTAACCTAAGGCAGGCTAACATCTCGGATACAGTATTTTACAAAATTCCTGGCGTATCGGCCCCTACTTCACGGTGGGAACATTATACACGTCTATAACGTAACATAAACGAACCTAACCCATCTAGCCCCTCGCTGGTAATATTTTACAGAATCCCGTTCGTGTCGTCCCGTACGTCTCGGTTGGGATATTATATACGTCTATATCGTTATATATCCTGACCTAAGGCAGGCTATCATCTCGGATGCAGTATTTTACAGCATTCCTGGCATATCGGAGCCTACTTCTCGGTGGGAACATTGTATACGTCTATAACGTATCACAACCTAACCTAACCCATCTAGCCCCTCGCTGGTAATGTTTTACAGAATCCCGTTCCTGTCGTCCCGTACATCTCGGTTGGGATATTATATACGTCTATAGCGTTATATATCCTAACCTAAGGCAGGCTAACATCTCGGATACAGTATTTTACAACATTCCTGGCGCATCGGCTCTACTTCTCGGTGGGAACATTATACACGTCTATAACGTAACATAACCTAACCTAACCCATCTAGCCCATCGATGGAAATGTTTTACAGAATCCCGTTCGTGTCGTCCCGTACATCTCGGTTGGGATATTATGTACGCCTATAGCGTTATATATACTAACCTAAGGCAGGCTAACATCTCGGATATAGTATTTTGCAACATTCCTGGCGCATCGGCCTCTACTTCTCGGTGGGAACATTATATAGGTCTATAACGTAATATAACCTATCTTAACACATCTAGACCCTCGCTGGTAATGTTTTACAGAATCCCGGTCGTGTCGTCCCGTACGTTTCGGTTGGGATATTATATACGTCTATATCGTTATATATACTGACCTAAGGCAGGCTATCATCTCGGATGCAGTATTTTACAGCATTCCTGGCATATCGGACCCTACTTCTCGGTGGGAACATTGTATACGTCTATAACGTATCACAACCTAACCTAACCCATCTAGCCCCTCGCTGGTAATGTTTTACAGAATCCCGTTCGTGTCGTCCCGTACATCTCGGTTGGGATAATATATACGCCTATGGCGTTATATATACTAACCTAAGGCAGGCTAACATCTCGGATATAGTATTTTGCAACATTCCTGTCGCATCGGCCTCTACTTCTCGGTGGGAACATTATATTCGACTATAACATAATATAACCTAACCTAACACATCTAGCCCCTCGCTGATAATGTTTTACAGAATCCGGTTCGTTTGTCCCGTACATCTCGGTTGGGATATTATATACGTCTATAGCGTTATATATCCTAACCGAAGGCAGGCTATCATGTCGGATGCAGTATTTTACGCCATTCCTGGCGTATCGGCCCTACTTCTCGGTGGGAACATTATACACGTCTATAACGTAACATAACCTAACCTAACCCATCTAGCCCCTCGCTGGTAATGTTTTACAGAATCCCGTTCCTGTCGTCCCGTACGTCTCGGTTGGGACATTTTCTACGTCTATAGCGTTATATATCCTAACCGAAGGCAGGCTATCATCTCGGGTGCAGTATTTTAAACTGTTCCTGGCATATCGGCCCCTACTTCTCGGTGGGAACATTATATACGTCTATAACGTATCACAACCTAACCTAACCCATCTAGCCCCTCGCTGGTAATATTTTACAGAATCCCGTTCGTGTCGTCCCGTACGTCTCGGTTGGGATATTATATACGTCTATATCGTTATATATCCTGACCTAAGGCAGGCTATCATCTCGGATGCAGTATTGTACAACATTCCTGCCTTATCGGCCAATACTTCTCGGTGGGAACATAATATACGTCTATAACGTAACGTAACCTAACCTAACCCATCTAGCCCCTCGCTGGTAATGTTTTACAGAATCCCGTTCCTGTCGTCCCGTACATCTCGGTTGGGACATTATATACGTCTACAGCGTTATATATCCTAACCTTAGGCAGGCTAACATCTCGGATGCAGTATTTTACGCCATTCCTGGCGTATCGGCTCTACTTCTCGGTGGGAACATTATACACGTCTATAACGTAACATAACCTAACCTAACCCATCTAGCCCCTCGCTGGTAATGTTTTACAGAATCCCGTTCCTGTCGTCCCGTACGTCTCGGTTGGGACATTTTCTACGTCTATAGCGTTATATATCCTAACCTAAGGCAGGTTATCATCCCGGATGTAGTACTTTACAACATTCCTGGCGTATCGGCAACTACTTCTCGGTGGGAACATTATACACGTCTATAACGTAACATAACCTAACCTAACCCATCCAGCCCTCGCTGGTAATGTTTTACAGAATCCCGGTCGTGTCGTCCCGTACGTCTCGGCTGGGACATTATATACGTCTACAGCGTTATATATCCTAACCTAAGTCAGGCTAACATCTCGGATATAGTATTTTACAACATTCCTGTCGCATCGGCCTGTACTTCTCGGTGGGAACATTATATTCGTCAATAACGTAATATAACCTAACCTAACACATTTAGCCCCTCGCTGGTAATGTTTAACAGAATCCGGTTCGTTTCGTCCCGTACATCTCGGTTTTGGTATTATATACGTCTATAGCGTTATATATCCTAACCTAAGGCAGGCTGACATCTCGGATGCAGTATTGTACAACATTCCTGCCGTATCGGCCAATACTTCTCGGTGGGAACAAAATTTACGTCTATAACGTAACATAACCTAACCTAACCCATCTAGCCCCTCGCTGGTAATGTTTTACAGAATCCCGTTCGTGTCGTCCCGTACATCTCGGTTGGGATATTATATACGCCTATAGCGTTATATATACTAACCTAAGGCAGGCAAACATCTCGGATATAGTATTTCACAACATTCCTGGCGCATCGGCCTCTACTTCTCGGTGGGAACATTATATTCGTCTATAGCGTAATATAACCTAACCTAACACATCTAGCCCCTCGCGGGTAATGTTTTACAGAATCCGGTTCGTTTCGTCCCGTACATCTCGGTTGGGATATTATATACGTCTGTAGCGTTATATATCCTAACCTAAGGCAGGCTAACATCTCGGATGCAGTATTGTACAACATTCCTGCCGTATCGGCCAATACTTCTCGGTGGGAACATAATATACGTCTACAACGTAACATAACCTAACCTAACCCATCGAGCCCCTCGCTGGTAATGTTTTACAGAATCCCCTTCCTGTCGTCCCGTACATCTCGGTTGGAATATTATATACGTCTATAGCGTTATATATCCTAACCTAAGGCAGGCTAACATCTCGGATACAGTATTTTACAAAATTCCTGGCGTATCGGCCCCTACTTCACGGTGGGAACATTATACACGTCTATAACGTAACATAAACGAACCTAACCCATCTAGCCCCTCGCTGGTAATATTTTACAGAATCCCGTTCGTGTCGTCCCGTACGTCTCGGTTGGGATATTATATACGTCTATATCGTTATATATCCTGACCTAAGGCAGGCTATCATCTCGGATGCAGTATTTTACAGCATTCCTGGCATATCGGAGCCTACTTCTCGGTGGGAACATTGTATACGTCTATAACGTATCACAACCTAACCTAACCCATCTAGCCCCTCGCTGGTAATGTTTTACAGAATCCCGTTCCTGTCGTCCCGTACATCTCGGTTGGGATATTATATACGTCTATAGCGTTATATATCCTAACCTAAGGCAGGCTAACATCTCGGATACAGTATTTTACAACATTCCTGGCGCATCGGCTCTACTTCTCGGTGGGAACATTATACACGTCTATAACGTAACATAACCTAACCTAACTCATCTAGCCCATCGATGGAAATGTTTTACAGAATCCCGTTCGTGTCGTCCCGTACATCTCGGTTGGGATATTATGTACGCCTATAGCGTTATATATACTAACCTAAGGCAGGCTAACATCTCGGATATAGTATTTTGCAACATTCCTGGCGCATCGGCCTCTACTTCTCGGTGGGAACATTATATAGGTCTATAACGTAATATAACCTATCTTAACACATCTAGACCCTCGCTGGTAATGTTTTACAGAATCCCGTTCCTGTCGTCCCGTACATCTCGGTTGGGACATTATATATGTCTACAGCGTTATATATCCTAACCTAAGTCAGGCTAACATCTCGGTTATAGTATTTTACAACATTCCTGTCGCATAGGACTCTACTTCTCGGTGGGAACATTATATTCGTCTATAACATAATATAACCTAACCTAACACATCTAGCCCCTCGCTGGTAATGTTTTACAGAATCCGGTTCGTTTCGTCCCGTACATCTCGGTTGGGATATTATATACGTCTATAGCGTTCTATATCCTAACCTAAGGCAGGCTAACATCTCGGATGCAGTATTGTACAACATTCCTGCCTTATCGGCCAATACTTCTCGGTGGGAACATAATATACGTCTATAACGTAACGTAACCTAACCTAACCCATCTAGCCCCTCGCTGGTAATGTTTTACAGAATCCCGTTCCTGTCGTCCCGTACATCTCGGTTGGGACATTATATACGTCTACAGCGTTATATATCCTAACCTTAGGCAGGCTAACATCTCGGATGCAGTATTTTACGCCATTCCTGGCGTATCGGCTCTACTTCTCGGTGGGAACATTATACACGTCTATAACGTAACATAACCTAACCTAACCCATCTAGCCCCTCGCTGGTAATGTTTTACAGAATCCCGTTCCTGTCGTCCCGTACGTCTCGGTTGGGACATTTTCTACGTCTATAGCGTTATATATCCTAACCTAAGGCAGGTTATCATCCCGGATGTAGTACTTTACAACATTCCTGGCGTATCGGCAACTACTTCTCGGTGGGAACATTATACACGTCTATAACGTAACATAACCTAACCTAACCCATCTAGCCCTCGCTGGTAATGTTTTACAGAATCCCGGTCGTGTCGTCCCGTACGTCTCGGCTGGGACATTATATACGTCTACAGCGTTATATATCCTAACCTAAGTCAGGCTAACATCTCGGATATAGTATTTTACAACATTCCTGTCGCATCGGCCTCTACTTCTCGGTGGGAACATTATATTCGTCTATAACGTAATATAACCTAACCTAACACATCTAGCCCCTCGCTGGTAATGTTTTACAGAATCCCGTTAGTGTCGTCCCGTACATCTCGGTTGGGATATTATATACGCCTATAGCGTTATTTATACTAACCTAAGGCAGGCTAAGATATCGGATATAGTATTTTGCAACATTCCTGGCGTATCGGCAACTACTTCTCGGTGGGAACATTATACACGTCTATAACGTAACATAACCTAACCTAACCCATCTAGCCCCTCGCTGGTAATATTTTACAGAATCCCGTTCGTGTCGTCCCGTACGTCTCGGTTGGGATATTATATACGTCTATATCGTTATATATACTGACCTAAGGCAGGCTATCATCTCGGATGCAGTATTTTACAGCATTCCTGGCATATCGGACCCTACTTCTCGGTGGGAACATTGTATACGTCTATAACGTATCACAACCTAACCTAACCCATCTAGCCCCTCGCTGGTAATGTTTTACAGAATCCCGGTCGTGTCGTCCCGTACGTTTCGGTTGGGACATTATATACGTCTACAGCGTTATATATCCTAACCTAAGTCAGGCTAACATCTCGGATATAGTATTTTACAACATTCCTGTCGCATCGGCCTCTACTTCTCGGTGGGAACATTATATTCGTCTATAACATAATATAACCTAACCTAACACATCTAGCCCCTCGCTGGTAATGTTTTACAGAATCCGGTTCGTTTGTCCCGTACATCTCGGTTGGGATATTATATACGTCTATAGCGTTATATATCCTCACCTAAGGCAGGCTAACATCTCGGATGCAGTATTGTACAACATTCCTGCCTTATCGGCCAATACTTCTCGGTGGGAACATAATATACGTCTATAACGTAACGTAACCTAACCTAACCCATCTAGCGCCTCGCTGGTAATGTTTTACAGAATCCCGGTCGTGTCGTCCCGTACGTCTCGGCTGGGACATTATATACGTCTACAGCGTTATACATCCTAACCTAAGTCAGGCTAACATCTCGGTTATAGTATTTTACAACATTCCTGTCGCATCGGCCTCTGCTTCTCGGTGGGAACATTATATTCGTCTATAACATAATATAACCTAACCTAACAAATCTAGCCCCTTGCTGGTAATGGTTTACAGAATCCGGTTCGTTTCGTCCCGTACATCTCGGTTTTGATATTATATACGTCTATAGCGTTATATATCCTAACCTAAGGCAGGCTGACATCTCGGATGCAGTATTGTACAACATACCTGCCGTATCGGCCAATACTTCTCGGTGGGAACAAAATATACGTCTATAACGTAACATAACCTAACCTAACCCATCTAGCCCCTCGCTGGTAATGTTTTACAGAATCCCGTTCGTGTCGTCCCGTACATCTCGGTTGGGATATTATGTACGCCTATAGCGTTATTAATACTAACTTAACGCAGGCTAACATCTCGGATATAGTATTTTACAACATTCCTGGCGCATCGGCCTCTACTTCTCGGTGGGAACATTATATAGGTCTATAACGTAATATAACCTATCTTAACACATCTAGACCCTCGCTGGTAATGTTTTACAGAATCCCGTTCCTGTCGTCCCGTACATCTCGGTTGGGACATTATATATGTCTACAGCGTTATATATCCTAACCTAAGTCAGGCTAACATCTCGGATATAGTATTTTACAACATTCCTGTCGCATCGGACTCTACTTCTCGGTGGGAACATTATATTCGTCTATAACGTAGTATAACCTAACCTAACACATCTAGCCCCTTGCTGGTAATGTTTTACAGAATCCGGTTCGTTTCGTCCCGTACATCTCGGTTTTGATATTATATACGTCTATAGCGTTATATATCCTAACCTAAGGCAGGCTGACATCTCGGATGCAGTATTGTACAACATTCCTGCCGTATCGGCCAATACTTCTCGGTGGGAACAAAATATACGTCTATAACGTAACATAACCTAACCTAACCCATCTAGCCCCTCGCTGGTAATGTTTTACAGAATCCCGTTCGTGTCGTCCCGTACATCTCGGTTGGGATATTATATACGCCTATAGCGTTATATATACTAACCTAAGGCAGGCTAACATATCGGATATAGTATTTTGCAACATTCCTGGCGCATCGGCCTCTACTTCTCGGTGGGAATATTATATAGGTCTGTAACGTAATATAACCTATCTTAACACATCTAGACCCTCGCTGGTAATGTTTTACAGAATCCCGGTCGTGTCGTCCCGTACGTTTCGGTTGGGACATTATATACGTCTACAGCGTTATATATCCTAACCTAAGTCAGGCTAACATCTCGGATATAGTATTTTACAACATTCCTGTCGCATCGGCCTCTACTTCTCGGTGGGAACATTATATTCGTCTACAACATAATATAACCTAACCTAACACATCTAGCCCCTCGCTGGTAATGTTTTACAGAATCCGGTTCGTTTGTCCCGTACATCTCGGTTGGGATATTATATACGTCTATAGCGTTATATATCCTCACCTAAGGCAGGCTAACATCTCGGATGCAGTATTGTACAACATTCCTGCCTTATCGGCCAATACTTCTCGGTGGGAACATAATATACGTCTATAACGTAACGTAACCTAACCTAACCCATGTAGCCCCTCGCTGGTAATGTTTTACAGAATCCCGTTCCTGTCGTCCCGTACGTCTCGGTTGGGACATTTTCTACGTCTATAGCGTTATATATCCTAACTTAAGGCAGGTTATCATCCCGGATGTAGTACTTTACAACATTCCTGGCGTATCGGCAACTACTTCTCGGTGGGAACATTATACACGTCTATAACGTAACATAACCTAACCTAACCCATCTAGCCCTCGCTGGTAATGTTTTACAGAATCCCGTTCGTGTCGTCCCGTACATCTCGGTTGGGATATTATATACGCCTATAGCGTTATATATACTAACCTAAGGCAGGCAAACATCTCGGATATAGTATTTTACAACATTCCTGGCGCATCGGCCTCTACTTCTCGGTGGGAACATTATATAGGTCTATAACGTAATATAACCTATCTTAACACATCTAGACCCTCGCTGGTAATGTTTTACAGAATCCCGGTCGTGTCGTCCCGTACGTCTCGGCTGGGACATTATATACGTCTACAGCGTTATACATCCTAACCTAAGTCAGGCTAACATCTCGGATATAGTATTTTACAACATTCCTGTCGCATCGGCCTCTGCTTCTCGGTGGGAACATTATATTCGTCTATAACGTAACATAACCTAACCTAACCCATCTAGCCCCTCGCTGGTAATGTTTTACAGAATCCCGTTCGTGTCGTCCCGTACATCTCGGTTGGGATATTATGTTAGCCTATAGCGTTATATATACTAACCTAAGGCAGGCTAACATCTCGGATATAGTATTTTGCAACATTCCTGGCGCATCGGCCTCTACTTCTCGGTGGGAACATTATATAGGTCTATAACGTAATATAACCTATCTTAACACATCTAGACCCTCGCTGGTAATGTTTTACAGAATCCCGTTCCTGTCGTCCCGTACATCTCGGTTGGGACATTATATACGTCTATGGCGTTATATATCCTAACCTAAGGCAGGCTAACATCTCGGATACAGTATTTTACAACATTCCTGGCGTATCGGCCCCTACTTCACGGTGGGAACATTATACACGTCTATAACGTAACATAAACGAACCTAACCCATCTAGCCCCTCGCTGGTAATGTTTTACAGAATCCCCTTCCTGTCGTCCCGTACATCTCGGTTAGGATATTATATACGTCTATAGCGTTATATATACTAACCTAAGGCAGGCTA
Organism: Xylocopa violacea; assembly: GCA_963969225.1. Classification (NCBI taxonomy): domain Eukaryota; kingdom Metazoa; phylum Arthropoda; class Insecta; order Hymenoptera; family Apidae; genus Xylocopa; species Xylocopa violacea. The sequence goes on along the minus strand of CAXAJV010000008.1, from coordinate 13,609,833 downwards.
ACATCTCGGATGCAGTATTTTACGCCATTCCTGGCGTATCGGCTCTACTTCTCGGTGGGAACATTATACACGTCTATAACGTAACATAACCTAACCTAACCCATCTAGCCCCTCGCTGGTAATGTTTTACAGAATCCCGTTCCTGTCGCCCCGTACGTCGCGGTTGGGACATTTTCTACGTTTATAGCGTTATATATCCTAACCTAAGGCAGGTTATCATCCCGGATGTAGTGCTTTACAACATTCCTGGCGTATCGGCCTCTACTTCTCGGTGGGAACATTATATTCGTCTATAACGTAATATAACCTAACCTAACACATCTAGCCCCTCGCTGGTAATGTTTTACAGAATCCGGTTCGTTTCGTCCCGTACATCTCGGTTGGGATATTATATACGTCTATAGCGTCATATATCCTAACCTAAGGCAGGCTAACATCTCGGATGCAGTATTGTACAACATTCCTGCCGTATCGGCCAATACTTCTCGTTGGGAACATAATATACGTCTATAACGTAACATAACCTAACCTAACCCATCTAGCCCCTCGCGGATAATGTTTTACAGAATCCCGTTCCTGTCGTCCCGTACATCTCGTTTGGGACATTATATACGTCTACAGCGTTATATATCCTAACCTAAGGCAGGCTAACATCTCGGATGCAGTATTTTACGCCATTCCTGGCGTATCGGCTCTACTTCGCGGTGGGAGCATTATACACGTCTATAACGTAACATAACTTAACCTAACCCATCTAGCCCCTCGCTGGTAACGTTTTACAGAATCCCGTTCCTGTCGTCCCGTACGTCTCGGTTGGGACATTTTCTACGTCTATAGCGTTATATATCCTAACCTAAGGCAGGTTATCATCCCGGATGTAGTATTTTACAGCATTCCTGGCATATCGGAGCCTACTACTCGGTGGGAACATTGTATACGTCTATAACGTATCACAACCTAACCTAACCCATCTAGCCCCTCGCTGGTAATGTTTTACAGAATCCCGTTCCTGTCGTCCCGTACATCTCGGTTGGGATATTATATACGTCTATAGCGTTATATATCCTAACCTAAGGCAGGCTAACATCTCGGATACAGTATTTTACAACATTCCTGGCGCATCAGCTCTACTTCTGGGTGGGAACATTATACACGTCTATAACGTAACATAACCTAACCTAACCCATCTAGCCCCTCGCTGGTAATGTTTTACAGAATCCCGTTCGTGTCGTCCCGTACATCTCGGTTGGGATATTATGTACGCCTATAGCGTTATATATACTAACCTAAGGCAGGCTAACATCTCGGATATAGTATTTTGCAACATTCCTGGCGCATCGGCCTCTACTTCTCGGTGGGAACATTATATAGGTCTATAACGTAATATAACCTATCTTAACACATCTAGACCCTCGCTGGTAATGTTTTACAGAATCCCGTTCCTGTCGTCCCGTACATCTCGTTTGGGACATTATATACGTCTATGGCGTATATATCCTAACCTAAGGCAGGCTAACATCTCGGATACAGTATTTTACAACATTCCTGGCGTATCGGCCCCTACTTCACGGTGGGAACATTATACACGTCTATAACGTAACATAAACGAACCTAACCCATCTAGCCCCTCGCTGGTAATATTTTACAGAATCCCGTTCGTGTCGTCCCGTACGTCTCGGTTGGGATATTATATACGTCTATATCGTTATATATCCTGACCTAAGGCAGGCTACCATCTCGGATGCAGTATTTTACAGCATTCCTGGCATATCGGAGCCTACTTCTCGGTGGGAACATTGTATACGTCTATAACGTATCACAACCTAACCTAACCCATCTAGCCCCTCGCTGGTAATGTTTTACAGAATCCCGTTCCTGTCGTCCCGTACATCTCGGTTGGGATATTATATACGTCTATAGCGTTATATATCCTAACCTAAGGCAGCCTAACATCTCGGATACAGTATTTTACAACATTCCTGGCGCATCGGCTCTACTTCTCGGTGGGAACATTATACACGTCTATAACGTAACATAACCTAACCTAACCCATCTAGACCCTCGCTGGTAATGTTTTACAGAATCCCGGTCGTGTCGTCCCGTACGTTTTGGTTGGGACATTATATACGTCTACAGCGTTATATATCCTAACCTAAGTCAGGCTAACATCTCGGATATAGTATTTTACAACATTCCTGTCGCATCGGCCTCTACTTCTCGGTGGGAACATTATATTCGTCTATAACATAATATAACCTAACCTAACACATCTAGCCCCTCGCTGGTAATGTTTTACAGAATCCGGTTCGTTTGTCCCGTACATCTCGGTTGGGATATTATATACGTCTATAGCGTTATATATCCTCACCTAAGGCAGGCTAACATCTCGGATGCAGTATTGTACAACATTCCTGCCTTATCGGCGAATACTTCTCGGTGGGAACATAATATACGTCTATAACGTAACGTAACCTAACCTAACCCATCTAGCCCCTCGCTGGTAATGTTTTACAGAATCCCGTTCCTGTCGTCCCGTACGTCTCGGTTGGGACATTTTCTACGTCTATAGCGTTATATATCCTAACCTAAGGCAGGTTATCATCCCGGATGTAGTACTTTACAACATTCCTGGCGTATCGGCAACTACTTCTCGGTGGGAACATTATACACGTCTATAACGTAACATAACCTAACCTAACCCATCTAGCCCCTCGCTGGTAATGTTTTACAGAATCCCGTTCGTGTCGTCCCGTACATCTCGGTTGGGATATTATATACGCCTATAGCGTTATTTATACTAACCTAAGGCAGGCTAACATATCGGATATAGTATTTTGCAACATTCCTGGCGCATCGGCCTCTACTTCTCGGTGGGAATATTATATAGGTCTGTAACGTAATATAACCTATCTTAACACATCTAGACCCTCGCTGGTAATGTTTTACAGAATCCCGGTCGTGTCGTCCCGTACGTTTCGGTTGGGACATTATATACGTCTACAGCGTTATATATCCTAACCTAAGTCAGGCTAACATCTCGGATATAGTATTTTACAACATTCCTGTCGCATCGGCCTCTACTTCTCGGTGGGAACATTATATTCGTCTACAACATAATATAACCTAACCTAACACATCTAGCCCCTCGCTGGTAATGTTTTACAGAATCCGGTTCGTTTGTCCCGTACATCTCGGTTGGGATATTATATACGTCTATAGCGTTATATATCCTCACCTAAGGCAGGCTAACATCTCGGATGCAGTATTGTACAACATTCCTGCCTTATCGGCCAATACTTCTCGGTGGGAACATAATATACGTCTATAACGTAACGTAACCTAACCTAACCCATGTAGCCCCTCGCTGGTAATGTTTTACAGAATCCCGTTCCTGTCGTCCCGTACGTCTCGGTTGGGACATTTTCTACGTCTATAGCGTTATATATCCTAACTTAAGGCAGGTTATCATCCCGGATGTAGTACTTTACAACATTCCTGGCGTATCGGCAACTACTTCTCGGTGGGAACATTATACACGTCTATAACGTAACATAACCTAACCTAACCCATCTAGCCCTCGCTGGTAATGTTTTACAGAATCCCGTTCGTGTCGTCCCGTACATCTCGGTTGGGATATTATATACGCCTATAGCGTTATATATACTAACCTAAGGCAGGCAAACATCTCGGATGCAGTATTGTACAACATTCCTGCCGTATCGGCCAATACTTCTCGGTGGGAACAAAATATACGTCTATAACGTAACATAACCTAACCTAACACATCTAGACCCTCGCTGGTAATGTTTTACAGAATCCCGTTCCTGTCGTCCCGTACATCTCGGTTGGGATATTATATACGTCTATAGCGTTATATATCCTAACCTAAGGCAGGCTAACATCTCGGATACAGTATTTTACAACATTCCTGGCGCATCGGCTCTACTTCTGGGTGGGAACATTATACACGTCTATAACGTAACATAACCTAACCTAACCCATCTAGCCCCTCGCTGGTAATGTTTTACAGAATCCCGTTCGTGTCGTCCCGTACATCTCGGTTGGGATATTATGTACGCCTATAGCGTTATATATACTAACCTAAGGCAGGCTAACATCTCGGATATAGTATTTTGCAACATTCCTGGCGCATCGGCCTCTACTTCTCGGTGGGAACATTATATAGGTCTATAACGTAATATAACCTATCTTAACACATCTAGACCCTCGCTGGTAATGTTTTACAGAATCCCGTTCCTGTCGTCCCGTACATCTCGGTTGGGACATTATATACGTCTATGGCGTTATATATCCTAACCTAAGGCAGGCTAACATCTCGGATACAGTATTTTACAACATTCCTGGCGTATCGGCCCCTACTTCACGGTGGGAACATTATACACGTCTATAACGTAACATAAACGAACCTAACCCATCTAGCCCCTCGCTGGTAATGTTTTACAGAATCCCCTTCCTGTCGTCCCGTACATCTCGGTTAGGATATTATATACGTCTATAGCGTTATATATACTAACCTAAGGCAGGCTAACATCTCGGATGCAGTATTTTACGCCATTCCTGGCGTATCGGCTCTACTTCTCGGTGGGAACATTATACACGTCTATAACGTAACATAACCTAACCTAACCCATCTAGCCCCTCGCTGGTAATGTTTTACAGAATCCCGTTCCTGTCGCCCCGTACGTCGCGGTTGGGACATTTTCTACGTTTATAGCGTTATATATCCTAACCTAAGGCAGGTTATCATCCCGGATGTAGTGCTTTACAACATTCCTGGCGTATCGGCCTCTACTTCTCGGTGGGAACATTATATTCGTCTATAACGTAATATAACCTAACCTAACACATCTAGCCCCTCGCTGGTAATGTTTTACAGAATCCGGTTCGTTTCGTCCCGTACATCTCGGTTGGGATATTATATACGTCTATAGCGTCATATATCCTAACCTAAGGCAGGCTAACATCTCGGATGCAGTATTGTACAACATTCCTGCCGTATCGGCCAATACTTCTCGTTGGGAACATAATATACGTCTATAACGTAACATAACCTAACCTAACCCATCTAGCCCCTCGCGGATAATGTTTTACAGAATCCCGTTCCTGTCGTCCCGTACATCTCGTTTGGGACATTATATACGTCTACAGCGTTATATATCCTAACCTAAGGCAGGCTAACATCTCGGATGCAGTATTTTACGCCATTCCTGGCGTATCGGCTCTACTTCGCGGTGGGAGCATTATACACGTCTATAACGTAACATAACTTAACCTAACCCATCTAGCCCCTCGCTGGTAACGTTTTACAGAATCCCGTTCCTGTCGTCCCGTACGTCTCGGTTGGGACATTTTCTACGTCTATAGCGTTATATATCCTAACCTAAGGCAGGTTATCATCCCGGATGTAGTATTTTACAGCATTCCTGGCATATCGGAGCCTACTTCTCGGTGGGAACATTGTATACGTCTATAACGTATCACAACCTAACCTAACCCATCTAGCCCCTCGCTGGTAATGTTTTACAGAATCCCGTTCCTGTCGTCCCGTACGTCTCGGTTGGGATATTATATACGTCTATATCGTTATATATCCTGACCTAAGGCAGGCTACCATCTCGGATGCAGTATTTTACAGCATTCCTGGCATATCGGAGCCTACTTCTCGGTGGGAACATTGTATACGTCTATAACGTATCACAACCTAACCTAACCCATCTAGCCCCTCGCTGGTAATGTTTTACAGAATCCCGTTCCTGTCGTCCCGTACATCTCGGTTGGGATATTATATACGTCTATAGCGTTATATATCCTAACCTAAGGCAGCCTAACATCTCGGATACAGTATTTTACAACATTCCTGGCGCATCGGCTCTACTTCTCGGTGGGAACATTATACACGTCTATAACGTAACATAACCTAACCTAACCCATCTAGACCCTCGCTGGTAATGTTTTACAGAATCCCGGTCGTGTCGTCCCGTACGTTTTGGTTGGGACATTATATACGTCTACAGCGTTATATATCCTAACCTAAGTCAGGCTAACATCTCGGATATAGTATTTTACAACATTCCTGTTGCATCGGCCTCTACTTCTCGGTGGGAACATTATATTCGTCTATAACATAATATAACCTAACCTAACACATCTAGCCCCTCGCTGGTAATGTTTTACAGAATCCGGTTCCTTTGTCCCGTACATCTCGGTTGGGATATTATATACGTCTATAGCGTTATATATCCTCACCTAAGGCAGGCTAACATCTCGGATGCAGTATTGTACAACATTCCTGCCTTATCGGCGAATACTTCTCGGTGGGAACATAATATACGTCTATAACGTAACGTAACCTAACCTAACCCATCTAGCCCCTCGCTGGTAATGTTTTACAGAATCCCGTTCCTGTCGTCCCGTACGTCTCGGTTGGGACATTTTCTACGTCTATAGCGTTATATATCCTAACCTAAGGCAGGTTATCATCCCGGATGTAGTACTTTACAACATTCCTGGCGTATCGGCAACTACTTCTCGGTGGGAACATTATACACGTCTATAACGTAACATAACCTAACCTAACCCATCTAGCCCTCGCTGGTAATGTTTTACAGAATCCCGTTCGTGTCGTCCCGTACATCTCGGTTGGGATATTATATACGCCTATAGCGTTATATATACTAACCTAAGGCAGGCAAACATCTCGGATATAGTATTTTACAACATTCCTGGCGCATCGGCCTCTACTTCTCGGTGGGAACATTATATAGGTCTATAACGTAATATAACCTATCTTAACACATCTAGACCCTCGCTGGTAATGTTTTACAGAATGCCGGTCGTGTCGTCCCGTACGTTTCGGTTGGGATATTATATACGTCTATAGCGTTATATATAATAACCTAAGGCAGGCTAACATCTCGGATGCAGTATTTTACGCCATTCCTGGCGTATCGGCTCTACTTCTCGGTGGGAACATTATACACGTCTATAACGTAACATAACCTAACCTAACCCATCTAGCCCCTCGCTGGTAATGTTTTACAGAATCCCGTTCCTGACGCCCCGTACGTCGCGGTTGGGACATTTTCTACGTCTATAGCGTTATATATCCTAACCTAAGGCAGGTTATCATCCCGGATGTAGTGCTTTACAGCATTCCTGGCGTATCGGCCTCTACTTCTCGGTGGGAACATTATATTCGTCTATAACGTAATATAACCTAACCTAACACATCTAGCCCCTCGCTGGTAATGTTTTACAGAATCCGGTTCGTTTCGTCCCGAACATCTCGGTTGGGATATTATATACGTCTATAGCGTCATATATCCTAACCTAAGGCAGGCTAACATCTCGGATGCAGTATTGTACAACATTCCTGCCGTATCGGCCAATACTTCTCGGTGGGAACATAATATACGTCTATAACGTAACATAACCTAACCTAACCCATCTAGCCCCTCGCGGGTAATGTTTTACAGAATCCCGTTCCTGTCGTCCCGTACATCTCGTTTGGGACATTATATACGTCTACAGCGTTATATATCCTAACCTAAGGCAGGCTAACATCTCGGATGCAGTATTTTACGCCATTCCTGGCGTATCGGCTCTACTTCGCGGTGGGAGCATTATACACGTCTATAACGTAACATAACTTAACCTAACCCATCTAGCACCTCGCTGGAAACGTTTTACAGAATCCCGTTCCTGTCGTCCCGTACGTCTCGGTTGGGACATTTTCTACGTCTATAGCGTTATATATCCTAACCTAAGGCAGGTTATCATCCCGGATGTAGTACTTTACAACATTCCTGGCGTATCGGCAACTACTTCTCGGTGGGAATATTATATAGGTCTATAACGTAATATAACCTATCTTAACACATCTAGACCCTCGCTGGTAATGTTTTACAGAATCCCGGTCGTTTCGTCCCGTACGTCTCGGCTGGGACATTATATACGTCTACAGCGTTATATATCCTAACCTAAGTCAGACTAACATCTCGGATATAGTATTTTACAACATTCCTGTCACATCGGCCTCTACTTCTCGGTGGGAACATTATATTCGTCTATAACGTATCACAACCTAACCTAACCCATCTAGCCCCTCGCTGGTAATGTTTTACAGAATCCCGTTCCTGTCGTCCGGTACATCTCGGTTGGGATATTATATACGTCTATAGCGTTCTATATCCTAACCTAAGGCAGGCTAACATCTCGGATGCAGTATTGTACAACATTCCTGCCTTATCGGCCAATACTTCTCGGTGGGAACATTATATAGGTCTATAACGTAATATAACCTATCTTAACACATCTAGCCCCTCGCTGGTAATGTTTTACAGAATCCCGTTCCTGTCGTCCCGTACATCTCGGTTGGGATATTATATACGCCTATAGCGTTATATATCCTGACCTAAGGCAGGCTATCATCTCGGATGCAGTATTTTACAGCATTCCTGGCATATCGGAGCCTACTTCTCGGTGGGAACATTGTATACGTCTATAACGTATCACAACCTAACCTAACCCATCTAGCCCCTCGCTGGTAATGTTTTACAGAATCCCGTTCCTGTCGTCCCGTACATCTCGGTTGGGATATTATATACGTCTATAGCGTTCTATATCCTAACCTAAGGCAGGCTAACATCTCGGATGCAGTATTGTACAACATTCCTGCCTTATCGGCCAATACTTCTCGGTGGGAACATTATATAGGTCTATAACGTAATATAACCTATCTTAACACATCTAGACCCTCGCTGGTAATGTTTTACAGAATCCCGGTCGTGTCGTCCCGTACGTCTCGGCTGGGACATTATATACGTCTACAGCGTTATACATCCTAACCTAAGTCAGGCTAACATCTCGGATATAGTATTTTACAACATTCCTGTCGCATCGGACTCTACTTCTCGGTGGGAACATTATATTCGTCTATAACGTAGTATAACCTAACCTAACACTTCTAGCCCCTTGCTGGTAATGTTTTACAGAATCCGGTTCGTTTCGTCCCGTACATCTCGGTTTTGATATTATATACGTCTATAGCGTTATATATCCTAACCTAAGGCAGGCTGACATCTCGGATGCAGTATTGTACAACATTCCTGCCGTATCGGCCAATACTTCTCGGTGGGAACAAAATATACGTCTATAACGTAACATAACCTAACCTAACACATCTAGACCCTCGCTGGTAATGTTTTACAGAATCCCGTTCCTGTCGTCCCGTACATCTCGGTTGGGATATTATATACGTCTATAGCGTTATATATCCTAACCTAAGGCAGGCTAACATCTCGGATACAGTATTTTACAACATTCCTGGCGCATCGGCTCTACTTCTGGGTGGGAACATTATACACGTCTATAACGTAACATAACCTAACCTAACCCATCTAGCCCCTCGCTGGTAATGTTTTACAGAATCCCGTTCGTGTCGTCCCGTACATCTCGGTTGGGATATTATGTACGCCTATAGCGTTATATATACTAACCTAAGGCAGGCTAACATCTCGGATATAGTATTTTGCAACATTCCTGGCGCATCGGCCTCTACTTCTCGGTGGGAACATTATATAGGTCTATAACGTAATATAACCTATCTTAACACATCTAGACCCTCGCTGGTAATGTTCTACAGAATCCCGTTCCTGTCGTCCCGTACATCTCGGTTGGGACATTATATACGTCTATGGCGTTATATATCCTAACCTAAGGCAGGCTAACATCTCGGATACAGTATTTTACAACATTCCTGGCGTATCGGCCCCTACTTCACGGTGGGAACATTATATACGTCTATAACGTAACATAACCTAACCTAACCCATCTAGCCCCTCGCTGGTAATGTTTTACAGAATCCCGTTCGTGTCGTCCCGTACATCTCGGTTGGGATATTATATACGTCTATAGCGTTATATATTCTAACCTAAGGCAGGTTATCATCCCGGATGTAGTACTTTACAACATTCCTGGCGTATCGGCAACTACTTCTCGGTGGGAACATTATATAGGTCTATAACGTAATATAACCTAACCTAACCCATCTAGCCCCTCGCTGGTAATGTTTTACAGAATCCCGGTCGTATCGACCCGTACGTCTCGGTTGGGACATTATATACGTCTACAGCGTTATATATCCTAACCTAAGTCAGGCTAACATCTCGGATATAGTATTTTACAACATTTCTGGCGCATCGGCCTCTACTTCGCGGTGGGAACATTATATTCGTCTATAACGTAATATAACCTAACCTAACCCACCTAGCCCCTCGCTGGTAATGTTTTGCAGAATCCCGTTCGTGTCGTCCCGTACATCTCTGTTGGGATATTATATACGTCTACAGCGTTATATATCCTAACCTAAGGCAGGCTAACATCTCGGATGCAGTATTGTACAACATTCCTGGCATATCATCCCCTACTTCTCGGTGGGAACATTACATACGTCTATAACGTATGACTACCTAACCTAACCCATCTAGCCCCTAGCTGGTAATGTTTTGCAGAATCCCGTTTGTGTCGTCCCGTACATCTCTGTTGGGATATTATATACGTCTACAGCGTTATATATCCGATCCTAATGCAGGCTAACATCTCGGATGCAGTATTGTACAACATTCCTGGCGTATCGGCCCATACTTCTCGGTGGGAACATTATATACGTCTATAACGTAACATAACCTAACCTAACCCATCTAGCCCCTCGCTGGTAATGTTTTGCAGAATCCCGTTTGTGTCGTCCCGTACAACTCTGTTGGGATATTATATACGTCTACAGCGTTATATATCCGATCCTAATGCAGGCTAACATCTCGGATGCAGTATTTTACAACATTTCTGGCGCATCGGCCTCTACTTCGCGGTGGGAACATTATATTCGTCTATAACGTAATATAACCTAACCTAACACATCTAGCCCCTCGCTGGTAATGTTTTACAGAATCCCGTTCGCGTCGTCCCCTACATCTCGGTTGGGATATTATATACGTCTATAGCGTTATATATCCTAACCGAAGGCAGGCTAACATCTCGGATATAGTATTTTACAACATTCCTGGCGCATCGGCCTCTACTTCTCGGTGGGAACATTATATTCGTCTATAACGTAATATAACCTAACCTAACACATCTAGCCCCTCGTGGTAACATTTTACAGAATCCGGTTCGTGTCGTCCCGTACATCTCGGTTGGGATATTATATACGTCTATAGCGTTATATATCCTAACCTAAGGCAGGCTATCATCTCGGGTGCAGTATTTTACAACATTCCTGGCATATCGGCCCCTACTTCACGGTGGGAACATTATACACGTCTATAACGTAACATAACCTAACCTAACCCATCTAGCCCCTCGCTGGTAATGTTTTGCAGAATCCTGTTCGTGTCGTCCCGTACATCTCTGTTGGGATATTATATACGTCTACAGCGTTATATAACCGAACCTAATGCAGGCTAACATCTCGGATGCATTATTGTACAACATGCCTGGCGCATCGGCATCTACTTCTCGGTGGGAACATTATGTTCGTCTATAACGTAATATAACATAACCTAACACATCTAGCCCCTCGTGGTAATGTTTTACAGAATCCGGTTCGTGTCGTCCCGTACATCTCGGTTGGGATATTATATACGTCTACAGCGTTATATATCCGATCCTAATGCAGGCTAACATCTCGGATGCAGTATTGTACAACATTCCTGGCGTATCGGCCCATACTTCTCGGTGGGAACATTATATACGTCTATAACGTAACCTAACGTAACCTAACCCATCTAGCCCCTCGCTGGTACTATTTTGCAGAATCCTGTTCGTGTCGTCCCGTACATCTCGGTTGGGATATTAGATACGTCTATAACGTTATATATCCTGACCTAAGGCAGGCTATCATCTCGGATGCAGTATTTTACAACATTCCTGGCATATCATCCCCTACTTCTCGGTGGGAACATTACATACGTCTATAACGTATGACAACCTAACCTAACCCATCTAGCCCCTCGCTGGTAATGTTTTGCAGAATCCCGTTTGTGTCGTCCCGTACATCTCGGTTGGGATATTATATACGTCTATAGCGTTATATATCCTAACCTAAGGCAGGCTATCATCCCGGATGTAGTACTTTACAACATTCCTGTCGTATCGGCAACTACTTCTCGGTGGGAACATTATACACGTCTATAACGTAACATAACCTAACCTAACCCATCTAGCCCATCGCTGGTAATATTTCACAGAATCCCGTTCGTGTCGTCCCGTAGGTCTCGGTTGGGATATTATATACGTCTATAGCGTTATATATCGTAACCGAAGGCAGGCTAACATCTCGGATATAGTATTTTACAACATTCCTGGCGCATCGGCCTCTACTTCTCGGTGGGAACATTATATTCGTCTATAACGTAATATAACCTAACCTAACACATCTAGCCCCTCGTGGTAACATTTTACAGAATCCGGTTCGTGTCGTCCCGTACATCTCGGTTGGGATATTATATACGTCTATAGCGTTATATATCCTAACCTAAGGCAGGCTATCATCTCGGATGCAGTATTTTACAACATTCCTGGCATATCGGCCCCTACTTCTCGGTGGGAACATTACACACGTCTATAACGTAACATAACCTAACCTAACCCATCTAGCCCCTCCCTGGTAATGTTTTACAGAATCCCGTTCGTGTCGTCCCATACATCTCGGTTGGGATATTATATACGTCTATAGCTTTATATATCCTAACCTAAGGCAGGCTAACATCTCGGATGCATTATTGTACAACATTCCTGGCGTATCGGCCCATACTTCTCGGTGGGAACGTTATACACGTCTATAACGTAACATAACCTAATCGAACCAATCTAGACCCTCGCTGGTAATGTTTTACGGAATCCCGTTCGTGTAGTCCCGTGCATCTCGGTTGGGATATTATATACGTCTATAGCGTTATATATACTAACCTAAGGCAGGCTATCATCTCGGATGCAGTATTTTACAACATTCCTGGCATATCGGCCCCTACTTCTCCGTGGGAACATTATATACGTCTATAACGTATGACAACCTAACCTAACCCATCTAGCCCCTCGCTGGTAGTGTTTTGCAGAATCCCGTTGGTGTCGTCCCGTACATCTCGGTTGGGATATAATATACGTCTACAGCGTTATATATCCTAACCTAAGGCAGGCTAACATCTCGGATGCAGTATTGTACAACATTCCTGGCGTATCGCCTCATACTTCTCGGTGGGAACATTATATACGTCTATAACGTAACATAACCTAACCTAACCCATCTAGCCCCTCGCTGGTAATGTTTTACAGAATCCCGTTCGTGTCGTCCCGTACATCTCGGTTGGGATATTATATACGTCTATAGCGTTATATATTCTAACCTAAGGCAGGTTATCATCCCGGATGTAGTACTTTACAACATTCCTGGCGTATCGGCAACTACTTCTCGGTGGGAACATTATATAGGTCTATAACGTAATATAACCTAACCTAACCCATCTAGCCCCTCGCTGGTAATGTTTTACAGAATCCCGGTCGTATCGACCCGTACGTCTCGGTTGGGACATTATATACGTCTACAGCGTTATATATCCTAACCTAAGTCAGGCTAACATCTCGGATATAGTATTTTACAACATTTCTGGCGCATCGGCCTCTACTTCGCGGTGGGAACATTATATTCGTCTATAACGTAATATAACCTAACCTAACCCACCTAGCCCCTCGCTGGTAATGTTTTGCAGAATCCCGTTCGTGTCGTCCCGTACATCTCTGTTGGGATATTATATACGTCTACAGCGTTATATATCCTAACCTAAGGCAGGCTAACATCTCGGATGCAGTATTGTACAACATTCCTGGCGTATCGGCCCATACTTCTCGGTGGGAACATTATATACGTCTATAACGTAACATAACCTAACCTAACCCATCTAGCCCCTCGCTGGTAATGTTTCACAGAATCCCGTTCGTGTCGTCCCGTACATCTCGGTTGGGATATTAGATACGTCTATAACGTTATATATCCTGACCTAAGGCAGGCTATCATCTCGGATGCAGTATTTTACAACATTCCTGGCATATCATCCCCTACTTCTCGGTGGGAACATTATATACGTCTATAACGTATGACAACCTAACCTAACCCATCTAGCCCCTCGCTGGTAATGTTTTGCAGAATCCCGTTCGTGTCGTCCCGTACATCTCTGTTGGTATATTATATACGTCTACAGCGTTATATATCCTAACCTAAGGCAGGCTAACTTCTCGGATGCAGTATTGTACAACATTCCTGGCGTATCGGCCCATACTTCTCGGTGGGAACATTATATACGTCTATAACGTAACATAACCTAACCTAACCCATCTAGCCCCTCGCTGGTAATGTTTTACAGAATCCCGTTCGTGTCGTCCCGTACATCTCGGTTGGGATATTATATACGTCTATAGCGTTATATATCCTAACCTACGGCAGGCTAACATCTGGGATGCAGTATTGTACAACATTCCTGGCGTATCGGCCCATACTTCTCGGTGGGAACATTATACACGTCTATAACGTAACATAATCTAACCTAACCAATCTAGACCCTCGCTGGTAATGTTTTACGGAATCCCGTTCGTGTCGTCCCGTACATACCGGTTGGGATATTATATACGTCTATAGCGTTATATATACTAACCTAAGGCAGGCTATCATCTCGGATGTAGTATTTTACAAGATTCCTGGCGTATCGGCAACTACTTCTCGGTGGGAACATTATATAGGTCTATAACGTAACATAACCTAACCTAACCCATCTAGCCCATCGCTGGTAATATTTCACAGAATCCCGTTCGTGTCGTCCCGTACGTCTCGGTTGGGATATTATATACGTCTATAGCGTTATATATCCTAACCGAAGGCAGGCTAACATCTGGGATATAGTATTTTAGAACATTTCTGGCGCATCGGCCTCTACTTCGCGGTGGGAACATTATATTCGTCTATAACGTAATATAACCTAACCTAACACATCTAGCCCCTCGCTGGTAATGTTTTACAGAATCCGGTTCGTGTCGTCCCGTACATCTCGGTTGGGATATTATATACGTCTATAGCGTTATATATCCTAACCTAAGGCAGGCTAAGGTCTCGGATGCAGTATTGTACAACATGCCTGGCGTATCGGCCCATACTTCTCGGTGGGAACATTATATACGTCTATGACGTAACATAACCTAACCTAACCCATCTAGCCCCTCGCTGGTATTGTTTTACGGTATCCCGTTCGTGTCGTCCCGTACATCTCGGTTGGGATATTATATACGTCTATAGCGTTATATATACTAACCTAAGGCAGGCTATCATCTCGGATGTAGTATTTTACAAGATTCCTGGCGTATCGGCAACTACTTCTCGGTGGGAACATTATATACGTCTATAACGCAACATAACCTAACCTAACCCATCTAGCCCCTCGCTGGTAATGTTTTACAGAATCCCGTTCGCGTCGTCCCCTACATCTCGGTTCGGATAGTATATACGTCTACAGCGATATATATCCTAACGTGAGGCAGGCTAACATCTCGGATGTAGTATTTTGCAACATTCCTTGCGCATCGGCCTCTACTTCTCGGTGGGAACATTATATTCGTCTATAACGTAATATAACCTAACCTAACATATCTAGCCCCTAGCTGGTAATGTTTTACAGAATCCCGTTCATGACGTCCCGTACATCGCGGCTGGGATATTATATACGTCTATAGCGTTATATATCCTAACCTAAGGCAGGCTATCATCTCGGATGCAGTATTTTACAACATTCCGGGCATATCGGTCCCTACTTCTTGGTGGGAACATTGTATACGTCTATAACGTATCACAACCTAACCTAACCCATCTAGCCTCTCGCTGGTAATGTTTTACAGAATCCCGTTCCTGTCGTCCCGTACATCTCGGTTGGGATATTATATACGTCTATAGCGTTATATATCCTAACCTAAGGCAGGCTATCATCCCGGATGTAGTACTTTACAACATTCCTGTCGTATCGGCAACTATTTCTCGGTGGGAACATTATACACGTCTAGAACGTAACATAACCTAACCTAACCCATCTAGCCCATCGCTGGTAATATTTCACAGAATCCCGTTCGTGTCGTCCCGTACGTCTCGGTTGGGATATTATATACGTCTATAGCGTTATATATCCTAACCGAAGGCAGGCTAACATCTGGGATATATTATTTTAGAACATTTCTGGCGCATCGGCCTCTACTTCGCGGTGGGAACATTATATTCGTCTATAACGTATTATAACCTAACCTAACACATCTAGCCCCTCGCTGGTAATGTTTTACAGAATCCGGTTCGTGTCGTCCCGTACGTCTCGGTTGGGATATTATATACGTCTATAGCGTTATATATCCTAACCTAAGTCAGGCTAACATCTCGGATATAGTATTTTACAACATTCCTGGCGTATCGGCCCATAGTTCTCGGTGGGAACATTATATACGTCTATAACGCAACATAACCTAACCCTACCCATCTAGCCCCTCGCTGGTAATGTTTTACAGAATCCCGTTCGCGTCGTCCCCTACATCTCGGTTGGGATATTATATACGTCTATAGCGTTATATATCCTAACCTAAGGCAGGCTATCATCCCGGATGTAGTACTTTACAACATTCCTGTCGTATCGGCAACTATTTCTCGGTGGGAACATTATACACGTCTATAACGTAACATAACCTAACCTAACCCATCTAGCCCATCGCTGGTAATATTTCACAGAATCCCGTTCGTGTCGTCCCGTACGTCTCGGTTGGTATATTAAATACGTCTATAGCGTTATATATCCTAACCGAAGGCAGGCTAACATCTGGGATATATTATTTTAGAACATTTCTGGCGCATCGGCCTCTACTTCGCGGTGGGAACATTATATTCGTCTATAACGTATTATAACCTAACCTAACACATCTAGCCCCTCGCTGGTAATGTTTTACAGAATCCGGTTCGTGTCGTCCCGTACATCTCGGTTGGGATATTATATACGTCTATAGCGTTATATATCCTAACCTAAGGCAGGCTAAGATCTCGGATGCAGTATTGTACAACATTCCTGGCGTATCGGCCCATACTTCTCGGTGGGAACATAATATACGTCTATAACGTAACATAACCTAACCTAACCCTTCTAGCCCCTCGCTGGTAATGTTTTACAGAATCGCGTTCCTGTCGTCCCGTACGTCTCGGTTGGGACACTTTATACGTCTATAGCGTTATATATCCTAACCTAAGGCAGGCTAACATCTCGGATATAGTATTTTACAACATTCCTGGCGTATCGGCCCACAGTTCTCGGTGGGAACATTATATACGTCTATAACGCAACATAACCTACCCTAACCCATCTAGCCCCTCGCTCGTAGTTTTACAGAATCCGGTTAGTGTCGTCCCGTACATTTCGGTTGGGATATTATATACGTCTATAGCGTTATATATCCTAACCTAAGGCAGACTATCATCCCGGATGTAGTACTTTACAACATTCCTGTCGTATCGGCAACTACTTCTCGGTGGGAACATTATACACGTCTATAACGTAACATAACCTAAACTAACCCATCTAGCCCATCGCTGGTAATATTTCACAGAATCCCGTTCGTGTCGTCCCGTACGTCTCGGTTGGGATATTATATACGTCTATAGCGTTATATATCCTAACCTAAGTCAGGCTAACATCTCGGATATAGTATTTTACAACATTTCTGGCGCATCAGCCTCTACTTCGCGGTGGGAACATTATATTCGTCTATAACGTAATATAACCTAACCTAACACATCTAGCCCCTCGCTGGTAATGTTTTACAGAATCCGGTTCGTGTCGTCCCGTACATCTCGGTTGGGATATTATATACGTCTATAGCGTTATATATTCTGACCTAAGGCAGGCTATCATCTCGGATGCAGTATTTTACAACATTCCGGGCATATCGGACCCTACTTCTCGGTGGAAACATTGTATACGTCTATAACGTATCACAACCTAACCTAACGCATCTAGCCCCTCGCTGGTAATGTTTTACAGAATCCGGTTCGTGTCGTCCCGTACATCTCGGTTGGGATATTCTATACGTCTATAGCGTTATATATCCTAACCTAAGGCAGGCTAAGATCTCGGATGCAGTATTTTACAACATTCCTGGCATATCGGCCCCTGCTTCACGGTGGGAACATTATACACGTCTATAACGTAACATAACCTAACCTAACCCATCTAGCACCTCGCTGGCAAAATTTTACAGAATCCCGTTCGTGTCGTCCCGTACATCTCTGTTGGGATATTATATACGTCTACAGCGTTGTATATCCGAACCTAATGCAGGCTACCATCTCGGATGCAGTATTGTACAACATTCCGGGCGTATCGGCCCATACTTCTCGGTGGGAACATAATATACGTCTATAACGTAACATAACTTAACCTAACCCATCTAGCCCCTCGCTGGTAATGTTTTACAGAATTCCGTTCCTGTCGTCCCGTACGTCTCGGTTGGGACATTTTATACGTCTATAGCGTTATATATCCTAACCTAAGGCAGGCTAACATCTCGGATATAGTATTTTAGAACATTCCTGGCGTATCGGCCCATAGTTCTCGGTGGGAACATTATATACGTCTATAACGCAACATAACCTAACCTAACTCATCTAGCCCCTCGCTGGTAATGTTTTACAGAATCCCGTTCGCGTCGTCCCCTACATCTCGGTTGGGATATTATATACGTCTATAGCGTTATATATCCTAACCTAAGGCAGGCTATCATCCCGGATGTAGTACTTTACAACATTCCTGTCGTATCGGCAACTACTTCTCGGTGGGAACATTATACACGTCTATAACGTAACATAACCTAACCTAACCCATCTAGCCCATCGCTGGTAATATTTCACAGAATCCCGTTCGTGTCGTCCCGTACGTCTCGGTTGGGCTATTATATACGTCTATAGCGTTATATATCCTAACCGAAGGCAGGCTAACATCTGGGATATAGTATTTTAGAACATTTCTGGCGCATCGGCCTCTACTTCGCGTTGGGAACATTATATTCGTCTATAACGTAATATAACCTAACCTAACCCATCTAGCCCCTCGCTGGTAATGTTTTACAGAATCCCGTTCCTGTCGTCCCGTACATCTCGGTTGGGATATTAGATACGTCTATAACGTTATATATCCTGACCTAAGGCAGGCTATCATCTCGGATGCAGTATTTTACAACATTCCTGGCATATCATCCCCTACTTCTCGGTGGGAACATTATATACGTCTATAACGTATGACAACCTAACCTAACCCATCTAGCCCCTCGCTGGTAATGTTTTGCAGAATCCCGTTCGTGTCGTCCCGTACATCTCGGTTGGGATATTATATACGTCTATAGCGTTATATATACTAACCTAAGGCAGGCTAACATCTCGGATATAGTATTTTACAACATTTCTGGCGCATCGGCCTCTACTTCGCGGTGGGAACATTATATTCGTCTATAACGTAACATAACCTAACCTACCCAATCTAGACACTCGCTGGTAATGTTTTACGGAATCCCGTTCGTGTCGTCCCGTACATCTCGGTTGGGATATTATATACGTCTATAGCGTTATATATACTAACCTAAGGCAGGCTATCATCTCGGATGTAGTATTTTACAAGATTCCTGGCGTATCGGCCCATAGTTCTCGGTGGGAACATTATATACGTCTATAACGCAACATAACCTACCCTAACCAATCTAGCCCCTCGCTCGTAGTTTTACAGAATCCGGTTCGTGTCGTCCCGTACATCTCGGTTGGGATATTATATACGTCTATAGCGTTATATATCCTAACCTAAAGCAGGCTAACATCTCGGATGCAGTATTGTACAACATTCCGGGCGTATCGGCCCATACTTCTCGGTGGGAACATAATATACGTCTATAACGTAACATAACTTAACCTAACCCATCTAGCCCCTCGCTGGTAATGTTTTACAGAATTCCGTTCCTGTCGTCCCGTACATCTCGGTTGGGATATTATATACGTCTATAGCGTTATATATCCTAACCTAAGGCAGACTATCATCCCGGATGTAGTACTTTACAACATTCCTGTCGTATCGGCAACTACTTCTCGGTGGGAACATTATACACGTCTATAACGTAACATAACCTAACCTAACCCATCTAGCCCATCGCTGGTAATATTTCACAGAATCCCGTTCGTGTCGTCCCGTACGTCTCGGTTGGGATATTATATACGTCTATAGCGTTATATATCCTAACCGAAGGCAGGCTAACATCTGGGATATAGTATTTTAGAACATTTCTGGCGCATCGGCCTCTACTTCGCGGTGGGAACATAATATTCGTCTATAACGTAATATAACCTAACCTAACACATCTAGCCCCTCGCTGGTAATGTTTTACAGAATCCGGTTCGTGTCGTCCCGTACATCTCGGTTGGGATATTATATACGTCTATAGCGTTATATATCCTAACCTAAGGCAGGCTAAGATCTCGGATGCAGTATTGTACAACATTCCTGTCGTATCGGCAACTACTTCTCGGTGGGAACATTCTACACGTCTATAACGTATGACAACCTAACCTAACCCATCTAGCGCCTCGCTGGTAATATTTCACAGAATCCCAATCGTGTCGTCCCGTACGTCTCGGTAGGGATATTATATACGTCTATAGCGTTATATATCCTAACCTAAGTCAGGCTAACATCTCGGATATAGTATTTTACAACATTTCTGGCGCATCAGCCTCTACTTCGCGGTGGGAACATTATATTCGTCTATAACGTAATATAACCTAACCTAACACATCTAGCCCCTCGCTGGTAATGTTTTACAGAATCCGGTTCGTGTCGTCCCGTACATCTCGGTTGGGATATTATATACGTCTATAGCGTTATATATACTAACCTAAGGCAGGCTATCATCTCGGATGTAGTATTTTACAAGATTCCTGGCGTATCGGCCCATAGTTCTCGGTGGGAACATTATATACGTCTATAACGCAACATAACCTACCCTAACCAATCTAGCCCCTCGCTCGTAGTTTTACAGAATCCGGTTCGTGTCGTCCCGTACATCTCGGTTGGGATATTCTATACGTCTATAGCGTTATATATCCTAACCTAAGGCAGGCTAAGATCTCGGATGCAGTATTGTACAACATTCCAGGCGTATCGGCCCATACTTCTCGGTGGGAACATAATATACGTCTATAACGTAACATAACTTAACCTAACCCCATCTAGCCCCTCGCTGGTAATGTTTTACAGAATTCCGTTCCTGTCGTCCCGTACGTCTCGGTTGGGATATTATATACGTCTATAGCGTTATATATCCTACCCGAAGGCAGGCTAACATCTGGGATATAGTATTTTAGAACATTTCTGGCGCATCGGCCTCTACTTCGCGGTGGGAACATTATATTCGTCTATAACGTAACATAACCTAACCTAACACATCTAGCCCCTCGCTGGTAATGTTTTACAGAATCCGGTTCGTGTCGTCCCGTACATCTCGGTTGAGATATTATATACGTCTATAGCGTTATATATCCTAACCTAAGGCAGGCTATCATCCCGGATGTAGTACTTTACAACATTCCTGGCGTATCGGCAACTACTTCTCGGTGGGAACATTACACACGTCTATAACGTAACATAACCTAATCGAACCAATCTAGACCCTCGCTGGTAATGTTTTACGGAATCCCGTTCGTGTCGTCCCGTACATCTCGGTTGGGATATTATATACGTCTATAGCGTTATATATCCTAACCAAAGGCAGGCTAAGATCTCGGATGCAGTATTGTACAACATTCCTGGCGTATCGGCCCATACTTCTCGGTGGGAACATAATATACGTCTATAACGTAACATAACCTAACCTAACCCATCTAGCCCCTCGCTGGTAATGTTTTACAGAATCGCGTTCCTGTCGTCCCGTACGTCTCGGTTGGGACACTTTATACGTCTATAGCGTTATATATACTAACCTAAGGCAGGCTATCATCTCGGATGTAGTATTTTACAAGATTCCTGGCGTATCGGCAACTACTTCGCGGTGGGAACATTATATAGGTCTATAACGTAATATAACCTATCTTAACACATCTAGACCCTCGCTGGTAATGTTTTACAGAATCCCGGTCGTATCGTCCCGTACGTCTCGGTTGGGACATTATATACGTCTACAGCGTTACATATCCTAACCTAAGTCAGGCTAACATCTCGGATATAGTATTTTACAACATTTCTGGCGCATCGGCCTCTACTTCGCGGTGGGATCATTATATTCGTCTATAACGTAATATAACCTCACCTAACACATCTAGCCCCTCGCTGGTAATGTTTTACAGAATCCCGGTCGTATCGTCCCGTACATCTCGGTTGGGATATTATACATGTATATAGCGTTATATATCCTAACCTAAGGCAGGCTGTCATCTCGGATGCAGTATTTTACAACATTCCTGGCATATCGGCCCCTACTTCACGGTGGGAACATTATACACGTCTATAACGTAACATAACCTAACCTAACCCATCTAGCACCTCGCTGGCAAAATTTTACAGAATCCCGTTCGTGTCGTCCCGTACATCTCTGTTGGGATATTATATACGTCTACAGCGTTGTATATCCGAACCTAATGCAGGCTAACATCTCGGATGCAGTATTGTACAACATTCCGGGCGTATCGACCCATACTTCTCGGTGGGAACATAATATACGTCTATAACGTAACATAACTTAACCTAACCCATCTAGCCCCTCGCTGGTAATGTTTTACAGAATTCCGTTCCTGTCGTCCCGTACGTCTCGGTTGGGACATTTTATACGTCTATAGCGTTATATATCCTAACCTAAGGCAGGCTAACATCTCGGATATAGTATTTTAGAACATTCTTGGCGTATCGGCCCATAGTTCTCGGTGGGAACATTATATACGTCTATAACGCAACATAACCTAACCTAACTCATCTAGCCCCTCGCTGGTAATGTTTTACAGAATCCCGTTCGCGTCGTCCCCTACATCTCGGTTGGGATATTATATACGTCTATAGCGTTATATATCCTAACCTAAGGCAGGCTATCATCCCGGATGTAGTACTTTACAACATTCCTGTCGTATCGGCAACTACTTCTCGGTGGGAACATTATACACGTCTATAACGTAACATAACCTAACCTAACCCATCTAGCCCATCGCTGGTAATATTTCACAGAATCCCGTTCGTGTCGTCCCGTACGTCTCGGTTGGGCTATTATATACGTCTATAGCGTTATATATCCTAACCGAAGGCAGGCTAACATCTGGGATATAGTATTTTAGAACATTTCTGGCGCATCGGCCTCTACTTCGCGTTGGGAACATTATATTCGTCTATAACGTAATATAACCTAACCTAACCCATCTAGCCCCTCGCTGGTAATGTTTTACAGAATTCCGTTCCTGTCGTCCCGTACATCTCGGTTGGGATATTAGATACGTCTATAACGTTATATATCCTGACCTAAGGCAGGCTATCATCTCGGATGCAGTATTTTACAACATTCCTGGCATATCATCCCCTACTTCTCGGTGGGAACATTATATACGTCTATAACGTATGACAACCTAACCTAACCCATCTAGCCCCTCGCTGGTAATGTTTTGCAGAATCCCGTTCGTGTCGTCCCGTACATCTCCGTTGGGATATTATATACGTCTACAGCGTTATATATCCTAACCTAAGGCAGGCTAACATATGGGATGCAGTATTGTACAACATTCCTGGCGTATCGGCCCATACTTCTCGGTGGGAACATTATACACGTCTATAACGTAACATAACCTATCCTAACCAATCTAGACCCTCGCTGGTAATGTTTTAGGGAATCCCGTTCGTGTCGTCCCGTACATCTCGGTTGGGATATTATATACGTCTATAGCGTTATATATACTAACCTAAGGCAGGCTAACATCTCGGATATAGTATTTTACAACATTTCTGGCGCATCGGCCTCTACTTCGCGGTGGGAACATTATATTCGTCTATAACGTAACATAACCTAACCTACCCAATCTAGACACTCGCTGGTAATGTTTTACGGAATCCCGTTCGTGTCGTCCCGTACATCTCGGTTGGGATATTATATACGTCTATAGCGTTATATATACTAACCTAAGGCAGGCTATCATCTCGGATGTAGTATTTTACAAGATTCCTGGCGTATCGGCCCATAGTTCTCGGTGGGAACATTATATACGTCTATAACGCAACATAACCTACCCTAACCAATCTAGCCCCTCGCTCGTAGTTTTACAGAATCCAGTTCGTGTCGTCCCGTACATCTCGGTTGGGATATTATATACGTCTATAGCGTTATATATCCTAACCTAAAGCAGGCTAACATCTCGGATGCAGTATTGTACAACATTCCGGGCGTATCGGCCCATACTTCTCGGTGGGAACATAATATACGTCTATAACGTAACATAACTTAACCTAACCCATCTAGCCCCTCGCTGGTAATGTTTTACAGAATTCCGTTCCTGTCGTCCCGTACATCTCGGTTGGGATATTATATACGTCTATAGCGTTATATATCCTAACCTAAGGCAGACTATCATCCCGGATGTAGTACTTTACAACATTCCTGTCGTATCGGCAACTACTTCTCGGTGGGAACATTATACACGTCTATAACGTAACATAACCTAACCTAACCCATCTAGCCCATCGCTGGTAATATTTCACAGAATCCCGTTCGTGTCGTCCCGTACGTCTCGGTTGGGATATTATATACGTCTATAGCGTTATATATCCTAACCGAAGGCAGGCTAACATCTGGGATATAGTATTTTAGAACATTTCTGGCGCATCGGCCTCTACTTCGCGGTGGGAACATAATATTCGTCTATAACGTAATATAACCTAACCTAACACATCTAGCCCCTCGCTGGTAATGTTTTACAGAATCCGGTTCGTGTCGTCCCGTACATCTCGGTTGGGATATTATATACGTCTATAGCGTTATATATCCTAACCTAAGGCAGGCTAAGATCTCGGATGCAGTATTGTACAACATTCCTGTCGTATCGGCAACTACTTCTCGGTGGGAACATTCTACACGTCTATAACGTATGACAACCTAACCTAACCCATCTAGCGCCTCGCTGGTAATATTTCACAGAATCCCAATCGTGTCGTCCCGTACGTCTCGGTAGGGATATTATATACGTCTATAGCGTTATATATCCTAACCTAAGTCAGGCTAACATCTCGGATATAGTATTGTACAACATTCCGGGCGTATCGGCCCATACTTCTCGGTGGGAACATAATATACGTCTATAACGTAACATAACTTAACCTAACCCCATCTAGCCCCTCGCTGGTAATGTTTTACAGAATTCCGTTCCTGTCGTCCCGTACGTCTCGGTTGGGACATTTTATATGTCTATAGCGTTATATATCCTATCCTAAGGCAGGATAACATCTCGGATATCGTATTTTACAACATTCCTGGCGTATCGGCCCATAGTTCTCGGTGGGAACATTATATACGTCTATAACGCAACATAACCTAACCTAACCCATCTAGCCCCTCGCTGGTAATGTTTTACAGAATCCCGTTCGCGTCGTCCCCTACATCTCGGTTGGGATATTATATACGTCTATAGCGTTATATATCCTAACCTAAGGCAGGCTATCATCCCGGATGTAGTACTTTACAACATTCCTGTCGTATCGGCAACTACTTCTCGGTGGGAACATTATACACGTCTATAACGTAACATAACCTAACCTAACCCATCTAGCCCATCGCTGGTAATATTTCACAGAATCCCGTTCGTGTCGTCCCGTACGTCTCGGTTGGGATATTATATACGTCTATAGCGTTATATATCCTACCCGAAGGCAGGCTAACATCTGGGATATAGTATTTTAGAACATTTCTGGCGCATCGGCCTCTACTTCGCGGTGGGAACATTATATTCGTCTATAACGTAACATAACCTAACCTAACACATCTAGCCCCTCGCTGGTAATGTTTTACAGAATCCGGTTCGTGTCGTCCCGTACATCTCGGTTGTGATATTATATACGTCTATAGCGTTATATATCCTAACCTAAGGCAGGCTAAGATCTCGGAGGCAGTATTGTACAACATTCCTGGCGTATCGGCCCATACTTCTCGGTGGGAACATAATATACGTCTATAACGTAACATAACCTAACCTAACCCATCTAGCCCCTCGCTGGTAATGTTTTACAGAATCGCGTTCCTGTCGTCCCGTACGTCTCGGTTGGGACACTTTATACGTCTATAGCGTTATATATCCTAACCTAAGGCAGGCTAACATCTCGGATATAGTATTTTACAACATTCCTGGCGTATCGGCCCATAGTTCTCGGTGGGAACATTATATACGTCTATAACGCAACATAACCTACCCTAACCCATCTAGCCCCTCGCTCGTAGTTTTACAGAATCCGGTTAGTGTCGTCCCGTACATCTCGGTTGGGATATTATATACGTCTATAGCGTTATATATCCTAACCTAAGGCAGACTATCATCCCGGATGTAGTACTTTACAACATTCCTGCCGTATCGGCAACTAATTCTCGGTGGGAACATTGTACACGTCTATAACGTAACATAACCTAACCTAACCCATCTAGCCCTTCGCTGGTATTGTTTTACAGAATCCCGTTCGTGTCGTCCCGTACATCTCGGTTGGGATATTATATACGTCTATAGCCTTATATATACTAACTTAAGGCAGGCTATCATCTCGGATGTAGTATTTTACAAGATTCCTGGCGTATCTGGCACCTACTTCTCGGTGGGAACATTATACACGTCTATAACCTAACATAACCTAACCTAACCCATCTGCCCCCTCGCTGGTAATGCTTTACAGAATCCCGTTCGTGTCGTTCCGTACATCTCGGTTGGGATATTATATACGTCTATAGCGTTATATATCCGAAACTAAGGCAGGCTATCATCGCGGATGCAGTATTTTACAACATTCCTGGCATATCATCCCCTACTTCTCGGTGGGAACATTATATACGTCTATAACGTATGACAACCTAACCTAACCCATCTAGCCCCTCGCTGGTAATGTTTTGCAGAATCCCGTTCGTGTCGTCCCGTACATCTCCGTTGGGATATTATATACGTCTACAGCGTTATATATCCTAACCTAAGGCAGGCTAACATCTGGGATGCAGTATTGTACAACATTCCTGGCGTATCGGCCCATACTTCTCGGTGGGAACATTATACACGTCTATAACGTAACATAACCTATCCTAACCAATCTAGACCCTCGCTGGTAATGTTTTAGGGAATCCCGTTCGTGTCGTCCCGTACATCTCGGTTGGGATATTATATACGTCTATAGCGTTATATATACTAACCTAAGGCAGGCTAACATCTCGGATATAGTATTTTACAACATTTCTGGCGCATCGGCCTCTACTTCGCGGTGGGAACATTATATTCGTCTATAACGTAACATAACCTAACCTACCCAATCTAGACACTCGCTGGTAATGTTTTACGGAATCCCGTTCGTGTCGTCCCGTACATCTCGGTTGGGATATTATATACGTCTATAGCGTTATATATACTAACCTAAGGCAGGCTATCATCTCGGATGTAGTATTTTACAAGATTCCTGGCGTATCGGCCCATAGTTCTCGGTGGGAACATTATATACGTCTATAACGCAACATAACCTACCCTAACCAATCTAGCCCCTCGCTCGTAGTTTTACAGAATCCGGTTCGTGTCGTCCCGTACATCTCGGTTGGGATATTATATACGTCTATAGCGTTATATATCCTAACCTAAAGCAGGCTAACATCTCGGATGCAGTATTGTACAACATTCCGGGCGTATCGGCCCATACTTCTCGGTGGGAACATAATATACGTCTATAACGTAACATAACTTAACCTAACCCATCTAGCCCCTCGCTGGTAATGTTTTACAGAATTCCGTTCCTGTCGTCCCGTACATCTCGGTTGGGATATTATATACGTCTATAGCGTTATATATCCTAACCTAAGGCAGACTATCATCCCGGATGTAGTACTTTACAACATTCCTGTCGTATCGGCAACTAATTCTCGGTGGGAACATTGTACACGTCTATAACGTAACATAACCTAACCTAACCCATCTAGCCCTTCGCTGGTATTGTTTTACAGAATCCCGTTCGTGTCGTCCCGTACATCTCGGTTGGGATATTATATACGTCTATAGCCTTATATATACTAACTTAAGGCAGGCTATCATCTCGGATGTAGTATTTTACAAGATTCCTGGCGTATCTGGCACCTACTTCTCGGTGGGAACATTATACACGTCTATAACCTAACATAACCTAACCTAACCCATCTGGCCCCTCGCTGGTAATGCTTTACAGAATCCCGTTCGTGTCGTTCCGTACATCTCGGTTGGGATATTATATACGTCTATAGCGTTATATATCCGAAACTAAGGCAGGCTATCATCGCGGATGCAGTATTTTACAACATTCCTGGCATATCATCCCCTACTTCTCGGTGGGAACATTATATACGTCTATAACGTATGACAACCTAACCTAACCCATCTAGCCCCTCGCTGGTAATGTTTTGCAGAATCCCGTTCGTGTCGTCCCGTACATCTCCGTTGGGATATTATATACGTCTACAGCGTTATATATCCTAACCTAAGGCAGGCTAACATCTGGGATGCAGTATTGTACAACATTCCTGGCGTATCGGCCCATACTTCTCGGTGGGAACATTATACACGTCTATAACGTAACATAACCTATCCTAACCAATCTAGACCCTCGCTGGTAATGTTTTAGGGAATCCCGTTCGTGTCGTCCCGTACATCTCGGTTGGGATATTATATACGTCTATAGCGTTATATATACTAACCTAAGGCAGGCTAACATCTCGGATATAGTATTTTACAACATTTCTGGCGCATCGGCCTCTACTTCGCGGTGGGAACATTATATTCGTCTATAACGTAACATAACCTAACCTACCCAATCTAGACACTCGCTGGTAATGTTTTACGGAATCCCGTTCGTGTCGTCCCGTACATCTCGGTTGGGATATTATATACGTCTATAGCGTTATATATACTAACCTAAGGCAGGCTATCATCTCGGATGTAGTATTTTACAAGATTCCTGGCGTATCGGCCCATAGTTCTCGGTGGGAACATTATATACGTCTATAACGCAACATAACCTACCCTAACCAATCTAGCCCCTCGCTCGTAGTTTTACAGAATCCGGTTCGTGTCGTCCCGTACATCTCGGTTGGGATATTATATACGTCTATAGCGTTATATATCCTAACCTAAAGCAGGCTAACATCTCGGATGCAGTATTGTACCACATTCCGGGCGTATCGGCCCATACTTCTCGGTGGGAACATAATATACGTCTATAACGTAACATAACTTAACCTAACCCATCTAGCCCCTCGCTGGTAATGTTTTACAGAATTCCGTTCCTGTCGTCCCGTACATCTCGGTTGGGATATTATATACGTCTATAGCGTTATATATCCTAACCTAAGGCAGACTATCATCCCGGATGTAGTACTTTACAACATTCCTGTCGTATCGGCAACTACTTCTCGGTGGGAACATTATACACGTCTATAACGTAACATAACCTAACCTAACCCATCTAGCCCATCGCTGGTAATATTTCACAGAATCCCGTTCGTGTCGTCCCGTACGTCTCGGTTGGGATATTATATACGTCTATAGCGTTATATATCCTAACCGAAGGCAGGCTAACATCTGGGATATAGTATTTTAGAACATTTCTGGCGCATCGGCCTCTACTTCGCGGTGGGAACATAATATTCGTCTATAACGTAATATAACCTAACCTAACACATCTAGCCCCTCGCTGGTAATGTTTTACAGAATCCGGTTCGTATCGTCCCGTACATCTCGGTTGGGATATTATATACGTCTATAGCGTTATATATCCTAACCTAAGGCAGGCTAAGATCTCGGATGCAGTATTGTACAACATTCCTGTCGTATCGGCAACTACTTCTCGGTGGGAACATTCTACACGTCTATAACGTATGACAACCTAACCTAACCCATCTAGCGCCTCGCTGGTAATATTTCACAGAATCCCAATCGTGTCGTCCCGTACGTCTCGGTAGGGATATTATATACGTCTATAGCGTTATATATCCTAACCTAAGTCAGGCTAACATCTCGGATATAGTATTTTACAACATTTCTGGCGCATCAGCCTCTACTTCGCGGTGGGAACATTATATTCGTCTATAACGTAATATAACCTAACCTAACACATCTAGCCCCTCGTGGTAATGTTTTACAGAATCCGGTTCGTGTCGTCCCGTACATCTCGGTTGGGATATTATATACGTCTATAGCGTTATATATTCTGACCTAAGGCAGGCTAAGATCTCGGATGCAGTATTGTACAACATTCCGGGCGTATCGGCCCATACTTCTCGGTGGGAACATAATATACGTCTATAACGTAACATAACTT
Organism: Xylocopa violacea; assembly: GCA_963969225.1. Classification (NCBI taxonomy): domain Eukaryota; kingdom Metazoa; phylum Arthropoda; class Insecta; order Hymenoptera; family Apidae; genus Xylocopa; species Xylocopa violacea. The sequence continues at coordinate 13,579,174 of CAXAJV010000008.1, read as the reverse complement.
AACCTAACCCCATCTAGCCCCTCGCTGGTAATGTTTTACAGAATTCCGTTCCTGTCGTCCCGTACGTCTCGGTTGGGACATTTTATATGTCTATAGCGTTATATATCCTATCCTAAGGCAGGCTAACATCTCGGATATAGTATTTTACAACATTCCTGGCGTATCGGCCCATAGTTCTCGGTGGGAACATTATATACGTCTATAACGCAACATAACCTAACCTAACCCATCTAGCCCCTCGCTGGTAATGTTTTACAGAATCCCGTTCGCGTCGTCCCCTACATCTCGGTTGGGATATTATATACGTCTATAGCGTTATATATCCTAACCTAAGGCAGGCTATCATCCCGGATGTAGTACTTTACAACATTCCTGTCGTATCGGCAACTACTTCTCGGTGGGAACATTATACACGTCTATAACGTAACATAACCTAACCTAACCCATCTAGCCCATCGCTGGTAATATTTCACAGAATCCCGTTCGTGTCGTCCCGTACGTCTCGGTTGGGTTATTATATACGTCTATAGCGTTATATATCCTACCCGAAGGCAGGCTAACATCTGGGATATAGTATTTTAGAACATTTCTGGCGCATCGGCCTCTACTTCGCGGTGGGAACATTATATTCGTCTATAACGTAACATAACCTAACCTAACACATCTAGCCCCTCGCTGGTAATGTTTTACAGAATCCGGTTCGTGTCGTCCCGTACATCTCGGTTGGGATATTATATACGTCTATAGCGTTATATATCCTAACCTAAAGCAGGCTAAGATCTCGGAGGCAGTATTGTACAACATTCCTGGCGTATCGGCCCATACTTCTCGGTGGGAACATAATATACGTCTATAACGTAACATAACCTAACCTAACCCATCTAGCCCCTCGCTGGTAATGTTTTACAGAATCGCGTTCCTGTCGTCCCGTACGTCTCGGTTGGGACACTTTATACGTCTATAGCGTTATATATCCTAACCTAAGGCAGGCTAACATCTCGGATATAGTATTTTACAACATTCCTGGCGTATCGGCCCATAGTTCTCGGTGGGAACATTATATACGTCTATAACGCAACATAACCTACCCTAACCCATCTAGCCCCTCGCTCGTAGTTTTACAGAATCCGGTTAGTGTCGTCCCGTACATCTCGGTTGGGATATTATATACGTCTATAGCGTTATATATCCTAACCTAAGGCAGACTATCATCCCGGATGTAGTACTTTACAACATTCCTGTCGTATCGGCAACTAATTCTCGGTGGGAACATTGTACACGTCTATAACGTAACATAACCTAACCTAACCCATCTAGCCCTTCGCTGGTATTGTTTTACAAAATCCCGTTCGTGTCGTCCCGTACATCTCGGTTGGGATATTATATACGTCTATAGCCTTATATATACTAACTTAAGGCATGCTATCATCTCGGATGTAGTATTTTACAAGATTCCTGGCGTATCTGGCACCTACTTCTCGGTGGGAACATTATACACGTCTATAACCTAACATAACCTAACCTAACCCATCTGGCCCCTCGCTGGTAATGCTTTACAGAATCCCGTTCGTGTCGTTCCGTACATCTCGGTTGGGATATTATATACGTCTATAGCGTTATATATCCGAAACTAAGGCAGGCTATCATCGCGGATTCAGTATTTTACAACATTCCTGGCATATCGGCCCCTACTTCTCGGTGGGAACATTATATACGTCTATAACGTATGACAACCTAACCTAACCCATCTAGCCCCTCGCTGGTAATATTTTGCAGAATCCTGTTCGTGTCGTCCCGTACATCTCGGTTGGGATATTAGATACGTCTATAACGTTATATATCCTGACCTAAGGCAGGCTATCATCTCGGATGCAGTATTTTACAACATTCCTGGCATATCATCCCCTACTTCTCGGTGGGAACATTACATACGCCTATAACGTATGACAACCGAACCTAATCCATCTAGCCCCTCGCTGGTAATGTTTTGCAGAATCCCGTTTGTGTCGTCCCGTACATCTCTGTTGGGATATTTTATACGTCTACAGCGTTATATATCCGATCCTAATGCAGGCTAACACATCGGATGCAGTATTGTACAACATTCCTGGCGTATCGGCCCATACTTCTCGGTGGGAACATTATATACGTCTATAACGTAACATAACCTAACCTAACCCATCTAGCCCCTCGCTGGTAATGTTTTACAGAATCCCGTTCGTGTCGTCCCGTACATCTCGGTTGGTATATTATATACGTCTATAGCGTTATATATCCTAACCTAAGGCAGGTTATCTTCCCGGATGTAGTACTTTACAACATTCCTGGCGTATCGGCAACTACTTCTCGGTGGGAACATTACACACGTCTATAACGTAACATAACCTAATCGAACCAATCTAGACCCTCGCTGGTAATGTTTTACGGAATCCCGTTCGTGTCGTCCCGTACATCTCGGTTGGGATATTATATACGTCTATAGCGTTATATATCCTAACCTAAGGCAGGCTAAGATCTCGGATGCAGTATTGTACAACATTCCTGGCGTATCGGCCCATACCTCTCGGTGGGAACATAATATACGTCTATAACGTAACATAACCTAACCTAACCCATCTAGCCCCTCGCTGGTAATGTTTTACAGAATCGCGTTCCTGTCGTCCCGTACGTCTCGGTTGGGACACTTTATACGTCTATAGCGTTATATATACTAACCTAAGGCAGGCTGTCATCTCGGATGCAGTATTTTACAACATTCCTGGCATATCGGCCCCTACTTCACGGTGGGAACATTATACACGTCTATAACGTAACATAACCTAACCTAACCCATCTAGCACCTCGCTGGCAAAATTTTATAGAATCCCGTTCGTGTCGTCCCGTACATCTCTGTTGGGATATTATATACGTCTACAGCGTTGTATATCCGAACCTAATGCAGGCTAACATCTCGGATGCAGTATTGTACAACATTCCGGGCGTATCGGCCCATACTTCTCGGTGGGAACATAATATACGTCTATAACGTAACATAACTTAACCTAACCCATCTAGCCCCTCGCTGGTAATGTTTTACAGAATTCCGTTCCTGTCGTCCCGTACGTCTCGGTTGGGACATTTTACACGTCTATAGCGTTATATATCCTAACCTAAGGCAGGCTAACATCTCGGATATAGTATTTTAGAACATTCCTGGCGTATCGGCCCATAGTTCTCGGTGGGAACATTATATACGTCTATAACGCAACATAACCTAACCTAACTCATCTAGCCCCTCGCTGGTAATGTTTTACAGAATCCCGTTCGCGTCGTCCCCTACATCTCGGTTGGGATATTATATACGTCTATAGCGTTATATATCCTAACCTAAGGCAGGCTATCATCCCGGATGTAGTACTTTACAACATTCCTGTCGTATCGGCAACTACTTCTCGGTGGGAACATAATACACGTCTATAACGTAACATAACCTAACCTAACCCATCTAGCCCATCGCTGGTAATATTTCACAGAATCCCGTTCGTGTCGTCCCGTACGTCTCGGTTGGGCTATTATATACGTCTATAGCGTTATATATCCTAACCGAAGGCAGGCTAACATCTGGGATATAGTATTTTAGAACATTTCTGGCGCATCGGCCTCTACTTCGCGTTGGGAACATTATATTCGTCTATAACGTAATATAACCTAACCTAACCCATCTAGCCCCTCGCTGGTAATGTTTTACAGAATTCCGTTCCTGTCGTCCCGTACATCTCGGTTGGGATATTAGATACGTCTATAACGTTATATATCCTGACCTAAGGCAGGCTATCATCTCGGATGCAGTATTTTACAACATTCCTGGCATATCATCCCCTACTTCTCGGTGGGAACATTATATACGTCTATAACGTATGACAACCTAACCTAACCCATCTAGCCCCTCGCTGGTAATGTTTTGCAGAATCCCGTTCGTGTCGTCCCGTACATCTCCGTTGGGATATTATATACGTCTACAGCGTTATATATCCTAACCTAAGGCAGGCTAACATCTGGGATGCAGTATTGTACAACATTCCTGGCGTATCGGCCCATACTTCTCGGTGGGAACATTATACACGTCTATAACGTAACATAACCTATCCTAACCAATCTAGACCCTCGCTGGTAATGTTTTAGGGAATCCCGTTCGTGTCGTCCCGTACATCTCGGTTGGGATATTATATACGTCTATAGCGTTATATATCCTAACCTAAGGCAGGCTAAGATCTCGGATGCAGTATTGTACAACATTCCTGTCGTATCGGCAACTACTTCTCGGTGGGAACATTCTACACGTCTATAACGTATGACAACCTAACCTAACCCATCTAGCGCCTCGCTGGTAATATTTCACAGAATCCCAATCGTGTCGTCCCGTACGTCTCGGTAGGGATATTATATACGTCTATAGCGTTATATATCCTAACCTAAGTCAGGCTAACATCTCGGATATAGTATTTTACAACATTTCTGGCGCATCAGCCTCTACTTCGCGGTGGGAACATTATATTCGTCTATAACGTAATATAACCTAACCTAACACATCTAGCCCCTCGCTGGTAATATTTTGCAGAATCCTGTTCGTGTCGTCCCGTACATCTCGGTTGGGATATTAGATACGTCTATAACGTTATATATCCTGACCTAAGGCAGGCTATCATCTCGGATGCAGTAGTTTACAACATTCCTGGCATATCATCCCCTACTTCTCGGTGGGAACATTACATACGCCTATAACGTATGACAACCGAACCTAATCCATCTAGCCCCTCGCTGGTAATGTTTTGCAGAATCCCGTTTGTGTCGTCCCGTACATCTCTGTTGGGATATTTTATACGTCTACAGCGTTATATATCCGATCCTAATGCAGGCTAACACATCGGATGCAGTATTGTACAACATTCCTGGCGTATCGGCCCATACTTCTCGGTGGGAACATTATATACGTCTATAACGTAACATAACCTAACCTAACCCATCTAGCCCCTCGCTGGTAATGTTTTACAGAATCCCGTTCGTGTCGTCCCGTACATCTCGGTTGGTATATTATATACGTCTATAGCGTTATATATCCTAACCTAAGGCAGGTTATCTTCCCGGATGTAGTACTTTACAACATTCCTGGCGTATCGGCAACTACTTCTCGGTGGGAACATTACACACGTCTATAACGTAACATAACCTAATCGAACCCATCTAGCCCTTCTCTGGTATTGTTTTACAGAATCCCGTTCGTGTCGTCCCGTACATCTCGGTTGGGATATTATATACGTCTATAGCCTTATATATACTAACCTAAGGCAGGCTATCATCTAGGATGTAGTATTTTACAAGATTCCTGGCGCATCGGCCTCTACTTCGCGGTGGGAACATTATATTCGTCTATAACGTAATATAACCTAACCTAACCCATCTAGCCCCTCGCTGGTAATGTTTTGCAGAATCCCGTTCGTGTCGTCCCGTACATCTCTGTTGGGATGTTAGATACGTCTACAGCGTTATATATCCTAACCTAAGGCAGGCTAACATCTCGGATGCAGTATTGTACAACATTCCTGGCGTATCGGCCCATACTTCTCGGTGGGAACATTATACACGTCTATAACGTAACATAACCTAACCTAACCCATCTAGCCCTTCTCTGGTATTGTTTTACAGAATCCCGTTCGTGTCGTCCCGTACATCTCGGTTGGGATATTATATACGTCTATAGCCTTATATATACTAACCTAAGGCAGGCTATCATCTAGGATGTAGTATTTTACAAGATTCCTGGCGTATCGGCCCCTACTTCTCGGTGGGAACATTGTATAGGTCTATAACGTAATATAACCTATCCTAACACATCTAGCCCCTCGCTGGTAATGTTTTACAGAATCCCGGTCGTGTCGTCCCGTACGTCTCGGTTGGGATATTCTATACGTCTATAGCGTTATATATCCTAACCTAAGGCAGGCTAAGATCTCGGATGCAGTATTGTACAACATTCCGGGCGTATCGGCCTCTACTTCTCGGTGGGAACATTATACACGTCTATAACGTAACATAACCTAACCTATCCCATCTACCACCTCGCTGGTAATATTTTACAGAATCCCGTTCGTGACGTCCCGCACATATCGGTTGGGATATTATGCACGTCTATAACGTAACATAACCTAACCTAACACATCTAGCCCCTCGTGGTAATGTTTTACAGAATCCCTTTCGTGTCGTCCCGTACATCTCGGTTGGGATATTATATACGTCTATAGCCTTATATATACTAACCTAAGGCAGGCTATCATCTAGGATGTAGTATTTTAGAAGATTCCTGGCGTATCGGCCCCTACTTCTCGGTGGGAACATTGTATAGGTCTATAACGTAATATAACCTATCCTAACACATCTAGCCCCTCGCTGGTAATGTTTTACAGAATCCCGGTCGTATCGACCCGTACGTCTCGGTTGGGACATTATATACGTCTACAGCGTTATATATCCTAACCTAAGTCAGGCTAACATCTCGGATATAGTATTTTACAACATTTCTGGCGCATCAGCCTCTACTTCGCGGTGGGAACATTATATTCGTCTATAACGTAATATAACCTAACCTAACACATCTAGCCCCTCGCTGGTAATGTTTTACAGAATCCGGTTCGTGTCGTCCCGTACATCTCGGTTGGGATATTATATACGTCTATGGCGTTATATATCCTAACCTACGGCCGGCTAACATCTGGGATGCAGTATTGTACAACATTCCTGGCGTATCGGCCCATACTTCTCGGTGGGAACATTATATACGTCTATACCGTATGACAACCTAACCGAACCCATCTAGCCCCTCGCTAGTAATGTTTTGCAGAATCCCGTTCGTGTCGACCCGTACATCTCTGTTGGGATATTATATACGTCTACAGCGTTATATATCCTAACCTAAGGCAAGCCAATATCTCGGATGCAGTATTGTACAACATTCCTGGCGTATCGGCCCATACTTCTCGGTGGGAACATTATATACGTCTATAACGTAACATAACCTAACCTAACCCATCTAGCCCCTCGCTGGTAATGTTTTACAGAATCCCGTTCGTGTCGTCCCGTACATCTCGGTTGGGATATTATATACGTCTATGGCGTTATATATCCTAACCTACGGCCGGCTAACAGCTGGGACGCAGTATTGTACAACATTCCTGGCGTATCGGCCCATACTTCTCGGTGGGAACATAATATACGTCTATAACGTAACATAACCTAACCTAACCCATCTAGCCGCTCGCTGGTAATGTTTTACAGAATCGCGTTCCTGTCGTCCCGTACGTCTCGGTTGGGACACTTTATACGTCTATAGCGTTATATATCCTAACCTAAGGCAGGCTAACATCTCGGATATAGTATTTTACAACATTACTGGCGCATCGGCCCCTACTTCCCGGTGGGAACATTATATACGTCTATAACGTATGACAACCTAACCTAACCCATCTAGCCCCTCGCTGGTAATGTTTTGCAGAATCCCGTTTGTGTCGTCCCGTACATGTCGGTTGGGATATTAGATACGTCTATAACGTTATATATCCTGACCTAAGGCAGGCTATCATCTCGGATGCAGTATTTTACAACATTCCTGGTATATCGGCCCCTACTTCTCGGTGGGAACATTATATACGTCTATAACGTATGACAACCTAACCTAACCCATCTAGCCCCTCGCTGGTAATGTTTTGCAGAATACCGTTCCTGTCATCCCGTACATCTCTGTTGGGATATTATATACGTCTACAGCGTTATATATCCTAACCTAAGGCCGGTTATCATCTCGGATGTAGTATTTTACAACATTCCTGGCGTATCGGCCCCTACTTCTCGGTGGGAACATTATACACGTCTATAACGTAACATAACCTAACCTAACCCATCTAGCCCCTCGCTGGTAATGTTTTACAGAATCCCGTTCGTGTCGTCCCGTACATCTCGGTTGGGATATTATATACGTCTATAGCGTTATATATCCGAACCTAAGGCAGGCTATCATCCCGGATGTAGTACAGTCCAACATTCCTGGCGTATCAGCAACTAATTCTCGGTGGGAACATTGTACACGTCTATAACGTAACATAACCTAACCTAACCCATCTAGCCCTTCTCTGGTATTGTTTTACAGAATCCCGTTCGTGTCGTCCCGTACATCTCGGTTGGGATATTATATACGTCTATAGCCTTATATATACTAACCTAAGGCAGGCTATCATCTAGGATGTAGTATTTTACAAGATTCCTGGCGCATCGGCCTCTACTTCGCGGTGGGAACATTATATTCGTCTATAACGTAATATAACCTAACCTAACCCATCTAGCCCCTCGCTGGTAATGTTTTGCAGAATCCCGTTCGTGTCGTCCCGTACATCTCTGTTGGGATGTTAGATACGTCTACAGCGTTATATATCCTAACCTAAGGCAGGCTAACATCTCGGATGCAGTATTGTACAACATTCCTGGCGTATCGGCCCATACTTCTCGGTGGGAACATTATACACGTCTATAACGTAACATAACCTAACCTAACCCATCTAGCCCTTCTCTGGTATTGTTTTACAGAATCCCGTTCGTGTCGTCCCGTACATCTCGGTTGGGATATTATATACGTATATAGCCTTATATATACTAACCTAAGGCAGGCTATCATCTAGGATGTAGTATTTTACAAGATTCCTGGCGTATCGGCCCCTACTTCTCGGTGGGAACATTGTATAGGTCTATAACGTAATATAACCTATCCTAACACATCTAGCCCCTCGCTGGTAATGTTTTACAGAATCCCGGTCGTGTCGTCCCGTACGTCTCGGTTGGGACATAATATACGTCCACAGCGTTATACATCCTACCCTAAGGCAGGCTAACATCTCGGATACAGTATTTTACAACATTCCTGGCGCATCGGCCTCTACTTCTCGGTGGGAACATTATACACGTCTATAACGTAACATAACCTAACCTATCCCATCTACCACCTCGCTGGTAATATTTTACAGAATCCCGTTCGTGACGTCCCGCACATATCGGTTGGGATATTATGCACGTCTATAACGTAACATAACCTAACCTAACACATCTAGCCCCTCGTGGTAATGTTTTACAGAATCCCTTTCGTGTCGTCCCGTACATCTCGGTTGGGATATTATATACGTCTATAGCCTTATATATACTAACCTAAGGCAGGCTATCATCTAGGATGTAGTATTTTACAAGATTCCTGGCGTATCGGCCCCTACTTCTCGGTGGGAACATTGTATAGGTCTATAACGTAATATAACCTATCCTAACACATCTAGCCCCTCGCTGGTAATGTTTTACAGAATCCCGGTCGTATCGACCCGTACGTCTCGGTTGGGACATTATATACGTCTACAGCGTTATATATCCTAACCTAAGTCAGGCTAACATCTCGGATATAGTATTTTACAACATTTCTGGCGCATCAGCCGCTACTTCGCGGTGGGAACATTATATTCGTCTATAACGTAATATAACCTAACCTAACACATCTAGCCCCTCGCTGGTAATGTTTTACAGAATCCGGTTCGTGTCGTCCCGTACATCTCGGTTGGGATATTATATACGTCTATGGCGTTATATATCCTAACCTACGGCCGGCTAACATCTGGGATGCAGTATTGTACAACATTCCTGGCGTATCGGCCCATACTTCTCGGTGGGAACATTATATACGTCTATACCGTATGACAACCTAACCGAACCCATCTAGCCCCTCGCTAGTAATGTTTTGCAGAATCCCGTTCGTGTCGACCCGTACATCTCTGTTGGGATATTATATACGTCTACAGCGTTATATATCCTAACCTAAGGCAAGCCAATATCTCGGATGCAGTATTGTACAACATTCCTGGCGTATCGGCCCATACTTCTCGGTGGGAACATTATATACGTCTATAACGTAACATAACCTAACCTAACCCATCTAGCCCCTCGCTGGTAATGTTTTACAGAATCCCGTTCGTGTCGTCCCGTACATCTCGGTTGGGATATTATATACGTCTATGGCGTTATATATCCTAACCTACGGCCGGCTAACATCTGGGATGCAGTATTGTACAACATTCCTGGCGTATCGGCCCATACTTCTCGGTGGGAACATTATACACGTCTTTAACGTAACATAACCTAACCTACCCAATCTAGACACTCGCTGGTAATGTTTTACGGAATCCCGTTCGTGTCGTCCCGTACATCTCGGTTGGGATATTATATACGTCTATAGCGTTATATATACTAACCTAAGGCAGGCTATCATCTCGGATGTAGTATTTTACAAGATTCCTGGCGTATCGGCCCATAGTTCTCGGTGGGAACATTATATACGTCTATAACGCAACATAACCTACCCTAACCAATCTAGCCCCTCGCTGGTAATGTTTTACAGAATTCCGTTCCTGTCGTCCCGTACGTCTCGGTTGGGACATTTTATACGTCTATAGCGTTATATATCCTAACCTAAGGCAGGCTAAGATCTCGGATGCAGTATTGTACAACACTCCTGGCGTATCGGCCCATACTTCTCGGTGGGAACATAATATACGTCTATAACGTAACATAACCTAACCTAACCCATCTAGCCCCTCGCTGGTAATGTTTTACAGAATCGCGTTCCTGTCGTTCCGTACGTCTCGGTTGGGACACTTTATACGTCTATAGCGTTATATATCCTAACCTAAGGCAGGCTAACATCTCGGATATAGTATTTTACAACATTCCTGGCGTATCGGCCCATAGTTCTCGGTGGGAACATTATATACGTCTATAACGCATCATAACCTAACCTAACCCATCGAGCCCCTCGCTCGTAGTTTTGCAGAATCCGGTTAGTGTCGTCCCGTACACCTCGGTTGGGATATTATATACGTCTATAGCGATATATATCCTAACCTAAGGCAGGCTAAGTTCAAGGATGCAGTATTGTACAACATTCCTGGCGTATCGGCCCATACTTCTCGGTGGGAACATAATATACGTCTATAACGTAACATAACCTAACCTAACCCATCTAGCCGCTCGCTGGTAATGTTTTACAGAATCGCGTTCCTGTCGTCCCGTACGTCTCGGTTGGGACACTTTATACGTCTATAGCGTTATATATCCTAACCTAAGGCAGGCTAACATCTCGGATATAGTATTTTACAACATTACTGGCGTATCGGCCCATACTTCTCGGTGGGAACATAATATACGTCTATAACGTAACATAACCTAACCTAACCCATCTAGCCCCTCGCTGGTAATGTTTTACAGAATCGCGTTCCTGTCGTTCCGTACGTCTCGGTTGGGACACTTTATACGTCTATAGCGTTATATATCCTAACCTAAGGCAGGCTAACATCTCGGATATAGTATTTTACAACATTCCTGGCGTATCGGCCCATAGTTCTCGGTGGGAACATTATATACGTCTATAACGCATCATAACCTACCCTAACCCATCGAGCCCCTCGCTCGTAGTTTTGCAGAATCCGGTTAGTGTCGTCCCGTACATCTCGGTTGGGATATTATATACGTCTATAGCGATGTATATCCTAACCTAAGGCAGGCTAAGTTCAAGGATGCAGTATTGTACAACATTCCTGGCGTATCGGCCCATACTTCTCGGTGGGAACATAATATACGTCTATAACGTAACATAACCTAACCTAACCCATCTAGCCGCTCGCTGGTAATGTTTTACAGAATCGCGTTCCTGTCGTCCCGTACGTCTCGGTTGGGACACTTTATACGTCTATAGCGTTATATATCCTAACCTAAGGCAGGCTATCATCTCGGATGTAGTATTTTACAACATTCCTGGCGTATCGGCCCATACTTCTCGGTGGGAACATAATATACGTCTATAACGTAACATAACCTAACCTAACCCATCTAGCCCCTCGCTGGTAATATTTCACAGAATCCCGTTCGCGTCGACCCGTACGTCACGGTTGGGATACTATATACGTCTATAGCGTTATATATCCTAACCGAAGGCAGGCTAACATCTCGGATATAGTATTTTACAACATTCCTGGGGCATCGGCCTCTACTTCTCGGTGGGAACATTATATTCGTCTATAACGTAATATAACCTAACCCAACACATCTAGCCCCTTGTGGTAATGTTTTACAGAATCCGGTTCGTGTCGTCCTGTACATCTCGGTTGGGATATTATATACGTCTATAGCGTTATATATCCTATCCTAAAGCAGGCTAACATCTCGGATGCAGTATTGTACAACATTCCGGGCGTATCGGCCCATACTTCTCGGTGGGAACATAATATACGTCTATAACGTAACATAACTTAACCTAACCCATCTAGCCCCTCGCTGGTAATGTTTTACAGAATTCCGTTCCTGTCGTCCCGTACATCTCGGTTGGGATATTATATACGTCTATAGCGTTATATATCCTAACCTAAGGCAGACTATCATCCCGGATGTAGTACTTTACAACATTCCTGTCGTATCGGCAACTACTTCTCGGTGGGAACATTATACACGTCTATAACGTAACATAACCTAACCTAACCCATCTAGCCCATCGCTGGTAATATTTCACAGAATCCCGTTCGTGTCGTCCCGTACGTCTCGGTTGGGATATTATATACGTCTATAGCGTTATATATCCTAACCGAAGGCAGGCTAACATCTGGGATATAGTATTTTAGAACATTTCTGGCGCATCGGCCTCTACTTCGCGGTGGGAACATAATATTCGTCTATAACGTAATATAACCTAACCTAACACATCTAGCCCCTCGCTGGTAATGTTTTACAGAATCCGGTTCGTGTCGTCCCGTACATCTCGGTTGGGATATTATATACGTCTATAGCGTTATATATCCTAACCTAAGGCAGGCTAAGATCTCGGATGCAGTATTGTACAACATTCCTGTCGTATCGGCAACTACTTCTCGGTGGGAACATTCTACACGTCTATAACGTATGACAACCTAACCTAACCCATCTAGCGCCTCGCTGGTAATATTTCACAGAAGCCCAATCGTGTCGTCCCGTACGTCTCGGTAGGGATATTATATACGTCTATAGCGTTATATATCCTAACCTAAGTCAGGCTAACATCTCGGATATAGTATTTTACAACATTTCTGGCGCATCAGCCTCTACTTCGCGGTGAGAACATTATATTCGTCTATAACGTAATATAACCTAACCTAACACATCTAGCCCCTCGTGGTAATGTTTTACAGAATCCGGTTCGTGTCGTCCCGTACATCTCGGTTGGGATATTATATACGTCTATAGCGTTATATATTCTGACCTAAGGCAGGCTATCATCTCGGATGCAGTATTTTACAACATTCCGGGCATATCGGACCCTACTTCTCGTTGGAAACATTGTATACGTCTATAACGTATCACAACCTAACCTAACGCATCTAGCCCCTCGCTGGTAATGTTTTACAGAATCCGGTTCGTGTCGTCCCGTACATCTCGGTTGGGATATTCTATACGTCTATAGCGTTATATATCCTAACCTAAGGCAGGCTAAGATCTCGGATGCAGTATTGTACAACATTCCGGGCGTATCGGCCCATACTTCTCGGTGGGAACATAATATACGTCTATAACGTAACATAACTTAACCTAACCCCATCTAGCCCCTCGCTGGTAATGTTTTACAGAATTCCGTTCCTGTCGTCCCGTACGTCTCGGTTGGGACATTTTATATGTCTATAGCGTTATATATCCTATCCTAAGGCAGGCTAAGATCTCGGATATAGTATTTTACAACATTCCTGGCGTATCGGCCCATAGTTCTCGGTGGGAACATTATATACGTCTATAACGCAACATAACCTAACCTAACCCATCTAGCCCCTCGCTGGTAATGTTTTACAGAATCCCGTTCGCGTCGTCCCCTACATCTCGGTTGGGATATTATATACGTCTATAGCGTTATATATCCTAACCTAAGGCAGGCTATCATCCCGGATGTAGTACTTTACAACATTCCTGTCGTATCGGCAACTACTTCTCGGTGGGAACATTATACACGTCTATAACGTAACATAACCTAACCTAACCCATCTAGCCCATCGCTGGTAATATTTCACAGAATCCCGTTCGTGTCGTCCCGTACGTCTCGGTTGGGATATTATATACGTCTATAGCGTTATATATCCTACCCGAAGGCAGGCTAACATCTGGGATATAGTATTTTAGAACATTTCTGGCGCATCGGCCTCTACTTCGCGGTGGGAACATTATATTCGTCTATAACGTAACATAACCTAACCTAACACATCTAGCCCCTCGCTGGTAATGTTTTACAGAATCCGGTTCGTGTCGTCCCGTACATCTCGGTTGGGATATTATATACGTCTATAGCGTTATATATCCTAACCTAAGGCAGGCTAAGATCTCGGAGGCAGTATTGTACAACATTCCTGGCGTATCGGCCCATACTTCTCGGTGGGAACATAATATACGTCTATAACGTAACATAACCTAACCTAACCCATCTAGCCCCTCGCTGGTAATGTTTTACAGAATCGCGTTCCTGTCGTCCCGTACGTCTCGGTTGGGACACTTTATACGTCTATAGCGTTATATATCCTAACCTAAGGCAGGCTAACATCTCGGATATAGTATTTTACAACATTCCTGGCGTATCGGCCCATAGTTCTCGGTGGGAACATTATATACGTCTATAACGCAACATAACCTACCCTAACCCATCTAGCCCCTCGCTCGTAGTTTTACAGAATCCGGTTAGTGTCGTCCCGTACATCTCGGTTGGGATATTATATACGTCTATAGCGTTATATATCCTAACCTAAGGCAGACTATCATCCCGGATGTAGTACTTTGCAACATTCCTGTCGTATCGGCAACTAATTCTCGGTGGGAACATTGTACACGTCTATAACGTAACATAACCTAACCTAACCCATCTAGCCCTTCGCTGGTATTGTTTTACAGAATCCCGTTCGTGTCGTCCCGTACATCTCGGTTGGGATATTATATACGTCTATAGCCTTATATATACTAACTTAAGGCAGGCTATTATCTCGGATGTAGTATTTTACAAGATTCCTGGCGTATCTGGCACCTACTTCTCGGTGGGAACATTATACACGTCTATAACCTAACATAACCTAACCTAACCCATCTGGCCCCTCGCTGGTAATGCTTTACAGAATCCCGTTCGTGTCGTTCCGTACATCTCGGTTGGGATATTATATACGTCTATAGCGTTATATATCCGAAACTAAGGCAGGCTATCATCGCGGATGCAGTATTTTACAACATTCCTGGCATATCGGCCCCTACTTCTCGGTGGGAACATTATATACGTCTATAACGTATGACAACCTAACCTAACCCATCTAGCCCCTCGCTGGTAATATTTTGCAGAATCCTGTTCGTGTCGTCCCGTACATCTCGGTTGGGATATTAGATACGTCTATAACGTTATATATCCTGACCTAAGGCAGGCTATCATCTCGGATGCAGTATTTTACAACATTCCTGGCATATCATCCCCTACTTCTCGGTGGGAACATTACATACGCCTATAACGTATGACAACCGAACCTAATCCATCTAGCCCCTCGCTGGTAATGTTTTGCAGAATCCCGTTTGTGTCGTCCCGTACATCTCTGTTGGGATATTTTATACGTCTACAGCGTTATATATCCGATCCTAATGCAGGCTAACACATCGGATGCAGTATTGTACAACATTCCTGGCGTATCGGCCCATACTTCTCGGTGGGAACATTATATACGTCTATAACGTAACATAACCTAACCTAACCCATCTAGCCCCTCGCTGGTAATGTTTTACAGAATCCCGTTCGTGTCGTCCCGTACATCTCGGTTGGTATATTATATACGTCTATAGCGTTATATATCCTAACCTAAGGCAGGTTATCTTCCCGGATGTAGTACTTTACAACATTCCTGGCGTATCGGCAACTACTTCTCGGTGGGAACATTACACACGTCTATAACGTAACATAACCTAATCGAACCAATCTAGACCCTCGCTCGTAATGTTTTACGGAATCCCGTTCGTGTCGTCCCGTACATCTCGGTTGGGATATTATATACGTCTATAGCGTTATATATCCTAACCTAAGGCAGGCTAAGATCTCGGATGCAGTATTGTACAACATTCCTGGCGTATCGGCCCATACTTCTCGGTGGGAACATAATATACGTCTATAACGTAACATAACCTAACCTAACCCATCTAGCCCCTCGCTGGTAATGTTTTACAGAATCGCGTTCCTGTCGTCCCGTACGTCTCGGTTGGGACACTTTATACGTCTATAGCGTTATATATCCTAACCTAAGGCAGGCTAACATCTCGGATATAGTATTTTACAACATTCCTGGCGTATCGGCCCATAGTTCTCGGTGGGAACATTATATACGTCTATAACGCAACATAACCTACCCTAACCCATCTAGCCCCTCGCTCGTAGTTTTACAGAATCCGGTTAGTGTCGTCCCGTACATCTCGGTTGGGATATTATATACGTCTATAGCGTTATATATCCTAACCTAAGGCAGACTATCATCCCGGATGTAGTACTTTACAACATTCCTGTCGTATCGGCAACTAATTCTCGGTGGGAACATTGTACACGTCTATAACGTAACATAACCTAACCTAACCCATCTAGCCCTTCGCTGGTATTGTTTTACAGAACCCCGTTCGTGTCGTCCCGTACATCTCGGTTGGGATATTATATACGTCTATAGCCTTATATATACTAACTTAAGGCAGGCTATCATCTCGGATGTAGTATTTTACAAGATTCCTGGCGTATCTGGCACCTACTTCTCGGTGGGAACATTATACACGTCTATAACCTAACATAACCTAACCTAACCCATCTGGCCCCTCGCTGGTAATGCTTTACAGAATCCCGTTCGTGTCGTTCCGTACATCTCGGTTGGGATATTATATACGTCTATAGCGTTATATATCCGAAACTAAGGCAGGCTATCATCGCGGATGCAGTATTTTACAACATTCCTGGCATATCGGCCCCTACTTCTCGGTGGGAACATTATATACGTCTATAACGTATGACAACCTAACCTAACCCATCTAGCCCCTCGCTGGTAATATTTTGCAGAATCCTGTTCGTGTCGTCCCGTACATCTCGGTTGGGATATTAGATACGTCTATAACGTTATATATCCTGACCTAAGGCAGGCTATCATCTCGGATGCAGTATTTTACAACATTCCTGGCATATCATCCCCTACTTCTCGGTGGGAACATTACATACGCCTATAACGTATGACAACCGAACCTAATCCATCTAGCCCCTCGCTGGTAATGTTTTGCAGAATCCCGTTTGTGTCGTCCCGTACATCTCTGTTGGGATATTTTATACGTCTACAGCGTTATATATCCGATCCTAATGCAGGCTAACACATCGGATGCAGTATTGTACAACATTCCTGGCGTATCGGCCCATACTTCTCGGTGGGAACATTATATACGTCTATAACGTAACATAACCTAACCTAACCCATCTAGCCCCTCGCTGGTAATGTTTTACAGAATCCCGTTCGTGTCGTCCCGTACATCTCGGTTGGTATATTATATACGTCTATAGCGTTATATATCCTAACCTAAGGCAGGTTATCTTCCCGGATGTAGTACTTTACAACATTCCTGGCGTATCGGCAACTACTTCTCGGTGGGAACATTACACACGTCTATAACGTAACATAACCTAATCGAACCAATCTAGACCCTCGCTGGTAATGTTTTACGGAATCCCGTTCGTGTCGTCCCGTACATCGCGGTTGGGATATTATATACGTCTATAGCGTTATATATCCTAACCTAAGGCAGGCTAAGATCTCGGATGCAGTATTGTACAACATTCCTGGCGTATCGGCCCATACTTCTCGGTGGGAACATAATATACGTCTATAACGTAACATAACCTAACCTAACCCATCTAGCCCCTCGCTGGTAATGTTTTACAGAATCGCGTTCCTGTCGTCCCGTACGTCTCGGTTGGGACACTTTATACGTCTATAGCGTTATATATCCTAACCTAAGGCAGGCTAACATCTCGGATATAGTATTTTACAACATTCCTGGCGTATCGGCCCATAGTTCTCGGTGGGAACATTATATACGTCTATAACGCAACATAACCTACCCTAACCCATCTAGCCCCTCGCTCGTAGTTTTACAGAATCCGGTTAGTGTCGTCCCGTACATCTCGGTTGGGATATTATATACGTCTATAGCGTTATATATCCTAACCTAAGGCAGACTATCATCCCGGATGTAGTACTTTACAACATTCCTGTCGTATCGGCAACTAATTCTCGGTGGGAACATTGTACACGTCTATAACGTAACATAACCTAACCTAACCCATCTAGCCCTTCGCTGGTATTGTTTTACAGAATCCCGTTCGTGTCGTCCCGTACATCTCGGTTGGGATATTATATACGTCTATAGCCTTATATATACTAACTTAAGGCAGGCTATCATCTCGGATGTAGTATTTTACAAGATTCCTGGCGTATCTGGCACCTACTTCTCGGTGGGAACATTATACACGTCTATAACCTAACATAACCTAACCTAACCCATCTGGCCCCTCGCTGGTAATGCTTTACAGAATCCCGTTCGTGTCGTTCCGTACATCTCGGTTGGGATATTATATACGTCTATAGCGTTATATATCCGAAACTAAGGCAGGCTATCATCGCGGATGCAGTATTTTACAACATTCCTGGCATATCGGCCCCTACTTCTCGGTGGGAACATTATATACGTCTATAACGTATGACAACCTAACCTAACCCATCTAGCCCCTCGCTGGTAATATTTTGCAGAATCCTGTTCGTGTCGTCCCGTACATCTCGGTTGGGATATTAGATACGTCTATAACGTTATATATCCTGACCTAAGGCAGGCTATCATCTCGGATGCAGTATTTTACAACATTCCTGGCATATCATCCCCTACTTCTCGGTGGGAACATTACATACGCCTATAACGTATGACAACCGAACCTAATCCATCTAGCCCCTCGCTGGTAATGTTTTGCAGAATCCCGTTTGTGTCGTCCCGTACATCTCTGTTGGGATATTTTATACGTCTACAGCGTTATATATCCGATCCTAATGCAGGCTAACACATCGGATGCAGTATTGTACAACATTCCTGGCGTATCGGCCCATACTTCTCGGTGGGAACATTATATACGTCTATAACGTAACATAACCTAACCTAACCCATCTAGCCCCTCGCTGGTAATGTTTTACAGAATCCCGTTCGTGTCGTCCCGTACATCTCGGTTGGTATACTATATACGTCTATAGCGTTATATATCCTAACCTAAGGCAGGTTATCTTCCCGGATGTAGTACTTTACAACATTCCTGGCGTATCGGCAACTACTTCTCGGTGGGAACATTACACACGTCTATAACGTAACATAACCTAATCGAACCAATCTAGACCCTCGCTGGTAATGTTTTACGGAATCCCGTTCGTGTCGTCCCGTACATCTCGGTTGGGATATTATATACGTCTATAGCGTTATATATACTAACCTAAGGCAGGCTATCATCTCGGATGTAGTATTTTACAAGATTCCTGGCGTATCGGCAACTACTTCGCGGTGGGAACATTATATAGGTCTATAACGTAATATAACCTATCTTAACACATCTAGACCCTCGCTGGTAATGTTTTACAGAATCCCGGTCGTATCGTCCCGTACGTCTCGGTTGGGACATTATATACGTCTACAGCGTTATATATCCTAACCTAAGTCAGGCTAACATCTCGGATATAGTATTTTACAACATTTCTGGCGCATCGGCCTCTACTTCGCGGTGGGAACATTATATTCGCCTATAACGTAATATAACCTCACCTAACACATCTAGCCCCTCGCTGGTAATGTTTTACAGAATCCCGGTCGTATCGTCCCGTACATCTCGGTTGGGATATTATACATGTATATAGCGTTATATATCCTAACCTAAGGCAGGCTAACATCTCGGATATAGTATTTTAGAACATTCCTGGCGTATCGGCCCATAGTTCTCGGTGGGAACATTATATACGTCTATAACGCAACATAACCTAACCTAACTCATCTAGCCCCTCGCTGGTAATGTTTTACAGAATCCCGTTCGCGTCGTCCCCTACATCTCGGTTGGGATATTATATACGTCTATAGCGTTATATATCCTAACCTAAGGCAGGCTATCATCCCGGATGTAGTACTTTACAACATTCCTGTCGTATCGGCAACTACTTCTCGGTGGGAACATTATACACGTCTATAACGTAACATAACCTAACCTAACCCATCTAGCCCATCGCTGGTAATATTTCACAGAATCCCGTTCGTGTCGTCCCGTACGTCTCGGCTGGGCTATTATATACGTCTATAGCGTTATATATCCTAACCGAAGGCAGGCTAACATCTGGGATATAGTATTTTAGAACATTTCTGGCGCATCGGCCTCTACTTCGCGTTGGGAACATTATATTCGTCTATAACGTAATATAACCTAACCTAACCCATCTAGCCCCTCGCTGGTAATGTTTTACAGAATCCCGTTCCTGTCGTTCCGTACATCTCGGTTGGGATATTAGATACGTCTATAACGTTATATATCCTGACCTAAGGCAGGCTATCATCTCGGATGCAGTATTTTACAACATTCCTGGCATATCATCCCCTACTTCTCGGTGGGAACATTATATACGTCTATAACGTATGACAACCTAACCTAACCCATCTAGCCCCTCGCTGGTAATGTTTTGCAGAATCCCGTTCGTGTCGTCCCGTACATCTCCGTTGGGATATTATATACGTCTACAGCGTTATATATCCTAACCTAAGGCAGGCTAACATCTGGGATGCAGTATTGTACAACATTCCTGGCGTATCGGCCCATACTTCTCGGTGGGAACATTATACACGTCTATAACGTAACATAACCTATCCTAACCAATCTAGACCCTCGCTGGTAATGTTTTAGGGAATCCCGTTCGTGTCGTCCCGTACATCTCGGTTGGGATATTATATACGTCTATAGCGTTATATATACTAACCTAAGGCAGGCTAACATCTAGGATATAGTATTTTACAACATTTCTGGCGCATCGGCCTCTACTTCGCGGTGGGAACATTATATTCGTCTATAACGTAACATAACCTAACCTACCCAATCTAGACACTCGCTGGTAATGTTTTACGGAATCCCGTTCGTGTCGTCCCGTACATCTCGGTTGGGATATTATATACGTCTATAGCGTTATATATCCTAACCTAAGGCGGGCTAAGATCTCGGATGCAGTATTGTACAACATTCCTGGCGTATCGGCCCATACTTCTCGGTGGGAACATAATATACGTCTATAACGTAACATAACCTAACCTAACCCATCTAGCCCCTCGCTGGTAATGTTTTACAGAATCGCGTTCCTGTCGTCCCGTGCGCCTCGGTTGGGACACTATAAACGTCTACAGCGATATGTATCCTAACTTAAGGCAGGCTAACATCTCGGATGTAGTATTTTACAACATTCCTGGCGTATCGGCCCATACTTCTCGGTGGGAACATAATATACGTCTATAACGTTACATAACCTAACCTAACCCATCTAGCCCCTCGCTGGTAATATTTCACAGAATCCCGTTCGTGTCGACCCGTACGTCTCGGTTGGGATACTATATACGTCTATAGCGTTATATATCCTAACCGAAGGCAGGCTAACATCTCGGATATAGTATTTTACAACATTCCTGGCGCATCGGCCCCTACTTCCCGGTGGGAACATTATATACCTCTATAACGTATGACAACCTAACCTAACCCATCTAGCCCCTCGCTGGTAATGTTTTGCAGAATCCCGTTTGTGTCGTCCCGTACATGTCGGTTGGGATATTAGATACGTCTATAACGTTATATATCCTGACCTAAGGCAGGCTATCATCTCGGATGCAGTATTTTACAACATTCCTGGTATATCGGCCCCTACTTCTCGGTGGGAACATTATATACGTCTATAACGTATGACAACCTAACCTAACCCATCTAGCCCCTCGCTGGTAATGTTTTGCAGAATACCGTTCCTGTCATCCCGTACATCTCTGTTGGGATATTATATACGTCTACAGCGTTATATATCCTAACCTAAGGCCGGTTATCATCTCGGATGTAGTATTTTACAACATTCCTGGCGTATCGGCCCCTACTTCTCGGTGGGAACATTATACACGTCTATAACGTAACATAACCTAACCTAACCCATCTAGCCCCTCGCTGGTAATGTTTTACAGAATCCCGTTCGTGTCGTCCCGTACATCTCGGTTGGGATATTATATACGTCTATAGCGTTATATATCCGAACCTAAGGCAGGCTATCATCCCGGATGTAGTACAGTACAACATTCCTGGCGTATCAGCAACTAATTCTCGGTGGGAACATTGTACACGTCTATAACGTAACATAACCTAACCTAACCCATCTAGCCCTTCTCTGGTATTGTTTTACAGAATCCCGTTCGTGTCGTCCCGTACATCTCGGTTGGGATATTATATACGTCTATAGCCTTATATATACTAACCTAAGGCAGGCTATCATCTAGGATGTAGTATTTTACAAGATTCCTGGCGCATCGGCCTCTACTTCGCGGTGGGAACATTATATTCGTCTATAACGTAATATAACCTAACCTAACCCATCTAGCCCCTCGCTGGTAATGTTTTGCAGAATCCCGTTCGTGTCGTCCCGTACATCTCTGTTGGGATGTTAGATACGTCTACAGCGTTATATATCCTAACCTAAGGCAGGCTAACATCTCGGATGCAGTATTGTACAACATTCCTCGCGTATCGGCCCATACTTCTCGGTGGGAACATTATACACGTCTATAACGTAACATAACCTAACCTAACCCATCTAGCCCTTCTCTGGTATTGTTTTACAGAATCCCGTTCGTGTCGTCCCGTACATCTCGGTTGGGATATTATATACGTCTATAGCCTTATATATACTAACCTAAGGCAGGCTATCATCTAGGATGTAGTATTTTACAAGATTCCTGGCGTATCGGCCCCTACTTCTCGGTGGGAACATTGTATCGGTCTATAACGTAATATAACCTATCCTAACACATCTAGCCCCTCGCTGGTAATGTTTTACAGAATCCCGGTCGTGTCGTCCCGTACGTCTCGGTTGGGACATAATATACGTCCACAGCGTTATACATCCTACCCTAAGGCAGGCTAACATCTCGGATACAGTATTTTACAACATTCCTGGCGCATCGGCCTCTACTTCTCGGTGGGAACATTATACACGTCTATAACGTAACATAACCTAACCTATCCCATCTACCACCTCGCTGGTAATATTTTACAGAATCCCGTTCGTGACGTCCCGCACATATCGGTTGGGATATTATGCACGTCTATAACGTAACATAACCTAACCTAACACATCTAGCCCCTCGTGGTAATGTTTTACAGAATCCCTTTCGTGTCGTCCCGTACATCTCGGTTGGGATATTATATACGTCTATAGCCTTATATATACTAACCTAAGGCAGGCTATCATCTAGGATGTAGTATTTTACAAGATTCCTGGCGTATCGGCCCCTACTTCTCGGTGGGAACATTGTATAGGTCTATAACGTAATATAACCTATCCTAACACATCTAGCCCCTCGCTGGTAATGTTTTACAGAATCCCGGTCGTATCGACCCGTACGTCTCGGTTGGGACATTATATACGTCTACAGCGTTATATATCCTAACCTAAGTCAGGCTAACATCTCGGATATAGTATTTTACAACATTTCTGGCGCATCAGCCTCTACTTCGCGGTGGGAACATTATATTCGTCTATAACGTAATATAACCTAACCTAACACATCTAGCCCCTCGCTGGTAATGTTTTACAGAATCCGGTTCGTGTCGTCCCGTACATCTCGGTTGGGATATTCTATACGTCTATAGCGTTATATATCCTAACCTAAGGCAGGCTAAGATCTCGGATGCAGTATTGTACAACATTCCTGACGTATCGGCCCATACTTCTCGGTGGGAACATAATATACGTCTATAACGTAACATATCCTAACCTAACCCATCTAGCCCCTCGCTGGTAATGTTTTACAGAATCGCGTTCCTGTCGTCCCGTACGTCTCGGTTGGGACACTTTATACGTCTATAGCGTTATATATCCTAACCTAAGGCAGGCTGTCATCTCGGATGCAGTATTTTACAACATTCCTGGCATATCGGCCCCTACTTCTCGGTGGGAACATTATATACGTCTATACCGTATGACAACCTAACCGAACCCATTTAGCCCCTCGCTAGTAATGTTTTGCAGAATCCCGTTCGTGTCGACCCGTACATCTCTGTTGGGATATTATATACGTCTACAGCGTTATATATCCTAACCTAAGGCAAGCCAATATCTCGGATGCAGTATTGTACAACATTCCTCGCGTATCGGCCCATACTTCTCGGTGGGAACATTATATACGTCTATAACGTAACATAACCTAACCTAACCCATCTAGCCCCTCGCTGGTAATGTTTTACAGAATCCCGTTCGTGTCGTCCCGTACATCTCGGTTGGGATATTATATACGTCTATGGCGTTATATATCCTAACCTACGACCGGCTAACATCTCGGATGCAGTATTGTACAACATTCCGGGCGTATCGGCCCATACTTCTCGGTGGGAACATAATATACGTCTATAACGTAACATAACTTAACCTAACCCATCTAGCCCCTCGCTGGTAATGTTTTACAGAATTCCGTTCCTGTCGTCCCGTACGTCTCGGTTGGGACATTTTATACGTCTATAGCGTTATATATCCTAACCTAAGGCAGGCTAAGATCTCGGATGCAGTATTGTACAACACTCCTGGCGTATCGGCCCATACTTCTCGGTGGGAACATAATATACGTCTATAACGTAACATAACCTAACCTAACCCATCTAGCCCCTCGCTGGTAATGTTTTACAGAATCGCGTTCCTGTCGTTCCGTACGTCTCGGTTGGGACACTTTATACGTCTATAGCGTTATATATCCTAACCTAAGGCAGGCTAACATCTCGGATATAGTATTTTACAACATTCCTGGCGTATCGGCCCATAGTTCTCGGTGGGAACATTATATACGTCTATAACGCATCATAACCTACCCTAACCCATCGAGCCCCTCGCTCGTAGTTTTGCAGAATCCGGTTAGTGTCGTCCCGTACATCTCGGTTGGGATATTATATACGTCTATAGCGATATATATCCTAACCTAAGGCAGGCTAAGTTCAAGGATGCAGTATTGTACAACATTCCTGGCGTATCGGCCCATACTTCTCGGTGGGAACATAATATACGTCTATAACGTAACATAACCTAACCTAACCCATCTAGCCGCTCGCTGGTAATGTTTTACAGAATCGCGTTCCTGTCGTCCCGTACGTCTCGGTTGGGACACTTTATACGTCTATAGCGTTATATATCCTAACCTAAGGCAGGCTAACATCTCGGATATAGTATTTTACAACATTACTGGCGTATCGGCCCATAGTTCTCGGTGGGAACATTATATACGTCTATAACGCAACATAACCTACCCTAACCCATCTAGCCCCTCGCTCGTAGTTTTACAGAATTCGGTTCGTGTCGTCCCGTACATCTCGGTTGGGATATTATATACGTCTATAGCGTTATATATCCTATCCTAAAGCAGGCTAACATCTCGGATGCAGTATTGTACAACATTCCGGGCGTATCGGCCCATACTTCTCGGTGGGAACATAATATACGTCTATAACGTAACATAACTTAACCTAACCCATCTAGCCCCTCGCTGGTAATGTTTTACAGAATTCCGTTCCTGTCGTCCCGTACGTCTCGGTTGGGATATTATATACGTCTATAGCGTTATATATCCTAACCTAAGGCAGACTATCATCCCGGATGTAGTACTTTACAACATTCCTGTCGTATCGGCAACTACTTCTCGGTGGGAACATTATACACGTCTATAACGTAACATAACCTAACCTAACCCATCTAGCCCATCGCTGGTAATATTTCACAGAATCCCGTTCGTGTCGTCCCGTACGTCTCGGTTGGGCTATTATATACGTCTATAGCGTTATATATCCTAACCGAAGGCAGGCTAACATCTGGGATATAGTATTTTAGAACATTTCTGGCGCATCGGCCTCTACTTCGCGGTGGGAACATTATATTCGTCTATAACGTAATATAACCTAACCTAACACATCTAGCCCCTCGCTGGTAATATTTTACAGAATCCGGTTCGTGTCGTCCCGTACATCTCGGTTGGGATATTATATACGTCTATAGCGTTATATATCCTAACCTAAGGCAGGCTAAGATCACGGATGCAGTATTGTACAACATTCCTGGCGTATCGGCCCATACTTCTCGGTGGGAACATAATATACGTCTATAACGTAACATAACCTAACCTAACCCATCTAGCCCCTCGCTGGTAATGTTTTACAGAATCCCGTTCCTGTCGTCCCGTACGCCTCGGTTGGGACACTATAAACGTCTACAGCGATATGTATCCTAACTTAAGGCAGGCTATCATCTCGGATGTAGTATTTTACAACATTCCTGGCGTATCGGCCCATACTTCTCGGTGGGAACATAATATACGTCTATAACGTAACATAACCTAACCTAACCCATCTAGCCCCTCGCTGGTAATATTTCACAGAATCCCGTTCGCGTCGACCCGTACGTCTCGGTTGGGATACTATATACGTCTATAGCGTTATATATCCTAACCGAAGGCAGGCTAACATCTCGGATATAGTATTTTACAACATTCCTGGGGCATCGGCCTCTACTTCTCGGTGGGAACATTATATTCGTCTATAACGTAATATAACCTAACCCAACACATCTAGCCCCTCGTGGTAATGTTTTACAGAATCCGGTTCGTGTCGTCCCGTACATCTCGGTTGGGATATTATATACGTCTATAGCGTTATATATCCTATCCTAAAGCAGGCTAACATCTCGGATGCAGTATTGTACAACATTCCGGGCGTATCGGCCCATACTTCTCGGTGGGAACATAATATACGTCTATAACGTAACATAACTTAACCTAACCCATCTAGCCCCTCGCTGGTAATGTTTTACAGAATTCCGTTCCTGTCGTCCCGTACGTCTCGGTTGGGATATTATATACGTCTATAGCGTTATATATCCTAACCTAAGGCAGACTATCATCCCGGATGTAGTACTTTACAACATTCCTGTCGTATCGGCAACTACTTCTCGGTGGGAACATTATACACGTCTATAACGTAACATAACCTAACCTAACCCATCTAGCCCATCGCTGGTAATATTTCACAGAATCCCGTTCGTGTCGTCCCGTACGTCTCGGTTGGGCTATTATATACGTCTATAGCGTTATATATCCTAACCGAAGGCAGGCTAACATCTGGGATATAGTATTTTAGAACATTTCTGGCGCATCGGCCTCTACTTCGCGGTGGGAACATTATATTCGTCTATAACGTAATATAACCTAACCTAACACATCTAGCCCCTCGCTGGTAATATTTTACAGAATCCGGTTCGTGTCGTCCCGTACATCTCGGTTGGGATATTATATACGTCTATAGCGTTATATATCCTAACCTAAGGCAGGCTAAGATCTCGGATGCAGTATTGTACAACATTCCTGGCGTTTCGGCCCATACTTCTCGGTGGGAACATAATATACGTCTATAACGTAACATAACCTAACCTAACCCATCTAGCCCCTCGCTGGTAATGTTTTACAGAATCGCGTTCCTGTCGTCCCGTACGTCTCGGTTGGGACACTTTATACGTCTATAGCGTTATATATCCTAACCTAAGGCAGGCTAACATCTCGGATATAGTATTTTGCAACATTCCTGGCGTATCGGCCCATAGTTCTCGGTGGGAACATTATATACGTCTATAACGCAACATAACCTACCCTAACCCATCTAGCCCCTCGCTCGTAGTTTTACAGAATCCGGTTAGTATCGTCCCGTACATCTCGGTTGGGATATTATATACGTCTATAGCGTTATATATCCTAACCTAAGGCAGACTATCATCCCGGATGTAGTACTTTACAACATTCCTATCGTATCGGCAACTGCTTCTCGGTGGGACCATTATACACGTCTATAATGTAACATAACCTAACCTAACCCATCTAGCCCATCGCTGGTAATATTTCACAGAATCCCGTTCGTGTAGTCCCATACATCTCGGTTGGGATATTATATACGTCTATAGCGTTATATATCCTAACCGAAGGCAGGCTAACATCTCGGATGCAGTATTGTACAACATTCCTGGCGTATCGGCCCATACTTCTCGGTGGGAACATTATACACGTCTATAACGTAACATAACCTAACCTAACCCATCTAGCCCCTCGCTGGTAATGTTTTACAGAATCGCGTTCCTGTCGTCCCGTACGCCTCGGTTGGGACACTATAAACGTCTACAGCGATATGTATCCTAACTTAAGGCAGGCTAACATCTCGGATGTAGTATTTTACAACATTCCTGGCGTATCGGCCCATACTTCTCGGTGGGAACATAATATACGTCTATAACGTAACATAACCTAACCTATCCCATCTACCACCTCGCTGGTAATATTTTACAGAATCCCGTTCGTGACGTCCCGCACATATCGGTTGGGATATTATGCACGTCTATAACCTAACATAACCTAACCTAACCCATCTAGCCCCTCGCTGGTAATGTTTGACAGAAACCCGTTCGTGTCGTTCCCTACATCTCCGTTGGGATATTATATACGTCTATAGCGTTATATATACTAACCTAAGGCTGGTTATCATCCCGGATGTAGTACTTTACAACATTCCTGGCGTATCGGCAACTACTTCTCTGTGGGAACATTATACACGTCAATAACGTAACATAACCTAACCTAACCCATCTAGCCCCTTGCTGGTAATGTTTTACAGAATCCCGTTCGTGTCGTCCCGTACATCTCGGTTGGGATATTATATACGTCTATAGCGTTATATATCCGAAACTAAGGCAGGCAAACATCTCGGATGCAGTATTGTACAACATTCCTGGCGTATCGGCCCATACTTCTCGGTGGGAACATAATATACGTCTATAACGTAACATAACTTAACCTAACCCATCTAGCCCCTCGCTGGTAATGTTTTACAGAATTCCGTTCCTGTCGTCCCGTACGTCTCGGTTGGGACATTTTATACGTCTATAGCGTTATATATCCTAACCTAAGGCAGGCTAAGATCTCGGATGCAGTATTGTACAACACTCCTGGCGTATCGGCCCATACTTCTCGGTGGGAACATAATATACGTCTATAACGTAACATAACCTAACCTAACCCATCTAGCCCCTCGCTGGTAATGTTTTACAGAATCGCGTTCCTGTCGTTCCGTACGTCTCGGTTGGGACACTTTATACGTCTATAGCGTTATATATCCTAACCTAAGGCAGGCTAACATCTCGGATATAGTATTTTACAACATTCCTGGCGTATCGGCCCATAGTTCTCGGTGGGAACATTATATACGTCTATAACGCATCATAACCTACCCTAACCCATCGAGCCCCTCGCTCGTAGTTTTGCAGAATCCGGTTAGTGTCGTCCCGTACATCTCGGTTGGGATATTATATACGTCTATAGCGATATATATCCTAACCTAAGGCAGGCTAAGATCAAGGATGCAGTATTGTACAACATTCCTGGCGTATCGGCCCATACTTCTCGGTGGGAACATAATATACGTCTATAACGTAACATAACCTAACCTAACCCATCTAGCCGCTCGCTGGTAATGTTTTACAGAATCGCGTTCCTGTCGTCCCGTACGTCTCGGTTGGGACACTTTATACGTCTATAGCGTTATATATCCTAACCTAAGGCAGGCTAACATCTCGGATATAGTATTTTACAACATTACTGGCGTATCGGCCCATAGTTCTCGGTGGGAACATTATATACGTCTATAACGCAACATAACCTACCCTATCCCATCTAGCCCCTCGCTCGTAGTTTTACAGAATCCGGTTAGTGTCGTCCCGTACATCTCGGTTGGGATATTATATACGTCTATAGCGTTATATATCCTAACCTAAGGCAGACTATCATCCCGGAAGTAGTACTTTACAACATTCCTGTCGTATCGGCAACTACTTCTCGGTGGGAACATTATATACGCCTATATCGTATCACAACCCAACCTAAACCATCTAGCCCTTCACTAGTAATGTTTTACAGAATCCCGTTCCTGTCGTCCCGTAC
Organism: Xylocopa violacea; assembly: GCA_963969225.1. Classification (NCBI taxonomy): domain Eukaryota; kingdom Metazoa; phylum Arthropoda; class Insecta; order Hymenoptera; family Apidae; genus Xylocopa; species Xylocopa violacea. The sequence continues at coordinate 13,548,754 of CAXAJV010000008.1, read as the reverse complement.
GCCTCGGTTGGGACACTATAAACGTCTACAGCGATATGTATCCTAACTTAAGGCAGGCTATCATCTCGGATGTAGTATTTTACAACATTCCTGGCGTATCGGCCCATACTTCTCGGTGGGAACATAATATACGTCTATAACGTAACATAACCTAACCTAACCCATCTAGCCCCTCGCTGGTAATATTTCACAGAATCCCGTTCGCGTCGACCCGTACGTCTCGGTTGGGATACTATATACGTCTATAGCGTTATATATCCTAACCGAAGGCAGGCTAACATCTCGGATATAGTATTTTACAACATTCCTGGGGCATCGGCCTCTACTTCTCGGTGGGAACATTATATTCGTCTATAACGTAATATAACCTAACCCAACACATCTAGCCCCTCGTGGTAATGTTTTACAGAATCCGGTTCGTGTCGTCCCGTACATCTCATTTGGGATATTATATACGTCTATAGCGTTATATATTCTGACCTAAGGCAGGCTATCATCTCGGATGCAGTATTTTACAACATTCCGGGCATATCGGACCCTACTTCTCGGTGGGAACATTGTATACGTCTATAACGTATCACAACCTAACCTAACCCATCTAGCCCCTCGCTGGTAATGTTTTACAGAATCCCGTTCCTGTCGTCCCGTACATCTCGGTTGGGATATTATATACGTCTATAGCGTTATATATCCTAACCTACGGCCGGCTAACATCTGGGATGCAGTATTGTACAACATTCCTGGCGTATCGGCCCATACTTCTCGGTGGGAACATAATATACGTCTATAACGTAACATAACTTAACCTAACCCATCTAGCCCCTCGCTGGTAATGTTTTACAGAATTCCGTTCCTGTCGTCCCGTACGTCTCGGTTGGGATATTATATACGTCTATAGCGTTATATATCCTAACCTAAGGCAGACTATCATCCCGGATGTAGTACTTTACAACGTTCCTATCGTATCGGCAACTGCTTCTCGGTGGGACCATTATACACGTTTATAATGTAACATAACCTAACCTAACCCATCTAGCCCCTCGTGGTAATGTTTTACAGAATCCGGTTGGTGTTGTGCCGTACATCTCGGTTGGGATATTATATACGTCTATAGCGTTATATATCCTAACCTAAGGCAGGCTTTCATCTCGGATGCAGTAATTTACAACATTCCTGGCATATCGGCCCCTACTTCTCGATGGGAACATTATATACGTCTATAACGTATGACAACCTAACCTAACCCATCTAGCCCCTCGATGGTAATGTTTTGCAGAATCCCGTTCGTGTCGTCCCGTACATTTCGGTTGGGATATTATATACGTCTATAGCGTTATATATACTAACCTAAGGCAGGCTATCATCTCGGATGTAGTATTTTACAAGATTCCTGGCGTATCGGCCCATAGTTCTCGGTGGGAACATTATATACGTCTATAACGCAACATAACCTACCCTAACCCATCTAGCCCCTCGCTCGTAGTTTTACAGAATTCGGTTCGTGTCGTCCCGTACATCTCGGTTGGGATATTATATACGTCTATAGCGTTATATATCCTATCCTAAAGCAGGCTAACATCTCGGCTGCAGTATTGTACAACATTCCGGGCGTATCGGCCCATACTTCTCGGTGGGAACATAATATACGTCTATAACGTAACATAACTTAACCTAACCCATCTAGCCCCTCGCTGGTAATGTTTTACAGAATTCCGTTCCTGTCGTCCCGTACGTCTCGGTTGGGATATTATATACGTCTATAGCGTTATATATCCTAACCTAAGGCAGACTATCATCCCGGATGTAGTACTTTACAACATTCCTGTCGTATCGGCAACTACTTCTCGGTGGGAACATTATACACGTCTATAACGTAACATAACCTAACCTAACCCATCTAGCCCATCGCTGGTAATATTTCACAGAATCCCGTTCGTGTCGTCCCGTACGTCTCGGTTGGGCTATTATATACGTCTATAGCGTTATATATCCTAACCGAAGGCAGGCTAACATCTGGGATATAGTATTTTAGAACATTTCTGGCGCATCGGCCTCTACTTCGCGGTGGGAACATTATATTCGTCTATAACGTAATATAACCTAACCTAACACATCTAGCCCCTCGCTGGTAATATTTTACAGAATCCGGTTCGTGTCGTCCCGTACATCTCGGTTGGGATATTATATACGTCTATAGCGTTATATATCCTAACCTAAGGCAGGCTAAGATCACGGATGCAGTATTGTACAACATTCCTGGCGTATCGGCCCATACTTCTCGGTGGGAACATAATATACGTCTATAACGTAACATAACCTAACCTAACCCATCTAGCCCCTCGCTGGTAATGTTTTACAGAATCCCGTTCCTGTCGTCCCGTACGCCTCGGTTGGGACACTATAAACGTCTACAGCGATATGTATCCTAACTTAAGGCAGGCTATCATCTCGGATGTAGTATTTTACAACATTCCTGGCGTATCGGCCCATACTTCTCGGTGGGAACATAATATACGTCTATAACGTAACATAACCTAACCTAACCCATCTAGCCCCTCGCTGGTAATATTTCACAGAATCCCGTTCGCGTCGACCCGTACGTCTCGGTTGGGATACTATATACGTCTATAGCGTTATATATCCTAACCGAAGGCAGGCTAACATCTCGGATATAGTATTTTACAACATTCCTGGGGCATCGGCCTCTACTTCTCGGTGGGAACATTATATTCGTCTATAACGTAATATAACCTAACCGAACACATCTAGCCCCTCGTGGTAATGTTTTACAGAATCCGGTTCGTGTCGTCCCGTACATCTCGGTTGGGATATTATATACGTCTATAGCGTTATATATCCTATCCTAAAGCAGGCTAACATCTCGGATGCAGTATTGTACAACATTCCGGGCGTATCGGCCCATACTTCTCGGTGGGAACATAATATACGTCTATAACGTAACATAACTTAACCTAACCCATCTAGCCCCTCGCTGGTAATGTTTTACAGAATTCCGTTCCTGTCGTCCCGTACGTCTCGGTTGGGATATTATATACGTCTATAGCGTTATATATCCTAACCTAAGGCAGACTATCATCCCGGATGTAGTACTTTACAACGTTCCTATCGTATCGGCAACTGCTTCTCGGTGGGACCATTATACACGTCTATAATGTAACATAACCTAACCTAACCCATCTAGCCCCTCGTGGTAATGTTTTACAGAATCCGGTTGGTGTTGTGCCGTACATCTCGGTTGGGATATTATATACGTCTATAGCGTTATATATCCTAACCTAAGGCAGGCTGTCATCTCGGATGCAGTAATTTACAACATTCCTGGCATATCGGCCCCTACTTCTCGGTGGGAACATTATATACGTCTATAACGTATGACAACCTAACCTAACCCATCTAGCCCCTCGCTGGTAATGTTTTGCAGAATCCCGTTCGTGTCGTCCCGTACATCTCGGTTGGGATATTAGATACGTCTATAACGTTATATATCCTGACCGAAGGCAGGCTATCATCTCGGATGCAGTATTTTACAACATTCCTGGCATATCATCCCCTACTTCTCGGTGGGAACATTATATACGTCTATACCGTATGACAACCTAACCTAACCCATCTAGCCCCTCGCTGGTAATGTTTTGCAGAATCCCGTTCGTGTCGTCCCGTACATTTCGGTTGGGATATTATATACGTCTATAGCGTTATATATACTAACCTAAGGCAGGCTATCATCTCGGATGTAGTATTTTACAAGATTCCTGGCGTATCGGCCCATAGTTCTCGGTGGGAACATTATATACGTCTATAACGCAACATAACCTACCCTAACCCATCTAGCCCCTCGCTCGTAGTTTTACAGAATTCGGTTCGTGTCGTCCCGTACATCTCGGTTGGGATATTATATACGTCTATAGCGTTATATATCCTATCCTAAAGCAGGCTAACATCTCGGATGCAGTATTGTACAACATTCCGGGCGTATCGGCCCATACTTCTCGGTGGGAACATAATATACGTCTATAACGTAACATAACTTAACCTAACCCATCTAGCCCCTCGCTGGTAATGTTTTACAGAATTCCGTTCCTGTCGTCCCGTACGTCTCGGTTGGGATATTATATACGTCTATAGCGTTATATATCCTAACCTAAGGCAGACTATCATCCGGGATGTAGTACTTTACAACATTCCTGTCGTATCGGCAACTACTTCTCGGTGGGAACATTATACACGTCTATAACGTAACATAACCTAACCTAACCCATCTAGCCCATCGCTGGTAATATTTCACAGAATCCCGTTCGTGTCGTCCCGTACGTCTCGGTTGGGCTATTATATACGTCTATAGCGTTATATATCCTAACCGAAGGCAGGCTAACATCTGGGATATAGTATTTTAGAACATTTCTGGCGCATCGGCCTCTACTTCGCGGTGGGAACATTATATTCGTCTATAACGTAATATAACCTAACCTAACACATCTAGCCCCTCGCTGGTAATATTTTACAGAATCCGGTTCGTGTCGTCCCGTACATCTCGGTTGGGATATTATATACGTCTATAGCGTTATATATCCTAACCTAAGGCAGGCTAAGATCTCGGATGCAGTATTGTACAACATTCCTGGCGTTTCGGCCCATACTTCTCGGTGGGAACATAATATACGTCTATAACGTAACATAACCTAACCTAACCCATCTAGCCCCTCGCTGGTAATGTTTTACAGAATCGCGTTCCTGTCGTCCCGTACGTCTCGGTTGGGACACTTTATACGTCTATAGCGTTATATATCCTAACCTAAGGCAGGCTAACATCTCGGATATAGTATTTTGCAACATTCCTGGCGTATCGGCCCATAGTTCTCGGTGGGAACATTATATACGTCTATAACGTAACATAACCTAACCTAACCCATCTAGCCCCTCGCTCGTAGTTTTACAGAATCCGGTTAGTATCGTCCCGTACATCTCGGTTGGGATATTATATACGTCTATAGCGTTATATATCCTAACCTAAGGCAGACTATCATCCCGGATGTAGTACTTTACAACATTCCTATCGTATCGGCAACTGCTTCTCGGTGGGACCATTATACACGTCTATAATGTAACATAACCTAACCTAACCCATCTAGCCCATCGCTGGTAATATTTCACAGAATCCCGTTCGTGTAGTCCCATACATCTCGGTTGGGATATTATATACGTCTATAGCGTTATATATCCTAACCGAAGGCAGGCTAACATCTCGGATGCAGTATTGTACAACATTCCTGGCGTATCGGCCCATACTTCTCGGTGGGAACATTATACACGTCTATAACGTAACATAACCTAACCTAACCCATCTAGCCCCTCGCTGGTAATGTTTTACAGAATCGCGTTCCTGTCGTCCCGTACGCCTCGGTTGGGACACTATAAACGTCTACAGCGATATGTATCCTAACTTAAGGCAGGCTAACATCTCGGATGTAGTATTTTACAACATTCCTGGCGTATCGGCCCATACTTCTCGGTGGGAACATAATATACGTCTATAACGTAACATAACCTAACCTATCCCATCTACCACCTCGCTGGTAATATTTTACAGAATCCCGTTCGTGACGTCCCGCACATATCGGTTGGGATATTATGCACGTCTATAACCTAACATAACCTAACCTAACCCATCTAGCCCCTCGCTGGTAATGTTTTACAGAATCGCGTTCCTGTCGTTCCGTACGTCTCGGTTGGGACACTTTATACGTCTATAGCGTTATATATCCTAACCTAAGGCAGGCTAACATCTCGGATATAGTATTTTACAACATTCCTGGCGTATCGGCCCATACTTCTCGGTGGGAACATAATATACGTCTATAACGTAACATAACTTAACCTAACCCATCTAGCCCCTCGCTGGTAATGTTTTACAGAATTCCGTTCCTGTCGTCCCGTACGTCTCGGTTGGGATATTATATACGTCTATAGCGTTATATATCCTAACCTAAGGCAGACTATCATCCCGGATGTAGTACTTTACAACGTTCCTATCGTATCGGCAACTGCTTCTCGGTGGGACCATTATACACGTCTATAATGTAACATAACCTAACCTAACCCATCTAGCCCCTCGTGGTAATGTTTTACAGAATCCGGTTGGTGTTGTGCCGTACATCTCGGTTGGGATATTATATACGTCTATAGCGTTATATATCCTAACCTAAGGCAGGCTTTCATCTCGGATGCAGTAATTTACAACATTCCTGGCATATCGGCCCCTACTTCTCGATGGGAACATTATATACGTCTATAACGTATGACAACCTAACCTAACCCATCTAGCCCCTCGATGGTAATGTTTTGCAGAATCCCGTTCGTGTCGTCCCGTACATCTCGGTTGGGATATTAGATACGTCTATAACGTTATATATCCTGACCGAAGGCAGGCTATCATCTCGGATGCGGTATTTTACAACATTCCTGGCATATCATCCCCTACTTCTCGGTGGGAACATTATATACGTCTATACCGTATGACAACCTAACCTAACCCATCTAGCCCCTCGCTGGTAATGTTTTGCAGAATCCCGTTCGTGTCGTCCCGTACATTTCGGTTGGGATATTATATACGTCTATAGCGTTATATATCCTAACCTAAGGCAGGCTAACATCTCGGATGCAGTATTGTACAACATTCCGGGCGTATCGGCCCATACTTCTCGGTGGGAACATAATATACGTCTATAACGTAACATAACTTAACCTAACCCATCTAGCCCCTCGCTGGTAATGTTTTACAGAATTCCGTTCCTGTCGTCCCGTACGTCTCGGTTGGGATATTATATACGTCTATAGCGTTATATATCCTAACCTAAGGCAGACTATCATCCCGGATGTAGTACTTTACAACATTCCTGTCGTATCGGCAACTACTTCTCGGTGGGAACATTATACACGTCTATAACGTAACATAACCTAACCTAACCCATCTAGCCCATCGCTGGTAATATTTCACAGAATCCCGTTCGTGTCGTCCCGTACGTCTCGGTTGGGCTATTATATACGTCTATAGCGTTATATATCCTAACCGAAGGCAGGCTAACATCTGGGATATAGTATTTTAGAACATTTCTGGCGCATCGGCCTCTACTTCGCGGTGGGAACATTATATTCGTCTATAACGTAATATAACCTAACCTAACACATCTAGCCCCTCGCTGGTAATATTTTACAGAATCCGGTTCGTGTCGTCCCGTACATCTCGGTTGGGATATTATATACGTCTATAGCGTTATATATCCTAACCTAAGGCAGGCTAAGATCACGGATGCAGTATTGTACAACATTCCTGGCGTATCGGCCCATACTTCTCGGTGGGAACATAATATACGTCTATAACGTAACATAACCTAACCTAACCCATCTAGCCCCTCGCTGGTAATGTTTTACAGAATCCCGTTCCTGTCGTCCCGTACGCCTCGGTTGGGACACTATAAACGTCTACAGCGATATGTATCCTAACTTAAGGCAGGCTATCATCTCGGATGTAGTATTTTACAACATTCCTGGCGTATCGGCCCATACTTCTCGGTGGGAACATAATATACGTCTATAACGTAACATAACCTAACCTAACCCATCTAGCCCCTCGCTGGTAATATTTCACAGAATCCCGTTCGCGTCGACCCGTACGTCTCGGTTGGGATACTATATACGTCTATAGCGTTATATATCCTAACCGAAGGCAGGCTAACATCTCGGATATAGTATTTTACAACATTCCTGGGGCATCGGCCTCTACTTCTCGGTGGGAACATTATATTCGTCTATAACGTAATATAACCTAACCGAACACATCTAGCCCCTCGTGGTAATGTTTTACAGAATCCGGTTCGTGTCGTCCCGTACATCTCGGTTGGGATATTATATACGTCTATAGCGTTATATATCCTATCCTAAAGCAGGCTAACATCTCGGATGCAGTATTGTACAACATTCCGGGCGTATCGGCCCATACTTCTCGGTGGGAACATAATATACGTCTATAACGTAACATAACTTAACCTAACCCATCTAGCCCCTCGCTGGTAATGTTTTACAGAATTCCGTTCCTGTCGTCCCGTACGTCTCGGTTGGGATATTATATACGTCTATAGCGTTATATATCCTAACCTAAGGCAGACTATCATCCCGGATGTAGTACTTTACAACGTTCCTATCGTATCGGCAACTGCTTCTCGGTGGGACCATTATACACGTCTATAATGTAACATAACCTAACCTAACCCATCTAGCCCCTCGTGGTAATGTTTTACAGAATCCGGTTGGTGTTGTGCCGTACATCTCGGTTGGGATATTATATACGTCTATAGCGTTATATATCCTAACCTAAGGCAGGCTGTCATCTCGGATGCAGTAATTTACAACATTCCTGGCATATCGGCCCCTACTTCTCGGTGGGAACATTATATACGTCTATAACGTATGACAACCTAACCTAACCCATCTAGCCCCTCGCTGGTAATGTTTTGCAGAATCCCGTTCGTGTCGTCCCGTACATCTCGGTTGGGATATTAGATACGTCTATAACGTTATATATCCTGACCGAAGGCAGGCTATCATCTCGGATGCAGTATTTTACAACATTCCTGGCATATCATCCCCTACTTCTCGGTGGGAACATTATATACGTCTATACCGTATGACAACCTAACCTAACCCATCTAGCCCCTCGCTGGTAATGTTTTGCAGAATCCCGTTCGTGTCGTCCCGTACATTTCGGTTGGGATATTATATACGTCTATAGCGTTATATATACTAACCTAAGGCAGGCTATCATCTCGGATGTAGTATTTTACAAGATTCCTGGCGTATCGGCCCATAGTTCTCGGTGGGAACATTATATACGTCTATAACGCAACATAACCTACCCTAACCCATCTAGCCCCTCGCTCGTAGTTTTACAGAATTCGGTTCGTGTCGTCCCGTACATCTCGGTTGGGATATTATATACGTCTATAGCGTTATATATCCTATCCTAAAGCAGGCTAACATCTCGGATGCAGTATTGTACAACATTCCGGGCGTATCGGCCCATACTTCTCGGTGGGAACATAATATACGTCTATAACGTAACATAACTTAACCTAACCCATCTAGCCCCTCGCTGGTAATGTTTTACAGAATTCCGTTCCTGTCGTCCCGTACGTCTCGGTTGGGATATTATATACGTCTATAGCGTTATATATCCTAACCTAAGGCAGACTATCATCCCGGATGTAGTACTTTACAACATTCCTGTCGTATCGGCAACTACTTCTCGGTGGGAACATTATACACGTCTATAACGTAACATAACCTAACCTAACCCATCTAGCCCATCGCTGGTAATATTTCACAGAATCCCGTTCGTGTAGTCCCATACATCTCGGTTGGGATATTATATACGTCTATAGCGTTATATATCCTAACCGAAGGCAGGCTAACATCTCGGATGCAGTATTGTACAACATTCCTGGCGTATCGGCCCATACTTCTCGGTGGGAACATTATACACGTCTATAACGTAACATAACCTAACCTAACCCATCTAGCCCCTCGCTGGTAATGTTTTACAGAATCGCGTTCCTGTCGTCCCGTACGCCTCGGTTGGGACACTATAAACGTCTACAGCGATATGTATCCTAACTTAAGGCAGGCTAACATCTCGGATGTAGTATTTTACAACATTCCTGGCGTATCGGCCCATACTTCTCGGTGGGAACATAATATACGTCTATAACGTAACATAACCTAACCTATCCCATCTACCACCTCGCTGGTAATATTTTACAGAATCCCGTTCGTGACGTCCCGCACATATCGGTTGGGATATTATGCACGTCTATAACCTAACATAACCTAACCTAACCCATCTAGCCCCTCGCTGGTAATGTTTTACAGAATCGCGTTCCTGTCGTTCCGTACGTCTCGGTTGGGACACTTTATACGTCTATAGCGTTATATATCCTAACCTAAGGCAGGCTAACATCTCGGATATAGTATTTTACAACATTCCTGGCGTATCGGCCCATAGTTCTCGGTGGGAACATTATATACGTCTATAACGCATCATAACCTACCCTAACCCATCGAGCCCCTCGCTCGTAGTTTTGCAGAATCCGGTTAGTGTCGTCCCGTACATCTCGGTTGGGATATTATATACGTCTATAGCGATATATATCCTACCCTAAGGCAGGCTAAGATCAAGGATGCAGTATTGTACAACATTCCTGGCGTATCGGCCCATACTTCTCGGTGGGAACATAATATACGTCTATAACGTAACATAACCTAACCTAACCCATCTAGCCGCTCGCTGGTAATGTTTTACAGAATCGCGTTCCTGTCGTCCCGTACGTCTCGGTTGGGACACTTTATACGTCTATAGCGTTATATATCCTAACCTAAGGCAGGCTAACATCTCGGATATAGTATTTTACAACATTACTGGCGTATCGGCCCATAGTTCTCGGTGGGAACATTATATACGTCTATAACGCAACATAACCTACCCTATCCCATCTAGCCCCTCGCTCGTAGTTTTACAGAATCCGGTTAGTGTCGTCCCGTACATCTCGGTTGGGATATTATATACGTCTATAGCGTTATATATCCTAACCTAAGGCAGACTATCATCCCGGATGTAGTACTTTACAACATTCCTGTCGTATCGGCAACTACTTCTCGGTGGGAACATTATATACGCCTATATCGTATCACAACCCAACCTAAACCATCTAGCCCTTCACTAGTAATGTTTTACAGAATCCCGTTCCTGTCGTCCCGTACGCCTCGGTTGGGACACTATAAACGTCTACAGCGATATGTATCCTAACTTAAGGCAGGCTATCATCTCGGATGTAGTATTTTACAACATTCCTGGCGTATCGGCCCATACTTCTCGGTGGGAACATAATATACGTCTATAACGTAACATAACCTAACCTAAAGCATCTAGCCCCTCGCTGGTAATGTTTTACAGAATCCCGTTCCTGTCGTCCCGTACATCTCGGTTGGGATATTATATACGTCTATAGCGTTATATATCCTAACCTACGGCCGGCTAACATCTGGGATGCAGTATTGTACAACATTCCTGGCGTATCGGCCCATACTTCTCGGTGGGAACATAATATACGTCTATAACGTAACATAACTTAACCTAACCCATCTAGCCCCTCGCTGGTAATGTTTTACAGAATTCCGTTCCTGTCGTCCCGTACGTCTCGGTTGGGATATTATATACGTCTATAGCGTTATATATCCTAACCTAAGGCAGACTATCATCCCGGATGTAGTACTTTACAACGTTCCTATCGTATCGGCAACTGCTTCTCGGTGGGACCATTATACACGTCTATAATGTAACATAACCTAACCTAACCCATCTAGCCCCTCGTGGTAATGTTTTACAGAATCCGGTTGGTGTTGTGCCGTACATCTCGGTTGGGATATTATATACGTCTATAGCGTTATATATCCTAACCTAAGGCAGGCTTTCATCTCGGATGCAGTAATTTACAACATTCCTGGCATATCGGCCCCTACTTCTCGATGGGAACATTATATACGTCTATAACGTATGACAACCTAACCTAACCCATCTAGCCCCTCGATGGTAATGTTTTGCAGAATCCCGTTCGTGTCGTCCCGTACATCTCGGTTGGGATATTAGATACGTCTATAACGTTATATATCCTGACCGAAGGCAGGCTATCATCTCGGATGCGGTATTTTACAACATTCCTGGCATATCATCCCCTACTTCTCGGTGGGAACATTATATACGTCTATACCGTATGACAACCTAACCTAACCCATCTAGCCCCTCGCTGGTAATGTTTTGCAGAATCCCGTTCGTGTCGTCCCGTACATTTCGGTTGGGATATTATATACGTCTATAGCGTTATATATCCTAACCTAAGGCAGGCTAACATCTCGGATGCAGTATTGTACAACATTCCTGGCGTATCGGCCCATACTTCTCGGTGGGAACATTATACACGTCTATAACGTAACATAACCTAACCTAACCCATCTAGCCCCTCGCTGGTAATGTTTTACAGAATCGCGTTCCTGTCGTCCCGTACGCCTCGGTTGGGACACTATAAACGTCTACAGCGATATGTATCCTAACTTAAGGCAGGCTAACATCTCGGATGTAGTATTTTACAACATTCCTGGCGTATCGGCCCATACTTCTCGGTGGGAACATAATATACGTCTATAACGTAACATAACCTAACCTATCCCATCTACCACCTCGCTGGTAATATTTTACAGAATCCCGTTCGTGACGTCCCGCACATATCGGTTGGGATATTATGCACGTCTATAACCTAACATAACCTAACCTAACCCATCTAGCCCCTCGCTGGTAATGTTTTACAGAATCGCGTTCCTGTCGTTCCGTACGTCTCGGTTGGGACACTTTATACGTCTATAGCGTTATATATCCTAACCTAAGGCAGGCTAACATCTCGGATATAGTATTTTACAACATTCCTGGCGTATCGGCCCATAGTTCTCGGTGGGAACATTATATACGTCTATAACGCATCATAACCTACCCTAACCCATCGAGCCCCTCGCTCGTAGTTTTGCAGAATCCGGTTAGTGTCGTCCCGTACATCTCGGTTGGGATATTATATACGTCTATAGCGATATATATCCTACCCTAAGGCAGGCTAAGATCAAGGATGCAGTATTGTACAACATTCCTGGCGTATCGGCCCATACTTCTCGGTGGGAACATAATATACGTCTATAACGTAACATAACCTAACCTAACCCATCTAGCCGCTCGCTGGTAATGTTTTACAGAATCGCGTTCCTGTCGTCCCGTACGTCTCGGTTGGGACACTTTATACGTCTATAGCGTTATATATCCTAACCTAAGGCAGGCTAACATCTCGGATATAGTATTTTACAACATTACTGGCGTATCGGCCCATAGTTCTCGGTGGGAACATTATATACGTCTATAACGCAACATAACCTACCCTATCCCATCTAGCCCCTCGCTCGTAGTTTTACAGAATCCGGTTAGTGTCGTCCCGTACATCTCGGTTGGGATATTATATACGTCTATAGCGTTATATATCCTAACCTAAGGCAGACTATCATCCCGGATGTAGTACTTTACAACATTCCTGTCGTATCGGCAACTACTTCTCGGTGGGAACATTATATACGCCTATATCGTATCACAACCCAACCTAAACCATCTAGCCCTTCACTAGTAATGTTTTACAGAATCCCGTTCCTGTCGTCCCGTACGCCTCGGTTGGGACACTATAAACGTCTACAGCGATATGTATCCTAACTTAAGGCAGGCTATCATCTCGGATGTAGTATTTTACAACATTCCTGGCGTATCGGCCCATACTTCTCGGTGGGAACATAATATACGTCTATAACGTAACATAACCTAACCTAAAGCATCTAGCCCCTCGCTGGTAATGTTTTACAGAATCCCGTTCCTGTCGTCCCGTACATCTCGGTTGGGATATTATATACGTCTATAGCGTTATATATCCTAACCTACGGCCGGCTAACATCTGGGATGCAGTATTGTACAACATTCCTGGCGTATCGGCCCATACTTCTCGGTGGGAACATAATATACGTCTATAACGTAACATAACTTAACCTAACCCATCTAGCCCCTCGCTGGTAATGTTTTACAGAATTCCGTTCCTGTCGTCCCGTACGTCTCGGTTGGGATATTATATACGTCTATAGCGTTATATATCCTAACCTAAGGCAGACTATCATCCCGGATGTAGTACTTTACAACGTTCCTATCGTATCGGCAACTGCTTCTCGGTGGGACCATTATACACGTCTATAATGTAACATAACCTAACCTAACCCATCTAGCCCCTCGTGGTAATGTTTTACAGAATCCGGTTGGTGTTGTGCCGTACATCTCGGTTGGGATATTATATACGTCTATAGCGTTATATATCCTAACCTAAGGCAGGCTTTCATCTCGGATGCAGTAATTTACAACATTCCTGGCATATCGGCCCCTACTTCTCGATGGGAACATTATATACGTCTATAACGTATGACAACCTAACCTAACCCATCTAGCCCCTCGATGGTAATGTTTTGCAGAATCCCGTTCGTGTCGTCCCGTACATCTCGGTTGGGATATTAGATACGTCTATAACGTTATATATCCTGACCGAAGGCAGGCTATCATCTCGGATGCGGTATTTTACAACATTCCTGGCATATCATCCCCTACTTCTCGGTGGGAACATTATATACGTCTATACCGTATGACAACCTAACCTAACCCATCTAGCCCCTCGCTGGTAATGTTTTGCAGAATCCCGTTCGTGTCGTCCCGTACATTTCGGTTGGGATATTATATACGTCTATAGCGTTATATATCCTAACCTAAGGCAGGCTAACATCTCGGATGCAGTATTGTACAACATTCCGGGCGTATCGGCCCATACTTCTCGGTGGGAACATAATATACGTCTATAACGTAACATAACTTAACCTAACCCATCTAGCCCCTCGCTGGTAATGTTTTACAGAATTCCGTTCCTGTCGTCCCGTACGTCTCGGTTGGGATATTATATACGTCTATAGCGTTATATATCCTAACCTAAGGCAGGCTAAGATCTCGGATGCAGTATTGTACAACATTCCTGGCGTATCGGCCCATACTTCTCGGTGGGAACATAATATACGTCTATAACGTAACATAACCTAACCTAACCCATCTAGCCCCTCGCTGGTAATGTTTTACAGAATCGCGTTCCTGTCGTCCCGTACGTCTCGGTTGGGACACTTTATACGTCTATAGCGTTATATATCCTAACCTAAGGCAGGCTAACATCTCGGATATAGTATTTTCCAACATTCCTGGCGTATCGGCCCATCCTTCTCGGTGGGAACATTATACACGTCTATAACGTAACATAACCTAACCTAACCCATCTAGCCCCTCGCTGGTAATGTTTTACAGAATCGCGTTCCTGTCGTCCCGTACGCCTCGGTTGGGACACTATAAACGTCTACAGCGATATGTATCCTAACTTAAGGCAGGCTAACATCTCGGATGTAGTATTTTACAACATTCCTGGCGTATCGGCCCATACTTCTCGGTGGGAACATAATATACGTCTATAACGTAACATAACCTAACCTATCCCATCTACCACCTCGCTGGTAATATTTTACAGAATCCCGTTCGTGACGTCCCGCACATATCGGTTGGGATATTATGCACGTCTATAACGTAACATAACCTAACCTAACCCATCTAGCCCCTCGCTGGTAATGTTTGACAGAAACCCGTTCGTGTCGTTCCCTACATCTCCGTTGGGATATTATATACGTCTATAGCGTTATATATACTAACCTAAGGCTGGTTATCATCCCGGATGTAGTACTTTACAACATTCCTGGCGTATCGGCAACTACTTCTCTGTGGGAACATTATACACGTCAATAACGTAACATAACCTAACCTAACCCATCTAGCCCCTTGCTGGTAATGTTTTACAGAATCCCGTTCGTGTCGTCCCGTACATCTCGGTTGGGATATTATATACGTCTACAGCGTTATATATCCGAACCTAATTCAGGCTAACATCTCGGATGCATTATTGTACAACATTCCTGGCGCATCGGCCTCTACTTCTCGGTGGGAACATTATGTTCGTCTATAACGTAATATAACATAACCTAACACATCTAGCCCCTCGTGGTAATGTTTTACAGAATCCGGTTCGTGTCGTCCCGTACATCTCGGTTGGGATATTATATACGTCTATAGCGTTATATATCCTAACCTAAGGCAGGCTGTCATCTCGGATTCAGTAATTTACAACATTCCTGGCATATCGGCCCCAACTTCTCGGTGGGAACATTATATACGTCTATAACGTATGACAACCTAACCTAACCCATCTAGCCCCTCGCTGGTAATGTTTTGCAGAATCCCGTTCGTGTCGTCCCGTACATCTCGGTTGGGATATTAGATACTTCTATAACGTTATATATCCTGACCGAAGGCAGGCTATCATCTCGGATGCAGTATTTTACAACATTCCTGGCATATCATCCCCTACTTCTCGGTGGGAACATTATATACGTCTATACCGTATGACAACCTAACCTAACCCATCTAGCCCCTCGCTGGTAATGTTTTGCAGAATCCCGTTCGTGTCGTCCCGTACATTTCGGTTGGGATATTATATACGTCTATAGCGTTATATATACTAACCTAAGGCAGGCTATCATCTCGGATGTAGTATTTTACAAGATTCCTGGCGTATCGGCCCATAGTTCTCGGTGGGAACATTATATACGTCTATAACGCAACATAACCTACCCTAACCCATCTAGCCCCTCGCTCGTAGTTTTACAGAATTCGGTTCGTGTCGTCCCGTACATCTCGGTTGGGATATTATATACGTCTATAGCGTTATATATCCTATCCTAAAGCAGGCTAACATCTCGGATGCAGTATTGTACAACATTCCGGGCGTATCGGCCCATACTTCTCGGTGGGAACATAATATACGTCTATAACATAACATAACTTAACCTAACCCATCTAGCCCCTCGCTGGTAATGTTTTACAGAATTCCGTTCCTGTCGTCCCGTACGTCTCGGTTGGGATATTATATACGTCTATAGCGTTATATATCCTAACCTAAGGCAGACTATCATCCCGGATGTAGTACTTTACAACATTCCTGTCGTATCGGCAACTACTTCTCGGTGGGAACATTATACACGTCTATAACGTAACATAACCTAACCTAACCCATCTAGCCCATCGCTGGTAATATTTCACAGAATCCCGTTCGTGTCGTCCCGTACGTCTCGGTTGGGCTATTATATACGTCTATAGCGTTATATATCCTAACCGAAGGCAGGCTAACATCTGGGATATAGTATTTTAGAACATTTCTGGCGCATCGGCCTCTACTTCGCGGTGGGAACATTATATTCGTCTATAACGTAATATAACCTAACCCAACACATCTAGCCCCTCGTGGTAATGTTTTACAGAATCCGGTTCGTGTCGTCCCGTACATCTCGGTTGGGATATTATATACGTCTATAGCGTTATATATTCTGACCTAAGGCAGGCTATCATCTCGGATGCAGTATTTTACAACATTCCGGGCATATCGGACCCTACTTCTCGGTGGGAACATTGTATACGTCTATAACGTATCACAACCTAACCTAACCCATCTAGCCCCTCGCTGGTAATGTTTTACAGAATCCCGTTCCTGTCGTCCCGTACATCTCGGTTGGGATATTATATACGTCTATAGCGTTATATATCCTAACCTACGGCCGGCTAACATCTGGGATGCAGTATTGTACAACATTCCTGGCGTATCGGCCCATACTTCTCGGTGGGAACATTATACACGTCTTTAACGTAACATAACCTAACCTAACCAATCTAGACCCTCGCTGGTAATGTTTTACGGAATCCCGTTCGTGTCGTCCCGTACATTTCGGTTGGGATATTATATACGTCTATAGCGTTATATATACTAACCTAAGGCAGGCTATCATCTCGGATGTAGTATTTTACAAGATTCCTGGCGTATCGGCCCATAGTTCTCGGTGGGAACATTATATACGTCTATAACGCAACATAACCTACCCTAACCCATCTAGCCCCTCGCTCGTAGTTTTACAGAATTCGGTTCGTGTCGTCCCGTACATCTCGGTTGGGATATTATATACGTCTATAGCGTTATATATCCTATCCTAAAGCAGAGTAACATCTCGGATGCAGTATTGTACAACATTCCGGGCGTATCGGCCCATACTTCTCGGTGGGAACATAATATACGTCTATAACGTAACATAACTTAACCTAACCCATCTAGCCCCTCGCTGGTAATGTTTTATAGAATTCCGTTCCTGTCGTCCCGTACGTCTCGGTTGGGATATTATATACGTCTATAGCGTTATATATCCTAACCTAAGGCAGACTATCATCCCGGATGTAGTACTTTACAACGTTCCTATCGTATCGGCAACTGCTTCTCGGTGGGACCATTATACACGTCTATAATGTAACATAACCTAACCTAACCCATCTAGCCCCTCGTGGTAATGTTTTACAGAATCCGGTTGGTGTTGTGCCGTACATCTCGGTTGGGATATTATATACGTCTATAGCGTTATATATCCTAACCTAAGGCAGGCTGTCATCTCGGATGCAGTAATTTACAACATTCCTGGCATATCGGCCCCTACTTCCCGGTGGGAACATTATATACGTCTATAACGTATGACAACCTAACCTAACCCATCTAGCCCCTCGCTGGTAATGTTTTACAGAATTCCGTTCCTGTCGTCCCGTACGTCTCGGTTGGGATATTATATACGTCTATAGCGTTATATATCCTAACCTAAGGCAGACTATCATCCCGGATGTAGTACTTTACAACATTCCTGTCGTATCGGCAACTACTTCTCGGTGGGAACATTATACACGTCTATAACGTAACATAACCTAACCTAACCCATCTAGCCCATCGCTGGTAATATTTCACAGAATCCCGTTCGTGTCGTCCCGTACGTCTCGGTTGGGCTATTATATACGTCTATAGCGTTATATATCCTAACCGAAGGCAGGCTAACATCTGGGATATAGTATTTTAGAACATTTCTGGCGCATCGGCCTCTACTTCGCGGTGGGAACATTATATTCGTCTATAACGTAATATAACCTAACCTAACACATCTAGCCCCTCGCTGGTAATATTTTACAGAATCCGGTTCGTGTCGTCCCGTACATCTCGGTTGGGATATTATATACGTCTATATCGTTATATATCCTAATCTAAGGCAGGCTAAGATCTCGGATGCAGTATTGTACAACATTCCTGGCGTATCGGCCCATACTTCTCGGTGGGAACATAATATACGTCTATAACGTAACATAACCTAACCTAACCCATCTAGCCCCTCGCTGGTAATGTTTTACAGAATCGCGTTCCTGTCGTCCCGTACGTCTCGGTTGGGATATTAGATACTTCTATAACGTTATATATCCTGACCGAAGGCAGGCTATCATCTCGGATGCAGTATTTTACAACATTCCTGGCATATCATCCCCTACTTCTCGGTGGGAACATTATATACGTCTATACCGTATGACAACCTAACCTAACCCATCTAGCCCCTCGCTGGTAATGTTTTGCAGAATCCCGTTCGTGTCGTCCCGTACATTTCGGTTGGGATATTATATACGTCTATAGCGTTATATATACTAACCTAAGGCAGGCTATCATCTCGGATGTAGTATTTTACAAGATTCCTGGCGTATCGGCCCATAGTTCTCGGTGGGAACATTATATACGTCTATAACGCAACATAACCTACCCTAACCCATCTAGCCCCTCGCTCGTAGTTTTACAGAATTCGGTTCGTGTCGTCCCGTACATCTCGGTTGGGATATTATATACGTCTATAGCGTTATATATCCTATCCTAAAGCAGGCTAACATCTCGGATGCAGTATTGTACAACATTCCGGGCGTATCGGCCCATACTTCTCGGTGGGAACATAATATACGTCTATAACGTAACATAACTTAACCTAACCCATCTAGCCCCTCGCTGGTAATGTTTTACAGAATTCCGTTCCTGTCGTCCCGTACGTCTCGGTTGGGATATTATATACGTCTATAGCGTTATATATCCTAACCTAAGGCAGACTATCATCCCGGATGTAGTACTTTACAACATTCCTGTCGTATCGGCAACTACTTCTCGGTGGGAACATTATACACGTCTATAACGTAACATAACCTAACCTAACCCATCTAGCCCATCGCTGGTAATATTTCACAGAATCCCGTTCGTGTCGTCCCGTACGTCTCGGTTGGGCTATTATATACGTCTATAGCGTTACATATCCTAACCGAAGGCAGGCTAACATCTGGGATATAGTATTTTAGAACATTTCTGGCGCATCGGCCTCTACTTCGCGGTGGGAACATTATATTCGTCTATAACGTAATATAACCTAACCCAACACATCTAGCCCCTCGTGGTAATGTTTTACAGAATCCGGTTCGTGTCGTCCCGTACATCTCGGTTGGGATATTATATACGTCTATAGCGTTATATATTCTGACCTAAGGCAGGCTATCATCTCGGATGCAGTATTTTACAACATTCCGGGCATATCGGACCCTACTTCTCGGTGGGAACATTGTATACGTCTATAACGTATCACAACCTAACCTAACCCATCTAGCCCCTCGCTGGTAATGTTTTACAGAATCCCGTTCCTGTCGTCCCGTACATCTCGGTTGGGATATTATATACGTCTATAGCGTTATATATCCTAACCTACGGCCGGCTAACATCTGGGATGCAGTATTGTACAACATTCCTGGCGTATCGGCCCATACTTCTCGGTGGGAACATTATACACGTCTTTAACGTAACATAACCTAACCTAACCAATCTAGACCCTCGCTGGTAATGTTTTACGGAATCCCGTTCGTGTCGTCCCGTACATTTCGGTTGGGATATTATATACGTCTATAGCGTTATATATACTAACCTAAGGCAGGCTATCATCTCGGATGTAGTATTTTACAAGATTCCTGGCGTATCGGCCCATAGTTCTCGGTGGGAACATTATATACGTCTATAACGCAACATAACCTACCCTAACCCATCTAGCCCCTCGCTCGTAGTTTTACAGAATTCGGTTCGTGTCGTCCCGTACATCTCGGTTGGGATATTATATACGTCTATAGCGTTATATATCCTATCCTAAAGCAGAGTAACATCTCGGATGCAGTATTGTACAACATTCCGGGCGTATCGGCCCATACTTCTCGGTGGGAACATAATATACGTCTATAACGTAACATAACTTAACCTAACCCATCTAGCCCCTCGCTGGTAATGTTTTATAGAATTCCGTTCCTGTCGTCCCGTACGTCTCGGTTGGGATATTATATACGTCTATAGCGTTATATATCCTAACCTAAGGCAGACTATCATCCCGGATGTAGTACTTTACAACGTTCCTATCGTATCGGCAACTGCTTCTCGGTGGGACCATTATACACGTCTATAATGTAACATAACCTAACCTAACCCATCTAGCCCCTCGTGGTAATGTTTTACAGAATCCGGTTGGTGTTGTGCCGTACATCTCGGTTGGGATATTATATACGTCTATAGCGTTATATATCCTAACCTAAGGCAGGCTGTCATCTCGGATGCAGTAATTTACAACATTCCTGGCATATCGGCCCCTACTTCCCGGTGGGAACATTATATACGTCTATAACGTATGACAACCTAACCTAACCCATCTAGCCCCTCGCTGGTAATGTTTTACAGAATTCCGTTCCTGTCGTCCCGTACGTCTCGGTTGGGATATTATATACGTCTATAGCGTTATATATCCTAACCTAAGGCAGACTATCATCCCGGATGTAGTACTTTACAACATTCCTGTCGTATCGGCAACTACTTCTCGGTGGGAACATTATACACGTCTATAACGTAACATAACCTAACCTAACCCATCTAGCCCATCGCTGGTAATATTTCACAGAATCCCGTTCGTGTCGTCCCGTACGTCTCGGTTGGGCTATTATATACGTCTATAGCGTTATATATCCTAACCGAAGGCAGGCTAACATCTGGGATATAGTATTTTAGAACATTTCTGGCGCATCGGCCTCTACTTCGCGGTGGGAACATTATATTCGTCTATAACGTAATATAACCTAACCTAACACATCTAGCCCCTCGCTGGTAATATTTTACAGAATCCGGTTCGTGTCGTCCCGTACATCTCGGTTGGGATATTATATACGTCTATATCGTTATATATCCTAATCTAAGGCAGGCTAAGATCTCGGATGCAGTATTGTACAACATTCCTGGCGTATCGGCCCATACTTCTCGGTGGGAACATAATATACGTCTATAACGTAACATAACCTAACCTAACCCATCTAGCCCCTCGCTGGTAATGTTTTACAGAATCGCGTTCCTGTCGTCCCGTACGTCTCGGTTGGGACACTTTATACGTCTATAGCGTTATATATCCTAACCTAAGGCAGCCTAACATCTCGGATATAGTATTTTACAACATTCCTGGCGTATCGGCCCATAGTTCTCGGTGGGAACATTATATACGTCTATAACGCAACATAACCTACCCTAACCCATCTAGCCCCTCGCTCGTAGTTTTACAGAATCCGGTTGGTGTCGTCCCGTACATCTCGGTTGGGATATTATATACGTCTATAGCGTTATATATCCTAACCTAAGGCAGACTATCATCCCGCATGTAGTACTTTACAACATTCCTATCGTATCGGCAACTGCTTCTCGGTGGGACCATTATACACGTCTATAATGTAACATAACCTAACCTAACCCATCTAGCCCATCGCTGGTAATATTTCACAGAATCCCGTTCGTGTCGTCCCATACATCTCGGTTGGGATATTATATACGTCTATAGCGTTATATATCCTAACCGAAGGCAGGCTAACATCTCGGATGCAGTATTGTACAACATTCCTGGCGTATCGGCCCATCCTTCTCGGTGGGAACATTATACACGTCTATAACGTAACATAACCTAACCTAACCCATCTAGCCCCTCGCTGGTAATGTTTTACAGAATCGCGTTCCTGTCGTCCCGTACGCCTCGGTTGGGACACTATAAACGTCTACAGCGATATGTATCCTAACTTAAGGCAGGCTAACATCTCGGATGTAGTATTTTACAACATTCCTGGCGTATCGGCCCATACTTCTCGGTGGGAACATAATATACGTCTATAACGTAACATAACCTAACCTATCCCATCTACCACCTCGCTGGTAATATTTTACAGAATCCCGTTCGTGACGTCCCGCACATATCGGTTGGGATATTATGCACGTCTATAACGTAACATAACCTAACCTAACCCATCTAGCCCCTCGCTGGTAATGTTTGACAGAAACCCGTTCGTGTCGTTCCCTACATCTCCGTTGGGATATTATATACGTCTATAGCGTTATATATACTAACCTAAGGCTGGTTATCATCCCGGATGTAGTACTTTACAACATTCCTGGCGTATCGGCAACTACTTCTCTGTGGGAACATTATACACGTCAATAACGTAACATAACCTAACCTAACCCATCTAGCCCCTTGCTGGTAATGTTTTACAGAATCCCGTTCGTGTCGTCCCGTACATCTCGGTTGGGATATTATATACGTCTACAGCGTTATATATCCGAACCTAATGCAGGCTAACATCTCGGATGCATTATTGTACAACATTCCTGGCGCATCGGCCTCTACTTCTCGGTGGGAACATTATGTTCGTCTATAACGTAATATAACATAACCTAACACATCTAGCCCCTCGTGGTAATGTTTTACAGAATCCGGTTCGTGTCGTCCCGTACATCTCGGTTGGGATATTATATACGTCTATAGCGTTATATATCCTAACCTAAGGCAGGCTATCATCTCGGATGCAGTATTTTACAACATTCCTGGCATATCATCCCCTACTTCACGGTGGGAACATTACATACGTCTATAACGTATGACAACCTAACCTAACCCATCTAGCCCCTCGCTGGTAATGTTTTGCAGAATCCCGTTTGTGTCGTCCCGTACATCTCTGTTGGGATATTATATACGTCTACAGCGTTATATATCCGAACCTAATGCAGGCTAACATCTCGGATGCATTATTGTACAACATTCCTGGCGCATCGGCCTCTACTTCTCGGTGGGAACATTATACACGTCTATAACGTAACAGAACCTAACCTAACCCATCTAGCCCTTCTCTGGTATTGTTTTACAGAATCCCGTTCGTGTCGTCCCGTACATCTCGGTTGGGATATTATATACGTCTATAGCCTTATATATACTAACCTAAGGCAGGCTATCATCTAGGATGTAGTATTTTACAAGATTCCTGGCGTATCGGCCCCTACTTCCCGGTGGGAACATTGTATAGGTCTATAACGTAATATAACCTATCCTAACACATCTAGCCCCTCGCTGGTAATGTTTTACAGAATCCCGGTCGTGTCGCCCCGTATGTCTCTGTTGGGACATTATATACGTCCACAGCGTTATATATCCTAACCTAAGGCAGGCTAACATCTCGGATATAGTATTTTACAACATTCCTGGCGCATCGGCCTCTACTTCTCGGTGGGAACATTATATTCGTCTATAACGTAATATAACCTAACCTAACACATCTAGCCCCTCGTGGTAATGTTTTACAGAATCCGGTTCGTGTTGTGCCGTACATCTCGGTTGGGATATTATATACGTCTATAGCGTTATATATCCTAACCTAAGGCAGCCTGTCATCTCGGATGCAGTAATTTACAACATTCCTGGCATATCGGCCCCTACTTCTCGGTGGGAACATTATATACGTCTATACCGAATGACAACCTAACCTAACCCATCTAGCCCCTCGCTGGTAATGTTTTGCAGAATCCCGTTCGTGTCGTCCCGTACATCTCTGTTGGGATATTATATACGTCTGCAGCGTTATATATCCTAACCTAAGGCAAGCCAACATCTCGGATGCAGTATTGTACAACATTCCTGGCGTATCGGCCCATACTTCTCGGTGGGAACATTATATACGTCTATAACGTAACATAACCTAACTTAACCCATCTTGCCCCTCGCTGGTAATGTTTTACAGAATCCCGTTCGTGTCGTCCCGTACATCTCGGTTGGGATATTATATACGTCTATAGCGTTATATATCCTAACCTACGGCAGGCTAACATCTGGGATGCAGTATTGTACAACATTCCTGGCGTAACGGCCCATACTTCTCGGTGGGAACATTATACACGTCTTTAACGTAACATAACCTAACCTAACCAATCTAGACCCTCGCTGGTAATGTTTTACGCAATCCCGTTCGTGTCGTCCCGTACATCTCGGTTGGGATATTATATACGTCTATAGCGTTATATATACTAACCTAAGGCAGGCTATCATCTCGGATGTAGTATTTTGCAACATTCCTGGCATATCATCCCCTACTTCTCGGTGGGAACATTACATACGTCTATAACGCAACATAACCTACCCTAACCCATCTAGCCCCTCGCTCGTAATTTTACAGAATCCCGTTCGCGTCGTCCCCTACATCTCGGTTGGGATATTATATACGTCTATAGCGTTATATATCCTAACCTAAGGCAGGCTATCATCCCGGATGTAGTACTTTACAACATTCCTGTCGTATCGGCAACTACTTCTCGGTGGGAACATTATACACGTCTATAACGTAACATAACCTAACCTAACCCATCTAGCCCATCGCTGGTAATATTTCACAGAATCCCGTTCGTGTCGTCCCGTACGTCTCGGTTGGGATATTATATACGTCTATAGCGTTATATATCCTAACCGAAGGCAGGCTAACATCTGGGATATAGTATTTTAGAACATTTCTGGCGCATCGGCCTCTACTTCGCGGTGGGAACATTATATTCGTCTATAACGTAACATAACCTAACCTAACACATCTAGCCCCTCGCTGGTAATGTTTTACAGAATCCGGTTCGTGTCGTCCCGTACATCTCGGTTGGGATATTATATACGTCTATAGCGATATATATCCTAACCTAAGGCAGGCTAAGATCTCGGATGCAGTATTGTACAACATTCCTGGCGTATCGGCCCATACTTCTCGGTGGGAACATAATATACGTCTATAACGTAACATAACCTAACCTAACCCATCTAGCCCCTCGCTGGTTATGTTTTACAGAATCGCGTTCCTGTCGTCCCGTACGTCTCGGTTGGGACACTTTATACGTCTATAGCGTTATATATCCTAACCTAAGGCAGGCTAACATCTCGGATATAGTATTTTACAACAATCCTGGCGTATCGGCCCATAGTTCTCGGTGGGAACATTATATACGTCTATAACGCAACATAACCTACCCTAACCCATCTAGCCCCTCGCTCGTAGTTTTACAGAATCCGGTTAGTGTCATCCCGTACATCTCGGTTGGGATATTATATACGTCTATAGCGTTATATATCCTAACCTAAGGCAGACTATCATCCCGGATGTAGTACTTTACAACATTCCTGTCGTATCGGCAACTACTTCTCGGTGGGAACATTATACACGTCTATAACGTATGACAACCTAACCTAACCCATCTAGCGCCTCGCTGGTAATGTTTTACAGAATCCCGTTCGTGTCGTCCCGTACTTCTCAGTTGGGATATTATATACGTCTATAGCGTTATATATCCTAACCTAAGGCAGGCTAACATCTCGGATGCAGTATTTTACAACATTCCTGGCGTATCGGCCGATACTTCGCGGTGGGAACATTATATACGTCTATAACGTAATATAACCTATCCTAACCCATCTAGCCCCTCGCTGGTAATGTTTTACAGAATCCCGTTCCTGTCGTCCCGTACGTCTCGCTTGGGACATTTTCTACGTCTATAGCGTTATATATCCTAACCGAAGGCAGGCTAACATCTCGGATATAGTATTTTACAACATTCCTGGCGCATCGGCCTCTACTTCTCGGTGGGAACATTATATTCGTCTATAACGTAATATAACCTAACCTAACACATCTAGCCCCTCGTGGTAATGTTTTACAGAATCCGGTTCGTGTCGTCCCGTACATCTCGGTTGGGATATTATATACGTCTATAGCGTTATATATTCTGACCTAAGGCAGGCTATCATCTCGGATGCAGTATTTCACAACATTCCTGGCATATCGGCCCCTACTTCCCGGTGGGAACATTATATACGTCTATAACGTATGACAACCTAACCTAACCCATCTAGCCCCTCGCTGGTAATGTTTTGCAGAATCCCGTTTGTGTTGTCCCGTACATGTCGGTTGGGATATTAGATACGTCTATAACGTTATATATCCTGACCTAAGGCAGGCTATCATCTCGGATGCAGTATTTTACAACATTCCTGGCATATCGGCCCCTACTTCTCGGTGGGAACATTATATACGTCTATAACGTATGACAACCTAACCAAACCCATCTAGCCCCTCGCTGGTAATGTTTGACAGAAACCCGTTCGTGTCGTTCCCTACATCTTCGTTGGGATATTATATACGTCTATAGCGTTATATATACTAACCTAAGGCAGGCTAACATCTCGGATGCAGTATTGTACAACATTCCTGGCGTATCGGCCCATACTTCTCGGTGGGAACATTATATACGTCTATAACGTAACATAACCTAACCTAACCCATCTAGCCCCTCGCTGGTAATGTTTTGCAGAATCCCGTTCGTGTCGTCCCGTACATCTCTGTTGGGATATTATATACGTCTACAGCGTTATATATCCTAACCTAAGGCAGGCTAACATCTCGGATGCAGTATTGTACAACATTCCTGGCGTATCGCCCCATACTTCTCGGTGGGAACATTATATACGTCTATAACGTAACATAACCTAACCTAACCCATCTAGCCCCTCGCTGGTAATGTTTTACGGAATCCCGTTCGTGTCGTCCCGTACATCTCGGTTGAGATATTATATACATCTATAGCGTTACATATACTAACCTAAGGCAGGCTATCCTCCCGGATGTAGTATTTTACAGGATTCCTGGCGTATCGGCCCCTACTTCTCGGTGGGAACATTATATAGGTCTATAACGTAATATAACCTATCCTAACACATCTAGCCCCTCGGTGGTAATGTTTCACAGAATCCCTGTCGTGTCGCCCCGTACGTCTCTGTTGGGACATTATATACGTCCACAGCGTTATATATCCTAACCTAAGGCAGGCTAACATCTCGGATATTTTATTTTACAACATTCCTGGCGCATCGGCCTCTACTTCTCGGTGGGAACATTATATTCGTCTATAACGTAATATAACCTAACCTAACACATCTAGCCCCTCGTGGTAATGTTTTACAGAATCCGGTCCGTGTCGTCCCGTACATCTCGGTTGGGATATTAGATACGTCTATAACGTTATATATCCTGACCTAAGGCAGGCTATCATCTCGGATGCAGTATTTTACAACATTCCTGGCATATCATCCCCTACTTCTCGGTGGGAACATTACATACGTCTATAACGTATGACAACCTAACCTAACCCATCTAGCCCCTCGCTGGTAATGTTTTGCAGAATCCCGTTTGTGTCGCCCCGTACATCTCTGTTGGGATATTATATACGTCTACAGCGTTATATATCCGAACCTAATGCAGGCTAACATCTCGGATGCATTATTGTACAACATTCCTGGCGCATCGGCCTCTACTTCTCGGTGGGAACATTATACACGTCTATAACGTAACATAACCTAACCTAACCCATCTAGCCCCTCGCTGGTTATGTTTTACAGAATCGCGTTCCTGTCGTCCCGTACGTCTCGGTTGGGACACTTTATACGTCTATAGCGTTATATATCCTAACCTAAGGCAGGCTAACATCTCGGATATAGTATTTTACAACATTACTGGCGTATCGGCCCATAGTTCTCGGTGGGAACATTATATACGTCTATAACGCAACATAACCTACCCTAACCCATCTAGCCCCTCGCTCGTAGTTTTACAGAATCCGGTTAGTGTCATCCCGTACATCTCGGTTGGGATATTATATACGTCTATAGCGTTATATATCCTAACCTAAGGCAGACTATCATCCCGGATGTAGTACTTTACAACATTCCTGTCGTATCGGCAACTACTTCTCGGTGGGAACATTATACACGTCTATAACGTATGACAACCTAACCTAACCCATCTAGCGCCTCGCTGGTAATGTTTTACAGAATCCCGTTCGTGTCGTCCCGTACTTCTCAGTTGGGATATTATATACGTCTATAGCGTTATATATCCTAACCTAAGGCAGGCTAACATCTCGGATGCAGTATTTTACAACATTCCTGGCGTATCGGCCGATACTTCGCGGTGGGAACATTATATACGTCTATAACGTAATATAACCTATCCTAACCCATCTAGCCCCTCGCTGGTAATGTTTTACAGAATCCCGTTCCTGTCGTCCCGTACGTCTCGCTTGGGACATTTTCTACGTCTATAGCGTTATATATCCTAACCGAAGGCAGGCTAACATCTCGGATATAGTATTTTACAACATTCCTGGCGCATCGGCCTCTACTTCTCGGTGGGAACATTATATTCGTCTATAACGTAATATAACCTAACTTAACACATCTAGCCCCTCATGGTAATGTTTTACAGAATCCGGTTCGTGTCGTCCCGTACATCTCGGTTGGGATATTATATACGTCTATAGCGTTATATATTCTGACCTAAGGCAGGCTATCATCTCGGATGCAGTATTTCACAACATTCCTGGCATATCGGCCCCTACTTCCCGGTGGGAACATTATATACGTCTATAACGTATGACAACCTAACCTAACCCATCTAGCCCCTCGCTGGTAATGTTTTGCAGAATCCCGTTTGTGTTGTCCCGTACATGTCGGTTGGGATATTAGATACGTCTATAACGTTATATATCCTGACCTAAGGCAGGCTATCATCTCGGATGCAGTATTTTACAACATTCCTGGCATATCGGCCCCTACTTCTCGGTGGGAACATTATATACGTCTATAACGTATGACAACCTAACCTAACCCATCTAGCCCCTCGCTGGTAATGGTTTGCAGAATCCCGTTCGTGTCGTCCCGTACATCTCTGTTGGGATATTCTATACGTCTATAGCGTTATATATCCTAACCTAAGGCAGACTATCACCCCGGATGTAGTACTTTACAACACTCCTGTCGTATCGGCAACTACTTCTCGGTGGGAACATTATACACGTCTATAACGTATGACAACCTAACCTAACCCATCTAGCGCCTCGCTGGTAATGTTTTACAGAATCCCGTTCGCGTCGTCCCCTACATCTCGGTTGGGATATTATATACGTCTATAGCGTTATATATCCTAACCTAAGGCAGGCTATCATCCCGGATGTAGTACTTTACAACATTCCTGTCGTATCGGCAACTACTTCTCGGTGGGAACATTATACACGTCTATAACGTAACATAACCTAACCTAACCCATCTAGCCCATCGCTGGTAATATTTCACAGAATCCCGTTCGTGTCGTCCCGTACGTCTCGGTTGGGATATTACATACGTCTATAGCGTTATATATCCTAACCGAAGGCAGGCTAACATCTGGGATATAGTATTTTAGAACATTTCTGGCGCATCGGCCTCTACTTCGCGGTGGGAACATTATATTCGTCTATAACGTAACATAACCTAACCTAACACATCTAGCCCCTCGCTGGTAATGTTTTACAGAATCCGGTTCGTGTCGTCCCGTACATCTCGGTTGGGATATTATATACGTCTATAGCGATATATATCCTAACCTAAGGCAGGCTAAGATCTCGGATGCAGTATTGTACAACATTCCTGGCGTATCGGCCCATACTTCTCGGTGGGAACATAATATACGTCTATAACGTAACATAACCTAACCTAACCCATCTAGACCCTCGCTGGTTATGTTTTACAGAATCGCGTTCCTGTCGTCCCGTACGTCTCGGTTGGGACACTTTATACGTCTATAGCGTTATATATCCTAACCTAATGCAGGCTAACATCTCGGATATAGTATTTTACAACATTACTGGCGTATCGGCCCATAGTTCTCGGTGGGAACATTATATACGTCTATAACGCAACATAACCTACCCTAACCCATCTAGCCCCTCGCTCGTAGTTTTACAGAATCCGGTTAGTGTCATCCCGTACATCTCGGTTGGGATATTATATACGTCTATAGCGTTATATATCCTAACCTAAGGCAGACTATCATCCCGGATGTAGTACTTTACAACATTCCTGTCGTATCGGCAACTACTTCTCGGTGGGAACATTATACACGTCTATAACGTATGACAACCTAACCTAACCCATCTAGCGCCTCGCTGGTAATGTTTTACAGAATCCCGTTCGTGTCGTCCCGTACTTCTCAGTTGGGATATTATATACGTCTATAGCGTTATATATCCTAACCTAAGGCAGGCTAACATCTCGGATGCAGTATTTTACAACATTCCTGGCGTATCGGCCGATACTTCGCGGTGGGAACATTATATACGTCTATAACGTAATATAACCTATCCTAACCCATCTAGCCCCTCGCTGGTAATGTTTTACAGAATCCCGTTCCTGTCGTCCCGTACGTCTCGCTTGGGACATTTTCTACGTCTATAGCGTTATATATCCTAACCGAAGGCAGGCTAACATCTCGGATATAGTATTTTACAACATTCCTGGCGCATCGGCCTCTACTTCTCGGTGGGAACATTATATTCGTCTATAACGTAATATAACCTAACCTAACACATCTAGCCCCTCGTGGTAATGTTTTACAGAATCCGGTTCGTGTCGTCCCGTACATCTCGGTTGGGATATTATATACGTCTATAGCGTTATATATTCTGACCTAAGGCAGGCTATCACCTCGGATGCAGTATTTCACAACATTCCTGGCATATCGGCCCCTACTTCCCGGTGGGAACATTATATACGTCTATAAGGTATGACAACCTAACCTAACCCATCTAGCCCCTCGCTGGTAATGTTTTGCAGAATCCCGTTTGTGTCGTCCCGTACATGTCGGTTGGGATATTAGATACGTCTATAACGTTATATATCCTGACCTAAGGCAGGCTATCATCTCGGATGCAGTATTTTACAACATTCCTGGCATATCGGCCCCTACTTCTCGGTGGGAACATTACATACGTCTATAACGTATGACAACCTAACCTAACCCATCTAGCCCCTCGCTGGTAATGTTTTGCAGAATCCCGTTCGTGTCGTCCCGTACATCTCTGTTGGGATATTATATACGTCTACAGCGTTATATATCCTAACCTAAGGCAGGCTAACATCTCGGATGCAGTATTGTACAACATTCCTGGCGTATCGGCCCATACTTCTCGGTGGGAACATTATATACGTCTATAACGTAACATAACCTAACCTAACCCATCTAGCCCCTCGCTGGTAATGTTTTGCAGAATCCCGTTCGTGTCGTCCCGTACATCTCTGTTGGGATATTATATACGTCTACAGCGTTATATATCCTAACCTAAGGCAGGCTAATATCTCGGATGCAGTATTGTACAACATTCCTGGCGTATCGGCCCATACTTCTCGGTGGGAACATTATACACGTCTATAACGTAACATAACCTAACCTAACCCATCTAGCACCTCGCTGGTAAAATTTTACAGAATCCCGTTCGTGTCGTCGCGTACATTTCTGTTGGGATATTATATACGTCTACAGCGTTATATATCCGAACCTAATGCAGGCTAACATCTCGGATGCATTATTTTACAACATTCCTGGCATATCGGCCCCTACTTCACGGTGGGAACATTATACACGTCTATAACGTAACATAACCTAACCTAACCCATCTAGCACCTCGCTGGTAAAATTTTACAGAATCCCGTTCGTGTCGTCCCGTACATCTCGGTTGGGATATTATATACGTCTATAGCGTTATATATCCTAACCTAAGGCAGGCTGTCATCTCGGATGCAGTAATTTACAACATTCCTGGCATATCGGCCCCTACTTCTCGGTGGGAACATTATATACGTCTATAACGTATGACAACCTAACCTAACCCATCTAGCCCCTCGCTGGTAATGTTTTGCAGAAACCCGTTCGTGTCGTCCCGTACATCTCGGTTGGGATATTAGATACGTCTATAACGTTATATATCCTGACCTAAGGCAGGCTATCATCTCGGATGCAGTATTTTACAACATTCCTGGCATAACATCCCCTACTTCTCGGTGGGAACATTATATACGTCTATACCGTATGACAACCTAACCTAACCCATCGAGCCCCTCGCTGGTAATGTTTTACTGAATCCCGTTCGCGTCGTCCCGTACGTCTCGGTTGGGACACTTTATACGTCTATAGCGTTATATATCCTAACCTAAGGCAGGCTAACATCTCGGATATAGTATTTTACAACATTACTGGCGTATCGGCCCATAATTCTCGGTGGGAACATTATATACGTCTATAACGCAACATAACCTACCCTAACCCATCTAGCCCCTCGCTCGTAGTTTTACAGAATCCGGTTAGTGTCATCCCGTACATCTCGGTTGGGATATTATATACGTCTATAGCGTTATATATCCTAACCTAAGGCAGACTATCATCCCGGATGTAGTACTTTACAACATTCCTGTCGTATCGGCAACTACTTCTCGGTGGGAACATTATACACGTCTATAACGTAACATAACCTAACCTAACCCATCTAGCCCATCGCTGGTAATATTTCACAGAATGCCGTTCGTGTCGTCCCGTACGTCTCGGTTGGGATATTATATACGTCTATAGCGTTATATATCCTAACCGAAGGCAGGCTAACATCTGGGATATAGTATTTTAGAACATTTCTGGCGCATCGGCCTCTACTTCGCGGTGGGAACATTATATTCGTCTATAACGTAACATAACCTAACCTAACACATCTAGCCCCTCGCTGGTAATGTTTTACAGAATCCGGTTCGTGTCGTCCCGTACATCTCGGTTGGGATATTATATACGTCTATAGCGATATATATCCTAACCTAAGGCAGGCTAAGATCTCGGATGCAGTATTGTACAACATTCCTGGCGTATCGGCCCATACTTCTCGGTGGGAACATAATATACGTCTATAACGTAACATAACCTAACCTAACCCATCTAGCCCCTCGCTGGTTATGTTTTACAGAATCGCGTTCCTGTCGTCCCGTACGTCTCGGTTGGGACACTTTATACGTCTATAGCGTTATATATCCTAACCTAAGGCAGGCTAACATCTCGGATATAGTATTTTACAACATTACTGGCGTATCGGCCCATAGTTCTCGGTGGGAACATTATATACGTCTATAACGCAACATAACCTACCCTAACCCATCTAGCCCCTCGCTCGTAGTTTTACAGAATCCGGTTAGTGTCATCCCGTACATCTCGGTTGGGATATTATATACGTCTATAGCGTTATATATCCTAACCTAAGGCAGACTATCATCCCGGATGTAGTACTTTACAACATTCCTGTCGTATCGGCAACTACTTCTCGGTGGGAACATTATACACGTCTATAACGTATGACAACCTAACCTAACCCATCTAGCGCCTCGCTGGTAATGTTTTACCGAATCCCGTTCGTGTCGTCCCGTACTTCTCAGTTGGGATATTATATACGTCTATAGCGTTATATATCCTAACCGAAGGCAGGCTAACATCTCGGATATAGTATTTTACAACATTCCTGGCGCATCGGCCGATACTTCGCGGTGGGAACATTATATACGTCTATAACGTAATATAACCTATCCTAACCCATCTAGCCCCTCGCTGGTAATGTTTTACAGAATCCCGTTCCTGTCGTCCCGTACGTCTCGCTTGGGACATTTTCTACGTCTATAGCGTTATATATCCTAACCGAAGGCAGGCTAACATCTCGGATATAGTATTTTACAACATTCCTGGCCCATCGGCCTCTACTTCTCGGTGGGAACATTATATTCGTCTATAACGTAATATAACCTAACCTAACACATCTAGCCCCTCGTGGTAATGTTTTACAGAATCCGGTTCGTGTCGTCCCGTACATCTCGGTTGGGATATTATATACGTCTATAGCGTTATATATCCTAACCTAAGGCAGGC
Organism: Xylocopa violacea; assembly: GCA_963969225.1. Classification (NCBI taxonomy): domain Eukaryota; kingdom Metazoa; phylum Arthropoda; class Insecta; order Hymenoptera; family Apidae; genus Xylocopa; species Xylocopa violacea. The sequence continues at coordinate 13,513,929 of CAXAJV010000008.1, read as the reverse complement.
TGTCATCTCGGATGCAGTAATTTACAACATTCCTGGCATATCGGCCCCTACTTCTCGGTGGGAACATTATATACGTCTATAACGTATGACAACCTAACCTAACCCATCTAGCCCCTCGCTGGTAATGTTTTGCAGAATCCCGTTCGTGTCGTCCCGTACATCTCGGTTGGGATATTAGATACGTCTATAACGTTATATATCCTGACCTAAGGCAGGCTATCATCTCGGATGCAGTATTTTACAACATTCCTGGCATATCGGCCCCTACTTCTCGGTGGGAACATTATATACGTCTATACCGTATGACAACCTAACCTAACCCATCGAGCCCCTCGCTGGTAATGTTTGACAGAAACCCGTTCGTGTCGTTCCCTACATCTCCGTTGGGATATTATATACGTCTATAGCGTTATATATACTAACCTAAGGCTGGTTATCATCTCGGATGCAGTATTTTACAACATTCCTGGCATATCGGCCCCTACTTCTCGGTGGGAACATTATATACGTCTATAACGTATGACAACCTAACCTAACCCATCTAGCCCCTCGCTGGTAAGGTTTCACAGAATCCCGGTCGTGTCGCCCCGTACGTCTCTGTTGGGACATTATATACGTCCACAGCGTTATATATCCTAACCTAAGGCAGGCTAACATCTCGGATATTTTATTTTACAACATTCCTGGCGCATCGGCCTCTACTTCTCGGTGGGAACATTATATTCGTCTATAACGTAATATAACCTAACCTAACACATCTAGCCCCTCGTGGTAATGTTTTACAGAATCCGGTCCGTCTTGTCCCGTACGTCTCGGTTGGGATATTATATACGTCTATAGCGTTATATATCCTAACCGAAGGCAGGCTAACATCTGGGATATAGTATTTTAGAACATTTCTGGCGCATCGGCCTCTACTTCGCGGTGGGAACATTATATTCGTCTATAACGTAACATAACCTAACCTAACACATCTAGCCCCTCGCTGGTTATGTTTTACAGAATCGCGTTCCTGTCGTCCCGTACGTCTCGGTTGGGACACTTTATACGTCTATAGCGTTATATATCCTAACCTAAGGCAGGCTAACATCTCGGATATAGTATTTTACAACATTACTGGCGTATCGGCCCATAGTTCTCGGTGGGAACATTATATACGTCTATAACGCAACATAACCTACCCTAACCCATCTAGCCCCTCGCTCGTAGTTTTACAGAATCCGGTTAGTGTCATCCCGTACATCTCGGTTGGGATATTATATACGTCTATAGCGTTATATATCCTAACCTAAGGCAGACTATCATCCCGGATGTAGTACTTTACAACATTCCTGTCGTATCGGCAACTACTTCTCGGTGGGAACATTATACACGTCTATAACGTATGACAACCTAACCTAACCCATCTAGCGCCTCGCTGGTAATGTTTTACAGAATCCCGTTCGTGTCGTCCCGTACTTCTCAGTTGGGATATTATATACGTCTATAGCGTTATATATCCTAACCTAAGGCAGGCTAACATCTCGGATGCAGTATTTTACAACATTCCTGGCGTATCGGCCGATACTTCGCGGTGGGAACATTATATACGTCTATAACGTAATATAACCTATCCTAACCCATCTAGCCCCTCGCTGGTAATGTTTTACAGAATCCCGTTCCTGTCGTCCCGTACGTCTCGCTTGGGACATTTTCTACGTCTATAGCGTTATATATCCTAACCGAAGGCAGGCTAACATCTCGGATATAGTATTTTACAACATTCCTGGCGCATCGGCCTCTACTTCTCGGTGGGAACATTATATTCGTCTATAACGTAATATAACCTAACCTAACACATCTAGCCCCTCGTGGTAATGTTTTACAGAATCCGGTTCGTGTCGTCCCGTACATCTCGGTTGGGATATTATATACGTCTATAGCGTTATATATTCTGACCTAAGGCAGGCTATCACCTCGGATGCAGTATTTCACAACATTCCTGGCATATCGGCCCCTACTTCCCGGTGGGAACATTATATACGTCTATAAGGTATGACAACCTAACCTAACCCATCTAGCCCCTCGCTGGTAATGTTTTGCAGAATCCCGTTTGTGTCGTCCCGTACATGTCGGTTGGGATATTAGATACGTCTATAACGTTATATATCCTGACCTAAGGCAGGCTATCATCTCGGATGCAGTATTTTACAACATTCCTGGCATATCGGCCCCTACTTCTCGGTGGGAACATTACATACGTCTATAACGTATGACAACCTAACCTAACCCATCTAGCCCCTCGCTGGTAATGTTTTGCAGAATCCCGTTCGTGTCGTCCCGTACATCTCTGTTGGGATATTATATACGTCTACAGCGTTATATATCCTAACCTAAGGCAGGCTAACATCTCGGATGCAGTATTGTACAACATTCCTGGCGTATCGGCCCATACTTCTCGGTGGGAACATTATATACGTCTATAACGTAACATAACCTAACCTAACCCATCTAGCCCCTCGCTGGTAATGTTTTGCAGAATCCCGTTCGTGTCGTCCCGTACATCTCTGTTGGGATATTATATACGTCTACAGCGTTATATATCCTAACCTAAGGCAGGCTAATATCTCGGATGCAGTATTGTACAACATTCCTGGCGTATCGGCCCATACTTCTCGGTGGGAACATTATACACGTCTATAACGTAACATAACCTAACCTAACCCATCTAGCACCTCGCTGGTAAAATTTTACAGAATCCCGTTCGTGTCGTCGCGTACATTTCTGTTGGGATATTATATACGTCTACAGCGTTATATATCCGAACCTAATGCAGGCTAACATCTCGGATGCATTATTTTACAACATTCCTGGCATATCGGCCCCTACTTCACGGTGGGAACATTATACACGTCTATAACGTAACATAACCTAACCTAACCCATCTAGCACCTCGCTGGTAAAATTTTACAGAATCCCGTTCGTGTCGTCCCGTACATCTCGGTTGGGATATTATATACGTCTATAGCGTTATATATCCTAACCTAAGGCAGGCTGTCATCTCGGATGCAGTAATTTACAACATTCCTGGCATATCGGCCCCTACTTCTCGGTGGGAACATTATATACGTCTATAACGTATGACAACCTAACCTAACCCATCTAGCCCCTCGCTGGTAATGTTTTGCAGAAACCCGTTCGTGTCGTCCCGTACATCTCGGTTGGGATATTAGATACGTCTATAACGTTATATATCCTGACCTAAGGCAGGCTATCATCTCGGATGCAGTATTTTACAACATTCCTGGCATAACATCCCCTACTTCTCGGTGGGAACATTATATACGTCTATACCGTATGACAACCTAACCTAACCCATCGAGCCCCTCGCTGGTAATGTTTTACTGAATCCCGTTCGCGTCGTCCCGTACGTCTCGGTTGGGACACTTTATACGTCTATAGCGTTATATATCCTAACCTAAGGCAGGCTAACATCTCGGATATAGTATTTTACAACATTACTGGCGTATCGGCCCATAATTCTCGGTGGGAACATTATATACGTCTATAACGCAACATAACCTACCCTAACCCATCTAGCCCCTCGCTCGTAGTTTTACAGAATCCGGTTAGTGTCATCCCGTACATCTCGGTTGGGATATTATATACGTCTATAGCGTTATATATCCTAACCTAAGGCAGACTATCATCCCGGATGTAGTACTTTACAACATTCCTGTCGTATCGGCAACTACTTCTCGGTGGGAACATTATACACGTCTATAACGTAACATAACCTAACCTAACCCATCTAGCCCATCGCTGGTAATATTTCACAGAATGCCGTTCGTGTCGTCCCGTACGTCTCGGTTGGGATATTATATACGTCTATAGCGTTATATATCCTAACCGAAGGCAGGCTAACATCTGGGATATAGTATTTTAGAACATTTCTGGCGCATCGGCCTCTACTTCGCGGTGGGAACATTATATTCGTCTATAACGTAACATAACCTAACCTAACACATCTAGCCCCTCGCTGGTAATGTTTTACAGAATCCGGTTCGTGTCGTCCCGTACATCTCGGTTGGGATATTATATACGTCTATAGCGATATATATCCTAACCTAAGGCAGGCTAAGATCTCGGATGCAGTATTGTACAACATTCCTGGCGTATCGGCCCATACTTCTCGGTGGGAACATAATATACGTCTATAACGTAACATAACCTAACCTAACCCATCTAGCCCCTCGCTGGTTATGTTTTACAGAATCGCGTTCCTGTCGTCCCGTACGTCTCGGTTGGGACACTTTATACGTCTATAGCGTTATATATCCTAACCTAAGGCAGGCTAACATCTCGGATATAGTATTTTACAACATTACTGGCGTATCGGCCCATAGTTCTCGGTGGGAACATTATATACGTCTATAACGCAACATAACCTACCCTAACCCATCTAGCCCCTCGCTCGTAGTTTTACAGAATCCGGTTAGTGTCATCCCGTACATCTCGGTTGGGATATTATATACGTCTATAGCGTTATATATCCTAACCTAAGGCAGACTATCATCCCGGATGTAGTACTTTACAACATTCCTGTCGTATCGGCAACTACTTCTCGGTGGGAACATTATACACGTCTATAACGTATGACAACCTAACCTAACCCATCTAGCGCCTCGCTGGTAATGTTTTACCGAATCCCGTTCGTGTCGTCCCGTACTTCTCAGTTGGGATATTATATACGTCTATAGCGTTATATATCCTAACCGAAGGCAGGCTAACATCTCGGATATAGTATTTTACAACATTCCTGGCGCATCGGCCGATACTTCGCGGTGGGAACATTATATACGTCTATAACGTAATATAACCTATCCTAACCCATCTAGCCCCTCGCTGGTAATGTTTTACAGAATCCCGTTCCTGTCGTCCCGTACGTCTCGCTTGGGACATTTTCTACGTCTATAGCGTTATATATCCTAACCGAAGGCAGGCTAACATCTCGGATATAGTATTTTACAACATTCCTGGCCCATCGGCCTCTACTTCTCGGTGGGAACATTATATTCGTCTATAACGTAATATAACCTAACCTAACACATCTAGCCCCTCGTGGTAATGTTTTACAGAATCCGGTTCGTGTCGTCCCGTACATCTCGGTTGGGATATTATATACGTCTATAGCGTTATATATCCTAACCTAAGGCAGGCTGTCATCTCGGATGCAGTAATTTACAACATTCCTGGCATATCGGCCCCTACTTCTCGGTGGGAACATTATATACGTCTATAACGTATGACAACCTAACCTAACCCATCTAGCCCCTCGCTGGTAATGTTTTGCAGAATCCCGTTCGTGTCGTCCCGTACATCTCGGTTGGGATATTAGATACGTCTATAACGTTATATATCCTGACCTAAGGCAGGCTATCATCTCGGATGCAGTATTTTACAACATTCCTGGCATATCGGCCCCTACTTCTCGGTGGGAACATTATATACGTCTATACCGTATGACAACCTAACCTAACCCATCGAGCCCCTCGCTGGTAATGTTTGACAGAAACCCGTTCGTGTCGTTCCCTACATCTCCGTTGGGATATTATATACGTCTATAGCGTTATATATACTAACCTAAGGCTGGTTATCATCTCGGATGCAGTATTTTACAACATTCCTGGCATATCGGCCCCTACTTCTCGGTGGGAACATTATATACGTCTATAACGTATGACAACCTAACCTAACCCATCTAGCCCCTCGCTGGTAAGGTTTCACAGAATCCCGGTCGTGTCGCCCCGTACGTCTCTGTTGGGACATTATATACGTCCACAGCGTTATATATCCTAACCTAAGGCAGGCTAACATCTCGGATATTTTATTTTACAACATTCCTGGCGCATCGGCCTCTACTTCTCGGTGGGAACATTATATTCGTCTATAACGTAATATAACCTAACCTAACACATCTAGCCCCTCGTGGTAATGTTTTACAGAATCCGGTCCGTCTTGTCCCGTACGTCTCGGTTGGGATATTATATACGTCTATAGCGTTATATATCCTAACCGAAGGCAGGCTAACATCTGGGATATAGTATTTTAGAACATTTCTGGCGCATCGGCCTCTACTTCGCGGTGGGAACATTATATTCGTCTATAACGTAACATAACCTAACCTAACACATCTAGCCCCTCGCTGGTTATGTTTTACAGAATCGCGTTCCTGTCGTCCCGTACGTCTCGGTTGGGACACTTTATACGTCTATAGCGTTATATATCCTAACCTAAGGCAGGCTAACATCTCGGATATAGTATTTTACAACATTACTGGCGTATCGGCCCATAGTTCTCGGTGGGAACATTATATACGTCTATAACGCAACATAACCTACCCTAACCCATCTAGCCCCTCGCTCGTAGTTTTACAGAATCCGGTTAGTGTCATCCCGTACATCTCGGTTGGGATATTATATACGTCTATAGCGTTATATATCCTAACCTAAGGCAGACTATCATCCCGGATGTAGTACTTTACAACATTCCTGTCGTATCGGCAACTACTTCTCGGTGGGAACATTATACACGTCTATAACGTATGACAACCTAACCTAACCCATCTAGCGCCTCGCTGGTAATGTTTTACAGAATCCCGTTCGTGTCGTCCCGTACTTCTCAGTTGGGATATTATATACGTCTATAGCGTTATATATCCTAACCTAAGGCAGGCTAACATCTCGGATGCAGTATTTTACAACATTCCTGGCGTATCGGCCGATACTTCGCGGTGGGAACATTATATACGTCTATAACGTAATATAACCTATCCTAACCCATCTAGCCCCTCGCTGGTAATGTTTTACAGAATACCGTTCCTGTCGTCCCGTACGTCTCGCTTGGGACATTTTCTACGTCTATAGCGTTATATATCCTAACCGAAGGCAGGCTAACATCTCGGATATAGTATTTTACAACATTCCTGGCGCATCGGCCTCTACTTCTCGGTGGGAACATTATATTCGTCTATAACGTAATATAACCTAACCTAACCCATCTAGCCCCTCGTGGTAATGTTTTACAGAATCCGGTTCGTGTCGTCCCGTACATCTCGGTTGGGATATTATATACGTCTATAGCGTTATATATTCTGACCTAAGGCAGGCTATCATCTCGGATGCAGTATTTCACAACATTCCTGGCATATCGGCCCCTACTTCCCGGTGGGAACATTATATACGTCTATAACGTATGACAACCTAACCTAACCCATCTAGCCCCTCGCTGGTAATGTTTTGCAGAATCCCGTTTGTGTCGTCCCGTACATGTCGGTTGGGATATTAGATACGTCTATAACGTTATATATCCTGACCTAAGGCAGGCTATCATCTCGGATGCAGTATTTTACAACATTCCTGGCATATCGGCCCCTACTTCTCGGTGGGAACATTATATACGTCTATAACGTATGACAACCTAACCTAACCCATCTAGCTCCTCGCTGGTAATGTTTGACAGAAACCCGTTCGTGTCGTTCCCTACATCTCCGTTGGGATATTATATACGTCTATAGCGTTATATATACTAACCTAAGGCTGGTTATCATCTCGGATGCAGTATTTTACAACATTCCTGGCATATCGGCCCCTACTTCTCGGTGGGAACATTATATACGTCTATAACGTATGACAACCTAACCTAACCCATCTAGCCCCTCGCTGGTAATGTTTTGCAGAATCCCGTTCGTGTCGTCCCGTACATCTCTGTTGGGATATTATATACGTCTACAGCGTTATATATCCTAACCTAAGGCAGGCTAACATCTCGGATGCAGTATTGTACAACATTCCTGGCGTATCGGCCCATACTTCTCGGTGGGAACATTATATACGTCTATAACGTAACATAACCTAACCTAACCCATCTAGCCCCTCGCTGGTAATATTTTGCAGAATCCCGTTCGTGTCGTCCCGTACATCTCTGTTGGGATATTATATACGTCTACAGCGTTATATATCCTAACCTAAGGCAGGCTAACATCTCGAATGCAGTATTGTACAACATTCCTGGCGTATCGGCCCATACTTCTCGGTGGGAAAATTATATACGTCTATAACGTAACATAACCTAACCTAACCCATCTAGCCCCTCGCTGGTAATGTTTTACGGAATCCCGTTCGTGTCGTCCCGTACATCTCGGTTGAGATATTATATACGTCTATAGCGTTATATATACTAACCTAAGGCAGGCTATCCTCCCGGATGTAGTATTTTACAGGATTCCTGGCGTATCGGCCCCTACTTCTCGGTGGGAACATTATATACGTCTATAACGTATGACAACCTAACCTAACCCATCTAGCCCCTCGCTGGTAATGTTTTGCAGAATCCCGTTTGTGTCGTCCCGTACATGTCGGTTGGGATATTAGATACGTCTACAACGTTATATATCCTGACCTAAGGCAGGCTATCATCTCGGATGCAGTATTTTACAACATTCCTGGCATATCGGCCCCTACTTCTCGGTGGGAACATTATATACGTCTATAACGTATGACAACCTAACCTAACCCATCTAGCCCCTCGCTGGTAATGTTTGACAGAAACCCGTTCGTGTCATTCCCTACATCTCCGTTGGGATATTATATACGTCTATAGCGTTATATATACTAACCTAAGGCTGGTTATCATCTCGGATGCAGTATTTTACATCATTCCTGGCATATCGGCCCCTACTTCTCGGTGGGAACATTATATACGTCTATAACGTATGACAACCTAACCTAACCCATCTAGCCCCTCGCTGGTAATGTTTTGCAGAATCCCGTTCGTGTCGTCCCGTACATCTCTGTTGGGATATTATATACGTCTACAGCGTTATATATCCTAACCTAAGGCAGGCTAACATCTCGGATGCAGTATTGTACAACATTCCTGGCGTATCGGCCCATACTTCTCGGTGGGAACATTATATACGTCTATAACGTAACATAACCTAACCTAACCCATCTAGCCCCTCGCTGGTAATGTTTTACAGAATCCCGTTCGTGTCGTCCCGTACATCTCGGTTGGGATATTAGATACGTCTATAACGTTATATATCCTGACCTAAGGCAGGCTATCATCTCGGATGCAGTATTTTACAACATTCCTGGCATATCATCCCCTACTTCTCGGTGGGAACATTATATACGTCTATAACGTAACATAACCTAACCTAACCCATCTAGCCCCTCGCTGGTAATGTTTTACAGAATCCCGTTCGTGTCGTCCCGTACATCTCGGTTGGTATATTATATACGACTATAGCGTTATATATCCTAACCTAAGGCAGGTTATCTTCCCGGATGTAGTACTTTACAACATTCCTGGCGTATCGGCAACTACTTGTCGGTGGGAACATTACACACGTCTATAACGTAACATAACCTAATCGAACCAATCTGGACCCTCGCTGGTAATGTTTTACGGAATCCCGTTCGTGTCGTCCCGTACATCTCGGTTGAGATATTATATACGTCTATAGCGTTATATATACTAACCTAAGGCAGGCTATCCTCCCGGATGTAGTATTTTACAGGATTCCTGGCGTATCGGCCCCTACTTCTCGGTGGGAACATTATATAGGTCTATAACGTAATATAACCTATCCTAACACATCTAGCCCCTCGGTGGTAATGTTTCACAGAATCCCGGTCGTGTCGCCCCGTACGTCTCTGTTGGGACATTATATACGTCCACAGCGTTATATATCCTAACCTAAGGCAGGCTAACATCTCGGATCTTTTATTTTACATCATTCCTGGCGCATCGGCCTCTACTTCTCGGTGGGAACATTATATTCGTCTATAACGTAATATAACCTAACCTAACACATCTAGCCCCTCGTGGTAATGTTTTACAGAATCCGGTCCGTCTTGTCCCGTACATCTCGGTTGGGATATTATATACGTCTATAGCGTTATATATCCTAACCTAAGGCAGGCTAACATCTCGGATATAGTATTTTACAACATTCCTGGCGCATCGGCCTCTACTTCTCGGTGGGAACATTATATTCGTCTATAACGTAATATAACCTAACCTAACACATCTAGCCCCTCGTGGTAATGTTTTACAGAATCCGGTTCGTGTTGTGCCGTACATCTCGGTTGGGATATTATATACGTCTATAGCGTTATATATCCTAACCTAAGGCAGGCTGTCATCTCGGATGCAGTAATTTACAACATTCCTGGCATATCGGCCCCTACTTCTCGGTGGGAACATTATATACGTCTATAACGTATGACAACCTAACCTAACCCATCTAGCCCCTCGCTGGTAATGTTTTGCAGAATCCCGTTCGTGTCGTCCCGTACATCTCGGTTGGGATATTAGATACGTCTATAACGTTATATATCCTGACCTAAGGCAGGCTATCATCTCGGATGCAGTATTTTACAACATTCCTGGCATATCATCCCCTACTTCTCGGTGGGAACATTATATACGTCTATACCGTATGACATCCTAACCTAACCCATCGAGCCCCTCGCTGGTAATGTTTTACAGAATCCCGTTCGCGTCGTCCCCTACATCTCGGTTGGGATATTCTATACGTCTATAGCGTTATATATCCTAACCTAAGGCAGACTATCTTCCCGGATGTAGTACTTTACAACACTCCTGTCGTATCGGCAACTACTTCTCGGTGGGAACATTATACACGTCTATAACGTATGACAACCTAACCTAACCCATCTAGCGCCTCGCTGGTAATGTTTTACAGAATCCCGTTCGCGTCGTCCCCTACATCTCGGTTGGGATATTATATACGTCTATAGCGTTATATATCCTAACCTAAGGCAGGCTATCATCCCGGATGTAGTACTTTACAACATTCCTGTCGTATCGGCAACTACTTCTCGGTGGGAACATTATACACGTCTATAACGTAACATAACCTAACCTAACCCATCTAGCCCATCGCTGGTAATATTTCACAGAATCCCGTTCGTGTCGTCCCGTACGTCTCGGTTGGGATATTATATACGTCTATAGCGTTATATATCCTAACCGAAGGCAGGCTAACATCTGGGATATAGTATTTTAGAACATTTCTGGCGCATCGGCCTCTACTTCGCGGTGGGAACATTATATTCGTCTATAACGTAACATAACCTAACCTAACACATCTAGCCCCTCGCTGGTAATGTTTTACAGAATCCGGTTCGTGTCGTCCCGTACATCTCGGTTGGGATATTATATACGTCTATAGCGATATATATCCTAACCTAAGGCAGGCTAAGATCTCGGATGCAGTATTGTACAACATTCCTGGCGTATCGGCCCATACTTCTCGGTGGGAACATAATATACGTCTATAACGTAACATAACCTAACCTAACCCATCTAGCCCCTCGCTGGTTATGTTTTACAGAATCGCGTTCCTGTCGTCCCGTACGTCTCGGTTGGGACACTTTATACGTCTATAGCGTTATATATCCTAACCTAAGGCAGGCTAACATCTCGGATATAGTATTTTACAACATTACTGGCGTATCGGCCCATAGTTCTCGGTGGGAACATTATATACGTCTATAACGCAACATAACCTACCCTAACCCATCTAGCCCCTCGCTCGTAGTTTTACAGAATCCGGTTAGTGTCATCCCGTACATCTCGGTTGGGATATTATATACGTCTATAGCGTTATATATCCTAACCTAAGGCAGACTATCATCTCGGATGTAGTACTTTACAACATTCCTGTCGTATCGGCAACTACTTCTCGGTGGGAACATTATACACGTCTATAACGTATGACAACCTAACCTAACCCATCTAGCGCCTCGCTGGTAATGTTTTACAGAATCCCGTTCGTGTCGTCCCGTACTTCTCAGTTGGGATATTATATACGTCTGTAGCGTTATATATCCTAACCTAAGGCAGGCTAACATCTCGGATGCAGTATTTTACAACATTCCTGGCGTATCGGCCGATACTTCGAGGTGGGAACATTATATACGTCTATAACGTAATATAACCTATCCTAACCCATCTAGCCCCTCGCTGGTAATGTTTTACAGAATACCGTTCCTGTCGTCCCGTACGTCTCGCTTGGGACATTTTCTACGTCTATAGCGTTATATATCCTAACCGAAGGCAGGCTAACATCTCGGATATAGTATTTTACAACATTCCTGGCGCATCGGCCTCTACTTCTCGGTGGGAACATTATATTCGTCTATAACGTAATATAACCTAACCTAACCCATCTAGCCCCTCGTGGTAATGTTTTACAGAATCCGGTTCGTGTCGTCCCGTACATCTCGGTTGGGATATTATATACGTCTATAGCGTTATATATTCTGACCTAAGGCAGGCTATCATCTCGGATGCAGTATTTCACAACATTCCTGGCATATCGGCCCCTACTTCCCGGTGGGAACATTATATACGTCTATAACGTATGACAACCTAACCTAACCCATCTAGCCCCTCGCTGGTAATGTTTTGCAGAATCCCGTTTGTGTCGTCCCGTACATCTCGGTTGGGATATTAGATACGTCTATAACGTTATATATCCTGACCTAAGGCAGGCTATCATCTCGGATGCAGTATTTTACAACATTCCTGGCATATCATCCCCTACTTCTCGGTGGGAACATTATATACGTCTATAACGTAACATAACCTAACCTAACCCATCTAGCCCCTCGCTGGTAATGTTTTACAGAATCCCGTTCGTGTCGTCCCGTACATCTCGGTTGGGATATTATATACGTCTACAGCGTTATATATCCTGACCTAAGGCAGGCTATCATCTCGGATGCAGTATTTTACAACATTCCTGGCATATCGGCCCCTACTTCTCGGTGGGAACATTATATACGTCTATAACGTATGACAACCTAACCTAACCCATCTAGCCCCTCGCTGGTAATGTTTGACAGAAACCCGTTCGTGTCGTTCCCTACATCTCCGTTGGGATATTATATACGTCTATAGCGTTATATATACGAACCTAAGGCTGGTTATCATCTCGGATGCAGTATTTTACAAGATTCCTGGCGTATCGGCAACTACTTCTCGGTGGGAACATTATATAGGTCTATAACGTAATATAACCTATCTTAACACATCTAGACCCTCGCTGGTAATGTTTTACAGAATCCCGGTCGTATCGACCCGTACGTCTCGGTTGGGACATTATATACGTCTACAGCGTTATATATCCTAACCTAAGTCAGGCTAGCATCTCGGATATAGCATTTTACAACATTTCTGGCGCATCGGCCTCTACTTCGCGGTGGGAACATTATATTCGTCTATAACGTAATATAACCTAACCTAACCCATCTAGCCCCTCGCTGGTAATGTTTTGCAGAATCCCGTTCGTGTCGTCCCGTACATCTCTGTTGGGATATTATATACGTCTACAGCGTTATATATCCTAACCTTAGGCAGGCTAACATCTCGGATGCAGTATTGTACAACATTCCTGGCGTATCGGCCCATACTTCTCGGTGGGAACATTATATACGTCTATAACGCAACATAACCTACCCTAACCCATCTAGCCCCTCGCTCGTAGTTTTACAGAATCCGGTTCGTGTCGTCCCGTACATCTCGGTTGAGATATTATATACGTCTATAGCGTTATATATCCTAACCTAAAGCAGGCTAACATCTCGGATGCAGTATTGTACAACATTCCGGGCGTATCGGCCCATACTTCTCGGCGGGAACATAATATACGTCTATAACGTAACATAACTTAACCTAACCCATCTAGCCCCTCGCTGGTAATGTTTTACAGAATTCCGTTCCTGTCGTCCCGTACGTCTCGGTTGGGACATTTTATACGTCTATAGCGTTATATATCCTATCCTAAGGCAGGCTAACATCTCGGATATAGTATTTTACAACATTACTGGCGTATCGGCCCATAGTTCTCGGTGGGAACATTATATACGTCTATAACGCAACATAACCTACCCTAACCCATCTAGCCCCTCGCTCGTAGTTTTACAGAATCCGGTTAGTGTCATCCCGTACATCTCGGTTGGGATATTATATACGTCTATAGCGTTATATATCCTAACCTAAGGCAGACTATCATCCCGGATGTAGTACTTTACAACATTCCTGTCGTATCGGTAACTACTTCTCGGTGGGAACATTATACACGTCTATAACGTATGACAACCTAACCTAACCCATCTAGCGCCTCGCTGGTAATGTTTTACAGAATCCCGTCCGTGTCGTCCCGTACTTCTCAGTTGGGATATTATATACGTCTATAGCGTTATATATCCCAACCTAAGGCAGGCTAACATCTTGGATGCAGTATTTTACAACATTCCTGGCGTATCGGCCGATACTTCGCGGTGGGAACATTATATACGTCTATAACGTAATATAACCTATCCTAACCCATCTAGCCCCTCGCTGGTAATGTTTTACAGAATCCCGTTCCTGTCGTCCCGTACGTCTCGCTTGGGACATTTTCTACGTCTATAGCGTTATATATCCTAACCGAAGGCAGGCTAACATCTCGGATATAGTATTTTACAACATTCCTGGCGCATCGGCCTCTACTTCTCGGTGGGAACATTATATTCGTCTATAACGTAATATAACCTAACCTAACACATCTAGCCCCTCGTGGTAATGTTTTACAGAATCCGGTTCGTGTCGTCCCGTACATCTCGGTTGGGATATTATATACGTCTATAACGTTATATATCGTGACCTAAGGCAGGCTATCATCTCGGATGCAGTATTTCACAACATTCCTGGCATATCGGCCCCTACTTCCCGGTGGGAACATTATATACGTCTATAACGTATGACAACCAAACCTAACCCATCTAGCCCCTCGCTGGTAATGTTTTGCAGAATCCCGTTTGTGTCGTCCCGTACATGTCGGTTGGGATATTAGATACGTCTATAACGTTATATATCCTGACCTAAGGCAGGCTATCATCTCGGATGCAGCATTTTACAACATTCCTGGCATATCGGCCCCTACTTCTCGGTGGGAACATTATATACGTCTATAACGTATGACAACCTAACCTAACCCATCTAGCCCCTCGCTGGTAATGTTTTACAGAATCCCGTTCGTGTCGTCCCGTACTTCTCAGTTGGGATATTATATACGTCTATAGCGTTATATATTCTAACCTAAGGCAGGCTAACATCTCGGATGCAGTATTTTACAACATTCCTGGCTTATCGGCCGATACTTCGCGGTGGGAACATTATATACGTCTATAACGTAATATAACCTATCCTAACACATCTAGCCCCTCGTGGTAATGTTTTACAGAATCCGGTCCGTGTTGTCCCGTACATCTCGGTTGGGATATTATATACGTCTATAGCGTTACATATCCTAACCTAAGGCAGGCTAACATCTCGGATATAGTATTTTACAACATTCCTGGCGCATCGGCCTCTAGTTCTCGGTGGGAACATTATATTCGTCTATAACGTAATATAACCTAACCTAACACATCTAGCCCCTCGTGGTAATGTTTTACAGAATCCGCTTCGTGTTGTGCCGTACATCTCGGTTGGGATATTATATACGTCTATAGCGTTATATATCCTAACCTAAGGCAGGCTGTCATCTCGGATGCAGTAATTTACAACATTCCTGGCATATCGGCCCCTACTTCTCGGTGGGAACATTATATACGTCTATAACGTATGACAACCTAACCTAACCCATCTAGCCCCTCGCTGGTAATGTTTTGCAGAATCCCGTTCGTGTCGTCCCGTACATCTCGCTTGGGATATTAGATACGTCTATAACGTTATATATCCTGACCTAAGGCAGGCTATCATCTCGGATGCAGTATTTCAGAACATTCCTGGCATATCGGCCCCTACTTCCCGGTGGGAACATTACATACGTCTATAACGTATGACAACCTAACCTAACCCATCTAGCCCCTCGCTGGTAATGTTTTGCAGAATCCCGTTTGTGTCGTGCCGTACATGTCGGTTGGGATATTAGATACGTCTATAACGTTATATATCCTGACCTAAGGCAGGCTATCATCTCGGATGCAGTATTTTACAACATTCCTGGCATATCGGCCCCTACTTCTCGGTGGGAACATTATATACGTCTATAACGTATGACAACCTAACCTAACCCATCTAGCCCCTCGCTGGTAATGTTTGACAGAAACCCGTTCGTGTCGTTCCCTACATCTCCGTTGGGATATTATATACGTCTATAGCGTTATATATACGAACCTAAGGCTGGTTATCATCTCGGATGCAGTATTTTACAAGATTCCTGGCGTATCGGCAACTACTTCTCGGTGGGAACATTATATAGGTCTATAACGTAATATAACCTATCTTAACACATCTAGACCCTCGCTGGTAATGTTTTACAGAATCCCGGTCGTATCGACCCGTACGTCTCGGTTGGGACATTATATACGTCTACAGCGTTATATATCCTAACCTAAGTCAGGCTAGCATCTCGGATATAGCATTTTACAACATTTCTGGCGCATCGGCCTCTACTTCGCGGTGGGAACATTATATTCGTCTATAACGTAATATAACCTAACCTAACCCATCTAGCCCCTCGCTGGTAATGTTTTGCAGAATCCCGTTCGTGTCGTCCCGTACATCTCTGTTGGGATATTATATACGTCTACAGCGTTATATATCCTAACCTTAGGCAGGCTAACATCTCGGATGCAGTATTGTACAACATTCCTGGCGTATCGGCCCATACTTCTCGGTGGGAACATTATATACGTCTATAACGCAACATAACCTACCCTAACCCATCTAGCCCCTCGCTCGTAGTTTTACAGAATCCGGTTCGTGTCGTCCCGTACATCTCGGTTGGGATATTATATACGTCTATAGCGTTATATATCCCAACCTAAGGCAGGCTAACATCTTGGATGCAGTATTTTACAACATTCCTGGCGTATCGGCCGATACTTCGCGGTGGGAACATTATATACGTCTATAACGTAATATAACCTATCCTAACCCATCTAGCCCCTCGCTGGTAATGTTTTACAGAATCCCGTTCCTGTCGTCCCGTACGTCTCGCTTGGGACATTTTCTACGTCTATAGCGTTATATATCCTAACCGAAGGCAGGCTAACATCTCGGATATAGTATTTTACAACATTCCTGGCGCATCGGCCTCTACTTCTCGGTGGGAACATTATATTCGTCTATAACGTAATATAACCTAACCTAACACATCTAGCCCCTCGTGGTAATGTTTTACAGAATCCGGTTCGTGTCGTCCCGTACATCTCGGTTGGGATATTATATACGTCTATAACGTTATATATCGTGACCTAAGGCAGGCTATCATCTCGGATGCAGTATTTCACAACATTCCTGGCATATCGGCCCCTACTTCCCGGTGGGAACATTATATACGTCTATAACGTATGACAACCAAACCTAACCCATCTAGCCCCTCGCTGGTAATGTTTTGCAGAATCCCGTTTGTGTCGTCCCGTACATGTCGGTTGGGATATTAGATACGTCTATAACGTTATATATCCTGACCTAAGGCAGGCTATCATCTCGGATGCAGCATTTTACAACATTCCTGGCATATCGGCCCCTACTTCTCGGTGGGAACATTATATACGTCTATAACGTATGACAACCTAACCTAACCCATCTAGCCCCTCGCTGGTAATGTTTTACAGAATCCCGTTCGTGTCGTCCCGTACTTCTCAGTTGGGATATTATATACGTCTATAGCGTTATATATCCTAACCTAAGGCAGGCTAACATCTCGGATGCAGTATTTTACAACATTCCTGGCTTATCGGCCGATACTTCGCGGTGGGAACATTATATACGTCTATAACGTAATATAACCTATCCTAACACATCTAGCCCCTCGTGGTAATGTTTTACAGAATCCGGTCCGTGTTGTCCCGTACATCTCGGTTGGGATATTATATACGTCTATAGCGTTACATATCCTAACCTAAGGCAGGCTAACATCTCGGATATAGTATTTTACAACATTCCTGGCGCATCGGCCTCTAGTTCTCGGTGGGAACATTATATTCGTCTATAACGTAATATAACCTAACCTAACACATCTAGCCCCTCGTGGTAATGTTTTACAGAATCCCGTTTGTGTCGTCCCGTACATGTCGGTTGGGATATTAGATACGTCTATAACGTTATATATCCTGACCTAAGGCAGGCTATCATCTCGGATGCAGCATTTTACAACATTCCTGGCATATCGGCCCCTACTTCTCGGTGGGAACATTATATACGTCTATAACGTATGACAACCTAACCTAACCCATCTAGCCCCTCGCTGGTAATGTTTTACAGAATCCCGTTCGTGTCGTCCCGTACTTCTCAGTTGGGATATTATATACGTCTATAGCGTTATATATCCTAACCTAAGGCAGGCTAACATCTCGGATGCAGTATTTTACAACATTCCTGGCTTATCGGCCGATACTTCGCGGTGGGAACATTATATACGTCTATAACGTAATATAACCTATCCTAACACATCTAGCCCCTCGTGGTAATGTTTTACAGAATCCGGTCCGTGTTGTCCCGTACATCTCGGTTGGGATATTATATACGTCTATAGCGTTACATATCCTAACCTAAGGCAGGCTAACATCTCGGATATAGTATTTTACAACATTCCTGGCGCATCGGCCTCTAGTTCTCGGTGGGAACATTATATTCGTCTATAACGTAATATAACCTAACCTAACACATCTAGCCCCTCGTGGTAATGTTTTACAGAATCCGCTTCGTGTTGTGCCGTACATCTCGGTTGGGATATTATATACGTCTATAGCGTTATATATCCTAACCTAAGGCAGGCTGTCATCTCGGATGCAGTAATTTACAACATTCCTGGCATATCGGCCCCTACTTCTCGGTGGGAACATTATATACGTCTATAACGTATGACAACCTAACCTAACCCATCTAGCCCCTCGCTGGTAATGTTTTGCAGAATCCCGTTCTTGTCGTCCCGTACATCTCGGTTGGGATATTAGATACGTCTATAACGTTATATATCCTGACCTAAGGCAGGCTATCATCTCGGATGCAGTATTTCAGAACATTCCTGGCATATCGGCCCCTACTTCCCGGTGGGAACATTACATACGTCTATAACGTATGACAACCTAACCTAACCCATCTAGCCCCTCGCTGGTAATTTTTTGCAGAATCCCGTTTGTGTCGTGCCGTACATGTCGGTTGGGATATTAGATACGTCTATAACGTTATATATCCTGACCTAAGGCAGGCTATCATCTCGGATGCAGTATTTTACAACATTCCTGGCATATCGGCCCCTACTTCTCGGTGGGAACATTATATACGTCTATAACGTATGACAACCTAACCTAACCCATCTAGCCCCTCGCTGGTAATGTTTGACAGAAACCCGTTCGTGTCGTTCCCTACATCTCCGTTGGGATATTATATACGTCTATAGCGTTATATATACGAACCTAAGGCTGGTTATCATCTCGGATGCAGTATTTTACAAGATTCCTGGCGTATCGGCAACTACTTCTCGGTGGGAACATTATATAGGTCTATAACGTAATATAACCTATCTTAACACATCTAGACCCTCGCTGGTAATGTTTTACAGAATCCCGGTCGTATCGACCCGTACGTCTCGGTTGGGACATTATATACGTCTACAGCGTTATATATCCTAACCTAAGTCAGGCTAGCATCTCGGATATAGCATTTTACAACATTTCTGGCGCATCGGCCTCTACTTCGCGGTGGGAACATTATATTCGTCTATAACGTAATATAACCTAACCTAACCCATCTAGCCCCTCGCTGGTAATGTTTTGCAGAATCCCGTTCGTGTCGTCCCGTACATCTCTGTTGGGATATTATATACGTCTACAGCGTTATATATCCTAACCTTAGGCAGGCTAACATCTCGGATGCAGTATTGTACAACATTCCTGGCGTATCGGCCCATACTTCTCGGTGGGAACATTATATACGTCTATAACGCAACATAACCTACCCTAACCCATCTAGCCCCTCGCTCGTAGTTTTACAGAATCCGGTTCGTGTCGTCCCGTACATCTCGGTTGGGATATTATATACGTCTATAGCGTTATATATCCCAACCTAAGGCAGGCTAACATCTTGGATGCAGTATTTTACAACATTCCTGGCGTATCGGCCGATACTTCGCGGTGGGAACATTATATACGTCTATAACGTAATATAACCTATCCTAACCCATCTAGCCCCTCGCTGGTAATGTTTTACAGAATCCCGTTCCTGTCGTCCCGTACGTCTCGCTTGGGACATTTTCTACGTCTAGAGCGTTATATATCCTAACCGAAGGCAGGCTAACATCTCGGATATAGTATTTTACAACATTCCTGGCGCATCGGCCTCTACTTCTCGGTGGGAACATTATATTCGTCTATAACGTAATATAACCTAACCTAACACATCTAGCCCCTCGTGGTAATGATTTACAGAATCCGGTTCGTGTCGTCCCGTACATCTCGGTTGGGATATTATATACGTCTATAACGTTATATATCGTGACCTAAGGCAGGCTATCATCTCGGATGCAGTATTTCACAACATTCCTGGCATATCGGCCCCTACTTCCCGGTGGGATCATTATATACGTCTATAACGTATGACAACCTAACCTAACCCATCTAGCCCCTCGCTGGTAATGTTTTGCAGAATCCCGTTTGTGTCGTCCCGTACATGTCGGTTGGGATATTAGATACGTCTATAACGTTATATATCCTGACCTAAGGCAGGCTATCATCTCGGATGCAGCATTTTACAACATTCCTGGCATATCGGCCCCTACTTCTCGGTGGGAACATTATATACGTCTATAACGTATGACAACCTAACCTAACCCATCTAGCCCCTCGCTGGTAATGTTTTACAGAATCCCGTTCGTGTCGTCCCGTACTTCTCAGTTGGGATATTATATACGTCTATAGCGTTATATATCCTAACCTAAGGCAGGCTAACATCTCGGATGCAGTATTTTACAACATTCCTGGCTTATCGGCCGATACTTCGCGGTGGGAACATTATATACGTCTATAACGTAATATAACCTATCCTAACACATCTAGCCCCTCGTGGTAATGTTTTACAGAATCCGGTCCGTGTTGTCCCGTACATCTCGGTTGGGATATTATATACGTCTATAGCGTTATATATCCTAACCTAAGGCAGGCTAACATCTCGGATATAGTATTTTACAACATTCCTGGCGCATCGGCCTCTAGTTCTCGGTGGGAACATTATATACGTCTATAACGTATGACAACCTAACCTAACCCATCTAGCCCCTCGCTGGTAATGTTTTGCAGAATCCCGTTCGTGTCGTCCCGTACATCTCGGTTGGGATATTAGATACGTCTATAACGTTATATATCCTGACCTAAGGCAGGCTATCATCTCGGATGCAGTATTTCACAACATTCCTGGCATATCGGCCCCTACTTCCCGGTGGGAACATTACATACGTCTATAACGTATGACAACCTAACCTAACCCATCTAGCCCCTCGCTGGTAATGTTTTGCAGAATCCCGTTTGTGTCGTGCCGTACATGTCGGTTGGGATATTAGATACGTCTATAACGTTATATATCCTGACCTAAGGCAGGCTATCATCTCGGATGCAGTATTTTACAACATTCCTGGCATATCGGCCCCTACTTCTCGGTGGGAACATTATATACGTCTATAACGTATGACAACCTAACCTAACCCATCTAGCCCCTCGCTGGTAATGTTTGACAGAAACCCGTTCGTGTCGTTCCCTACATCTCCGTTGGGATATTATATACGTCTATAGCGTTATATATACTAACCTAAGGCTGGTTATCATCTCGGATGCAGTATTTTACAAGATTCCTGGCGTATCGGCAACTACTTCTCGGTGGGAACATTATATAGGTCTATAACGTAATATAACCTATCTTAACACATCTAGACCCTCGCTGGTAATGTTTTACAGAATCCCGGTCGTATCGACCCGTACGTCTCGGTTGGGACATTATATACGTCTACAGCGTTATATATCCTAACCTAAGTCAGGCTAACATCTCGGATATAGCATTTTACAACATTTCTGGCGCATCGGCCTCTACTTCGCGGTGGGAACATTATATTCGTCTATAACGTAATATAACCTAACCTAACCCATCTAGCCCCTCGCTGGTAATGTTTTGCAGAATCCCGTTCGTGTCGTCCCGTACATCTCTGTTGGGATATTATATACGTCTACAGCGTTATATATCCTAACCTTAGGCAGGCTAACATCTCGGATGCAGTATTGTACAACATTCCTGGCGTATCGGCCCATACTTCTCGGTGGGAACATTATATACGTCTATAACGCAACATAACCTACCCTAACCCATCTAGCCCCTCGCTCGTAGTTTTACAGAATCCGGTTCGTGTCGTCCCGTACATCTCGGTTGGGATATTATATACGTCTATAGCGTTATATATCCCAACCTAAGGCAGGCTAACATCTTGGATGCAGTATTGTACAACATTCCTGGCGTATCGGCCGATACTTCGCGGTGGGAACATTATATACGTCTATAACGTAATATAACCTATCCTAACCCATCTAGCCCCTCGCTGGTAATGTTTTACAGAATCCCGTTCCTGTCGTCCCGTACGTCTCGCTTGGGACATTTTCTACGTCTAGAGCGTTATATATCCTAACCGAAGGCAGGCTAACATCTCGGATATAGTATTTTACAACATTCCTGGCGCATCGGCCTCTACTTCTCGGTGGGAACATTATATTCGTCTATAACGTAATATAACCTAACCTAACACATCTAGCCCCTCGTGGTAATGATTTACAGAATCCGGTTCGTGTCGTCCCGTACATCTCGGTTGGGATATTATATACGTCTATAACGTTATATATCGTGACCTAAGGCAGGCTATCATCTCGGATGCAGTATTTCACAACATTCCTGGCATATCGGCCCCTACTTCCCGGTGGGATCATTATATACGTCTATAACGTATGACAACCTAACCTAACCCATCTAGCCCCTCGCTGGTAATGTTTTGCAGAATCCCGTTTGTGTCGTCCCGTACATGTCGGTTGGGATATTAGATACGTCTATAACGTTATATATCCTGACCTAAGGCAGGCTATCATCTCGGATGCAGCATTTTACAACATTCCTGGCATATCGGCCCCTACTTCTCGGTGGGAACATTATATACGTCTATAACGTATGACAACCTAACCTAACCCATCTAGCCCCTCGCTGGTAATGTTTTACAGAATCCCGTTCGTGTCGTCCCGTACTTCTCAGTTGGGATATTATATACGTCTATAGCGTTATATATCCTAACCTAAGGCAGGCTAACATCTCGGATGCAGTATTTTACAACATTCCTGGCTTATCGGCCGATACTTCGCGGTGGGAACATTATATACGTCTATAACGTAATATAACCTATCCTAACACATCTAGCCCCTCGTGGTAATGTTTTACAGAATCCGGTCCGTGTTGTCCCGTACATCTCGGTTGGGATATTATATACGTCTATAGCGTTATATATCCTAACCTAAGGCAGGCTAACATCTCGGATATAGTATTTTACAACATTCCTGGCGCATCGGCCTCTAGTTCTCGGTGGGAACATTATATACGTCTATAACGTATGACAACCTAACCTAACCCATCTAGCCCCTCGCTGGTAATGTTTTGCAGAATCCCGTTCGTGTCGTCCCGTACATCTCGGTTGGGATATTAGATACGTCTATAACGTTATATATCCTGACCTAAGGCAGGCTATCATCTCGGATGCAGTATTTCACAACATTCCTGGCATATCGGCCCCTACTTCCCGGTGGGAACATTACATACGTCTATAACGTATGACAACCTAACCTAACCCATCTAGCCCCTCGCTGGTAATGTTTTGCAGAATCCCGTTTGTGTCGTGCCGTACATGTCGGTTGGGATATTAGATACGTCTATAACGTTATATATCCTGACCTAAGGCAGGCTATCATCTCGGATGCAGTATTTTACAACATTCCTGGCATATCGGCCCCTACTTCTCGGTGGGAACATTATATACGTCTATAACGTATGACAACCTAACCTAACCCATCTAGCCCCTCGCTGGTAATGTTTGACAGAAACCCGTTCGTGTCGTTCCCTACATCTCCGTTGGGATATTATATACGTCTATAGCGTTATATATACTAACCTAAGGCTGGTTATCATCTCGGATGCAGTATTTTACAAGATTCCTGGCGTATCGGCAACTACTTCTCGGTGGGAACATTATATAGGTCTATAACGTAATATAACCTATCTTAACACATCTAGACCCTCGCTGGTAATGTTTTACAGAATCCCGGTCGTATCGACCCGTACGTCTCGGTTGGGACATTATATACGTCTACAGCGTTATATATCCTAACCTAAGTCAGGCTAACATCTCGGATATAGCATTTTACAACATTTCTGGCGCATCGGCCTCTACTTCGCGGTGGGAACATTATATTCGTCTATAACGTAATATAACCTAACCTAACCCATCTAGCCCCTCGCTGGTAATGTTTTGCAGAATCCCGTTCGTGTCGTCCCGTACATCTCTGTTGGGATATTATATACGTCTACAGCGTTATATATCCTAACCTTAGGCAGGCTAACATCTCGGATGCAGTATTGTACAACATTCCTGGCGTATCGGCCCATACTTCTCGGTGGGAACATTATATACGTCTATAACGCAACATAACCTACCCTAACCCATCTAGCCCCTCGCTCGTAGTTTTACAGAATCCGGTTCGTGTCGTCCCGTACATCTCGGTTGGGATATTATATACGTCTATAGCGTTATATATCCTAACCTAAAGCAGGCTAACATCTCGGATGCAGTATTGTACAACATTCCGGGCGTATCGGCCCATACTTCTCGGTGGGAACATAATATACGTCTATAACGTAACATAACTTAACCTAACCCATCTAGCCCCTCGCTGGTAATGTTTTACAGAATTCCGTTCCTGTCGTCCCGTACGTCTCGGTTGGGACATTTTATACGTCTATAGCGTTATATATCCTATCCTAAGGCAGGCTAACATCTCGGATATAGTATTTTACAACATTACTGGCGTATCGGCCCATAGTTCTCGGTGGGAACATTATATACGTCTATAACGCAACATAACCTACCCTAACCCATCTAGCCCCTCGCTCGTAGTTTTACAGAATCCGGTTAGTGTCATCCCGTACATCTCGGTTGGGATATTATATACGTCTATAGCGTTATATATCCTAACCTAAGGCAGACTATCATCCCGGATGTAGTACTTTACAACATTCCTGTCGTATCGGCAACTACTTCTCGGTGGGAACATTATACACGTCTATAACGTATGACAACCTAACCTAACCCATCTAGCGCCTCGCTGGTAATGTTTTACAGAATCCCGTTCGTGTCGTCCCGTACTTCTCAGTTGGGATATTATATACGTCTATAGCGTTATATATCCTAACCTAAGGCAGGCTAACATCTCGGATGCAGTATTTTACAACATTCCTGGCGTATCGGCCGATACTTCGCGGTGGGAACATTATATACGTCTATAACGTAATATAACCTATCCTCACCCATCTAGCCCCTCGCTGGTAATGTTTTACAGAATCCCGTTCCTGTCGTCCCGTACGTCTCGCTTGGGACATTTTCTACGTCTACAGCGTTATATATCCTAACCGAAGGCAGGCTAACATCTCGGATATAGTATTTTACAACATTCCTGGCGCATCGGCCTCTACTTCTCGGTGGGAACATTATATTCGTCTATAACGTAATATAACCTAACACATCTAGCCCCTCGTGGTAATGTTTTACAGAATCCGGTTCGTGTCGTCCCGTACATCTCGGTTGGGATATTATATACGTCTATAACGTTATATATCCTGACCTAAGGCAGGCTATCATCTCGGATGCAGTATTTCACAACATTCCTGGCATATCGGCCCCTACTTCCCGGTGGGAACATTATATACGTCTATAACGTATGACAACCTAACCTAACCCATCTAGCCCCTCGCTGGTAATGTTTTGCAGAATCCCGTTTGTGTCGTCCCGTACATGTCGGTTGGGATATTAGATACGTCTATAACGTTATATATCCTGACCTAAGGCAGGCTATCATCTCGGATGCAGTATTTTACAACATTCCTGGCATATCGGCCCCTACTTCTCGGTGGGAACATTATATACGTCTATAACGTATGACAACCTAACCTAACCCATCTAGCCCCTCGCTGGTAATGTTTGACAGAAACCCGTTCGTGTCGTTCCCTACATCTCCGTTGGGATATTATATACGTCTATAGCGTTATATATACTAACCTAAGGCTGGTTATCATCTAGGATGCAGTATTCTACAACATTCCTGGCATATCGGCCCCTACTTCTCGGTGGGAACATTATATACGTCTATAACGTATGACAACCTAACCTAACCCATCTAGCCCCTCGCTGGTAATGTTTTGCAGAATCCCGTTCGTGTCGTCCCGTACATCTCTGTTGGGATATTATATACGTCTACAGCGTTATATATCCTGACCTAAGGCAGGCTATCATCTCGGATGCAGTATTTTACAACATTCCTGGCATATCATCCCCTACTTCTCGGTGGGAACATTATATACGTCTATAACGTAACATAACCTAACCTAACCCATCTAGCCCCTCGCTGGTAATGTTTTACAGAATCCCGTTCGTGTCGTCCCGTACATCTCGGTTGGTATATTATATACGACTATAGCGTTATATATCCTAACCTAAGGCAGGTTATCTTCCCGGATGTAGTACTTTACAACATTCCTGGCGTATCGGCAACTACTTGTCGGTGGGAACATTACACACGTCTATAACGTAACATAACCTAATCGAACCAATCTAGACCCTCGCTGGTAATGTTTTACGGAATCCCGTTCGTGTCGTCCCGTACATCTCGGTTGAGATATTATATACGTCTATAGCGTTATATATACTAACCTAAGGCAGGCTATCCTCCCGGATGTAGTATTTTACAGGATTCCTGGCGTATCGGCCCCTACTTCTCGGTGGGAACATTATATAGGTCTATAACGTAATATAACCTATCCTAACACATCTAGTCCCTCGGTGGTAATGTTTCACAGAATCCCGGTCGTGTCGCCCCGTACGTCTCTGTTGGGACATTATATACGTCCACAGCGTAATATATCCTAACCTAAGGCAGGCTAACATCTCGGATATTTTATTTTACAACATTCCTGGCGCATCGGCCTCTACTTCTCGGTGGGTACATTATATTCGTCTATAACGTAATATAACCTAATCTAACCCATCTAGCCCCTCGCTGGTAATGTTTTGCAGAATCCCGTTCGTGTCGTCCCGTACATTTCGGTTGGGATATTATATACGTCTATAGCGTTATATATACTAACCTAAGGCAGGCTATCATCTCGGATGTAGTATTTTACAAGATTCCTGGCGTATCGGCCCATAGTTCTCGGTGGGAACATTATATACGTCTATAACGCAACATAACCTACCCTAACCCATCTAGCCCCTCGCTCGTAGTTTTACAGAATTCGGTTCGTGTCGTCCCGTACATCTCGGTTGGGATATTATATACGTCTATAGCGTTATATATCCTATCCTAAAGCAGGCTAACATCTCGGATGCAGTATTGTACAACATTCCGGGCGTATCGGCCCATACTTCTCGGTGGGAACATAATATACGTCTATAACGTAACATAACTTAACCTAACCCATCTAGCCCCTCGCTGGTAATGTTTTACAGAATTCCGTTCCTGTCGTCCCGTACGTCTCGGTTGGGATATTATATACGTCTATAGCGTTATATATCCTAACCGAAGGCAGGCTAACATCTCGGATATAGTATTTTACAACATTCCTGGCGCATCGGCCTCTACTTCTCGGTGGGAACATTATATTCGTCTATAACGTAATATAACCTAACACATCTAGCCCCTCGTGGTAATGTTTTACTGAATCCGGTTCGTGTCGTCCCGTACATCTCGGTTGGGATATTATATACGTCTATAACGTTATATATCCTGACCTAAGGCAGGCTATCATCTCGGATGCAGTATTTCACAACATTCCTGCCATATCGGCCCCTACTTCCCGGTGGGAACATTATATACGTCTATAACGTATGACAACCTAACCTAACCCATCTAGCCCCTCGCTGGTAATGTTTTGCAGAATCCCGTTTGTGTCGTCCCGTACATGTCGGTTGGGATATTAGATACGTCTATAACGTTATATATCCTGACCTAAGGCAGGCTATCATCTCGGATGCAGTATTTTACAACATTCCTGGCATATCGGCCCCTACTTCTCGGTGGGAACATTATATACGTCTATAACGTATGACAACCTAACCTAACCCATCTAGCCCCTCGCTGGTAATGTTTGACAGAAACCCGTTCGTGTCGTTCCCTACATCTCCGTTGGGATATTATATACGTCTATAGCGTTATATATACTAACCTAAGGCTGGTTATCATCTAGGATGCAGTATTCTACAACATTCCTGGCATATCGGCCCCTACTTCTCGGTGGGAACATTATATACGTCTATAACGTATGACAACCTAACCTAACCCATCTAGCCCCTCGCTGGTAATGTTTTGCAGAATCCCGTTCGTGTCGTCCCGTACATCTCTGTTGGGATATTATATACGTCTACAGCGTTATATATCCTGACCTAAGGCAGGCTATCATCTCGGATGCAGTATTTTACAACATTCCTGGCATATCATCCCCTACTTCTCGGTGGGAACATTATATACGTCTATAACGTAACATAACCTAACCTAACCCATCTAGCCCCTCGCTGGTAATGTTTTACAGAATCCCGTTCGTGTCGTCCCGTACATCTCGGTTGGTATATTATATACGACTATAGCGTTATATATCCTAACCTAAGGCAGGTTATCTTCCCGGATGTAGTACTTTACAACATTCCTGGCGTATCGGCAACTACTTGTCGGTGGGAACATTACACACGTCTATAACGTAACATAACCTAATCGAACCAATCTAGACCCTCGCTGGTAATGTTTTACGGAATCCCGTTCGTGTCGTCCCGTACATCTCGGTTGAGATATTATATACGTCTATAGCGTTATATATACTAACCTAAGGCAGGCTATCCTCCCGGATGTAGTATTTTACAGGATTCCTGGCGTATCGGCCCCTACTTCTCGGTGGGAACATTATATAGGTCTATAACGTAATATAACCTATCCTAACACATCTAGTCCCTCGGTGGTAATGTTTCACAGAATCCCGGTCGTGTCGCCCCGTACGTCTCTGTTGGGACATTATATACGTCCACAGCGTAATATATCCTAACCTAAGGCAGGCTAACATCTCGGATATTTTATTTTACAACATTCCTGGCGCATCGGCCTCTACTTCTCGGTGGGAACATTATATTCGTCTATAACGTAATATAACCTAATCTAACCCATCTAGCCCCTCGCTGGTAATGTTTTGCAGAATCCCGTTCGTGTCGTCCCGTACATTTCGGTTGGGATATTATATACGTCTATAGCGTTATATATACTAACCTAAGGCAGGCTATCATCTCGGATGTAGTATTTTACAAGATTCCTGGCGTATCGGCCCATAGTTCTCGGTGGGAACATTATATACGTCTATAACGCAACATAACCTACCCTAACCCATCTAGCCCCTCGCTCGTAGTTTTACAGAATTCGGTTCGTGTCGTCCCGTACATCTCGGTTGGGATATTATATACGTCTATAGCGTTATATATCCTATCCTAAAGCAGGCTAACATCTCGGATGCAGTATTGTACAACATTCCGGGCGTATCGGCCCATACTTCTCGGTGGGAACATAATATACGTCTATAACGTAACATAACTTAACCTAACCCATCTAGCCCCTCGCTGGTAATGTTTTACAGAATTCCGTTCCTGTCGTCCCGTACGTCTCGGTTGGGATATTATATACGTCTATAGCGTTATATATCCTAACCGAAGGCAGGCTAACATCTCGGATATAGTATTTTACAACATTCCTGGCGCATCGGCCTCTACTTCTCGGTGGGAACATTATATTCGTCTATAACGTAATATAACCTAACACATCTAGCCCCTCGTGGTAATGTTTTACAGAATCCGGTTCGTGTCGTCCCGTACATCTCGGTTGGGATATTATATACGTCTATAACGTTATATATCCTGACCTAAGGCAGGCTATCATCTCGGATGCAGTATTTTACAACATTCCTGGCATATCGGCCCCTACTTCTCGGTGGGAACATTATATACGTCTATAACGTATGACAACCTAACCTAACCCATCTAGCCCCTCGCTGGTAATGTTTGACAGAAACCCGTTCGTGTCGTTCCCTACATCTCCGTTGGGATATTATATACGTCTATAGCGTTATATATACTAACCTAAGGCTGGTTATCATCTAGGATGCAGTATTCTACAACATTCCTGGCATATCGGCCCCTACTTCTCGGTGGGAACATTATATACGTCTATAACGTATGACAACCTAACCTAACCCATCTAGCCCCTCGCTGGTAATGTTTTGCAGAATCCCGTTCGTGTCGTCCCGTACATCTCTGTTGGGATATTATATACGTCTACAGCGTTATATATCCTGACCTAAGGCAGGCTATCATCTCGGATGCAGTATTTTACAACATTCCTGGCATATCATCCCCTACTTCTCGGTGGGAACATTATATACGTCTATAACGTAACATAACCTAACCTAACCCATCTAGCCCCTCGCTGGTAATGTTTTACAGAATCCCGTTCGTGTCGTCCCGTACATCTCGGTTGGTATATTATATACGACTATAGCGTTATATATCCTAACCTAAGGCAGGTTATCTTCCCGGATGTAGTACTTTACAACATTCCTGGCGTATCGGCAACTACTTGTCGGTGGGAACATTACACACGTCTATAACGTAACATAACCTAATCGAACCAATCTAGACCCTCGCTGGTAATGTTTTACGGAATCCCGTTCGTGTCGTCCCGTACATCTCGGTTGAGATATTATATACGTCTATAGCGTTATATATACTAACCTAAGGCAGGCTATCCTCCCGGATGTAGTATTTTACAGGATTCCTGGCGTATCGGCCCCTACTTCTCGGTGGGAACATTATATAGGTCTATAACGTAATATAACCTATCCTAACACATCTAGTCCCTCGGTGGTAATGTTTCACAGAATCCCGGTCGTGTCGCCCCGTACGTCTCTGTTGGGACATTATATACGTCCACAGCGTAATATATCCTAACCTAAGGCAGGCTAACATCTCGGATATTTTATTTTACAACATTCCTGGCGCATCGGCCTCTACTTCTCGGTGGGAACATTATATTCGTCTATAACGTAATATAACCTA
This sequence comes from Xylocopa violacea, assembly GCA_963969225.1. NCBI lineage: Eukaryota > Metazoa > Arthropoda > Insecta > Hymenoptera > Apidae > Xylocopa > Xylocopa violacea. Next base: position 13,482,434 of record CAXAJV010000008.1, on the reverse strand, counting down.
ATCTAACCCATCTAGCCCCTCGCTGGTAATGTTTTGCAGAATCCCGTTCGTGTCGTCCCGTACATTTCGGTTGGGATATTATATACGTCTATAGCGTTATATATACTAACCTAAGGCAGGCTATCATCTCGGATGTAGTATTTTACAAGATTCCTGGCGTATCGGCCCATAGTTCTCGGTGGGAACATTATATACGTCTATAACGCAACATAACCTACCCTAACCCATCTAGCCCCTCGCTCGTAGTTTTACAGAATTCGGTTCGTGTCGTCCCGTACATCTCGGTTGGGATATTATATACGTCTATAGCGTTATATATCCTATCCTAAAGCAGGCTAACATCTCGGATGCAGTATTGTACAACATTCCGGGCGTATCGGCCCATACTTCTCGGTGGGAACATAATATACGTCTATAACGTAACATAACTTAACCTAACCCATCTAGCCCCTCGCTGGTAATGTTTTACAGAATTCCGTTCCTGTCGTCCCGTACGTCTCGGTTGGGATATTATATACGTCTATAGCGTTATATATCCTAACCGAAGGCAGGCTAACATCTCGGATATAGTATTTTACAACATTCCTGGCGCATCGGCCTCTACTTCTCGGTGGGAACATTATATTCGTCTATAACGTAATATAACCTAACACATCTAGCCCCTCGTGGTAATGTTTTACAGAATCCGGTTCGTGTCGTCCCGTACATCTCGGTTGGGATATTATATACGTCTATAACGTTATATATCCTGACCTAAGGCAGGCTATCATCTCGGATGCAGTATTTCACAACATTCCTGGCATATCGGCCCCTACTTCCCGGTGGTAACATTATATACGTCTATAACGTATGACAACCTAACCTAACCCATCTAGCCCCTCGCTGGTAATGTTTTGCAGAATCCCGTTTGTGTCGTCCCGTACATGTCGGTTGAGATATTAGATACGTCTATAACGTTATATATCCTGACCTAAGGCAGGCTATCATCTCGGATTCAGTATTTTACAACATTCCTGGCATATCGGCCCCTACTTCTCGGTGGGAACATTATATACGTCTATAACGTATGACAACCTAACCTAACCCATCTAGCCCCTCGCTGGTAATGTTTGACAGAAACCCGTTCGTGTCGTTCCCTACATCTCCGTTGGGATATTATATACGTCTATAGCGTTATATATACTAACCTAAGGCTGGTTATCATCTAGGATGCAGTATTCTACAACATTCCTGGCATATCGGCCCCTACTTCTCGGTGGGAACATTATATACGTCTATAACGTATGACAACCTAACCTAACCCATCTAGCCCCTCGCTGGTAATGTTTTGCAGAATCCCGTTCGTGTCGTCCCGTACATCTCTGTTGGGATATTATATACGTCTACAGCGTTATATATCCTGACCTAAGGCAGGCTATCATCTCGGATGCAGTATTTTACAACATTCCTGGCATATCATCCCCTACTTCTCGGTGGGAACATTATATACGTCTATAACGTAACATAACCTAACCTAACCCATCTAGCCCCTCGCTGGTAATGTTTTACAGAATCCCGTTCGTGTCGTCCCGTACATCTCGGTTGGTATATTATATACGACTATAGCGTTATATATCCTAACCTAAGGCAGGTTATCTTCCCGGATGTAGTACTTTACAACATTCCTGGCGTATCGGCAACTACTTGTCGGTGGGAACATTACACACGTCTATAACGTAACATAACCTAATCGAACCAATCTAGACCCTCGCTGGTAATGTTTTACGGAATCCCGTTCGTGTCGTCCCGTACATCTCGGTTGAGATATTATATACGTCTATAGCGTTATATATACTAACCTAAGGCAGGCTATCCTCCCGGATGTAGTATTTTACAGGATTCCTGGCGTATCGGCCCCTACTTCTCGGTGGGAGCATTATATAGGTCTATAACGTAATATAACCTATCCTAACACATCTAGCCCCTCGGTGGTAATGTTTCACAGAATCCCGGTCGTGTCGCCCCGTACGTCTCTGTTGGGACATTATATACGTCCACAGCGTTATATATCCTAACCTAAGGCAGGCTAACATCTTGGATATTTTATTTTACAACATTCCTGGCGCATCGGCCTCTACTTCTCGGTGGGAACATTATATTCGTCTATAACGTAATATAACCTAACCTAACACATCTAGCCCCTCGTGGTAATGTTTTACAGAATCCGGTCCGTGTTGTCCCGTACATCTCGGTTGGGATATTATATACGTCTATAGCGTTATATATCCTAACCTAAGGCAGGCTAACATCTCGGATATAGTATTTTACAACATTCCTGGCGCATCGGCCTCTACTTCTCGGTGGGAACATTATATTCGTCTACAACGTAATATAACCTAACCTAACACATCTAGCCCCTCGTGGTAATGTTTTATAGAATCCGGTTCGTGTTGTGCCGTACATCTCGGTTGGGATATTATATACGTATATAGCGTTATATATCCTAACCTAAGGCAGGCTGTCATCTCGGATGCAGTATTTTACAACATTCCTGGCATATCGGCCCCTACTTCACGGTGGGAACATTATACACGTCTATAACGTAACATAACCTAACCTAACCCATCTAGCACCTCGCTGGTAAAATTTTACAGAATCCCGTTCGTGTCGTCCCGTACATTTCTGTTGGGATATTATATACGTCTACAGCGTTATATATCCGAACCTAATGCAGGCTAACATCTCGGATGCATTATTTTACAACATTCCTGGCATATCGGCCCCTACTTCACGGTGGGAACATTGTACACGTCTATAACGTAACATAACCTAACCTAACCCATCTAGCACCTCGCTGGTAAAATTTTACAGAATCCCGTTCGTGTCGTCCCGTACATCTCAGTTGGGATATTATATACGTCTACAGCGTTACATATCCGAACCTAATGCAGGCTAACATCTCGGATGCATTATTGTACAACATTCCTGGCGCATCGGCCTCTACTTCTCGGTGGGAACATTATATTCGTCTATAACATAATATAACCTAACCTAACACATCTAGCCCCTCGTGGTAATGTTTTACAGAATCCGGTTCGTGTTGTGCCGTACATCTCGGTTGGGATATTATATACGTCTATAGCGTTATATATCCTAACCTAAGGCAGGCTGTCATCTCGGATGCAGTAATTTACAACATTCCTGGCATATCGGCCCCTACTTCTCGGTGGGAACATTATATACGTCTATAACGTATGACAACCTAACCTAACCCATCTAGCCCCTCGCTGGTAATGTTTTGCAGAATCCCGTTCGTGTCGTCCCGTACATCTCGGTTGGGATATTAGATACGTCTATAACGTTATATATCCTGACCTAAGGCAGGCTATCATCTCGGATGCAGTATTTTACAACATTCCTGGCATATCATCCCCTACTTCTCGGTGGGAACATTATATACGTCTATACCGTATGACAACCTAACCTAACCCATCGAGCCCCTCGCTGGTAATGTTTTACAGAATCCCGTTCGCGTCATCCCCTACATATCGGTTGGGATATTCTATACGTCTATAGCGTTATATATCCTAACCTAAGGCAGACTATCATCCCGGATGTAGTACTTTACAACACTCCTGTCGTATCGGCAACTACTTCTCGGTGGGAACATTATACACGTCTATAACGTATGACAACCTAACCTAACCCATCTAGCGCCTCGCTGGTAATGTTTTACAGAATCCCGTTCGTGTCGTCTCGTACGTCTCGGTTGGGATATTGTATACTTCTATAGCGTTATATATCCTAACCTAAGGCAGACTAACATCTCGGATGCAGTATTTTAGAACATTCCTGACTTATCGGCCCCTACTTCTCGGTGGGAACATTATATAGGTCTATAACGTAATATAACCTAACCGAACCCATCTAGCACCTCGCTGGTAAAATTTTACAGAATCAAGTTCGTGTCGTCCCGTACATCTCGGTTGGGATATTAGATACGTCTATAACGTTATATATCCTGACCTAAGGCAGGCTATCATCTCGGATGCAGTATTTCACAACATTCCTGGCATATCGGCCCCTACTTCCCGGTGGGAACATTACATACGTCTATAACGTATGACAACCTAACCTAACCCATCTAGCCCCTCGCTGGTAATGTTTTGCAGAATCCCGTTTGTGTCGTCCCGTACATGTCGGTTGGGATATTAGATACGTCTATAACGTTATATATCCTGACCTAAGGCAGGCTACCATCTCGGATGCAGCATTTTACAACATTCCTGGCATATCGGCCTCTACTTCGCGGTGGGAACATTATATACGTCTATAACGTATGACAACCTAACCTAACCCATCTAGCCCCTCGCTGGTAATGTTTGACAGAAACCCGTTCGTGTCGTTCCCTACATCTCCGTTGGGATATTATATACGTCTATAGCGTTATATATACTAACCTAAGGCTGGTTATCATCTCGGATGCAGTATTTTACAACATTCCTGGCATATCGGCCCCTACTTCTCGGTGGGAACATTATATACGTCTATAACGTATGACAACCTAACCTAACCCATCTAGCCCCTCGTTGGTAATGTTTTGCAGAATACCGTTCGTGTCATCCCGTACATCTCTGTTGGGATATTATATACGTCTACAGCGTTATATATCCTAACCTAAGGCCGGTTATCATCTCGGATGTAGTATTTTACAACATTCCTGGCGTATCGGCCCCTACTTCTCGGTGGGAACATTATACACGTCTATAACGTAACATAACCTAATCTAACCCATCTAGCCCCTCGCTGGTAATGTTTTACAGAATCCCGTTCGTGTCGTCCCGTACATCTCGGTTGGGACATTTTATACGTCTATAGCGTTATATATCCGAACCTAAGGCAGGCTATCACCCCGGATGTAGTACATTACAACATTCCTGGCGTATCAGCAACTAATTCTCGGTGGGAGAATTGTACACGTCTATAACGTAACATAACCTAACCTAACCCATCTAGCCCTTCTCTGGTATTGTTTTACAGAATCCCGTTCGTGTCGTCCCGTACATCTCGGTTGGGATATTATATACGTCTATAGCCTTATATATACTAACCTAAGGCAGGCTATCATCTAGGATGTAGTATTTTACAAGATTCCTGGCGTATCGGCCCCTACTTCTCGGTGGGAACATTGTATAGGTCTATAACGTAATATAACCTATCCTAACACATCTAGCCCCTCGCTGGTAATGTTTCACACAATCCCGGTCGTGTCGTCCCGTACGTCTCGGTTGGGACATAATATACGTCCACAGCGTTATACATCCTACCCTAAGGCAGGCTAACATCTCGGATACAGTATTTTACAACATTCCTGGCGTATCGGCCCATACTTCTCGGTGGGAACATTATCTACGTCTATAACGTAACATAACCTAACCTAACCCATCTAGCCCCTCGCTGGTAATGTTTGACAGAAACCCGTTCGTGTCGTTCCCTACATCTCCGTTGGGATATTATATACGTCTATAGCGTTATATATCCTAACCGGAGGCAGGCTAACATCTCGGATATAGTATTTTACAACATTCCTGGAGGATTGGCTTCTACTTCTCGGTGGGAACCTTATATACGTCTGTAACGTGGTATAACCTAACCTAACACATCTAGCCCCTCGCTGGTACTGTTTTACCGAATCCAGTTCGTGGCGTCTCGTACGTCTCGGTTGGGATATTATATACTTCTATAGCGTTATATATCCTAACCTAAGGCAGGCTAACATCTCGGATGCAGTATTTTAGAACATTTCTGGCGTATCGGCCCCTACTTCTCGGTGGGAAAATTATATACGCCTATATCGTATCACAACCCAACCTAACCCATCTAGCCCCTCGCTGGTAATGTTTTACAGAATCCCGTTCCTGTCGTCCCGTACGCCTCGGTTGGGACACTATAAACGTCAACAGCGATATGTATCCTAACTTAAGGCAAGCTAACATCTCGGATGTAGTATTTTACAACATTCCTGGCGTATTGGCCTGTACTTCTCGGTGGGAACATTATACACGTCTATAACGTAACATAACCTAACCTAACCCATCTAGCCCATCGCTGGTAATATTTCACAGAATCCCGTTCGTGTCGACCCGTACGTCTCGGTTGGAATATTATATACGTCTATAGCGTTATATATCCTTACCTAAGGCAGGCTAACATCTCGGATGCAGTATTTTACGCCATTCCTGGCGTATCGGCCCCTACTTCACGGTGTGAACATTGTACACGTCTATAACCTAACATAACCTAACCTAACCCATCTAGCCCCTCGCTGGTAATGTTTCACAGAATCCCGTTCCTGTCGCCCCGTACGTCTCGGCTGGGACATTATATACGTCTACGGCGTTATATATCCTAACCTAAGGCAGGCTAACGTCTCGGATGCAGTAATTTACGCCATTACTGGCGTATCGGTCCCTACTTCAAGGTGGGAACATTATACACGTCTATAACGTAAAATAACCTAACCTAAACCATCAAGCCCCTCGCTGGTAATGTTTTACAGAATCCCGTACGTTTCGTCCCGTACATCTCCGTTGGGATATTATATACGTCTATAGCGTTACATATCCTAACCTAAGGCAGGCTAAGATCTCGGATGTATTATTTTACATCATTCCTGGCGTATCGGCCTCTACTTCCCGGTGGGAACATTATATACGTCTATAACGCAATATAACTTAACCTAACACATCTAGCTAATCCCTGGTAATATTTTACAGAAACCCTTTCGTGTCGTCCCGTACGTCACGGTTGGGACATTGTATACGTCTACAGCGTTATATATCCTAACCTAAGGCAGGCTAACATCTCGGATGCAGAATTTTACAACATTCCTGGCCTATCGGCCCATACTTCTCGGTGGGAACATTATATACGTCTATAACGTAACATAACCTAACCTAACCCATCTAGCCCCTCGCTGGTAATGTTTTACAGAATCCGGTTCGTGTCGTCCCGTACATCTCGGTTGGGATATTATATACGTCTACAGCGTTATATATCCTAACCTAAGGCAGGCTAACATCTCGGATGTTGTATTTTACAACATTCCTGGCGTATCGGCCCCTACTTCTCGGTGGGAACATTATATTCGTCTATAACGTAATATAACCTAGCCTAACACATCTAGCCCCTTGCTGGTAATGTTTTACAGAATCCCGTACGTTTCGTCCCGTACATCTCGGTTGGGATATTTTATACGTCTATAGCGTTATATATCCTAACCTAAGGCAGGCTATCATCTCGGATGTAGTATTTTACAAGATTCCTGGCGTATCGGCCCCTACTTCTCGGTGGGAACATTATATAGGTCTATAACGTAATATAACCTATCTGAACACATCTAGCCCATCGCTGGTAATGTATTTCAGAATCCCGTTCATGTCGTCCCGTACGTCTCGGTTGGGATATTATATACGTCTATAGCGTTATATATCGTAACCTAAGGCAGGCTAACGTCTCGGATGCAGTAACTTACGCCATTACTGGCGTATCGGTCCCTACTTCACGGTTGGAACATTATACACGTCTATAACGTAAAATAACCTAACCTAAACCATCAAGCCCCTCGCTGGTAATGTTTTACAGAATCCCGTACGTTTCGTCCCGTACATCTCGGTTGGGATATTATATACGTCTATAGCGTTATATATCCTAACCTAAGGCAGGCTATCATCTCGGATGTAGTATTTTACAAGATTCCTGGCGTATCGGCCCCTACTTCTCGGTGGGAACATTATATAGGTCTATAACGTAACATAACCAAACCTAACCCATCTAGCCCCTCGCTGGTAATGTTTTATAGAATCCCGTTCCTGTCGTCCCGTACATCTCGGTTGGGATATTATATACGTCTACAGCGATATATATCCTAACGTAAGGCAGGCTAACATCTCGGAAGTATTATTTTACAACATTCCTGGCCTATCGGCCTCTACTTCTCGGTGGGAACATTATATTCGTCTATAACGTAATATAGCCTAACCTAACGCATCTAGCCCCTCGCTGGTAATGTTTTACAGAATCCCGTTTCTGTCGCGCCGTACGTCTCGGTTGGGACATTTTATACGTCTATAGCGTTATATATCCTAACCTAAGGCTGGCTAACATCTCGGATATAGTATTTTACAACATTCCTGGCGTATCGGCCCCTACGCCTCGGTGCGAACATTATATAGGTCTATAACGTAGTATAACATAACCTAACACATCTAGCCCCTCGCTGGTAATGTTTTACAGAATCCCGTTCGTGTCGTCCCGTACGTCTCGGTTGGGATATTATATACGTCTATAGCGTTATATATCCTAACCTAAGGCAGGCTAACATCTCGGATGCAGTATTTTACAACATTCCTGGCGTATCGGCCCATACTTCTCGGTGGGAACATTATGCACGTCTATAACGTAACATAACCTAACCTAACCCATCTAGCCCCTCGCTGGTAATGTTTTACAGAATCCCGTACGTATCGTTCCGTACGTCTCGGTTGGGATATTATATACGTCTATAGCGTTAAATATCCTAACCTAAGGCAGGCTAACATCTCGGATGCAGTATTGTACAACATTCCTGGCGTATCGGCCCATTCTTCTCGGTGGGAACATAATATACGTCTATAACGTAACATAACCTAACCTAACCCATCTAGACCTCGCTGGTATTATTTTACAGAATCCCGTTCGTGACGTCTCGTACATCTCGGTTGGGATATTATATTCGTCTATAGCGTTATATATCCTAACTTAAGGCAGGCTAAGATCTCGGATGTAGTATTTTACATCATTCCTGGCGTATCGGCCTCTACTTCTCGGTGGGAACATTATATAGGTCTATAACGTAGTATAACATAACCTAACACATCTAGCCCCTCGCTGGTAATGTTTTACAGAATCCCGTTCGTGAAGTCTCGTACATCTCGGTTGGAATATTATATACGTCTATAGCGTTATATATCCTTACCTAAGGCAGGCTAACATCTCGGATGCAGTATTTTACGTCATTCCTGGCGTATCGGCCCCTACTTCACGGTGGGAACATTATACACGTCTATAACGTAACATAACCAAACCTAACCCATCTAGACCCACGCTGGTAATATTTCACAGAATCCCGTTCGTATCGTCCCGTACGTCTCGGTTGGGACATTATATACGTCTACAGCGTTATATATCCTAACCTAAGGCAGGCTAACATTTTGGATGCAGTATTTTACGCCATTCCTGGCGTATCGGCCCATACTTCTCGGTGGGAACATTATACACGTCCATAACGTAACATAATCTAACCTAACCCATCTAGCTAATCCCTGGTCATGTTTTACAAAATCCCGTCCGTATCGTTCCGTACGTCTCGGTTGGGACATTTTATACGTCTATAGCGTTATATATCCTAACCTAAGGCTGGCTAACTTCTCGGATATAGTGTTTTACACCATTCCTGGCGTATCGGCCCCTACTTCTCGGTGGGAACATTATACACGTCTATAACGTAACATAACCTAATCTAACCCATCTAGCCCCTCGCTGGTAATGTTTTACAGAATCCCGTTCGTGTCGTCCCGTACATCTCGGTTGGGACATTTTATACGTCTATAGCGTTATATATCCGAACCTAAGGCAGGCTATCACCCCGGATGTAGTACATTACAACATTCCTGGCGTATCAGCAACTAATTCTCGGTGGGAGAATTGTACACGTCTATAACGTAACATAACCTAACCTAACCCATCTAGCCCTTCTCTGGTATTGTTTTACAGAATCCCGTTCGTGTCGTCCCGTACATCTCGGTTGGGATATTATATACGTCTATAGCCTTATATATACTAACCTAAGGCAGGCTATCATCTAGGATGTAGTATTTTACAAGATTCCTGGCGTATCGGCCCCTACTTCTCGGTGGGAACATTGTATAGGTCTATAACGTAATATAACCTATCCTAACACATCTAGCCCCTCGCTGGTAATGTTTCACACAATCCCGGTCGTGTCGTCCCGTACGTCTCGGTTGGGACATAATATACGTCCACAGCGTTATACATCCTACCCTAAGGCAGGCTAACATCTCGGATACAGTATTTTACAACATTCCTGGCGTATCGGCCCATACTTCTCGGTGGGAACATTATCTACGTCTATAACGTAACATAACCTAACCTAACCCATCTAGCCCCTCGCTGGTAATGTTTGACAGAAACCCGTTCGTGTCGTTCCCTACATCTCCGTTGGGATATTATATACGTCTATAGCGTTATATATCCTAACCGGAGGCAGGCTAACATCTCGGATATAGTATTTTACAACATTCCTGGAGGATTGGCTTCTACTTCTCGGTGGGAACCTTATATACGTCTGTAACGTGGTATAACCTAACCTAACACATCTAGCCCCTCGCTGGTACTGTTTTACCGAATACAGTTCGTGGCGTCTCGTACGTCTCGGTTGGGATATTATATACTTCTATAGCGTTATATATCCTAACCTAAGGCAGGCTAACATCTCGGATGCAGTATTTTAGAACATTTCTGGCGTATCGGCCCCTACTTCTCGGTGGGAAAATTATATACGCCTATATCGTATCACAACCCAACCTAACCCATCTAGCCCCTCGCTGGTAATGTTTTACAGAATCCCGTTCCTGTCGTCCCGTACGCCTCGGTTGGGACACTATAAACGTCAACAGCGATATGTATCCTAACTTAAGGCAAGCTAACATCTCGGATGTAGTATTTTACAACATTCCTGGCGTATTGGCCTGTACTTCTCGGTGGGAACATTATACACGTCTATAACGTAACATAACCTAACCTAACCCATCTAGCCCATCGCTGGTAATATTTCACAGAATCCCGTTCGTGTCGACCCGTACGTCTCGGTTGGAATATTATATACGTCTATAGCGTTATATATCCTTACCTAAGGCAGGCTAACATCTCGGATGCAGTATTTTACGCCATTCCTGGCGTATCGGCCCCTACTTCACGGTGTGAACATTGTACACGTCTATAACCTAACATAACCTAACCTAACCCATCTAGCCCCTCGCTGGTAATGTTTCACAGAATCCCGTTCCTGTCGTCCCGTACGTCTCGGCTGGGACATTATATACGTCTACGGCGTTATATATCCTAACCTAAGGCAGGCTAACGTCTCGGATGCAGTAATTTACGCCATTACTGGCGTATCGGTCCCTACTTCAAGGTGGGAACATTATACACGTCTATAACGTAAAATAACCTAACCTAAACCATCAAGCCCCTCGCTGGTAATGTTTTACAGAATCCCGTACGTTTCGTCCCGTACATCTCCGTTGGGATATTATATACGTCTATAGCGTTACATATCCTAACCTAAGGCAGGCTAAGATCTCGGATGTATTATTTTACATCATTCCTGGCGTATCGGCCTCTACTTCCCGGTGGGAACATTATATACGTCTATAACGCAATATAACTTAACCTAACACATCTAGCTAATCCCTGGTAATATTTTACAGAAACCCTTTCGTGTCGTCCCGTACGTCACGGTTGGGACATTGTATACGTCTACAGCGTTATATATCCTAACCTAAGGCAGGCTAACATCTCGGATGCAGAATTTTACAACATTCCTGGCCTATCGGCCCATACTTCTCGGTGGGAACATTATATACGTCTATAACGTAACATAACCTAACCTAACCCATCTAGCCCCTCGCTGGTAATGTTTTACAGAATCCCGTTTCTGTCGCGCCGTACGTCTCGGTTGGGACATTTTATACGTCTATAGCGTTATATATCCTAACCTAAGGCTGGCTAACATCTCGGATATAGTATTTTACAACATTCCTGGCGTATCGGCCCCTACGCCTCGGTGCGAACATTATATAGGTCTATAACGTAGTATAACATAACCTAACACATCTAGCCCCTCGCTGGTAATGTTTTACAGAATCCCGTTCGTGTCGTCCCGTACGTCTCGGTTGGGATATTATATACGTCTATAGCGTTATATATCCTAACCTAAGGCAGGCTAACATCTCGGATGCAGTATTTTACAACATTCCTGGCGTATCGGCCCATACTTCTCGGTGGGAACATTATGCACGTCTATAACGTAACATAACCTAACCTAACCCATCTAGCCCCTCGCTGGTAATGTTTTACAGAATCCCGTACGTATCGTTCCGTACGTCTCGGTTGGGATATTATATACGTCTATAGCGTTAAATATCCTAACCTAAGGCAGGCTAACATCTCGGATGCAGTATTGTACAACATTCCTGGCGTATCGGCCCATTCTTCTCGGTGGGAACATAATATACGTCTATAACGTAACATAACCTAACCTAACCCATCTAGACCTCGCTGGTATTATTTTACAGAATCCCGTTCGTGACGTCTCGTACATCTCGGTTGGGATATTATATTCGTCTATAGCGTTATATATCCTAACTTAAGGCAGGCTAAGATCTCGGATGTAGTATTTTACATCATTCCTGGCGTATCGGCCTCTACTTCTCGGTGGGAACATTATATAGGTCTATAACGTAGTATAACATAACCTAACACATCTAGCCCCTCGCTGGTAATGTTTTACAGAATCCCGTTCGTGAAGTCTCGTACATCTCGGTTGGAATATTATATACGTCTATAGCGTTATATATCCTTACCTAAGGCAGGCTAACATCTCGGATGCAGTATTTTACGTCATTCCTGGCGTATCGGCCCCTACTTCACGGTGGGAACATTATACACGTCTATAACGTAACATAACCAAACCTAACCCATCTAGACCCACGCTGGTAATATTTCACAGAATCCCGTTCGTATCGTCCCGTACGTCTCGGTTGGGACATTATATACGTCTACAGCGTTATATATCCTAACCTAAGGCAGGCTAACATTTTGGATGCAGTATTTTACGCCATTCCTGGCGTATCGGCCCATACTTCTCGGTGGGAACATTATACACGTCCATAACGTAACATAATCTAACCTAACCCATCTAGCTAATCCCTGGTCATGTTTTACAAAATCCCGTCCGTATCGTTCCGTACGTCTCGGTTGGGACATTTTATACGTCTATAGCGTTATATATCCTAACCTAAGGCTGGCTAACTTCTCGGATATAGTGTTTTACACCATTCCTGGAGGATCGGCTTCTACTTCTCGGTGGGAACATTATATACGTCTATAACGTAATATAACCTAACCTAACACATCTAGCCCCTCGCTGCTAATATTTCACAGAATCCCGTTGGTGTCGTCCCGTACGTCTCGGTTGGGATATTATATACGTCTATACCGTTATATATCCTAACCTAAGGCAGGCTATCATCTCGGATGTAGTATTTTACGCCATTTCTGGCGTATCGGCCCCTACTTCTCGGTGGGAACATTATACACGTCTATAACGTAACATAACCTAACCTAACCCATCTAGCCCCTCGCTGGTAATGTTTTACAGAATCCCGTTCCTGTCGTCCCGTACATCTCGGTTGGGATATTATATACGTCTACAGCGATATATATCCTAACGTAAGGCAGGCTAACATCTCGGAAGTAGTATTTTACAACATTCCTGGTGTATCGGCCTCTACTTCTCGGTGGGAACATTATATTCGTCTATGACGTAATATAACCTAACCTAACACATCTTGCCCCTCGCTGGTAATGTTTTACAGAAACCCGTTCGTGACGTCCCGTACGTCTCGGTTGGGTCACTATATACGTCTACAGCGTTATATATCGTAACCTAACGCAGGCTAACATCTCGGATGCAGTATTTTACAACATTCCTGGCGTATCGGCCCATACTTCTCGGTGGGAACATTATATGCGTCTATAACGTAACATACTCTAACCTAACCCATCTAGCCCCTTGCTGGAAATGTTTTACAGAATCCCGTTTCTGTCGCGCCGTACGTCTCGGTTGGGACATTTTATACGTTTAATGCGTTATATATCCTAAATTAAGACAGGCTAACATCTCGGATATAGTATTTTACAACATTCCTGGAGGATCGGCTTCTACTTCTCGGTGGGAACATTATATACGTCTATAACGTAATATAACCTGACCTAACACATCTAGCCCCTCGCTGGTAAGGTTTTACAGAATCCCGTTCGTGTCGTCCCGTACTTCTCGGTTGGGACACTATATACGTCTACAGCGTTATATATCCTAACCTAACGCAGGCTAACATATCGGATATAGTATTTTACATCATTCCTGGATGATCGGCTTCTACTTCTCGGTGGGAACATTTTATACGTCTATAACGTAATATAACCTGACCTAACACATCTAGCCCCTCGCTGGTAATGTTTTATAGAATCCCGTTCGTGCCGTCCCGTACGTCTCGGTTGGGACATTATATACGTCTATAGCGTTATATATCCTAACCTAAGGCAGGCTAACATCTCGGATAGAGTATTTTACAACATTCCTGGCGTATCGGCCCATACTTCTCGGTGGGAACATTATATACCTCCATAACGTAACATACTCTAATCTAACCCATCTAGCCCCTTGCTGGAAATGTTTTACAGAATCCCGTTTCTGTCGCCCCGTACGTCTCGGTTGGGACATTTTATACGTTTAATGCGTTATATATCCTAACCTAAGGCAGGCTAACATCTCGGATATAGTATTTTACAACATTCCTGGAGGATCGGCCTCTACTTCTCGGTGGGAACATTATATTCGTCTATGACGTAATATAACCTAACCTAACCCATCTAGCCCATCGCTGGTAATATTTCACAGAATCCCGTTCGTGTCGTCCCGTACGTCTCGGTTGGGATATTATATACGTCTATAGCGTTATATATCCTAACCGAAGGCAGGCTAACATCTGGGATATAGTAGTTTAGAACATTTCTGGCGCATCGGCCTCTACTTCGCGGTGGGAACATTATATTCGTCTATAACGTAATATAACCTAACCTAACCCATCTAGCGCCTCGCTGGTAATATTTCACAGAATCCCGTTCGTGTCGTCCCGTACGTCTCGGTTGGGATATTATATACGTCTATAGCGTTATATATCCTAACCGAAGGCAGGCTAACATCTCGGATATAGTATTTTACAACATTCCTGGCGCATCGGCCTCTACTTCTCGGTGGGAACATTATATTCGTCTATAACTTAATATAACCTAACCTAACACACCTAGCCCCTCGTGGTAATGTTTTACAGAATCCGGATCGTGTCGTCCCGTACATCTCGGTTGGGATATTATATACGTCTATAGCGTTATATATTCTGACCTAAGGCAGGCTATCATCTCGGATGCAGTATTTTACAACATTCCGGTCATATCGGACCCTACTTGTCGGTGGGAACATTGTATACGTCCATAACGTATCACAACCTAACCTAACCCATCTAGCCCCTCGCTGGTAATGTTTTACAGAATCCCGTTCCTCTCGTCCCGTACATCTCAGTTGGGATATTATATACGTCTATAGCGTTATATATCCTAACCCAAGGCAGGCTATCATCTTGGATGTAGTATTTTACAACATTCCTGACCTATCGGCCTCTACTTCTCGGTGGGAACATTATATAGGTCTATAACGTAATATAACCTAACCTAACCCATCTAGCACTTCGCTGGTAAAATTTTACAGAATCAAGTTCGTGTCGTCCCGTACATCTCGGTTGAGATATTAGATACGTCTATAACGTTATATATCCTGACCTAAGGCAGGCTAACATCTTGGATGCAGTATTGTACAACATTCCTGGCGTATCGGCCCATACTTCTCGGTGGGAACATTATACACGTCTTTAACGTAACATAACCTAACCTAACCAATCTAGACCCTCGCTGGTAATGTTTTACGGAATCCCGTTCGTGTCGTCCCGTACATCTCGGTTGGGATATTATATACGTCTATAGCGTTATATATACTAACCTAAGGCAGGCTATCATCTCGGATGTAGTATTTTACACGATTCCTGGCGTATCGGCCCATAGTTCTCGGTGGGAACATTATATACGTCTATAACGCAACATAACCTACCCTAACCCATCTAGCCCCTCGCTCGTAGTTTTACAGAATCCGGTTAGTGTCGTCCCGTACATCTCGGATGGGATATTATATACGTCTATAGCGTTATATATCCTAACCTAAGGCAGACTATCATCCCGGATGTAGTACTTTACAACATTCCTGTCGTATCGGCAACTACTTCTAGGTGGGAACAATATACACGTCTATAACGTATGACAACCTAACCTAACCCATCTAGCGCCTCGCTGGTAATGTTTTACAGAATCCCGTTCGTGTCGTCCCGTACTTCGCGGTTGGGATATAATATACGTCTATAGCGTTATATATCCTAACCTAAGGCAGGCTAACATCTCGGATGCAGTATTTTACAACATTCCTGGCGTATCGGCCGATACTTCGCGTTGGGAACATTATATACGTCTATAACGTAATATAACCTATCCTAACCCATCTAGCCCCTCGCTGGTAATGTTTTACAGAATCCCGTTCCTGTCGTCCCGTACGTCTCGCTTGGGACATTTTATACGTCTATAGCGTTATATATCCTAACCGCAGGCAGGCTAACATCTCAGATATAGTATTTTACAACATTCCTGGAGGATTGGCTTCTACTTCTCGGTGGGAACCTTATATACGTCTGTAACGTGGTATAACCTAACCTAACACATCTAGCCCCTCGCTGGTACTGTTTTACCGAATCCAGTTCGTGGCGTCTGGTACGTCTCGGTTGGGATATTATATACTTCTATAGCGTTATATATCCTAACCTAAGGCAGGCTAACATCTCGGATGCAGTATTTTAGAACATTTCTGGCGTATCGGCCCCTACTTCTCGGTAGGAACATTATATACGCCTATATCGTATCACAACCCAACCTAACCCATCTAGCCCTTCACTAGTAATGTTTTACAGAATCCCGTTCCTGTCGTCCCGTACGCCTCGGTTGGGACACTATAAACGTCTACAGCGATATGTATCCTAACTTAAGGCAGGCTAACATCTCGGATGTAGTATTTTACAACATTCCTGGCGTATCGGCCCCTACTTCACGGTGTGAACATTGTACACACTATAACGTAACATAACCTAACCTAACCCATCTAGCCCCTCGCTGGTAATGTTTTACAGAATCCCGTTCCTGTCGTCCCGTACATCTCGGCTGGGACATTATATACGTCTACGGCGTTATATATCCTAACCTAAGGCAGGCTAACGTCTCGGATGCAGTAATTTACGCCATTACTGGCGTATCGGTCCCTACTTCACGGTGGGAACATTATACACGTCTATAACGTAAAATAACCTAACCTAAACCATCAAGCCCCTCGCTGGTAATGTTTTACAGAATCCCGTACGTTTCGTCCCGTACATCTCGTATGGGATATTATATACGTCTATAGCGTTATATATACTAACCTAAGGCAGGCTATCATCTCGGATGTAGTATTTTACACGATTCCTGGCGTATCGGCCCATAGTTCTCGGTGGGAACATTATATACGTCTATAACGCAACATAACCTACCCTAACCCATCTAGCCCCTCGCTCGTAGTTTTACAGAATCCGGTTAGTGTCGTCCCGTACATCTCGGTAGGGATATTATATACGTCTATAGCGTTATATATCCTAACCTAAGGCAGGCTATCATCTCGGATGCAGTATTTTACAACATTCCTGGCGTATCGGCCCATACTTCTCGGTGGGAACATTATGCACGTCTATAACGTAACATAACCTAACCTAACCCATCTAGCCCCTCGCTGGTAATGTTTTACAGAATCCCGTACGTATCGTTCCGTACGTCTCGGTTGGGATATTATATACGTCTATAGCGTTATATATCCTAACCTAAGGCAGGCTAACATCTCGGATGCAGTATTGTACAACATTCCTGGCGTATCGGCCCATTCTTCTCGGTGGGAACATAATATACGTCTATAACGTAACATAACCTAACCTAACCCATCTAGACCTCGCTGGTATTATTTTACAGAATCCCGTTCGTGACGTCTCGTACATCTCGGTTGGGATATTATATTCGTCTATAGCGTTATATATCCTAACCTAAGTCAGGCTAAGATCTCGGATGTAGTATTTTACATCATTCCTGGCGTATCGGCCTCTACTTCTCGGTGGGAACATTATATACGTCTATAACGCAATATAACCTAACTTAGCACATCTAGCTAATCCCTGGTAATATTTTCCAGAAACCCGTTCGTGTCGTCCCGTACGTGACGGTTGGGACATTATATACGTCTACAGCGTTATATATCCTAACCTAAGGCAAGCTAACATCTCGGATGCAGTATTTTACGCCATTCCTGGCGTATCGGCCCCTACTTCTCGGTGGGAACATTATATAGGTCTATAACGTAGTATAACATAACCTAACACATCTAGCCCCTCGCTGGTAATGTTTTACAGAATCCCGTTCGTGACGTCTCGTACATCTCGGTTGGAATATTATATACGTCTATAGCGTTATATATCCTTACCTAAGGCAGGCTAACATCTCGGATGCAGTATTTTACGCCATTCCTGGCGTATCGGCCCCTACTTCACGGTGGGAACATTATACACGTCTATAACGTAACATAACCAAACCTAACCCATCTAGACCCACGCTGGTAATATTTCACAGAATCCCGTTCGTATCGTCCCGTACGTCTTGGTTGGGACATAATATACGTCTACAGCGGTATATATTCTAACCTAAGGCAGGCTAACATCTCGGATGCAGTATTTTACAACATTCCTGGCGTATCGGCCCATACTTCTCGGTGGGAACATTATATACGTCTACAACGTAATATAACCTAACCTATCACATCTGGCCCCTCGCTGGTAATGTTTTACAGAATCCCGTTCGTGTCGTCCCGTTCTTCTCGGTTGGGACACTATATACGTCTACAGCGTTATATATCCTAACCTAACGCAGGCTAACATATCGGATATAGTATTTTACATCATTCCTGGAGGATCGGCTTCTACTTCTCGGTGGGAACATTTTATACGTCTATAACGTAATATAACCAGACCTAACACATCTAGCCCCTCGCTGGTATTGTTTTATAGAATCCCGTTCGTGCCGTCCCGTACGTCTCGGTTGGGACATTATATACGTCTATAGCGTTATATATCCTAACCTAAGGCAGGCTGACATCTCGGATGCAGTATTTTACAACATTCCTGGCGTATCGGCCCATACTTCTCGGTGGGAACATTATACACGTCTATAACGTAACTTAATCCAACCTCACCCATCTAGCCCCTCGCTGGTAATATTTCACAGAATCCCGTTCGTGTCGTCCCTTTCGTCTCGGTTGGGACATTATATACGTCTACAGCGTTATATATCCTAACGTAAGGCAGGCTAACATCTCGGAAGTAGTATTTTACAACATTCCTGGCGTATCCGCCTCTACTTCTCGGTAGCAACATTATATTCGTCTATAACGTAATATAACATAACCTAACACATCTCTCCCCTCGTTGGTAATGTTTTACAGAATCCCGGTCGTGTCTTCCCGTACGTTTCGGTTGGGACATTATATACGTGTATAGCGTTATATATCCTAACCTAAGGCAGGCTAACATCTCGGATGCAGTATTGTACTCCATTCCTGGCGTACCGGCCCCTACTTCACGGTGGGAGCATTATACACGTATATAACGTAACATAATCTAACCTAACCCATCTAGCCCCTCGCTGGTAATGCTTTACAGAATCCCGTTCTTGTCGTCCCGTACGGCTCGGTTGGGACATTTTATACGTCTACAGCGATATATATCCTAACCTAACGCAGGCTGACATCTCGGATATAGTATTTTACAACATTCCTGGAGGATCGGCTTCTACTTCTCGGTGGGAACATTATATACGCCTATAACGTAATATAACCTAACCTAAACCATCTAGCCCCTCGCTGGTAATGTTTTATAGAATCCAGTTCGTTTCGTCCCGTACATCTCGGTTGGGATATTATATACGTCTATAGCGTTATATATCCTAACGTAAGGCAGGCTAACATCTCGGAAGTAGTATTTTACAACATTCCTGGCGTACCGGCCTCTACTTCTCGGTGGGAACATTATATTCGTCTATAACGTAACATAACCTAACCTAACACATCTAGCCCCTCGCTGGTAATGTTTTATAGAATCCCGTTCGTTTCGTCACGTACATCTCGGTTGGGATATTATATACGTCTATAGCGTTATATATCCTAACGTAAGGCAGGCTAACATCTCGAAAGTAGTATTTTACAACATTCCTGGCGTATCGGCCTCTACTTCTCGGTGGGAACATTATATTCGTCTATAACGTAACATAACCTAACCTAACACATCTAGCCCCTCGCTGGTAATGTTTTACAGAATCCCGTTCGTGACATCCGCTAGATCTCGGTTGGAATATTATATGCGTCTATAGCATTATATATCCTAACCTAAGGCAGGCTATCATCTCGGATGCAGTATTGTACAACATTCCTGGCGTATCGGCCCATATTTCTCGGAAGGAACATAATATAAGTCTATAACGTAACATAACCTAATCTAACATATCTAGACCCTCGCTGGAAATGTTTTACAGAATCCCGGTCGTGTCGCCCCGTACTTCTCGGTTGGGACATTATATACGTCTACAGCGTTATATATCCTAACCTAAGTCAGGCTAACATATTGAATATAGTATTTTACAACATTCCTGGCGCATCGGCAACTACTTCTCGGTGGGAACATTATATACGCCTATAACGTAATATAACCTAACCTAAACCATCTAGCCCCTTGCTGGTAATGTTTTATAGGATCCCGTTCGTTTCGTCACGTACGTCTCGGTTGGGATATTATATACGTCTATAGCGTTATATATCCTAACGTAAGGCAGGCTAACATCTCGGAAGTAGTATTTTACAACATTCCTGGCGTATCGGCCTCTACTTCTCGGTGGGAACATTATATTCGTCTATAACGTAATATAACCTAACCTAACACATCTAGCCCCTCGCTGGTAATGCTTTACAGAATCCCGTTCTTGTCGTCCCGTACGTCTCGGTTGTGATATTATATACGTCTATAGCGTTGTATATCCTAACCTAAGGCAGGCTACCATCTCGGATGTAGTATTTTACAACATTCCTGCCTTATCGGCCCCTACTTCTCGGTGGGAACATTATATAGGTCTATAACGTAATATAACCTAACCTAACCCATCTAGCCCCTCGCTGGGAATATTTTACAGAATCCCGTTCATGTCGTCCCGTACATCTCAGTGGGAACATTATACACTTCTATAACGTAACATAACCTAACTTAACCCATCTAGCCCCTCGCTGGTAATGTTTTACAGAATCCCGTTCGTGTCGTCCCGTACATCTCGGTTGGGATATTATATGCGTCTATAGCCTTATACATACTAACCTAAGGCAGGCTATCATCTTGGCTGTAGTATTTTACAAGATTCCTGGCGTATCGGCCCCTACTTCTCGGTGGGAACTATATATAGGTCTATAACGTAACATAATCTAACCTAACCCATCTAGCCCCTCGCTCGTAATGTTTTACAGAATCCCGTTCTTGTCGTCCCGTACGTCTCGGTTGTGATATTATATACGTCTATAGCGTTATATATCCTAACCTAAGGCAGGCTATCATCTCGGATGTAGTATTTTACAACATTCCTGACGTATCGGCCCCTACTTATCCGTGGAAACATTATATATGTCTATAACGTAATATAACCTAACTTAACACATCTAGCCCCTCGCTGGTAATGTTTTACAGAATCCCGTCCCTGTCGTCCCGTACGTCTCGGTGGGGACATTTTATACGTCTACAGCGATATATATCCTAACCTAACGCAGGCTAACATCTCGGATATAGTATTTTACAACATTCCTGGAGGATCGGCTTCTACTTCTCGGTGGGAACATTACATACGCCTATAACGTAATATAACCTAACCTAAACCATCTAGCCCCTCGCTGGTAATGTTTTATAGAATCCCGTTCGTTTCGTCCCGTACATCTCTGTTGGGATGTTATATACGTCTATAGCGTTATACATCCTAACCTAAGGCAGGCTAACATCTCGGATGCAGTATTTTACAACATTCCTGGCGTATCGGCCCATACTTCTCGGTGGGAACATTATATGCGTCTATAACGTAACATACTCTAACCTAACCCATCTAGCCCCTCGCTGGTAATGTTTTACAGCATCCCGTTCCTGTCGTCCCGTACGTCTCGGTTGGGATATTATATACGTCTACAGCGATATGTATCCTAACGTAAGGCAGGCTAACATCTCAGAAGTAGTATTTTACCACATTCCTGGCGTATCGGCCTCTACTTCTCGGTGGGAACATTATATAGGTCTATAACGTAATATAACCTAACCTAACCCATCTAGCCCCTCGCTGGTAATGCTTTACAGAATCCCGTTCGTGTCGTCCCGTACATCTCGGTTGGGATATTATATGCGTCTATAGCCTTATACATACTAACCTAAGGCAGGCTATCATCTTGGATGTAGTATTTTACAAGATTCCTGGCGTATCGGCCCCTACTTCTCGGTGGGAACATTATACACGTCTATAATGTAACATAGCCTAACCTGACCCATCTAGCCCCTCGCTGGTAATATTTCACAGAATCCCGTTCGTGTCGACACGTACGTCTCCGTTGGGGCATTATATACGTCTATAGCGTTATATATCCTAACCTAAGGCAGGCTATCATCTCGGATGTAGTATTTTACAACATTCCTGCCTTATCGGCCCCTACTTCTCGGTGGGGACATTATATTCGACTATAACGTAATATAACCTAACTTAACACTTCTAGCCCCTCGCTGGTAATGTTTTAGAGAATCGGGTTCGTGACGTCTCGTACATCTCGGTTGGAATATTATATACGTCTATAGCGTTATATATCCTAACCTAAGGCAGGCTAACATCTCGGATGCAGTATTGTACTCCATTCCTGGCGTACCGGCCCCTACTTCACGGTGGGAGCATTATACACGTATATAACGTAACATTATCTAACCTAACCCATCTAGCCCCTCGCTGGTAATGCTTTACAGAATCCCGTTCTTGTCGTCCCGTACGTCTCGGTTGTGATATTATATACGTCTATAGCGTTGTATATCCTAACCTAAGGCAGGCTACCATCTCGGATGTAGTATTTTACAACATTCCTGCCTTATCGGCCCCTACTTCTCGGTGGGAACATTATATAGGTCTATAACGCAATATAACCTAACCTAACCCATCTAGCCCCTCGCTGGGAATATTTTACAGAATCCCGTTCATGTCGTCCCGTTCATCTCAGTGGGAAAATTATACACGTCTATAACGTAACATAACCTAACTTAACCCATCTAGCCCCTCGCTGGTAATGTTTTACAGAATCCCGTTCCTGTCGTCCCGTACGTCTCGGTTGGGATATTATATACGTCTATAGCGTTATATATCCTAACGTAAGGCAGGCTAACATCTCGGAAGTAGTATTTTACAACATTCATGGCGTATCGGCCTCTACTCCTCGGTGGGAACATTATATTCGTGTATAACGTAATATAACCTAACCTAACACATCTAGCCCCTCGCTGGTAATGTTTTACAGAATCCCGTTCCTGTCGTCCCGTACGTCTCGGTTGGTATATTATATACGTCTATAGCATTATATATCCTAACCTAAGGCAGGCTATCATCTCGGATGCAGTATTGTACAACATTCCTGGCGTATCGGCCCATATTTCTCGGAGGGAACATAATATACGTCTATAACGTAACATAACCTAACCTAACATATCTAGACCCTCGCTGGTAATGTTTTACAGAATCCCGGTCGTGTCGCCCCGTACGTCTCGGTTGGGACATTATATACGTCTACAGCGTTATATATCCTAACCTAAGTCAGGCTAACATATTGAATATAGTATTTTACAACATTCCTGGCGCATCGGCAACTACTTCTCGGTGGGAACATTATATACGCCTATAACGTAATATAACCTAACCTAAACCATCTAGCCCCTTGCTGGTAATGTTTTATAGAATCCCGTTCGTTTCGTCACGTACGTCTCGGTTGGGATATTATATACGTCTATAGCGTTATATATCCTAACGTAAGGCAGGCTAACATCTCGGAAGTAGTATTTTACAACATTCCAGGCGTATCGGCCTCTACTTCTCGGTGGGAACATTATATTCGTCTATAACGTAATATAACCTAACCTAACACTTCTAGCCCCTCGCCGGTAATGTTTTACAGAATCGGGTTAGTGACGCCTCGTACATCTCGGTTGGAATATTATATACGTCTATAGCGTTATATATCCTAACCTAAGGCAGGCTAACATCTCGGATGCAGTATTTTACGCCATTCCTGGCGTATCGGCCCCTACTTCACGGTGGGAACATTATACACGTCTATAATGTAACATAGCCTAACCTGACCCATCTAGCCCCTCGCTGGTAATATTTCACAGAATCCCGTTCGTGTCGACACGTACGTCTCGGTTGGTGCATTATATACGTCTATAGCGTTATATATCCTAACCTAAGGCAGGCTATCATCTCGGATGTAGTATTTTACAACATTCCTGCCTTATCGGCCCCTACCTCTCGGTGGGAACATTATATAGGTCTATAACGTAATATAACCTAACCTAACCCATCTAGCCCCTCGCTGGTAATGCTTTACAGAATCCCGTTCGTGTCGTCCCGTACATCTCGGTTGGGATATTATATGCGTCTATAGCCTTATACGTACTAACCTAAGGCAGGCTATCATCTTGGATGTAGTATTTTACAAGATTCCTGGCGTATCGGCCCCTACTTCTCGGTGGGAACATTATACACGTCTATAATGTAACATAGCCTAACCTGACCCATCTAGCCCCTCGCTGGTAATATTTCACAGAATCCCGTTCGTGTCGACACGTACGTCTCCGTTGGGGCATTATATACGTCTATAGCGTTATATATCCTAACCTAAGGCAGGCTATCATCTCGGATGTAGTATTTTACAACATTCCTGCCTTATCGGCCCCTACTTCTCGGTGGGGACATTATATTCGACTATAACGTAATATAACCTAACTTAACACTTCTAGCCCCTCGCTGGTAATGTTTTAGAGAATCGGGTTCGTGACGTCTCGTACATCTCGGTTGGAATATTATATACGTCTATAGCGTTATATATCCTAACCTAAGGCAGGCTAACATCTCGGATGCAGTATTGTACTCCATTCCTGGCGTACCGGCCCCTACTTCACGGTGGGAGCATTATACACGTATATAACGTAACATTATCTAACCTAACCCATCTAGCCCCTCGCTGGTAATGCTTTACAGAATCCCGTTCTTGTCGTCCCGTACGTCTCGGTTGTGATATTATATACGTCTATAGCGTTGTATATCCTAACCTAAGGCAGGCTACCATCTCGGATGTAGTATTTTACAACATTCCTGCCTTATCGGCCCCTACTTCTCGGTGGGAACATTATATAGGTCTATAACGCAATATAACCTAACCTAACCCATCTAGCCCCTCGCTGGGAATATTTTACAGAATCCCGTTCATGTCGTCCCGTTCATCTCAGTGGGAAAATTATACACGTCTATAACGTAACATAACCTAACTTAACCCATCTAGCCCCTCGCTGGTAATGTTTTACAGAATCCCGTTCCTGTCGTCCCGTACGTCTCGGTTGGGATATTATATACGTCTATAGCGTTATATATCCTAACGTAAGGCAGGCTAACATCTCGGAAGTAGTATTTTACAACATTCATGGCGTATCGGCCTCTACTCCTCGGTGGGAACATTATATTCGTGTATAACGTAATATAACCTAACCTAACACATCTAGCCCCTCGCTGGTAATGTTTTACAGAATCCCGTTCCTGTCGTCCCGTACGTCTCGGTTGGTATATTATATACGTCTATAGCATTATATATCCTAACCTAAGGCAGGCTATCATCTCGGATGCAGTATTGTACAACATTCCTGGCGTATCGGCCCATATTTCTCGGAGGGAACATAATATACGTCTATAACGTAACATAACCTAACCTAACATATCTAGACCCTCGCTGGTAATGTTTTACAGAATCCCGGTCGTGTCGCCCCGTACGTCTCGGTTGGGACATTATATACGTCTACAGCGTTATATATCCTAACCTAAGTCAGGCTAACATATTGAATATAGTATTTTACAACATTCCTGGCGCATCGGCAACTACTTCTCGGTGGGAACATTATATACGCCTATAACGTAATATAACCTAACCTAAACCATCTAGCCCCTTGCTGGTAATGTTTTATAGAATCCCGTTCGTTTCGTCACGTACGTCTCGGTTGGGATATTATATACGTCTATAGCGTTATATATCCTAACGTAAGGCAGGCTAACATCTCGGAAGTAGTATTTTACAACATTCCAGGCGTATCGGCCTCTACTTCTCGGTGGGAACATTATATTCGTCTATAACGTAATATAACCTAACCTAACACTTCTAGCCCCTCGCCGGTAATGTTTTACAGAATCGGGTTAGTGACGCCTCGTACATCTCGGTTGGAATATTATATACGTCTATAGCGTTATATATCCTAACCTAAGGCAGGCTAACATCTCGGATGCAGTATTTTACGCCATTCCTGGCGTATCGGCCCCTACTTCACGGTGGGAACATTATACACGTCTATAATGTAACATAGCCTAACCTGACCCATCTAGCCCCTCGCTGGTAATATTTCACAGAATCCCGTTCGTGTCGACACGTACGTCTCGGTTGGTGCATTATATACGTCTATAGCGTTATATATCCTAACCTAAGGCAGGCTATCATCTCGGATGTAGTATTTTACAACATTCCTGCCTTATCGGCCCCTACCTCTCGGTGGGAACATTATATAGGTCTATAACGTAATATAACCTAACCTAACCCATCTAGCCCCTCGCTGGTAATGCTTTACAGAATCCCGTTCGTGTCGTCCCGTACATCTCGGTTGGGATATTATATGCGTCTATAGCCTTATACGTACTAACCTAAGGCAGGCTATCATCTTGGATGTAGTATTTTACAAGATTCCTGGCGTATCGGCCCCTACTTCTCGGTGGGAACATTATATAGGTCTATAACGTAACATAATCTAACCTAACCCATCTAGCCCCTCGCAGGTAATGTTTTACAGAATCCCGTTCCTGTCGTCCCGTACATCTCGGTTGGGATATTATATACGTCTACAGCGATATATATCCTAACGTAAGGCAGGCTAACCTCTCGGAAGTAGTATTTTACAACATTCCTGGCGTATAGGCCTCTACTTCTCGGTGGGAACATTATATTCGTCTATAACGTAATATAACCTAACCTAACACTTCCAGGCCCTCGCCGGTAATGATTTACAGAATCGGGTTCGTGACATCTCCTACATCTCGGTTGGAATATTATATACGTCTATAGCGTTATATATCCTAACCTAAGGCAGGCTAACATCACGGATGCAGTATTTTACGCCATTCCTGGCGTATCGGCCCCTACTTCACGGTGGGAACATTATACACGTCTATAATGTAACATAGCCTAACCTAACCCATCTAGCCCCTCGCTGGTAATATTTCACAGAATCACGTTCTTGTCGTCCCATACGTCTCGGTTGTGATATTATATACGTCTATAGCGTTATATATCCTAACCTAAGGCAAGCTATCATCTCGGATGTAGTATTTTACAACATTCCTGGCGCATCGGCAACTACTTCTCGGTGGGAACATTATATACGCCTATAACGTAATATAACCTAACTTAAACCATCTAGCCCCTTGCTGGTAATGTTTTATAGAATCCCGTTCGTTTCGTCACGTACATCTCGGTTGTGATATTATATACGTCTATAGCGTTATATATCCTAACCTAAGGCAGGCTATCATCTCGGATGTAGTATTTTACAACATTCCTGGCGCATCGGCAACTACTTCTCGGTGGGAACATTATATACGCCTATAATGTAATATAACCTAACCTAAACCATCTAGCCCCTTGCTGGTAATGTTTTATAGAATCCCGTTCGTTTCGTCACGTACATCTCGGTTGTGATATTATATACGTCTATAGCGTTATATATCCTAACCTAAGGGAGGCTAACATCTCGGATGCAGTATTGTACGCCATTCCTGGCGTACCGGCCCCTACTTCACGGTGGGAACATTATACACGTATATAACGTAACATAATCTAACCTAACCAATCTAGCCCCTCGCTGGTAATGTTTTACAGAATCCCGTTCCTGTCGTCCAGTACGTCTCGGTTGGGATATTATATACGTCTATAGCGTTATATATCCTAACGTAAGGCAGGCTAACATCTCGGAAGTAGTATTTTACAACATTCATGGCGTATCGGCCTCTACTCCTCGGTGGGAACATTATATTCGTGTATAACGTAATATAACCTAACCTAACACATCTAGCCCCTCGCTGGTAATGTTTTACAGAATCCCGTTCCTGTCGTCCCGTACGTCTCGGTTGGTATATTATATACGTCTATAGCATTATATATCCTAACCTAAGGCAGGCTATCATCTCGGATGCAGTATTGTACAACATTCCTGGCGTATCGGCCCATATTTCTCGGAGGGAACATAATATACGTCTATAACGTAACATAACCTAACCTAACATATCTAGACCCTCGCTGGTAATGTTTTACAGAATCGGGTTCGTGACGCCTCGTACATCTCGGTTGGAATATTATATACGTCTATAGCGTTATATATCCTAACCTAAGGCAGGCTAACATCTCGGATGCAGTATTTTACGCCATTCCTGGCGTATCGGCCCCTACTTCACGGTGGGAACATTATACACGTCTATAATGTAACATAGCCTAACCTGACCCATCTAGCCCCTCGCTGGTAATATTTCACAGAATCCCGTTCGTGTCGACACGTACGTCTCGGTTGGTGCATTATATACGTCTATAGCGTTATATATCCTAACCTAAGGCAGGCTATCATCTCGGATGTAGTATTTTACAACATTCCTGCCTTATCGGCCCCTACCTCTCGGTGGGAACATTATATAGGTCTATAACGTAATATAACCTAACCTAACCCATCTAGCCCCTCGCTGGTAATGCTTTACAGAATCCCGTTCTTGTCGTCCCGTACGTCTCGGTTGTGATATTATATACGTCTATAGCGTTGTATATCCTAACCTAAGGCAGGCTACCATCTCGGATGTAGTATTTTACAACATTCCTGCCTTATCGGCCCCTACTTCTCGGTGGGAACATTATATAGGTCTATAACGCAATATAACCTAACCTAACCCATCTAGCCCCTCGCTGGGAATATTTTACAGAATCCCGTTCATGTCGTCCCGTACATCTCAGTGGGAAAATTATACACGTCTATAACGTAACATAACCTAACTTAACCCATCTAGCCCCTCGCTGGTAATGTTTTACAGAATCCCGTTCGTGTCGTCCCGTACATCTCGATTGGGATTTTATATGCGTCTATAGCCTTATACATACTAACCTAAGGCAGGCTATCATCTTGGATGTAGTATTTTACAACATTCCTGGAGGATCGGCTTCTACTTCTCGGTGGGAACATTATATACGCCTATAACGTAATATAACCTAACCTAAACCATCTAGCCCCTCGCTGGTAATGTTTTACAGAATCCCGTCCCTGTCGTCCCGTACGTCCCGGTTGGGATATTATATACGTCTACAGCGATATGTATCCTAACGTAAGGCAGGCTAACATCTCAGAAGTAGCATTTTACCACATTCCTGGCGTATCGGACTCTACTTCTCGGTGGGAACATTATATTCGTCTATAACGTAATATAACCTAACCTAACACATCTAGCCCCTCGCTGGTAATGTTTTACAGAATCCCGTTCGTGACATCCGCTACATCTCGGTTGGAATATTATATACGACTATAGCATTATATATCCTAACCTAAGGCAGGCTATCATCTCGGATGCAGTATTTTACAACATTCCTGGCGTATCGGCCGATAATTCTCGGTGGGAACATTATATGCGTCTATAACGTAACATACTCTAACCTAACCCATCTAGCCCCTCGCTGGTAATGTTTTACAGAATCCCGTTCCTGTCGTCCCGTACATCTCGGTTGGGATATTATATACGTCTACAGCGATATATATCCTAACGTAAGGCAGGCTAACATCTCGGAAGTAGTATTTTACAACATTCCTGGCGTATCGGCCTCTACTTCTCGGTGGGAACATTATATTCGTCTATAACGTAATATAACCTAACCTAACACTTCTAGCCCCTCGCCGGTAATGTTTTACAGAATCGGGTTCGTGACGTCTCGTACATCTCGGTTGGAATATTATATACGTCTATAGCGTTATATATCCTAACCTAAGGCAGGCTAACATCTCGGATGCAGTATTTTACGCCATTCCTGGCGTATCGGCCCCTACTTCACGGTGGGAACATTATACACGTCTATAATGTAACATAGCCTAACCTGACCCATCTAGCCCCTCGCTGGTAATATTACACAGAATCCCGTTCGTGTCGACACGTACGTCTCGGTTGGGGCATTATATACGTCTATAGCGTTATATATCCTAACCTAAGGCAGGCTATCATCTCGGATGTAGTATTTTACAACATTCCTGCCTTATCGGCCCCTACTTCTCGGTGGGAACATTATATAGGTCTATAAAGTAATATAACCTAACCTAACCCATCTAGCCCCTCGCTGGTAATGTTTTACAGAATCCCGTTCGTGTCGTCCCGTACATCTCGGTTGGGATATTATATGCGTCTATAGCCTTATACATACTAACCTAAGGCAGGCTATCATCTTGGATGTAGTATTTTACAAGATTCCTGGCGTATCGGCCCCTACTTCTCGGTGGGAACATTATATAGGTCTATAACGTAACATAATCTAACCTAACCCATCTAGCCCCTCGCAGGTAATGTTTTACAGAATCCCGTTCTTGTCGTCCCGTACGTCTCGGTTGTGATATTATATACGTCTATAGCGTTATACATCCTAACCTAAGGCAGGCTAACATCTCGGATGCAGTATTTTACAACATTCCTGGCGTATCGGCCGATACTTCTCGGTGGGAACATTATATGCGTCTATAACGTAACATACTCTAACCTAACCCATCTAGCCCCTCGCTGGTAATGTTTTACAGAATCCCGTTCCTGTCGTCCCGTACATCTCGGTTGGGATATTATATACGTCTACAGCGATATATATCCTAACGTAAGGCAGGCTAACCTCTCGGAAGTAGTATTTTACAACATTCCTGGCGTATAGGCCTCTACTTCTCGGTGGGAACATTATATTCGTCTATAACGTAATATAACCTATCCTAACACTTCCAGCCCCTCGCCGGTAATGATTTACAGAATCGGGTTCGTGACATCTCGTACATCTCGGTTGGAATTATATATACGTCTATAGCGTTATATATCCTAACCTAAGGCAGGCTAACATCACGGATGCAGTATTTTACGCCATTCCTGGCGTATCGGCCCCTACTTCACGGTGGGAACATTATACACGTCTATAATGTAACATAGCCTAACCTAACCCATCTAGCCCCTCGCTGGTAATATTTCACAGAATCACGTTCTTGTCGTCCCATACGTCTCGGTTGTGATATTATATACGTCTATAGCGTTATATATCCTAACCTAAGGCAGGCTATCATCTCGGATGTAGTATTTTACAACATTCCTGGCGCATCGGCAACTACTTCTCGGTGGGAACATTATATACGCCTATAACGTAATATAACCTAACTTAAACCATCTAGCCCCTTGCTGGTAATGTTTTATAGAATCCCGTTCGTTTCGTCACGTACATCTCGGTTGTGATATTATATACGTCTATAGCGTTATATATCCTAACCTAAGGCAGGCTATCATCTCGGATGTAGTATTTTACAACATTCCTGGCGCATCGGCAACTACTTCTCGGTGGGAACATTATATACGCCTATAACGTAATATAACCTAACCTAAACCATCTAGCCCCTCGCTGGTAATGTTTTATAGAATCCCGTTCCTTTCGTCCCGTACATCTCGGTTGGGATATTATATACGTCTATAGCGTTATACATCCTAACCTAAGGCAGGCTAACATCTCGGATGCAGTATTTTACAACATTCCTGGCGTATCGGCCGATACTTCTCGGTGGGAACATTATATGCGTCTATAACGTAACATACTCTAACCTAACCCATCTAGCCCCTCGCTGGTAATGTTTTACGGAATCACGTTCTTGTCGTCCCGTACGTCTCGGTTGTGATATTATATACGTCTATAGCGTTATATATCCTAACCTAAGGCAGGCTATCATCTCGGATGTAGTATTTTACAACATTCCTGGCGCATCGGCAACTACTTCTCGGTGGGAACATTATATACGCCTATAATGTAATATAACCTAACCTAAACCATCTAGCCCCTTGCTGGTAATGTTTTATAGAATCCCGTTCGTTTCGTCACGTACATCTCGGTTGTGATATTATATACGTCTATAGCGTTATATATCCTAACCTAAGGGAGGCTAACATCTCGGATGCAGTATTGTACGCCATTCCTGGCGTACCGGCCCCTACTTCACGGTGGGAACATTATACACGTATATAACGTAACATAATCTAACCTAACCAATCTAGCCCCTCGCTGGTAATGTTTTACAGAATCCCGTTCCTGTCGTCCCGTACGTCTCGGTTGGGATATTATATACGTCTATAGCGTTATATATCCTAACGTAAGGCAGGCTAACATCTCGGAAGTAGTATTTTACAACATTCATGGCGTATCGGCCTCTACTCCTCGGTGGGAACATTATATTCGTGTATAACGTAATATAACCTAACCTAACACATCTAGCCCCTCGCTGGTAATGTTTTACAGAATCCCGTTCCTGTCGTCCCGTACGTCTCGGTTGGTATATTATATACGTCTATAGCATTATATATCCTAACCTAAGGCAGGCTATCATCTCGGATGCAGTATTGTACAACATTCCTGGCGTATCGGCCCATATTTCTCGGAGGGAACATAATATACGTCTATAACGTAACATAACCTAACCTAACATATCTAGACCCTCGCTGGTAATGTTTTACAGAATCCCGGTCGTGTCGCCCCGTACGTCTCGGTTGGGACATTATATACGTCTACAGCGTTATATATCCTAACCTAAGTCAGGCTAACATATTGAATATAGTATTTTACAACATTCCTGGCGCATCGGCAACTACTTCTCGGTGGGAACATTATATACGCCTATAACGTAATATAACCTAACCTAAACCATCTAGCCCCTTGCTGGTAGTGTTTTATAGAATCCCGTTCGTTTCGTCACGTACGTCTCGGTTGGGATATTATATACGTCTATAGCGTTATATATCCTAACGTAAGGCAGGCTAACATCTCGGAAGTAGTATTTTACAACATTCCTGGCGTATCGGCCTCTACTTCTCGGTGGGAACATTATATTCGTCTATAACGTAATATAACCTAACCTAACACTTCTAGCCCCTCGCCGGTAATGTTTTACAGAATCGGGTTCGTGACGCCTCGTACATCTCGGTTGGAATATTATATACGTCTATAGCGTTATATATCCTAACCTAAGGCAGGCTAACATCTCGGATGCAGTATTTTACGCCATTCCTGGCGTATCGGCCCCTACTTCACGGTGGGAACATTATACACGTCTATAATGTAACATAGCCTAACCTGACCCATCTAGCCCCTCGCTGGTAATATTTCACAGAATCCCGTTCGTGTCGACACGTACGTCTCGGTTGGTGCATTATATACGTATATAGCGTTATATATCCTAACCTAAGGCAGGCTATCATCTCGGATGTAGTATTTTACAACATTCCTGCCTTATCGGCCCCTACTTCTCGGTGGGAACATTATATAGGTCTATAACGTAATATAACCTAACCTAACCCATCTAGCCCCTCGCTGGGAATATTTTACAGAATCCCGTTCTTGTCGTCCCGTACGTCTCGGTTGTGATATTATATACGTCTATAGCGTTATATATCCTAACCTAAGGCAGGCTACCATCTCGGATGTAGTATTTTACAACATTCCTGACGTATCGGCCCATACTTATCCGTGGAAACATTATATAGGTCTATAACGTAATATAACCTAACTTAACACATCTAGCCCCTCGCTGGTAATGTTTTAGAGAATCCCGTCCCTGTCGTCCCGTACGTCTCGGTTGGGACATTTTATACGTCTACAGCGATATATATCCTAACCTAACGCAGGCTAACATCTCGGATATAGTATTTTACAACATTCCTGGAGGATCGGCTTCTACTTCTCGGTGGGAACATTACATACGTCTATAACGTAATATAACCTAACCTAAACCATCTAGCCCCTCGCTGGTAATGTTTTATAGAATCCCGTTCGTTTCGTCCCGTACATCTCGGTTGGGATATTATATACGTCTATAGCGTTATACATCCTAACCTAAGGCAGGCTAACATCTCGGATGCAGTATTTTATAACATTCCTGGCGTATCGGCCCATACTTCTCGGTGGCAACATTATATGCGTCTATAACGTAACATACTCTAACCTAACCCATCTAGCCCCTCGCTGGTAATGTTTTACAGAATCCCGTTCCTGTCGTCCCGTACATCTCGGTTGGGATATTATATACGTCTTCAGCGATATATATCCTAACGTAAGGCAGGCTAACATCTCGGAAGTAGTATTTTACAACATTCCTGGCGTATCGGCCTCTACTTCTCGGTGGGAACATTATATTCGTCTATAACGTAACATAACCTAACCTAACACATCTAGCCCCTCGCTGGTAAAGTTTTACAGAATCCCATTCGTGACATCCGCTACATCTCGGTTGGAATACTATATACGTCTATAGCACTATATATTCTAACCTAAGGCAGGCTATCATCTCGGATGCAGTATTGTACAACATTCCTGGCGTATCGGCCCATATTTCTCGGAGGGAACATAATATACGTCTATAACGTAACATAACCTAACCTAAACCATCTAGCCCCTTGCTGGTAATGTTTTATAGAATCCCGTTCGTTTCGTCACGTACGTCTCGGTTGGGATATTATATACGTCTATAGCGTTATATATCCTAACGTAAGGCAGGCTAACATCTCGGAAGTAGTATTTTACAACATTCCTGGCGTATCGGCCTCTACTTCTCGGTGGGAACATTATATTCGTCTATAACGTAATATAACCTAACCTAACACTTCTAGCCCCTCGCCGGTAATGTTTTACAGAATCGGGTTCGTGACGTCTCGTACATCTCGGTTGGAATATTATACGTCTATAGCGTTATATATCCTAACCTAAGGCAGGCTAACATCTCGGATGCAGTATTTTACGCCATTCCTGGCGTATCGGCCCCTACTTCACGGTGGGAACTATATATTCGTCTATAACGTAATATAACCTAACCTAACGCATCTAGCCCCTCGCTGGTAATGTTTTATAGAATCCCGTTCGTTTCGTCACGTACATCTCGGTTGGGATATTATATCCGTCTATAGCGTTATATATGCTAACCAAAGGCAGGCTAACATCTCGGAAGTAGTATTTTACAACATTCCTGACGTATCGGCCCCTACTTATCCGTGGAAACATTATATAGGTCTATAACGTAATATAACCTAACTTAACACATCCTGCCAGTCGCTGGTAATGTTTTACAGAATCCCGTCCCTCTCGTCCCGTACGTCTCGGTTGGGTCATTTTATACGCCTACAGCGATATATATCCTAACCTAAGGCAGGCTAATATCTCGGATATAGTATTTTACAACATTCCTGGAGGATCGGCTTCTACTTCTCGGTGGGAACATTATACACGTCTATAATGTAACATAGCCTAACCTGACCCATCTAGCCCCTCGCTGGTAATATTTCACAGAATCCCGTTCGTGTCGACACGTACGTCTCGGTTGGTGCATTATATACGTATATAGCGTTATATATCCTAACCTAAGGCAGGCTATCATCTCGGATGTAGTATTTTACAACATTCCTGCCTTATCGGCCCCTACTTCTCGGTGGGAACATTATATAGGTCTATAACGTAATATAACCTAACCTAACCCATCTAGCCCCTCGCTGGGAATATTTTACAGAATCCCGTTCTTGTCGTCCCGTACGTCTCGGTTGTGATATTATATACGTCTATAGCGTTATATATCCTAACCTAAGGCAGGCTACCATCTCGGATGTAGTATTTTACAA
The DNA here is from genome assembly GCA_963969225.1 of Xylocopa violacea. Lineage (NCBI taxonomy): Eukaryota > Metazoa > Arthropoda > Insecta > Hymenoptera > Apidae > Xylocopa > Xylocopa violacea. The sequence continues at coordinate 13,446,071 of CAXAJV010000008.1, read as the reverse complement.
CATTCCTGACGTATCGGCCCATACTTATCCGTGGAAACATTATATAGGTCTATAACGTAATATAACCTAACTTAACACATCTAGCCCCTCGCTGGTAATGTTTTAGAGAATCCCGTCCCTGTCGTCCCGTACGTCTCGGTTGGGACATTTTATACGTCTACAGCGATATATATCCTAACCTAACGCAGGCTAACATCTCGGATATAGTATTTTACAACATTCCTGGAGGATCGGCTTCTACTTCTCGGTGGGAACATTACATACGTCTATAACGTAATATAACCTAACCTAAACCATCTAGCCCCTCGCTGGTAATGTTTTATAGAATCCCGTTCGTTTCGTCCCGTACATCTCGGTTGGGATATTATATACGTCTATAGCGTTATACATCCTAACCTAAGGCAGGCTAACATCTCGGATGCAGTATTTTATAACATTCCTGGCGTATCGGCCCATACTTCTCGGTGGCAACATTATATGCGTCTATAACGTAACATACTCTAACCTAACCCATCTAGCCCCTCGCTGGTAATGTTTTACAGAATCCCGTTCCTGTCGTCCCGTACATCTCGGTTGGGATATTATATACGTCTTCAGCGATATATATCCTAACGTAAGGCAGGCTAACATCTCGGAAGTAGTATTTTACAACATTCCTGGCGTATCGGCCTCTACTTCTCGGTGGGAACATTATATTCGTCTATAACGTAACATAACCTAACCTAACACATCTAGCCCCTCGCTGGTAAAGTTTTACAGAATCCCATTCGTGACATCCGCTACATCTCGGTTGGAATACTATATACGTCTATAGCACTATATATTCTAACCTAAGGCAGGCTATCATCTCGGATGCAGTATTGTACAACATTCCTGGCGTATCGGCCCATATTTCTCGGAGGGAACATAATATACGTCTATAACGTAACATAACCTAACCTAAACCATCTAGCCCCTTGCTGGTAATGTTTTATAGAATCCCGTTCGTTTCGTCACGTACGTCTCGGTTGGGATATTATATACGTCTATAGCGTTATATATCCTAACGTAAGGCAGGCTAACATCTCGGAAGTAGTATTTTACAACATTCCTGGCGTATCGGCCTCTACTTCTCGGTGGGAACATTATATTCGTCTATAACGTAATATAACCTAACCTAACACTTCTAGCCCCTCGCCGGTAATGTTTTACAGAATCGGGTTCGTGACGTCTCGTACATCTCGGTTGGAATATTATATACGTCTATAGCGTTATATATCCTAACCTAAGGCAGGCTAACATCTCGGATGCAGTATTTTACGCCATTCCTGGCGTATCGGCCCCTACTTCACGGTGGGAACTATATATTCGTCTATAACGTAATATAACCTAACCTAACGCATCTAGCCCCTCGCTGGTAATGTTTTATAGAATCCCGTTCGTTTCGTCACGTACATCTCGGTTGGGATATTATATCCGTCTATAGCGTTATATATGCTAACCAAAGGCAGGCTAACATCTCGGAAGTAGTATTTTACAACATTCCTGACGTATCGGCCCCTACTTATCCGTGGAAACATTATATAGGTCTATAACGTAATATAACCTAACTTAACACATCCTGCCAGTCGCTGGTAATGTTTTACAGAATCCCGTCCCTCTCGTCCCGTACGTCTCGGTTGGGATATTATATACGTCTATAGCGTTATATATCCTAACGTAAGGCAGGCTAACATCTCGGAAGTAGTATTTTACAACATTCCTGGCGTATCGGCCTCTACTCCTCGGTGGGAACATTATATTCGTCTATAACGTAATATAACCTAACCTAATACATCTAGCCCCTCGCTGGTAATGTTTTACAGAATCCCGTTCGTGTCGTCCCGTACATCTCTGTTGGAATATTATATACGTCTACAGCGATATGTATCCTAACGTAAGGCAGGCTAACATATTGGATATAGTATTTTACAACATTCCTGGCGCATCGGCAACTACTTTTCGGTGGGAACATTGTATACGCCTATAACGTAATATAACCTAACCTAAACCATCTAGCCCCTTGCTGGTAATGTTTTATAGAATCCCGTTCGTTTCGTCACGTACGTCTCGGTTGGGATATTATATACGTCTATAGCGTTATATATTCTAACATAAGGCAGGCTATCATCTCGGATGCAGTATTGTACAACATTCCTGGCGTATCGGCCCATATTTCTCGGAGGGTACATAATATACGTCTATAACGTAACATAACCTAACCTAAACCATCTAGCCCCTTGCTGGTAATGTTTCATAGAATCCCGTTCGTTTCGTCACGTACGTCTCGGTTGGGATATTATATACGTCTATAGCGTTATATATCCTAACGTAAGGCAGGCTAACATCTCGGAAGTAGTATTTTACAACATTCCTGGCGTATCGGCCTCTACTTCTCGGTGGGAACATTATATTCGTCTATAACGTAATATAACCTAACCTAACACTTCTAGCCCCTCGCCGGTAATGTTTTATAGAATCCCGTTCGTTTCGTCACGTACATCTCGGTTGGGATATTATATCCGTCTATAGCGTTATATATGCTAACCAAAGGCAGGCTAACATCTCCGAAGTAGTATTTTACAACATTCCTGACGTATCGGCCCCTACTTATCCGTGGAAACATTATATAGGTCTATAACGTAATATAACCTAACTTAACACATCCTGCCAGTCGCTGGTAATGTTTTACAGAATCCCGTCCCTCTCGTCCCGTACGTCTCGGTTGGGTCATTTTATACGCCTACAGCGATATATATCCTAACCTAAGGCAGGCTAATATCTCGGATATAGTATTTTACAACATTCCTGGAGGATCGGCTTCTACTTCTCGGTGGGAACATTATATACGTCTATAACGTAATATAACCTGACCTAACACATCTAGCCCCTCGCTGGTAATGTTTTACAGAATCCAGTTCGTGTCGTCCCGTACATCTCGGTTGGAATATTATATACGTCTACAGCGATATGTATCCTAACGTAAGGCAGGCTAACATATTGGATATAGTATTTTACAACATTCCTGGCGCATCGGCAACTACTTCTCGGTGGGAACATTGTATACGCCTATAACGTAATATAACCTAACCTAAACCATCTGGCCCCTTGCTGGTAATGTTTTATAGAATCCCGTTCGTTTCGTCACGTACGTCTCGGTTGGGATATTATATACGTCTATAGCGTTATATATCCTAACGTAAGGCAGGCTAACATCTCGGAAGTAGTATTTTACAACATTCCTGGCGTATCGGCCTCTACTTCTCGGTGGGAACATTATATTCGTCTATAACGTAATATAACCTAACCTAACACTTCTAGCCCCTCGCCGGTAATGTTTTACAGAATCGGGTTCGTGACGCCTCGTACATCTCGGTTGGAATATTATATACGTCTATAGCGTTATATATCCTAACCTAAGGCAGGCTAACATCTCGGATGCAGTATTTTACGCCATTCCTGGCGTTTCGGCCCCTACTTCACGGTGGGAACATTATACACGTCTATAATGTAACATAGCCTAACCTGACCCATCTAGCCCCTCGCTGGTAATATTTCACAGAATCCCGTTCGTGTCGACACGTACGTCTCGGTTGGTGCATTATATACGTCTATAGCGTTATATGTCCTAACCTAAGGCAGGCTATCATCTCGGATGTAGTGTTTTACAACATTCCTGCCTTATCGGCCCCTACTTCTCGGTCTGAACATTATATAGGTCTATAACGTAATATAACCTAACTTAAGACATCTAGCCCATCGCTGGTAATGTTTTAGAGAATCCCGTCCCTGTCGTCCCGTACGTCTCGGTTGGGACATTTTATACGTCTACAGCGATATATATCCTAACCTAACGCAGGCTAACATCTCGGATATAGTATTTTACAGCATTCCTGGAGGATCGGCTTCTACTTCTCGGTGGGAACATTACATACGCCTATAACGTAATATAACCTAACCTAAACCATCTAGCCCCTCGCTGGTAATGTTTCATAGAATCCCGTTCCTTTCGTCCCGTACATCTCGGTTGGGATATTATATACGTCTATAGCGTTATACATCCTAACCTAAGGCAGGCTAACATCTCGGATGCAGTATTTTACAACATTCCTGGCGTATCGGCCCATACTTCTCGGTGGGAACATTATATGCGTCTATAACGTAACATACTCTAACCTAACCCATCTAGCCCCTCGCTGGTAATGTTTTACAGCATCCCGTTCCTGTCGTCCCGTACGTCTCGGTTGGGATATTATATACGTCTACAGCGATATGTATCCTAACGTAAGGCAGGCTAACATCTCAGAAGTAGTATTTTACAACATTCCTGGCGTATCGGCCTCTACTTCTCTGTGGGAACATTATATTCGTCTATAACGTAATATAACCTAACCTAACACATCTAGCCCCTCGCTGGTAATGTTTTACAGAATCCCGTTCGTGACATCCGCTACATCTCGGTTGGTATATTATATACGTCTATAGCATTATATATCCTAACCTAAGGCAGGCTATCATCTCGGATGCAGTATTTTACAACATTCCTGGCGTATCGGCCGATACTTCTCGGTGGGAACATTATATGCGTCTATAACGTAACATACTCTAACCTAACCCATCTAGCCCCTCGCTGGTAATGTTTTACAGAATCCCGTTCCTGCCGTCCCGTACATCTCGGTTGGGATATTATATACGTCTACAGCGATATATATCCTAACGTAAGGCAGGCTAACATCTCGGATGCAGTATTGTACAACATTCCTGGCGTATCGGCCCATATTTCTCGGAGGGAACATAATATACGTCTATAACGTAACATAACCTAACCTAACATATCTAGACCCTCGCTGGTAATGTTTTACAGAATCCCGGTCGTGTCGCCCCGTACGTCTCGGTTGGGACATTATATACGTCTACAGCGTTATATATCCTAACCTAAGTCAGGCTAACATATTGAATATAGTATTTTACAACATTCCTGGCGCATCGGCAACTACTTCTCGGTGGGAACATTATATACGCCTATAACGTAATATAACCTAACCTAAACCATCTAGCGCCTTGCTGGTAATGTTTTATAGAATCCCGTTCGTTTCGTCACGTACGTCTCGGTTGGGATATTATATACGTCTATAGCGTTATATATCCTAACGTAAGGCAGGCTAACATCTCGGAAGTAGTATTTTACAACATTCCTGGCGTATCGGCCTCTACTTCTCGGTGGGAACATTATATTCGTCTATAACGTAATATAACCTAACCTAACACTTCTAGCCCCTCGCCGGTAATGTTTTACAGAATCGGGTTCGTGACGTCTCGTACATCTCGGTTGGAATATTATATACGTCTATAGCGTTATATATCCTAACCTAAGGCAGGCTAACATCTCGGATGCAGTATTTTACGCCATTCCTGGCGTATCGGCCCCTACTTCACGGTGGGAACATTATACACGTCTATAATGTAACATAGCCTAACCTGACCCATCTAGCACCTCGCTGGTAATATTTCACAGAATCCCGTTCGTGTCGACACGTACGTCTCGGTTGGTGCATTATATACGTCTATAGCGTTATATATCCTAACCTAAGGCAGGCTATCATCTCGGATGTAGTATTTTACAACATTCCTGCCTTATCGGCCCCTACTTCTCGGTCTGAACATTATATAGGTCTATAACGTAATATAACCTAACCTAACACATCTAGCCCCTCGCTGGTAATGTTTTACAGAATCCCGTCCCTCTCGTCCCGTACGTCTCGGTTGGGTCATTTTATACGTCTACAGCGATATATATCCTAACCTAAGGCAGGCTAATATCTCGGATATAGTATTTTACAACATTCCTGGCGTATCGGCCCATACTTCTCGGTGGGAACATTATATGCGTCTATAACGTAACATACTCTAACCTAACCCATCTAGCCCCTCGCTGATAATGTTTTACAGAATCCCGTTCCTGTCGTCCCGTACATCTCGGTTGGGATATTATATACGTCTACAGCGATATATATCCTAACGTAAGGCAGGCTAACATCTCGGAAGTAGTATTTTGCAACATTCCTGGCGTATCGGCCTCTACTTCTCGGTGGGAACATAATATAGGTCTATAACGTAATATAACATAACCTAACACATCTAGCACCTCGCTGGTAATGTTTTACAGAATCCCGTTCGTGTCGTCCCGTACGTCTCGGTTGGGATATTATATACGTCTATAGCGTTATATATCCTAACCTAAGGCAGGCTAACTTCTCGGATGCAGTATTTTACAACATTCCTGGCGTATCGGCCCATACTTCAAGGTGGGAACATTATATACGTTTATAACGTAACATAACCTACCCTAAACCATCTAGCCCCTCGCTGGTAATGTTTTACAGAATCCCGTTACTGTCGTTCCGTACGTCTCGCTAGGGGACATTTTATACGTCTATAGCGTTATAAATCCTAACCTAAGGCCGGCTAACATCTCGGATATAGTATTTTACAACATTCTTGGAGGATCGGCTTCTACATCTCGGTGGGAACATTATATACGTCTATAACGGAATATAACCTAACCTAACACATCTAGCCCCTCGCTGGTAATGTTCTACAGACTCCCGTTCGTATCGTTCCGTACGTCTCGGTTGGGATATTATACACGTCTGTAGCGTTATATATCCTAACCTAAGGCAGGCTAACTCCTCGGAAGTAGTATTTTACAACATTCCTGGCGTATCGGCCTCTACTCCTCGGTGGGAACATTATATTCGTCTATAACGTAGTATAACCTAACCTAACACATCTAGCCCCTCGCTGGTAATGTTTTATAGAATCCCGTTCATGTCGTCCCGTACGTCTCGGTTGTGATATTATATACGTCTATAGCGTTATATATCCTAACCTAAGGCAGGCTATCATCTCGGATGTAGTATTTTACAACATTCCTGACGTATCGGCCCCTACTTATCCGTGGAAACATTATATAGGTCTATAACGTAATATAACCTGACCTAACACATCTAGCCCCTCGCTGGTAATGTTTTACAGAATCCAGTTCGTGTCGTCCCGTACGTCTCGGTTGGGATATTATATACGTCTATAGCGTTACATATCCTAACCTAAGGCAGGCTAACATCTCGGATGCAGTATTTTACAACATTCCTGGCGTATCGGCCCATACTTCTCGGTGGGAACATTATATGCGTCTATAACGTAACATACTCTAACCTAACCCATCTAGCCCCTCGCTGGTAATGTTTTACAGAATCGCGTTCCTGTCGTCCCGTACATCTCGGTTGGGATATTATATACGTCTACAGCGATATATATCCTAACGTAAGGCAGGCTAACATCTCGGAAGTAGTATTTTGCAACATTCCTGACGTATCGGCCCCTACTTATCGTTGGAAACATTATATAGGTCTATAACGTAATATAACCTAACTTAACACATCTAGCCCCTCGCTGGTAATGTTTTACAGAATCCCGTTCTTGTCGTCCCGTACGTCTCGGTTGGGACATTATATGCGTCTACAGCGTTATATATCCTAACCTAAGGCAGGCTAACATCTTGGATGCAGTATTTTACGCCATTCCTGGCGTATCGGCCTCTACTTCTCGGTGGGAACATTATATAGGTCTATAACGTAATATAACCTATCCTAAACCATCTAGCCCCTCGCTGGTAATGTTTTACAGAATCCCGTTACTGTCGTCCCGTACGTCTCGCTAGGGGACATTTTATACGTCTATAGCGTTATAAATCCTAACCTAAGGCCGGCTAACATTTCGGATATAGTATTTTACAACATTCCTGGAGGATCGGCTTCTACATCTCGGTGGGGACATTATATACGTCTATAACGGAATATAACCTAACCTAACACATCTAGCCCCTCGCTTGTAATGTTCTACAGAATCCCGTTCGTATCGTTCCGTACGTCTCGGTTGGGATATTATACACGTCTGTAGCGTTATATATCCTAACCTAAGGCAGGCTAACATCTCGGAAGTAGTATTTTACAACATTCCTGGCGTATCGGCCTCTACTCCTCGGTGGGAACATTATATTCGTCTATAACGTAATATAACCTAACCTAACACATCTAGCCCCTCGCTGGTAATGTTTTATAGAATCCCGTTCATGTCGTCCCGTACGTCTCGGTTGTGATATTATATACGTCTATAGCGTTATATATCCTAACCTAAGGCAGGCTATCATCTCGGATGTAGTATTTTACAACATTCCTGACGTATCGGCCCCTACTTATCCGTGGAAACATTATATAGGTCTATAACGTAATATAACCTGACCTAACACATCTAGCCCCTCGCTGGTAATGTTTTACGGAATCCAGTTCGTGTCGTCCCGTACGTCTCGGTTGGGATATTATATACGTCTATAGCGTTATATATCCTAACCTAAGGCAGGCTAACATCTCGGATGCAGTATTTTACAACATTCCTGGCGTATCGGCCCATACTTCTCGGTGGGAACATTATATGCGTCTATAACGTAACATACTCTAACCTAACCCATCTAGCCCCTCGCTGGTAATGTTTTACAGAATCCCGTTCCTGTCGTCCCGTACGTCTCGGTTGGGACATTATATACGTCTACAGCGTTATATATCCTAACCTAAGTCAGGCTAACATATTGGATATAGTATTTTACAACATTCCTGGCGCATCGGCAACTACTTCTCGGTGGGAACATTATATACGCCTATAACGTAATATAACCTAACCTAAACCATCTAGCACCTCGCTGGTAATGTTTTACAGAATCCCGTTCGTGTCGTCCCGTACGTCTCGGTTGGGATATTATATACGTCTATAGCGTTATACATCCTAACCTAAGGCAGGCTAACTTCTCGGATGCAGTATTTTACAACATTCCTGGCGTATCGGCCTATACTTCTCGGTGGGAACATTATATACGTTTATAACGTAACATAACCTATCCAAACCATCTAGCCCCTCGCTGGTAATGTTTTACAGAATCCCGTTACTGTCGTCCCGTACGTCTCGCTAGGGGACATTTTATACGTCTATAGCGTTATACATCCTAACCTAAGGCCGGCTAACATCTCGGATATAGTATTTTACAACATTCCTGGAGGATCGGCTTCTACATCTCGGTGGGAACATTATATACGTCTATAACGGAATATAACCTAACCTAACACATCTAGCCCCTCGCTGCTAATGTTCTACAGAATCCCGTTCGTATCGTTCCGTACGTCTCGGTTGGGATATTATACACGTCTGTAGCGTTATATATCCTAACCTAAGGCAGGCTAACATCTCGGAAGTAGTATTTTACAACATTCCTGGCGTATCGGCCTCTACTTCTCGGTGGGAACATTATATTCGTCTATAACGTAATATAACCTAACCTAACACATCTAGCCCCTCGCTGGTAATGTTTTACAGAATCCCGTTCGTGACATCCGCTACATCTCGGTTGGAATATTATATACGTCTATAGCATTATATATCCTAACCTAAGGCAGGCTATCATCTCGGATGCAGTATTGTACAACATTCCTATCGTATCGGCCCATATTTCTCGGTGGGAACATAATATACGTCTATAACGTAACATAACCTAACCTAACATATCTAGACCCTCGCTGGTAATGTTTTACAGAATCGCGGTCGTGTCGTCCCGTACGTCTCGGTTGGGACATTATATACGTCTACAGCGTTATATATCCTAACCTAAGTCAGGCTAACATATTGGATATATAGTATTTTACAACATTCCTGGCGCATCGGCAACTACTTCTCGGTGGGAACATTGTATACGCCTATAACGTAATATAATCTAACCTAAACCATCTAGCCCCTTGCTGGTAATGTTTTATAGAATCCCGTTCGTTTCGTCACGTACATCTCGGTTGGGATATTATATACGTCTATAGCGTTATATATCCTAACCTAAGGCAGGCTAACATCTCGGATGCAGTATTTTACAACATTCCTGGCGTATCGGCCCATACTTCTCGGTGGGAACATTATATGCGTCTATAACGTAACATACTCTAACCTAACCCATCTAGCCCCTCGCTGGTAATGTTTTACAGAATCCCGTTCCTGTCGTCCCGTACATCTCGGTTAGGATATTAAATACGTCTACAGCGATATATATCGTAACGTAAGGCAGGCTAACATCTCGGAAGTAGTATTTTGCAACATTCCTGGCGTATCGGCCTCTACTTCTCGGTGGGAACATTATATACGTTTATAACGTAACATAATATATCCTAAACCATCTAGCCCCTCGCTGGTAATGTTTTACAGAATCCCGTTCGTGTCGTCCCGTACGTCTCGGTTGGGATATTATATAAGTCTATAGCGTTATATATCCTAACCTAAGGCCGGCTAACATCTCGGATATAGTATTTTACAACATTCCTGGAGGATCGGCTTCTACATCTCGGTTGGAACATTATATACGTCTATAACGGAATATAACATAACCTAACACATCTAGCACCTCGCTGGTAATGTTTTACAGAATCCCGTTCGCGTCGTCCCGTACGTCTCGATTGGGATATTATATACGTCTATAGCGTTATATATCCTAACCTAAGGCAGGCTATCATCTCGAATGCAGTATTTTACGACATTCATGGCGTACCGGCCCCTACTTCTCGATGGGAACATTATGTAGGTCTATAACGTAATATAACCTAACCTAACACACCTAGCCACTCGCTGGTAATGTGTTACAGAATCCCGTTCGTGTCGCCCCGTACGTCTCGTTTGGGACATTATATACGTCTACAAAGTTATATATCCTACCATAAGTCAGGCTAACATCTCGGATGCAGTATTTTACGCCATTCCTGGCGTATTGCCCCTACTTCAAGGTGGGAACATTACACACGTCTATAACGTTACATAGCCTAACCTAACCCATCTAGCCCCTCGCTGGTAATATTTTACAGAATCCCGTTCGTGTCGTCCCGTACGTCTCGATTGGGATATTATATACGTCTATAGCGTTATATATCCTAACCTAAGGCAGGCTATCATCACGGATGCAGTATTTTACAACATTCATGGCGTATCGGCTCCTACTTCTCGGTGGGAACATTATGTAGGTCTATAACTTAATGTAACCTAACCTAACACATCTAGCACCTCGCTGGTAATGTTTTACAGAATCCCGTTCGCGTCTTTCCGTACGTCTCGGTTGGCATATTATATACGTCTATAGCGTTATATATCCTAACCTATGGCAGGCTAACATCTCGGATGCAGTATTTTACGCCATTCCTGGCGTATCGGCCCCTACTTCACGGTGGGAACATTATACACGTCTATAACGTAACATAACCTAACCTAACCCATCTAGCCCCTAGCCGGTAATATTTCACAGAATCCCGTTCGCGTCGTCCCGTACGTCTCGGTTGGGATATTATATACGTCTATAGCGTTATATATCCTAACCTAAGGCAGGCTATCATCTCGGATGAAGTATTTTACGCCATTCCTGGCGCATCGGCCCCTACTTCACGGTGGGAACATTATACACGTCTATAACGTAACATAACCTAACCTAGCCCATCTAGCCCCTCGCTGGTAATATTTTACAGAATCCCGTTCGTGTCGTCCCGTTCGTCTCGGTTGGGATATTATATACGTCTATAGCTTTATATATCCTAACCTAAGGCAGGCTATCATCTCGGATGCTGTATTTTACAACATTGCTGGCGTATCGGCTCCTACTTCTCGGTGGGAACATTATACACGTCTATAACGTAACATAACCTAACCTAACCCATCTAGCCCCACGCTGGTAATGTTTTACAGGATTCCGTTCCTGTCGTCCCGTACGTCTCGGTTGGTACATTATATACGTCTACAGCATTATATATCCTAACCTAAGGCAGGCTATCATCTCGGATGCTGTATTTTACAACATTCCTGGCGCATCGGCCTCTACTTCTCGGTGGGAACATTATGGTCGTCTATAACGTAACATAACCTAACCTAACCCATCTAGCCCCTCGCTGGTAATATTTTACATAATCCCGTTCGTGTCGCCCCGTACGTCTCGATTGGAATATTATATACGTCTATAGCGTTACATTTCCTAACCTAAGGCAGGCTATCATCTCGGATGTGGTATTTTACAACATTCATGGCGTATCGGCCCGTACTTCTCGGTGGGAACATTATGTACGTCTGTAACGTATCGCAACCTAACCTAACACATCTACCCGTCGCTGGTAATGTTTTACAGAATCCCGTTCCTGTCGTCCCGTACGCCTCGTTTGGGACATTATAAACGTCTACAGCGATATATATCCTATCGTAAGGCAGGCTAACATCTCGGATGTAGTACTTTACTACATTCCTGGCGTATCGGGCCCTACTTCTCGGTGGGAACATTATATTCGTCTATAACGTAATATAACCTAACCTAACCCATATAGCACCTCGCTGGTAATATTTTACAGAATCCCGTTCGTGTCGTCCCGTACGTCTCGATTGGGATATTATATACGTCTATAGCGTTATATATCCTAACCTAAGGCAGGCTATCATCACGGATGCAGTATTTTACAACATTCATGGCGTATCGGCTCCTACTTCTCGGTGGGAACATTATGTAGGTATATAACTTAATATAACCTAACCTAACACATCTAGCACCTCGCTGGTAATGTTTTACAGAATCCCGTTCGCGTCTTCCCGTACGTCTCGTTTGGGATATTATATACGTCTATAGCGTTATATATCCTAACCTATGGCAGGCTAACATCTCGGATGCAGTATTTTACGCCACTCCTGGCGTATCGGCCCCTACTTCACGGTGGGGACATTATACACGTCTATAACGTAACATAGCCTAACCTAACCCATCTAGCCCCTAGCCGGTAATATTTCACAGAATCCCGTTCGCGTCGTCCCGTACGTCTCGGTTGGGATATTATATACGTCTATAGCGTTATATATCCTAACCTAAGGCAGGCTATCATCTCGGATGAAGTATTTTACGCCATTCCTGGCGCATCGGCCCCTACTTCACGGTGGGAACATTATACACGTCTATAACGTAACATAACCTAACCTAGCCCCTCGCTGGTAATATTTTACAGAATCCCGTTCGTGTCGTCCCGTTCGTCTCGGTTGGGATATTATATTGGTCTATAGCGTTATATATCCTAACCTAAGGCAGTCTATCAGCTCGGATGCTGTATTTTACAACATTGCTGGCGTATCGGCCCCTACTTCTCGGTGGGAACATTATACACGTCTATAACGTAACATAACCTAACCTAACCCATCTAGCCCCACGCTGGTAATGTTTTACAGAATCCCGTTCCTGTCGTCCCGTACGTCTCGGTTGGGACATTATATACGTCTACAGCATTATATATCCTAATCTAAGGCAGGCTATCATCTCGGATGCTGTATTTTACAACATTGCTGGCGTATCGGCCCCTACTTCTCGGTGGGAACATTATACACGTCTATAACGTAACATAACCTAACCTAACCCATCTAGCCCCACGCTGGTAATGTTTTACAGAATCCCGTTCCTGTCGTCCCGTACGTCTCGGTTGGGACATTATATACGTCTACAGCATTATATATCCTAATCTAAGGCAGGCTATCATCTCGGATGCAGTATTTTACAACATTCCTGGCGCATCGGCCTCTACTTCTCGGTGGGAACATTATGGTCGTCTATAACGTAACATAACCTAACCTAACCCATCTAGCCCCTCGCTGGTAATATTTTACAGAATCACGTTCGTGTCGTCCCGTACGTCTCGATTGGGATATTATATACGTCTATAGCGTTATATATCCTAACCTAAGGCAGGCTATCATCACGGATGCAGTATTTCCCAACATTCATGGCGTATCGGCTCCTATTTCTCGGTGGGAACATTATGTAGGTCTATAACTTAATATAACCTAACCTAACACATCTAGCACCTCGCTGGTAATGTTTTACAGAATCCCGTTCGCGTCTTCCCGTACGTCTCGGTTGGGATATTATATACGTCTATAGCGTTATATATCCTAACCTATGGCAGGCTAACATCTCGGATGCAGTATTTTACGCCATTCCTGGCGTATTGGCCCCTACTTCAAGGTGGGGACATTATATTCGTCTATAACGTAATATAACCTAACCTAACACATCTAGCACCTCGCTGGTAATATTTCACAGAATCCCGTTCGCGTCGTCCCGTACGTCTCAGTTGGGATATTATATACGTCTATAGCGTTATATATCCTAACCTAAGGCAGGCTGTCATCTCGAATGCAGTATTTTACAACATTCCTGGCATATCGAACCCTACTTCTCGGTGGGAACATTATATACGTCTGTAACGTATCGCAACCTAACCTAACACATCTAGCCCCTCGCTGGTAATGTTTTACAGAATCCCGTTCGTGACATCCGCTACATCTCGGTTGGAATATTATATACGTCTATAGCATTATATATCCTAACCTAAGGCAGGCTATCATCTCGGATGCAGTATTGTACAACATTCCTGGCGTATCGGCCCATATTTCTCGGTGGGAACATAATATACGTCTATAACGTAACATAACCTAACCTAACATATCTAGACCCTCGCTGGTAATGTTTTACAGAATCGCGGTCGTGTCGTCCCGTTCGTCTCGGTTGGGATATTATATACGTCTATAGCTTTATATATCCTAACCTAAGGCAGGCTATCATCTCGGATGCTGTATTTTACAACATTGCTGACGTATCGGCCCCTACTTCTCGGTGGGAACATTATACACGTCTATAACGTAACATAACCTAACCTAACCCATCTAGCCCCACGCTGGTAATGTTTTACAGGATTCCGTTCCTGTCGTCCCGTACGTCTCGGTTGGGACATTATATACGTCTACAGCATTATATATCCTAACCTAAGGCAGGCTATCATCTCGGATGCTGTATTTTACAACATTCCTGGCGCATCGGCCTCTACTTCTCGGTGGGAACATTATGGTCGTCTATAACGTAACATAACCTAACCTAACCCATCTAGCCCCTCGCTGGTAATATTTTACATAATCCCGTTCGTGTCGCCCCGTACGTCTCGATTGGAATATTATATACGTCTATAGCGTTACATTTCCTAACCTAAGGCAGGCTATCATCTCGGATGTGGTATTTTACAACATTCATGGCGTATCGGCCCGTACTTCTCGGTGGGAACATTATGTACGTCTGTAACGTATCGCAACCTAACCTAACACATCTACCCGTCGCTGGTAATGTTTTACAGAATCCCGTTCCTGTCGTCCCGTACGCCTCGTTTGGGACATTATAAACGTCTACAGCGATATATATCCTATCGTAAGGCAGGCTAACATCTCGGATGTAGTACTTTACTACATTCCTGGCGTATCGGCCCCTACTTCTCGGTGGGAACATTATATTCGTCTATAACGTAATATAACCTAACCTAACCCATATAGCACCTCGCTGGTAATATTTTACAGAATCCCGTTCGTGTCGTCCCGTACGTCTCGATTGGGATATTATATACGTCTATAGCGTTATATATCCTAACCTAAGGCAGGCTATCATCACGGATGCAGTATTTTACAACATTCATGGCGTATCGGCTCCTACTTCTCGGTGGGAACATTATGTAGGTCTATAACTTAATATAACCTAACCTAACACATCTAGCACCTCGCTGGTAATGTTTTACAGAATCCCGTTCGCGTCTTCCCGTACGTCTCGTTTGGGATATTATATACGTCTATAGCGTTATATATCCTAACCTATGGCAGGCTAACATCTCGGATGCAGTATTTTACGCCACTCCTGGCGTATCGGCCCCTACTTCACGGTGGGGACATTATACACGTCTATAACGTAACATAGCCTAACCTAACCCATCTAGCCCCTAGCCGGTAATATTTCACAGAATCCCGTTCGCGTCGTCCCGTACGTCTCGGTTGGGATATTATATACGTCTATAGCGTTATATATCCTAACCTAAGGCAGGCTATCATCTCGGATGAAGTATTTTACGCCATTCCTGGCGCATCGGCCCCTACTTCACGGTGGGAACATTATACACGTCTATAACGTAACATAACCTAACCTAGCCCCTCGCTGGTAATATTTTACGGAATCCCGTTCGTGTCGTCCCGTTCGTCTCGGTTGGGATATTATATTGGTCTATAGCGTTATATATCCTAAGCTAAGGCAGGCTATCAGCTCGGATGCTGTATTTTACAACATTGCTGGCGTATCGGCCCCTACTTCTCGGTGGGAACATTATACACGTCTATAACGTAACATAACCTAACCTAACCCATCTAGCCCCACGCTGGTAATGTTTTACAGAATCCCGTTCCTGTCGTCCCGTACGTCTCGTTTGGGACATTATATACGTCTACAGCATTATATATCCTAATCTAAGGCAGGCTATCATCTCGGATGCTGTATTTTACAACATTGCTGGCGTATCGGCCCCTACTTCTCGGTGGGAACATTATACACGTCTATAACGTAACATAACCTAACCTAACCCATCTAGCCCCACGCTGGTAATGTTTTACAGAATCCCGTTCCTGTCGTCCCGTACGTCTCGGTTGGGACATTATATACGTCTACAGCATTATATATCCTAATCTAAGGCAGGCTATCATCTCGGATGCAGTATTTTACAACATTCCTGGCGCATCGGCTCCTATTTCTCGGTGGGAACATTATGTAGGTCTATAACTTAATATAACCTAACCTAACACATCTAGCACCTCGCTGGTAATGTTTTACAGAATCCCGTTCGCGTCTTCCCGTACGTCTCGGTTGGGATATTATATACGTCTATAGCGTTATATATCCTAACCTATGGCAGGCTAACATCTCGGATGCAGTATTTTACGCCATTCCTGGCGTATTGGCCCCTACTTCAAGGTGGGGACATTATATTCGTCTATAACGTAATATAACCTAACCTAACACATCTAGCACCTCGCTGGTAATATTTCACAGAATCCCGTTCGCGTCGTCCCGTACGTCTCAGTTGGGATATTATATACGTCTATAGCGTTATATATCCTAACCTAAGGCAGGCTGTCATCTCGAATGCAGTATTTTACAACATTCCTGGCATATCGAACCCTACTTCTCGGTGGGAACATTATATACGTCTGTAACGTATCGCAACCTAACCTAACACATCTAGCCCCTCGCTGGTAATGTTTTACAGAATCCCGTTCGTGACATCCGCTACATCTCGGTTGGAATATTATATACGTCTATAGCATTATATATCCTAACCTAAGGCAGGCTATCATCTCGGATGCAGTATTGTACAACATTCCTGGCGTATCGGCCCATATTTCTCGGTGGGAACATAATATACGTCTATAACGTAACATAACCTAACCTAACATATCTAGACCCTCGCTGGTAATGTTTTACAGAATCGCGGTCGTGTCGTCCCGTTCGTCTCGGTTGGGATATTATATACGTCTATAGCTTTATATATCCTAACCTAAGGCAGGCTATCATCTCGGATGCTGTATTTTACAACATTGCTGACGTATCGGCCCCTACTTCTCGGTGGGAACATTATACACGTCTA
Organism: Xylocopa violacea; assembly: GCA_963969225.1. Taxonomy (NCBI): domain Eukaryota; kingdom Metazoa; phylum Arthropoda; class Insecta; order Hymenoptera; family Apidae; genus Xylocopa; species Xylocopa violacea. Next base: position 13,428,459 of record CAXAJV010000008.1, on the reverse strand, counting down.
TAACGTAACATAACCTAACCTAACCCATCTAGCCCCACGCTGGTAATGTTTTACAGGATTCCGTTCCTGTCGTCCCGTACGTCTCGGTTGGGACATTATATACGTCTACAGCATTATATATCCTAACCTAAGGCAGGCTATCATCTCGGATGCTGTATTTTACAACATTCCTGGCGCATCGGCCTCTACTTCTCGGTGGGAACATTATGGTCGTCTATAACGTAACATAACCTAACCTAACCCATCTAGCCCCTCGCTGGTAATATTTTACATAATCCCGTTCGTGTCGCCCCGTACGTCTCGATTGGAATATTATATACGTCTATAGCGTTACATTTCCTAACCTAAGGCAGGCTATCATCTCGGATGTGGTATTTTACAACATTCATGGCGTATCGGCCCGTACTTCTCGGTGGGAACATTATGTACGTCTGTAACGTATCGCAACCTAACCTAACACATCTACCCGTCGCTGGTAATGTTTTACAGAATCCCGTTCCTGTCGTCCCGTACGCCTCGTTTGGGACATTATAAACGTCTACAGCGATATATATCCTATCGTAAGGCAGGCTAACATCTCGGATGTAGTACTTTACTACATTCCTGGCGTATCGGCCCCTACTTCTCGGTGGGAACATTATATTCGTCTATAACGTAATATAACCTAACCTAACCCATATAGCACCTCGCTGGTAATATTTTACAGAATCCCGTTCGTGTCGTCCCGTACGTCTCGATTGGGATATTATATACGTCTATAGCGTTATATATCCTAACCTAAGGCAGGCTATCATCACGGATGCAGTATTTTACAACATTCATGGCGTATCGGCTCCTACTTCTCGGTGGGAACATTATGTAGGTCTATAACTTAATATAACCTAACCTAACACATCTAGCACCTCGCTGGTAATGTTTTACAGAATCCCGTTCGCGTCTTCCCGTACGTCTCGTTTGGGATATTATATACGTCTATAGCGTTATATATCCTAACCTATGGCAGGCTAACATCTCGGATGCAGTATTTTACGCCACTCCTGGCGTATCGGCCCCTACTTCACGGTGGGGACATTATACACGTCTATAACGTAACATAGCCTAACCTAACCCATCTAGCCCCTAGCCGGTAATATTTCACAGAATCCCGTTCGCGTCGTCCCGTACGTCTCGGTTGGGATATTATATACGTCTATAGCGTTATATATCCTAACCTAAGGCAGGCTATCATCTCGGATGAAGTATTTTACGCCATTCCTGGCGCATCGGCCCCTACTTCACGGTGGGAACATTATACACGTCTATAACGTAACATAACCTAACCTAGCCCCTCGCTGGTAATATTTTACGGAATCCCGTTCGTGTCGTCCCGTTCGTCTCGGTTGGGATATTATATTGGTCTATAGCGTTATATATCCTAAGCTAAGGCAGGCTATCAGCTCGGATGCTGTATTTTACAACATTGCTGGCGTATCGGCCCCTACTTCTCGGTGGGAACATTATACACGTCTATAACGTAACATAACCTAACCTAACCCATCTAGCCCCACGCTGGTAATGTTTTACAGAATCCCGTTCCTGTCGTCCCGTACGTCTCGTTTGGGACATTATATACGTCTACAGCATTATATATCCTAATCTAAGGCAGGCTATCATCTCGGATGCTGTATTTTACAACATTGCTGGCGTATCGGCCCCTACTTCTCGGTGGGAACATTATACACGTCTATAACGTAACATAACCTAACCTAACCCATCTAGCCCCACGCTGGTAATGTTTTACAGAATCCCGTTCCTGTCGTCCCGTACGTCTCGGTTGGGACATTATATACGTCTACAGCATTATATATCCTAATCTAAGGCAGGCTATCATCTCGGATGCAGTATTTTACAACATTCCTGGCGCATCGGCTCCTATTTCTCGGTGGGAACATTATGTAGGTCTATAACTTAATATAACCTAACCTAACACATCTAGCACCTCGCTGGTAATGTTTTACAGAATCCCGTTCGCGTCTTCCCGTACGTATCGGTTGGGATATTATATACGTCTATAGCGTTATATATCCTAACCTATGGCAGGCTAACATCTCGGATGCAGTATTTTACGCCATTCCTGGCGTATTGGCCCCTACTTCAAGGTGGGGACATTATATTCGTCTATAACGTAATATAACCTAACCTAACACATCTAGCACCTCGCTGGTAATATTTCACAGAATCCCGTTCGCGTCGTCCCGTACGTCTCAGTTGGGATATTATATACGTCTATAGCGTTATATATCCTAACCTAAGGCAGGCTATCATCTCGAATGCAGTATTTTACAACATTCCTGGCATATCGAACCCTACTTCTCGGTGGGAACATTATATACGTCTGTAACGTATCGCAACCTAACCTAACACATCTAGCCCCTCGCTGGTAATGTTTTACAGAATCCCGTTCGTGACATCCGCTACATCTCGGTTGGAATATTATATACGTCTATAGCATTATATATCCTAACCTAAGGCAGGCTATCATCTCGGATGCAGTATTGTACAACATTCCTGGCGTATCGGCCCATATTTCTCGGTGGGAACATAATATACGTCTATAACGTAACATAACCTAACCTAACATATCTAGACCCTCGCTGGTAATGTTTTACAGAATCGCGTTCGTGTCGTCCCGTACGTCTCGGTTGGGACATTATATACGTCTACAGCGTTATATATCCTAACCTCCGTCAGGCTAACATATTGGATATATAGTATTTTACAACATTCCTGGCGCATCGGCAACTACTTCTCGGTGGGAACATTGTATACGCCTATAACGTAATATAATCTAACCTAAACCATCTAGCCCCTCGCTTGGAAATGTTTTACAGAATACCGTTCGTGACGTCTCGTACATCTCGGTTGGAATATTATATACGTCTATAGCGTTATATATCCTATCCTAAGGCAGGCTATCATCTCGGATGTAGTATTTTACAACATTCCTGGCGTATGGGCACCTACTTCTCGGTGGGAACATTATACACGTCTATAACGTAACATAATCTAACCTAACCCATCTAGACCCTCGCTGGTAATGTTTTACAGAATCCCGTTCCTGTCGTCCCGTACGTCTCGCTTGGGACATTTTATACGTCTATAGCGTTATATATCCTAACCTAAGGCCGGCTAAAATCCCGGATATAGTATTTTACAACATTCCTGGCGTATCGGCCTCTACTCCTCGGTCTGTACATTATATTCGTCTATAAAGTAATATAACCTAACCTAACACATCTAGCCCCTCGCTGGTAATGTTTTGCAGGATCCCGTTCGTGACGTCCCGTACATCTCGGGTGGAATATTATATACGTCTATAGCATTATATATCCTAATCTAAGGCAGGCTATCGTCTCGGATGTAGTATTTGATAACATTCCTGACGTATCGGCCCCTACTTCTCGGTGGGAACATTATATAGGTCCATGACGTAATATAACCTAACCTAACACATCTAGCGCCACGCTGGTAATGTTTTACAGAATCCCGTTCGTGTCGTTCCGTACGTCTCGGTTGGGATATTATATACGTCTATAGCATTATATATCCTAACCTAATGCAGGCTATCATCTCGGATGTAGTATTTGACAACATTCCTGACGTATCGGCCCCTACTTCTCGGTGGGAACATTATATAGGTATACGACATAATATAACCTAACCTAACACATCTAGCGCCACGCTGGTAATGTTTTACAGAATCCCGTTCGTGTCGTCCCGTACGTCTTGGTTGGGATATTATATACTTCTATAGCGTTATATATCCTAACCTAAGGCAGGCTAACATCTCGGATGCAGTATTTTACAACATTCCTGGCGTATCGGCCCATACTTCTCGGTGGGAACATTATATTCGTCTATAACGTAACATAACCTATCCTAACCCATCTAGCCCCTCGCTGGTAATGTTTTACAGAATCCCGTTCCTGTCGTCCCGTACGTCTCGCTTGGGACACTTTATACGTCTATAGCGTTATATATCCTAACCTAAGGCCGGCTAAAATCCCGGATATAGTATTTTACAACATTCCTGGCGTATCGGCCTCTATTCCTCGATGGGCACATTATATTCGTCTATAAAGTAATATAACCTAACCTAACACATCTAGCCCCTCGCTGGTAATGTTTTGCAGGATCCCGTTCGTGACGTCCCGTACATCTCGGTTGGAATATTATATACGTCTATAGCATTATACATCCTAACCTAAGGCAGGCTATCATCTCGGATGTAGTATTTGATAACATTCCTGACGTATCGGCCCCTACTTCTCGGTGGGAACATTATATAGGTCTATGACGTAATATAACCTAACATAACACATCTAGCGCCACGCTGGTAATGTTTTACAAAATCCCGTTCGTGTCGTTCCGTACGCCTCGGTTGGGATATTATATATGTCTATAGCGTTATATATCCTAACCTAAGGCAGACTAACATCTCGGATGCAGTATTTTACAACATTCCTGACGTATCGGCCCATACATCTCGGTGGGAACATTATACACGTCTATAACGTAACATAATCTAACCTAACCCATCTAGCCCCTCGCTGGTAATGTTTTACAGAATCCCGTTCCTGTCGTCCCGTCCATCTCGTTTGGGATATTATATACGTCTATAGCGTTATATATCCTAACCTAAGGCAGGCTATCATCTCGGATGTGGTATTTTACAACATTCCTGGCGTTTGGGCACCTACTTCTCGGTGGGAACATTATACACGTCTATAACGTAACATAATCTAACCTAACCCATCTAGCCCCTCGCTGGTAATGTTTTACAGAATCCCGTTCCTGTCGTCCCGTCCATCTCGGTGGGGATATTATATACGTCTATAGCATTATATATCCTAACCTAATGCAGGCTATCATCTCGGATGTAGTATTTGACAACATTCCTGACGTATCGGCCCCTACTTCTCGGTGGGAACATTATATAGGTATACGACATAATATAACCTAACCTAACACACCTAGCGCCACGCTGGTAATGTTTTACAGAATCCCGTTCGTGTCGTCCCGTACGTCTTGGTTGGGATATTATATACTTCTATAGCGTTATATATCCTAACCTAAGGCAGGCTAACATCTCGGATGCAGTATTTTACAACATTCCTGGCGTATCGGCCCATACTTCTCGGTGGGAACATTATATACGTCTATAACGTAACATAACCTATCCTAACCCATCTAGCCCCTCGCTGGTAATGTTTTACAGAATCCCGTTCCTGTCGTCCCGTACGTCTCGCTTGGGACACTTTATACGTCTATAGCGATATATATCCTAACCTAAGGCCGGCTAAAATGCCGGATATAGTATTTTACAGCATTTCTGGCGTATCGGACTCTATTCCTCGGTGGGCACATTACATTCGTCTATAAAGTAATATAACCTAACCTAACACATCTAGCCCCTCGCTGGTAATGTTTTGCAGGATCCCGTTCGTGACGTCCCGTACATCTCGGTTGGAATATTATATACGTCTATAGCATTATACATCCTAACCTAAGGCAGGCTATCATCTCGGATGTAGTATTTGATAACATTCCTGACGTATCGGCCCCTACTTCTCGGTGGGAACATTATATAGGTCTATGACGTAATATAACCTAACATAACACATCTAGCGCCACGCTGGTAATGTTTTACAAAATCGCGTTCGTGTCGTTCCGTACGCCTCGGTTGGTATATTATATACGTCTATAGCGTTATATATCCTAACCTAAGGCAGACTAACATCTCGGATGCAGTATTTTACAACATTCCTGACGTATCGGCCCATACATCTCGGTGGGAACATTATACACGTCTATAACGTAACATAATCTAACCTAACCCATCTAGCCCCTCGCTGGTAATGTTTTACAGAATCCCGTTCCTGTCGTCCCGTCCATCTCGTTTGGGATATTATATACGTCTATAGCGTTATATATCCTAACCTAAGGCAGGCTATCATCTCGGATGTGGTATTTCACATCATTCCTGGCGTTTGGGCTCCTACTTCTCGGTGGGAACATTATACACGTCTATAACGTAACATAATCTAACCTAACCCATCTAGCCCCTCGCTGGTAATGATTTACAGAATCCCGTTCCTGTCGTCCCGCCCATCTCGGTGGGGATATTATATACGTCTATAGCGTTATATATCCTAACCTAATGCAGGCTAACATCCCGGATGCAGTATTTTACAACATTCCTGGCGTATCGGCCTCTACTCCTCGGTCTGCACATTATATTCGTCTATAAAGTAATATAACCTAACCTAACACATCTAGCCCCTCGCTGGTAATGTTTTGCAGGATCCCGTTCGTGACGTCCCGTACATCTCGCGTGGAATATTATATACGTCTATAGCATTATATATCCTAATCTAAGGCAGGCTATCATCTCGGATGTAGTATTTGATAACATTCCTGACGTATCGGCCCCTACTTCTCGGTGGGAACATTATATAGGTCTATGACGTAATATAACCTAACCTAACATATCTAGCGCCACGCTGGTAATGTTTTACAGAATCCCGTTCGTGTCGTCCCGTACGTCTCGGTTGGGACATTATATACGTCTACAGCGTTATATATCCTAACCTAAGGCAGGCTAACATCTCGGATGCAGTATTTTACGCCATTCTTGGCGTATCGGCCCCTACTTCTCGGTGGGAACATTATATACGTCTATAACGTAACATAACATAACCTAACCCATCTAGCCCCTCGCTGGTTATATTTTACAGAATCCCGTTCGTGTCGTCCCGTACGTCTCGGTTGGGATATTATATACGTCTACAGCGATATATATCCTAACCTAAAGCAGGCTTACAGGTCGGATGCAGTATTTTAAGCCATTCCTGGCGTATCGGCCCCTACTTCTCGGTGGGAAAATTATACACGTCTATAACGTAACATAACCTAACCTAACCCATCTAGCCCCTCGCTGGTAATGTTTTACAGAATCCCGTTCGTATCGTTCCGTACATCTCGGTTGGGATAATCTATACGTCTATAGCGTTATATATCCTAACCTAAGGCAGGCTACCATCTCGGATATAGTATTTTACAACATTCCTGACGTATCGGCCCCTACTTCTCGGTGGGACATTATATAGTTCTATAACGTAATATAACCTAAAATAACACATCTAGCCCCTCTCTGGTAATATTTTACAGAATCCCGTTCGTGTCGTCCCGTACGTCTCGGTTGGGACATTATATACGTCCACAGCGTTATATATCCTAACCTAAGGCAGGCTAACATCTCGGATGCAGTATTTTACGCCATTCTTGGCGTATCGGCCCCTACTTCACGGTGGGAACATTATACACGTCTATAAAGTAACATAACCTAACCTAACCCATCTAGCCCCTAGCTGGTAATATTTTACAGAATCCCGTTCCTGTCGTCCCGTACGTCCCGGTTGGGATATCATTTACGTCTACAGCTATATATATCCTAACGTAAGACAGGCTAACGTCTCGGATGTAGTATAGTACGGCATTCCTGGCGTATCGGCCCCTACTTCACGGTGGGAACATTATATTCGTCTATAACGTAACATAACCTAACCTAACCCATCCAGCCCCTCGCTGGTAATATTTAACAGAATCCCGTTCGTGTCGTCCCGTACGCCTCGGTTGGGATATTATATACGTCTATAGCGTTATATATCCTAACCTAAGGCAGGCTATCATCTCGGATGCACTATTTTGCAACATTCCTGGCGCATCGGCCTCTTCTTCTCGGTGGGAACATTATATTCGTCTATAACGTAACATAATCTAACCTAACCCATCTAGCCCCTCACTAGTAATGTTTTACAGAATCCCGTTCCTGTCGTCCCGTACGTCTCGTTTCGGACATTATATACGTCTACAGCGTTATATATCCTAACCTAAGACAGGCTAACATCTCGGATGTAGTATTTTACAACATTCCTGGCGTATCGGCCTCTACTTCTCGGTGGGAGAATTATACACGTCTATAACGTAACATAACCTAACCTAACCCATCTAGCCCCTCGCTGGTTATATTTTACAGAATCCCGTTCGTGTCGTCCCGTACATCTCGGTTGGTATACTATATACGTCTATAGCGTTATATATCCTAACCGAAGTCAGGCTAACATATTGGATATAGTATTTTACAACATTCCTGGCGCATCGGCAACTACTTCTCGGTGGGAACATTATATTCGTCTATAACGTAATATAACCTGACCTAACACATCTAGCCCCTCACTGGCAATGTTTACAGAAACCCGTTCGTGACGTCCCTTACATCTCGGTTGGGATACTAAATACGTCTATAGCGTTATATATCCTAACCTAAGGCAGGCTATCATCTTGGATGTAGTATTTTACAACATTCCTGGCGTATCGGCCTCTACTTCTCGGTGGGAACATTATATTCGTCTATAACGTAATATAACCTAACCTAACATATCTAGCCCCTCGTGGGTAATGTTTTACAGAATCCCGTTCGTGTCGTCCCGTACGTCTCGGTTGGGACATTATATACGTCTACAGCGTTATATATCCTAACCTAAGGCAGGCTAACACCTTGGATGCAGTATTTCACGCCATTCCTGGCGTATCGGCCCCTACTTCTCGGTGGGAACATTATACACGTCTATAACGTAACATAACCTAACATAACCCATCTAGCCCCTCGCTGGTAATGTTTTACAGAATCCCGTTCCTGTCGTCCCGTACGTCTCGGTTGGGACGTTATATACGTCTACAGCGATATATATCCTAACCTAAGGCAGGCTATCATCTCGGATGTAGTATTATACTCCATTCCTGTCGTATCGCCCCCTACTTCACGGTGGGAACATTATACACGTCTATAACGTAACATAACCTAACCTAACCCATCTAGCCCCTCGCTGGTAATATTTCACAGAATCCCGTTCGTGTCGTCCCGTACGTCTCGGTTGGGATATTATATACGTCTATAGCGTTATATATCCTAACCTAAGGCAGGCTATCATCTCGGATGCAGTATTTTGCAGCATTCCTGACGCATCGGCCTCTTCTTCTCGGTGGGAACATTATATTCGTCTATAACGTAATATAACCTAACCTAACACATCTAGCACCTCGCTGGTAATGTTTTACAGAATCCCGTTCGTGACGTCCCGTACATCTCGGTTGGGATATTATATATGTCTACAGCGATATATATCCTAACCTATGGCAGGCTATCATCTCGGATGTAGTATTTTACAACATTCCTGGCGTATCGGCCTCTACTTCTCGGTGGGAAAATTATACACGTCTATAACGTAACATAACCTAACCTAACCCATCTAGCCCCTCGCTGGTTATATTTTACAGAATCCCGTTCGTGTCGTCCCGTACATCTCGGTTGGAATACTATATACGTCTATAGCGTTATATATCCTAACCTAAGGCAGGCTATGATCTCGGATGTAGTATTTTACAACATTCCTGGCGTATTGGCCCCTACATCTCGGTGCGAACATTATATACGTCTATAACGTAACATATCCTAACCTAACCCATCTAGCCCCTCGCTGGAAATGTTTTACAGAATCCCGTTCCTGTCGTCCCGTACATCTCGGTTGGGATAGTCTATACGTCTATAGCGTTATATATCCGAACCTAAGGCAGGCTATCATCTCGGATGTAGTATTTTACAACATTCCTGACGTATCGGCCCCTACTTCTCGGTGGGACATTATATAGGTCTATAACGTAATATAACCTAAAATAACACATCTAGCCTCTCGCTGGTAATATTTTACAGAATCCCGTTCGTGTCGTCCCGTACGCCTCGGTTGGGACATTATATACGTCCACAGCGTTATATATCCTAACCTAAGGCAGGCTAACATCTCGGATGCAGTATTTTTCGCCATTCTTGGCGTATCGGCCCCTACTTCACGGTGGGAACATTATACACGTCTATAAAGTAACATAACCTAACCTAACCCATCTAGCCCCTCGCTGGTAATATTTTACAGAATCCCGTTCCTGTCGTCCCGTACGTCCCGGTTGGGATATCATTTACGTCTACAGCTATATATATCCTAACGTAAGACAGGCTAACATCTCGGATGTAGTATTTTACAACATTCCTGGCGTATCGGCCTCTACTTCTCGGCGGGAGAATTATACACGTCTATAACGTAACATAACCTAACCTAACCCATCTAGCCCCTCGCTGGTTATATTTTACAGAATCCCGTTCGTGTCGTCCCGTACATCTCGGTTGGAATACTATATACGTCTATAGCGTTATATATCCTAACCTAAGGCAGGCTATCATCTCGGATGCAGTATTTTGAAACATTCCTGGCGCATCGGCATCTTCTTCTCCGTGGGAACATTATATTCGTCTATAACGTAATATAACCTGACCTAACACATCTAGCCCCTCGCTGGCAATGTTACAGAAACCCGTTCGTGACGTCCCGTACATCTCGGTTGGGATACTAAATACGTCTATAGCGTTATATATCCTAACCTAAGGCAGGCTATCATCTCGGATGTAGTATTTTACAACATTCCTGGCGTATCGGCCCCTACATCTCGGTGGGAACATTATATACGTCTATAACGTAACATAACCTAACCTAACATATCTAGCCTCTCGTGGGTAATGTTTTACAGAATCCCGTTCGTGTCGTCCCGTACGTCTCGGTTGGGACATTATATACGTCTACAGCGTTATATATCCTAACCTAAGGCAGGCTAACACCTTGGATGCAGAATTTTACGCCATTCCTGGCGTATCGGCCCCTACTTCTCGGTGGGAACATTATACACGTCTATAACGTAACATAACCTAACCTAACCCATCTAGCCCCTCACCAGTAATGTTTTACAGAATCCCGTTCCTGTCGTCCCGTACGTCTCGGTTGGGACATTATATACGTCTACAGCGTTATATATCCTAACCTAAGGCAGGCTATCATCTCGGCTGTAGTATTTTACAACATTCCTGGCGTATCGGCCTCTACTTCTCGGTGGGAACATTATATTCGTCTATAACGTAATATAACCTGACCTAACATATCTAGCCCCTCGTGGGTAATGTTTTACAGAATCCCGTTCGTGTCGTCCCGTACGTCTCGGTTGGGATATTATATACGTCTATAGCGTTATATATCCTAACCTAAGGCAGGCTATCATCTCGGATGCAGTATTTTGCAGCATTCCTGACGCATAGGTCTCTTCTTCTCGGTGGGAACATTATATTCGTCTATAACGTAATATAACCTAACCTAACACATCTAGCACCTCGCTGGTAATGTTTTACAGAATCCCGTTCGTGACGTCCCGTACATCTCGGTTGGGATATTATATATGTATACAGCGATATATATCCTAACCTATGGCAGGCTATCATCTCGGATGTAGTATTTTACAACATTCCTGGCGTATTGGCCCCTACATCTCGGTGGGAACATTATACACGTCTATAACGTAACATAACCTAACCTAACCCATCTAGCCCCTCACCAGTAATGTTTTACAGAATCCCGTTCCTGTCGTCCCGTACGTCTCGGTTGGGACATTATATACGTCTGCAGCGTTATATATCCTAACCTAAGGCAGGCTATCATCTCGGCTGTAGTATTTTACAACATTCCTGGCGTATCGGCCTCTACTTCTCGGTGGGAACATTATATTCGTCTATAACGTAATATAACCTAACCTAACATATCTAGCCCCTCGTGGGTAATGTTTTACAGAATCCCGTTCGTGTCGTCCCGTACGTCTCGGTTGGGACATTATATACGTCTACAGCGTTATATATCCTAACCTAAGGCAGGCTAACACCTTGGATGCAGTATTTCACGCCATTCCTGGCGTATCGGCCCCTACTTCTCGGTGGGAACATTATACACGTCTATAACGTAACATAACCTAACCTAACCCATCTAGCCCCTCGCTGGTAATATTTCACAGAATCCCGTTCGTGTCGTCCCGTACGTCTCGGTTGGGATATTATATACGTCTATAGCGTTATATATCCTAACCTAAGGCAGGCTATCATCTCGGATGCAGTATTTTGCAGCATTCCTGACGCATCGGCCTCTTCTTCTCGGTGGGAACATTATATTCGTCTATAACGTAATATAACCTAACCTAACACATCTAGCACCTCGCTGGTAATGTTTTACAGAATCCCGTTCGTGACGTCCCGTACATCTCGGTTGGGATATTATATATGTCTACAGCGATATATATCCTAACCTATGGCAGGCTATCATCTCGGATGTAGTATTTTACAACATTCCTGGCGGATCGGCCTCTACTTCTCGGTGGGAAAATTATACACGTCTATAACGTAACATAACCTAACCTAACCCATCTAGCCCCTCGCTGGTTATATTTTACAGAATCCCGTTCGTGTCGTCCCGTACATCTCGGTTGGAATACTATATACGTCTATAGCGTTATATATCCTAACCTAAGGCAGGCTATGATCTCGGATGTAGTATTTTACAACATTCCTGGCGTATTGGCCCCTACATCTCGGTGGGAACATTATATACGTCTATAACGTAACATAACCTAACCTAACCCATCTAGCCCCTCGCTGGAAATGTTTTACAGAATCCCGTTCCTGTCATCCCGTACATCTCGGTTGGGATAGTCTATACGTCTATAGCGTTATATATCCTAACCTAAGGCAGGCTATCATCTCGGATGTAGTATTTTACAACATTCCTGACGTATCGGCCCCTACTTCTCGGTGGGACATTATATAGGTCTATAACGTAATATAACCTAAAATAACACATCTAGCCTCTCGCTGGTAATATTTTACAGAATCCCGTTCGTGTCGTCCCGTACGCCTCGGTTGGGACATTATATACGTCCACAGCGTTATATATCCTAACCTAAGGCAGGCTAACATCTCGGATGCAGTATTTTACGCCATTCTTGGCGTATCGGCCCCTACTTCACGGTGGGAACATTATACACGTCTATAAAGTAATATAACCTAACCTAACCCATCTAGCCCCTCGCATGTAATATTTTACAGAATCCCGTTCCTGTCGTCCCGTACGTCCCGGTTGGGATATCATTTACGTCTACAGCTATATATGTCCTAACGTAAGACAGGCTAACGTCTCGGATGTAGTATAGTACGGCATTCCTGGCGTATCGGCCCCTACTTCACGGTGGGAACATTATACACGTCTATAACGTAACCTAACCTAACCTAACCCATCTAGCCCCTCGCTGGTAATATTTAACAGAATCCCGTTCGTGTCGTCCCGTACGCCTCGGTTGGGATATTATATACGTCTATAGCGTTATATATCCTAACCTAAGGCAGGCTATCATCTCGGATGTGGTATTTCACAACATTCCTGGCGTTTGGGCACCTACTTCTCGGTGGGAACATTATACACGTCTATAACGTAACATAATCTAACCTAACCCATCTAGCCCCTCGCTGGTAATGATTTACAGAATCCCGTTCGTATCGTTCCGTACGTCTCGTTTGGGATATTATATACGTCTATAGCGTTATATATCCTAACCTATGGCAGGCTAACATCTCGGATGCAGTATTTTACGCCATTCCTGGCGTATCGGCCCCTACGTCTCGGTGGGAATATTATATACGTCTATAACGTAACATAGCCTATCCTAACCCATCTAGACCCTCGCTGGTAATGTTTTACAGAATCCCGTTCCTGTCGTCCCGTACGTCTCGCTTGGGACATTTTATACGTCTATAGCGTTATATATCCTAACCTAAGGCCGGCTAAAATCCCGGATATAGTATTTTACAACATTCCTGGCGTATCGGCCTCTACTCCTCGGTCTGCACATTATATTCGTCTATAAAGTAATATAACCTAACCTAACACATCTAGCCCCTCGCTGGTAATGTTTTGCAGGATCCCGTTCGTGACGTCCCGTACATCTCGGGTGGAATATTATATACGTCTATAGCATTATATATCCTAATCTAAGGCAGGCTATCATCTCGGATGTAGTATTTGATAACATTCCTGACGTATCGGCCCCTACTTCTCGGTGGGAACATTATATAGGTCTATGACGTAATATAACCTAACCTAACACATCTAGCGCCACGCTGGTAATGTTTTACAGAATCCCGTTCGTGTCGTCCCGTACGTCTCGGTTGGGACATTATATACGTCTACAGCGATATATATCCTAACCTAAGGCAGGCTTACAGGTCGGATGCAGTATTTTAAGCCATTCCTGGCGTATCGGCCCCTACTTCTCGGTGGGAAGATTATACACGTCTATAACGTAACATAACCTAACCTAACCCATCTAGCCCCTCGCTTGTAATATTTTACAGAATCCCGTTCCTGTCGTCCCGTACGTCCCGGTTGGGATATCATTTACGTCTACAGCTATATATGTCCTAACGTAAGACAGGCTAACGTCTCGGATGTAGTATAGTACGGCATTCCTGGCGTATCGGCCCCTACTTCACGGTGGGAACATTATACACGTCTATAACGTAACATAACCTAACCTAACCCATCTAGCCCCTCGCTGGTAATATTTAACAGAATCCCGTTCGTGTCGTCCCGTACGCCTCGGTTGGGATATTATATACGTCTATAGCGTTATATATCCTAACCTAAGGCAGGCTATCATCTCGGATGCACTATTTTGCAACATTCCTGGCGCATCGGCCTCTTCTTCTCGGTGGGAACATTATATTCGTCTATAACGTATCACAACCTAACCTAACAAATCTAGCTAATCCTTGGTAATGCTTTACAAAATCCCGTTCGTGTCGTTCCGTACGTCTCGGTTGGGACATTATATACGACTACAGCGTTATATATCCTAACCAAAGGCAGGCTATCATCTCGGGTGTAGTATTATACGCCATTCCTGTCGTATCGGACCCTACTTCACGGTGGGAACATTATACACGTCTATAACGTAACATAATCTAACCTAACCCATCTAGCCCCTCGCTGGTAATGTTTTACAGAATCCCGTTCCTGTCGTCCCGTCCATCTCGTTTGGGATATTATATACGTCTATAGCGTTATATATCCTAACCTAAGGCAGGCTATCATCTCGGATGTGGTATTTCACAACATTCCTGGCGTTTGGGCACCTACTTCTCGGTGGGAACATTATACACGTCTATAACGTAACATAATCTAACCTAACCCATCTAGCCCCTCGCTGGTAATGATTTACAGAATCCCGTTCCTGTCGTCCCGTCCATCTCGGTGGGGATATTATATACGTCTATAGCGTTATATATCCTAACCTAATGCAGGCTAACATCTCGGATGCAGTATTTTACAACATTCCTGACGTATCGGCCCATACTTCTCGGTGGGAACATTATATTCGTCTATAAAGTAATATAACCTAACCTAACACATCTAGACCCTCGCTGGTAATGTATTGCAGGATCCCGTTCGTGACGTCCCGTACATCTCGGTTGGAATACTATATACGTCTATAGCATTATATATCCTAACCTAAGGCAGGCTATCATCTCGGATGCAGTATTTTGCAGCATTCCTGACGCATCGGCCTCTTCTTCTCGGTGGGAACATTATATTCGTCTATAACGTAATATAACCTAACCTAACACATCTAGCACCTCGCTGGTAATGTTTTACAGAATCCCGTTCGTGACGTCCCGTACATCTCGGTTGGGATATTATATATGTCTACAGCGATATATATCCTAACCTATGGCAGGCTATCATCTCGGATGTAGTATTTTACAACATTCCTGGCGTATCGGCCTCTACTTCTCGGTGGGAAAATTATACACGTCTATAACGTAACATAATCTAACCTAACCCATCTAGCCCCTCGCTGGTTATATTTTACAGAATCCCGTTCGTGTCGTCCCCTACATCTCGGTTGGAATACTATATACGTCTATAGCGTTATATATCCTAACCTAAGGCAGGCTATCATCTCGGATGTAGTATTTTACAACATTCCTGGCGTATTGGCCCCTACATCTCGGTGGGAACATTATATACGTCTATAACGTAACATATCCTAACCTAACCCATCTAGCCCCTCGCTGGAAATGTTTTACAGAATCCCGTTCCTGTCGTCCCGTACATCTCGGTTGGGATAGTCTATACGTCTATAGCGTTATATATCCTAACCTAAGGCAGGCTATCATCTCGGATGTAGTATTTTACAACATTCCTGACGTATCGGCCCCTACTTCTCGGTGGGACATTATATAGGTCTATAACGTAATATAACCTAAAATAACACATCTAGCCTCTCGCTGGTAATATTTTACAGAATCCCGTTCGTGTCGTCCCGTACGTCTCGGTTGGGACATTATATACGTCTACAGCGATATATATCCTAACCTAAGGCAGGCTTACAGGTCGGATGCAGTATTTTAAGCCATTCCTGGCGTATCGGCCCCTACTTCTCGGTGGGAAAATTATACACGTCTATAACGTAACATAACCTAACCTAACCCATCTAGCCTCTAGCTGGTAATATTTTACAGAATCCCGTTCCTGTCGTCCCGTACGTCACGGTTGGGATATCATTTACGTCTATAGCTATATATATCCTAACGTAAGACAGGCTAACGTCTCGGATGTAGTATAGTACGGCATTCCTGGCGTATCGGCCCCTACTTCACGGTGGGAACATTATATTCGTCTATAACGTAACATAACCTAACCTAACCCATCCAGCCCGTCGCTGGTAATATTTAACAGAATCCCGTTCGTGTCGTCCCGTACGCCTCGGTTGGGATATTATATACGTCTATAGCGTTATATATCCTAACCTAAGGCAGGCTATCATCTCGGATGCACTATTTTGCAACATTCCTGGCGCATCGGCCTCTTCTTCTCGGTGGGAACATTATATTCGTCTATAACGTAACATAATCTAACCTAACCCATCTAGCCCCTCACTAGTAATGTTTTACAGAATCCCGTTCCTGTCGTCCCGTACGTCTCGTTTCGGACATTATATACGTCTACAGCGTTATATATCCTAACCTAAGACAGGCTAACATCTCGGATGTAGTATTTTACAACATTCCTGGCGTATCGGCCTCTACTTCTCGGTGGGAGAATTATACACGTCTATAACGTAACATAACCTAACCTAACCCATCTAGCCCCTCGCTGGTTATATTTTACAGAATCCCGTTCGTATCGTCCCGTACATCTCGGTTGGTATACTATATACAACTATAGCTTTATATATCCTAACCTAAGTCAGGCTAACATATTGGATATAGTATTTTACAACATTCCTGGCGCATCGGCAACTACTTCTCGGTGGGAACATTATATTCGTCCATAACGTAATATAACCTGACCTAACACATCTAGCCCCTCGCTGGCAATGTTTACAGAAACCCGTTCGTGACGTCCCGTACATCTCGGTTGGGATAGTCTATACGTCTATAGCGTTATATATCCTAACCTAAGGCAGGCTATCATCTCGGATGTAGTATTTTACAACATTCCTGACGTATCGGCCCCTACTTCTCGGTGGGACATTATATAGGTCTATAACGTAATATAACCTAAAATAACACATCTAGCCTCTCGCTGGTAATATTTTACAGAATCCCGTTCGTGTCGTCCCGTACGCCTCGGTTGGGACATTATATACGTCCACAGCGTTATATATCCTAACCTAAGGCAGGCTAACATCTCGGATGCAGTATTTTTCGCCATTCTTGGCGTATCGGCCCCTACTTCACGGTGGGAACATTATACACGTCTATAAAGTAACATAACCTAACCTAACCCATCTAGCCCCTCGCTGGTAATATTTTACAGAATCCCGTTCCTGTCGTCCCGTACGTCCCGGTTGGGATATCATTTCCGTCTACAGCTATATATATCCTAACGTAAGACAGGCTAACATCTCGGATGTAGTATTTTACAACATTCCTGGCGTATCGGCCTCTACTTCTCGGTGGGAGAATTATACACGTCTATAACGTAACATAACCTAACCTAACCTATCTAGCCCCTCGCTGGTTATATTTTACAGAATCCCGTTCGTGTCGTCCCGTACATCTCGGTTGGAATACTATATACGTCTATAGCGTTATATATCCTAACCTAAGGCAGGCTATCATCTCGGATGCAGTATCTTGCAACATTCCTGGCGCATCGGAATCTTCTTCTCCGTGGGAACATTATATTCGTCTATAACGTAATATAACCTAACCTAACACATCTAGCACCTCGCCGGTAATGTTTTACAGAATCCCGTTCGTGACGTCCCGTACATCTCGGTTGGGATATTATATGAGTCTATAGCGTTATATAACCTAACCTAAGGCAGGCTATCGTCCCGGATGCAGTATTTTACAACACTCCTGGCATATCAGCCCCTACTTTTCGGTGGGAACATTATATACGTCTATAACGTATCACAACCTAACCTAACCCATCTAGCCCCTCACTAGTAATGTTTTACAGAATCCCGTTCCTGTCGTCCCGTACGTCTCGGTTGGGACATTATATAGGTCTACAGCGTTATATATCCTAACCTAAGGCAGGCTATCATCTCGGATGTGGTATTTCACAACATTCCTGGCGTTTGGGCACCTACTTCTCGGTGGGAACATTATACACGTCTATAACGTAACATAATCTAACCTAACCCATCTAGCCCCTCGCTGGTAATGATTTACAGAATCCCGTTCGTATCGTTCCGTACGTCTCGTTTGGGATATTATATACGTCTATAGCGTTATATATCCTAACCTATGGCAGGCTAACATCTCGGATGCAGTATTTTACGCCATTCCTGGCGTATCGGCCCCTACGTCTCGGTGGGAATATTATATACGTCTATAACGTAACATAGCCTATCCTAACCCATCTAGACCCTCGCTGGTAATGTTTTACAGAATCCCGTTCCTGTCGTCCCGTACGTCTCGCTTGGGACATTTTATACGTCTATAGCGTTATATATCCTAACCTAAGGCCGGCTAAAATCCCGGATATAGTATTTTACAACATTCCTGGCGTATCGGCCTCTACTCCTCGGTCTGCACATTATATTCGTCTATAAAGTAATATAACCTAACCTAACACATCTAGCCCCTCGCTGGTAATGTTTTGCAGGATCCCGTTCGTGACGTCCCGTACATCTCGGGTGGAATATTATATATGTCTATAGCATTATATATCCTAATCTAAGGCAGGCTATCATCTCGGATGTAGTATTTGATAACATTCCTGACGTATCGGCCCCTACTTCTCGGTGGGAACATTATATAGGTCTATGACGTAATATAACCTAACCTAACACATCTAGCGCCACGCTGGTAATGTTTTACAGAATCCCGTTCGTGTCGTCCCGTACGTCTCGGTTGGGACATTATATACGTCTACAGCGATATATATCCTAACCTAAGGCAGGCTTACAGGTCGGATGCAGTATTTTAAGCCATTCCTGGCGTATCGGCCCCTACTTCTCGGTGGGAAAATTATACACGTCTATAACGTAACATAACCTAACCTAACCCATCTAGCCCCTCGCTTGTAATATTTTACAGAATCCCGTTCCTGTCGTCCCGTACGTCCCGGTTGGGATATCATTTACGTCTACAGCTATATATGTCCTAACGTAAGACAGGCTAACGTCTCGGATGTAGTATAGTACGGCATTCCTGGCGTATCGGCCCCTACTTCACGGTGGGAACATTATACACGTTTATAACGTAACATAACCTAACCTAACCCATCTAGCCCCTCGCTGGAAATGTTTTACAGAATCCCGTTCCTGTCGTCCCGTACATCTCGGTTGGGATAGTCTATACGTCTATAGCGTTATATATCCTAACCTAAGGCAGGCTATCATCTCGGATGCACTATTTTGCAACATTCCTGGCGCATCGGCCTCTTCTTCTCGGTGGGAACATTATATTCGTCTATAACGTATCACAACCTAACCTAACAAATCTAGCTAATCCTTGGTAATGCTTTACAAAATCCCGTTCGTGTCGTTCCGTACGTCTCGGTTGGGACATTATATACGACTACAGCGTTATATATCCTAACCAAAGGCAGGCTATCATCTCGGGTGTAGTATTATACGCCATTCCTGTCGTATCGGACCCTACTTCACGGTGGGAACATTATACACGTCTATAACGTAACATAATCTAACCTAACCCATCTAGCCCCTCGCTGGTAATGTTTTACAGAATCCCGTTCCTGTCGTCCCGTCCATCTCGTTTGGGATATTATATACGTCTATAGCGTTATATATCCTAACCTAAGGCAGGCTATCATCTCGGATGTGGTATTTCACAACATTCCTGGCGTTTGGGCACCTACTTCTCGGTGGGAACATTATACACGTCTATAACGTAACATAATCTAACCTATCCCATCTAGCCCCTCGCTGGTAATGATTTACAGAATCCCGTTCCTGTCGTCCCGTCCATCTCGGTGGGGATATTATATACGTCTATAGCGTTATATATCCTAACCTAATGCAGGCTAACATCTCGGATGCAGTATTTTACAACATTCCTGACGTATCGGCCCATACTTCTCGGTGGGAACATTATATTCGTCTATAAAGTAATATAACCTAACCTAACACATCTAGACCCTCGCTGGTAATGTATTGCAGGATCCCGTTCGTGACGTCCCGTACATCTCGGTTGGAATACTATATACGTCTATAGCATTATATATCCTAACCTAATGCAGGCTATCATCTCGGATGTAGTATTTGACAACATTCCTGACGTATCGGCCCCTACTTCGCGGTGGGAACATTATACACGTCTATAACGGAACATAACGTAACCTAACCCATCTAGCTAATCCCTGGTAATGCTTTACAAAATCCCGTTCGTATCGTTCCGTACGTCTCGTTTGGGATATTATATACGTCTATAGCGTTATATATCCTAACCTATGGCAGGCTAACATCTCGGATGCAGTATTTTACGCCATTCCTGGCGTATCGGCCCCTACGTCTCGGTGGGAATATTATATACGTCTATAACGTAACATAGCCTATCCTAACCCATCTAGACCCTCGCTGGTAATGTTTTACAGAATCCCGTTCCTGCCGTCCCGTACGTCTCGCTTGGGACATTTTATACGTCTATAGCGTTATATATCCTAACCTAAGGCCGGCTAAAATCCCGGATATAGTATTTTACAACATTCCTGGCGTATCGGCCTCTACTCCTCGGTCTGCACATTATATTCGTCTATAAAGTAATATAACCTAACCTAACACATCTAGCCCCTCGCTGGTAATGTTTTGCAGGATCCCGTTCGTGACGTCCCGTACATCTCGGGTGGAATATTATATACGTCTATAGCATTATATATCCTAATCTAAGGCAGGCTATCATCTCGGATGTAGTATTTGATAACATTCCTGACGTATCGGCCCCTACTTCTCGGTGGGAACATTATATAGGTCTATGACGTAATATAACCTAACCTAACACATCTAGCGCCACGCTGGTAATGTTTTACAGAATCCCGTTCGTGTCGTCCCGTACGTCTCGGTTGGGACATTATATACGTCTACAGCGATATATATCCTAACCTAAGGCAGGCTTACAGGTCGGATGCAGTATTTTAAGCCATTCCTGGCGTATCGGCCCCTACTTCTCGGTGGGAAAATTATACACGTTTATAACGTAACATAACCTAACCTAACCCATCTAGCCCCTCGCTGGTAATATTTAACAGAATCCCGTTCGTGTCGTCCCGTACGCCTCGGTTGGGATATTATATACGTCTATAGCGTTATATATCCTAACCTAAGGCAGGCTATCATCTCGGATGCACTATTTTGCAACATTCCTGGCGCATCGGCCTCTTCTTCTCGGTGGGAACATTATATTCGTCTATAACGTATCACAACCTAACCTAACAAATCTAGCTAATCCTTGGTAATGCTTTACAAAATCCCGTTCGTGTCGTTCCGTACGTCTCGGTTGGGACATTATATACGACTACAGCGTTATATATCCTAACCAAAGGCAGGCTATCATCTCGGGTGTAGTATTATACGCCATTCCTGTCGTATCGGACCCTACTTCACGGTGGGAACATTATACACGTCTATAACGTAACATAATCTAACCTAACCCATCTAGCCCCTCGCTGGTAATGTTTTACAGAATCCCGTTCCTGTCGTCCCGTCCATCTCGTTTGGGATATTATATACGTCTATAGCGTTATATATCCTAACCTAAGGCAGGCTATCATCTCGGATGTGGTATTTCACAACATTCCTGGCGTTTGGGCACCTACTTCTCGGTGGGAACATTATACACGTCTATAACGTAACATAATCTAACCTAACCCATCTAGCCCCTCGCTGGTAATGATTTACAGAATCCCGTTCCTGTCGTCCCGTCCATCTCGGTGGGGATATTATATACGTCTATAGCGTTATATATCCTAACCTAATGCAGGCTAACATCTCGGATGCAGTATTTTACAACATTCCTGACGTATCGGCCCATACTTCTCGGTGGGAACATTATATTCGTCTATAAAGTAATATAACCTAACCTAACACATCTAGACCCTCGCTGGTAATGTATTGCAGGATCCCGTTCGTGACGTCCCGTACATCTCGGTTGGAATACTATATACGTCTATAGCATTATATATCCTAACCTAAGGCAGGCTATCATCTCGGATGCAGTATTTTGCAGCATTCCTGACGCATCGGCCTCTTCTTCTCGGTGGGAACATTATATTCGTCTATAACGTAATATAACCTAACCTAACACATCTAGCACCTCGCTGGTAATGTTTTACAGAATCCCGTTCGTGACGTCCCGTACATCTCGGTTGGGATATTATATATGTCTACAGCGATATATATCCTAACCTATGGCAGGCTATCATCTCGGATGTAGTATTTTACAACATTCCTGGCGTATCGGCCTCTACTTCTCGGTGGGAAAATTATACACGTCTATAACGTAACATAATCTAACCTAACCCATCTAGCCCCTCGCTGGTTATATTTTACAGAATCCCGTTCGTGTCGTCCCCTACATCTCGGTTGGAATACTATATACGTCTATAGCGTTATATATCCTAACCTAAGGCAGGCTATCATCTCGGATGTAGTATTTTACAACATTCCTGGCGTATTGGCCCCTACATCTCGGTGGGAACATTATATACGTCTATAACGTAACATATCCTAACCTAACCCATCTAGCCCCTCGCTGGAAATGTTTTACAGAATCCCGTTCCTGTCGTCCCGTACATCTCGGTTGGGATAGTCTATACGTCTATAGCGTTATATATCCTAACCTAAGGCAGGCTATCATCTCGGATGTAGTATTTTACAACATTCCTGACGTATCGGCCCCTACTTCTCGGTGGGACATTATATAGGTCTATAACGT
This sequence comes from Xylocopa violacea, assembly GCA_963969225.1. Taxonomy (NCBI): domain Eukaryota; kingdom Metazoa; phylum Arthropoda; class Insecta; order Hymenoptera; family Apidae; genus Xylocopa; species Xylocopa violacea. Next base: position 13,405,034 of record CAXAJV010000008.1, on the reverse strand, counting down.
AATATAACCTAAAATAACACATCTAGCCTCTCGCTGGTAATATTTTACAGAATGCCGTTCGTGTCGTCCCGTACGTCTCGGTTGGGACATTATATACGTCTACAGCGATATATATCCTAACCTAAGGCAGGCTTACAGGTCGGATGCAGTATTTTAAGCCATTCCTGGCGTATCGGCCCCTACTTCTCGGTGGGAAAATTATACACGTCTATAACGTAACATAACCTAACCTAACCCATCTAGCCTCTAGCTGGTAATATTTTACAGAATCCCGTTCCTGTCGTCCCGTACGTCACGGTTGGGATATCATTTACGTCTATAGCTATATATATCCTAACGTAAGACAGGCTAACGTCTCGGATGTAGTATAGTACGGCATTCCTGGCGTATCGGCCCCTACTTCACGGTGGGAACATTATATTCGTCTATAACGTAACATAACCTAACCTAACCCATCCAGCCCCTCGCTGGTAATATTTAACAGAATCCCGTTCGTGTCGTCCCGTACGCCTCGGTTGGGATATTATATACGTCTATAGCGTTATATATCCTAACCTAAGGCAGGCTATCATCTCGGATGCACTATTTTGCAACATTCCTGGCGCATCGGCCTCTTCTTCTCGGTGGGAACATTATATTCGTCTATAACGTAACATAATCTAACCTAACCCATCTAGCCCCTCACTAGTAATGTTTTACAGAATCCCGTTCCTGTCGTCCCGTACGTCTCGTTTCGGACATTATATACGTCTACAGCGTTATATATCCTAACCTAAGACAGGCTAACATCTCGGATGTAGTATTTTACAACATTCCTGGCGTATCGGCCTCTACTTCTCGGTGGGAGAATTATACACGTCTATAACGTAACATAACCTAACCTAACCCATCTAGCCCCTCGCTGGTTATATTTTACAGAATCCCGTTCGTATCGTCCCGTACATCTCGGTTGGTATACTATATACGTCTATAGCTTTATATATCCTAACCTAAGTCAGGCTAACATATTGGATATAGTATTTTACAACATTCCTGGCGCATCGGCAACTACTTCTCGGTGGGAACATTATATTCGTCTATAACGTAATATAACCTGACCTAACACATCTAGCCCCTCGCTGGCAATGTTTACAGAAACCCGTTCGTGACGTCCCGTACATCTCGGTTGGGATAGTCTATACGTCTATAGCGTTATATATCCTAACCTAAGGCAGGCTATCATCTCGGATGTAGTATTTTACAACATTCCTGACGTATCGGCCCCTACTTCTCGGTGGGACATTATATAGGTCTATAACGTAATATAACCTAAAATAACACATCTAGCCTCTCGCTGGTAATATTTTACAGAATCCCGTTCGTGTCGTCCCGTACGCCTCGGTTGGGACATTATATACGTCCACAGCGTTATATATCCTAACCTAAGGCAGGCTAACATCTCGGATGCAGTATTTTTCGCCATTCTTGGCGTATCGGCCCCTACTTCACGGTGGGAACATTATACACGTCTATAAAGTAACATAACCTAACCTAACCCATCTAGCCCCTCGCTGGTAATATTTTACAGAATCCCGTTCCTGTCGTCCCGTACGTCCCGGTTGGGATATCATTTCCGTCTACAGCTATATATATCCTAACGTAAGACAGGCTAACATCTCGGATGTAGTATTTTACAACATTCCTGGCGTATCGGCCTCTACTTCTCGGTGGGAGAATTATACACGTCTATAACGTAACATAACCTAACCTAACCTATCTAGCCCCTCGTTGGTTATATTTTACAGAATCCCGTTCGTGTCGTCCCGTACATCTCGGTTGGAATACTATATACGTCTATAGCGTTATATATCCTAACCTAAGGCAGGCTATCATCTCGGATGCAGTATCTTGCAACATTCCTGGCGCATCGGAATCTTCTTCTCCGTGGGAACATTATATTCGTCTATAACGTAATATAACCTAACCTAACACATCTAGCACCTCGCCGGTAATGTTTTACAGAATCCCGTTCGTGACGTCCCGTACATCTCGGTTGGGATATTATATGAGTCTATAGCGTTATATAACCTAACCTAAGGCAGGCTATCGTCCCGGATGCAGTATTTTACAACACTCCTGGCATATCAGCCCCTACTTTTCGGTGGGAACATTATATACGTCTATAACGTATCACAACCTAACCTAACCCATCTAGCCCCTCACTAGTAATGTTTTACAGAATCCCGTTCCTGTCGTCCCGTACGTCTCGGTTGGGACATTATATAGGTCTACAGCGTTATATATCCTAACCTAAGGCAGGCTATCATCTTGGATGTAGTATTTTACAACATTCCTGGCGCATCGGCCTCTACTTCTCGGTGGGAACATTATATTCGTCTATAACGTAATATAACCTAACCTAATCCATCTAGCCCCTCGCTGGTTATATTTTACAGAATCCCGTTCGTATCGTCCCGTACATCTCGGTTGGGATACTATATACATCTATAGCGTTATATATCCTAACCTAAGGCAGGCTATCATCTCGGATGTAGTATTTTACAACATTCCTGGCGTATCGGCCCCTACATCTCGGTGGGAACATTATATACGTCTATAACGTAACATAACCTAACCTAACATATCTGGCCTCTCGTGGGTAATGTTTTACAGAATCCCGTTCGTGTCGTCCCGCACGTCTCGGTTGGGACATTATATACGTCTACAGCGTTATATATCCTAACCTAAGGCAGGCTAACATCTTGGATGCAGCATTTTACGCCATTCCTGGCGTATCGGCCCCTACTTCTCGGTGGGAACATTATACACGTCTATAACGTAACATAACCTAACCTAACCCATCTAGCCCCTCACCAGTAATGTTTTACAGAATCCCGTTCCTGTCGTCCCGTACGTCTCGGTTGGGACATTATATACGTCTACAGCGTTATATATCCTAACCTAAGGCAGGCTATCATCTCGGATGTAGTATTTTACAACATTCCTGGCGTATCGGCCTCTACTTCTCGGTGGGAACATTATATTCGTCTATAACGTAATATAACCTAACCTAACATATCTAGCCCCTAGTGGGTAATGTTTTACAGAATCCCGTTCGTGTCGTCCCGTACGTCTCGGTTGGGACATTATATACGTCTACAGCGTTATATATCCTAACCTAAGGCAGGCTAACACCTTGGATGCAGTATTTCACGCCATTCCTGGCGTATCGGCCCCTACTTCTCGGTGGGAACATTATACACGTCTATAACGTAACATAACCTAACCTAACCCATCTAGCCCCTCGCTGGTAATATTTCACAGAATCCCGTTCGTGTCGTCCCGTACGTCTCGGTTGGGATATTATATACGTCTATAGCGTTATATATCCTAACCTAAGGCAGGCTATCACCTCGGATGCAGTATTTTGCAGCATTCCTGACGCATCGGCCTCTTCTTCTCGGTGGGAACATTATATTCGTCTATAACGTAATATAACCTAACCTAACACATCTAGCACCTCGCTGGTAATGTTTTACAGAATCCCGTTCGTGACGTCCCGTACATCTCGGTTGGGATATTATATATGTCTACAGCGATATATATCCTAACCTATGGCAGGCTATCATCTCGGATGTAGTATTTTACAACATTCCTGGCGGATCGGCCTCTACTTCTCGGTGGGAAAATTATACACGTCTATAACGTAACATAACCTAACCTAACCCATCTAGCCCCTCGCTGGTTATATTTTACAGAATCCCGTTCGTGTCGTCCCGTACATCTCGGTTGGAATACTATATACGTCTATAGCGTTATATATCCTAACCTAAGGCAGGCTATGATCTCGGATGTAGTATTTTACAACATTCCTGGCGTATTGGCCCCTACATCTCGGTGCGAACATTATATACGTCTATAACGTAACATAACCTAACCTAACCCATCTAGCCCCTCGCTGGTAATATTTAACAGAATCCCGTTCGTGTCGTCCCGTACGCCTCGGTTGGGATATTATATACGTCTATAGCGTTATATATCCTAACCTAAGGCAGGCTATCATCTCGGATGCACTATTTTGCAACATTCCTGGCGCATCGGCCTCTTCTTCTCGGTGGGAACATTATATTCGTCTATAACGTATCACAACCTAACCTAACAAATCTAGCTAATCCTTGGTAATGCTTTACAAAATCCCGTTCGTGTCGTTCCGTACGTCTCGGTTGGGACATTATATACGACTACAGCGTTATATATCCTAACCAAAGGCAGGCTATCATCTCGGGTGTAGTATTATACGCCATTCCTGTCGTATCGGACCCTACTTCACGGTGGGAACATTATACACGTCTATAACGTAACATAATCTAACCTAACCCATCTAGCCCCTCGCTGGTAATGTTTTACAGAATCCCGTTCCTGTCGTCCCGTCCATCTCGTTTGGGATATTATATACGTCTATAGCGTTATATATCCTAACCTAAGGCAGGCTATCATCTCGGATGTGGTATTTCACAACATTCCTGGCGTTTGGGCACCTACTTCTCGGTGGGAACATTATACACGTCTATAACGTAACATAATCTAACCTAACCCATCTAGCCCCTCGCTGGTAATGATTTACAGAATCCCGTTCCTGTCGTCCCGTCCATCTCGGTGGGGATATTATATACGTCTATAGCGTTATATATCCTAACCTAATGCAGGCTAACATCTCGGATGCAGTATTTTACAACATTCCTGACGTATCGGCCCATACTTCTCGGTGGGAACATTATATTCGTCTATAAAGTAATATAACCTAACCTAACACATCTAGACCCTCGCTGGTAATGTATTGCAGGATCCCGTTCGTGACGTCCCGTACATCTCGGTTGGAATACTATATACGTCTATAGCATTATATATCCTAACCTAAGGCAGGCTATCATCTCGGATGCAGTATTTTGCAGCATTCCTGACGCATCGGCCTCTTCTTCTCGGTGGGAACATTATATTCGTCTATAACGTAATATAACCTAACCTAACACATCTAGCACCTCGCTGGTAATGTTTTACAGAATCCCGTTCGTGACGTCCCGTACATCTCGGTTGGGATATTATATATGTCTACAGCGATATATATCCTAACCTATGGCAGGCTATCATCTCGGATGTAGTATTTTACAACATTCCTGGCGTATCGGCCTCTACTTCTCGTTGGGAAAATTATACACGTCTATAACGTAACATAATCTAACCTAACCCATCTAGCCCCTCGCTGGTTATATTTTACAGAATCCCGTTCGTGTCGTCCCCTACATCTCGGTTGGAATACTATATACGTCTATAGCGTTATATATCCTAACCTAAGGCAGGCTATCATCTCGGATGTAGTATTTTACAACATTCCTGGCGTATTGGCCCCTACATCTCGGTGGGAACATTATATACGTCTATAACGTAACATATCCTAACCTAACCCATCTAGCCCCTCGCTGGAAATGTTTTACAGAATCCCGTTCCTGTCGTCCCGTACATCTCGGTTGGGATAGTCTATACGTCTATAGCGTTATATATCCTAACCTAAGGCAGGCTATCATCTCGGATGTAGTATTTTACAACATTCCTGACGTATCGGCCCCTACTTCTCGGTGGGACATTATATAGGTCTATAACGTAATATAACCTAAAATAACACATCTAGCCTCTCGCTGGTAATATTTTACAGAATCCCGTTCGTGTCGTCCCGTACGTCTCGGTTGGGACATTATATACGTCTACAGCGATATATATCCTAACCTAAGGCAGGCTTACAGGTCGGATGCAGTATTTTAAGCCATTCCTGGCGTATCGGCCCCTACTTCTCGGTGGGAAAATTATACACGTCTATAACGTAACATAACCTAACCTAACCCATCTAGCCTCTAGCTGGTAATATTTTACAGAATCCCGTTCCTGTCGTCCCGTACGTCACGGTTGGGATATCATTTACGTCTATAGCTATATATATCCTAACGTAAGACAGGCTAACGTCTCGGATGTAGTATAGTACGGCATTCCTGGCGTATCGGCCCCTACTTCACGGTGGGAACATTATATTCGTCTATAACGTAACATAACCTAACCTAACCCATCCAGCCCCTCGCTGGTAATATTTAACAGAATCCCGTTCGTGTCGTCCCGTACGCCTCGGTTGGGATATTATATACGTCTATAGCGTTATATATCCTAACCTAAGGCAGGCTATCATCTCGGATGCACTATTTTGCAACATTCCTGGCGCATCGGCCTCTTCTTCTCGGTGGGAACATTATATTCGTCTATAACGTAACATAATCTAACCTAACCCATCTAGCCCCTCACTAGTAATGTTTTACAGAATCCCGTTCCTGTCGTCCCGTACGTCTCGTTTCGGACATTATATACGTCTACAGCGTTATATATCCTAACCTAAGACAGGCTAACATCTCGGATGTAGTATTTTACAACATTCCTGGCGTATCGGCCTCTACTTCTCGGTGGGAGAATTATACACGTCTATAACGTAACATAACCTAACCTAACCCATCTAGCCCCTCGCTGGTTATATTTTACAGAATCCCGTTCGTATCGTCCCGTACATCTCGGTTGGTATACTATATACGTCTATAGCTTTATATATCCTAACCTAAGTCAGGCTAACATATTGGATATAGTATTTTACAACATTCCTGGCGCATCGGCAACTACTTCTCGGTGGGAACATTATATTCGTCTATAACGTAATATAACCTGACCTAACACATCTAGCCCCTCGCTGGCAATGTTTACAGAAACCCGTTCGTGACGTCCCGTACATCTCGGTTGGGATAGTCTATACGTCTATAGCGTTATATATCCTAACCTAAGGCAGGCTATCATCTCGGATGTAGTATTTTACAACATTCCTGACGTATCGGCCCCTACTTCTCGGTGGGACATTATATAGGTCTATAACGTAATATAACCTAAAATAACACATCTAGCCTCTCGCTGGTAATATTTTACAGAATCCCGTTCGTGTCGTCCCGTACGCCTCGGTTGGGACATTATATACGTCCACAGCGTTATATATCCTAACCTAAGGCAGGCTAACATCTCGGATGCAGTATTTTTCGCCATTCTTGGCGTATCGGCCCCTACTTCACGGTGGGAACATTATACACGTCTATAAAGTAACATAACCTAACCTAACCCATCTAGCCCCTCGCTGGTAATATTTTACAGAATCCCGTTCCTGTCGTCCCGTACGTCCCGGTTGGGATATCATTTCCGTCTACAGCTATATATATCCTAACGTAAGACAGGCTAACATCTCGGATGTAGTATTTTACAACATTCCTGGCGTATCGGCCTCTACTTCTCGGTGGGAGAATTATACACGTCTATAACGTAACATAACCTAACCTAACCTATCTAGCCCCTCGTTGGTTATATTTTACAGAATCCCGTTCGTGTCGTCCCGTACATCTCGGTTGGAATACTATATACGTCTATAGCGTTATATATCCTAACCTAAGGCAGGCTATCATCTCGGATGCAGTATCTTGCAACATTCCTGGCGCATCGGAATCTTCTTCTCCGTGGGAACATTATATTCGTCTATAACGTAATATAACCTAACCTAACACATCTAGCACCTCGCCGGTAATGTTTTACAGAATCCCGTTCGTGACGTCCCGTACATCTCGGTTGGGATATTATATGAGTCTATAGCGTTATATAACCTAACCTAAGGCAGGCTATCGTCCCGGATGCAGTATTTTACAACACTCCTGGCATATCAGCCCCTACTTTTCGGTGGGAACATTATATACGTCTATAACGTATCACAACCTAACCTAACCCATCTAGCCCCTCACTAGTAATGTTTTACAGAATCCCGTTCCTGTCGTCCCGTACGTCTCGGTTGGGACATTATATAGGTCTACAGCGTTATATATCCTAACCTAAGGCAGGCTATCATCTTGGATGTAGTATTTTACAACATTCCTGGCGCATCGGCCTCTACTTCTCGGTGGGAACATTATATTCGTCTATAACGTAATATAACCTAACCTAATCCATCTAGCCCCTCGCTGGTTATATTTTACAGAATCCCGTTCGTATCGTCCCGTACATCTCGGTTGGGATACTATATACATCTATAGCGTTATATATCCTAACCTAAGGCAGGCTATCATCTCGGATGTAGTATTTTACAACATTCCTGGCGTATCGGCCCCTACATCTCGGTGGGAACATTATATACGTCTATAACGTAACATAACCTAACCTAACATATCTGGCCTCTCGTGGGTAATGTTTTACAGAATCCCGTTCGTGTCGTCCCGCACGTCTCGGTTGGGACATTATATACGTCTACAGCGTTATATATCCTAACCTAAGGCAGGCTAACATCTTGGATGCAGCATTTTACGCCATTCCTGGCGTATCGGCCCCTACTTCTCGGTGGGAACATTATACACGTCTATAACGTAACATAACCTAACCTAACCCATCTAGCCCCTCACCAGTAATGTTTTACAGAATCCCGTTCCTGTCGTCCCGTACGTCTCGGTTGGGACATTATATACGTCTACAGCGTTATATATCCTAACCTAAGGCAGGCTATCATCTCGGATGTAGTATTTTACAACATTCCTGGCGTATCGGCCTCTACTTCTCGGTGGGAACATTATATTCGTCTATAACGTAATATAACCTAACCTAACATATCTAGCCCCTCGTGGGTAATGTTTTACAGAATCCCGTTCGTGTCGTCCCGTACGTCTCGGTTGGGACATTATATACGTCTACAGCGTTATATATCCTAACCTAAGGCAGGCTAACACCTTGGATGCAGTATTTCACGCCATTCCTGGCGTATCGGCCCCTACTTCTCGGTGGGAACATTATACACGTCTATAACGTAACATAACCTAACCTAACCCATCTAGCCCCTCGCTGGTAATATTTCACAGAATCCCGTTCGTGTCGTCCCGTACGTCTCGGTTGGGATATTATATACGTCTATAGCGTTATATATCCTAACCTAAGGCAGGCTATCACCTCGGATGCAGTATTTTGCAGCATTCCTGACGCATCGGCCTCTTCTTCTCGGTGGGAACATTATATTCGTCTATAACGTAATATAACCTAACCTAACACATCTAGCACCTCGCTGGTAATGTTTTACAGAATCCCGTTCGTGACGTCCCGTACATCTCGGTTGGGATATTATATATGTCTACAGCGATATATATCCTAACCTATGGCAGGCTATCATCTCGGATGTAGTATTTTACAACATTCCTGGCGGATCGGCCTCTACTTCTCGGTGGGAAAATTATACACGTCTATAACGTAACATAACCTAACCTAACCCATCTAGCCCCTCGCTGGTTATATTTTACAGAATCCCGTTCGTGTCGTCCCGTACATCTCGGTTGGAATACTATATACGTCTATAGCGTTATATATCCTAACCTAAGGCAGGCTATGATCTCGGATGTAGTATTTTACAACATTCCTGGCGTATTGGCCCCTACATCTCGGTGCGAACATTATATACGTCTATAACGTAACATAACCTAACCTAACCCATCTAGCCCCTCGCTGGTAATATTTAACAGAATCCCGTTCGTGTCGTCCCGTACGCCTCGGTTGGGATATTATATACGTCTATAGCGTTATATATCCTAACCTAAGGCAGGCTATCATCTCGGATGCACTATTTTGCAACATTCCTGGCGCATCGGCCTCTTCTTCTCGGTGGGAACATTATAATCGTCTATAACGTAATATAACCTAACCTAACACATCTAGCACCTCGCCGGTAATATTTTACAGAATCCCGTTCGTGACGTCCCGTACATCTCGGTTGGGATATTATATGCGTCTATAGCGTTATATAACCTAACCTAAGGAAGGCTATCATCTCGGATGCAGTATTTTACAACACTCCTGGCATATCAGCCCCTACTTTTCGGTGGGAACATTATATACGTCTATAACGTATCACAACCTAACCTAACAAATCTAGCTAATCCTTGGTAATGCTTTACAAAATCCCGTTCGTGTCGTTCCGTACGTCTCGGTTGGGACATTATATACGACTACAGCGTTATATATCCTAGCCAAAGGCAGGCTATCATCTCGGGTGTAGTATTATACGCCATTCCTGTCGTATCGGACCCTACTTCACGGTGGGAACATTATACACGTCTATAACGTAACATAACCTAACCTAACCCATCTAGCCCCTCACTAGTAATGTTTTGCAGAATCCCGTTCCTGTCGTCCCGTACGTCTCGGTTGGGACATTATATACGTCTACAGCGTTATATATCCTAACCTAAGGCAGGCTAACATCTCGGAAATAGTATTTTACAACATTCCTGGCGCATCGGCCTCTACTTCTCGGTGGGAACATTATATTCGTCTATAACGTAATATAACCTAACCCAACATATCTAGCCCCTCGTGGGTAAGGTTTTACAGAATCCCGTTCGTGTCGTCCCGTACGTCTCGGTAGGGACATTATATACGTCTACAGCGTTATATATCCTAACCTAAGGTAGGCTAACACCTTGGATGCAGTATTTCACGCCATTCCTGGCGTATCGGCCCCTTCTTCTCGGTGGGAACATTATACACGTCCATAACGTAACATAACCTAACCTAACCCATCTAGCCCCTCACTAGTAATGTTTTACAGAATCCCGTTCCTGTCGTCCCGTACGTCTCGGTTGGGACATTATATACGTCTACAGCGTTATATATCCTAACCTAAGGCAGGCTAACATCTCGGATATAGTATTTTACAACATTCCTCGCGCATCGGCCTCTACTTCTCGGTGGGAAAATTATACACGTCTATAACGTAACATAACCTAACCTAACCCATCTAACCCCTCGCTGGTAATATTTTACAGAATCCCTTTCGTGTCGTCCCGTAGGTCTCGGTTGGGATATTATATACGTCTACAGCGATATATATCCTAACGTAAGGAAGGCTAACATCTCGGATGTAGTATTTTATGCCATTCCTGGCGTATCGGCCCCTACTTCACGGTGGGAACATTATACACGTCTATAACGTAACATAACCTAACCTAACCCATCTAGCCCCTCGCTGGTAATATTTCACAGAATCCCGTTCGTGTCGTCCCGTTCGTCTCGGTTGGGATATTATTTACGTCTATAGCGTTATATATCCTAACCTAAGGCAGGCTATCATCTCGGATGCAGTATTTTGCAACATTCCTGGCGCATCGGCCTCTACTTCTCGGTGGGAAAATTATACACGTCTATAACGTAACATAACCTAACCTAACTCATCTAACCCCTCGCTGGTAATATTTTACAGAATCCCGTTCGTGTCGTCCCGTAGGTCTCGGTTGGGATATTATATACGTCTACAGCGATATATATCCTAACGTAAGGAAGGCTAACATCTCGGATGCAGTATTTTACAACATTCCTGGCGTATCGGCCCCTACTTCTCGGTGGGAACATTATATACGTCTATAACGTAATATAACCTAACCCAACACATCTAGCTAAACCTTGGTAGTGCTTTACAAAATCCCGCACGTGTCGTCCCGTACGTCTCGGTTGGGCCATTATATACGTCTACAGCGATATATATCCTAACGTAAGGAAGGCTAACATCTCGGATGTAGTATTTTACAACATTCCTTGCGCATCGGCCTCTACTTCTCGGTGGGAACATTATATTCGTCTATAACGTAATATAACCTAACCTAACATATCTAGCCCCTAGCTGGTAATGTTTTACAGAATCCCGTTCGTGTCGTCCCGTAGGTCTCGGTTGGGATATTATATACGTCTACAGCGATATATATCCTAACGTAAGGAAGGCTAACATCTCGGATGTAGTATTTTATGCCATTCCTGGCGTATCGGCCCCTACTTCACGGTGGGAACATTATACACGTCTATAACGTAACATAACCTAACCTAACCCATCTAGCCCCTCGCTGGTAATATTTCACATAATCCCGTTCGTGTCGTCCCGTTCGTCTCGGTTGGGGTATTATTTACGTCTATAGCGTTATATATCCTAACCTAAGGCAGGCTATCATCTCGGATGCAGTATTTTGCAACATTCCTGGCGCATCGGCCTCTTCTTCTCGGTGGGAACATTATATTCGTCTATAACGTAATGTAACCTAACCTAACATATCTAGCACCACGCTGGTAATGTTTTACAGAATCCCGTTCGTGACGTCCCGTACATCTCAGCTGGGATATTATATATGTCTACAGCGTTATACATCCTAACCTAAGGCAGGCTAACATCTCGGATATAGTATTTTACAATATTCCTGGCGCATCGGCCTCTACTTCTCGGTGGTAAAATTATACACGTCTATAACGTAACATAACCTAACCTAACTCATCTAACCCCTCGCTGGTAATATTTTACAGAATCCTGTTCGTGTCGTCCCGTACGTCTCGGTTGGGATACTATTTACGTCTATAGCGTTATATATCCTAACGTAAGGAAGGCTAACAGCTCGGATGTAGTATTTTACGCCATTCCTGGCGTATCGGCCCCTACTTCTCGGTGGGAACATTATATACGTCTATAACGTATCATAACCTAACCTAACCCATCTAGCCCCTCGCTGGTAATGTTTTACAGAATCCCCTTCCTGTCGTCCCGTACTTCTCGGTTGGGATATTATATACGTCTACAGCGCTATATATCCTAACGTAAGGAAGGCTAACATCTCGGATGTAGTATTTTACAACATTCCTGGCGTGTCGGCCCCTACTTCACGGTGGGAACATTATACACGTCTATAACGTAACATAACCTAACCTAACCCATCTAGCCCCTCGCTGGTAATATTTCACAGAATCCCGTTCGTGTCGTCCCGTTCGTCTCGGTTGGGGTATTATTTACGTCTATAGCGTTATATATCCTAACCTAAGGCAGGCTATCATCTCGGATGCAGTATTTTGCAACATTCCTGGCGCATCGGCCTCTTCTTCTCGGTGGGAACATTATATTCGTCTATAACGTAATGTAACCTAACCTAACATATCTAGCACCACGCTGGTAATGTTTTACAGAATCCCGTTCGTGACGTCCCGTACATCTCGGTTGGGATATTATATATGTCTACAGCGTTATATATCCTAACCTAAGGCAGGCTAACATCTCGGATATAGTATTTTACAATATTCCTGGCGCATCGGCCTCTACTTCTCGGTGGTAAAATTATACACGTCTATAACGTAACATAACCTAACCTAACTCATCTAACCCCTCGCTGGTAATATTTTACAGAATCCCGTTCGTGTCGTCCCGTACGTCTCGGTTGGGATACTATTTACGTCTATAGCGTTATATATCCTAACGTAAGGAAGGCTAACAGCTCGGATGTAGTATTTTACGCCATTCCTGGCGTATCGGCCCCTACTTCTCGGTGGGAACATTATATACGTCTATAACGTATCATAACCTAACCTAACCCATCTAGCCCCTCGCTGGTAATGTTTTACAGAATCCCCTTCCTGTCGTCCCGTACTTCTCGGTTGGGATATTATATACGTCTACAGCGATATATATCCTAACGTGAGGCAGGCTAACATCTCGGATGTAGTATTTTACAACATTCCTTGCGCATCGGCCGCTACTTCTCGGTGGGAACATTATATTCGTCTATAACGTAATATAACCTAACCTAACACATCTAGCCCCGAGCTGGTAATGTTTAACAGAATCCCGTTCGTGACGTCCCGTACATCTCGGCTGGGATATTATATACGTCTATAGCGTTATATATCCTAACCTAAGGCAGGCTATCATCTCGGATGCAGTATTTTGCAACATTCCTGGCGCATCGGCCTCTTCTTCTCGGTGGGAACATTATATTCGTCTATAACGTAACATAATCTAACCTAACCCATCTAACCCCTCACTAGTAATGTTTTACAGAATCCCGTTCCTGTCGTCCCGTACGTCTCGTTTGGGACATTATATACGTCTACAGCGATATATATCCTAACGTAAGGAAGGCTAACATCTCGGATGTAGTATTTTACAACATTCCTGACATATCGGCCCCTACTTCTCGGTGGGAACATTATATACGTCTATAACGTAATATAACCTAACCCAACACATCTAGCTAAACCTTGGTAATGCTTTACAAAATCCCGCTCGTGTCGTCCCGTACGTCTCGGTTGGGCCATTATATACGTCTACAGCGTAATATATCCTAACCTAAGGCAGGCTAACAGCTCGGATGTAGTATTTTACGCCATTCCTGGCGTATCGGCCCCTACTTCTCGGTGGGAACATTATATACGTCTATAACGTAACATAACCTAACCTAACCCATCTAGCCCCTCGCTGGTAATGTTTTACAGAATCCCCTTCCTGTCGTCGCGTACGTCTCGGTTGGGATATTATATACGTCTACAGCGATATATATCCTAACGTGAGGCAGGCTAACATCTCGGATGTAGTATTTTACAACATTCCTTGCGCATCGGCCGCTACTTCTCGGTGGGAACATTATATTCGTCTATAACGTAATATAACCTAACCTAACACATCTAGCCCCTAGCTGGTAATGTTTTACAGAATCCCGTTCGTGTCGTCCCGTACGTCTCGGTTGGGATATTATATACGTCTACAGCGATATACATCCTAACGTAAGGAAGGCTATCATCTCGGATGCTGCATTTTGCAACAATCCTGGCGCATCGGTCTCTTCTTCTCGGTGGGAACATTATATTCGTCTATAACGTAATATAACCTAACCTAACACATCTAGCACCTCGCTGGTAATGTTTTACAGAATCCCGTTCGTGACGTCCCGTAGGTCTCGGTTGGGATATTATATACGTCTACAGCGATATATATCCTAACGTAAGGAAGGCTAACATCTCGGATGTAGTATTTTACAACATTCCTGACGTATCGGCCCCTACTTCTCGGTGGGAACATTATATACGTCTATAACGTAATATAACCTAACCCAACACATCTAGCTAAACCTTGGTAATGCTTTACAAAATGCCGCTCGTGTCGTCCCGTACGTCTCGGTTGGGACATTATATACGTCTACAGCGTTATATATCCTAACCTAAGGCAGGCTAACTGCTCGGATGTAGTATTTTACGCCATTCCTGGCGTATCGGCCCCTACTTCTCGGTGGGAACATTATATACGTCTATAACGTAACATAACCTAACCTAACCCATCTAGCCCCTCGCTGGTAATGTTTTACAGAATCCCGTTGCTGTCGTCCCATACGTCTCGGTTGGGACATTATAAACGTCTACAGCGTTATATATCCTAACCTAAGGCAGGCTAACAGGTCGTATATAGTATTTTACAACATTCCTGGCGCATCGGCCTCTACTTCTCGGTGCGATCATTATATACGTCTATAACGTAATATAACCTAACCCAACACATCTATCCCCTCGCTGGAAATGTTTTACAGAATCCCGTTCGTGACGTCCCGTACATCTCGGCTGGGATATTATATACGTCTATAGCGTTATATATCCTAACCTAAGGCAGGCTATCATCTCGGATGTAGTATTTTACAACATTCCTGGCGTATCGGCACCCTACTTCTCGGTGGGAACATTACATAGGTCTATAACGTAATAAACCTAACCTAACACATCTAGCCCCTCGCTGGTATTGTTTTACAGAATCCCGTTCGTGTCGTCCCGTACGTCTCGGTTGGGACATTATTTACGTTTACAGCGTTATATATCCTAACCTAAGGCAGCCTAACAGGTCGGATGCAGTATTTTACGGCATTCCTGGCGTATCAGCCCCTACTTCTCGGTGGGAACATTATATACGTCTATAACGTAACATAACCTAACCTAACCCATCTAGCCCCTCGCTGGTAATGTTTTACAGAATCCCCTTCCTGTCGTCGCGTACGTCTCGGTTGGGATATTATATACGTCTACAGCGATATATATCCTAACGTGAGGCAGGCTAACATCCCGGATGCAGTATTTTGCAACATTCCTGGCGCATCGGCCTCTTCTTCTCGGTGGGAACATTATATTCGTCTATAACGTAATGTAACCTAACCTAACATATCTAGCACCACGCTGGTAATGTTTTACAGAATCCCGTTCGTGACGTCCCGCACATCTCGGTTGGGATATTATATATGTCTACAGCGTTATATATCCTAACCTAAGGCAGGCTAACATCTCGGATATAGTATTTTACAATATTCCTGGCGCATCGGCCTCTACTTCTCGGTGGTAAAATTATACACGTCTATAACGTAACATAACCTAACCTAACTCATCTAACCCCTCGCTGGTAATATTTTACAGAATCCCGTTCGTGTCGTCCCGTAGGTCTCGGTTGGGATATTATATACGTCTACAGCGATATATATCCTAACGTAAGGAAGGCTAACATCTCGGATGTAGTATTTTACAACATTCCTGGCGTATCGGCCCCTACTTCTCGGTGGGAACATTATATACGTCTATAACGTAATATAACCTAACCCAACACATCTAGCTAAACCTTGGTAAAGCTTTACAAAATCCCGCTCGTGTCGTCCCGTACGTCTCGGTTGGGATACTATTTACGTCTATAGCGTTATATATCCTAACGTAAGGAAGGCTAACAGCTCGGATGTAGTATTTTACGCCATTCCTGGCGTATCGGCCCCTACTTCTCGGTGGGAACATTATATACGTCTATAACGTATCATAACCTAACCTAACCCATCTAGCCCCTCGCTGGTAATGTTTTACAGAATCCCCTTCCTGTCGTCCCGTACTTCTCGGTTGGGATATTATATACGTCTACAGCGATATATATCCTAACGTGAGGCAGGCTAACATCTCGGATGTAGTATTTTACAACATTCCTTGCGCATCGGCCGCTACTTCTCGGTGGGAACATTATATTCGTCTATAACGTAATATAACCTAACCTAACACATCTAGCCCCTAGCTGGTAATGTTTAACAGAATCCCGCTCGTGACGTCCCGTACATCTCGGCTGGGATATTATATACGTCTATAGCGTTATATATCCTAACCTAAGGCAGGCTATCATCTCGGATGCAGTATTTTGCAACATTCCTGGCGCATCGGCCTCTTCTTCTCGGTGGGAACATTATATTCGTCTATAACGTAACATAATCTAACCTAACCCATCTAGCCCCTCACTAGTAATGTTTTACAGAATCCCGTTCCTGTCGTCCCGTACGTCTCGTTTGGGACATTATATACGTCTACAGCGATATATATCCTAACGTAAGGAAGGCTAACATCTCGGATGTAGTATTTTACAACATTCCTGACGTATCGGCCCCTACTTCTCGGTGGGAACATTATATACGTCTATAACGTAATATAACCTAACCCAACACATCTAGCTAAACCTTGGTAATGCTTTACAAAATCCCGCTCGTGTCGTCCCATACGTCTCGGTTGGGCCATTATATACGTCTACAGCGTAATATATCCTAACCTAAGGCAGGCTAACAGCTCGGATGTAGTATTTTACGCCATTCCTGGCGTATCGGCCCCTACTTCTCGGTGGGAACATTATATACGTCTATAACGTAACATAACCTAACCTAACCCATCTAGCCCCTCGCTGGTAATGTTTTACAGAATCCCCTTCCTGTCGTCGCGTACGTCTCGGTTGGGATATTATATACGTCTACAGCGATATATATCCTAACGTGAGGCAGGCTAACATCTCGGATGTAGTATTTTACAACATTCCTTGCGCATCGGCCTCTACTTCTCGGTGGGAACATTATATTCGTCTATAACGTAATATAACCTAACCTAACACATATAGCCCCTAGCTGGTAATGTTTTACAGAATCCCGTTCGTGTCGTCCCGTAGGTCTCGGTTGGGATATTATATACGTCTACAGCGATATATATCCTAACGTAAGGAAGGCTAACATCTCGGATGTAGTATTTTATGCCATTCCTGGCGTATCGGCCCCTACTTCACGGTGGGAACATTATACACGTCTATAACGTAACATAACCTAACCTAACCCATCTATCCCCTCGCTGGTAATATTTCACAGAATCCCGTTCGTGTCGTCCCGTTCGTCTCGGTTGGGGTATTATTTACGTCTATAGCGTTATATATCCTAACCTAAGGCAGGCTATCATCTCGGATGTAGAATTTTACAACATTCCTGGCGTATCGGCCCCTACTTCTCGGTGGGAACTTTATATACGTCTATAACGTAATATAACCTAACCTAACACATCTAGCTAATCCTTGGTAATGCTTTACAAAATCGCGTTCGTGTCGTTCCGCACGTCTCGGTTGGGACATTATATACGTCTACAGCGTTATCTATCCTAACCTAAGGCAGGCTAACATTTCGGATATAGTATTTTACAACATTTCCGGCGCATCGGCCTCTACTTCTCGGTGGGAACATTATATACGTCTATAACGTAACATAACCTAACCTAACCCATCTAGCCCCTCACTAGTAATGTTTTACAGAATCCCGTTCCTGTCGTCCCGTACGTCTCGTTTGGGACATTATATACGTCTACAGCGTTATATATCCTAACCTAAGGCAGGCTAACATCTCGGATATAGTATTTTACAATATTCCTGGCGCATCGGCCTCTACTTCTCGGTGGGAAAATTATACACGTCTATAACGTAACATAACCTAACCTAACTCATCTAACCCCTCGCTGGTAATATTTTACAGAATCCCGTTCGTGTCGTCCCGTAGGTCTCGGTTGGGATATTATATACGTCTACAGCGATATATATCCTAACGTAAGGAAGGCTAACATCTCGGATGTAGTATTTTACAACATTCCTGGCGTATCGGCCCCTACTTCTCGGTGGGAACATTATATACGTCTATAACGTAACATAACCTAACCTAACTCATCTAACCCCTCGCTGGTAATATTTTACAGAATCCCGTTCGTGTCGTCCCGTAGGTCTCGGTTGGGACATTATATACGTCTACAGCGTTATATATCCTAACCTAAGGCAGGCTAACTGCTCGGATGTAGTATTTTACGCCATTCCTGGCGTATCGGCCCCTACTTCTCGGTGGGAACATTATATACGTCTATAACGTAACATAACCTAACCTAACCCATCTAGCCCCTCGCTGGTAATGTTTTACAGAATCCCCTTCCTGTCGTCCCGTACTTCTCGGTTGGGATATTATATACGTCTACAGCGATATATATCCTAACGTAAGGCAGGCTAACATCTCGGATGTAGTATTTTACAACATTCCTTGCGCATCGGCCGCTACTTCTCGGTGGGAACATTATATTCGTCTATAACGTAATATAACCTAACCTAACACATCTAGCCCCTAGCTGGTAATGTTTTGCAGAATCCCGTTCGTGACGTCCCGTACATCTCGGCTGGGATATTATATACGTCTATAGCGTTATAAATCCTAACCTAAGGCAGGCTATCATCTCGGATGCAGTATTTTGCAACATTCCTGGCGCATCGGCCTCTTCTTCTCGGTGGGAACATTATATTCGTCTATAACGTAACATAATCTAACCTAACCCATCTAGCCCCTCACTAGTAATTTTTTACAGAATCCCGTTCGTGTCGTCCCGTACGTCTCGTTTGGGACATTATATACGTCTACAGCGTTATATATCCTAACCTAAGGCAGGCTAACATCTCGGATATAGTATTTTACAACATTTCTGGCGCATCGGCCTCTACTTCTCGGTGGGAAAATTATACACGTCTATAACGTAACATAACCTAACCTAACTCATCTAACCCCTCGCTGGTAATATTTTACAGAATCCCGTTCGTGTCGTCCCGTCGGTCTCGGTTGGGATATTATATACGTTTACAGCGATATATATCCTAACGTAAGGAAGGCTAACATCTCGGATGTAGTATTTTACAACATTCCTGACGTATCGGCCCCTACTTCTCGGTGGGAACATTATATACGTCTATAACGTAATATAACCTAACCCAACACATCTAGCTAAACCTTGGTAATGCTTTACAAAATCCCGCTCGTGTCGTCCCGTACGTCTCGGTTGGGCCATTATATACGTCTACAGCGTTATATATCCTAACCTAAGGCAGGCTAACAGCTCGGATGTAGTATTTTACGCCATTCCTGGCGTATCGGCCCCTACTTCTCGGTGGGAACAATATATACGTCTATAACGTAACATAACCTAACCTAACCCATCTAGCCCCTCGCTGGTAATGTTTTACAGAATCCCCTTCCTGTCGTCCCGTACTTCTCGGTTGGGATATTATATACGTCTACAGCGATATATATCCTAACGTGAGGCAGGCTAACATCTCGGATGTAGTATTTTACAACATTCCTTGCGCATCGGCCGCTACTTCTCGGTGCGAACGTTATATACGTCTATAACGTAATATAACCTAGCCCAACACATCTATCCCCTCGCTGGTAATGTTTTACAGAATCCTGTTCGTGACGTCCCGTACATCTCGGCTGGGATATTATATACGTCTATAGAGTTATATATCCTAACCTAAGGCAGGCTATCATCTCGGATGTAGTATTTTACAACATTCCTGGCGTATCGGCACCCTACTTCTCGGTGGGAACATTATATAGGTCTATAACGTAATATAACCTAACCTAACACATCTAGCACCTCGCTGGTAATGTTTTACAGAATCCCGTTCGTGTCGTCCCGTACATCTGGGCTGGGACATTATATACGTCTACAGCGTTACATATCCTAACCTAAGGCAGGCTAACATCTCGGATATAGTATTTTACAACATTCCTGGCGCATCGGCCTCTACTTCTCGGTGGGAACATTATATACGTCTATAACGTAACATAACCTAACCTAACCCATCTAGCCCCTCACTAGTAATGTTTTACAGAATCCCGTTGCTGTCGTCCCATACGTCTCGGTTGGGACATTATAAACGTCTACAGCGTTATATATCCTAACCTAAGGCAGGCTAACAGGTCGGATATAGTATTTTACAACATTCCTGGCGCATCGGCCTCTACTTCTCGGTGCGATCATTATATACGTCTATAACGTAATATAACCTAACCCAACACATCTATCCCCTCGCTGGAAATGTTTTACAGAATCCCGTTCGTGACGTCCCGTACATCTCGACTGGGATATTATATACTTCTATAGCGTTATATATCCTAACCTAAGGCAGGCTATCATCTCGGATGTAGTATTTTACAACATTCCTGGCGTATCGGCACCCTACTTCTCGGTGGGAACATTACATAGGTCTATAACGTAATAAACCTAACCTAACACATCTAGCCCCTCGCTGGTATTGTTCTACAGAATCCCGTTCGTGTCGTCCCGTACGTCTCGGTTGGGACATTATTTACGTTTACAGCGTTATATATCCTAACCTAAGGCAGCCTAACAGGTCGGATGCAGTATTTTACGGCATTCCTGGCGTATCAGCCCCTACTTCTCGGTGGGAAAAATATACACGTCTATAACGTAACATAACCTAACCTAACCCATCTAGCCCCTCGCTGGTTATATTTTACAGAATCCCGTTCGTGTCGTCCCGTACGTCTCGGTTGGTATATTTTATACGTCTGCAGCGATATATATCCTAACGTGAGGAAGGCTCACATCTCGGATGTAGTATTTTGCAACATACCTGGCGCATCGGCCTCTTCTTGTCGGTGGGAACATTATATTCGTCTATAACGTAATATAACCTAACCTAACATATCTAGCACCTCGCTGGTAATGTTTTACAGAATCCCGTTCGTGACGTCCCGTACGTCTCGGTTGGGATATTATACTCGTCTATAGCGTTATATATCCTAACCTAAGGCAGGCTATCATCTCGGATGCAGTATTTTGCAACATTCCTGGCGCATCGGCCTCTTCTTCTCGGTGGGAACATTAAATTCGTCTATAACGTAATATAACCTAACCTAACACATCTAGCACCTCGCTGGTAATGTTTTACAGAATCCCGTTCGTGTCGTCCCATACGTCTCGGTTGGGATATTATATACGTCTACAGCGTTATATATCCTATCCTAAGGCAGGCTATCATCTCGGATGTAGTATTTTACGCCATTCCTGGCGTATCGGCTCCTACTTCTCGGTGGTAAAATTATACACGTCTATAACGTAACATAACCTAACCTAACCCATCTAGCCCCTCGCTGGTAATGTTTTACAGAATCCCGTTCGTGTCGTCCCATACGTCTCGGTTGGGATATTATATACGTCTACAGCGTTATATATCCTAACCTAAGGCAGGCTAACACCTTGGATGCAGTATTTTACGCCATTCCTGGCGTATCGGCCCCTACTTCTCGGTGGGAAAATTATACACGTCTATAAAGTAACATAACCTAACCTAAACCATCTAGCCCCTCGCTGGTAATGTTTTACAGAATCCCCTTCCTGTCGTCCCGTACTTCTCGGTTGGGATATTATATACGTCTACAGCGATATATATCCTAACGTGAGGCAGGCTAACATCTCGGATGTAGTATTTTACAACATTCCTTGCGCATCGGCCGCTACTTCTCGGTGCGAACGTTATATACGTCTATAACGTAATATAACCTAGCCCAACACATCTATCCCCTCGCTGGTAATGTTTTACAGAATCCTGTTCGTGACGTCCCGTACATCTCGGCTGGGATATTATATACGTCTATAGAGTTATATATCCTAACCTAAGGCAGGCTATCATCTCGGATGTAGTATTTTACAACATTCCTGGCGTATCGGCACCCTACTTCTCGGTGGGAACATTATATAGGTCTATAACGTAATATAACCTAACCTAACACATCTAGCACCTCGCTGGTAATGTTTTACAGAATCCCGTTCGTGTCGTCCCGTACATCTGGGCTGGGACATTATATACGTCTACAGCGTTACATATCCTAACCTAAGGCAGGCTAACATCTCGGATATAGTATTTTACAACATTCCTGGCGCATCGGCCTCTACTTCTCGGTGGGAACATTATATACGTCTATAACGTAACATAACCTAACCTAACCCATCTAGCCCCTCACTAGTAATGTTTTACAGAATCCCGTTGCTGTCGTCCCATACGTCTCGGTTGGGACATTATAAACGTCTACAGCGTTATATATCCTAACCTAAGGCAGGCTAACAGGTCGGATATAGTATTTTACAACATTCCTGGCGCATCGGCCTCTACTTCTCGGTGCGATCATTATATACGTCTATAACGTAATATAACCTAACCCAACACATCTATCCCCTCGCTGGAAATGTTTTACAGAATCCCGTTCGTGACGTCCCGTACATCTCGACTGGGATATTATATACTTCTATAGCGTTATATATCCTAACCTAAGGCAGGCTATCATCTCGGATGTAGTATTTTACAACATTCCTGGCGTATCGGCACCCTACTTCTCGGTGGGAACATTACATAGGTCTATAACGTAATAAACCTAACCTAACACATCTAGCCCCTCGCTGGTATTGTTCTACAGAATCCCGTTCGTGTCGTCCCGTACGTCTCGGTTGGGACATTATTTACGTTTACAGCGTTATATATCCTAACCTAAGGCAGCCTAACAGGTCGGATGCAGTATTTTACGGCATTCCTGGCGTATCAGCCCCTACTTCTCGGTGGGAAAAATATACACGTCTATAACGTAACATAACCTAAC
Organism: Xylocopa violacea; assembly: GCA_963969225.1. Taxonomy (NCBI): domain Eukaryota; kingdom Metazoa; phylum Arthropoda; class Insecta; order Hymenoptera; family Apidae; genus Xylocopa; species Xylocopa violacea. Next base: position 13,381,371 of record CAXAJV010000008.1, on the reverse strand, counting down.
CTAACCCATCTAGCCCCTCGCTGGTTATATTTTACAGAATCCCGTTCGTGTCGTCCCGTACGTCTCGGTTGGTATATTTTATACGTCTGCAGCGATATATATCCTAACGTGAGGAAGGCTCACATCTCGGATGTAGTATTTTGCAACATACCTGGCGCATCGGCCTCTTCTTGTCGGTGGGAACATTATATTCGTCTATAACGTAATATAACCTAACCTAACATATCTAGCACCTCGCTGGTAATGTTTTACAGAATCCCGTTCGTGACGTCCCGTACGTCTCGGTTGGGATATTATACTCGTCTATAGCGTTATATATCCTAACCTAAGGCAGGCTATCATCTCGGATGCAGTATTTTGCAACATTCCTGGCGCATCGGCCTCTTCTTCTCGGTGGGAACATTAAATTCGTCTATAACGTAATATAACCTAACCTAACACATCTAGCACCTCGCTGGTAATGTTTTACAGAATCCCGTTCGTGTCGTCCCATACGTCTCGGTTGGGATATTATATACGTCTACAGCGTTATATATCCTATCCTAAGGCAGGCTATCATCTCGGATGTAGTATTTTACGCCATTCCTGGCGTATCGGCTCCTACTTCTCGGTGGTAAAATTATACACGTCTATAACGTAACATAACCTAACCTAACCCATCTAGCCCCTCGCTGGTAATGTTTTACAGAATCCCGTTCGTGTCGTCCCATACGTCTCGGTTGGGATATTATATACGTCTACAGCGTTATATATCCTAACCTAAGGCAGGCTAACACCTTGGATGCAGTATTTTACGCCATTCCTGGCGTATCGGCCCCTACTTCTCGGTGGGAAAATTATACACGTCTATAAAGTAACATAACCTAACCTAAACCATCTAGCCCCTCGCTGGTAATGTTTTACAGAATCCCCTTCCTGTCGTCCCGTACTTCTCGGTTGGGATATTATATACGTCTACAGCGATATATATCCTAACGTGAGGCAGGCTAACATCTCGGATGTAGTATTTTACAACATTCCTTGCGCATCGGCCGCTACTTCTCGGTGCGAACGTTATATACGTCTATAACGTAATATAACCTAGCCCAACACATCTATCCCCTCGCTGGTAATGTTTTACAGAATCCTGTTCGTGACGTCCCGTACATCTCGGCTGGGATATTATATACGTCTATAGAGTTATATATCCTAACCTAAGGCAGGCTATCATCTCGGATGTAGTATTTTACAACATTCCTGGCGTATCGGCACCCTACTTCTCGGTGGGAACATTATATAGGTCTATAACGTAATATAACCTAACCTAACACATCTAGCACCTCGCTGGTAATGTTTTACAGAATCCCGTTCGTGTCGTCCCGTACATCTGGGCTGGGACATTATATACGTCTACAGCGTTACATATCCTAACCTAAGGCAGGCTAACATCTCGGATATAGTATTTTACAACATTCCTGGCGCATCGGCCTCTACTTCTCGGTGGGAACATTATATACGTCTATAACGTAACATAACCTAACCTAACCCATCTAGCCCCTCACTAGTAATGTTTTACAGAATCCCGTTGCTGTCGTCCCATACGTCTCGGTTGGGACATTATAAACGTCTACAGCGTTATATATCCTAACCTAAGGCAGGCTAACAGGTCGGATATAGTATTTTACAACATTCCTGGCGCATCGGCCTCTACTTCTCGGTGCGATCATTATATACGTCTATAACGTAATATAACCTAACCCAACACATCTATCCCCTCGCTGGAAATGTTTTACAGAATCCCGTTCGTGACGTCCCGTACATCTCGACTGGGATATTATATACTTCTATAGCGTTATATATCCTAACCTAAGGCAGGCTATCATCTCGGATGTAGTATTTTACAACATTCCTGGCGTATCGGCACCCTACTTCTCGGTGGGAACATTACATAGGTCTATAACGTAATAAACCTAACCTAACACATCTAGCCCCTCGCTGGTATTGTTCTACAGAATCCCGTTCGTGTCGTCCCGTACGTCTCGGTTGGGACATTATTTACGTTTACAGCGTTATATATCCTAACCTAAGGCAGCCTAACAGGTCGGATGCAGTATTTTACGGCATTCCTGGCGTATCAGCCCCTACTTCTCGGTGGGAAAAATATACACGTCTATAACGTAACATAACCTAACCTAACCCATCTAGCCCCTCGCTGGTTATATTTTACAGAATCCCGTTCGTGTCGTCCCGTACGTCTCGGTTGGTATATTTTATACGTCTGCAGCGATATATATCCTAACGTGAGGAAGGCTCACATCTCGGATGTAGTATTTTGCAACATACCTGGCGCATCGGCCTCTTCTTGTCGGTGGGAACATTATATTCGTCTATAACGTAATATAACCTAACCTAACATATCTAGCACCTCGCTGGTAATGTTTTACAGAATCCCGTTCGTGACGTCCCGTACGTCTCGGTTGGGATATTATACTCGTCTATAGCGTTATATATCCTAACCTAAGGCAGGCTATCATCTCGGATGCAGTATTTTGCAACATTCCTGGCGCATCGGCCTCTTCTTCTCGGTGGGAACATTAAATTCGTCTATAACGTAATATAACCTAACCTAACACATCTAGCACCTCGCTGGTAATGTTTTACAGAATCCCGTTCGTGTCGTCCCATACGTCTCGGTTGGGATATTATATACGTCTACAGCGTTATATATCCTATCCTAAGGCAGGCTATCATCTCGGATGTAGTATTTTACGCCATTCCTGGCGTATCGGCTCCTACTTCTCGGTGGTAAAATTATACACGTCTATAACGTAACATAACCTAACCTAACCCATCTAGCCCCTCGCTGGTAATGTTTTACAGAATCCCGTTCGTGTCGTCCCATACGTCTCGGTTGGGATATTATATACGTCTACAGCGTTATATATCCTAACCTAAGGCAGGCTAACACCTTGGATGCAGTATTTTACGCCATTCCTGGCGTATCGGCCCCTACTTCTCGGTGGGAAAATTATACACGTCTATAAAGTAACATAACCTAACCTAAACCATCTAGCCCCTCGCTGGTAATGTTTTACAGAATCCCGTTCCTGTCGTCCCGTACGTCTTGGTTGGGACATTATATACGTCTACAGCGTTATATATCCTAACCTAAGGCAGGCTAACAGCTCGGATGTAGTATTTTACGCCATTCCTGGAGTATCGGCCCCTACTTCTCGGTGGGAACATTATATACGTCTATAACGTAACATAACCTCACCTAACCTATCTAGCCCCTCGGTGGTAATGTTTTACAGTATCCCGTTCCTGTCGTCCCGTACGTCTTGCTTGGGATATTATATACGTCTACAGCGATATATATCCTAACTTAAGGAAGGCTATCATCTCGGATGTAGTATTTTACAACATTCCTGGCGTATCGGCACCCTACTTCTCGGTGGGAACATTATATAGGTCTATAACGTAATATAACCTAACCTAACACATCTAGCCCCTCGCTGATAATGTTTTACAGAATCCCGTTCGTGTCGTCCCGTACGTCTCGGTTGGGACATTATATACGTCTACAGCGTTATATATCCTAACCTAAGGCAGGCTAACAGCTCGGATGTAGTATTTTACGCCATTCCTGGCGTATCGGCCCCTACTTCTCGGTGGGAACATTATATACGTCTATAACGTAATAAAAACTAACATAACACATCTAGCCCCTCGCTGGTAATGTTTTACAGAATCCCGTTCCTGTCATCCCCTACGTCTCGGTTGGGATATTATATACGTCTACAGCGATATATATCCTAACGTAAGGAAGGCTATCATCTCGGATATAGTATTTTACAACATTCCTGACGTATCGGCCCCTACTTCTCGGTGGGAACATTATATAGGTCTATAACGTAATATAACCGAACCTAACACATCGAACCCCTCGCTTGTAATGTTCTACAGAATCCCGTTCGTGTCGTTCGGTACGTCTCGGTTGGGACATTATATACGTCTACGGCGTTATATATTCTAACCTAAGGCAGGGTAACATCTCGGATGCAGTATTTTACGCGATTCCTGGCGTATCGGCTCCTACTTCACGGTGGGAACATTATACACGTCTATAACGTAACATAACCTAACCTAACCCATCTAGCCCCTCGCTGGTAGTATTTCACAGAATCCCGTTCGTGTCGTCACGTACGTCTCGGTTGGGGCATTATATACGTCTACAGCGTTATATATCCTAACCTAAGGCAGGCTAACATATCGGATATAGTATTTTACAACATTCCTGGCGCATCGGCCTCTACTTCTCGGTGCGAACGTTATATACGTCTATAACGTAATATAACCTAGCCCAACACATCTATCCCCTCGCTGGTAATGTTTTACAGAATCCCGTTCGTGACGTCCCGTACATCTCGGCTGGGATATTATATACGTCTATAGAGTTATATATCCTAACCTAAGGCAGGCTATCATCTCGGATGTAGTATTTTACAACATTCCTGGCGTATCGGCCCATACTTCTCGGTGGGAACATTTTATACGTCTATAACGTAACATAACCTAACCTAACCCATCTAGCCCCTCGCTGGTAATGTTTTACAGAATCCCGTTCGTGTCGTCCCGTACATCTGGGCTGGGACATTATATACGTCTACAGCGTTACATATCCTAACCTAAGGCAGGCTAACATCTCGGATATAGTATTTTACAACATTCCTGGCGCATCGGCCTCTACTTCTCGGTGGGAACATTATATACGTCTATAACGTAACATAACCTAACCTAACCCATCTAGCCCCTCACTAGTAATGTTTTACAGAATCCCGTTGCTGTCGTCCCATACGTCTCGGTTGGGACATTATAAACGTCTACAGCGTTATATATCCTAACCTAAGACAGGCTAACAGGTCGGATATAGTATTTTACAACATTCCTGGCGCATCGGCCTCTACTTCTCGGTGCGATCATTATATACGTCTATAACGTAATATAACCTAACCCAACACATCTATCCCCTCGCTGGAAATGTTTTACGGAATCCCGTTCGTGACGTCCCGTACATCTCGGCTGGGATATTATATACGTCTATAGCGTTATATATCCTAACCTAAGGCAGGCTATCATCTCGGATGTAGTATTTTACAACATTCCTGGCGTATCGGCACCCTACTTCTCGGTGGGAACATTACATAGGTCTATAACGTAATATAACCTAACCTAACACATCTAGCCCCTCGCTGGTATTGTTTTACAGAATCCCGTTCGTGTCGTCCCGTACGTCTCGGTTGGGACATTATTTACGTTTACAGCGTTATATATCCTAACCTAAGGCAGCCTAACAGGTCGGATGCAGTATTTTACGGCATTCCTGGCGTATCGGCCCCTACTTCTCGGTGGGAAAATTATACACGTCTATAACGTATCACAACCTAACCTAACCCATCTAGCCCTTCCCTGGTAATGTTTTACAAAATCCCGTGCGTGTCGTCCCGTACGTCTCGGTTGGGATATTATACTCGTCTATAGCGTTATATATCCTAACCTAAGGCAGGCTATCATCTCGGATGCAATATTTTGCAACATTCCTGGCGCATCGGCCTCTTCTTCTCGGTGGGAACATTATATTCGTCTATAACGTAATATAACCTAACCTAACACATCTAGCACCTCGCTGGTAATGTTTTACAGAATCCCGTTCGTGTCGTCCCATACGTCTCGGTTGGGATATTATATACGTCTACAGCGTTATATATCCTAACCTAAGGCAGGCTATCATCTCAGATGTAGTATTTTACGCCATTCCTGGCGTATCGGCCCCTACTTCTCGGTGGTAAAATTATACACGTCTATAACGTAACATAACCTAACCTAATACATCTAGCTAATCCTTGGTAATGCTTTACAAAATCCCGTTCGTGTCGCTCCGTACGTCTCGGTTGCGACATTATATACGTCTACAGCGTTATATATCCTAACCTAAGGCAGGCTAACATTTTGGATATAGTATTTTACAACATTCCTGGCGCATCGGCCTCAACTACTCGGTGGGAACATTATATACGTCTATAACGTAACATAACCTAACCTAACCCATCTAGCCCCTCACTAGTAATGTTTTACAGAATCCCGTTGCTGTCGTCCCATACGTCTCGGTTGGGACATTATAAACGTCTACAGCGTTATATATCCTAACCTAAGGCAGGCTAACAGGTCGGATATAGTATTTTACAACATTCCTGGCGCATCGGCCTCTACTTCTCGGTCCGTTCATTATATACGTCTATAACGTAATATAACCTAACCCAACACATCTATCCCCTCGCTGGAAATGTTTTACAGAATCCCGTTCGTGACGTCCCGTACATCTCGGCTGGGATATTATATACGTCTATAGCGTTATATGTCCTAACCTAAGGCAGGCTATCATCTCGGATGTAGTATTTTACAACATTCCTGGCGTATCGGCACCCTACTTCTCGGTGGGAACATTATATAGGTCTATAACGTAATATAACCTAACCTAACACATCTAGCCCCTCGCTGGTAATGTTTTACAGAATCCCGTTCGTGTCGTCCCGTACTTCTCGGTTGGGACATTATATACGTTTACAGCGTTATATATCCTAACCTAAGGTAGCCTAACAGGTCGGATGCAGTATTTTACGGCATTCCTGGCGTATCGGCCCCTACTTCTCGGTGGGAAAATTATACACGTCTATAACGTAACATAACCTAACCTAACCCATCTAGCCCCTCGCTGGTTATATTTTACAGAATCCCGTTCGTGTCGTCGCGTACGTCTCGGTTGGGATATTATATACGTCTGCAGCGATATATATCCTAACGTGAGGAAGGCTAACATCTCGGATGTAGTATTTTGCAACATACCTGGCGCATTGGCCTCTTCTTCTCGGTGGGAACATTATATTCGTCTATAACGTAATATAACCTAACCTAACACATCTAGCACCTCGCTGGTAATGTTTTACAGAATCCCGTTCGTGACGTCCCGTACATCTCGGTTGGGATATTATAAGCGTCTATAGCGTTATATAACCTAACCTAAGGCAGGCTATCATCTCGGATGCAGTATTTTACAACACTCCTGGCATATCAGACCCTACTTTTCGGTGGGAACATTATATACGTCTATAACGTATCACAACCTAACCTAACCCATCTAGCCCTTCCCTGGTAATGCTTTACAAAATCCCGTTCGTGTCGTCCCGTACGTCTGGGTTGGGACATTATATACGTCTACAGCGTTATATATCCTAACCTAAGGCAGGCTATCATTTCGGATATAGTATTTTACAACATTCCTGGCGCATCGGCCTCTACTTCTCGGTGCGAACGTTATATACGTCTATAACGTAATATAACCTAACCTAACCCATGTAGCCCCTCGCTGGTAATGTTTTACAGAATCCCGTTCGTGACGTCCCGTACATCTCGGCTGGGATATTATATACGTCTATAGCGTTATATATCCTAACCTAAGGCAGGCTATCATCTCGGATGTAGTATTTTACAACATTCCTGGCGTAGCGGCACCCTCCTTCTCGGTGGGAACATTATATTCGTCTATAACGTAATATAACCTAACCTAACACATCTAGCCCCTCGCTGGTAATGTTTTACAGAATCCCGTTCGTGTCGTCCCGTACGTCTCGGTTGGGACATTATATACGTCTACAGCGTTATATATCCTAACCTAAGGCAGGCTAACAGGTCGGATGCAGTATTTTACAACATTCCTGGCTCATCGGCCTCTACTTATCGGTGGGAACATTATATACGTCTATAACGTAACATAACCTAACCTAACCCATCTAGCCCCTCGCTGGTAATGTTTTACAGAATCCTGTTCCTGTCGTCCCGTACGTCTCGGTTGGGATATTATATACGTCTACAGCGATATATATCCTAACGTAAGGCAGGCTAACATGTCGGATGTGGTATTTTACAATATTCCTGGCGTATCGACCTCTACTTCTCGGTGGGAATATTATATTCGTCGATAACGTAACATAACCTAACCTAACCCATCTAGCCCCTCGCTGGTAATGTTTTACAGAATCCCGTTCCTGTCGTCCCGTACGTATCGGTTGGTATATTATATACGTCTGCAGCTATATAAATCCTATCGTAAGGCAGGCTAACATCTCGGATGTAGTATATTATGCCATTCCTGGCGTATCGGCCCCTACTTCACGGTGGGAACATTATACACGTCTATAACGTAACATAACCTAACCTAACCCATCTAGCACCTCGCTGGTAATATTTTACAGAATCCCGTTCGTGTCGTCCCGTACGTCTCGTTTGGGACATTATAAACGTCTACAGCCATATATATCCTAACGTAAGGCAGGCTAACATCTCGGATATAGTATTTTACAACGTTCCTGGCGCATCGGCCTCTACTTCTCGGTGGGAACATTATATACGTCCATAACGTAACATAACCTAACCTAACCCATGTAGCCCCTCGCTGGTAATGTTTTACAGAATCCTGTTCCTGTCGTCCCGTACGTCTCGGTTGGGATATTATATACGTCTACAGCGATATATATCCTAACGTAAGGCAGGCTAACATGTCGGATGTGGTATTTTACAATATTCCTGGCTTATCGACCTCTACTTCTCGGTGGAAATATTATATTCGTCTACAACGTAACATAACCTAACCTAACCCATCTAGCCCCTCGCTGGTAATGTTTTACAGAATCCGGTTCCTGTCGTCCCGCACGTCTCGGTTGGTATATTATATACGTCTGCAGCTATATAAATCCTATCGTAAGGCAGGCTAACATCTCGGATGTAGTATATTACGCCATTCCTGGCGTATCGGCCCCTACTTCACGGTGGGAACATTATACACGTCTATAACGTAACATAACCTAACCTAACCCATCTAGCCCCTCGCTGGTAATATTTCACAGCATCCCGTTCGTGTCGTCCCGTACGTCTCGTTTGGGACATTATAAACGTCTACAGCCATATATATCCTAAGGTAAGGCAGGCTAACATCTCGGATATAGTATTTTACAACGTTCCTGGCGCATCGGCCTCTACTTCTTGGTGGGAACATTATATACGTCCATAACGTAACATAACCTAACCTAACCCATCTAGCCCCTCGCTGGTAATGTTTTACAGAATCCTGTTCCTGTCGTCCCGTACGTCTCGGTTGGGATATTATATACGTCTACAGCGATATATATCCTAACGTAAGGCAGGCTAACATGTCGGATGTGGTATTTTACAATATTCCTGGCGTATCGACCTCTACTTCTCGGTGGGAATATTATATTCGTCGATAACGTAACATAACCTAACCTAACCCATCTAGCCCCTCGCTGGTAATGTTTTACAGAATCCCGTTCCTGTCGTCCCGTACGTCTCGGTTGGTTTATTATATACGTCTGCAGCTATATAAATCCTATCGTAAGGCAGGCTAACATCTCGGATGTAGTATATTACGCCATTCCTGGCGTATCGGCCCCTACTTCACGGTGGGAACATTATACACGTCTATAACGTAACATAACCTAACCTAACCCATCTAGCACCTCGCTGGTAATATTTCACAGAATCCCGTTCGTGTCGTCCCGTACGTCTCGGTTGGGACATTATATACGGCTACAGCGTTATATATCCTAACCTAAGGCAGGCTATCATCTCGGATGTAGTATTTTACAACATTCCTGGCGCATCGGCCTCTACTTCTCGGTGGGTACAATATATACGTCTATAACGTAACATAACCTAACCTAACCCATCTAGCCCCTCGCTGGTAATGTTTTACAGAATCCCGTTCATATCGTCCCGTTCATCTCGGTTGGGATACTATATACGTCTATAGCGTTATATATCCTAACCTAAGGCAGGCTATCATCTCGGATGTAGTATTTTACAACATTCCTGGCGTAGCGGCACCCTCCTTCTCGGTGGGAACATTATATTCGTCTATAACGTAATATAACCTAACCTAACACATCTAGCCCCTCGCTGGTAATGTTTTACAGAATCCCGTTCGTGTCGTCCCGTACGTCTCGGTTGGGACATTATATACGTCTACAGCGTTATATATCCTAACCTAAGGCAGGCTAACAGGTCGGATGCAGTATTTTACAACATTCCTGGCTCATCGGCCTCTACTTATCGGTGGGAACATTATATACGTCTATAACGTAACATAACCTAACCTAACCCATCTAGCCCCTCGCTGGTAATGTTTTACAGAATCCTGTTCCTGTCGTCCCGTACGTCTCGGTTGGGATATTATATACGTCTACAGCGATATATATCCTAACGTAAGGCAGGCTAACATGTCGGATGTGGTATTTTACAATATTCCTGGCGTATCGACCTCTACTTCTCGGTGGGAATATTATATTCGTCGATAACGTAACATAACCTAACCTTACCCATCTAGCCCCTCGCTGGTAATGTTTTACAGAATCCCGTTCCTGTCGTCCCGTACGTATCGGTTGGTATATTATATACGTCTGCAGCTATATAAATCCTATCGTAAGGCAGGCTAACATCTCGGATGTAGTATATTATGCCATTCCTGGCGTATCGGCCCCTACTTCACGGTGGGAACATTATACACGTCTATAACGTAACATAACCTAACCTAACCCATCTAGCACCTCGCTGGTAATATTTTACAGAATCCCGTTCGTGTCGTCCCGTACGTCTCGTTTGGGACATTATAAACGTCTACAGCCATATATATCCTAACGTAAGGCAGGCTAACATCTCGGATATAGTATTTTACAACGTTCCTGGCGCATCGGCCTCTACTTCTCGGTGGGAACATTATATACGTCCATAACGTAACATAACCTAACCTAACCCATGTAGCCCCTCGCTGGTAATGTTTTACAGAATCCTGTTCCTGTCGTCCCGTACGTCTCGGTTGGGATATTATATACGTCTACAGCGATATATATCCTAACGTAAGGCAGGCTAACATGTCGGATGTGGTATTTTACAATATTCCTGGCTTATCGACCTCTACTTCTCGGTGGAAATATTATATTCGTCTACAACGTAACATAACCTAACCTAACCCATCTAGCCCCTCGCTGGTAATGTTTTACAGAATCCCGTTCCTGTCGTCCCGCACGTCTCGGTTGGTATATTATATACGTCTGCAGCTATATAAATCCTATCGTAAGGCAGGCTAACATCTCGGATGTAGTATATTACGCCATTCCTGGCGTATCGGCCCCTACTTCACGGTGGGAACATTATACACGTCTATAACGTAACATAACCTAACCTAACCCATCTAGCCCCTCGCTGGTAATATTTCACAGCATCCCGTTCGTGTCGTCCCGTACGTCTCGGTTGGGATATTATATACGTCTACAGCGATATATATCCTAATGTAAGGAAGGCTAACATTTCGGATATAGTATTTTACAACATTCCTGGCTCATCGGCCTCTACTTCTCGGTGGGAACATTATATACCTCTATAACGTAACATAACCTAACATAACCCATCTAGCCCCTCGCTGGTAATGTTTTACAGAATCCCGTTCGTATCGTCCCGTACATCTCGGTTGGGATACTATATACGTCTATAGCGTTATATATCCTAACCTAAGGCAGGCTATCATCTCGGATGTAGTATTTTACAACATTCCTGGCGTATCGGCCCCTACATCTTGGTGGGAACATTATATAGGTCTATAACGTAATATAACCTAACCGAACACATCTAGCCCCTCGCTGGTAATGTTTTACAGAATCCCGTTCCTGTCGTCCCATACGTCTCGGTTGGGACATTATAAACGACTACAGCCATATATATCCTAACGTAAGGCAGGCTAACATCTCGGATACAGTATTTTACAACATTCCTGGCGCATCGGCCTCTACTTCTCGGTGGGAATATTATATACGTCCATAACGTAACATAACCTATCCTAACCTATCTAGCCCCTCGCTGGTAATGTTTTACAGAATCGCGTTCGTGTCGTCCCGTACGTCTCGGTTGGGACATTATATACGGCTACAGCGTTATATATCCTAACGTAAGGCAGGCTAACATCTCGGATATAGTATTTTACAAGGTTCCTGGCGCATCGGCCTCTACTTCTCGGTGGGAACATTATATACGTCCATAACGTAACATAACCTAACCTAACCCATCTAGCCCCTCGCTGGTAATGTTTTACAGAATCCTGTTCCTGTCGTCCCGTACGTCTCGGTTGGGATATTATATACGTCTACAGCGATATATATCCTAACGTAAGGCAGGCTAACATGTCGGATGTGGTATTTTACAATATTCCTGGCGTATCGACCTCTACTTCTTGGTGGGAATATTATATTCGTCTATAACGTAACATAACCTAACCTAACCCATCTAGCCCCTCGCTGGTAATGTTTTACAGAATCCCGTTCCTGTCGTCCCGTACGTCTCGGTTGGTATATTATATACGTCTGCAGCTATATAAATCCTATCGTAAGGCAGGCTAACGTCTCGGATGTAGTATATTACGCCATTCCTGGCGTATCGGCCCCTACTTCACGGTGGGAACATTATACACGTCTATAACGTAACATAACCTAACCTAACCCATCTAGCCCCTCGCTGGTAATATTTCACAGAATCCCGTTCGTGTCGTCCCGTACGTCTCGTTTGGGACATTATAAACGTCTACAGCCATATATATCCTAACGTAAGGCAGGCTAACATCTCGGATATAGTATTTTACAACATTCCTGGCGCATCGGCCTCTACTTCTCGGTGGGAACATTATATACGTCCATAACGTAACATAACCTAACCTAACCCATCTAGCCCCTCGCTGGTAATGTTTTACAGAATCCCGTTCCTGTCGTCCCGTACGTCTCGGTTGGTATATTATATACGTCTGCAGCTATATAAATCCTATCGTAAGGCAGGCTAACGTCTCGGATGTAGTATATTACGCCATTCCTGGCGTATCGGCCCCTACTTCACGGTGGGAACATTATACACGTCTATAACGTAACATAACCTAACCTAACCCATCTAGCCCCTCGCTGGTAATATTTCACAGAATCCCGTTCGTGTCGTCCCGTACGTCTCGTTTGGGACATTATAAACGTCTACAGCCATATATATCCTAACGTAAGGCAGGCTAACATCTCGGATATAGTATTTTACAACGTTCCTGGCGCATCGGCCTCTACTTCTCGGTGGGAACATTATATACGTCCATAACGTAACATAACCTAACCTAACCCATCTAGCCCCTCGCTGGTAATGTTTTACAGAATCCCGTTCCTGTCGTCCCGTACGTCTCGGTTGGTTTATTATATACGTCTGCAGCTATATAAATCCTATCGTAAGGCAGGCTAACATCTCGGATGTAGTATATTACGCCATTCCTGGCGTATCGGCCCCTACTTCACGGTGGGAACATTATACACGTCTATAACGTAACATAACCTAACCTAACCCATCTAGCACCTCGCTGGTAATGTTTTACAGAATCCCGTTCCTGTCGTCCCATACGTCTCGGTTGGGACATTATAAACGACTACAGCCTTATATATCCTAACGTAAGGCAGGCTAACATCTCGGATATAGTATTTTACAACGTTCCTGGCGCATCGGCCTCTACTTCTCGGTGGGAACATTATATAAGTCCATAACGTAACATAACCTAACCTAACCCATCTAGCCCCTCGCTGGTAATGTTTTACAGAATCCTGTTCCTGTCGTCCCGTACGTCTCGGTTGGGATATTATATACGTATACAGCGATATATATGCTAACGTAAGGCAGGCTAACATGTCGGATGTGGTATTTTACAATATTCCTGGCGTATCGACCTCTACTTCTCGGTGGAAATATTATATTCGTCTATAACGTAACATAACCTAACCTAACCCATCTAGCCCCTCGCTGGTAATGTTTTACAGAATCCCGTTCCTGTCGTCCCGTACGTCTCGGTTGGTATATTATATACGTCTGCAGCTATATAAATCCTATCGTAAGGCAGGCTAACATCTCGGATGTAGTATATTACGCCATTCCTGGCGTATCGGCCCCTACTTCACGGTGGGAACATTATACACGTCTATAACGTAACATAACCTAACCTAACCCATCTAGCCCCTCGCTGGTAATATTTCACAGAATCCCGTTCGTGTCGTCCCGTACGTCTCGGTTGGGATATTATATACGGCTACAGCGTTATATATCCTAACCTAAGGCAGGCTATCATCTCGGATGTAGTATTTTACAACATTCCTGGCGCATCGGCCTCTACTTCTCGGTGGGGACATTATATACGTCTATAACGTAACATAACCTAACCTAACCCATCTAGCCCCTCGCTGGTAATGTTTTACAGAATCCCGTTCATATCGTCCCGTTCATCTCGGTTGGGATACTATATACGTCTATAGCGTTATATATTCTAACCTAAGGCAGGCTATCATCTCGGATGTAGTATTTTACAACATTCCTGGCGTATCGGCCCCTACTTCTCAGTGGGAACATTATATACGTCTATAACGTATCACAACCTAACCTAACCCATCTAGCCCCTCACTAGTAATGTTTTACAGAATCCCGTTCCATTCGTCCCATACGTCTCGTTTGGTACATTATAAACGTCTACAGCCATATATATCCTAACGTAAGGCAGGCTAACATCTCGGATATAGTATTTTACAACGTTCCTGGCGCATCGGCCTCTACTTCTCGGTGGGAACATTATATACGTCCATAACGTAACATAACCTAACCTAACCCATCTAGCCCCTCGCTGGTAATGTTTTACAGAATCCTGTTCCTGTCGTCCCGTACGTCTCGGTTGGGATATTATATACGTCTACAGCGATATATATCCTAACGTAAGGCAGGCTAACATGTCGGATGTGGTATTTTACAATATTCCTGGCGTATCGACCTCTACTTCTCGGTGGGAATATTATATTCGTCTATAACGTAACATAACCTAACCTAACCCATCTAGCCCCTCGCTGGTAATGTTTTACAGAATCCCGTTCCTGTCGTCCCGTACGTCTCGGTTGGTATATTATATACGTCTGCAGCTATATAAATCCTATCGTAAGGCAGGCTAACATCTCGGATGTAGTATTTTACGCCATTCCTGGCGTATCGGCCCCTACTTCACGGTGGGAACATTATACACCTCTATAACGTAACATAACCTAACCTAACCCATCTAGCCCCTCGCTGGTAATATTTCACAGAATCCCGTTCGTGTCGTCCCGTACGTCTCGGTTGGTATATTATATACGTCTACAGCGATATATATCCTAATGTAAGGAAGGCTAACATTTCGGATATAGTATTTTACAACATTCCTGGCTCATCGGCCTCTACTTCTCGGTGGGAACATTATATACGTCTATAACGTAACATAACCTAACCTAACCCATCTAGCCCCTCGCTGGTAATGTTTTACAGAATCCCGTTCCTGTCGTCCCGTACGTCTCGGTTGGTATATTATATACGTCTGCAGCTATATAAATCCTATCGTAAGGCAGGGTAACATCTCGGATGTAGTATATTACGCCATTCCTGGCGTATCGGCCCCTACTTCACGGTGGGAACATTATACACGTCTATAACGTAACATAACCTAACCTAACCCATCTAGCCCCTCGCTGGTAATATTTCACAGAATCCCGTTCTCGTCGTCCCGTACGTCTCGGTTGGGATATTATATACGTCTACAGCGATATATATCCTAATGTAAGGAAGGCTAACATTTCGGATATAGTATTTTACAACATTCCTGGCTCATCGGCCTCTACTTCTCGGTGGGAACATTATATACCTCTATAACGTAACATAACCTAAAATAACCCATCTAGCCCCTCGCTGGTAATGTTTTACAGAATCCCGTTCGTATCGTCCCGTACATCTCGGTTGGGATACTATATACGTCTATAGCGTTATATATCCTAACCTAAGGCAGGCTATCATCTCGGATGTAATATTTTACAACATTCCTGGCGTATCGGCCCCTACATCTTGGTGGGAACATTATATAGGTCTATAACGTAATATAACCTAACCGAACACATCTAGCCCATCGCTGGTAATGTTTTACAGAATCCCGTTCGTGTCGTCCCGTACGTCTCGGTTGGGACATTATATACGTCTACAGCGTTATATATCCTAACCTAAGGCAGGCTATCATCTCGGATGTAGTATTTTACAACACTCCTGGCGCATCGGCCTCTACTTCTCGGTGGGAACATTATATACGTCTATAACGTAACATAACCTAACCTAACCCATCTAGCCCCTCGCTGGTAATGTTTTACAGAATCCCGTTCGTATCGTCCCGTACATCTCGGTTGGGATACTATATACGTCTGTAGTGTTATATATCCTAACCTAAGGCAGGCTATCATCTCGGATGTAGTATTTTACAACATTCCTGGCGTATCGGCCCCTACTTCTCGGTGGGAACATTATATACGTCTATAACGTATCACAACCTAACCTAACCCATCTAGCCCCTCACTAGTAATGTTTTACAGAATCCCGTTCCATTCGTCCCATACGTCTCGTTTGGGACATTATAAACGTCTACAGCCATATATATCCTAACGTAAGGCAGGCTAACATCTCGGATATAGTATTTTACAACGTTCCTGGCGTATCGGCCCCTACTTCACGGTGGGAACATTATACACCTCTATAACGTAACATGACCTAACCTAACCCATCTAGCCCCTCGCTGGTAATATTTCACAGAATCCGCGTTCGTGTCGTTCCGTACGTCTCGGTTGGGATATTATATACGTCTACAGCGATATATATCCTAATGTAAGGAAGGCTAACATTTCGGATATAGTATTTTACAACATTCCTGGCTCATCGGCCTCTACTTATCGGTGGGAACATTATATACGTCTATAACGTAACATAACCTAACCTAACCCATCTTGCCCCTCGCTGGTAATGTTTTACAGAATCCCGTTCGTATCGTCCCGTACATATCGGTTGGGATACTATATACGTCTGTAGCGTTATATATCCTAACCTAAGGCAGGCTATCATCTCGGATGTAGTATTTTACAACATTCCTGGCGTATCGGCCCCTACTTCTCGGTGGGAACATTATATACGTCTATAACGTATCACAACCTAACCTAACCCATCCAGCCCCTCACTAGTAATGTTTTACAGAATCCTGTTCCTGTCGTCCCGTACGTCTCGGTTGGGATATTATATACGTCTACAGCGATATATATCCTAACGTAAGGAAGGCTAACATATCGGATGTGGTACTTTACAATATTCCTGGCGTATCGACCTCTACTCCTCGGTGGGAATATTATATTCGTCTATAACGTAACATAACCTAACCTAATCCATCTAGCCCCTCGCTGGTAATGTTTTACAGAATCCCGTTCCTGTCGTCCCGTACGTCTCGCTTGGTATATTATATACGTCTGCAGCTATATAAATCCTATCGTAAGGCAGGCTAACATGTCGGATGTGGTATTTTACAATATTCCTGGCTTATCGACCTCTACTTCTCGGTGGAAATATTATATTCGTCTACAACGTAACATAACCTAACCTAACCCATCTAGCCCCTCGCTGGTAATGTTTTACAGAATCCCGTTCCTGTCGTCCCGCACGTCTCGGTTGGTATATTATATACGTCTGCAGCTATATAAATCCTATCGTAAGGCAGGCTAACATCTCGGATGTAGTATATTACGCCATTCCTGGCGTATCGGCCCCTACTTCACGGTGGGAATATTATACACGTCTATAACGTAACATAACCTAACCTAACCCATCTAGCCCCTCGCTGGTAATATTTCACAGCATCCCGTTCGTGTCGTCCCGTACGTCTCGGTTGGGATATTATATACGTCTACAGCGATATATATCCTAATGTAAGGAAGGCTAACATTTCGGATATAGTATTTTACAACATTCCTGGCTCATCGGCCTCTACTTCTCGGTGGGAACATTACATACCTCTATAACGTAACATAACCTAACATAACCCATCTAGCCCCTCGCTGGTAATGTTTTACAGAATCCCGTTCGTATCGTCCCGTACATCTCGGTTGGGATACTATATACGTCTATAGCGTTATATATCCTAACCTAAGGCAGGCTATCATCTCGGATGTCGTATTTTACAACATTCCTGGCGTATCGGCCCCTACATCTTGGTGGGAACATTATATAGGTCTATAACGTAATATAACCTAACCGAACACATCTAGCCCCTCGCTGGTAATGTTTTACAGAATCCCGTTCCTGTCGTCCCATACGTCTCGGTTGGGACATTATAAACGACTACAGCCATATATATCCTAACGTAAGGCAGGCTAACATCTCGGATATAGTATTTTACAACATTCCTGGCTCATCGGCCTCTACTTCTCGGTGGGAACATTATATACGTCTATAACGTAACATAACCTAACCTAACCCATCTAGCCCCTCGCTGGTAATGTTTTACAGAATCCCGTTCCTGTCGTCCCGTACGTCTCGGTTGGTATATTATATACGTCTGCAGCTATATAAATCCTATCGTAAGGCAGGCTAACATCTCGGATGTAGTATATTACGCCATTCCTGGCGTATCGGCCCCTACTTCACGGTGGGAACATTATACACGTCTATAACGTAACATAACCTAACCTAACCCATCTAGCCCCTCGCTGGTAATATTTCACAGAATCCCGTTCGTGTCGTCCCGTACGTCTCGGTTGGTATATTATATACGGCTACAGCGTTATATATCCTAACCTAAGGCATGCTATCATCTCGGATGTAGTATTTTACAACATTCCTGGCGCATCGGCCTCTACTTCTCGGTGGGGACATTATATACGTCTATAACGTAACATAACCTAACCTAACCCATCTAGCCCCTCGCTGGTAATGTTTTACAGAATCCCGTTCATATCGTCCCGTTCATCTCGGTTGGGATACTATATACGTCTATAGCGTTATATATTCTAACCTAAGGCAGGCTATCATCTCGGATGTAGTATTTTACAACATTCCTGGCGTATCGGCCCCTACTTCTCAGTGGGAACATTATATACGTCTATAACGTATCACAACCTAACCTAACCCATCTAGCCCCTCACTAGTAATGTTTTACAGAATCCCGTTCCATTCGTCCCATACGTCTCGTTTGGGACATTATAAACGTCTACAGCCATATATATCCTAACGTAAGGCAGGCTAACATCTCGGATATAGTATTTTACAACGTTCCTGGCGCATCGGCCTCTACTTCTCGGTGGGAACATTATATACGTCCATAACGTAACATAACCTAACCTAACCCATCTAGCCCCTCGCTGGTAATGTTTTACAGAATCCTGTTCCTGTCGTCCCGTACGTCTCGGTTGGGATATTATATACGTCTACAGCGATATATATCCTAACGTAAGGCAGGCTAACATGTCGGATGTGGTATTTTACAATATTCCTGGCGTATCGACCTCTACTTCTCGGTGGGAATATTATATTCGTCTATAACGTAACATAACCTAACCTAACCCATCTAGCCCCTCGCTGGTAATGTTTTACAGAATCCCGTTCCTGTCGTCCCGTACGTCTCGGTTGGTATATTATATACGTCTGCAGCTATATAAATCCTATCGTAAGGCAGGCTAACATCTCGGATGTAGTATTTTACGCCATTCCTGGCGTATCGGCCCCTACTTCACGGTGGGAACATTATACACCTCTATAACGTAACATAACCTAACCTAACCCATTTAGCCCCTCGCTGGTAATATTTCACAGAATCCCGTTCGTGTCGTCCCGTACGTCTCGGTTGGTATATTATATACGTCTACAGCGATATATATCCTAATGTAAGGAAGGCTAACATTTCGGATATAGTATTTTACAACATTCCTGGCTCATCGGCCTCTACTTCTCGGTGGGAACATTATATACGTCTATAACGTAACATAACCTAACCTAACCCATCTAGCCCCTCGCTGGTAATGTTTTACAGAATCCCGTTCCTGTCGTCCCATACGTCTCGGTTGGGACATTATAAACGACTACAGCCATATATATCCTAACGTAATGCAGGCTAACATCTCGGATACAGTATTTTACAACATTCCTGGCGCATCGGCCTCTACTTCTCGGTGGGAATATTATATACGTCCATAACGTAACATAACCTATCCCAACCTATCTAGCCCCTCGCTGGTAATGTTTTACAGAATCCCGTTCGTGTCGTCCCGTACGTCTCGGTTGGGACATTATATACGTCTACAGCGTTATATATCCTAACCTAAGGCAGGCTATCATCTCGGATGTAGTATTTTACAACATTCCTGGCGCATCGGCCTCTACTTCTCGGTGGGAACATTATATTCGTCTATAACGTAACATAACCTAACCTAACCCATCTAGCCCCTCGCTGGTAATGTTTTACAGAATCCCGTTCGTATCGTCCCGTACATCTCGGTTGGGATACTATATACGTCTGTAGTGTTATATATCCTAACCTAAGGCAGGCTATCATCTCGGATATAGTATTTTACAACATTCCTGGCGTATCGGCCCCTACTTCTCGGTGGGAACATTATATACGTCTATAACGTATCACAACCTAACCTAACCCATCTAGCCCCTCACTAGTAATGTTTTACAGAATCCCGTTCCATTCGTCCCATACGTCTCGTTTGGGACATTATAAACGTCTACAGACATATATATCCTAACGTAAGGCAGGCTAACATCTCGGATATAGTATTTTACAACGTTCCTGGCGCATCGGCCTCTACTTCTCGGTGGGAACATTATATACGTCCATAACGTAACATAACCTAACCTAACCCATCTAGCCCCTCGCTGGTAATGTTTTACAGAATCCTCTTCCTGTCGTCCCGTACGTCTCGGTTGGGATATTATATACGTCTACAGCGATATATATCCTAATGTAAGGCAGGCTAACATGTCGGATGTGGTATTTTACAATATTCCTGGCGTATCGACCTCTACTTCTCGGTGGGAATATTATATTCGTCTATAACGTAACATAACCTAACCTAACCCATCTAGCCCCTCGCTGGTAATGTTTTACAGAATCCCGTTCCTGTCGTCCCGTACGTCTCGGTTGGTATATTATATACGTCTGCAGCTATATAAATCCTATCGTAAGGCAGGCTAACATCTCGGATGTAGTATATTACGCCATTCCTGGCGTATCGGCCCCTACTTCACGGTGGGAACATTATACACGTCTATAACGTAACATAACCTAACCTAACCCATCTAGCCCCTCGCTGGTAATGTTTTACAGAATCCCGTTCATATCGTCCCGTTCATCTCGGTTGGGATACTATATACGTCTATAGCGTTATATATTCTAACCTAAGGCAGGCTATCATCTCGGATGTAGTATTTTACTACATTCCTGGCGTATCGGCCCCTACTTCTCAGTGGGAACATTATATACGTCTATAACGTATCACAACCTAACCTAACCCATCTAGCCCCTCACTAGTAATGTTTTACAGAATCCCGTTCCATTCGTCCCATACGTCTCGTTTGGGACATTATAAACGTCTACAGCCATATATATCCTAACGTAAGGCAGGCTAACATCTCGGATATAGTATTTTACAACGTTCCTGGCGCATCGGCCTCTACTTCTCGGTGGGAACATTATATACGTCCATAACGTAACATAACCTAACCTAACCCATCTAGCCCCTCGCTGGTAATGTTTTACAGAATCCTGTTCCTGTCGTCCCGTACGTCTCGGTTGGGATATTATATACGTCTACAGCGATATATATCCTAACGTAAGGCAGGCTAACATGTCGGATGTGGTATTTTACAATATTCCTGGCGTATCGACCTCTACTTCTCGGTGGGAATATTATATTCGTCTATAACGTAACATAACCTAACCTAACCCATCTAGCCCCTCGCTGGTAATGTTTTACAGAATCCCGTTCCTGTCGTCCCGTACGTCTCGGTTGGTATATTATATACGTCTGCAGCTATATAAATCCTATCGTAAGGCAGGCTAACATCTCGGATGTAGTATTTTACGCCATTCCTGGCGTATCGGCCCCTACTTCACGGTGGGAACATTATACACCTCTATAACGTAACATAACCTAACCTAACCCATTTAGCCCCTCGCTGGTAATATTTCACAGAATCCCGTTCGTGTCGTCCCGTACGTCTCGGTTGGTATATTATATACGTCTACAGCGATATATATCCTAATGTAAGGAAGGCTAACATTTCGGATATAGTATTTTACAACATTCCTGGCTCATCGGCCTCTACTTCTCGGTGGGAACATTATATACGTCTATAACGTAACATAACCTAACCTAACCCATCTAGCCCCTCGCTGGTAATGTTTTACAGAATCCCGTTCCTGTCGTCCCATACGTCTCGGTTGGGACATTATAAACGACTACAGCCATATATATCCTAACGTAATGCAGGCTAACATCTCGGATACAGTATTTTACAACATTCCTGGCGCATCGGCCTCTACTTCTCGGTGGGAATATTATATACGTCCATAACGTAACATAACCTATCCCAACCTATCTAGCCCCTCGCTGGTAATGTTTTACAGAATCCCGTTCGTGTCGTCCCGTACGTCTCGGTTGGGACATTATATACGTCTACAGCGTTATATATCCTAACCTAAGGCAGGCTATCATCTCGGATGTAGTATTTTACAACATTCCTGGCGCATCGGCCTCTACTTCTCGGTGGGAACATTATATACGTCTATAACGTAACATAACCTAACCTAACACATCTAGCCCCTCGCTGGTAATGTATTACAGAATCCCGTTCGTATCGTCCCGTACATCTCGGTTGGGATACTATATACGTCTGTAGTGTTATATATCCTAACCTAAGGCAGGCTATCATCTCGGATATAGTATTTTACAACATTCCTGGCGTATCGGCCCCTACTTCTCGGTGGGAACATTATATACGTCTATAACGTATCACAACCTAACCTAACCCATCTAGCCCCTCACTAGTAATGTTTTACAGAATCCCGTTCCATTCGTCACATACGTCTCGTTTGGGACATTATAAACGTCTACAGACATATATATCCTAACGTAAGGCAGGCTAACATCTCGGATATAGTATTTTACAACGTTCCTGGCGCATCGGCCTCTACTTCTCGGTGGGAACATTATATACGTCCATAACGTAACATAACCTAACCTAACCCATCTAGCCCCTCGCTGGTAATGTTTTACAGAATCCTCTTCCTGTCGTCCCGTACGTCTCGGTTGGGATATTATATACGTCTACAGCGATATATATCCTAATGTAAGGCAGGCTAACATGTCGGATGTGGTATTTTACAATATTCCTGGCGTATCGACCTCTACTTCTCGGTGGGAATATTATATTCGTCTATAACGTAACATAACCTAACCTAACCCATCTAGCCCCTCGCTGGTAATGTTTTACAGAATCCCGTTCCTGTCGTCCCGTACGTCTCGGTTGGTATATTATATACGTCTGCAGCTATATAAATCCTATCGTAAGGCAGGCTAACATCTCGGATGTAGTATATTACGCCATTCCTGGCGTATCGGCCCCTACTTCACGGTGGGAACATTATACACGTCTATAACGTAACATAACCTAACCTAACCCATCTAGCCCCTCGCTGGTAATATTTCACAGAATCCCGTTCTCGTCGTCCCGTACGTCTCGGTTGGGATATTATATACGTCTACAGCGATATATATCCTAATGTAAGGAAGGCTAACATTTCGGATATAGTATTTTACAACATTCCTGGCTCATCGGCCTCTACTTCTCGGTGGGAACATTATATACCTCTATAACGTAACATAACCTAAAATAACCCATCTAGCCCCTCGCTGGTAATGTTTTACAGAATCCCGTTCGTATCGTCCCGTACATCTCGGTTGGGATACTATATACGTCTATAGCGTTATATATCCTAACCTAAGGCAGGCTATCATCTCGGATGTAGTATTTTACAACATTCCTGGCGTATCGGCCCCTACATCTTGGTGGGAACATTATATAGGTCTATAACGTAATATAACCTAACCGAACACATCTAGCCCATCGCTGGTAATGTTTTACAGAATCCCGTTCGTGTCGTCCCGTACGTCTCGGTTGGGACATTATATACGTCTACAGCGTTATATATCCTAACCTAAGGCAGGCTATCTTCTCGGATGTAGTATTTTACAACACTCCTGGCGCATCGGCCTCTACTTCTCGGTGGGAACATTATATACGTCTATAACGTAACATAACCTAACCTAACCCATCTAGCCCCTCGCTGGTAATGTTTTACAGAATCCCGTTCGTATCGTCCCGTACATCTCGGTTGGGATACTATATACGTCTGTAGTGTTATATATCCTAACCTAAGGCAGGCTATCATCTAGGATGTAGTATTTTACAACATTCCTGGCGTATCGGCCCCTACTTCTCGGTGGGAACATTATATACGTCTATAACGTATCACAACCTAACCTAACCCATCTAGCCCCTCACTAGTAATGTTTTACAGAATCCCGTTCCATTCGTCCCATACGTCTCGTTTGGGACATTATAAACGTCTACAGCCATATATATCCTAACGTAAGGCAGGCTAACATCTCGGATATAGTATTTTACAACGTTCCTGGCGTATCGGCCCCTACTTCACGGTGGGAACATTATACACCTCTATAACGTAACATGACCTAACCTAACCCATCTAGCCCCTCGCTGGTAATATTTCACAGAATCCGCGTTCGTGTCGTTCCGTACGTCTCGGTTGGGATATTATATACGTCTACAGCGATATATATCCTAATGTAAGGAAGGCTAACATTTCGGATATAGTATTTTACAACATTCCTGGCTCATCGGCCTCTACTTATCGGTGGGAACATTATATACGTCTATAACGTAACATAACCTAACCTAACCCATCTTGCCCCTCGCTGGTAATGTTTTACAGAATCCCGTTCGTATCGTCCCGTACATATCGGTTGGGATACTATATACGTCTGTAGCGTTATATATCCTAACCTAAGGCAGGCTATCATCTCGGATGTAGTATTTTACAACATTCCTGGCGTATCGGCCCCTACTTCTCGGTGGGAACATTATATACGTCTATAACGTATCACAACCTAACCTAACCCATCCAGCCCCTCACTAGTAATGTTTTACAGAATCCTGTTCCTGTCGTCCCGTACGTCTCGGTTGGGATATTATATACGTCTACAGCGATATATATCCTAACGTAAGGAAGGCTAACATATCGGATGTGGTACTTTACAATATTCCTGGCGTATCGACCTCTACTCCTCGGTGGGAATATTATATTCGTCTATAACGTAACATAACTTAACCTAATCCATCTAGCCCCTCGCTGGTAATGTTTTACAGAATCCCGTTCCTGTCGTCCCGTACGTCTCGCTTGGTATATTATATACGTCTGCAGCTATATAAATCCTATCGTAAGGCAGGCTAACATCTCGGATGTAGTATTTTACGCCATTCCTGGCGTATCGGCCCCTACTTCACGGTGGGAACATTATACACGTCTATAACGTAACATAACCTAACCTAACCCATCTAGCACCTCGCTGGTAATATTTTACAGAATCCCGTTCGTGTCGTCCCGTACGTCTCGTTTGGGACATTATAAACGTCTACAGCCATATATATCCTAACGTAAGGCAGGCTAACATCTCGGATATAGTATTTTACAACGTTCCTGGCGCATCGGCCTCTACTTCTCGGTGGGAACATTATATACGTCCATAACGTAACATAACCTAACCTAACCCATGTAGCCCCTCGCTGGTAATGTTTTACAGAATCCTGTTCCTGTCGTCCCGTACATCTCGGTTGGGATATTATATACGTCTACAGCGATATATATCCTAACGTAAGGCAGGCTAACATGTCGGATGTGGTATTTTACAATATTCCTGGCTTATCGACCTCTACTTCTCGGTGGAAATATTATATTCGTCTACAACGTAACATAACCTAACCTAACCCATCTAGCCCCTCGCTGGTAATGTTTTACAGAATCCCGTTCCTGCCGTCCCGCACGTCTCGGTTGGTATATTATATACGTCTGCAGCTATATAAATCCTATCGTAAGGCAGGCTAACATCTCGGATGTAGTATATTACGCCATTCCTGGCGTATCGGCCCCTACTTCACGGTGGGAATATTATACACGTCTATAACGTAACATAACCTAACCTAACCCATCTAGCCCCTCGCTGGTAATATTTCACAGCATCCCGTTCGTGTCGTCCCGTACGTCTCGGTTGGGATATTATATACGTCTACAGCGATATATATCCTAATGTAAGGAAGGCTAACATTTCGGATATAGTATTTTACAACATTCCTGGCTCATCGGCCTCTACTTCTCGGTGGGAACATTACATACCTCTATAACGTAACATAACCTAACATAACCCATCTAGCCCCTCGCTGGTAATGTTTTACAGAATCCCGTTCGTATCGTCCCGTACATCTCGGTTGGGATACTATATACGTCTATAGCGTTATATATCCTAACCTAAGGCAGGCTATCATCTCGGATGTAGTATTTTACAACATTCCTGGCGTATCGGCCCCTACATCTTGGTGGGAACATTATATAGGTCTATAACGTAATATAACCTAACCGAACACATCTAGCCCGTCGCTGGTAATGTTTTACAGAATCCCGTTCCTGTCGTCCCATACGTCTCGGTTGGGACATTATAAACGACTACAGCCATATATATCCTAACGTAAGGCAGGCTAACATCTCGGATACAGTATTTTACAACATTCCTGGCGCATCGGCCTCTACTTCTCGGTGGGAATATTATATACGTCCATAACGTAACATAACCTATCCTAACCTATCTAGCCCCTCGCTGGTAATGTTTTACAGAATCGCGTTCGTGTCGTCCCGTACGTCTCGGTTGGGACATTATATACGGCTACAGCGTTATATATCCTAACGTAAGGCAGGCTAACATCTCGGATATAGTATTTTACAAGGTTCCTGGCGCATCGGCCTCTACTTCTCGGTGGGAACATTATATACGTCCATAACGTAACATAACCTAACCTAACCCATCTAGCCCCTCGCTGGTAATGTTTTACAGAATCCTGTTCCTGTCGTCCCGTACGTCTCGGTTGGGATATTATATACGTCTACAGCGATATATATCCTAACGTAAGGCAGGCTAACATGTCGGATGTGGTATTTTACAATATTCCTGGCGTATCGACCTCTACTTCTTGGTGGGAATATTATATTCGTCTATAACGTAACATAACCTAACCTAACCCATCTAGCCCCTCGCTGGTAATGTTTTACAGAATCCCGTTCCTGTCGTCCCGTACGTCTCGGTTGGTATATTATATACGTCTGCAGCTATATAAATCCTATCGTAAGGCAGGCTAACGTCTCGGATGTAGTATATTACGCCATTCCTGGCGTATCGGCCCCTACTTCACGGTGGGAACATTATACACGTCTATAACGTAACATAACCTAACCTAACCCATCTAGCCCCTCGCTGGTAATATTTCACAGAATCCCGTTCGTGTCGTCCCGTACGTCTCGTTTGGGACATTATAAACGTCTACAGCCATATATATCCTAACGTAAGGCAGGCTAACATCTCGGATATAGTATTTTACAACGTTCCTGGCGCATCGGCCTCTACTTCTCGGTGGGAACATTATATACGTCCATAACGTAACATAACCTAACCTAACCCATCTAGCCCCTCGCTGGTAATGTTTTACAGAAACCTGTTCCTGTCGTCCCGTACGTCTCGGTTGGGATATTATATACGTCTACAGCGATATATATCCTAACGTAAGGCAGGCTAACATGTCGGATGTGGTATTTTACAATATTCCTGGCGTATCGACCTCTACTTCTCGGTGGGAATATTATATTCGTCGATAACGTAACATAACCTAACCTAACCCATCTAGCCCCTCGCTGGTAATGTTTTACAGAATCCCGTTCCTGTCGTCCCGTACGTCTCGGTTGGTTTATTATATACGTCTGCAGCTATATAAATCCTATCGTAAGGCAGGCTAACATCTCGGATGTAGTATATTACGCCATTCCTGGCGTATCGGCCCCTACTTCACGGTGGGAACATTATACACGTCTATAACGTAACATAACCTAACCTAACCCATCTACCACCTCGCTGGTAATATTTCACAGAATCCCGTTCGTGTCGTCCCGTACGTCTCGGTTGGGACATTATATACGGCTACAGCGTTATATATCCTAACCTAAGGCAGGCTATCATCTCGGATGTAGTATTTTACAACATTCCTGGCGCATCGGCCTCTACTTCTCGGTGGGGACATTATATACGTCTATAACGTAACATAACCTAACCTAACCCATCTAGCCCCTCGCTGGTAATGTTTTACAGAATCCCGTTCATATCGTCCCGTTCATCTCGGTTGGGATACTATATACGTCTATAGCGTTATATATTCTAACCTAAGGCAGGCTATCATCTCGGATGTAGTATTTTACAACATTCCTGGCGTATCGGCCCCTACTTCTCAGTGGTAACATTATATACGTCTATAACGTATCACAACCTAACCTAACCCATCTAGCCCCTCACTAGTAATGTTTTACAGAATCCCGTTCCATTCGTCCCGTACGTCTCGTTTGGGACATTATAAACGTCTACAGCCATATATATCCTAACGTAAGGCAGGCTAACATCTCGGATATAGTATTTTACAACATTCCTGGCGCATCGGCCTCTACTTCTCGGTGGGAACATTATATACGTCTATAACGTAACATAACCTAACCTAACCCATCTAGCCCCTCGCTGGTAATGTTTTACAGAATCCCGTTCCTGTCGTCCCATACGTCTCGGTTGGGACATTATAAACGACTACAGCCTTATATATCCTAACGTAAGGCAGGCTAACATCTCGGATATAGTATTTTACAACGTTCCTGGCGCATCGGCCTCTACTTCTCGGTGGGAACATTATATAAGTCCATAACGTAACATAACCTAACCTAACCCATCTAGCCCCTCGCTGGTAATGTTTTACAGAATCCTGTTCCTGTCGTCCCGTACGTCTCGGTTGGGATATTATATACGTATACAGCGATATATATGCTAACGTAAGGCAGGCTAACATGTCGGATGTGGTATTTTACAATATTCCTGGCGTATCGACCTCTACTTCTCGGTGGAAATATTATATTCGTCTATAACGTAACATAACCTAACCTAACACATCTAGCCCCTCGCTGGTAATGTTTTACAGAATCCCGTTCCTGTCGTCCCGTACGTCTCGGTTGGTATATTATATACGTCTGCAGCTATATAAATCCTATCGTAAGGCAGGCTAACATCTCGGATGTAGTATATTACGCCATTCCTGGCGTATCGGCCCCTACTTCACGGTGGGAACATTATACACGTCTATAACGTAACATAACCTAACCTAACCCATCTAGCCCCTCGCTGGTAATATTTCACAGAATCCCGTTCGTGTCGTCCCGTACGTCTCGGTTGGTATATTATATACGGCTACAGCGTTATATATCCTAACCTAAGGCAGGCTATCATCTCGGATGTAGTATTTTACAACATTCCTGGCGCATCGGCCTCTACTTCTCGGTGGGGACATTATATACGTCTATAACGTAACATAACCTAACCTAACCCATCTAGCCCCTCGCTGGTAATGTTTTACAGAATCCCGTTCATATCGTCCCGTACGTCTCGGTTGGTATATTATATACGTCTGCAGCTATATAAATCCTATCGTAAGGCAGGCTAACATCTCGGATGTAGTATTTTACGCCATTCCTGGCGTATCGGCCCCTACTTCACGGTGGGAACATTATACACCTCTATAACGTAACATAACCTAACCTAACCCATTTAGCCCCTCGCTGGTAATATTTCACAGAATCCCGTTCGTGTCGTCCCGTACGTCTCGGTTGGTATATTATATACGTCTACAGCGATATATATCCTAATGTAAGGAAGGCTAACATTTCGGATATAGTATTTTACAACATTCCTGGCTCATCGGCCTCTACTTCTCGGTGGGAACATTATATACGTCTATAACGTAACATAACCTAACCTAACCCATCTAGCCCCTCGCTGGTAATGTTTTACAGAATCCCGTTCCTGTCGTCCCATACGTCTCGGTTGGGACATTATAAACGACTACAGCCATATATATCCTAACGTAATGCAGGCTAACATCTCGGATACAGTATTTTACAACATTCCTGGCGCATCGGCCTCTACTTCTCGGTGGGAATATTATATACGTCCATAACGTAACATAACCTATCCTAACCTATCTAGCCCCTCGCTGGTAATGTTTTACAGAATCCCGTTCGTGTCGTCCCGTACGTCTCGGTTGGGACATTATATACGTCTACAGCGTTATATATCCTAACCTAAGGCAGGCTATCATCTCGGATGTAGTATTTTACAACATTCCTGGCGCATCGGCCTCTACTTCTCGGTGGGAACATTATATACGTCTATAACGTAACATAACCTAACCTAACCCATCTAGCCCCTCGCTGGTAATGTTTTACAGAATCCCGTTCGTATCGTCCCGTACATCTCGGTTGGGATACTATATACGTCTGTAGTGTTATATATCCTAACCTAAGGCAGGCTATCATCTCGGATATAGTATTTTACAACATTCCTGGCGTATCGGCCCCTACTTCTCGGTGGGAACATTATATACGTCTATAACGTATCACAACCTAACCTAACCCATCTAGCCCCTCACTAGTAATGTTTTACAGAATCCCGTTCCATTCGTCCCATACGTCTCGTTTGGGACATTATAAACGTCTACAGCCATATATATCCTAACGTAAGGCAGGCTAACATCTCGGATATAGTATTTTACAACGTTCCTGGCGTATCGGCCCCTACTTCACGGTGGGAACATTATACACCTCTATAACGTAACATGACCTAACCTAACCCATCTAGCCCCTCGCTGGTAATATTTCACAGAATCCGCGTTCGTGTCGTTCCGTACGTCTCGGTTGGGATATTATATACGTCTACAGCGATATATATCCTAATGTAAGGAAGGCTAACATTTCGGATATAGTATTTTACAACATTCCTGGCTCATCGGCCTCTACTTATCGGTGGGAACATTATATACGTCTATAACGTAACATAACCTAACCTAACCCATCTTGCCCCTCGCTGGTAATGTTTTACAGAATCCCGTTCGTATCGTCCCGTACATATCGGTTGGGATACTATATACGTCTGTAGCGTTATATATCCTAACCTAAGGCAGGCTATCATCTCGGATGTAGTATTTTACAACATTCCTGGCGTATCGGCCCCTACTTCTCGGTGGGAACATTATATACGTCTATAACGTATCACAACCTAACCTAACCCATCCAGCCCCTCACTAGTAATGTTTTACAGAATCCTGTTCCTGTCGTCCCGTACGTCTCGGTTGGGATATTATATACGTCTACAGCGATATATATCCTAACGTAAGGAAGGCTAACATATCGGATGTGGTACTTTACAATATTCCTGGCGTATCGACCTCTACTCCTCGGTGCGAATATTATATTCGTCTATAACGTAACATAACCTAACCTAATCCATCTAGCCCCTCGCTGGCAATGTTTTACAGAATCCCGTTCCTGTCGTCCCGTACGTCTCGCTTGGTATATTATATACGTCTGCAGCTATATAAATCCTATCGTAAGGCAGGCTAACATCTCGGATGTAGTATTTTACGCCATTCCTGGCGTATCGGCCCCTACTTCACGGTGGGAACATTATACACCTCTATAACGTAACATAACCTAACCTAACCCATCTAGCCCCTGGCTGGTAATATTTCACAGAATCCCGTTCGTGTCGTCCCGTACGTCTCGGTTGGGATATTATATACGTCTACAGCGATATATATCCTAATGTAAGGAAGGCTAACATTTCGGATATAGTATTTTACAACATTCCTGGCTCATCGGCCACTACTTATCGGTGGGAAAGTTATATACGTCTATAACGTATCACAACCTAACCTGACCCATCTAGACCCTCACTAGTAATGTTTTACAGAATCCCGTTCCTGTCGTCCCGTACGTCTCGGTTGGTATATTATATACGTCTATAGCTATATAAATCCTATCGTAAGGCAGGCTAACATCTCGGATGTAGTATTTTACGCCATTCCTGGCGTATCGGCCCCTACTTCACGGTGGGAACATTATACACCTCTATAACGTAACATAACCTAACCTAACCCATCTAGCCCCTGGCTGGTAATATTTCACAGAATCCCGTTCGTGTCGTCCCGTACGTCTCGGTTGGGATATTATATACGTCTACAGCGATATATATCCTAATGTAAGGAAGGCTAACATTTCGGATATAGTATTTTACAACATTCCTGGCTCATCGGCCTCTACTTATCGGTGGGAACATTATATACGTCTATAACGTATCACAACCTAACCTGACCCATCTAGACCCTCACTAGTAATGTTTTACAGAATCCCGTTCCTGACGTCCCATACGTCTAGGTTGGGACATTATAAACGACTACAGCCATATATATCCTAACGTAAGGCAGGCTAACATCTCGGATATAGTATTTTACAACGTTCCTGGCGCATCGGCCTCTACTTCTCGGTGGGAACATTATATTCGTCCATAACATAACATAACCTAACCTAACCCATCTAGCCCCTCGCTGGTAATGTTTTACAGAATCCCGTTCCTGTCGTCCCGTACGTCTCGGTTGGTATATTATATACGTCTGCAGCTATATAAATCCTATCGTAAGGCAGGCTAACATCTCGGATGTAGTATTTTACGCCATTCCTGGCGTATCGGCCCCTACTTCACGGTGGGAACATTATACACCTCTATAACGTAACATAACCTAACCTAACCCATCTAGCCCCTCGCTGGTAATATTTCACAGAATCCCGTTCGTGTCGTCCCGTACGTCTCGGTTGGGATATTATATACGTCTACAGCGATATATATCCTAATGTAAGGAAGGCTAACATTTCGGATATAGTATTTTACAACATTCCTGGCTCATCGGCCTCTACTTATCGGTGGGAACATTATATACGTCTATAACGTAACATAACCTAACCTAACCCATCTTGCCCCTCGCTGGTAATGTTTTACAGAATCCCGTTCGTATCGTCCCGTACATATCGGTTGGGATACTATATACGTCTGTAGCGTTATATATCCTAACCTAAGGCAGGCTATCATCTCGGATGTAGTATTTTACAACATTCCTGGCGTATCGGCCCCTACTTCTCGGTGGGAACATTATATACGTCTATAACGTATCACAACCTAACCTAACCCATCCAGCCCCTCACTAGTAATGTTTTACAGAATCCTGTTCCTGTCGTCCCGTACGTCTCGGTTGGGATATTATATACGTCTACAGCGATATATATCCTAACGTAAGGAAGGCTAACATATCGGATGTGGTACTTTACAATATTCCTGGCTCATCGGCCACTACTTATCGGTGGGAACGTTATATACGTCTATAACGTATCACAACCTAACCTGACCCATCTAGACCCTCACTAGTAATGTTTTACAGAATCCCGTTCCTGTCGTCCCGTACGTCTCGGTTGGTATATTATATACGTCTATAGCTATATAAATCCTATCGTAAGGCAGGCTAACATCTCGGATGTAGTATTTTACGCCATTCCTGGCGTATCGGCCCCTACTTCACGGTGGGAACATTATACACCTCTATAACGTAACATAACCTAACCTAACCCATCTAGCCCCTGGCTGGTAATATTTCACAGAATCCCGTTCGTGTCGTCCCGTACGTCTCGGTTGGGATATTATATACGTCTACAGCGATATATATCCTAATGTAAGGAAGGCTAACATTTCGGATATAGTATTTTACAACATTCCTGGCTCATCGGCCTCTACTTATCGGTGGGAACATTATATACGTCTATAACGTATCACAACCTAACCTGACCCATCTAGACCCTCACTAGTAATGTTTTACAGAATCCCGTTCCTGACGTCCCATACGTCTAGGTTGGGACATTATAAACGACTACAGCCATATATATCCTAACGTAAGGCAGGCTAACATCTCGGATATAGTATTTTACAACGTTCCTGGCGCATCGGCCTCTACTTCTCGGTGGGAACATTATATTCGTCCATAACGTAACATAACCTAACCTAACCCATCTAGCCCCTCGCTGGTAATGTTTTACAGAATCCCGTTCCTGTCGTCCCGTACGTCTCGGTTGGTATATTATATACGTCTGCAGCTATATAAATCCTATCGTAAGGCAGGCTAACATCTCGGATGTAGTATTTTACGCCATTCCTGGCGTATCGGCCCCTACTTCACGGTGGGAACATTATACACCTCTATAACGTAACATAACCTAACCTAACCCATCTAGCCCCTCGCTGGTAATATTTCACAGAATCCCGTTCGTGTCGTCCCGTACGTCTCGGTTGGGATATTATATACGTCTACAGCGATATATATCCTAATGTAAGGAAGGCTAACATTTCGGATATAGTATTTTACAACATTCCTGGCTCATCGGCCTCTACTTATCGGTGGGAACATTATATACGTCTATAACGTAACATAACCTAACCTAACCCATCTTGCCCCTCGCTGGTAATGTTTTACAGAATCCCGTTCGTATCGTCCCGTACATATCGGTTGGGATACTATATACGTCTGTAGCGTTATATATCCTAACCTAAGGCAGGCTATCATCTCGGATGTAGTATTTTACAACATTCCTGGCGTATCGGCCCCTACTTCTCGTTGGGAACATTATATACGTCTATAACGTATCACAACCTAACCTAACCCATCTAGCCCCTCACTAGTAATGTTTTACAGAATCCCGTTCCATTCGTCCCATACGTCTCGTTTGGGACATTATAAACGTCTACAGCCGTATATATCTTAACGTAAGGCAGGCTAACATCTCGGATGTAGTATTTTACGCCATTCCTGGCGTATCGGCCCCTATTTCACGGTGGGAACATTATACACGTCTATAACGTAACATAACCTAACCTAACCCATCTAGCCCCTCGCTGGTAATATTTCACAGAATCCCGTTCGTGTCGTCCCGTACGTCTCGGTTGGGATATTATATACGTCTACAGCGATATATACCCTAATGTAAGGAAGGCTAACATTTCGGATATAGTATTTTACAACATTCCTGGCTCATCGGCCTCTACTTATCGGTGGGAACATTATATACGTCTATAACGTAACATAACCTAACCTAACCCATCTAGCCCCTCGCTGGTAATGTTTTACAGAATCCCGTTCCTGTCGTCCCGTACATCTCGGCTGGGATATTATATACATCTATAGCGTTATATATGCTAACCTAAGGCAGGCTATCATCTCGGATGTAGTATTTTACAACATTCCTGGCGCATCGGCCTCTACTTCTCGGTGGGAACATTATATACGTCTATAACGTAACATAACCTAACCTAACACATCTAGCCCCTCGCGGGTAATGTTTTACAGAATCCCGTTCGTGTCGTCCCGTACGTCTCGGTTGGGACATTATATACGTCTACAGCGTTATATATCCTAACCTAAGGCAGGCTATCATCTCGGATGTAGTATTTTACAACATACCTGGCGCATGCGCCTCTACTTCTCGGTGGGAACATTATATACATCTATAACGTAACATAACCTAACCTAACCCATCTAGCCCCTCGCTGGTAATATTTCACAGAATCCCGTTCGTGTCGTCCCGTACGTCTCGGTTGGGATATTATATACGTCTACAGCGATATATATCCTAATGTAAGGAAGGCTAAAATTTCGGATATAGTATTTTACAACATTCCTGGCTCATCGGACTCTACTTATCGGTGGGAACATTATATACGTCTATAACGTAACATAACCTAACCTAACCCATCTAGCCCTTCGCTGGTAATGTTTTACAGAATCCCGTTCGTATCGTCCCGTACATCTCGGTTGGGATACTATATACGTCTGTAGCGTTATATATCCTAACCTAAGGCAGGCTATCATCTCGGATGTAGTATTTTACAACATTCCTGGCGTATCGGCCCCTACTTCTCGGTGGGAACATTATATACGTCTATAACGTATCACAACCTAACCTAACCCATCTAGCCCCTCACTAGTAATGTTTTACAGAATCCCGTTCCATTCGTCCCATACGTCTCGTTTGGGAAATTATAAACGTCTACAGCCATATATATCCTAACGTAAGGCAGGCTAACATCTCGGATGTAGTATTTTACGCCATTCCTGGCGTATCGGCCCCTACTTCACGGTGGGAACATTATACACGTCTATAACGTAACATAACCTAACCTAACCCATCTAGCCCCTCGCTGGTAATGTTTTACAGAATCCCGTTCGTATCGTCCCGTACATCTCGGTTGGGATACTATATACGTCTATAGCGTTATATATCCTAACCTAAGGCAGGCTATCATCTCGGATGTAGTATTTTACAACATTCCTGGCGTATCGGCCCCTACATCTTGGTGGGAACAATATATAGGTCTATAACGTAATATAACCTAACCGAACACATCTAGCCCCTCGCTGGTATTGTTTTACAGAATCCCGTTCGTGTCGTCCCGTACGTCTCGGTTGGGACATTATATACGTCTACAGCGTTATATATCCTAACCTAAGGCAGGCTATCATCTCGGATGTAGTATTTTACAACATTCCTGGTGCATGGGCCTCTACTTCTCGGTGGGAACATTATATACGTCTATAACGTAACATAACCTAACCTAACCCATCTAGACCCTCGCTGGTAATGTTTTATAGAATCCCGTTCCTGTCGTCCCATACGTCTCGGTTGGGACATTATAAACGACTACAGCCATATATATCCTAACGTAAGGCAGGCTAACATCTCGGATATAGTATTTTACAACATTCCAGGCGCATCGGCTTCTACTTCTCGGTGGGAATATTATATACGTCCATAACGTAACATAACCTAACCTAACCCATCTAGCCCCTCGCTGGTAACGTTTTACAGAATCCCGTTCGTGTCGTCCCGTACGTCTCGGTTGGGACATTATATACGTCTACAGCGTTATATATCCTAACCTAAGGCAGGCTAACACCTTGGATGCAGTATTTTACAACATTCCTGGCGCTTCGGCCTCTACTTCTCGGTGGGAACATTATATACGTCTATAACGTAACATAACCTAACCTAACCCATCTAGCCCCTCACTGGTAATGTTTTACAGAATCCCGTTCGTATCGTCCCGTTCATCTCGGTTGTGATACTATATACGTCTATAGCGTTATATATCCTAACCTAAGGCAGGCTATCATCTCGGATGTAGTATTTTACAACATTCCTGGCGTATCGGCCCCTACTTCTCGGTGGGAACATTATATACGTCTATAACTTATCACAACCTAACCTAACCCATCTAGGCCCTCACTAGTAATGTTTTACAGAATCCCGTTCCTGTCGTCCCATGCGTCTCGGTTGGGACATTATAAACGACTACAGCCATATATATCCTAACGTAAGGCAGGATAACATCTCGGATATAGTATTTTACAACATTCCTGGCGTATCGGCACCCTACTTCTCGGTGGGAACATTATATAGGTCTATAACGTAATATAACCTAACCTAACACATCTAGCCCCTCGCTGGTAATGTTTTACAGAATCCCGTTCGTGTCGTCCCGTACGTCTCGGTTGGGACATTATATACGTCTACAGCGATATATATCCTAACGTAAGGCAGGCTAACATGTCGGATGTGGTATTTTACAATATTCCTGGCGTATCGACTTCTACTTCTCGGTGGGAATATTATATTCGTCTATAACGTAACATAACCTAACCTAACCCATCTAGCCCCTCGCTGGTAATGTTTTACAGAATCCCGTTCCTGTCGTCCCGTACGTCTCGGTTGGTATATTATATACGTCTGCAGCTATATAAATCCTATCGTAAGGCAGGCTAACATCTCGGATGTAGTATTTTACGCTATTCCTGGCATATCGGCCCCTACTTCACGGTGGGAACATTATACACCTCTATAACGTAACATAACCTAACCTAACCCATCTAGCCCCTCGCTGGTAATATTTCACAGAATCCCGTTCGTGTCGTCCCGTACGTCTCGGTTGGGATATTATATACGTCTACAGCGATATATACCCTAATGTAAGGAAGGCTAACATTTCGGATATAGTATTTTACAACATTCCTGGCTCATCGGCCCCTACTTCTCAGTGGGAACATTATATACGTCTATAACGTATCACAACCTAACCTAACCCATCTAGCCCCTCGCTGGTAATATTTTACAGAATCCCGTTCCTGTCGTCCCGTACATCTCGGCTGGGATATTATATACATCTATAGCGTTATATATCCTAACCTAAGGCAGGCTATCATCTCGGATGTAGTATTTTACAACATTCCTGGCGTATCGGCCCCTACATCTTGGTGGGAACAATATATAGGTCTATAACGTAATATAACCTAACCGAACACATCTAGCCCCTCGCTGGTATTGTTTTACAGAATCCCGTTCGTGGCGTCCCGTACGTCTCGGTTGGGACATTATATACGTCTACAGCGTTATATATCCTAACCTAAGGCAGGCTATCATCTCGGATGTAGTATTTTACAACATTCCTGGCGCATGCGCCTCTACTTCTCGGTGGGAACATTATATACGTCTATAACGTAACATAACCTAACCTAACCCATCTAGACCCTCGCTGGTAATGTTTTATAGAATCCCGTTCCTGTCGTCCCATACGTCTCGGTTGGGACATTATAAACGACTACAGCCATATATATCCTAACGTAAGGCAGGCTAACATCTCGGATATAGTATTTTACAACATTCCAGGCGCATCGGCCTCTACTTCTCGGTGGGAATATTATATACGTCCATAACGTAACATAACCTAACCTAACCTATCTAGCCCCTCGCTGGTAATGTTTTACAGAATCCCGTTCGTATCGTCCCGTACGTCTCGGTTGGGACATTATATACGGCTACAGCGTTATACATCCTAACCTAAGGCAGGCTATCATCTCGGATGTAGTATTTTACAACATTCCTGGCGCATCGGCCTCTACTTCTCGGTGGGAACATTATATACGTCTATAACGTAACATAACCTAACCTAACCCATCTAGCCCCTCGCTGGTAATGTTTTACAGAATCCCGTTCATATCGTCCCGTTCATCTCGGTTGGTATACTATATACGTCTATAGCGTTATATATTCTAACCTAAGGCAGGCTATCATCTCGGATGTAGTATTTTACAACATTCCTGGCGTATCGACCTCTACTCCTCGGTGGGAATATTATATTCGTCTATAACGTAACATAACCTAACCTAACCCATCTAGGCCCTCACTAGTAATGTTTTACAGAATCCCGTTCCTGTCGTCCCATACGTCTCGGTTGGGACATTATAAACGACTACAGCCATATATATCCTAACGTAAGGCAGGATAACATCTCGGATATAGTATTTTACAACATTCCTGGCGCATCGGCCTCTACTTCTCGGTGGGAACATTATATACGTCCATAACGTAACATAACCTAACCTAACCTATCTAGCCCCTCGCTGGTAATGTCTTACAGAATCCTGTTCCTGTCGTCCCGTACGTCTCGGTTGGGATATTATATACGTCTACAACGATATATATCCTAACGTAAGGCAGGCTAACATGTCGGATGTGGTATTTTACAATATTCCTGGCGTATCGGCCTCTACTCCTCGGTGGTAATATTATATTCGTCTATAACGTAACATAACCTAACCTAACCCATCTAGCCCCTCGCTGGTAACGTTTTACAGAATCCCGTTCGTGTCGTCCCGTACGTCTCGGTTGGGACATTATATACGTCTACAGCGTTATATATCCTAACCTAAGGCAGGCTAACACCTTGGATGCAGTATTTTACAACATTCCTGGCGCTTCGGCCTCTACTTCTCGATGGGAACATTATATACGTCTATAACGTAACATAACCTAACCTAACCCATCTAGCCCCTCACTGGTAATGTTTTACAGAATCCCGTTCGTATCGTCCCGTTCATCTCGGTTGTGATACTATATACGTCTATAGCGTTATATATCCTAACCTAAGGCAGGCTATCATCTCGGATGTAGTATTTTACAACATTCCTGGCGTATCGGCCCCTACTTCTCGGTGGGAACATTATATACGTCTATAACGTATCACAACCTAACCTAACCCATCTAGGCCCTCACTAGTAATGTTTTACAGAATCCCGTTCCTGTCGTCCCATACGTCTCGGTTGGGACATTATAAACGACTACAGCCATATATATCCTAACGTAAGGCAGGATAACATCTCGGATATAGTAT
This sequence comes from Xylocopa violacea, assembly GCA_963969225.1. Lineage (NCBI taxonomy): Eukaryota > Metazoa > Arthropoda > Insecta > Hymenoptera > Apidae > Xylocopa > Xylocopa violacea. The sequence goes on along the minus strand of CAXAJV010000008.1, from coordinate 13,340,860 downwards.
TTTACAACATTCCTGGCGTATCGGCACCCTACTTCTCGGTGGGAACATTATATAGGTCTATAACGTAATATAACCTAACCTAACACATCTAGCCCCTCGCTGGTAATGTTTTACAGAATCCCGTTCGTGTCGTCCCGTACGTATCGGTTGGGACATTATATACGTCTACAGCGTTATATATCCTAACCTAAGGCAGGCTAACAGGTCGGATGCAGTATTTTACGGCATTCCTGGCGGGTCGGACCCTACTTCTTGGTGGGGACGTTATATACGTCTATAACGTAATATAACTTAACCTAACCCATCTAGTCCCTCGCTGGTAATGTTTTACAGAATCCCGGTCGTGTCGGCCCGTACCTTTCCGTGGGAACGTTATATACGTCTATAACGTTATATATCCTAACCTAAGGCAACATCACTCCTCGGATGTAGTATTTTACAACATTCATGGCGGGTCGGCTCCTACTTCTCGGTGGCAACATTATATACGTCTGTAACGTAATATAACCTAACCTAACCCATCTAGCCCTTCGCTGGTAATGTTTTACAGAATCTCATTCGTGTCGGACCGTACCTCTCCGTGGGAACATTATATACGTCTATAACTTTATAATCCTAACCTAAGGCAACCTAACACCTCGGATATAGTATTCTACAACATTCCTGGCGGGTCGGCCCCTACTTCTCGGTGGGAACATTATATACGTCTATAACGTAATATAACCTCACCTAACCCTGCTAGCCCCTCGCTGGTAACGTTTTACAGAATCCCGTTCGTGTCGTCCCGTACGTCTCGGTTGGGACATTATATACGTCTACAGCGTTATATATCCTAACCTAAGGCAGGCTAACACCTTGGATGCAGTATTTTACAACATTCCTGGCGCTTCGGCCTCTACTTCTCGGTGGGAACATTATATACGTCTATAACGTAACATAACCTAACCTAACCCATCTAGCACCTCACTGGTAATGTTTTACAGAATCCCGTTCGTATCGTCCCGTTCATCTCGGTTGTGATACTATATACGTCTATAGCGTTATATATCCTAACCTAAGGCAGGCTATCATCTCGGATGTAGTATTTTACAACATTCCTGGCGTATCGGCCCCTACTTCTCGGTGGGAACATTATATAGGTCTATAACGTATCACAACCTAACCTAACCCATCTAGGCCCTCACTAGTGTCACGTCACGGTCGGGAAAATTTCCGGAGTCGCATTTGTGTCCACACGTATTCCGACGATCTGTCGCGAAGACAAGTACGGCGTCGGATGGCGGGTTCGAAGACTCGATTACGGCAAACGGGACGCTCGGAGCTCGATTTCGCGCCGGAGGAAAGGACACCGCACCTACCTTTCAGATGAACTGATACAGTTCTCGTTTCGGGTATCGCTGTTTGCGAGGATCTGTCTCCGGAATCGATGCGGCAAATCTGCGAAGGGGAACTTCCGTCAGCGGGATCAGCTTCCACTGCGGTCGAAGCGGTTGAGAGGGCGGCGGTGCTGGAATTGCGGAAGCCTCGAGGATCTCTGTCCTGATGCTGGATCTCGATACAGCGAACGATGCGTCGTCGTGGACTGCAGTAAGCTGGACGGCGTATACAGGAATCGGAACACAAGCTGCACCGATATATTCGCGCACAAGTCGACGAAGATACGTTTTCCTTCCCGCGCGTCGAGTACGTCGCCTGACTACGTGATCTTTCATCAAGAAGCAACCCTCGATCGTTCCAGATATTCGGATAGGCTAAGCGGCGGTCCTCTCTAACCTTCCGAAGCACCAGTCAAGATCGAAGGAGCACTGCGTTCAATATTGCAATCGTAGAGCGTAGATCGGTTAAGCGGCGGTCCTCTCTAACCGTCCACGCCGTTCGGATATGAATAGAGAACGAGTTGAACGTTGCGATGCCTGAGTCGTATACGTACTAGCGAAAACGTATGATAAACGAATGGACTTTGAATAATGGAACTCGATAAATAAAAGATCTGACGTTAGGTAGAACTAAGTATATTCTTGTAACTTCCCTAATACAATTAGAATCTAAGATAGAGTTAACTTACTACTAGACTTGAACAAAATAGAGAATAAAAAATAAACTAAGACTCCTGTGCAAAGGAGTTGCGACGGCCCTAAGGATTCGAGAGCTAAGTGCTCTGATCGGACTCCGTATCGGCGGAGAGAGGAGAACTGTGCTCCTCACCGGAGTGATTAGAACTGGCGTCCAGGTCGCGTGTCCGCGACCTCCCTTGGTCGCGTGGCGCGCGAGTCGCGGGCCCGCGTGGTGGGGCGGCGCGCGGAGTGGGGACCGCGCGTGGTGAGGCGGCGCGCGGAGTGGGTACCGCGCGTGGTGGGGCGGCGCGCGGAGTGGGGACCGCGCGTGGTGGGGAGAACGCGTTACGCGTGAGCCGGGAGCGTCGGGCCCCCGTTCGGGCGCTTAGCTGACGCGTCTTAGACTACGCGCGTTATCTTATACTATATCTTAAAATTATGAATCTACATCGAAATGACTTAGAATTAGGTGTTTGTTGTTTGTATGTACAGAATCGTGTCGTGTACTTAAAGACTAGAAATTCGCTTATGATCGCATGTATGAATATAAGAAGTATGGATGCGTGGTTGCTGGCGACTGGACGGGCTCGTACCTCTGCTCGTACTCGTACTCGTGCTTCTGCTCGTACCTCTGCTCGTACTTGTACATCGGCGGCGAACAAGCGCGTGAGCGCGAATTTACGGTCGAACCCCTGGTCGGTGGATGGCGGTCGGCTGCCTGGGCGCGGCTGTATATTCGGTTGCCTGCTTCTGTGGGCTTCAACCCTGGGTACGGTGGGGCCTCGAGCATGTTGCTGAGCGTTTCCGGAGGCTGCGTGGGGCGGTTGAGGGTGGCAGGCGGCACGCCTGACGTCACACCTCCCCCCTTACGAAAAGAATTTCGGCCATGCCGAAATCTCTTGACTGGCCAAGTTTGCTGGTTGGCCGCTGTGGATCTGCCGGTTGGCTGCCGTTTCCGCTGTGGCTGTCCCCTCTGTGGGTAACAGCGACCTCGCTTTTCTCGATCGGGGTAACTCTGGTACTCTGTATCTTTGGCTTTCTGGATGCTGAGGACACTTTTATCACTGGCACTTACTGTGTCCGAATGTGTCGCTTTATTAGCGTCTTTTTCAGTTATATGGGAATCGTTCTCTGCACTCGCGCTTGTAGTGTCCGTCGCACTTTGATTCATACCACAGTTTCGTACTTCCATACTGTTCATGCGCTTACACATCTTAATTTTATTCGTGTGCACGATTTTGTGCCGTTTTTTGATAACTAACTTTACGTTGTTGTTACTCAAAACCTCGACAATCTTATATGGGCCAACGTATTGTGCTTCGAATTTATGTTTAATCGGTTCTTTTAACAAATATACCCATTGTCCGACTTCGAAGGTTTGAGTATTGGTTTTCCTGTCATAATAATATTTTGTGCGCTGTTTTGCATTGTCTAGATTATTTTTCGCTATTTCCTGTGACCTTACAATTTTTTCGGTTTGGCAACTTTTGCAGCGATTAACGTATTCCTGTATTTGTGCCTTCATATTAGGCCAAAAGAATTTCTCCCGAATTCTAGCATAAGTTTTATTTATGCCTTTGTGTCCTCCCACCGGGGAGTCGTGGTTTTCTTTAATAATTCTCAGCCTATCTCTTTCCGGTGGAGTGCGAATTAACCCTTGACAGACTGTAATCTGGACCGTCGTTTTGTAAAATATGTCTTGCAATAATTTCTGAATTTGTGACCATGTTATGTGGTCGAGAAAGGTTTGTGCGATACTGAATGATGCGAGTTGTAATTCGGTGACTACGTCGTATAATGAGCGGAGACATTCTACAAGAATTTGGAAATCTATCGTTCGACTTTCGTGTTCGATTACTGGCAATTGTATTTGGTACGTTTCGTCCTGCTTTGTTACCCTGGCCCTCGCGTGGTTTATATCGTCCGTTCTCAAGAAAAATTTTCCGGTTTTTTCCAATTGTTTTGCCCCGATGTCGTACGGGTAACCTGATTTTGAGATAAAAACGACTATGTTATCGCGTCTCGTCGTGATTGCGTCGCGTGTGGATTTGAATAATGGTTCCGATCTTTGAAATTCTCCAGGCGCTGGTGTGTAGATATCTACGTTATCGGCGGCTGTGCGAGGTGTCGATAAACTATCGTTGGACATCGCTGGCGTTGGAGGTGGCGGAGAAGGAGCGGGTTTATGTCGTTTTGGAACTATGTCGGAAATATCTTCGTCTGAACTGGAAGGAAGGAATAAAGGACATACCTGTACTGGGTTTCGCGATAGCGCGTCCGCATTCAGGTTCGTCTTGCCACTCTTGTAAATCATTTCATAATCGAATTCGGCCAGTTTTAGTCTCCAGCGTACCAATCGGCTCGATGGATCCTTTACGGAATTCATCCATATAAGAGGTCGGTGGTCGGTGACAAGTTTAAACTGATTTCCGTAAATATATGGTCTAAAGTGATGCACGGCATAGATTATGGCTAGGCATTCTTTCTCTATTGTCGCGTAGTTCCTTTCCGCAGGATTTAATAAGCGCGAGGTGTAAGCGATCGGAAGGTCGCGGCCTATCGGTCCTTGGCTCAATACTGCGCCTATGGCGTCCGCTGACGCGTCTGTTGTAATCACGAAGGGTAATTTGAAATTAGGGTATTGTAAAATAGGCGCTTCGCAGAGCGCATCGCGGAGTTTCGTGAACGCGTTCTCTTGTTCGTTATGCCAGACAAATGTTGTTTCTTTCTTTAATAGATTTGTTAATGGTTTCGCGGTGTTCGAGAAGTTTTGTATGAATCGGCGGTAATAACCGGCAAGGCCCAAGAACTGCTTTACCTGCTTTGGGTTCTTTGGGCGGGGAAAATCTTTAACTGCACTGACCTTTGCTGGGTCAGGCTTGACGCCATTCTCACTGATAATATGTCCTAAGTAGCTGACCTCGCGACGCAAAAATTCACATTTGTCAGGCTGTAGTACAAGATTCGCTTCTTTTAATCTATCGCCGAGTTTCTTAAATTTATTTTCGTGTTCCTGAAGGGAACTCGCGTAGATGACAATATCATCCAGGTAAACGAACATTTCGTTTCCTTGTAAACCTGTCAGGACGTTGTCCATTATTCGCTGAAATGTCGCAGGCGCGTTTCTTAATCCAAATGGCATACGTGTAAATTCGTAATGGCCATGCGGCGTCGAGAATGCGGTTTTATGCGCGTCAGCCGGTTCCATCGGGATTTGATGAAACCCGCTGGCGAGATCAAATGTGCTGAAGTACTTTGCACTGCCGAGTTGATCAAGGATCTCGGTAATGCATGGAAGCGGGTACGCGTCTGCGACAGATTTCTCGTTAAGAGCTCGGTAGTCTATTACGACTCGCCATCTTTTATTACCCTGTGAGTCGGCCTTTTTGGGTACGACCCAAAGGGGTGAATTATAAGGTGATTTCGAATGACGAATCACGTCGTTTTCTAATAAGTTTTCGATTTGGCGGCGAATCTCCTCCTTGTGTGTTGGTGGGAAGCGATATTGTTTTACGTTCACTGGACGGTCGTCGGCCGTCGGGATTTTATGTGTACCGGCGGTAGTGTAGCCTAATTTGTCGCCTTCTATGTAGAACGATTCTTGAGAGTTTTCTATCAATTTAATTACGTGTGCCCGTTCCTCGGCGTTGAGATGATCGAGGCGCAGTAAATCGATTATTTTGCTGACTCTGGATTTCGATGGAACCGGCGCTAGTGGTGACTCGTCGGTCGGGGTCCGCTTTACATTTGATTTTGCGACTTGTGCATAAGAAGGAGTTTCGCTACCTAGGTTGCGTATTGCTCGTGAATTCGAATTTGGAAGACCCTTATTATGGGACGAGCCGTTCTGTGCGGCTGTAATGGAATTTGCAATCGCGGAATTTAGACTTCCTATTGAATTTGGAATAGAATTTGACTCCGAGAATATTGAGTGTAACGCAGGTATGCTTTCATCGCGGAGCGGTGCCGCGGTTTCTACCTGCTCGAGCTTAACCCTTGGCAGCGCGATTTCGATCGTCCGGTCAGTGGAGTTTATTATTCTAGTGATCGCGCTACCGTTTTTGACTTTGACCAGGGCGTCTCCGAAATACACCCCGGGTGCGATATTAGAACGCGGAATTATGCCTTCGGTTACTTGAGAGTTAATTACCCTTACTTTAACGCCGGCGTTCGTCCGCGGTGGAATCGAAATTTTTTTCTTGGTTTCGGAAACGCGTTTCTTAGGAACCGGCTTCGATTCTTCGAATTTTTCGATGTCGCGTTTGAATTGAATGCATTTCCCGTTCCAGCGGACACAGTTTTTCAAGAATGAAATTTCGGCGTCAGCACAAAATCCAGATCCTAGAATTCCGGATGGTTTTAACGGGAAGTCGTCGCGTACGACGTTAAATGGGACTACGCGGTTAAAAATGACTGAGTTGACGGTGCCGAGGGTCGAAGTTTTCCCTTCCGTTACACCGGTGATTACCACGGTTTCGTTTGCGTCGATGCGCACGGACGGTGCTAAAGCCGAGTGTTTAATCACATTTATTTCGGCCCCTGTGTCGACCATAAATTCCGTTGGTTGAATTAACTGTTCGGATTCAAGGACGACACTCGGCGTGCTCGCCTTACCGGTTAAATTTATCGCGGCATTTCGTCGTGCGTTTCCGTGGTCGTATCTTCGATTGCGAGATTGCGGACTCTCTGTGCGGCCTCGCGACCTGTCTCGCGGCAGTGTAGGAGGCCGTATCCGTTTCCCGAGTTCCTACCTAGGTTATTAAAATACTGTCGCTTCCTACACTCGTCTATTTCGTGTCCCGGAATCTTGCAATACCTGCAGAATTTGTCTGATCTAGACGGTACTTGGCGCGGTTGATCGTACGTTTGTCTATTCGCTGTGACGGGCGCGTCCCTGGGACTCGGCGCGTGCAGGTAGTCGCTGCGGTAATTAGTACGCGGCGGAACTGACCTGAGCTGGCAATCGCGGGCGTAATGACCGGTATTGTTACACCTAGAGCACACTATTTCTACACGCTTTTCACGCGACTCGGGACGCGCGCGGTTTCCCTTCAACCGTTCGCAATCGAGTTCGTACCGCTTAAATAAATCACGGGCTCGAGAAAATGCTTCTTCTGGCGACTCGAAAGCGTTTAAGGGCATCTCGACTCGGATTTCGGGTATCAGTCCGTTGCGAAAGCATTGTAGCGTTAAGTCTTCTACGCCAGTCATACCTCCTTGAGAACCGTAATGCGATAACCGTTCGCAGTCAATTATCGCGGACCTGAGGTCCTTAACGCGGCTTATATATTCGAGGATGTGTTCGTTGGGTTTCATGTAAATATTTGTAAGTTCGGCGCGATAATGGTCGGCCGATCGGATGGGACCGAAGGAACTACGGAGAATGTCAGTTAGCTCGAGTATCGTATGACACGGTTGATCCTCTAACGCCAGATACGCGCGCCCCTTGAGTTTACTCTTAATTAAGCGGGCGAACGTACGTTCGCACCCGTTGGGTATCAATTCGTACGCCCTTTTACACGCGCGAGTAAATTGAAGTACGGGCATATTTTGCCCGTCATAATGCGGCACGGCTTCCAACGCCTGTTTTAACGAAAGCTCATCGTGTTGGTGCGGCGGTATACCTGAGGTTGACGAATACTCGGTTTCGGCGTGCCGAAAATCTAATGGGGCTGTGTCGCTGTGCGTTAGGTCTCGGACTCGGCGGAGCGATTCAAGTTCGCGGCGCATTTCCTCGATTTGCTGAAGCAACGCTAAAGAAGTCGGTTCGACACCGCTTGCCGTTTTCGCGGTGTTTGGTTCTGCGGCGGCAGTTCTAGGAATCGAATCGTCTTGAAATTCGAGCGGGCGGTTCGGGCGTTTATCGCGCGGCTCGTCGGCACCTGCGGCGACGGCACCCCTTTGTAAGCGGGTTTTCGGCGGAGTCCTCGTTGCCATTTTCGTCGCGCACTTTTACGGCAGAATTTCCGAAAATTACGCGGCGTATCCCACCGCTGTCACCAAAAAGGTGTGTCACGTCACGGTCGGGAAAATTTCCGGAGTCGCATTTGTGTCCACACGTATTCCGACGATCTGTCGCGAAGACAAATACGGCGTCGGATGGCGGGTTCGAAGACTCGATTACGGCAAACGGGACGCTCGGAGCTCGATTTCGCGCCGGAGGAAAGGACACCGCACCTACCTTTCAGATGAACTGATACAGTTCTCGTTTCGGGTATCGCTGTTTGCGAGGATCTGTCTCCGGAATCGATGCGGCAAATCTGCGAAGGGGAACTTCCGTCAGCGGGATCAGCTTCCACTGCGGTCGAAGCGGTTGAGAGGGCGGCGGTGCTGGAATTGCGGAAGCCTCGAGGATCTCTGTCCTGATGCTGGATCTCGATACAGCGAACGATGCGTCGTCGTGGACTGCAGTAAGCTGGACGGCGTATACAGGAATCGGAACACAAGCTGCACCGATATATTCGCGCACAAGTCGACGAAGATACGTTTTCCTTCCCGCGCGTCGAGTACGTCGCCTGACTACGTGATCTTTCATCAAGAAGCAACCCTCGATCGTTCCAGATATTCGGATAGGCTAAGCGGCGGTCCTCTCTAACCTTCCGAAGCACCAGTCAAGATCGAAGGAGCACTGCGTTCAATATTGCAATCGTAGAGCGTAGATCGGTTAAGCGGCGGTCCTCTCTAACCGTCCACGCCGTTCGGATATGAATAGAGAACGAGTTGAACGTTGCGATGCCTGAGTCGTATACGTACTAGCGAAAACGTATGATAAACGAATGGACTTTGAATAATGGAACTCGATAAATAAAAGATCTGACGTTAGGTAGAACTAAGTATATTCTTGTAACTTCCCTAATACAATTAGAATCTAAGATAGAGTTAACTTACTACTAGACTTGAACAAAATAGAGAATAAAAAATAAACTAAGACTCCTGTGCAAAGGAGTTGCGACGGCCCTAAGGATTCGAGAGCTAAGTGCTCTGATCGGACTCCGTATCGGCGGAGAGAGGAGAACTGTGCTCCTCACCGGAGTGATTAGAACTGGCGTCCAGGTCGCGTGTCCGCGACCTCCCTTGGTCGCGTGGCGCGCGAGTCGCGGGCCCGCGTGGTGGGGCGGCGCGCGGAGTGGGGACCGCGCGTGGTGAGGCGGCGCGCGGAGTGGGTACCGCGCGTGGTGGGGCGGCGCGCGGAGTGGGGACCGCGCGTGGTGGGGAGAACGCGTTACGCGTGAGCCGGGAGCGTCGGGCCCCCGTTCGGGCGCTTAGCTGACGCGTCTTAGACTACGCGCGTTATCTTATACTATATCTTAAAATTATGAATCTACATCGAAATGACTTAGAATTAGGTGTTTGTTGTTTGTATGTACAGAATCGTGTCGTGTACTTAAAGACTAGAAATTCGCTTATGATCGCATGTATGAATATAAGAAGTATGGATGCGTGGTTGCTGGCGACTGGACGGGCTCGTACCTCTGCTCGTACTCGTACTCGTGCTTCTGCTCGTACCTCTGCTCGTACTTGTACATCGGCGGCGAACAAGCGCGTGAGCGCGAATTTACGGTCGAACCCCTGGTCGGTGGATGGCGGTCGGCTGCCTGGGCGCGGCTGTATATTCGGTTGCCTGCTTCTGTGGGCTTCAACCCTGGGTACGGTGGGGCCTCGAGCATGTTGCTGAGCGTTTCCGGAGGCTGCGTGGGGCGGTTGAGGGTGGCAGGCGGCACGCCTGACGTCACACTAGTAATGTTTTACAGAATCCCGTTCCTGTCGTCCCATACGTCTCGGTTGGGACATTATAAACGACTACAGCCATATATATCCTAACGTAAGGCAGGATAACATCTCGGATATAGTATTTTACAACATTCCTGGCGTATCGGCACCCTACTTCTCGGTGGGAACATTATATAGGTCTATAACGTAATATAACCTAACCTAACACATCTAGCCCCTCGCTGGTAATGTTTTACAGAATCCCGTTCGTATCGTCCCGTACGTCTCGGTTGGGACATTATATACGGCTACAGCGTTATACATCCTAACCTAAGGCAGGCTATCATCTCGGATGTAGTATTTTACAACATTCCTGGCGCATCGGCCTCTACTTCTCGGTGGGAACATTATATACGTCTATAACGTAACATAACCTAACCTAACCCATCTAGCCCCTCGCTGGTAATGTTTCACAGAATCCCGTTCGTATCGTCCCGTACATCTCGGTTGGGTTACTATATACGTCTATAGCGTTATATATTCTAACCTAAGGCACGCTATCATCTCGGATGTAGTATTTTACAACATTCCTGGCGTATCGACCTCTACTCCTCGGTGGGAATATTATATTCGTCTATAACGTAACATAACCTAACCTAACCCATCTAGCCCCTCGCTGGTAATGTTTTACAGAATCCCGTTCCTGTCGTCCCATACGTCTCGGTTGGGACATTATAAACGACTACAGCCATATATATCCTAACGTAAGGCAGGCTATCATCTCGGATGTAGTATTTTACAACATTCCTGGCGTATCGGCCCCTACTTCTCGGTGGGAACATTATATACGTCTATAACGTATCACAACCTAACCTAACCCATCTAGGCCCTCACTAGTAATCTTTTACAGAATCCCGTTCCTGTCGTCCCATACGTCTCGGTTGGGACATTATAAACGACTACAGCCATATATATCCTAACGTAAGGCAGGATAACATCTCGGATATAGTATTTTACAACATTCCTGGCGTATCGGCACCCTACTTCTCGGTGGGAACATTATATAGGTCTATAACGTAATATAACCTAACCTAACACATCTAGCCCCTCGCTGGTAATGTTTTACAGAATCCCGTTCGTGTCGTCCCGTACGTATCGGTTGGGACATTATATACGTCTACAGCGTTATATACCCTAACCTAAGGCAGGCTAACAGGTCGGATGCAGTATTTTACGGCATTCCTGGCGGGTCGGACCCTACTTCTTGGTGGGGACGTTATATACGTCTATAACGTAATATAACTTAACCTAACCCATCTAGTCCCTCGCTGGTAATGTTTTACAGAATCCCGGTCGTGTCGGCCCGTACCTTTCCGTGGGAACGTTATATACGTCTATAACGTTATATATCCTAACCTAAGGCAACATCACTCCTCGGATGTAGTATTTTACAACATTCATGGCGGGTCGGCTCCTACTTCTCGGTGGCAACATTATATACGTCTATAACGTAATATAACCTAACCTAACCCATCTAGCCCTTCGCTGGTAATGTTTTACAGAATCTCATTCGTGTCGGACCGTACCTCTCCGTGGGAACATTATATACGTCTATAACTTTATAATCCTAACCTAAGGCAACCTAACACCTCGGATATAGTATTCTACAACATTCCTGGCGGGTCGGCCCCTACTTCTCGGTGGGAACATTATATACGTCTATAACGTAATATAACCTCACCTAACCCTGCTAGCCCCTCGCTGGTAACGTTTTACAGAATCCCGTTCGTGTCGTCCCGGACGTCTCGGTTGGGACATTATATACGTCTACAGCGTTATATATCCTAAACTAAGGCAGGCTAACACCTTGGATGCAGTATTTTACAACATTCCTGGCGCTTCGGCCTCTACTTCTCGGTGGGAACATTATATACGTCTATAACGTAACATAACCTAACCTAACCCATCTAGCCCCTGACTGGTAATGTTTTACAGAATCCCGTTCGTATCGTCCCGTTCATCTCGGTTGTGATACTATATACGTCTATAGCGTTATATATCCTAACCTAAGGCAGGCTATCATCTCGGATGTAGTATTTTACAACATTCCTGGCGTATCGGCCCCTACTTCTCGGTGGGAACATTATATACGTCTATAACGTATCACAACCTAACCTAACCCATCTAGGCCCTCACTAGTAATGTTTTACAGAATCCCGTACCTGTCGTCCCATACGTCTCGGTTGGGACATTATAAACGACTACAGCCATATATATCCTAACGTAAGGCAGGATAACATCTCGGATATAGTATTTTACAACATTCCTGGCGTATCGGCACCCTACTTCTCGGTGGGAACATTATATAGGTCTATAACGTAATATAACCTAACCTAACACATCTAGCCCCTCGCTGGTAATGTTTTACAGAATCCCGTTCGTGTCGTCCCGTACGTATCGGTTGGGACATTATATACGTCTACAGCGTTATATATCCTAACCTAAGGCAGGCTAACAGGTCGGATGCAGTATTTTACGGCATTCCTGGCGGGTCGGACCCTACTTCTTGGTGGGGACGTTATATACGTCTATAACGTAATATAACTTAACCTAACCCATCTAGTCCCTCGCTGGTAATGTTTTACAGAATCCCGGTCGTGTCGGCCCGTACCTTTCCGTGGGAACGTTATATACGTCTATAACGTTATATATCCTAACCTAAGGCAACATCACTCCTCGGATGTAGTATTTTACAACATTCATGGCGGGTCGGCTCCTACTTCTCGGTGGCAACATTATATACGTCTATAACGTAATATAACCTAACCTAACCCATCTAGCCCTTCGCTGGTAATGTTTTACAGAATCTCATTCGTGTCGGACCGTACCTCTCCGTGGGAACATTATATACGTCTATAACTTTATAATCCTAACCTAAGGCAACCTAACACCTCGGATATAGTATTCTACAACATTCCTGGCGGGTCGGCCCCTACTTCTCGGTGGGAACATTATATACGTCTATAACGTAATATAACCTCACCTAACCCTGCTAGCCCTTCGCTGGTAATGTTTTACAGAATCCCGGTCGTGTCGGCCCGTACCTCTCCGTGGGAACGTTATATACGTCAATAACGTTATATATCCTAACCTAAGGCAACCTCACACCTCGGATGTAGTATTTTACAACGTTCCTGGCAGGTCGGCCCCTACTTCTCGGTGTGAACATTATATGCGTCTATAGCGTAATATAACCTAACCTAACCAACCGACCCCCTGGCTGGTAATGTTTTATAGAATCTCGGCCGTGTGGGACCGTACCTCTCCGTGGGAACATTATATACGTCTATAACGTTATAATCCTAACCTAAGGCAACCTCACACCTCGGATGTAGTATTTTACAACATTCCTGGCGGGTCGGCCCCTACTTCTCGGTGGCAACATTATATACGTCTATAACGTAATATATCCTAACCTGACCCATCTAGCCCTTCGTTGGTAATGTTTTACAGAATCTCATTCGTGTCGGACCGTACTTCTCTGTGGGGACATTAGATACGTCTATAACGTTACATATCCTAACCTAAGGCAGCCGAACATCTCGGATGTATTATTTTACAACATTCCTGGCGGGTCGGACCCTACTTCTCGGTGGGAACATTATATACGTCCATAACGTAACATAACCTAACCTAACCCATCTAGCCCCTCGCTGGTAATGTTTTACAGAATCCTGTTCCTGTCGTCCCGTACATCTCGGTTGGGATATTATATACGTCTACAGCGATATATATCCTAACGTAAGGCAGGCTAACATGTCGGATGTGGTATTTTACAATATTCCTGGCGTATCGACTTCTACTTCTCGGTGGGAATATTATATTCGTCTATAACGTAACATAACCTAACCTAACCCATCTAGCCCCTCGCTGGTAATGTTTTACAGAATCCCGTTCCTGTCGTCCCGTACGTCTCGGTTGGTATATTATATACGTCTGCAGCTATATAAATCCTATCGTAAGGCAGGCTAACATCTCGGATGTAGTATTTTACAACATTCCTGGCGCATCGGCCTCTACTTCTCGGTGGGAATATTATATACGTCCATAACGTAACATAACCTAACCTAACCTATCTAGCCCCTCGCTGGTAATGTTTTACAGAATCCCGTTCGTATCGTCCCGTACGTCTCGGTTGGGACATTATATACGGCTACAGCGTTATACATCCTAACCTAAGGCAGGCTATCATCTCGGATGTAGTATTTTACAACATTCCTGGCGCATCGGCCTCTACTTCTCGGTGGGAACATTATATACGTCTATAACGTAACATAACCTAACCTAACCCATCTAGCCCCTCGCTGGTAATGTTTCACAGAATCCCGTTCGTATCGTCCCGTACATCTCGGTTGGGTTACTATATACGTCTATAGCGTTATATATTCTAACCTAAGGCAGGCTATCATCTCGGATGTAGTATTTTACAACATTCCTGGCGTATCGACCTCTACTCCTCGGTGGGAATATTATATTCGTCTATAACGTAACATAACCTAACCTAACCCATCTAGCCCCTCGCTGGTAATGTTTTACAGAATCCCGTTCCTGTCGTCCCATAGGTCTCGGTTGGGACATTATAAACGACTACAGCCATATATATCCTAACGTAAGGCAGGCTAACATCTCGGATATAGTATTTTACAACATTCCTGGCGCATCGGACTCTACTACTCGGTGGGAATATTTTATACGTCCATAACGTAACATAACCTAACCTAACCTATCTAGCCCCTCGCTGGTAATGTTTTACAGAATCCCGTTCGTGTCGTCCCGTACATCTCGGCTGGGATATTATATACACCTATAGCGTTATATATTCTAACCTAAGGCAGGCTATCATCTCGGATGTAGTATTTTACAACATTCCTGGCGTATCGACCTCTACTCCTCGGTGGGAATATTATATTCGTCTATAACGTAACATAACCTAACCTAACCCATCTAGGCCCTCACTAGTAATGTTTTACAGAATCCCGTTCCTGTCGTCCCATACGTCTCGGTTGGGACATTATAAACGACTACAGCCATATATATCCTAACGTAAGGCAGGATAACATCTCGGATATAGTATTTTACAACATTCCTGGCGCATCGGCCTCTACTTCTCGGTGGGAACATTATATACGTCCATAACGTAACATAACCTAACCTAACCTATCTAGCCCCTCGCTGGTAATGTCTTACAGAATCCTGTTCCTGTCGTCCCGTACGTCTCGGTTGGGATATTATATACGTCTACAACGATATATATCCTAACGTAAGGCAGGCTAACATGCCGGATGTGGTATTTTACAATATTCCTGGCGTATCGGCCTCTACTCCTCGGTGGTAATATTATATTCGTCTATAACGTAACATAACCTAACCTAACCCATCTAGCCCCTCGCTGGTAACGTTTTACAGAATCCCGTTCGTGTCGTCCCGTACGTCTCGGTTGGGACATTATATACGTCTACAGCGTTATATATCCTAACCTAAGGCAGGCTAACACCTTGGATGCAGTATTTTACAACATTCCTGGCGCTTCGGCCTCTACTTCTCGGTGGGAACATTATATACGTCTATAACGTAACATAACCTAACCTAACCCATCTAGCCCCTCACTGGTAATGTTTTACAGAATCCCGTTCGTATCGTCCCGTTCATCTCGGTTGTGATACTATATACGTCTATAGCGTTATATATCCTAACCTAAGGCAGGCTATCATCTCGGATGTAGTATTTTACAACATTCCTGGCGTATCGGACCCTACTTCTCGGTGGGAACATTATATACGTCTATAACGTATCACAACCTAACCTAACCCATCTAGGCCCTCACTAGTAATGTTTTACAGAAACCCGTTCCTGTCGTCCCATACGTCTCGGTTGGGACATTATAAACGACTACAGCCATATATATCCTAACGTAAGGCAGGATAACATCTCGGATATAGTATTTTACAACATTCCTGGCGTATCGGCACCCTACTTCTCGGTGGGAACATTATATAGGTCTATAACGTAATATAACCTAACCTAACACATCTAGCCCCTCGCTGGTAATGTTTTACAGAATCCCGTTCGTGTCGTCCCGTACGTATCGGTTGGGACATTATATACGTCTACAGCGTTATATATCCTAACCTAAGGCAGGCTAACAGGTCGGATGCAGTATTTTACGGCATTCCTGGCGGGTCGGACCCTACTTCTTGGTGGGGACGTTATATACGTCTATAACGTAATATAACTTAACCTAACCCATCTAGTCCCTCGCTGGTAATGTTTTACAGAATCCCGGTCGTGTCGGCCCGTACCTTTCCGTGGGAACGTTATATACGTCTATAACGTTATATATCCTAACCTAAGGCAACATCACTCCTCGGATGTAGTATTTTACAACATTCATGGCGGGTCGGCTCCTACTTCTCGGTGGCAACATTATATACGTCTATAACGTAATATAACCTAACCTAACCCATCTAGCCCTTCGCTGGTAATGTTTTACAGAATCTCATTCGTGTCGGACCGTACCTCTCCGTGGGAACATTATATACGTCTATAACTTTATAATCCTAACCTAAGGCAACCTAACACCTCGGATATAGTATTCTACAACATTCCTGGCGGGTCGGCCCCTACTTCTCGGTGGGAACATTATATACGTCTATAACGTAATATAACCTCACCTAACCCTGCTAGCCCCTCGCTGGTAACGTTTTACAGAATCCCGTTCGTGTCGTCCCGTACGTCTCGGTTGGGACATTATATACGTCTACAGCGTTATATATCCTAACCTAAGGCAGGCTAACACCTTGGATGCAGTATTTTACAACATTCCTGGCGCTTCGGCCTCTACTTCTCGGTGGGAACATTATATACGTCTATAACGTAACATAACCTAACCTAACCCATCTAGCCCCTCACTGGTAATGTTTTACAGAATCCCGTTCGTATCGTCCCGTTCATCTCGGTTGTGATACTATATACGTCTATAGCGTTATATATCCTAACCTAAGGCAGGCTATCATCTCGGATGTAGTATTTTACAACATTCCTGGCGTATCGGCCCCTACTTCTCGGTGGGAACATTATATACGTCTATAACGTATCACAACCTAACCTAACCCATCTAGGCCCTCACTAGTAATGTTTTACAGAATCCCGTTCCTGTCGTCCCATACGTCTCGGTTGGGACATTATAAACGACTACAGCCATATATATCCTAACGTAAGGCAGGATAACATCTCGGATATAGTATTTTACAACATTCCTGGCGTATCGGCACCCTACTTCTCGGTGGGAACATTATATAGGTCTATAACGTAATATAACCTAACCTAACACATCTAGCCCCTCGCTGGTAATGTTTTACAGAATCCCGTCCGTGTTGTCCCGTACGTATCGGTTGGGACATTATATACGTCTACAGCGTTATATATCCTAACCTAAGGCAGGCTAACAGGTCGGATGCAGTATTTTACGGCATTCCTGGCGGGTCGGACCCTACTTCTTGGTGGGGACGTTATATACGTCTATAACGTAATATAACTTAACCTAACCCACCTAGTCCCTCGCTGGTAATGTTTTACAGAATCCCGGTCGTGTCGGCCCGTACCTTTCCGTGGGAACGTTATATACGTCTATAACGTTATATATCCTAACCTAAGGCAACACCACTCCTCGGATGTAGTATTCTACAACATTCCTGGCGGGTCGGCCCCTACTTCTCGGTGGGAACATTATATACGTCTATAACGTAATATAACCTCACCTAACCCTGCTAGCCCTTCGCTGGTAATGTTTTACAGAATCTCATTCGTGTCGGACCGTACTTCTCTGTGGGGACATTAGATACGTCTATAACGTTACATATCCTAACCTAAGGCAGCCGAACATCTCGGATGTAGTATTTTACAACATTCCTGGCGGGTCGGACCCTACTTCTCGGTGGGAACATTATATACGTCCATAACGTAACATAACCTAACCTAACCCATCTAGCCCCTCGCTGGTAATGTTTTACAGAATCCTGTTCCTGTCGTCCCGTACATCTCGGTTGGGATATTATATACGTCTACAGCGATATATATCCTAACGTAAGGCAGGCTAACATGTCGGATGTAGTATTTTACAACATTCCTGGCTCATCGGCCTCTACTTATCGGTGGGAACATTATATACGTCTATAACGTAACATAACCTAACCTAACCCATCTAGTCCCTCGCTGGTAATGTTTTACAGAATCCCGTTCGTATCGTCCCGTACATCTCTGTTGGGATACTATATACGTCTGTAGCGTTATGTATCCTAACCTAAGGCAGGCTATCATCTCGGATGTAGTATTTTACAACATTCCTGGCGTATCGGCCCCTACTTCTCGGTGGGAACATTATATACGTCCATAACGTATCACAACCTAACCTAACCCATCTAGCCCCTCACTAGTAACGTTTTACAGAATCCCGTTCCATTCGTCGCATACGTCTCGTTTGGGAAATTATAAACGTCTACAGCCATATATATCCTAACGTAAGGCAGGCTAACATCTCGGATGTAGTATTTTACGCCATTCCTGGCGTATCGGCCCCTACTTCACGGTGGGAACATTATACACGTCTATAACGTAACATAAACTAACCTAACCCATCTAGCCCCTCGCTGGTAATATTTCACAGAATCCCGTTCGTGTCGTCCCGTACGTCTCGGTTGGGATATTATATACGTCTACAGCGATATATACCCTAATGTAAGGAAGGCTAACATTTCGGATATAGTATTTTACAACATTCCTGGCTCATCGGCCCCTACTTCTCAGTGGGAACATTATATACGTCTATAACGTATCACAACCTAACCTAACCCATCTAGCCCCTCGCTGGTAATGTTTTACAGAATCCCGTTCCTGTCGTCCCGTACATCTCGGCTGGGATATTATATACATCTATAGCGTTATATATCCTAACCTAAGGCAGGCTATCATCTCGGATGTAGTATTTTACAACATTCCTGGCGCATCGGCCTCTACTTCTCGGTGGGAACATTATATACGTTCATAACGTAACATAACCTAACCTAACCTATCTAGCCCCTCGCTGGTAATGTCTTACAGAATACTGTTCCTGTCGTCCCGTACGTCGCGGTTGGGATATTATATACGTCTACAACGATATATATCCTAGCGTAAGGCAGGCTAACATGTCGGATGTGTTATTTTACAATATTCCTGGCGTATCGGCCTCTACTCCTCGGTGGTAATATTATATTCGTCTATAACGTAACATAACCTAACCTAACCCATCTAGCCCCTCGCTGGTAATGTTTTACAGAATCCCGTTCCTGTCGTCCCGTACGTCTCGGTTGGTATATTATATACGACTACAGCCATATATATCCTAACGTAAGGCAGGCTAACATCTCGGATATAGTATTTTACAACATTCCTGGCGCATCGGCCTCTACTTCTCGGTGGGAATATTATATACGTCCATAACGTAACATAACCTAACCTAACCTATCTAGCCCCTCGCTGGTAATGTTTTACAGAATCCCGTTCGTATCGTCCCGTACGTCTCGGTTGGGACATTATATACGGCTACAGCGTTATACATCCTAACCTAAGGCAGGCTATCATCTCGGATGTAGTATTTTACAACATTCCTGGCGCATCGGCCTCTACTTCTCGGTGGGAACATTATATACGTCTATAACGTAACATAACCTAACCTAACCCATCTAGCCCCTCGCTGGTAATGTTTCACAGAATCCCGTTCGTATCGTCCCGTACATCTCGGTTGGGTTACTATATACGTCTATAGCGTTATATATTCTAACCTAAGGCAGGCTATCATCTCGGATGTAGTATTTTACAACATTCCTGGCGTATCGACCTCTACTCCTCGGTGGGAATATTATATTCGTCTATAACGTAACATAACCTAACCTAACCCATCTAGCCCCTCGCTGGTAATGTTTTACAGAATCCCGTTCCTGTCGTCCCATACGTCTCGGTTGGGACATTATAAACGACTACAGCCATATATATCCTAACGTAAGGCAGGCTAACATCTCGGATATAGTATTTTACAACATTCCTGGCGCATCGGCCTCTACTACTCGGTGGGAATATTTTATACGTCCATAACGTAACATAACCTAACCTAACCTATCTAGCCCCTCGCTGGTAATGTTTTACAGAATCCCGTTCGTGTCGTCCCGTACGTCTCGGTTGGGACATTATATACGGCTACAGCGTTATATATCCTAACCTAAGGCAGGCTATCATCTCGGATGTAGTATTTTACAACATTCCTGGCGCATCGGCCTCTACTTCTCGGTGGGAACATTATATACATCTATAACGTAACATAACCTAACCTAACCCATCTAGCCCCTCACTGGTAATGTTTTACAGAATCCCGTTCGTATCGTCCCGTTCATCTCGGTTGTGATACTATATACGTCTATAGCGTTATATATCCTAACCTAAGGCAGGCTATCATCTCGGATGTAGTATTTTACAACATTCCTGGCGTATCGGCCCCTACTTCTCGGTGGGAACATTATATACGTCTATAACGTATCACAACCTAACCTAACCCATCTAGGCCCTCACTAGTAATGTTTTACAGAATCCCGTTCCTGTCGTCCCATACGTCTCGGTTGGGACATTATAAACGACTACAGCCATATATATCCTAACGTAAGGCAGGATAACATCTCGGATATAGTATTTTACAACATTCCTGGCGCATCGGCCTCTACTTCTCGGTGGGAACATTATATACGTTCATAACGTAACATAACCTAACCTAACCTATCTAGCCCCTCGCTGGTAATGTCTTACAGAATACTGTTCCTGTCGTCCCGTACGTCGCGGTTGGGATATTATATACGTCTACAACGATATATATCCTAGCGTAAGGCAGGCTAACATGTCGGATGTGTTATTTTACAATATTCCTGGCGTATCGGCCTCTACTCCTCGGTGGTAATATTATATTCGTCTATAACGTAACATAACCTAACCTAACCCATCTAGCCCCTCG
Source organism: Xylocopa violacea (assembly GCA_963969225.1). Classification (NCBI taxonomy): domain Eukaryota; kingdom Metazoa; phylum Arthropoda; class Insecta; order Hymenoptera; family Apidae; genus Xylocopa; species Xylocopa violacea. The sequence goes on along the minus strand of CAXAJV010000008.1, from coordinate 13,320,004 downwards.
CTGGTAATGTTTTACAGAATCCCGTTCCTGTCGTCCCGTACGTCTCGGTTGGTATATTATATACGACTACAGCCATATATATCCTAACGTAAGGCAGGCTAACATCTCGGATATAGTATTTTACAACATTCCTGGCGCATCGGCCTCTACTTCTCGGTGGGAATATTATATACGTCCATAACGTAACATAACCTAACCTAACCTATCTAGCCCCTCGCTGGTAATGTTTTACAGAATCCCGTTCGTATCGTCCCGTACGTCTCGGTTGGGACATTATATACGGCTACAGCGTTATACATCCTAACCTAAGGCAGGCTATCATCTCGGATGTAGTATTTTACAACATTCCTGGCGCATCGGCCTCTACTTCTCGGTGGGAACATTATATACGTCTATAACGTAACATAACCTAACCTAACCCATCTAGCCCCTCGCTGGTAATGTTTCACAGAATCCCGTTCGTATCGTCCCGTACATCTCGGTTGGGTTACTATATACGTCTATAGCGTTATATATTCTAACCTAAGGCAGGCTATCATCTCGGATGTAGTATTTTACAACATTCCTGGCGTATCGACCTCTACTCCTCGGTGGGAATATTATATTCGTCTATAACGTAACATAACCTAACCTAACCCATCTAGCCCCTCGCTGGTAATGTTTTACAGAATCCCGTTCCTGTCGTCCCATACGTCTCGGTTGGGACATTATAAACGACTACAGCCATATATATCCTAACGTAAGGCAGGCTAACATCTCGGATATAGTATTTTACAACATTCCTGGCGCATCGGCCTCTACTACTCGGTGGGAATATTTTATACGTCCATAACGTAACATAACCTAACCTAACCTATCTAGCCCCTCGCTGGTAATGTTTTACAGAATCCCGTTCGTGTCGTCCCGTACGTCTCGGTTGGGACATTATATACGGCTACAGCGTTATATATCCTAACCTAAGGCAGGCTATCATCTCGGATGTAGTATTTTACAACATTCCTGGCGCATCGGCCTCTACTTCTCGGTGGGAACATTATATACGTCTATAACGTAACATAACCTAACCTAACCCATCTAGCCCCTCACTGGTAATGTTTTACAGAATCCCGTTCGTATCGTCCCGTTCATCTCGGTTGTGATACTATATACGTCTATAGCGTTATATATCCTAACCTAAGGCAGGCTATCATCTCGGATGTAGTATTTTACAACATTCCTGGCGTATCGGCCCCTACTTCTCGGTGGGAACATTATATACGTCTATAACGTATCACAACCTAACCTAACCCATCTAGGCCCTCACTAGTAATGTTTTACAGAATCCCGTTCCTGTCGTCCCATACGTCTCGGTTGGGACATTATAAACGACTACAGCCATATATATCCTAACGTAAGGCAGGATAACATCTCGGATATAGTATTTTACAACATTCCTGGCGCATCGGCCTCTACTTCTCGGTGGGAACATTATATACGTTCATAACGTAACATAACCTAACCTAACCTATCTAGCCCCTCGCTGGTAATGTCTTACAGAATACTGTTCCTGTCGTCCCGTACGTCGCGGTTGGGATATTATATACGTCTACAACGATATATATCCTAACCTAAAGCAGGCTAACATTTCGGATATAGTATTTTACAACATTCCTGGCGCATGGGCCTCTACTTCTCGGTGGGAACATTATATACGTCTATAACGTAACATAGCCTAATCTAACCCATCTAGCCCCTCGCTGGTAATGTTTCACAGAATCCCGTTCGTATCGTCCCGTACATCTCGGTTGGGATGCTATATACGTCTATAGCGTTATATATCGTAACCTAAGGCAGGCTATCATCTCGGATGTAGTATTTTACAACATTCCTGGCGTATCGGCCACTACTTCTCGGTGGGAACATTATATAGGTCTATAACGTAATATAAACTAACATAACACATCTAGCCCCTCGCTGGTAACGTTTTACAGAATCCCGTTCGTGTCGTCCCGTACCTTTCCGTGGGAACGTTATATACGTCTATAACGTTATATATCCTAACCTAAGGCAACATCACTCCTCGGGTGTAGTATTTTACAACATTCCTGGCGGGTCGGCTCCTACTTCTCGGTGGCAACATTATATACGTCTATAACGTAATATAACCTAACCTAACCCATCTAGCCCTTCGCTGGTAATGTTTTACAGAATCTCATTCGTGTCGGACCGTACCTCTCCGTGGGAACGTTATATACGTCGATAACGTTATATATCCTAACCTAAGGCAACATCACACCTCGGATGTAGTATTTTACAACAATCCTGGCGGGTCGGCCCCTACTTCTCGGTGGGAACATTGTATGCGTCTATAACGTAATATAACCTGACCTAACCAACCTAGCCCCTGGCTGGTAATGTTTTGCAGAATCCCGGCCGTGTGGGACCGCCCCTCTCCGTGGGAACATTATATACGTCTACAACGTTATATATCCTAACCTAAGGCAACCTAACATCTCGGATGTAGTATTTTACAACATTCCTGGCAGGTCGGCCCCTACTTCTAGGTGGGATTATTATATACGTCTATAACGTAATATAACCTAACCTAACCCATCTAGCCCCACGCTGGGAATGTTTTACAGAATCCCGGTCGTGTCGGCCCGTACCTCGCCGTGGGAACGTTATATACGTCTATAACGTTATATATCCTAACCGAAGGCAACATCACACCTCGGATGTAGTATTTTACAACAATCCTGGCGGGTGGGCACCTACTTCTAGGTGGGAACATTATAAACGCGTATAACGTCATATAACCTAACCTAACCTATCTATTCCCACGCTAGTAATGTTTTACAGAATCCCGGTCGTGTTGGCCCGTACCTATCCGTGGGAACATTATATACGTCTATAACGTTATATATCCTAACCTAAGGCAACCTCACACCTCGGGTGTAGTATTTTACAACGTTCCTGGCAGGTCGGCCCCTACTTCTCGGTGGGAACATTATATACGTCTATAACGTAATATAACCTAAACTAACCCATCTAGCCCCTCGCTGGTAATGTTTTACAGAATCCCGGTCGTGTTGGCCCGTACCTATCCGTGGGAACATTATATACGTCTATAACGTTATAATCCTAACCTAAGGCAACTTAACACCTCGGATGTAGTATTTTACAACACTCCTGGCGGGTCGGCCCCTACTTCTCGGTGGGAACATTATATACGTCTATAACGTATCACAACCTAACCTAACCCATCTAGACCCTCACTAGTAATGTTTTACAGAATCCCGTTCCTGTCGTCCCATACGTCTCGGTTGGGACATTATAAACGACTACAGCCATATATATCCTAACGTAAGGCAGGATAACATCTCGGATATAGTATTTTACAACATTCCTGGCGCATCGGCCTCTACTTCTCGGTGGGAACATTATATAGGTCTATAACGTAATATAAACTATCATAACACATCTAGCCCCCCGCTGGTAATGTTTTACAGAATCCCGTTCGTGTCGTCCCGTACGTCTCGTTTGGGACATTATATACGTCTACAGCGTTATATATCCTCACCTAAGGCAGGCTAACACCTTGGATGCAGTATTTTACGCCATTCCTGGCGTATCGGCACCCTACTTCTCGGTGGGAACATTATATAGGTCTATAACGTAATATAACCTAACCTAACACATCTAGCCCCTCGCTGGTAATGTTTTACAGAATCCCGTTCGTGTCGTCCCGTACGTGTCGGTTGGGACATTATATACGTCTACAGCGTTATATATCCTAACCTAAGGCAGGCTAACACCTTGGATGCAGTATTTTACGCCATTCCTGGCGGGTCGGACCCTACTTCTTGGTGGGGACGTTATGTACGTCTATAACGTAATATAACTTAACCTAACCCATCTAGCCCCTCGCTGGTAATGTTTTACAGAATCCCGGTCGTGTCGGCCCGTACCTCTCCGTGGGAACGTTATATACGTCGATAACGTTATATATCCTAACCTAAGGCAACATCACACCTCGGATGTAGTATTTTACAACAATCCTGGCGGGTCGGCCCCTACTTCTCGGTGGGAACATTGTATGCGTCTATAACGTAATATAACCTGACCTAACCAACCTAGCCCCTGGCTGGTAATGTTTTGCAGAATCCCGGCCGTGTGGGACCGCCCCTCTCCGTGGGAACATTATATACGTCTACAACGTTATATATCCTAACCTAAGGCAACCTAACATCTCGGATGTAGTATTTTACAACATTCCTGGCAGGTCGGCCCCTACTTCTAGGTGGGATTATTATATACGTCTATAACGTAATATAACCTAACCTAACCCATCTAGCCCCACGCTGGGAATGTTTTACAGAATCCCGGTCGTGTCGGCCCGTACCTCGCCGTGGGAACGTTATATACGTCTATAACGTTATATATCCTAACCGAAGGCAACATCACACCTCGGATGTAGTATTTTACAACAATCCTGGCGCATCGGCCTCTACTTCTCGGTGGGAACATTATATACGTCTATAACGTAACATAACCTAACCTAACCCATCTAGCCCCTCACTGGTAATGTTTTACAGAATCCCGTTCGTATCGTCCCGTTCATCTCGGTTGTGATACTATATACGTCTATAGCGTTATATATCCTAACCTAAGGCAGGCTATCATCTCGGATGTAGTATTTTACAACATTCATGGCGGGTCGGCTCCTACTTCTCGGTGGCAACATTATATACGTCTATAACGTAATATAACCTAACCTAACCCATCTAGCCCTTCGCTGGTAATGTTTTACAGAATCTCATTCGTGTCGGACCGTACCTCTCCGTGGGAACATTATATACGTCTATAACTTTATAATCCTAACCTAAGGCAACCTAACACCTCGGATATAGTATTCTACAACATTCCTGGCGGGTCGGCCCCTACTTCTCGGTGGGAACATTATATACGTCTATAACGTAATATAACCTCACCTAACCCTGCTAGCCCTTCGCTGGTAATGTTTTACAGAATCCCGGTCGTGTCGGCCCGTACCTCTCCGTGGGAACGTTATATACGTCAATAACGTTATATATCCTAACCTAAGGCAACCTCACACCTCGGATGTAGTATTTTACAACGTTCCTGGCAGGTCGGCACCTACTTCTCGGTGTGAACATTATATGCGTCTATAGCGTAATATAACCTAACCTAACCAACCGAGCCCCTGGCTGGTAATGTTTTATAGAATCTCGGCCGTGTGGGACCGTACCTCTCCGTGGGAACATTATATACGTCTATAACGTTATAATCCTAACCTAAGGCAACCTCACACCTCGGATGTAGTATTTTACAACATTCCTGGCGGGTCGGACCCTACTTCTCGGTGGGAACATTATATACGTCCATAACGTAACATAACCTAACCTAACCCATCTAGCCCCTCGCTGGTAATGTTTTACAGAATCCTGTTCCTGTCGTCCCGTACATCTCGGTTGGGATATTATATACGTCTACAGCGATATATATCCTAACGTAAGGCAGGCTAACATGTCGGATGTGGTATTTTACAATATTCCTGGCGTATCGACTTCTACTTCTCGGTGGGAATATTATATTCGTCTATAACGTAACATAACCTAACCTAACCCATCTAGCCCCTCGCTGGTAATATTTTACAGAATCCCTTTCGTGTCGTCCCGTAGGTCTCGGTTGGGATATTATATACGTCTACAGCGATATATATCCTAACGTAAGGAAGGCTAACATCTCGGATGTAGTATTTTATGCCATTCCTGGCGTATCGGCCCCTACTTCACGGTGGGAACATTATACACGTCTATAACGTAACATAACCTAACCTAACCCATCTAGCCCCTCGCTGGTAATATTTCACAGAATCCCGTTCGTGTCGTCCCGTACGTCTCGGTTGGGATATTATATACGTCTACAGCGATATATATCCTAATGTAAGGAAGGCTAAAATTTCGGATATAGTATTTTACAACATTCCTGGCTCATCGGCCTCTACTTATCGGTGGGAACATTATATACGTCTATAACGTAACATAACCTAACCTAACCCATCTAGCCCCTCGCTGGTAATGTTTTACAGAATCCCGTTCGTATCGTCCCGTACATCTCTGTTGGGATACTATATACGTCTGTAGCGTTATATATCCTAACCTAAGGCAGGCTATCATCTCGGATGTAGTATTTTACAACATTCCTGGCGTATCGGCACCTACTTCTCGGTGGGAACATTATATACGTCTATAACGTAATATAACCTAACCTAACATATCTAGCTCCTCGCTGGTAATGTTTTACAAAATCCCGTTCGTGTCGTCCCGTACGTCTCGGTTGGGATATTATATACGTCTACAGCGTTATATATCCTAACCTAAGGCAGGCTATCATCTCGGATGTAGTATTTTACGCCATTCCTGGCGTATCGGCCCCTACTTCACGGTGGGAACATTATACACGTCTATAACGTAACATAAACTAACCTAACCCATCTAGCCCCTCGCTGGTAATATTTCACAGAATCCCGTTCGTGTCGTCCCGTACGTCTCGGTTGGGATATTATATACGTCTACAGCGATATATACCCTAATGTAAGGAAGGCTAACATTTCGGATATAGTATTTTACAACATTCCTGGCTCATCGGCCCCTACTTCTCAGTGGGAACATTATATACGTCTATAACGTATCACAACCTAACCTAACCCATCTAGCCCCTCGCTGGTAATGTTTTACAGAATCCCGTTCCTGTCGTCCCGTACATCTCGGCTGGGATATTATATACATCTATAGCGTTATATATCCTAACCTAAGGCAGGCTATCATCTCGGATGTAGTATTTTACAACATTCCTGGCGCATCGGCCTCTACTTCTCGGTGGGAACATTATATACGTCTATAACGTAACATAACCTAACCTAACACATCTAGCCCCTCGCTGGTAATGTTTTACAGAATGCCGTTCGTATCGTCCCGTACATCTCGGTTGGGATACTATATACGTCTATAGCGTTATATATCCTAACCTAAGGCAGGCTATCATCTCGGATGTAGTATTTTACAACATTCCTGGCGTATCGGCCCCTACATCTTGGTGGGAACAATATATAGGTCTATAACGTAATATAACCTAACCGAACACATCTAGCCCCTCGCTGGTATTGTTTTACAGAATCCCGTTCGTGTCGTCCCGTACGTCTCGGTTGGGACATTATATACGTCTACAGCGTTATATATCCTAACCTAAGGCAGGCTATCATCTCGGATGTAGTATTTTACAACATTCCTGGCGCATGGGCCTCTACTTCTCGGTGGGAACATTATATACGTCTATAACGTAACATAACCTAACCTAACCCACCTAGACCCTCGCTGGTAATGTTTTATAGAATCCCGTTCCTGTCGTCCCATACGTCTCGGTTGGGACATTATAAACGACTACAGCCATATATATCCTAACGTAAGGCAGGCTAACATCTCGGATGTAGTATTTTACGCCATTCCTGGCGTATCGGCCCCTACTTCACGGTGGGAACATTATACACGTCTATAACGTAACATAAACTAACCTAACCCATCTAGCCCCTCGCTGGTAATATTTCACAGAATCCCGTTCGTGTCGTCCCGTACGTCTCGGTTGGGATATTATATACGTCTACAGCGATATATACCCTAATGTAAGGAAGGCTAACATTTCGGATATAGTATTTTACAACATTCCTGGCTCATCGGCCCCTACTTCTCAGTGGGAACATTATATACGTCTATAACGTATCACAGCCTAACCTAACCCATCTAGCCCCTCGCTGGTAATGTTTTACAGAATCCCGTTCCTGTCGTCCCGTACATCTCGGCTGGGATATTATATACATCTATAGCGTTATATATCCTAACCTAAGGCAGGCTATCATCTCGGATGTAGTATTTTACAACATTCCTGGCGCATCGGCCTCTACTTCTCGGTGGGAACATTATATACGTCTATAACGTAACATAACCTAACCTAACACATCTAGCCCCTCGCTGGTAGTGTTTTACAGAATCCCGTTCGTATCGTCCCGTACATCTCGGTTGGGATACTATATACGTCTATAGCGTTATATATCCTAACCTAAGGCAGGCTATCATCTCGGATGTAGTATTTTACAACATTCCTGGCGCATCGGCCTCTACTACTCGGTGGGAATATTTTATACGTCCATAACGTAACATAACCTAACCTAACCTATCTAGCCCCTCGCTGGTAATGTCTTACAGAATCCTGTTCCTGTCGTCCCGTACGTCTCGGTTGGGATATTATATACGTCTACAACGATATATATCCTAACGTAAGGCAGGCTAACATGTCGGATGTGGTATTTTACAATATTCCTGGCGTATCGGCCTCTACTCCTCGGTGGTAATATTATATTCGTCTATAACGTAACATAACCTAACCTAACCCATCTAGCCCCTCGCTGGTAATGTTTTATAGAATCCCGTTCCTGTCGCCCGTACGTCTCGGTTGGTATATTATATACGTCTACAGCGTTATATATCCTAACCTAAAGCAGGCTAACATTTCGGATATAGTATTTTACAACATTCCTGGCGCATGGGCCTCTACTTCTCGGTGGGAACATTATATACGTCTATAACGTAACATAGCCTAACCTAACCCATCTAGCCCCTCGCTGGTAATGTTTCACAGAATCCCGTTCGTATCGTCCCGTACATCTCGGTTGGGATACTATATACGTCTATAGCGTTATATATCGTAACCTAAGGCAGGCTATCATCTCGGATGTAGTATTTTACAACATTCCTGGCGTATCGGCCACTACTTCTCGGTGGGAACATTATATAGGTCTATAACGTAATATAAACTAACATAACACATCTAGCCCCTCGCTGGTAACGTTTTACAGAATCCCGTTCGTGTCGTCCCGTACGTCTCGGTTGGGACATTATATACGTCTACAGCGTTATATATCCTAACCTAAGGCAGGCTAACACCTTGGATGCAGTATTTTACGCCATTCCTGGCGTATCGGCACCCTACTTCTCGGTGGGAACATTATATAGGTCTATAACGTAATATAACCTAACCTAACACATCTAGCCCCTCGCTGGTAATGTTTTACAGAATCCCGGTCGTGTCGGCCCGTACCTTTCCGTGGGAACGTTATATACGTCTATAACGTTATATATCCTAACCTAAGGCAACATCACTCCTCGGATGTAGTATTTTACAACATTCATGGCGGGTCGGCTCCTACTTCTCGGTGGCAACATTATATACGTCTATAACGTAATATAACCTAACCTAACCCATCTAGCCCTTCGCTGGTAATGTTTTACAGAATCTCATTCGTGTCGGACCGTACCTCTCCGTGGGAACATTATATACGTCTATAACTTTATAATCCTAACCTAAGGCAACCTAACACCTCGGATATAGTATTCTACAACATTCCTGGCGGGTCGGCCTCTACTTCTCGGTGGGAACATTATATACGTCTATAACGTAATATAACCTCACCTAACCCTGCTAGCCCTTCGCTGGTAATGTTTTACAGAATCCCGGTCGTGTCGGCCCGTACCTCTCCGTGGGAACGTTATATACGTCAATAACGTTATATATCCTAACCTAAGGCAACCTCACACCTCGGATGTAGTATTTTACAACGTTCCTGGCAGGTCGGCCCCTACTTCTCGGTGTGAACATTATATGCGTCTATAGCGTAATATAACCTAACCTAACCAACCGAGCCCCTGGCTGGTAATGTTTTATAGAATCTCGGCCGTGTGGGACCGTACCTCTCCGTGGGAACATTATATACGTCTATAACGTTATAATCCTAACCTAAGGCAACCTCACACCTCGGATGTAGTATTTTACAACATTCCTGGCGGGTCGACCCCTACTTCTCGGTGGCAACATTATATACGTCTATAACGTAATATATCCTAACCTAACCCATCTAGCCCTTCGTTGGTAATGTTTTACAGAATCTCATTCGTGTCGGACCGTACTTCTCTGTGGGGACATTAGATACGTCTATAACGTTACATATCCTAACCTAAGGCAGCCGAACATCTCGGATGTAGTATTTTACAACATTCCTGGCGGGTCGGACCCTACTTCTCGGTGGGGACGTTATGTACGTCTATAAGGTAATATAACTTAACCTAACCCATCTAGCCCCTCGCTGGTAATGTTTTACAGAATCCCGGTCGTGTCGGCCCGTACCTCTCCGTGGGAACGTTATATACGTCTATAACGTTATATATCCTAACCTAAGGCAACATCACACCTCGGATGTAGTATTTTACAACAATCCTGGCGGGTCGGCCCCTACTTCTCGGTGGGAACATTGTATGCGTCTATAACGTAATATAACCTGACCTAACCAACCTAGCCCCTGGCTGGTAATGTTTTGCAGAATCCCGGCCGTGTGGGACCGCCCCTCTCCGTGGGAACATTATATACGTCTAGAACGTTATATATCCTAACCTAAGGCAACCTAACATCTCGGATGTAGTATTTTACAACATTCCTGGCAGGTCGGCCCCTACTTCTAGGTGGGATTATTATATACGTCTATAACGTAATATAACCTAACCTAACCCATCTAGCCCCACGCTGGGAATGTTTTACAGAATCCCGGTCGTGTCGGCCCGTACCTCGCCGTGGGAACGTTATATACGTCTATAACGTTATATATCCTAACCTAAGGCAACCTCACACCTCGGATGTAGTATTTTACAACGTTCCTGGCAGGTCGGCCCCTACTTCTCGGTGTGAACATTATATGCGTCTATAGCGTAATATAACATAACCTAACCAACCGAGCCCCTGGCTGGTAATGTTTTATAGAATCTCGGCCGTGTGGGACCGTACCTCTCCGTGGGAACATTATATACGTCTATAACGTTATAATCCTAACCTAAGGCAACCTCACACCTCGGATGTAGTATTTTACAACATTCCTGGCGGGTCGACCCCTACTTCTCGGTGGCAACATTATATACGTCTATAACGTAATATATCCTAACCTAACCCATCTAGCCCTTCGTTGGTAATGTTTTACAGAATCTCATTCGTGTCGGACCGTACTTCTCTGTGGGGACATTAGATACGTCTATAACGTTACATATCCTAACCTAAGGCAGCCGAACATCTCGGATGTAGTATTTTACAACATTCCTGGCGGGTCGGACCCTACTTCTCGGTGGGGACGTTATGTACGTCTATAACGTAATATAACTTAACCTAACCCATCTAGCCCCTCGCTGGTAATGTTTTACAGAATCCCGGTCGTGTCGGCCCGTACCTCTCCTTGGGACCGTTATATACGTCTATAACGTTATATATCCTAACCTAAGGCAACATCACACCTCGGATGTAGTATTTTACAACAATCCTGGCGGGTGGGCCCCTACTTCTCGGTGGGAACATTGTATGCGTCTATAACGTAATATAACCTGACCTAACCAACCTAGCCCCTGGCTGGTAATGTTTTGCAGAATCCCGGCCGTGTGGGACCGCCCCTCTCCGTGGGAACATTATATACGTCTACAACGTTATATATCCTAACCTAAGGCAACCTAACATCTCGGATGTAGTATTTTACAACATTCCTGGCAGGTCGGCCCCTACTTCTAGGTGGGATTATTATATACGTCTATAACGTAATATAACCTAACCTAACCCATCTAGCCCCACGCTGGGAATGTTTTACAGAATCCCGGTCGTGTCGGCCCGTACCTCGCCGTGGGAACGTTATATACGTCTATAACGTTATATATCCTAACCGAAGGCAACATCACACCTCGGATGTAGTATTTTACAACAATCCTGGCGGGTGGTCACCTACTTCTAGGTGGGAACATTATAAACGCGTATAACGTCATATAACCTAACCTAACCTATCTATTCCCACGCTAGTAATGTTTTACAGAATCCCGGTCGTGTTGGCCCGTACCTATCCGTGGGAACATTATATACGTCTATAACGTTATATATCCTAACCTAAGGCAACTTAACACCTCGGATGTAGTATTTTACAACACTCCTGGCGGGTCGGCCCTACTTCTCGGAGGCAACATTATATACGTCTATAACGTAACATAACCTAACCTAACCTATCTAGCCCCTCGCTGGTAATGTTTTACAGAATCCCGTTCGTGTCGTCCCGTACGTCTCGGTTGGGACATTATATACGGCTACAGCGTTATATATCCTAACCTAAGGCAGGCTATCATCTCGGATGTAGTATATTACAACATTCCTGGCGCATCGGCCTCTACTTCTCGGTGGGAACATTATATACGTGTATAACGTAACATAACCTAACCTAACCCATCTAGCCCCTCGCTGGTAATGTTTTACAGAATCCCGTTCGTATCGTCCCGTTCATCTCGGTTGGGATACTATATACGTCTATAGCGTTATATATCCTAACCTAAGGCAGGCTATCATCTCGGATGTAGTATTTTACAACATTCCTGGCGTATCGGTCCCTACTTCTCGGTGGGAACATTATATACGTCTATAACGTATCACAACCTAACCTAACCCATCTAGACCCTCACTAGTAATGTTTTACAGAATCCCGTTCCTGTCGTCCCATACGTCTCGGTTGGGACATTATAAACGACTACAGCCATATATATCCTAACGTAAGGCAGGCTAACACCTTGGATGCAGTATTTTATGCCATTCCTGACGTATCCGCCCCTACTTCTCGGTGGGAACATTATACACGTCTATAAAGTAACATAACCTAACCTAACCCATCTAGCCCCTCGCTGGTAATGTTTTAAAGAATCCCGTTCCTGTCGTCCCGTACGTCTCGGTTGGTATATTATATACGTCTGCAGCTATATAAATCCTATCGTAAGGCAGGCTAACATCTCGGATGTAGTATTTTACGCCATTCCTGGCGTATCGGCCCCTACTTCACGGTGGGAACATTATACACGTCTATAACGTAACATAACCTAACATAACCCATCTAGCCCCTCGCTGGTAATGTTTTACAGAATCCCGTTCGTGTCGTCCCGTACGTCTCGGTTGGGACATTATATACGTCTACAGCGTTATATATCCTCACCTAAGGCAGGCTAACACCTTGGATGCAGTATTTTACGCCATTCCTGGCGTATCGGCACCCTACTTCTCGGTGGGAACATTATATAGGTCTATATCGTAATATAACCTAACCTAACACATCTAGCCCCTCGCTAGTAATGTTTTACAGAATCCCGTTCGTGTCGTCCCGTACGTGTCGGTGGGAACATTATATACGTCTATAACGTAATATAACCTCACCTAACCCATCTAGCCCCACGCTGGGAATGTTTTACAGAATCCCGGTCGTGTCGGCCCGTACCTCGCCGTGGGAACGTTATATACGTCTATAACGTTATATATCCTAACCTAAGGCAACCTCACACCTCGGATGTAGTATTTTACAACGTTCCTGGCAGGTCGGCCCCTACTTCTCGGTGTGAACATTATATGCGTCTATAGCGTAATATAACCTAACCTAACCAACCGAGCCCCTGGCTGGTAATGTTTTATAGAATCTCGGCCGTGTGGGACCGTACCTCTCCGTGGGAACATTATATACGTCTATAACGTTATAATCCTAACCTAAGGCAACCTCACACCTCGGATGTAGTATTTTACAACATTCCTGGCGGGTCGACCCCTACTTCTCGGTGGCAACATTATATACGTCTATAACGTAATATATCCTAACCTAACCCATCTAGCCCTTCGTTGGTAATGTTTTACAGAATCTCATTCGTGTCGGACCGTACTTCTCTGTGGGGACATTAGATACGTCTATAACGTTACATATCCTAACCTAAGGCAGCCGAACATCTCGGATGTAGTATTTTACAACATTCCTGGCGGGTCGGACCCTACTTCTCGGTGGGGACGTTATGTACGTCTATAACGTAATATAACTTAACCTAACCCATCTAGCCCCTCGCTGGTAATGTTTTACAGAATCCCGGTCGTGTCGGCCCGTACCTCTCCTTGGGACCGTTATATACGTCTATAACGTTATATATCCTAACCTAAGGCAACATCACACCTCGGATGTAGTATTTTACAACAATCCTGGCGGGTCGGCCCCTACTTCTCGGTGGGAACATTGTATGCGTCTATAACGTAATATAACCTGACCTAACCAACCTAGCCCCTGGCTGGTAATGTTTTGCAGAATCCCGGCCGTGTGGGACCGCCCCTCTCCGTGGGAACATTATATACGTCTACAACGTTATATATCCTAACCTAAGGCAACCTAACATCTCGGATGTAGTATTTTACAACATTCCTGGCAGGTCGGCCCCTACTTCTAGGTGGGATTATTATATACGTCTATAACGTAATATAACCTAACCTAACCCATCTAGCCCCACGCTGGGAATGTTTTACAGAATCCCGGTCGTGTCGGCCCGTACCTCGCCGTGGGAACGTTATATACGTCTATAACGTTATATATCCTAACCGAAGGCAACATCACACCTCGGATGTAGTATTTTACAACAATCCTGGCGGGTGGTCACCTACTTCTAGGTGGGAACATTATAAACGCGTATAACGTCATATAACCTAACCTAACCTATCTATTCCCACGCTAGTAATGTTTTACAGAATCCCGGTCGTGTTGGCGCGTACCTATCCGTGGGAACATTATATACGTCTATAACGTTATATATCCTAACCTAAGGCAACCTCACACCTCGGGTGGAGTATTTTACAACGTTCCTGGGAGGTCGGCCCCTACTTATATAAGTCTATAACGTTATAATCCTAACCTAAGGCAACTTAACACCTCGGATGTAGTATTTTACAACACTCCTGGCGGGTCGGCCCCTACTTCTCGGAGGCAACATTATATACGTCTATAACGTAACATAACCTAACCTAACCTATCTAGCCCCTCGCTGGTAATGTTTTACAGAATCCCGTTCGTGTCGTCCCGTACGTCTCGGTTGGGACATTATATACGGCTACAGCGTTATATATCCTAACCTAAGGCAGGCTATCATCTCGGATGTAGTATATTACAACATTCCTGGCGCATCGGCCTCTACTTCTCGGTGGGAACATTATATACGTGTATAACGTAACATAACCTAACCTAACCCATCTAGCCCCTCGCTGGTAATGTTTTACAGAATCCCGTTCGTATCGTCCCGTTCATCTCGGTTGGGATACTATATACGTCTATAGCGTTATATATCCTAACCTAAGGCAGGCTATCATCTCGGATGTAGTATTTTACAACATTCCTGGCGTATCGGTCCCTACTTCTCGGTGGGAACATTATATACGTCTATAACGTATCACAACCTAACCTAACCCATCTAGACCCTCACTAGTAATGTTTTACAGAATCCCGTTCCTGTCGTCCCATACGTCTCGGTTGGGACATTATAAACGACTACAGCCATATATATCCTAACGTAAGGCAGGCTAACACCTTGGATGCAGTATTTTATGCCATTCCTGACGTATCCGCCCCTACTTCTCGGTGGGAACATTATACACGTCTATAAAGTAACATAACCTAACCTAACCCATCTAGCCCCTCGCTGGTAATGTTTTAAAGAATCCCGTTCCTGTCGTCCCGTACGTCTCGGTTGGTATATTATATACGTCTGCAGCTATATAAATCCTATCGTAAGGCAGGCTAACATCTCGGATGTAGTATTTTACGCCATTCCTGGCGTATCGGCCCCTACTTCACGGTGGGAACATTATACACGTCTATAACGTAACATAACCTAACATAACCCATCTAGCCCCTCGCTGGTAATGTTTTACAGAATCCCGTTCGTGTCGTCCCGTACGTCTCGGTTGGGACATTATATACGTCTACAGCGTTATATATCCTCACCTAAGGCAGGCTAACACCTTGGATGCAGTATTTTACGCCATTCCTGGCGTATCGGCACCCTACTTCTCGGTGGGAACATTATATAGGTCTATATCGTAATATAACCTAACCTAACACATCTAGCCCCTCGCTAGTAATGTTTTACAGAATCCCGTTCGTGTCGTCCCGTACGTGTCGGTGGGAACATTATATACGTCTATAACGTAATATAACCTCACCTAACCCTGCTAGCCCTTCGCTGGTAATGTATTACAGAATCCCGGTCGTGTCGGCCCGTACCTCTCCGTGGGAACGTTATATACGTCAATAACGTTATATATCCTAACCTAAGGCAACCTCACACCTCGGATGTAGTATTTTACAACGTTCCTGGCAGGTCGGCCCCTACTTCTCGGTGTGAACATTATATGCGTCTATAGCGTAATATAACCTAACCTAACCAACCGAGCCCCTGGCTGGTAATGTTTTATAGAATCTCGGCCGTGTGGGACCGTACCTCTCCGTGGGAACATTATATACGTCTATAACGTTATAATCCTAACCTAAGGCAACCTCACACCTCGGATGTAGTATTTTACAACATTCCTGGCGGGTCGACCCCTACTTCTCGGTGGCAACATTATATACGTCTATAACGTAATATATCCTAACCTAACCCATCTAGCCCTTCGTTGGTAATGTTTTACAGAATCTCATTCGTGTCGGACCGTACTTCTCTGTGGGGACATTAGACACGTCTATAACGTTACATATCCTAACCTAAGGCAGCCGAACATCTCGGATGCAGTATTTTACAACATTCCTGGCGGGTCGGACCCTACTTCTCGGTGGGGACGTTATGTACGTCTATAAGGTAATATAACTTAACCTAACCCATCTAGCCCCTCGCTGGTAATGTTTTACAGAATCCCGGTCGTGTCGGCCCGTACCTCTCCGTGGGAACGTTATATACGTCTATAACGTTATATATCCTAACCTAAGGCAACATCACACCTCGGATGTAGTATTTTACAACAATCCTGGCGGGTCGGCCCCTACTTCTCGGTGGGAACATTGTATGCGTCTATAACGTAATATAACCTGACCTAACCAACCTAGCCCCTGGCTGGTAATGTTTTGCAGAATCCCGGCCGTGTGGGACCGCCCCTCTCCGTAGGAACATTATATACGTCTACAACGTTATATATCCTAACCTAAGGCAACCTAACATCTCGGATGTAGTATTTTACAACATTCCTGGCAGGTCGGCCCCTACTTCTAGGTGGGATTATTATATACGTCTATAACGTAATATAACCTAACCTAACCCATCTAGCCCCACGCTGGGAATGTTTTACAGAATCCCGGTCGTGTCGGCCCGTACCTCGCCGTGGGAACGTTATATACGTCTATAACGTTATATATCCTAACCTAAGGCAACCTCACACCTCGGATGTAGTATTTTACAACGTTCCTGGCAGGTCGGCCCCTACTTCTCGGTGTGAACATTATATGCGTCTATAGCGTAATATAACCTAACCTAACCAACCGAGCCCCTGGCTGGTAATGTTTTATAGAATCTCGGCCGTGTGGGACCGTACCTCTCCGTGGGAACATTATATACGTCTATAACGTTATAATCCTAACCTAAGGCAACCTCACACCTCGGATGTAGTATTTTACAACATTCCTGGCGGGTCGACCCCTACTTCTCGGTGGCAACATTATATACGTCTATAACGTAATATATCCTAACCTAACCCATCTAGCCCTTCGTTGGTAATGTTTTACAGAATCTCATTCGTGTCGGACCGTACTTCTCTGTGGGGACATTAGATACGTCTATAACGTTACATATCCTAACCTAAGGCAGCCGAACATCTCGGATGTAGTATTTTACAACATTCCTGGCGGGTCGGACCCTACTTCTCGGTGGGGACGTTATGTACGTCTATAACGTAATATAACTTAACCTAACCCATCTAGCCCCTCGCTGGTAATGTTTTACAGAATCCCGGTCGTGTCGGCCCGTACCTCTCCTTGGGACCGTTATATACGTCTATAACGTTATATATCCTAACCTAAGGCAACATCACACCTCGGATGTAGTATTTTACAACAATCCTGGCGGGTCGGCCCCTACTTCTCGGTGGGAACATTGTATGCGTCTATAACGTAATATAACCTGACCTAACCAACCTAGCCCCTGGCTGGTAATGTTTTGCAGAATCCCGGCCGTGTGGGACCGCCCCTCTCCGTGGGAACATTATATACGTCTACAACGTTATATATCCTAACCTAAGGCAACCTAACATCTCGGATGTAGTATTTTACAACATTCCTGGCAGGTCGGCCCCTACTTCTAGGTGGGATTATTATATACGTCTATAACGTAATATAACCTAACCTAACCCATCTAGCCCCACGCTGGGAATGTTTTACAGAATCCCGGTCGTGTCGGCCCGTACCTCGCCGTGGGAACGTTATATACGTCTATAACGTTATATATCCTAACCGAAGGCAACATCACACCTCGGATGTAGTATTTTACAACAATCCTGGCGGGTGGTCACCTACTTCTAGGTGGGAACATTATAAACGCGTATAACGTCATATAACCTAACCTAACCTATCTATTCCCACGCTAGTAATGTTTTACAGAATCCCGGTCGTGTTGGCCCGTACCTATCCGTGGGAACATTATATACGTCTATAACGTTATATATCCTAACCTAAGGCAACCTCACACCTCGGGTGGAGTATTTTACAACGTTCCTGGGAGGTCGGCCCCTACTTATATAAGTCTATAACGTTATAATCCTAACCTAAGGCAACTTAACACCTCGGATGTAGTATTTTACAACACTCCTGGCGGGTCGGCCCCTACTTCTCGGAGGCAACATTATATACGTCTATAACGTAACATAACCTAACCTAACCTATCTAGCCCCTCGCTGGTAATGTTTTACAGAATCCCGTTCGTGTCGTCCCGTACGTCTCGGTTGGGACATTATATACGGCTACAGCGTTATATATCCTAACCTAAGGCAGGCTATCATCTCGGATGTAGTATATTACAACATTCCTGGCGCATCGGCCTCTACTTCTCGGTGGGAACATTATATACGTGTATAACGTAACATAACCTAACCTAACCCATCTAGCCCCTCGCTGGTAATGTTTTACAGAATCCCGTTCGTATCGTCCCGTTCATCTCGGTTGGGATACTATATACGTCTATAGCGTTATATATCCTAACCTAAGGCAGGCTATCATCTCGGATGTAGTATTTTACAACATTCCTGGCGTATCGGTCCCTACTTCTCGGTGGGAACATTATATACGTCTATAACGTATCACAACCTAACCTAACCCATCTAGACCCTCACTAGTAATGTTTTACAGAATCCCGTTCCTGTCGTCCCATACGTCTCGGTTGGGACATTATAAACGACTACAGCCATATATATCCTAACGTAAGGCAGGCTAACACCTTGGATGCAGTATTTTATGCCATTCCTGACGTATCCGCCCCTACTTCTCGGTGGGAACATTATACACGTCTATAAAGTAACATAACCTAACCTAACCCATCTAGCCCCTCGCTGGTAATGTTTTAAAGAATCCCGTTCCTGTCGTCCCGTACGTCTCGGTTGGTATATTATATACGTCTGCAGCTATATAAATCCTATCGTAAGGCAGGCTAACATCTCGGATGTAGTATTTTACGCCATTCCTGGCGTATCGGCCCCTACTTCACGGTGGGAACATTATACACGTCTATAACGTAACATAACCTAACATAACCCATCTAGCCCCTCGCTGGTAATGTTTTACAGAATCCCGTTCGTGTCGTCCCGTACGTCTCGGTTGGGACATTATATACGTCTACAGCGTTATATATCCTCACCTAAGGCAGGCTAACACCTTGGATGCAGTATTTTACGCCATTCCTGGCGTATCGGCACCCTACTTCTCGGTGGGAACATTATATAGGTCTATATCGTAATATAACCTAACCTAACACATCTAGCCCCTCGCTAGTAATGTTTTACAGAATCCCGTTCGTGTCGTCCCGTACGTGTCGGTGGGAACATTATATACGTCTATAACGTAATATAACCTCACCTAACCCTGCTAGCCCTTCGCTGGTAATGTTTTACAGAATCCCGGTCGTGTCGGCCCGTACCTCTCCGTGGGAACGTTATATACGTCAATAACGTTATATATCCTAACCTAAGGCAACCTCACACCTCGGATGTAGTATTTTACAACGTTCCTGGCAGGTCGGCCCCTACTTCTCGGTGTGAACATTATATGCGTCTATAGCGTAATATAACCTAACCTAACCAACCGAGCCCCTGGCTGGTAATGTTTTATAGAATCTCGGCCGTGTGGGACCGTACCTCTCCGTGGGAACATTATATACGTCTATAACGTTATAATCCTAACCTAAGGCAACCTCACACCTCGGATGTAGTATTTTACAACATTCCTGGCGGGTCGGCCCCTACTTCTCGGTGGCAACATTATATACGTCTATAACGTAATATATCCTAACCTAACCCATCTAGCCCTTCGTTGGTAATGTTTTACAGAATCTCATTCGTGTCGGACCGTACTTCTCTGTGGGGACATTAGACACGTCTATAACGTTACATATCCTAACCTAAGGCAGCCGAACATCTCGGATGTAGTATTTTACAACATTCCTGGCGGGTCGGAACCTACTTCTCGGTGGGGACGTTATGTACGTCTATAACGTAATATAACTTAACCTAACCCATCTAGCCCCTCGCTGGTAATGTTTTACAGAATCCCGGTCGTGTCGGCCCGTACCTCTCCGTGGGAACGTTATATACGTCTATAACGTTATATATCCTAACCTAAGGCAAAATCACACCTCGGATGTAGTATTTTACAACAATCCTGGCGGGTCGGCCCCTACTTCTCGGTGGGAACATTATATGCGTCTATAACGTAATATAACCTAACCAAACCAACCTAGCCCCTGGCTGGTAATGTTTTGCAGAATCCCGGCCGTGTGGGACCGCACCTCTCCGTGGGAACATTATATACGTCTACAACGTTATATATCCTAACCTAAGGCAACCTAACATCTCGGATGTAGTATTTTACAACATTCCTGGCAGGTCGGCCCCTACTTCTAGGTGGGATTATTATATACGTCTATAACGTAATATAACCTAACCTAACCCATCTAGCCCCTCGCTGGGAATGTTTTACAGAATCCCGGTCGTGTCGGCCCGTACCTCGCCGTGAGAACGTTATATACGTCTATAACGTTATATATCCTAACCTAAGGCAACATCACACCTCGGATGTAGTATTTTACAACAATCCTGGCGGGTGGGCACCTACTTCTAGGTGGGAACATTATAAACGCGTATAACGTCATATAACCTAACCTAACCTATCTATCCCCACGCTAGTAATGTTTTACAGAATCCAGGTCGTGTTGGCCCGTACCTATCCGTGGGAACATTATATACGTCTATAACGTTATATATCCTAACCTAAGGCAACCTCACACCTCGGGTGTAGTATTTTACAACGTTCTTGGCAGGTCGGCCCCTACTTCTCGGTGGGAACATTATATACGTCTATAACGTAATATAACCTAAACTAACCCATCTAGCCCCTCGCTGGTAATGTTTTACAGAATCCCGGTCGTGTTGGCCCGTACCTATCCGTGGGAACATTATATACGTCTATAACGTTATATATCCTAACCTAAGGCAACCTCACACCTCGGATGTAGTATTTTACAACGTTCCTGGCAGGTCGGCCCCTACTTCTCGGTGTGAACATTATATGCGTCTATAGCGTAATATAACCTAACCTAACCAACCGAGCCCCTGGCTGGTAATGTTTTATAGAATCTCGGCCGTGTGGGACCGTACCTCTCCGTGGGAACATTATATACGTCTATAACGTTATAATCCTAACCTAAGGCAACCTCACACCTCGGATGTAGTATTTTACAACATTCCTGGCGGGTCGACCCCTACTTCTCGGTGGCAACATTATATACGTCTATAACGTAATATATCCTAACCTAACCCATCTAGCCCTTCGTTGGTAATGTTTTACAGAATCTCATTCGTGTCGGACCGTACTTCTCTGTGGGGACATTAGATACGTCTATAACGTTACATATCCTAACCTAAGGCAGCCGAACATCTCGGATGCAGTATTTTACAACATTCCTGGCGGGTCGGACCCTACTTCTCGGTGGGGACGTTATGTACGTCTATAAGGTAATATAACTTAACCTAACCCATCTAGCCCCTCGCTGGTAATGTTTTACAGAATCCCGGTCGTGTCGGCCCGTACCTCTCCGTGGGAACGTTATATACGTCTATAACGTTATATATCCTAACCTAAGGCAACATCACACCTCGGATGTAGTATTTTACAACAATCCTGGCGGGTCGGCCCCTACTTCTCGGTGGGAACATTGTATGCGTCTATAACGTAATATAGCCTGACCTAACCAACCTAGCCCCTGGCTGGTAATGTTTTGCAGAATCCCGGCCGTGTGGGACCGCCCCTCTCCGTAGGAACATTATATACGTCTACAACGTTATATATCCTAACCTAAGGCAACCTAACATCTCGGATGTAGTATTTTACAACATTCCTGGCAGGTCGGCCCCTACTTCTAGGTGGGATTATTATATACGTCTATAACGTAATATAACCTAACCTAACCCATCTAGCCCCACGCTGGGAATGTTTTACAGAATCCCGGTCGTGTCGGCCCGTACCTCGCCGTGGGAACGTTATATACGTCTATAACGTTATATATCCTAACCTAAGGCAACCTCACACCTCGGATGTAGTATTTTACAACGTTCCTGGCAGGTCGGCCCCTACTTCTCGGTGTGAACATTATATGCGTCTATAGCGTAATATAACCTAACCTAACCAACCGAGCCCCTGGCTGGTAATGTTTTATAGAATCTCGGCCGTGTGGGACCGTACCTCTCCGTGGGAACATTATATACGTCTATAACGTTATAATCCTAACCTAAGGCAACCTCACACCTCGGATGTAGTATTTTACAACATTCCTGGCGGGTCGACCCCTACTTCTCGGTGGCAACATTATATACGTCTATAACGTAATATATCCTAACCTAACCCATCTAGCCCTTCGTTGGTAATGTTTTACAGAATCTCATTCGTGTCGGACCGTACTTCTCTGTGGGGACATTAGATACGTCTATAACGTTACATATCCTAACCTAAGGCAGCCGAACATCTCGGATGTAGTATTTTACAACATTCCTGGCGGGTCGGACCCTACTTCTCGGTGGGGACGTTATGTACGTCTATAACGTAATATAAGTTAACCTAACCCATCTAGCCCCTCGCTGGTAATGTTTTACAGAATCCCGGTCGTGTCGGCCCGTACCTCTCCGTGGGAACGTTATATACGTCTATAACGTTATATATCCTAACCTAAGGCAACATCACACCTCGGATGTAGTATTTTACAACAATCCTGGCGGGTCGGCCCCTACTTCTCGGTGGGAACATTGTATGCGTCTATAACGTAATATAACCTGACCTAACCAACCTAGCCCCTGGCTGGTAATGTTTTGCAGAATCCCGGCCGTGTGGGACCGCCCCTCTCCGTGGGAACATTATATACGTCTACAACGTTATATATCCTAACCTAAGGCAACCTAACATCTCGGATGTAGTATTTTACAACATTCCTGGCAGGTCGGCCCCTACTTCTAGGTGGGATTATTATATACGTCTATAACGTAATATAACCTAACCTAACCCATCTAGCCTCACGCTGGGAATGTTTTACAGAATCCCGGTCGTGTTGGCCCGTACCTATCCGTGGGTACATTATATACGTCTATAACGTTATATATCCTAACCTAAGGCAACTTAACACCTCGGATGTAGTATTTTACAACACTCCTGGCGGGTCGGCCCCTACTTCTCGGAGGCAACATTATATACGTCTATAACGTAACATAACCTAACCTAACCTATCTAGCCCCTCGCTGGTAATGTTTTACCGAATCCCGTTCGTGTCGTCCCGTACGTCTCGGTTGGGACATTATATACGGCTACAGCGTTATATATCCTAACCTAAGTCAGGCTATCATCTCGGATGTAGTATATTACAACATTCCTGGCGCATCGGCCTCTACTTCTCGGTGGGAACATTATATACGTGTATAACGTAACATAACCTAACCTAACCCATCTAGCCCCTCGCTGGTAATGTTTTACAGAATCCCGTTCGTATCGTCCCGTTCATCTCGGTTGGGATACTATATACGTCTATAGCGTTATATATCCTAACCTAAGGCAGGCTATCATCTCGGATGTAGTATTTTACAACATTCCTGGCGTATCGGCCCCTACTTCTCGGTGGGAACATTATATACGTCTATAACGTATCACAACCTAACCTAACCCATCTAGACCCTCACTAGTAATGTTTTACAGAATCCCGTTCCTGTCGTCCCATACGTCTCGGTTGGGACATTATAAACGACTACAGCCATATATATCCTAACGTAAGGCAGGCTAACACCTTGGATGCAGTATTTTATGCCATTCCTGACGTATCCGCCCCTACTTCTCGGTGGGAACATTATACACGTCTATAAAGTAACATAACCTAACCTAACCCATCTAGCCCCTCGCTGGTAATGTTTTAAAGAATCCCGTTCCTGTCGTCCCGTACGTCTCGGTTGGTATATTATATACGTCTGCAGCTGTATAAATCCTATCGTAAGGCAGGCTAACATCTCGGATGTAGTATTTTACGCCATTCCTGGCGTATCGGCCCCTACTTCACGGTGGGAACATTATACACGTCTATAACGTAACATAACCTAACATAACCCATCTAGCCCCTCGCTGGTAATGTTTTACAGAATCCCGTTCGTGTCGTCCCGTACGTCTCGGTTGGGACATTATATACGTCTACAGCGTTATATATCCTCACCTAAGGCAGGCTAACACCTTGGATGCAGTATTTTACGCCATTCCTGGCGTATCGGCACCCTACTTCTCGGTGGGAACATTATATAGGTCTATATCGTAATATAACCTAACCTAACACATCTAGCCCCTCGCTAGTAATGTTTTACAGAATCCCGTTCGTGTCGTCCCGTACGTGTCGGTGGGAACATTATATACGTCTATAACGTAATATAACCTCACCTAACCCTGCTAGCCCTTCGCTGGTAATGTTTTACAGAATCCCGGTCGTGTCGGCCCGTACCTCTCCGTGGGAACGTTATATACGTCAATAACGTTATATATCCTAACCTAAGGCAACCTCACACCTCGGATGTAGTATTTTACAACGTTCCTGGCAGGTCGGCCCCTACTTCTCGGTGTGAACATTATATGCGTCTATAGCGTAATATAACCTAACCTAACCAACCGAGCCCCTGGCTGGTAATGTTTTATAGAATCTCGGCCGTGTGGGACCGTACCTCTCCGTGGGAACATTATATACGTCTATAACGTTATAATCCTAACCTAAGGCAACCTCACACGTCGGATGTAGTATTTTACAACATTCCTGGCGGGTCGGCCCCTACTTCTCGGTGGCAACATTATATACGTCTATAACGTAATATATCCTAACCTAACCCATCTAGCCCTTCGTTGGTAATGTTTTACAGAATCTCATTCGTGTCGGACCGTACTTCTCTGTGGGGACATTAGACACGTCTATAACGTTACATATCCTAACCTAAGGCAGCCGAACATCTCGGATGTAGTATTTTACAACATTCCTGGCGGGTCGGAACCTACTTCTTGGTGGGGACGTTATGTACGTCTATAACGTAATATAACTTAACCTAACCCATCTAGCCCCTCGCTGGTAATGTTTTACAGAATCCCGGTCGTGTCGGCCCGTACCTCTCCGTGGGAACGTTATATACGTCTATAACGTTATATATCCTAACCTAAGGCAAAATCACACCTCGGATGTAGTATTTTACAACAATCCTGGCGGGTCGGCCCCTACTTCTCGGTGGGAACATTATATGCGTCTATAACGTAATATAACCTAACCAAACCAACCTAGCCCCTGGCTGGTAATGTTTTGCAGAATCCCGGCCGTGTGGGACCGCACCTCTCCGTGGGAACGTTATATACGTCTACAACGTTATATATCCTAACCTAAGGCAACCTAACATCTCGGATGTAGTATTTTACAACATTCCTGGCAGGTCGGCCCCTACTTCTAGGTGGGATTATTATATACGTCTATAACGTAATATAACCTAACCTAACCCATCTAGCCCCTCGCTGGGAATGTTTTACAGAATCCCGGTCGTGTCGGCCCGTACCTCGCCGTGGGAACGTTATATACGTCTATAACGTTATATATCCTAACCTAAGGCAACATCACACCTCGGATGTAGTATTTTACAACAATCCTGGCGGGTGGGCACCTACTTCTAGGTGGGAACATTATAAACGCGTATAACGTCATATAACCTAACCTAACCTATCTATCCCCACGCTAGTAATGTTTTACAGAATCCAGGTCGTGTTGGCCCGTACCTATCCGTGGGAACATTATATACGTCTATAACGTTATATATCCTAACCTAAGGCAACCTCACACCTCGGGTGTAGTATTTTACAACGTTCTTGGCAGGTCGGCCCCTACTTCTCGGTGGGAACATTATATACGTCTATAACGTAATATAACCTAAACTAACCCATCCAGCCCCTCGCTGGTAATGTTTTACAGAATCCCGGTCGTGTTGGCCCGTACCTATCCGTGGGAACATTATATACGTCTATAACGTTATATATCCTAACCTAAGGCAACCTCACACCTCGGATGTAGTATTTTACAACGTTCCTGGCAGGTCGGCCCCTACTTCTCGGTGGGAACATTATATGCGTCTATAACGTAATATAACCTAACCTAACCAACCGAGCCCCTGGCTGGTAATGTTTTATAGAATCCCGGCTGTGTGGGACCGTACCTCTCCGTGGGAACATTATATACGTCTATAACCTTATAATCCTAACCTAAGGCAACGTCACACCTCGGATATATTATTTTACAACATTCCTGGCGGGTCGGCCCCTACTTCTCGGTGGCAACATTATATACGTCTATAACGTAATATAACCTAACCTAACCAACCTAGCCCCTGGCTGGTAATGTTTTGCAGAATCCCGGCCGTGTGGGAACGCACCTCTCCGTGGGAACATTATATACGTCTATAACGTTATAATCCTAACCTGAGGCAACTTAACACCTCGGATGTAGTATTTTACAACATTCCTGGCTGGTCGGCCCCTATTTCTCGGTGGGAACGTTATATGCGTCTATAACGTAATATAACCTAACCTAACCAACCTAGCCCCTGGCTGGTAATGTTTTACAGAATCCCGGCACTGTGGGACCGTACCTCCCCGTGGGAACATTATATACGTCTATAACGTTAAAATCCTAACCTAAGGCAACCTAACATCTCGGATGTAGTATTTTACAACATTACTGGCGGGTCGGTCTCTACTTCTCGGTGGCAACATTATATACGTCTATAACGTAATATAACCTAACCTAACCAACCTAGCCCCTGGCTGGTAATGTTTTGCAGAATCCCGGCCGTGTGGGACCGCACCTCTCCGTGGGAACATTATATACGTCTATAACGTTATAATCCTAACCTAAGGCAACTTAACACCTCGGATGTAGTATTTTACAACATTCCTGGCTGGTCGGCCCCTACTTCTCGGTGGGAACATTATATGCGTGTATAACGTAATATAACCTAACCTAACGAACCTAGCCCCTGGCTGGTAATGTTTTACAGAATCCCGGCCCTGTGGGACCGTACCTCCACGTGGGAACATTATATAAGTCTATATCGTTATAATTCTTACCTAAGGCAACCTATCATTTCGGATGTAGCATTTTACAACACTCCTGGCGGGTCGGCCCCTACTTCTCGGAGGCAACATTATATACGTGTATAACGTAATATATCCTAACCTAACCCATCTATCCCTTCGCTGGTAATGTGTTACAGAATCTCATTCATGTCGGACCGTACCTCTCCGTGGGGACATTACATACGTCCACAACGTTATATATCCTAACCTAAGGCAACCTAACATCTCGGATGTAGTATTTTACAACATTCCTGGCAGGTCGGCGCCTACTTCTAGGTGGGAACATTATATACGTCTATAACGTAATATAACCTAACCCAACCCATCTAGCCCCTCGCTGGGAATGTTTTACAGAATCCCGGGCGTGTCGGCCCGTACCTCTCCGTGGGAACGTTACATACGTCTATAACGTTATATATCCTAACCTAAGGCAACATCACACCTCGGATGTAGTATTTTACAACGTTCCTGGCAGGTCGGCCCCTACTTCTCGGTGGGAACATTATATGCGTCTATAACGTAATATAACCTAACCTAACCAACCGAGCCCCTGGCTGGTAATGTTTTATAGAATCCCGGCTGTGTGGGACCGTACCTCTCCGTGGGAACATTATATACGTCTATAACGTAATATAACCTAACCTAACCCATCTAGCCCCTCGCTGGGAATGTTTTGTAGAATCCCGTCCGTGTAGCCCCGTACGTCTCGGATGGAACATTATATACTTCTATAATGTTACATATCCTAACCTAAGGCAGCCGAACATTTCGGATTTAGTATTTTACCACATTCCTCGCGGGTCGGACCCTACTTCTCGGTGGGGACCTTATGTACTTCTATAACGTAATGTAACCTAACCTAACCCATCTAGCCGCTCGCTGGTAATGTTTTACAGAATCCCGGTCGTGTTGGCCCGTACCTATCCGTGGGAACATTATATACGTCTATAACGTTATATATCATAACCTAAGGCAACCTCACACCTCGGATGTAGTATTTTACAACGTTCCTGGCAGGTCGGCCCATACTTCTCGGTGGGAACATTATATGCGTCTATACTGTAATATAACCTAACCTAACCAACCGAGCCCCTGGCTGGTAATGTTTTATAGAATACCGGCCGTGTGGGACCGTACCTCTCCGTGGGAACATTATATACGTCTATAACGTTATATATCCTAACCTATGGCAATCTAACATCTCGGATGTAGTATTTTACATCATAACTGGCGGGTCGGACCCTACTTCTCGGTGGGAAAATTATATTAGTCTATAACGTAATATAACCTAACCTAACGAACCTAGCCCCTGGCTGGTAATGTTTTACAGAATCCCGGGCCTGTGGGAACGTACCTCCCCGTGGGAACTTTATATAAGTCTATAACGTTATAATTCTTACCTAAGGCAACCTAACATTTCGGATGTAGCATTTTACAACACTCCTGGCGGGTCGGCCCCTCCTTCTAGGTGGGAACATTATATTCGTCTATAACGTAATATAACCTAACCTAACCCATCTAGCACCTCGCCGGTAATGTTTTAAGGAATCCCGTTCGTGACGTCAGGTGCATCTCGGTTGGGATATTATATACGTCTATAACGTTACATATCCTAACCTAAGGCAACATCACACCTCGGATGCAGTATTTTACAACAATCCTGGCGGGTCGGCCACTACTTGTCGGTGGGAATGTTATATACGTCTATAACGTAATATAACCGAACCTAACCCATCTAGCCCTTCGCTGGTAATGTTATACAGAATCCCGGCCGTGTTGGCTCATACCTCTCCGTGGGAACATTATATACGTCTATAACGATATATATCCTAACCTATGGCAATCTAACATCTCGGATGTAGTATTTTACATCATTACTGGCGGGTCGGCCCCTTCTTCTCGGTGGGAAAATTATATGCGTCTATAACGTAATATAACCTAACCTAACCAACCGAGCCCCTGGCTGGTAATGTTTTATAGAATCCCGGCTGTGTGGGACCGTACCTCTCCGTGGGAACATTATATACGTCTATAACGTTATAATCCTAACCTAAGGCAACGTCACACCTCGGATGTAGTATTTTACAACATTCCTGGCTGGTCGGCCCCTACTTCTCGGTGGGAACATTATATGCGTCTATAACGTAATATAACCTAACCTAACCAACCTAGCCCCTGGCTGGTAATGTTTTACAGAATCCCGGCCCTGTGGGACCGTACCTCCCCGTGGGAACATTATATACGTCTATAACGTTAAAATCCTAAGCTAAGGCAACCTAACATCTCGGATGTAGTATTTTACAACATTACTGGCGGGTCGGTCTCTACTTCTCGGTGGCAACATTATATACGTCTATAACGTAATATAACCTAACCTAACCCATCTAGCCCCACGCTGGGAATGTTTTGTAGAATCCCGTCCGTGTAGCCCCGTACGTCTCGGATGGAACATTATATACTTCTATAATGTTACATATCCTAACCTAAGGTAGCCGAACATTTCGGATTTAGTATTTTACCACATTCCTCGCGGGTCGGACCCTACTTCTCGGTGGGGACGTTATGTACTTCTATAACGTAATATAACCTAACCTAACCCATCTAGCCGCTCGCTGGTAATGTTTTACTGAATCCCGGTCGTGTTGGCCCGTTCCTATCCGTGGGAACATTATATACGTCTATAACGTTATATATCATAACCTAAGGCAACCTCACACCTCGGATGTAGTATTTTACAACGTTCCTGGCAGGTCGGCCCCTACTTCTCGGTGGGAACATTATATGCGTCTATAATGTAATATAACCTAACCTAACCAACCGAGCCCCTGCCTGGTAATGTTTTATAGAATCCCGGCCGTGTGGGACCGTACCTCTCCGTGGGAACATTGTATACGTCTATAACGTTATATATCCTTACCTATGGCAAGCTAACATCTCGTATGTAGTATTTTACATCATAACTGACGGGTCGGCCCCTACTTCTCGGTGGGAAAATTATATGCGTCTATAACGTAATATAACCTAACCTAGCGAACCTAGCCCCTGGCTGGTAATGTTTTACAGAATCCCGGCCCTGTGGGAACGTACCTCCCCGTGGGAACATTATATAAGTCTATAACGTTATAATTCTTACCTAAGGCAACCTAACATTTCGGATGTAGCATTTTACAACACTCCTGGCGGGTCGGCCCCTATTTCTCGGAGGCAACATTATATACGTCTATAACGTAATATATCCTAACCTAACCCATCTAGCCCTTCGCTGGTAATGTGTTACAGAATCTCATTCATGTCGGACCGTACCTCTCCGTGGGAACATTACATACGTCTACAACGTTATATATCCTAACCTAAGGCAACCTAACATCTCGGATGTAGTATTTTACAACATTCCTGGCAGGTCGGCCCCTACTTCTAGGTGGGAACATTATATTCGTCTATAACGTAATATAACCTAACCTAACCCATCTAGCACCTTGCTGGTAATGTTTTAAGGAATTCCGTTCGTGACGTCAGGTGCATCTCGGTTGGGATATTATATACGTCTATAACGTTACATATCCTAACCTAAGGCAACATCACACCTCGGATGCAGTATTTTACAACAATCCTGGCGGGTCGGCCACTACTTGTCGGTGGGAATGTTATATACGTCTATAACGTAATATAACCGAACCTAACCCATCTAGCCCTTCGCTGGTAATGTTATACAGAATCCCGGCCGTGTTGGCCCGTACCTCTCCGTGGGAACATTATATACGTCTATAACGATATACATCCTACCCTAAGGCAATCTAACATCTCGGATGTAGTATTTTACATCAGTACTCGCGGGTCGGCTACTACTTCTCGGTGGGAACATTATATGCGTCTATAACGTAATATAACCTAACCTAACGAACCTAGCCCCTGGCTGGTAATGTTTTACAGAATCCCGGTCGTGTTGGCCCGTACCTATCCGTGGGAACATTATATACGTCTATAACGTTATATATCATAATCTAAGGCAACCTCACACCTCGGATGTAGTATTTTACAACGTTCCTGGCAGGTCGGCCCCTACTTCTCGGTGGGAACACTATATGCGTCTATAACGTAATATAACCTAACCTAACCAATCGAGCCCCTGGCTGGTAATGTTTTATAGAATCCCGGCCGTGTGGGACCGTACCTCTCCGTGGGAACATTATATACGTCTATAACGTTATATATCCTAACCTATGGCAATCTAGCATCTCGGATGTAGTATTTTACATCATTACTCGCGGGTCGGCCCCTACTTCTCGGTGGGAACATTATATACGTCTATAACGTAATATAACTTAACCTAACCCATCTAGTCCTTCGCTGGTAATGTTTTACAGAATCCCGGTCGTGTTGGCCCGTACCTATCCGTGGGAACAATATATACGTCTATAACGTAATATAACCGAACCTAACCCATCTAGCCCTTCGCTGGTAATGTTATACAGAATCCCGGCCGTGTTGGCCCGTACCTCTCCGTGGGAACATTATATACGTCTATAACGATATACATCCTACCCTAAGGCAATCTAACATCTCGGATGTAGTATTTTACATCAGTACTCGCGGGTCGGCCACTACTTCTCGGTGGGAACATTATATGCGTCTATAACGTAATATAACCTAACCTAACGAACCTAGCCCCTGGCTGGTAATGTTTTACGGAATCTCATTCGTGTCGGACCGTACCTCTCCGTGGGAACATTATACACGTCTATAACTTTATAATCCTAACCTAAGGCAACCTAACACCTCGGATGTAGTATTCTACAACATTCCTGGCGGTTCGGCCCCTACTTCTCGGTGGGAACATTATATACGTCTATAACGTAATATAACTTAACCTAACCCATGTAGCCCTTCGCTGGTAATGTTTTACAGAATCCCCGTCGTGTTGGCCCGTACCTCTCCGTGGGAACATTATACACGTCTATAACGATATATATCCTACCCTAAGGCAATCTAACATCTCGGATGTAGTATTTTACATCATTACCCGCGGGTCGGCCCCTACTTCTCGGTGGGAACATTATTTGCGTCTATAACGTAATATAACCTAACCTAACGAACCTAGCACCTGGCTGGTAATGTTTTACAGAATCCCGGCCCTGTGGGACCGTACCTCCCCGTGGGACTATTATATAAATCTATAACGTTATAATCCTAACCTAAGGCAATCTCACACCTCGGATGTAGTATTTTACAACATTCCTGGCGGGTCGGCCTCTACTTCTCGGTGGCAACATTATATACGTCTAGAACGTAATATAACCTAACCTAACCCATCTAGCCCTTCGCTGGTAATGTTTTACAGAATCTCATTCGTGTCGGACCGTACCTCTCCGTGGGGACATTGGATACGTCTATAATGTTACATATCCTAACCTAAGGCAACATCACACCTCGGATGCAGTATTTTACAACAATCCTGGCGGGTCGGCCACTACTTGTCGGTGGGAATGTTATATACGTGTATAACGTAATATAACCGAACCTAACCCATCTAGCCCTTCGCTGGTAATGTTATACAGAATCCCGCCCGTGTTGGCCCATACCTCTCCGTGGGAACATTATATACGTCTATAACGATATACATCCTACCCTAAGGCAATCTAACATGTCGGATGTAGTATTTTACATCATTACTCGCGGGTCGGCCCCTACTTCTCGGTGGGAACATTATATACGTCTATAACGTAATATAACTTAACCTAACCCATCTAGCCCTTCGCTGGTAATGTTTTACAGAATCCCGGTCGTGTTGGCCCGTACCTATCCATGGGAACATTATATACGTCTATAACGTTATATATCCTAACCTAAGGCAACTTAACACCTCGGATGTAGTATTTTACATCATTACTGGCGGGTCGGCCCCTACTTCTCGGTGGGAACATTATATGCGTCTATAACGTAATATAACCTAACCTAACCAACCCAGCCCCTGGCTGGTAATGTTTTACAGAAACCCGGTCCTGTGGGACCGTACCTCCCCGTGGGAACATTATATACGTCTATAACGTTATATATCATACCCTAAGGCAACCTCACACCTCGGATGTAGTATTTTACAACGTTCCTGGCAGGTCGGCCCCTACTTCTCGGTGGGAACACTATATGCGTCTATAACGTAATATAACCTAACCTAACCAATCGAGCCCCTGGCTGGTAATGTTTTATAGAATCCCGGCCGTGTGGCACCGTACCTCTCCGTGGGAACATTATATACGTCTATAACGTTATAATCCTAACCTAAGGCAACCTCACACCTCGGATGTAGTATTTTACAACGTTCCTGGCAGGTCGGCTCCTACTTCTCGGTGGGAACATTATATGCGTCTATAACGTAATATAACCTAACCTAACGAACCTAGCCCCTGGCTGATAATGTTTTACAGAATCCCGGCCCTGTGGGACCGTACCTGCCCGTGGGACTATTATATAAATCTATAACGTTATAATCCTAACCTAAGGCAACATCACACCTCGGATGTAGTATTTTACAACATTACTGGCGGGTCGGTCTCTACTTCTCGGTGGCAACATTATATACGTCTATAACGTAATATAACCTAACCTAACCCATCTAGCCACTCGCTGGGAATGTTTTGTAGAATCCCGTCCGTGTGGCCCCGTACGTCTCGGATGGAACATTATATACTTCTATAATGTTACATATCCTAACCTAAGGCAGCCGAACATTTCGGATTTAGTATTTTACCACATTCCTCGCGGGTCGGACCCTACTTCTCGGTGGGGACGTTATGTACTTCTATAACGTAATATAACCTAACCTAACCCATCTAGCCGCTCGCTGGTAATGTTTTACAGAATCCCGGTCGTGTTGGCCCGTACCTATCCGTGGGAACATTATATACGTCTATAACGTTATATATCATAACCTAAGGCAACCTCACACCTCGGATGTAGTATTTTACAACGTTCCTGGCAGGTCGGCCCCTACTTCTCGGTGGGAACATTATATGCGTCTATAATGTAATATAACCTAACCTAACCAACCGAGCCCCTGGCTGGTAATGTTTTATAGAATCCCGGCCGTGTGGGACCGTACCTCTCCGTGGGAACATTATATACGTCTATAACGATATACATCCTACCCTAAGGCAATCTAACATCTCGGATGTAGTATTTTACATCAGTACTCGCGGGTCGGCCACTACTTCTCGGTGGGAACATTATATGCGTCTATAACGTAATATAACCTAACCTAACGAACCTAGCCCCTGGCTGGTAATGTTTTACAGAAACCCGGTCCTGTGGGACCGCACCTCTCCGTGGGAACATTATATACGTCTATAACGTTATAATCCTAACCTAAGGCAACTTAACACCTCGGATGTAGTATTTTACAACATTACTGGCGGGTCGGTCTCTACTTCTCGGTGGCAACATTATATACGTCTATAACGTAATATAACCTATCCTAACCCATCTAGCGACTCGCTGGGAATGTTTTGTAGAATCCCGTCCGTGTAGCCCCGTACGTCTCGGATGGAACATTATATACTTCTATAATGTTACATATCCTAACCTAAGGCAGCCGAACATATCGGATTTAGTATTTTACCACATTCCTCGCGGGTCGGACCCTACTTCTCGGTGGGGACGTTATGTACTTCTATAACGTAATATAACCTAACCTAACCCATCTAGCCGCTCGCTGGTAATGTTTTACAGAATCCCGGTCGTGTTGGCCCGTACCTATCCGTGGGAACATTATATACGTCTATAACGTTATATATCATAACCTAAGGCAACCTCACACCTCGGATGTAGTATTTTACAACGTTCCTGGCAGGTCGGCCCCTACTTCTCGGTGGGAACATTATATGCGTCTATAATGTAATATAACCTAACCTAACCAACCGAGCCCCTGGCTGGTAATGTTTTATAGAATCCCGGCCGTGTGGGACCGTACCTCTCCGTGGGAACATTATATACGTCTATAACGATATACATCCTACCCTAAGGCAATCTAACATCTCGGATGTAGTATTTTACATCAGTACTCGCGGGTCGGCCACTACTTCTCGGTGGGAACATTATATGCGTCTATAACGTAATATAACCTAACCTAACGAACCTAGCCCCTGGCTGGTAATGTTTTACAGAAACCCGGTCCTGTGGGACCGCACCTCTCCGTGGCAACATTATATACGTCTATAACGTTATAATCCTAACCTAAGGCAACTTAACACCTCGGATGTAGTATTTTACAACATTACTGGCGGGTCGGTCTCTACTTCTCGGTGGCAACATTATATACGTCTATAACGTAATATAACCTAACCTAACCCATCTAGCGACTCGCTGGGAATGTTTTGTAGAATCCCGTCCGTGTAGCCCCGTACGTCTCGGATGGAACATTATATACTTCTATAATGTTACATATCCTAACCTAAGGCAGCCGAACATTTCGGATTTAGTATTTTACCACATTCCTCGCGGGTCGGACCCTACTTCTCGGTGGGGACGTTATGTACTTCTATAACGTAATATAACCTAACCTAACCCATCTAGCCGCTCGCTGGTAATGTTTTACAGAATCCCGGTCGTGTTGGCCCGTACCTATCCGTGGGAACATTATATACGTCTATAACGTTATATATCATAACCTAAGGCAACCTCACACCTCGGATGTAGTATTTTACAACGTTCCTGGCAGGTCGGCCCCTACTTCTCGGTGGGAACATTATATGCGTCTATAATGTAATATAACCTAACCTAACCAACCGAGCCCCTGGCTGGTAATGTTTTATAGAATCCCGGCCATGTGGGACCGTACCTCTCCGTGGGAACATTATATACGTCTATAACGATATACATCCTACCCTAAGGCAATCTAACATCTCGGATGTAGTATTTTACATCAGTACTCGCGGGTCGGCCACTACTTCTCGGTGGGAACATTATATGCGTCTATAACGTAATATAACCTAACCTAACGAACCTAGCCCCTGGCTGGTAATGTTTTACGGAATCTCATTCGTGTCGGACCGTACCTCTCCGTGGGAACATTATACACGTCTATAACTTTATAATCCTAACCTAAGGCAACCTAACACCTCGGATGTAGTATTCTACAACATTCCTGGCGGGTCGGCCCCTACTTCTCGGTGGCAACATTATATACGTCTAGAACGTAATATAACCTAACCTAACCCATCTAGCCCTTCGCTGGTAATGTTTTACAGAATCTCATTCGTGTCGGACCGTACCTCTCCGTGGGGACATTGGATACGTCTATAACGTTACATATCCTAACCTAAGGCAACATCACACCTCGGATGCAGTATTTTACAACAATCCTGGCGGGTCGGCCACTACTTGTCGGTGGGAATGTTATATACGTGTATAACGTAATATAACCGAACCTAACCCATCTAGCCCTTCGCTGGTAATGTTATACAGAATCCCGCCCGTGTTGGCCCATACCTCTCCGTGGGAACATTATATACGTCTATAACGATATACATCCTACCCTAAGGCAATCTAACATGTCGGATGTAGTATTTTACATCATTACTCGCGGGTCGGCCCCTACTTCTCGGTGGGAACATTATATGCGTCTATAACGTAATATAACCTAACCTAACGAACCTAGCCCCTGGCTGGTAATGTTTTACAGAAACCCGGTCCTGTGGGACCGCACCTCTCCGTGGGAACATTATATACGTCTATAACGTTATAATCCTAACCTAAGGCAACTTAACACCTTGGATGTAGTATTTTACAACATTACTGGCGGGTCGGTCTCTACTTCTCGGTGGCAACATTATATACGTCTATAACGTAATATAACCTAACCTAACCCATCTAGCGACTCGCTGGGAATGTTTTGTAGAATCCCGTCCGTGTAGCCCCGTACGTCTCGGATGGAACATTATATACTTCTATAATGTTACATATCCTAACCTAAGGCAGCCGAACATTTCGGATTTAGTATTTTACCACATTCCTCGCGGGTCGGACCCTACTTCTCGGTGGGGACGTTATGTACTTCTATAACGTAATATAACCTAACCTAACCCATCTAGCCGCTCGCTGGTAATGTTTTACAGAATCCCGGTCGTGTTGGCCCGTACCTATCCGTGGGAACATTATATACGTCTATAACGTTATATATCATAACCTAAGGCAACCTCACACCTCGGATGTAGTATTTTACAACGTTCCTGGCAGGTCGGCCCCTACTTCTCGGTGGGAACATTATATGCGTCTATAATGTAATATAACCTAACCTAACCAACCGAGCCCCTGGCTGGTAATGTTTTATAGAATCCCGGCCGTGTGGGACCGTACCTCTCCGTGGGAACATTATATACGTCTATAACGATATACATCCTACCCTAAGGCAATCTAACATCTCGGATGTAGTATTTTACATCAGTACTCGCGGGTCGGCCCCTACTTCTCGGTGGGAACATTATATGCGTCTATAACGTAATATAACCTAACCTAACGAACCTAGCCCCTGGCTGGTAATGTTTTACAGAAACCCGGTCCTGTGGGACCGCACCTCTCCGTGGGAACATTATATACGTCTATAACGTTATAATCCTAACCTAAGGCAACTTAACACCTCGGATGTAGTATTTTACAACATTACTGGCGGGTCGGTCTCTACTTCTCGGTGGCAACATTATATACGTCTATAACGTAATATAACCTAACCTAACCCATCTAGCGACTCGCTGGGAATGTTTTGTAGAATCCCGTCCGTGTAGCCCCGTACGTCTCGGATGGAACATTATATACTTCTATAATGTTACATATCCTAACCTAAGGCAGCCGAACATTTCGGATTTAGTATTTTACCACATTCCTCGCGGGTCGGACCCTACTTCTCGGTGGGGACGTTATGTACTTCTATAACGTAATATAACCTAACCTAACCCATCTAGCCGCTCGCTGGTAATGTTTTACAGAATCCCGGTCGTGTTGGCCCGTACCTATCCGTGGGAATATTATATACGTCTATAACGTTATATATCATAACCTAAGGCAACCTCACACCTCGGATGTAGTATTTTACAACGTTCCTGGCAGGTCGGCCCCTACTTCTCGGTGGGAACATTATATGCGTCTATAATGTAATATAACCTAACCTAACCAACCGAGCCCCTGGCTGGTAATGTTTTATAGAATCCCGGCCGTGTGGGACCGTACCTCTCCGTGGGAACATTATATACGTCTATAACGATATACATCCTACCCTAAGGCAATCTAACATCTCGGATGTAGTATTTTACATCAGTACTCGCGGGTCGGCCACTACTTCTCGGTGGGAACATTATATGCGTCTATAACGTAATATAACCTAACCTAACGAACCTAGCCCCTGGCTGGTAATGTTTTACGGAATCTCATTCGTGTCGGATCGTACCTCTCCGTGGGAACATTATACACGTCTATAACTTTATAATCCTAACCTAAGGCAACCTAACACCTCGGATGTAGTATTCTACAACATTCCTGGCGGGTCGGCCCCTACTTCTCGGTGGCAACATTATATACGTCTCTAACGTAATATAACCTAACCTAACCCATCTAGCCCTTCGCTGGTAATGTTTTACAGAATCTCATTCGTGTCGGACCGTACCTCTCCGTGGGGACATTGGATACGTCTATAACGTTACATATCCTAACCTAAGGCAACATCACACCTCGCATGCAGTATTTTACAACAATCCTGGCGGGTCGGCCACTACTTGTCGGTGGGAATGTTATATACGTGTATAACGTAATATAACCGAACCTAACCCATCTAGCCCTTCGCTGGTAATGTTATACAGAATCCCGCCCGTGTTGGCCCATACCTCTCCGTGGGAACATTATATACGTCTATAACGATATACATCCTACCCTAAGGCAATCTAACATGTCGGATGTAGTATTTTACATCATTACTCGCGGGTCGGCCCCTACTTCTCGGTGGGAACATTATATACGTCTATAACGTAATATAACTTAACCTAACCCATCTAGCCCTTCGCTGGTAATGTTTTACAGAATCCCGGTCGTGTTGGCCCGTACCTATCCGTGGGAACATTATATACGTCTATAACGTTATATATCATAACCTAAGGCAACCTCACACCTCGGATGTAGTATTTTACAACGTTCCTGGCAGGTCGGCCCCTACTTCTCGGTGGGAACATTATATGCGTCTATAATGTAATATAACCTAACCTAACCAACCGAGCCCCTGGCTGGTAATGTTTTATAGAATCCCGGCCGTGTGGGACCGTACCTCTCCGTGGGAACATTATATACGTCTATAACGATATACATCCTACCCTAAGGCAATCTAACATCCCGGATGTAGTATTTTACATCAGTACTCGCGGGTCGGCCACTACTTCTCGGTGGGAACATTATATGCGTCTATAACGTAATATAACCTAACCTAACGAACCTAGCCCCTGGCTGGTAATGTTTTACAGAATCCCGGCCCTGTGGGACCGTACCTCCCCGTGGGACTATTATATAAATCTATAACGTTATAATCCTAACCTAAGGCAACCTCACACCTCGGATGTAGTATTTTACAACATTCCTGGCGGGTCGGCCCCTACTTCTCGGTGGCAACATTATATACGTCTATAACGTGATATAAACTAACCTAACCCATCTAGCCCTTCGCTGGTAATGTTTTACAGAATCGCATTCGTGTCGGACCGTACCTCTCCGTGGGGACATTGGATACGTCTATAACGTAACATATCCTAACCTAAGGCAACATCACACCTCGGATGCAGTATTTTACAACAATCCTGGCGGGTAGGCCACTACTTGTCGGTGGGAATGTTATATACGTCTATATCGTAATATAACCGAACCTAACCCATCTAGCCCTTCGCTGGTAATGTTATACAGAATCCCGGCCGTGTTGGCCCGTACCTCTCCGTGGGAACATTATATACGTCTGTATCTATATACATCCTACCCTAAGGCAATCTAACATCTCGGATGTAGTATTTTACATCATTACTCGCGGGTCGGCCCGTACTTCTCGGTGGGAACATTATATGCGTCTATAACGTAATATAACCTAACCTAACCAACCTAGCCCCTGGCTGGTAATGTTTTGCAGAATCCCGGCCGCGTGGGACTGCACCTCTCCGTGGGAACATTATATACGTCTATAACGTTAAAATCCTAACCTAAGGCAACCTAACATCTCGGATGTAGTATTTTACAACATTACTGGCGGGTCGGTCCCTACTTCTCGGTGGCAACATTATATACGTCTATAACGTAATATAACCTAACCTAACCAACCTAGCCCCTGGCTGGTAATGTTTTGCAGAATCCCGGCCGTGTGGGACCGCACCTCTCCGTGGGAACATTATATACGTCTATAACGTTATAATCCTAACCTAAGGCAACTTAACACCTCGGATGTAGTATTTTACAACATTCCTGGCGGGTCGGCCCCTACTTATCGGTGGGAACATTATAAACGTGTATAACGTCATATAACCTAACCTAACCTATCTATCGCCACGCTGGTAATGTTTTACAGAATCCCGGTCGTGTTGGCCCGTACCTCTCCGTGGGAACATTATATACGTCTATAACGTTATATATCCTAACCTAAGGCAACCTCACACATCGGATGTAGTATTTTACAACGTTCCTGGCAGGTCCGCCCCTACTTCCCGGTGGGAACATTATATGCGTCTATAACGTAATATAACCTAACCTAACAAACCGAGCCCCTGGCTGGTAATGTTTTATAGAATCCCGGCTGTGTGGGACCGTACCTCTCCATGGGAACATTATATACGTCTATAACGTTATAATCCTAACCTAAGGCAACCTCACACCTCGGATGTAG
Organism: Xylocopa violacea; assembly: GCA_963969225.1. Lineage (NCBI taxonomy): Eukaryota > Metazoa > Arthropoda > Insecta > Hymenoptera > Apidae > Xylocopa > Xylocopa violacea. Next base: position 13,278,290 of record CAXAJV010000008.1, on the reverse strand, counting down.
TATTTTACAACGTTCCTGGCATGTCGGCCCCTACTTTTCGGTGGGAACATTATATGCGTCTATAACGTAATATAACCTAACCTAACAAACCGAGCCCCTGGCTGGTAATGTTTTATAGAATCACGGCTGTGTGGGACCGTACCTCTCCATGGGAACATTATATACGTCCATAACGTTATAATCCTAACCTAAGGCAACGTCACACCTCGGATATAGTATTTTACAACATTCCTGGCAGGTCGGCCCCTACTTCTCGGTGGGAACATTATGTGCGTCTATAACGTAATATAACCTAACCTAACCAACCTAGCGCCTCGCTGGTAATGTTTTACAGAATCCCGGCCCTGTGGGACCGTACCTCCCCGTGGGAACATTATATACGTCTATAACGTTAAAATCCTAACCTAAGGCAACCTAACATCTCGGATGTAGTATTTAACATCATAACTGGCGGGTCGGCCCCTACTTCTCGGTGGGAACATTATATGCGTCTATAACGTAATATAACCTAACCTAACCAACCTAGCCCCTGGCTGGTAATGTTTTGCTGAATCCCGGCCGCGTGGGACCGCACCTCTCCGTGGGAACATTATATACGTCTATAACGTTATAAAACTAACCTAAGGCAACTTAACACCTCGGATGTAGTATTTTACAACATTCCTGGCTGGTCGGCCCCTACTTCTCGGTGGGAACATTATATGCGTCTATAACGTAATATAACCTAACCTAACGAACCTAGCACCTGGCTGGTAATGTTTTACAGAATCCCGGCCCTGTGGGACCGTACCTCCCCGTGGGACTATTATATAAATCTATAACGTTATAATCCTAACCTAAGGCAATCTCACACCTCGGATGTAGTATTTTACAACATTCCTGGCGGGTCGGCCCCTACTTCTCGGTGGCAACATTATATACGTCTATAACGTAATATAACCTAACCGAACCCATCTAGCCCTTCGCTGGTAATGTTTTACAGAATCTCATTCGGGTCGGACCGTACCTCTCCGTGGGGACATTGGATACGTCTATAACGTTACATATCTAACCTAAGGCAACATCACACCTCGGTTGCAGTATTTTACAACAATCCTGGCGGGTCGGCCACTACTTCTCGGTGGGAACATTATAAACGTGTATAACGTTATATAACCTAACCTAACCTATCTATCCCCACGCTGGTAATGTTTTACAGAATCCCGGTCGTGTTGGCCCGTACCTATCCGTGGGAACATTATATACGTCTATAACGTTATATATCCTAACCTAAGGCAACCTCACACCTCGGATGTAGTATTTTACAACGTTCCTGGCATGTCGGCCCCTACTTCTCGGTGGGAACATTATATGCGTCTATAACATAATATAACCTAACCTAACCAACCTAGCGCCTGGCTGGTAATGTTTTATAGAATCCCGGCCGTGTGGGACCGTACCTCTCCGTGGGAACATTATATACGTCTATAACGATATACATCCTACCTTAAGGCAATCTAACATCTCGGATGTAGTATTTTACATCAGTACTCGCGGGTCGGCCACTACTTCTCGGTGGGAACATTATATGCGTCTATAACGTAATATAACCTAACCTAACGAACCTAGCCCCTGGCTGGTAATGTTTTACGAAATCTCATTCGTGTCGGACCGTACCTCTCCGTGGGAACATTATACACGTCTATAACTTTATAATCCTAACCTAAGGCAACCTAACACCTCGGATGTAGTATTCTACAACATTCCTGGCGGTTCGGCCCCTACTTCTCGGTGGGAACATTATATACGTCTATAACATAATATAACTTAACCTAACCCATGTAGCCCTTCGCTGGTAATGTTTTACAGAATCCCCGTCGTGTTGGCCCGTACCTCTCCGTGGGAACATTATACACGTCTATAACGATATATATCCTACCCTAAGGCAATCTAACATCTCGGATGTAGTATTTTACATCATTACCCGCGGGTCGGCCCCTACTTCTCGGTGGGAACATTATTTGCGTCTATAACGTAATATAACCTAACCTAACGAACCTAGCACCTGGCTGGTAATGTTTTACAGAATCCCGGCCCTGTGGGACCGTACCTCCCCGTGGGACTATTATATAAATCTATAACGTTATAATCCTAACCTAAGGCAATCTCACACCTCGGATGTAGTATTTTACAACATTCCTGGCGGGTCGGCCCCTACTTCTCGGTGGCAACATTATATACGTCTATAACGTAATATAACCTAACCTAACCCATGATAGCCCTTCGCTGGTAATGTTTTACAGAATCTCATTCGTGTCGGACCGTACCTCTCCGTGGGGACATTGGATACGTCTATAACGTTACATATCCTAACATAAGGCAACATCACACCTCGGATGCAGTATTTTACAAAAATCCTGGCGGGTCGGCCACTACTTGTCGGTGGGAATGTTATATACGTGTATAACGTAATATAACCGAACCTAACCCATCTAGCCCTTCGCTGGTAATGTTATACAGAATCCCGCCCGTGTTGGCCCATACCTCTCCGTGGGAACATTATATACGTCTATAACGATATACATCCTACCCTAAGGCAATCTAACATGTCGGATGTAGTATTTTACATCATTACTCGCGGGTCGGCCCCTACTTCTCGGTGGGAACATTATATACGTCTATAACGTAATATAACTTAACCTAACCCATCTAGCCCTTCGCTGGTAATGTTTTACAGAATCCCGGTCGTGTTGGCCCGTAGCTATCCATGGGAACATTATATACGTCTATAACGTTATATATCCTACCCTAAGGCAATCTAACATCTCGGATGTAGTATTTTACATCAGTACTCGCGGGTCGGCCACTACTTCTCGGTGGGAACATTATATGCGTCTATAACGTAATATAACCTAACCTAACGAACCTAGCCCCTGGCTGGTAATGTTTTACAGAATCCCGGCCCTGTGGGACCGTACCTCCCCGTGGGACTATTATATAAATCTATAACGTTATAATCCTAACCTAAGGCAACCTCACACCTCGGATGTAGTATTTTACAACATTCCTGGCGGGTCGGCCCCTACTTCTCGGTGGCAACATTATATACGTCTATAACGTAATATAAACTAACCTAACCCATCTAGCCCTTCGCTGGTAATGTTTTACAGAATCGCATTCGTGTCGGACCGTACCTCTCCGTGGGGACATTGGATACGTCTATAACGTAACATATCCTAACCTAAGGCAACATCACACCTCGGATGCAGTATTTTACAACAATCCTGGCGGGTAGGCCACTACTTGTCGGTGGGAATGTTATATACGTCTATATCGTAATATAACCGAACCTAACCCATCTAGCCCTTCGCTGGTAATGTTATACAGAATCCCGGCCGTGTTGGCCCGTACCTCTCCGTGGGAACATTATATACGTCTGTAACTATATACATCCTACCCTAAGGCAATCTAACATCTCGGATGTAGTATTTTACATCATTACTCGCGGGTCGGCCCGTACTTCTCGGTGGGAACATTATATGCGTCTATAACGTAATATAACCTAACCTAACCAACCTAGCCCCTGGCTGGTAATGTTTTGCAGAATCCCGGCCGCGTGGGACTGCACCTCTCCGTGGGAACATTATATACGTCTATAACGTTAAAATCCTAACCTAAGGCAACCTAACATCTCGGATGCAGTATTTTACAACATTCCTGGCGGGTCGGCCCCTACTTATCGATGGGAACATTATAAACGTGTATAACGTCATATAACCTAACCTAACCTATCTATCGCCACGCTGGTAATGTTTTAAAGAATCCCGGTCGTGTTGGCCCGTACCTCTCCGTGGGAACATTATATACGTCTATAACGTTATATATCCTAACCTAAGGCAACCTCACACCTCGGATGTAGTATTTTACAACGTTCCTGGCAGGTCCGCCCCTACTTCTCGGTGGGAACATTATATGCGTCTATAACGTAATATAACCTAACCTAACAAACCGAGCCCCTGGCTGGTAATGTTTTATAGAATCCCGGCTGTGTGGGACCGTACCTCTCCATGGGAACATTATATACGTCTATAACGTTATAATCCTAACCTAAGGCAACCTCACACCTCGGATGTAGTATTTTACAACGTTCCTGGCATGTCGGCCCCTACTTTTCGGTGGGAACATTATATGCGTCTATAACGTAATATAACCTAACCTAACAAACCGAGCCCCTGGCTGGTAATGTTTTACAGAATCCCGGCCCTGTGGGACCGTACCTCCCCGTGGGACTATTATATAAATCTATAACGTTATAATCCTAACCTAAGGCAATCTCACACCTCGGATGTAGTATTTTACAACATTCCTGGCGGGTCGGCCCCTACTTCTCGGTGGGAACATTATATACGTCTATAACGTAATATAACCTAACCGAACCCATCTAGCCCTTCGCTGGTAATGTTTTACAGAATCTCATTCGGGTCGGACCGTACCTCTCCGTGGGGACATTGGATACGTCTATAACGTTACATATCCTAACCTAAGGCAACATCACACCTCGGTTGCAGTATTTTACAACAATCCTGGCGGGTCGGCCACTACTTCTCGGTGGGAACATTATAAACGTGTATAACGTTATATAACCTAACCTAACCTATCTATCCCCACGCTGGTAATGTTTTACAGAATCCCGGTCGTGTTGGCCCGTACCTATCCGTGGGAACATTATATACGTCTATAACGTTATATATCCTAACCTAAGGCAACCTCACACCTCGGATGTAGTATTTTACAACGTTCCTGGCATGTCGGCCCCTACTTCTCGGTGGGAACATTATATGCGTCTATAACGTAATATAACCTAACCTAACCAACCTAGCGCCTGGCTGGTAATGTTTTACAGAATCCCGGCCCTGTGGGACCGTACCTCCCCGTGGGAACATTATATACGTCTATAACGTTAAAATCCTAACCTAAGGCAACCTAACATCTCGGATGTAGTATTTTACATCATAACTGGCGGGTCGGCCCCTACTTCTCGGTGGGAACATTATATGCGTCTATAACGTAATATAACCTAACCTAACCAACCTAGCCCCTGGCTGGTAATGTTTTGCAGAATCCCGGCCGTGTGGGACCGCACCTCTCCGTGGGAACATTATATACGTCTATAACGTTATAATCCTAACCTAAGGCAACTTAACACCTCGGATGTAGTATTTGACAACATTCCTGGCGGGTCGGCCCCTACTTCTCGGAGGGAACATTATATGCGTCTATAACGTAATATAACCTAACCTAACCAACCTAGCCCCTGGCTGGTAATGTTTTACAGCATCCCGGCCCTGTGGGACCGTACCTCCCCGTGGGAACATTATATACGTCTATAACGTTAAAATCCTAACCTAAGGCAACCTAACATCTCGGATGTATTATTTTACAACATTACTGGCGGGTGGGTCCCTACTTCTCGGTGGCAACATTATATACGTCTATAACGCAACATAACCAAACCTAACCCATCTAGCCCTTCGCTGGTAATGTTTTACAGAATCTCATTCGTGTCGGACCGTACCTCTCCGTGGGAACATTATATACGTCTATAACTTTATAATCCTAACCTAAGGCAACCTAACATCTCGGATGTAGTATTCTACAACATTCCTGGCGGTTCGGCCCCTACTTCTCGGTGGGAACATTATAAACGTGTATAACGTCATATAACCTAACCTAACCTATCTATCGCCACGCTGGTAATGTTTTACAGAATCCCGGTCGTGTTGGCCCGTACCTATCCGTGGGAACATTATATACGTCTATAACGTTATATATCCTAACCTAAGGCAACCTCACACCTCAGATGTGGTATCTTACAACGTTCCTGGCATGTCGGCCCCTACTTCTCGGTGGGAACATTATATGCGTCTATAACGTAATATAACCTAACCTAACCCATCTAGCCCCTCGCTGGTAATGTTTTACAGAATCCCGGTCGTGTTCGACCGTACCTATCCGTGGGAACATTATATACGTCTATAACGTTATATATCATAACCTAAGGCAACCTCACACCTCGGATGTAGTATTTTATAACGTTCCTGGAAGGTCGGCCCCTACTTCTCGGTGGGAACATTATATGCGTCTATAACGTAATATAACCTAACCTAACCAACCTAGCGCCTGGCTGGTAATGTTTTACAGAATCCCGGCCCTGTGGGACCGTACCTCCCCGTGGGAACATTATATACGTCTATAACGTTAAAATCCTAACCTAAGGCAACCTAACATCTCGGATGTAGTATTTTACATCATAACTGGCGGGTCGGCCCCTACTTCTCGGTGGGAACATTATATGCGTCTATAACGTAATATAACCTAACCTAACCAACCTAGCCCCTGGCTGGTAATGTTTTGCAGAATCCCGGCCGTGTGGGACCGCACCTCTCCGTGGGAACATTATATACGTCTATAACGTTATAATCCTAACCTAAGACAACTTAACACCTCGGATGTAGTATTTTACAACAATCCTGGCGGGTCGGCCACTACTTGTCGGTGGGAATGTTATATACGTCTAGAACGTAATATAACCGAACCTAACCCATCTAGCCCTTCGCTGGTAATGTTATACAGAATCCCGGCCGTATTGGCCCATACCTCTCCGTGGGAACATTATATACGTCTATAACGATATACATTCTACCCTAAGGCAATCTAACATCTCGGATGTAGTATTTTACATCATTACTCGCGGGTCGGCCCCTACTTCTCGGTCGCAACATTATATACGTCTATAACGTAACATAACCAAACCTAACCCATCTAGCGCTTCGCTGGTAATGTTTTACAGAATCTCATTCGTGTCGGACCGTACCTCTCCGTGGGAACACTATATACGTCTATAACTTTATAATCCTAACCTAAGGCAACCTAACACCTCGGATGTAGTATTCTACAACATTCCTGGCGGTTCGGCCCCTACTTCTCGGTGGGAACATTATATACGTCTATAACGTAATATAACCTCACCTAACCCTGCTAGCACTTCGCTGCTAATGTTTTACAGAATCCCGGTCGTGTCGGCCCGTACATCTCCGTGGGAACATTATATACGTCTATAACGTTATAATCCTAACCTAAGGCAACTTAACACCTCGGATGTAGTATTTTACAACATTCCTGGCGGGTCGGCCCCTACTTCTCGGTGGGAACATTATAAACGTGTATAACGTCATATAACCTAACCTAACCTATCTATCCCCACGCTGGTAATGTTTTACAGAATCCCGGTCGTGTTGGCCCGTACCTATCCGTGGGAACATTATATACGTCTATAACGTTATATATCCTAACCTAAGGCAACCTCACACCTCGGATGTAGTATTTTACGACGTTCCTGGCATGTCGGCCCCTACTTCTCGGTGGGAACATTATATGCGTCTATAACGTAATATAACCTAACCTAACAAACCGAGCCCCTGGCTGGTAATGTTTTATAGAATCCCGGCTGTGTGGGACCGTACCTCTCCATGGGAACATTATATACGTCTATAACGTTATAATCCTAACATAAGGCAACCTCACACCTCAGATGTAGTATTTTACAACGTTCCTGGCATGTCGGCCCCTACTTCTCGGTGGGAACATTATATGCGTCTATAACGTAATATAACCTAACCTAACAAACAGAGCCCCTGGCTGGTAATGTTTTATAGAATCCCGGCTGTGTGGGACCGTACCTCTCCATGGGAACATTATATACGTCTATAACGTTATAATCCTAACCTAAGGCAACGTCACACCTCGGATATAGTATTTTACAACATTCCTGGCGGGTCGGCCCCTACTTCTCGGTGGCAACATTATATACGTCTATAACGTAATATAACCTAACCTAACCCATCTAGCCCCTCGCTGGTAATGTTTTACAGAATCCCGGTCGTGTTGGTCCGTACCTATCCGTGGGAACATTATATACGTCTATAACGTTATATATCATAACCTAAGGCAACCTCACACCTCGACTGTAGTATTTTATAACGTTCCTGGCAGGTCGGCCCCTACTTCTCGGTGGGAACATTATATGCGTCTATAACGTAATATAACCTAACCTAACCAACCTAGCGCCTGGCTGGTAATGTATTACAGAATCCCGGCCCTGTGGGACCGTACCTCCCCGTGGGAACATTATATACGTCTATAACGTTAAAATCCTAACCTAAGGCAACCTAACATCTCGGATGTAGTATTTTACAACATTCCTGGCGGGTCGGCCCCCACTTCACGGTGGCAACATTATATACGTCTATAACGTAATATAACCTAACCTAACCCATCTAGCCCCTCGCTGGTAATGTTTTACAGAATCCTGGTCGTGTTGGCCCGTTCCTATCCGTGGGAACATTATATACGTCTATAACGTTATGTATCATAGCCTAAGGCAAACTCACACCTCGGATGTAGTATTTTATAACGTTCCTGGCAGGTCGGCCCCTACTTCTCGGTGGGAACATTATATGCGTCTATAACGTAATATAACCTAACCTAACCAACCTAGCGCCTGGCTGGTAATGTTTTACAGAATCCCGGCCCTGTGGGACCGTACCTCCCCGTGGGAACATTATATACGTCTATAACGTTAAAATCCTAACCTAAGGCAACCTAACATCTCGGATGTAGTATTTTACATCATAACTGGCGGGTCGGCCCCTACTTCTCGGTGGGAACATTATATGCGTCTATAACGTAATATAACCTAACCTAACCAACCTAGCCTCTGGCTGGTAATGTTTTGCAGAATCCCGGCCGTGTGGGACCGCACCTCTCCGTGGGAACATTATATACGTCTATAACGTTAAAATCCTAACCTAAGGCAATCTTACACCTCGGATGTAGTATTTTACAACATTCCTGGCGGGTCGGCCCCTACTTCTCGGTGGCAACATTATATACGTCTATAACGTAATATAACCTAACCTAACCCATCTAGCCCTTCGCTGGTAATGTTTTACAGAATCTCATTCGTGTCGGACCGTACCTCTCCGTGGGGACATTGGATACGTCTATAACGTTACATATCCTAACCTAAGGCAACATCACACATCGGATGCAGTATTTTACAACAATCCTGGCGGGTCGGCCACTACTTGTCGGTGGGAATGTTATATACGTCTATAACGTAATATAACCTAACCTAACCCATCTAGCCCTTCGCTGGTAATGTTTTACAGAATCTCATTCGTGTCGGACCGTACCTCTCCGTGGGGGCATTGGATACGTCTATAACGTTACATATCCTAACCTAAGGCAACATCACACCTCGGATGCAGTATTTTACAACAATCCTGGCGGGTCGGCCACTACTTGTCGGTGGGAATGTTATATACGTCTATAACGTAATATAACCGAACCTAACCCATCTAGCCCTTCGCTCGTAATGTTATACAGAATCCCGGCCGTGTTGGCCCGTACCTCTCCGTGGGAACATTATATACGTCTATAACGATATACATCCTACCCTAAGGCAATCTAACATCTCGGATGTAGTATTTTACATCATTACTCGCGGGTCGGCCCCTACTTCTCGGTGGGAACATTATATACGTCTATAACGTAATATAACCTAACCTAACCCATCTAGCCCTTCGCTGGTATTGTTTTACAGAATCTCATTCGTGTCGGACCGTACCTCTCCGTGGGGGCATTGGATACGTCTATAACGTTACATATCCTAACCTAAGGCAACATCACACCTCGGATGCAGTATTTTACAACAATCCTGGCGGGTCGGCCGCTACTTGTCGGTGGGAATGTTATATACGTCTATAACGTAATATAACCGAACCTAACCCATCTAGCCCTTCGCTGGTAATGTTATACAGAATCCCGGCCGTGTTGGCCCGTACCTCTCCGTGGGAACATTATATACGTCTATAACTATATACATCCTACCCTAAGGCAATCTAACATCTCGGATGTAGTATTTTACATCATTACTCGCGGTTCGGCCCGTACTTCTCGGTGGGAACATTATATGCGTCTATAACGTAATATAACCTAACCTAACCAACCTAGCCCCTGGCTGGTAATGTTTTACAGAATCCCGGCCCTGTGGAACCGTACCTCCCCGTGGGAACATTAAATACGTCTATAACGTTAAAATCCTAACCTAAGGCAACCTAACTTCTCGGATGTAGTATTTTACAACAATCCTGGCGGGTCGGCCCCTACTTCTCGGTGGCAACATTATATACGTCTATAACGTAATATAACCTAACCGAACCCATCTAGCCCTTCGCTGGTAATGTTTTACAGAATCTCATTCGGGTCGGACCGTACCTCTCCGTGGGGACATTGGATACGTCTATAACGTTACATATCCTAACCTAAGGCAACATCACACCTCGGTTGCAGTATTTTACAACAATCCTGGCGGGTCGGCCACTACTTCTCGGTGGGAACATTATAAACGTGTATAACGTTATATAACCTAACCTAACCTATCTATCCCCACGCTGGTAATGTTTTACAGAATCCCGGTCGTGTTGGCCCGTACCTATCCGTGGGAACATTATATACGTCTATAACGTTATATATCCTAACCTAAGGCAACCTCACACCTCGGATGTAGTATTTTACAACGTTCCTGGCATGTCGGCCCCTACTTCTCGGTGGGAACATTATATGCGTCTATAACGTAATATAACCTAACCTAACCAACCTAGCGCCTGGCTGGTAATGTTTTACAGAATCCCGGCCCTGTGGGACCGTACCTCCCCGTGGGAACATTATATACGTCTATAACGTTAAAATCCTAACCTAAGGCAACCTAACATCTCGGATGTAGTATTTTACATCATAACTGGCGGGTCGGCCCCTACTTCTCGGTGGGAACATTATATGCGTCTATAACGTAATATAACCTAACCTAACCAACCTAGCCCCTGGCTGGTAATGTTTTGCAGAATCCCGGCCGTGTGGGACCGCACCTCTCCGTGGGAACATTATATACGTCTATAACGTTATAATCCTAACCTAAGGCAACTTAACACCTCGGATGTAGTATTTGACAACATTCCTGGCGGGTCGGCCCCTACTTCTCGGAGGGAACATTATATGCGTCTATAACGTAATATAACCTAACCTAACCAACCTAGCCCCTGGCTGGTAATGTTTTACAGCATCCCGGCCCTGTGGGACCGTACCTCCCCGTGGGAACATTATATACGTCTATAACGTTAAAATCCTAACCTAAGGCAACCTAACATCTCGGATGTATTATTTTACAACATTACTGGCGGGTGGGTCCCTACTTCTCGGTGGCAACATTATATACGTCTATAACGCAACATAACCAAACCTAACCCATCTAGCCCTTCGCTGGTAATGTTTTACAGAATCTCATTCGTGTCGGACCGTACCTCTCCGTGGGAACATTATATACGTCTATAACTTTATAATCCTAACCTAAGGCAACCTAACATCTCGGATGTAGTATTCTACAACATTCCTGGCGGTTCGGCCCCTACTTCTCGGTGGGAACATTATAAACGTGTATAACGTCATATAACCTAACCTAACCTATCTATCGCCACGCTGGTAATGTTTTACAGAATCCCGGTCGTGTTGGCCCGTACCTATCCGTGGGAACATTATATACGTCTATAACGTTATATATCCTAACCTAAGGCAACCTCACACCTCAGATGTGGTATCTTACAACGTTCCTGGCATGTCGGCCCCTACTTCTCGGTGGGAACATTATATGCGTCTATAACGTAATATAACCTAACCTAACCCATCTAGCCCCTCGCTGGTAATGTTTTACAGAATCCCGGTCGTGTTCGACCGTACCTATCCGTGGGAACATTATATACGTCTATAACGTTATATATCATAACCTAAGGCAACCTCACACCTCGGATGTAGTATTTTATAACGTTCCTGGAAGGTCGGCCCCTACTTCTCGGTGGGAACATTATATGCGTCTATAACGTAATATAACCTAACCTAACCAACCTAGCGCCTGGCTGGTAATGTTTTACAGAATCCCGGCCCTGTGGGACCGTACCTCCCCGTGGGAACATTATATACGTCTATAACGTTAAAATCCTAACCTAAGGCAACCTAACATCTCGGATGTAGTATTTTACATCATAACTGGCGGGTCGGCCCCTACTTCTCGGTGGGAACATTATATGCGTCTATAACGTAATATAACCTAACCTAACCAACCTAGCCCCTGGCTGGTAATGTTTTGCAGAATCCCGGCCGTGTGGGACCGCACCTCTCCGTGGGAACATTATATACGTCTATAACGTTATAATCCTAACCTAAGACAACTTAACACCTCGGATGTAGTATTTTACAACAATCCTGGCGGGTCGGCCACTACTTGTCGGTGGGAATGTTATATACGTCTAGAACGTAATATAACCGAACCTAACCCATCTAGCCCTTCGCTGGTAATGTTATACAGAATCCCGGCCGTATTGGCCCATACCTCTCCGTGGGAAAATTATATACGTCTATAACGATATACATTCTACCCTAAGGCAATCTAACATCTCGGATGTAGTATTTTACATCATTACTCGCGGGTCGGCCCCTACTTCTCGGTCGCAACATTATATACGTCTATAACGTAACATAACCAAACCTAACCCATCTAGCGCTTCGCTGGTAATGTTTTACAGAATCTCATTCGTGTCGGACCGTACCTCTCCGTGGGAACACTATATACGTCTATAACTTTATAATCCTAACCTAAGGCAACCTAACACCTCGGATGTAGTATTCTACAACATTCCTGGCGGTTCGGCCCCTACTTCTCGGTGGGAACATTATATACGTCTATAACGTAATATAACCTCACCTAACCCTGCTAGCACTTCGCTGCTAATGTTTTACAGAATCCCGGTCGTGTCGGCCCGTACATCTCCGTGGGAACATTATATACGTCTATAACGTTATAATCCTAACCTAAGGCAACTTAACACCTCGGATGTAGTATTTTACAACATTCCTGGCGGGTCGGCCCCTACTTCTCGGTGGGAACATTATAAACGTGTATAACGTCATATAACCTAACCTAACCTATCTATCCCCACGCTGGTAATGTTTTACAGAATCCCGGTCGTGTTGGCCCGTACCTATTCGTGGGAACATTATATACGTCTATAACGTTATATATCCTAACCTAAGGCAACCTCACACCTCGGATGTAGTATTTTACGACGTTCCTGGCATGTCGGCCCCTACTTCTCGGTGGGAACATTATATGCGTCTATAACGTAATATAACCTAACCTAACAAACCGAGCCCCTGGCTGGTATTGTTTTATAGAATCCCGGCTGTGTGGGACCGTACCTCTCCATGGGAACATTATATACGTCTATAACGTTATAATCCTAACATAAGGCAACCTCACACCTCAGATGTAGTATTTTACAACGTTCCTGGCATGTCGGCCCCTACTTCTCGGTGGGAACATTATATGCGTCTATAACGTAATATAACCTAACCTAACAAACAGAGCCCCTGGCTGGTAATGTTTTATAGAATCCCGGCTGTGTGGGACCGTACCTCTCCATGGGAACATTATATACGTCTATAACGTTATAATCCTAACCTAAGGCAACGTCACACCTCGGATATAGTATTTTACAACATTCCTGGCGGGTCGGCCCCTACTTCTCGGTGGCAACATTATATACGTCTATAACGTAATATAACCTAACCTAACCCATCTAGCCCCTCGCTGGTAATGTTTTACAGAATCCCGGTCGTGTTGGTCCGTACCTATCCGTGGGAACATTATATACGTCTATAACGTTATATATCATAACCTAAGGCAACCTCACACCTCGACTGTAGTATTTTATAACGTTCCTGGCAGGTCGGCCCCTACTTCTCGGTGGGAACATTATATGCGTCTATAACGTAATATAACCTAACCTAACCAACCTAGCGCCTGGCTGGTAATGTATTACAGAATCCCGGCCCTGTGGGACCGTACCTCCCCGTGGGAACATTATATACGTCTATAACGTTAAAATCCTAACCTAAGGCAACCTAACATCTCGGATGTAGTATTTTACAACATTCCTGGCGGGTCGGCCCCCACTTCACGGTGGGAACATTATATGCGTCTATAACGTAATATAACCTAACCTAACCAACCTAGCCTCTGGCTGGTAATGTTTTGCAGAATCCCGGCCGTGTGGGACCGCACCTCTCCGTGGGAACATTATATACGTCTATAACGTTAAAATCCTAACCTAAGGCAATCTTACACCTCGGATGTAGTATTTTACAACATTCCTGGCGGGTCGGCCCCTACTTCTCGGTGGCAACATTATATACGTCTATAACGTAATATAACCTAACCTAACCCATCTAGCCCTTCGCTGGTAATGTTTTACAGAATCTCATTCGTGTCGGACCGTACCTCTCCGTGGGGACATTGGATACGTCTATAACGTTACATATCCTAACCTAAGGCAACATCACACATCGGATGCAGTATTTTACAACAATCCTGGCGGGTCGGCCACTACTTGTCGGTGGGAATGTTATATACGTCTATAACGTAATATAACCTAACCTAACCCATCTAGCCCTTCGCTGGTAATGTTTTACAGAATCTCATTCGTGTCGGACCGTACCTCTCCGTGGGGGCATTGGATACGTCTATAACGTTACATATCCTAACCTAAGGCAACATCACACCTCGGATGCAGTATTTTACAACAATCCTGGCGGGTCGGCCACTACTTGTCGGTGGGAATGTTATATACGTCTATAACGTAATATAACCGAACCTAACCCATCTAGCCCTTCGCTCGTAATGTTATACAGAATCCCGGCCGTGTTGGCCCGTACCTCTCCGTGGGAACATTATATACGTCTATAACGATATACATCCTACCCTAAGGCAATCTAACATCTCGGATGTAGTATTTTACATCATTACTCGCGGGTCGGCCCCTACTTCTCGGTGGGAACATTATATACGTCTATAACGTAATATAACCTAACCTAACCCATCTAGCCCTTCGCTGGTATTGTTTTACAGAATCTCATTCGTGTCGGACCGTACCTCTCCGTGGGGGCATTGGATACGTCTATAACGTTACATATCCTAACCTAAGGCAACATCACACCTCGGATGCAGTATTTTACAACAATCCTGGCGGGTCGGCCGCTACTTGTCGGTGGGAATGTTATATACGTCTATAACGTAATATAACCGAACCTAACCCATCTAGCCCTTCGCTGGTAATGTTATACAGAATCCCGGCCGTGTTGGCCCGTACCTCTCCGTGGGAACATTATATACGTCTATAACTATATACATCCTACCCTAAGGCAATCTAACATCTCGGATGTAGTATTTTACATCATTACTCGCGGTTCGGCCCGTACTTCTCGGTGGGAACATTATATGCGTCTATAACGTAATATAACCTAACCTAACCAACCTAGCCCCTGGCTGGTAATGTTTTACAGAATCCCGGCCCTGTGGAACCGTACCTCCCCGTGGGAACATTAAATACGTCTATAACGTTAAAATCCTAACCTAAGGCAACCTAACTTCTCGGATGTAGTATTTTACAACATTCCTGGCGGGTCGGCCCCCACTTCACGGTGGCAACATTATATACGTCTATAACGTAATATAACCGAACCTAACCCATCTAGCCCTTCGCTGGTAATGTTATACAGTATCCCGGCCGTGTTGGCCCGTACCTCTCCGTGGGAACATTATATACGTCTATAACGTTATATATCCTACCCTAAGGCAATCTAACTTCTCGGATGTAGTATTTTACATCATTACTGGCGGGTCGGCCCCTACTTCTAGGTGGGAACATTATATACGTCTATAACGTAATATAACCTAACGTAACCCATCTAGCCCCTCGCTGGTAATGCTTTACAGAATCCCGGTCGTGTTGGCCCGTACCTCTCCGTGGGAACGTTATATACGTCTATAACGTTATATATCCTAACCTACGGCAATCTAACATCTCGGATGTAGTATTTTACAACAATCCTGGCGGGTCGGCACCTACTTCTAGGTGGGAACATTATAAACGTGTATAACGTCATATAACCTAACCTAACCTATCTATCCCCACGCTGGTAATGTTTTACAGAATCCCGGTCGTGTTGGCCCGTACCTCTCCGTGGGAACATTATATACGTCTATAACGTTATATATCCTAACCTAAGGCAACCTCACACCTCGGATTTAGTATTTTACAACGTTCCTGGCAGGTCGGCCCCTACTTCTCGGTGGGAACATTATATGCGTCTATAACGTAATATAACCTAACCTAACAAACCGAGCCCCTGGCTGGTAATGTTTTATAGAATCCCGGCTGTGTGGGACCGTACCTCTCCATGGGAACATTATATACGTCTATAACGTTATAATCCTAACCTAAGGCAACGTCACACCTCGGATATAGTATTTTACAACATTCCTGGCGGGTCGGCCCCTACTTCTCGGTGGCAACATTATATACGTCTATAACGTAATATAACCTAACCTAACCCATCTAGCCACTCGCTGGTAACGTTTTACAGAATCCCGGTCGTGTTGGCCCGTACCTATCCGTGGGAACATTATATACGTCTATAACGTTATATATCATAACCTAAGGCAACCTCACACCTCGGATGTAGTATTTTATAACGTTCCTGGCAGGTCGGCCCCTACTTCTCGGTGGGAACATTATATGCGTCTATAACGTAATATAACCTAACCTAACCAACCTAGCGCCTGGCTGGTAATGTTTTACAGAATCCCGGCCCTGTGGGACCGTACCTCCCCGTGGGAACATTATATACGTCTATAACGTTAAAATCCTACCCTAAGGCAACCTAACATCTCGGATGTAGTATTTTACATCATAACTGGCGGGTCGGCACCTACTGCTCGGTGGGAACATTATATGCGTCTATAACATAATATAACCGAACCTAACCCATCTAGCTCTTCGCTGGTAATGTTATACAGTATCCCGGGCGTGTTGGCCCGTACCTCTCCGTCGGAACATTATATACGTCTATAACGTTATATATCCTAACCTAAGGCAACCTCACACCTCGGATGTAGTATTTTACAACGTTCCTGGCAGGTCGGCCCCTACTTCTCGGTGGGAACATTATATGCGTCTATAACGTAATATAACCTAACCTAACCAACCTAGCCCCTGGCTGGTAATGTTTTGCAGAATCCCGGCCGCGTGGGACCGCACCTCTCCGTGGGAACATTATATACGTCTATAACGTTATTATCCTAACCTAAGGCAACTTAACACCTCGGATGAAGTATTTTACAACATTCCTGGCTGGTCGGCCCCTACTTCATGGTGGGACCATTATATACGTCTATAACGTAATATAACCGAACCTAACCCATCTAGCCGCTCGCTGGTAATGTTTTACAGAATCCCGGTCGTGTCGGCCCGTACCTCTCCGTAGGAACGTTATATACGTCTATAACGTTATATATCCTAACCTAAGGCAATCTAACATCTCGGATGTAGTATTTTACATCATAACTGGCGGGTCGGCCCCTACTTCTCTGTGGGAACATTATATGCGTCTATAACGTAATATAACCTAACCTAACAAACCGAGCCCCTGGCTGGTAATGTTTTACAGAATCCAGGTCGTGTTGGCCCGTACCTATCCGTGGGAACATTATATACGTCTATAACGTTATATATCCTAACCTAAGGCAATCTAACATCTCGGATGTAGTATTTTACATCATAACTGGCGGGTCGGCCCCTACTTCTCTGTGGGAACATTATATGCGTCTATAACGTAATATAACCTAACCTAACCAACCTAGCCCCTGGCTGGTAATGTTTTGCAGAATCCCGGCCGCGTGGGACTGCACCTCTCCGTGGGAACATTATATACGTCTATAACGTTAAAATCCTAACCTAAGGCAACCTAACATCTCGGATGTAGTATTTTACAACATTCCTGGCGGGTCGGCCCCCACTTCACGGTGGCAACATTATATACGTCTATAACGTAATATAACCTAACCTAACCCATCTAGCCCCTCGCTGGTAATGTTTTACAGAATCCTGGTCGTGTTGGCCCGTTCCTATCCGTGGGAACATTATATACGTCTATAACGTTATATATCATAGCCTAAGGCAAACTCACACCTCGGATGTAGTATTTTATAACGTTCCTGGCAGGTCGGCCCCTACTTCTCGGTGGGAACATTATATGCGTCTATAACGTAATATAACCTAACCTAACCAACCTAGCGCCTGGCTGGTAATGTTTTACAGAATCCCGGCCCTGTGGGACCGTACCTCCCCGTGGGAACATTATATACGTCTATAACGTTAAAATCCTAACCTAAGGCAACCTAACATCTCGGATGTAGTATTTTACATCATAACTGGCGGGTCGGCCCCTACTTCTCGGTGGGAACATTATATGCGTCTATAACGTAATATAACCTAACCTAACCAACCTAGCCCCTGGCTGGTAATGTTTTGCAGAATCCCGGCCGTGTGGGACCGCACCTCTCCGTGGGAACATTATATACGTCTATAACGTTAAAATCCTAACCTAAGGCAATCTTACACCTCGGATGTAGTATTTTACAACATTCCTGGCGGGTCGGCCCCTACTTCTAGGTGGGAACATTATATACGTCTATAACGTAATACAACCTAACCTAACCAATCTAGCCCCTCGCTGGGAATGTTTTACAGAATCCCGGTCGTGTCGGCTCGTACCTCTCCGTGGGAACGTCATATTCGTCTATAACGTTATATATCCTAACCTAAGGCAACATCACACCTCGGATGTAGTATTTTACAACAATCCTGGCGGGTCGGCACCTACTTCTAGGTGGGAACATTATAAACGTGTATAACGTCATATAACCTAACCTAACCTATCTATCCCCACGCTGGTAATGTTTTACAGAATCCCGGTCGTGTTGGCCCGTACCTATCCGTGGGAACATTATATACGTCTATAACGTTATATATCCTAACCTAAGGCAATCTAACATCTCGGATGTAGTATTTTACATCATAACTGGCGGGTCGGCCCCTACTTCTCTGTGGGAACATTATATGCGTCTATAACGTAATATAACCTAACCTAACCAACCTAGCCCCTGGCTGGTAATGTTTTACAGAATCCCGGCCCTGTGGGACCGTACCTCCCCGTAGGAACATTATATACGTCTATAACGTTAAAATCCTAACCTAAGGCAACCTAACATCTCGGATGTAGTATTTTACAACATTGCTGGCGGGTCGGCCCCCACTTCACGGTGGCAACATTATATACGTCTATAACGTAATATAACCGAACCTAACCCATCTAGCCCTTCGCTGGTAATGTTATACAGTATCCCGGCCGTGTTGGCCCGTACATCTCCTTGGAAACATTATATACGTCTATAACGTTATATATCCTACCCTAAGGCAATCTAACTCCTCGGATGTAGTATTTTACATCATTACTGGCGGGTCGGCCCCTACTTCTAGGTGGGAACATTATATACGTCTATAACGTAATATAACCTAACCTAAGGCAATCTAACATCTCGGATGTAGTATTTTACATCATAACTGACGGGTCGGCCCCTACTTCTCTGTGGGAACATTATATGCGTCTATAACGTAATATAACCTAACCTAACAAACCGAGCCCCTGGCTGGTAATGTTTTACAGAATCCAGGTCGTGTTGGCCCGTACCTATCCGTGGGAACATTATATACGTGTATAACATTATAATCCTAACCTAAGGCAACCTAACATCTCGGATGTAGTATTTTACAACATTGCTGGCGGGTCGGCCCCCACTTCACGGTGGCAAAATTATATACGTCTATAACGTAATATAACCGAACCTAACCCATCTAGCCCTTCGCTGGTAATGTTATACAGTATCCCGGCCGTGTTGGCCCGTACCTCTCCTTGGGAACATTATATACGTCTATAACGTTATATATCCTACCCTAAGGCAATCTAACTCCTCGGATGTAGTATTTTACATCATTACTGGCGGGTCGGCCCCTACTTCTAGGTGGGAACATTATATACGTCTATAACGTAATATAACCTAACCTAAGGCAATCTAACATCTCGGATGTAGTATTTTACTTCATAACTGACGGGTCGGCCCCTACTTCTCTGTGGGAACATTATATGCGTCTATAACGTAATATAACCTAACCTAACAAACCGAGCCCCTGGCTGGTAATGTTTTACAGAATCCAGGTCGTGTTGGCCCGTACCTATCCGTGGGAACATTATATACGTCTATAACGTTAAAATCCTAACCTAAGGCAACCTAACATCTCGGATGTAGTATTTTACAACATTACTGGCAGGTCGGCCCCTACTTCTCGGTGGGAACATTATATGCGTCTATAACGTAATATAACCTAACCTAACCAACCTAGCGCCTGGCTGGTAATGTTTTACAGAATCCCGGCCCTGTGGGACCGTACCTCCCCGTGGGAACATTATATACGTCTATAACGTTAAAATCCTACCCTAAGGCAACCTAACATCTCGGATGTAGTATTTTACATCATAACTGGCGGGTCGGCACCTACTGCTCGGTGGGAACATTATATGCGTCTATAACGTAATATAACCGAACCTAACCCATCTAGCCCTTCGCTGGTAATGTTATACAGTATCCCGGGCGTGTTGGCCCGTACCTCTCCGTCGGAACATTATATACGTCTATAACGTTATATATCCTAACCTACGGCAATCTAACATCTCGGATGTAGTATTTTACAACAATCCTGGCGGGTCGGCACCTACTTCTAGGTGGGAACATTATAAACGTGTATAACGTCATATAACCTAACCTAACCTATCTATCCCCACGCTGGTAATGTTTTACAGAATCCCGGTCGTGTTGGCCCGTACCTCTCCGTGGGAACATTATATACGTCTATAACGTTATATATCCTAACCTAAGGCAACCTCACACCTCGGATTTAGTATTTTACAACGTTCCTGGCAGGTCGGCCCCTACTTCTCGGTGGGAACATTATATGCGTCTATAACGTAATATAACCTAACCTAACAAACCGAGCCCCTGGCTGGTAATGTTTTATAGAATCCCGGCTGTGTGGGACCGTACCTCTCCATGGGAACATTATATACGTCTATAACGTTATAATCCTAACCTAAGGCAACGTCACACCTCGGATATAGTATTTTACAACATTCCTGGCGGGTCGGCCCCTACTTCTCGGTGGCAACATTATATACGTCTATAACGTAATATAACCTAACCTAACCCATCTAGCCACTCGCTGGTAACGTTTTACAGAATCCCGGTCGTGTTGGCCCGTACCTATCCGTGGGAACATTATATACGTCTATAACGTTATATATCATAACCTAAGGCAACCTCACACCTCGGATGTAGTATTTTATAACGTTCCTGGCAGGTCGGCCCCTACTTCTCGGTGGGAACATTATATGCGTCTATAACGTAATATAACCTAACCTAACCAACCTAGCGCCTGGCTGGTAATGTTTTACAGAATCCCGGCCCTGTGGGACCGTACCTCCCCGTGGGAACATTATATACGTCTATAACGTTAAAATCCTACCCTAAGGCAACCTAACATCTCGGATGTAGTATTTTACATCATAACTGGCGGGTCGGCACCTACTGCTCGGTGGGAACATTATATGCGTCTATAACGTAATATAACCGAACCTAACCCATCTAGCTCTTCGCTGGTAATGTTATACAGTATCCCGGGCGTGTTGGCCCGTACCTCTCCGTCGGAACATTATATACGTCTATAACGTTATATATCCTAACCTAAGGCAACCTCACACCTCGGATGTAGTATTTTACAACGTTCCTGGCAGGTCGGCCCCTACTTCTCGGTGGGAACATTATATGCGTCTATAACGTAATATGACCTAACCTAACCAACCTAGCCCCTGGCTGGTAATGTTTTGCAGAATCCCGGCCGCGTGGGACCGCACCTCTCCGTGGGAACATTATATACGTCTATAACGTTATTATCCTAACCTAAGGCAACTTAACACCTCGGATGAAGTATTTTACAACATTCCTGGCTGGTCGGCCCCTACTTCATGGTGGGACCATTATATACGTCTATAACGTAATATAACCGAACCTAACCCATCTAGCCGCTCGCTGGTAATGTTTTACAGAATCCCGGTCGTGTCGGCCCGTACCTCTCCGTAGGAACGTTATATACGTCTATAACGTTATATATCCTAACCTAAGGCAATCTAACATCTCGGATGTAGTATTTTACATCATAACTGGCGGGTCGGCCCCTACTTCTCTGTGGGAACATTATATGCGTCTATAACGTAATATAACCTAACCTAACCAACCTAGCCCCTGGCTGGTAATGTTTTACAGAATCCCGGCCCTGTGGGACCGTACCTCCCCGTAGGAACATTATATACGTCTATAACGTTAAAATCCTAACCTAAGGCAACCTAACATCTCGGATGTAGTATTTTACAACATTGCTGGCGGGTCGGCCCCCACTTCACGGTGGCAACATTATATACGTCTATAACGTAATATAACCGAACCTAACCCATCTAGCCCTTCGCTGGTAATGTTATACAGTATCCCGGCCGTGTTGGCCCGTACCTCTCCTTGGGAACATTATACACGTCTATAACGTTATATATCCTACCCTAAGGCAATCTAACTCCTCGGATGTAGTATTTTACATCATTACTGGCGGGTCGGCCCCTACTTCTAGGTGGGAACATTATATACGTCTATAACGTAATATAACCTAACCTAAGGCAATCTAACATCTCGGATGTAGTATTTTACATCATAACTGACGGGTCGGCCCCTACTTCTCTGTGGGAACATTATATGCGTCTATAACGTAATATAACCTAACCTAACAAACCGAGCCCCTGGCTGGTAATGTTTTACAGAATCCAGGTCGTGTTGGCCCGTACCTATCCGTGGGAACATTATATACGTCTATAACGTTATATATCCTAACCTAAGGCAATCTAACATCTCGGATGTAGTATTTTACATCATAACTGGCGGGTCGGCCCCTACTTCTCTGTGGGAACATTATATGCGTCTATAACGTAATATAACCTAACCTAACCAACCTAGCCCCTGGCTGGTAATGTTTTGCAGAATCCCGGCCGCGTGGGACTGCACCTCTCCGTGGGAACATTATATACGTCTATAACGTTAAAATCCTAACCTAAGGCAACCTAACATCTCGGATGTAGTATTTTACAACATTCCTGGCGGGTCGGCCCCCACTTCACGGTGGCAACATTATATACGTCTATAACGTAATATAACCTAACCTAACCCATCTAGCCCCTCGCTGGTAATGTTTTACAGAATCCTGGTCGTGTTGGCCCGTTCCTATCCGTGGGAACATTATATACGTCTATAACGTTATATATCATAGCCTAAGGCAAACTCACACCTCGGATGTAGTATTTTATAACGTTCCTGGCAGGTCGGCCCCTACTTCTCGGTGGGAACATTATATGCGTCTATAACGTAATATAACCTAACCTAACCAACCTAGCGCCTGGCTGGTAATGTTTTACAGAATCCCGGCCCTGTGGGACCGTACCTCCCCGTGGGAACATTATATACGTCTATAACGTTAAAATCCTAACCTAAGGCAACCTAACATCTCGGATGTAGTATTTTACATCATAACTGGCGGGTCGGCCCCTACTTCTCGGTGGGAACATTATATGCGTCTATAACGTAATATAACCTAACCTAACCAACCTAGCCCCTGGCTGGTAATGTTTTGCAGAATCCCGGCCGTGTGGGACCGCACCTCTCCGTGGGAACATTATATACGTCTATAACGTTAAAATCCTAACCTAAGGCAATCTTACACCTCGGATGTAGTATTTTACAACATTCCTGGCGGGTCGGCCCCTACTTCTAGGTGGGAACATTATATACGTCTATAACGTAATACAACCTAACCTAACCAATCTAGCCCCTCGCTGGGAATGTTTTACAGAATCCCGGTCGTGTCGGCTCGTACCTCTCCGTGGGAACGTCATATTCGTCTATAACGTTATATATCCTAACCTAAGGCAACATCACACCTCGGATGTAGTATTTTACAACAATCCTGGCGGGTCGGCACCTACTTCTAGGTGGGAACATTATAAACGTGTATAACGTCATATAACCTAACCTAACCTATCTATCCCCACGCTGGTAATGTTTTACAGAATCCCGGTCGTGTTGGCCCGTACCTATCCGTGGGAACATTATATACGTCTATAACGTTATATATCCTAACCTAAGGCAATCTAACATCTCGGATGTAGTATTTTACATCATAACTGGCGGGTCGGCCCCTACTTCTCTGTGGGAACATTATATGCGTCTATAACGTAATATAACCTAACCTAACCAACCTAGCCCCTGGCTGGTAATGTTTTACAGAATCCCGGCCCTGTGGGACCGTACCTCCCCGTAGGAACATTATATACGTCTATAACGTTAAAATCCTAACCTAAGGCAACCTAACATCTCGGATGTAGTATTTTACAACATTGCTGGCGGGTCGGCCCCCACTTCACGGTGGCAACATTATATACGTCTATAACGTAATATAACCGAACCTAACCCATCTAGCCCTTCGCTGGTAATGTTATACAGTATCCCGGCCGTGTTGGCCCGTACATCTCCTTGGAAACATTATATACGTCTATAACGTTATATATCCTACCCTAAGGCAATCTAACTCCTCGGATGTAGTATTTTACATCATTACTGGCGGGTCGGCCCCTACTTCTAGGTGGGAACATTATATACGTCTATAACGTAATATAACCTAACCTAAGGCAATCTAACATCTCGGATGTAGTATTTTACATCATAACTGACGGGTCGGCCCCTACTTCTCTGTGGGAACATTATATGCGTCTATAACGTAATATAACCTAACCTAACAAACCGAGCCCCTGGCTGGTAATGTTTTACAGAATCCAGGTCGTGTTGGCCCGTACCTATCCGTGGGAACATTATATACGTGTATAACATTATAATCCTAACCTAAGGCAACCTAACATCTCGGATGTAGTATTTTACAACATTGCTGGCGGGTCGGCCCCCACTTCACGGTGGCAAAATTATATACGTCTATAACGTAATATAACCGAACCTAACCCATCTAGCCCTTCGCTGGTAATGTTATACAGTATCCCGGCCGTGTTGGCCCGTACCTCTCCTTGGGAACATTATATACGTCTATAACGTTATATATCCTACCCTAAGGCAATCTAACTCCTCGGATGTAGTATTTTACATCATTACTGGCGGGTCGGCCCCTACTTCTAGGTGGGAACATTATATACGTCTATAACGTAATATAACCTAACCTAAGGCAATCTAACATCTCGGATGTAGTATTTTACTTCATAACTGACGGGTCGGCCCCTACTTCTCTGTGGGAACATTATATGCGTCTATAACGTAATATAACCTAACCTAACAAACCGAGCCCCTGGCTGGTAATGTTTTACAGAATCCAGGTCGTGTTGGCCCGTACCTATCCGTGGGAACATTATATACGTCTATAACGTTAAAATCCTAACCTAAGGCAACCTAACATCTCGGATGTAGTATTTTACAACATTACTGGCAGGTCGGCCCCTACTTCTCGGTGGGAACATTATATGCGTCTATAACGTAATATAACCTAACCTAACCAACCTAGCGCCTGGCTGGTAATGTTTTACAGAATCCCGGCCCTGTGGGACCGTACCTCCCCGTGGGAACATTATATACGTCTATAACGTTAAAATCCTACCCTAAGGCAACCTAACATCTCGGATGTAGTATTTTACATCATAACTGGCGGGTCGGCACCTACTGCTCGGTGGGAACATTATATGCGTCTATAACGTAATATAACCGAACCTAACCCATCTAGCCCTTCGCTGGTAATGTTATACAGTATCCCGGGCGTGTTGGCCCGTACCTCTCCGTCGGAACATTATATACGTCTATAACGTTATATATCCTAACCTAAGGCAACCTCACACCTCGGATGTAGTATTTTACAACGTTCCTGGCAGGTCGGCCCCTACTTCTCGGTGGGAACATTATATGCGTCTATAACGTAATATAACCTAACCTAACCCATCTAGCCGCTCGCTGCTAATGTTTTACAGAATCCCGGTCGTGTTGGCCCGTACCTATCCGTGGGAACATTATATACGTCTATAACGTTATATATCATAACCTAAGGCAACCTCACACCTCGGATGTAGTATTTTACAACGTTCCTGGCAGGTCGGCCCCTACTTCTCGGTGGAAACATTATATGCGTCTATAACGTAATATAACCTAACCTAACCAACCTAGCCACTGGCTGGTAATGTTTTGCAGAATCCCGGCCGTGTGGGACCGTACCTCTCCGTGGGAACATTATATACGTGTATAACGTTATAATCCTAACCTAAGGCAACCTCACACATCGGATGTAGTATTTTACAACATTCCTGGCGGGTCGGCCCCTACTTCTAGGTGGGAACATTATATACGTCTATAACGTAATATAACCTAACGTAACCCATCTAGCCCCTCGCTGGTAATGTTTTACAGAATCCCGGTCGTGTTGGCCCGTACCTCTCCGTGGGAACGTTATATACGTCTACAACGTTATATATCCTAACCTAAGGCAACCTCACACCTCGGAGGTAGTATTTTACAACGTTCCTGGCAGGTCGGCCCCTACTTCTCGGTGGGAACATTATATGCGTCTATAACGTAATATAACCTAACCTAACAAACCGAGCCCCTGGCTGGTAATGTTTTATAGAATCCCGGCTGTGTGGGACCGTACCTCTCCATGGGAACATTATATACGTCTATAACGTTATAATCCTAACCTAAGGCAACGTCACACCTCGGATATAGTATTTTACAACATTCCTGGCGGGTCGGCCCCTACTTCTCGGTGGCAACATTATATACGTCTATAACGTAATATAACCTAACCTAACCCATCTAGCCCCTCGCTGGTAATGTTTTACAGAATCCCGGTCGTGTTGGCCCGTACCTATCCGTGGGAACATTATATACGTCTATAACGTTATATATCATAACCTAAGGCAACCTCACACCTCGGATGTAGTATTTTATAACGTTCCTGGGAGGTCGGCCCCTACTTCTCGGTGGGAACATTATATGCGTCTATAACGTAATATAACCTAACCTAACCAACCTAGCGCCTGGCTGGTAATGTTTTACAGAATCCCGGCCCTGTGGGACCGTACCTCCCCGTGGGAACATTATATACGTCTATAACGTTAAAATCCTACCCTAAGGCAACCTAACATCTCGGATGTAGTATTTTACATCATAACTGGCGGGTCGGCACCTACTTCTCGGTGGGAACATTATATGCGTCTATAACGTAATATAACCGAACCTAACCCATCTAGCCCTTCGCTGGTAATGTTATACAGTATCCCGGGCGTGTTGGCCCGTACCTCTCCGTCGGAACATTATATACGTCTATAACGTTATATATCCTAACCTAAGGCAACCTCACACCTCGGATGTAGTATTTTGCAACGTTCCTGGCAGGTCGGCCCCTACTTCTCGGTGGGAACATTATATGCGTCTATAACGTAATATAACCTAACCTAACCAACCTAGCCCCTGGCTGGTAATGTTTTGCAGAATCCCGGCCGCGTGGGACCGCACCTCTCCGTGGGAACATTATATACGTCTATAACGTTATTATCCTAACCTAAGGCAACTTAACACCTCGGATGAAGTATTTTACAACATTCCTGGCTGGTCGGCCCCTACTTCATGGTGGGACCATTATATACGTCTATAACGTAATATAACCGAACCTAACCCACCTAGCCGCTCGCTGGTAATGTTTTACAGAATCCCGGTCGTGTCGGCCCGTACCTCTCCGTAGGAACGTTATATACGTCTATAACGTTATATATCCTAACCTAACGCAACATCACACCTCGGATGTAGTATTTTACAACTATCCAGGCGGGTCGGCACCTACTTCTAGGTGGGAACATTATAAACGTGTAGAACGTCATATAACCTAACCTAACCTATCTATCCCCACGCTGGTAATGTTTTACAGAATCCCGGTCGTGTTGGCCCGTACCTATCCGTGGGAACATTATATACGTCTATAACGTTATATATCCTAACCTAAGGCAATCTAACGTCTCGGATGTAGTATTTTACATCATAACTGGCGGGTCGGCCCCTACTTCTCTATGGGAACATTATATGCGTCTATAACGTAATATAACCTAACCTAACCAACCTAGCCCCTGGCTGGTAATGTTTTGCAGAATCCCGGCCGCGTGGGACCGCACCTCTCCGTGGGAACATTATATACGTCTATAACGTTATAATCCTAACCTAAGGCAACTTAACACCTCCGATGTAGTATTTTACATCATAACTGGCGGGTCGGCCCCTACTTCTCTGTGGGAACATTATATGCGTCTATAACGTAATATAACCTAACCTAACCAACCTAGCCCCTGGCTGGTAATGTTTTGCAGAATCCCGGCCGCGTGGGACTGCACCTCTCCGTGGGAACATTATATACGTCTATAACGTTAAAATCCTAACCTAAGGCAACCTAACATCTCGGATGTAGTATTTTACAACATTCCTGGCGGGTCGGCCCCCACTTCACGGTGGCAACATTATATACGTCTATAACGTAATATAACCTAACCTAACCCATCTAGCCCCTCGCTGGTAATGTTTTACAGAATCCTGGTCGTGTTGGCCCGTTCCTATCCGTGGGAACATTATATACGTCTATAACGTTATATATCATAGCCTAAGGCAAACTCACACCTCGGATGTAGTATTTTATAACGTTCCTGGCAGGTCGGCCCCTACTTCTCGGTGGGAACATTATATGCGTCTATAACGTAATATAACCTAACCTAACCAACCTAGCGCCTGGCTGGTAATGTTTTACAGAATCCCGGCCCTGTGGGACCGTACCTCCCCGTGGGAACATTATATACGTCTATAACGTTAAAATCCTAACCTAAGGCAACCTAACATCTCGGATGTAGTATTTTACATCATAACTGGCGGGTCGGCCCCTACTTCTCGGTGGGAACATTATATGCGTCTATAACGTAATATAACCTAACCTAACCAACCTAGCCCCTGGCTGGTAATGTTTTGCAGAATCCCGGCCGTGTGGGACCGCACCTCTCCGTGGGAACATTATATACGTCTATAACGTTAAAATCCTAACCTAAGGCAATCTTACACCTCGGATGTAGTATTTTACAACATTCCTGGCGGGTCGGCCCCTACTTCTAGGTGGGAACATTATATACGTCTATAACGTAATACAACCTAACCTAACCAATCTAGCCCCTCGCTGGGAATGTTTTACAGAATCCCGGTCGTGTCGGCTCGTACCTCTCCGTGGGAACGTCATATTCGTCTATAACGTTATATATCCTAACCTAAGGCAACATCACACCTCGGATGTAGTATTTTACAACAATCCTGGCGGGTCGGCACCTACTTCTAGGTGGGAACATTATAAACGTGTATAACGTCATATAACCTAACCTAACCTATCTATCCCCACGCTGGTAATGTTTTACAGAATCCCGGTCGTGTTGGCCCGTACCTATCCGTGGGAACATTATATACGTCTATAACGTTATATATCCTAACCTAAGGCAATCTAACATCTCGGATGTAGTATTTTACATCATAACTGGCGGGTCGGCCCCTACTTCTCTGTGGGAACATTATATGCGTCTATAACGTAATATAACCTAACCTAACCAACCTAGCCCCTGGCTGGTAATGTTTTACAGAATCCCGGCCCTGTGGGACCGTACCTCCCCGTAGGAACATTATATACGTCTATAACGTTAAAATCCTAACCTAAGGCAACCTAACATCTCGGATGTAGTATTTTACAACATTGCTGGCGGGTCGGCCCCCACTTCACGGTGGCAACATTATATACGTCTATAACGTAATATAACCGAACCTAACCCATCTAGCCCTTCGCTGGTAATGTTATACAGTATCCCGGCCGTGTTGGCCCGTACATCTCCTTGGAAACATTATATACGTCTATAACGTTATATATCCTACCCTAAGGCAATCTAACTCCTCGGATGTAGTATTTTACATCATTACTGGCGGGTCGGCCCCTACTTCTAGGTGGGAACATTATATACGTCTATAACGTAATATAACCTAACCTAAGGCAATCTAACATCTCGGATGTAGTATTTTACATCATAACTGACGGGTCGGCCCCTACTTCTCTGTGGGAACATTATATGCGTCTATAACGTAATATAACCTAACCTAACAAACCGAGCCCCTGGCTGGTAATGTTTTACAGAATCCAGGTCGTGTTGGCCCGTACCTATCCGTGGGAACATTATATACGTGTATAACATTATAATCCTAACCTAAGGCAACCTAACATCTCGGATGTAGTATTTTACAACATTGCTGGCGGGTCGGCCCCCACTTCACGGTGGCAAAATTATATACGTCTATAACGTAATATAACCGAACCTAACCCATCTAGCCCTTCGCTGGTAATGTTATACAGTATCCCGGCCGTGTTGGCCCGTACCTCTCCTTGGGAACATTATATACGTCTATAACGTTATATATCCTACCCTAAGGCAATCTAACTCCTCGGATGTAGTATTTTACATCATTACTGGCGGGTCGGCCCCTACTTCTAGGTGGGAACATTATATACGTCTATAACGTAATATAACCTAACCTAAGGCAATCTAACATCTCGGATGTAGTATTTTACTTCATAACTGACGGGTCGGCCCCTACTTCTCTGTGGGAACATTATATGCGTCTATAACGTAATATAACCTAACCTAACAAACCGAGCCCCTGGCTGGTAATGTTTTACAGAATCCAGGTCGTGTTGGCCCGTACCTATCCGTGGGAACATTATATACGTCTATAACGTTAAAATCCTAACCTAAGGCAACCTAACATCTCGGATGTAGTATTTTACAACATTACTGGCAGGTCGGCCCCTACTTCTCGGTGGGAACATTATATGCGTCTATAACGTAATATAACCTAACCTAACCAACCTAGCGCCTGGCTGGTAATGTTTTACAGAATCCCGGCCCTGTGGGACCGTACCTCCCCGTGGGAACATTATATACGTCTATAACGTTAAAATCCTACCCTAAGGCAACCTAACATCTCGGATGTAGTATTTTACATCATAACTGGCGGGTCGGCACCTACTGCTCGGTGGGAACATTATATGCGTCTATAACGTAATATAACCGAACCTAACCCATCTAGCCCTTCGCTGGTAATGTTATACAGTATCCCGGGCGTGTTGGCCCGTACCTCTCCGTCGGAACATTATATACGTCTATAACGTTATATATCCTAACCTAAGGCAACCTCACACCTCGGATGTAGTATTTTACAACGTTCCTGGCAGGTCGGCCCCTACTTCTCGGTGGGAACATTATATGCGTCTATAACGTAATATAACCTAACCTAACCCATCTAGCCGCTCGCTGCTAATGTTTTACAGAATCCCGGTCGTGTTG
Source organism: Xylocopa violacea (assembly GCA_963969225.1). NCBI lineage: Eukaryota > Metazoa > Arthropoda > Insecta > Hymenoptera > Apidae > Xylocopa > Xylocopa violacea. The sequence continues at coordinate 13,246,649 of CAXAJV010000008.1, read as the reverse complement.
GCCCGTACCTATCCGTGGGAACATTATATACGTCTATAACGTTATATATCATAACCTAAGGCAACCTCACACCTCGGATGTAGTATTTTACAACGTTCCTGGCAGGTCGGCCCCTACTTCTCGGTGGAAACATTATATGCGTCTATAACGTAATATAACCTAACCTAACCAACCTAGCCACTGGCTGGTAATGTTTTGCAGAATCCCGGCCGTGTGGGACCGTACCTCTCCGTGGGAACATTATATACGTGTATAACGTTATAATCCTAACCTAAGGCAACCTCACACATCGGATGTAGTATTTTACAACATTCCTGGCGGGTCGGCCCCTACTTCTAGGTGGGAACATTATATACGTCTATAACGTAATATAACCTAACGTAACCCATCTAGCCCCTCGCTGGTAATGTTTTACAGAATCCCGGTCGTGTTGGCCCGTACCTCTCCGTGGGAACGTTATATACGTCTACAACGTTATATATCCTAACCTAAGGCAACCTCACACCTCGGAGGTAGTATTTTACAACGTTCCTGGCAGGTCGGCCCCTACTTCTCGGTGGGAACATTATATGCGTCTATAACGTAATATAACCTAACCTAACAAACCGAGCCCCTGGCTGGTAATGTTTTATAGAATCCCGGCTGTGTGGGACCGTACCTCTCCATGGGAACATTATATACGTCTATAACGTTATAATCCTAACCTAAGGCAACGTCACACCTCGGATATAGTATTTTACAACATTCCTGGCGGGTCGGCCCCTACTTCTCGGTGGCAACATTATATACGTCTATAACGTAATATAACCTAACCTAACCCATCTAGCCCCTCGCTGGTAATGTTTTACAGAATCCCGGTCGTGTTGGCCCGTACCTATCCGTGGGAACATTATATACGTCTATAACGTTATATATCATAACCTAAGGCAACCTCACACCTCGGATGTAGTATTTTATAACGTTCCTGGGAGGTCGGCCCCTACTTCTCGGTGGGAACATTATATGCGTCTATAACGTAATATAACCTAACCTAACCAACCTAGCGCCTGGCTGGTAATGTTTTACAGAATCCCGGCCCTGTGGGACCGTACCTCCCCGTGGGAACATTATATACGTCTATAACGTTAAAATCCTACCCTAAGGCAACCTAACATCTCGGATGTAGTATTTTACATCATAACTGGCGGGTCGGCACCTACTTCTCGGTGGGAACATTATATGCGTCTATAACGTAATATAACCGAACCTAACCCATCTAGCCCTTCGCTGGTAATGTTATACAGTATCCCGGGCGTGTTGGCCCGTACCTCTCCGTCGGAACATTATATACGTCTATAACGTTATATATCCTAACCTAAGGCAACCTCACACCTCGGATGTAGTATTTTGCAACGTTCCTGGCAGGTCGGCCCCTACTTCTCGGTGGGAACATTATATGCGTCTATAACGTAATATAACCTAACCTAACCAACCTAGCCCCTGGCTGGTAATGTTTTGCAGAATCCCGGCCGCGTGGGACCGCACCTCTCCGTGGGAACATTATATACGTCTATAACGTTATTATCCTAACCTAAGGCAACTTAACACCTCGGATGAAGTATTTTACAACATTCCTGGCTGGTCGGCCCCTACTTCATGGTGGGACCATTATATACGTCTATAACGTAATATAACCGAACCTAACCCACCTAGCCGCTCGCTGGTAATGTTTTACAGAATCCCGGTCGTGTCGGCCCGTACCTCTCCGTAGGAACGTTATATACGTCTATAACGTTATATATCCTAACCTAACGCAACATCACACCTCGGATGTAGTATTTTACAACTATCCAGGCGGGTCGGCACCTACTTCTAGGTGGGAACATTATAAACGTGTAGAACGTCATATAACCTAACCTAACCTATCTATCCCCACGCTGGTAATGTTTTACAGAATCCCGGTCGTGTTGGCCCGTACCTATCCGTGGGAACATTATATACGTCTATAACGTTATATATCCTAACCTAAGGCAATCTAACGTCTCGGATGTAGTATTTTACATCATAACTGGCGGGTCGGCCCCTACTTCTCTATGGGAACATTATATGCGTCTATAACGTAATATAACCTAACCTAACCAACCTAGCCCCTGGCTGGTAATGTTTTGCAGAATCCCGGCCGCGTGGGACCGCACCTCTCCGTGGGAACATTATATACGTCTATAACGTTATAATCCTAACCTAAGGCAACTTAACACCTCCGATGTAGTATTTTACAACATTCCTGGCGGGTCGGCACCTACTTCTAGGTGGGAACATTATAAACGTGTATAACGTCATATAACCTAACCTAACCTATCTATCCCCACGCTGGTAATGTTTTACAGAATCCCGGTCGTGTTGGCCCGTACCTATCCGTGGGAACATTATATACGTCTATAACGTTATATATCCTAACCTAAGGCAATCTAACATCTCGGATATAGTATTTTACATCATAACTGGCGGGTCGGCCCCTACTTCTCTATGGGAATATTATATGCGTCTATAACGTAATATAACCTAACCTAACCAACCTAGCCCCTGGCTGGTAATGTTTTGCAGAATCCCGGCCGCGTGGGACCGCACCTCTCCGTGGGAACATTATATACGTCTATAACGTTATAATCCTAACCTAAGGCAACTTAACACCTCCGATGTAGTATTTTACAACATTCCTGGCTGGTCGGTCCCTACTTCTCGGTGGGAACATTATATGCGTCTATAACGTAATATAACCTAACCTAATCAACCTAGCCCCTGGCTGGTAATGTGTTACAGAATCCCGGTCGTGTCGGTCCGTACCTCTCCGTTTGAACGTTATATACGTCTATAACGTTATATATCCTAACCTAAGGCAACATCACACCTCGGATGTAGTATTTTACAACAATCCTGGCGGGTCGGCACGTACTTCTAGGTGGGAACATTATAAACGTGTATAACGTCATATAACCTAACCTAACCTATCTATCCCCACGCTGGGAATGTTTTGTAGAATCCCGTTCGTGTAGCCCCGTACGTCTCGGTGGGAACATTATATACTTCTATAACGTTACATATCCTAACCTAAGGCAGCCGAACATTTCGGATTTAGTATTTTACCACAATCCTCGCGGTTCGGACCCTACTTCTCGGTGGGGAGGTTATGTACTTCTATAACGTAATATAACCTAACCTAACCCATCTAGCCGCTCGCTACTAATGTTTTACAGAATCCCGGTCGTGTTAGCCCGTACCTATCCGTGGGATCATTATATACGTCTATAACGTTATAATCCTATCCTAAGGCAACCTAACACCTCGGATGTAGTATTTTACAACATTCCTGGCAGGTCGGCCCCTACTTCTAGGTGGGAACATTATATACGTCTATAACGTAACATAACCTAACCTAACCAATCTAGCCCCTCGCTGGGAATGTTTTACAGAATCCCGGTCGTGTCGGCCCGTACCTCTCCATGGGAACGTCATATACGTCTATAACGTTATATATCCTAACCTAAGGCAACATCACACCTCGGATGTAGTATTTTACAACAATCCTGGCGGGTCGGCACCTACTTCTAGGTGGGAACATTATAAACGTGTATAACGTCATATAACCTAACCTAACCTATCTATCCCCTCGCTGGTAATGTTTTACAGAATCCCGGTCGTGTTGGCCCGTACCTATCCGTGGGAACATTATATACTTCTATAACGTTACATAACCTAACCTAAGGCAGCCGAACATTTCGGATTTAGTATTTTACCACAATCCTCGCGGTTCGGACCCTACCTCTCGGTGGGGAGGTTATGTACTTCTATAACGTAATATAACCTAACCTAACCCATCTAGCCGCTCGCTACTAATGTTTTACAGAATCCCGGTCGTGTTGGACTGTACCTCTCCGTGGGAACATTATATACGTCTATAACGTTATAATCCTAACCTAAGGCAACTTAACACCTCGGATGTAGTATTTTACAACATTCCTGGCTGGTCGGCCCCTACTTCTCGGTGGGAACATTATATACGTCTATAACGTAATATAACCGAACCTAACCCATCTAGCCCTTCGCTGGTAATGTTATACAGAATCCCGGCCGTGTTGGACTGTACCTCTCCGTGGGAACATTATATACGTCTATAACGTTGTATATCCTACCCTAAGGCAATCTAACATCTCGGATGTAGTATTTTACATCATTACTGGCGGGACGGCCCCTACTTCTAGGTGGGAACATTATATACGTCTATAACGTAATATAACCTAACCTAACCCATCTAGCCCCTCGCTGGGAATGTTTTACAGAATCCCGGTCGTGTCAGCCCGTACCTCTCCGTGGGAACGTCATATACGTCTATAACGTTATATATCCTATCCTAAGGCAACCTAACATCTCGGATGTAGTATTTTACAACATTCCTGGCAGGTCGGCCCCTACTTCTAGGTGGGAACATTATATACGTCTATAACGTAATATAACCTAAACTAACCAATCTAGCCCCTCGCTGGGAATGTTTTACAGAATCCCGGTCGTGTCGGCCCGTACCTCTCCGTGGGAACGTCATATACGTCTATAACGTTATATATCCTAACCTAAGGCAACATCACACCTCGGATGTAGTATTTTACAACAATCCTGGCGGGTCGGCACCTACTTCTAGGTGGGAACATTATAAACGTGTATAACGTCATATAAACTAACCTAACCGATCTATCCCCACGCTGGTAATGTTTTACAGAATCCCGGTCGTGTTGGCCCGTACCTATCCGTGGGAACATTATATACGTCTATAACGTTATATATCCTAACCTAAGGCAATCTAACATCTCGGATGTAGTATTTTACATCATAACTGGCGGGTCGGCCCCTACTTCTCTGTGGGAACATTATATGCGTCTATAACGTAATATAACCTAACCTAACAAACCGAGCCCCTGGCTGGTAATGTTTTACAGAATCCAGGTCGTGTTGGCCCGTACCTATCCGTGGGAACATTATATACGTGTATAACATTATAATCCTAACCTAAGGCAACCTAACATCTCGGATGTAGTATTTTACAACATTGCTGGCGGGTCGGCCCCCACTTCACGGTGGCAAAATTATATACGTCTATAACGTAATATAACCGAACCTAACCCATCTAGCCCTTCGCTGGTAATGTTATACAGTATCCCGGCCGTGTTGGCCCGTACCTCTCCTTGGGAACATTATATACGTCTATAACGTTATATATCCTACCCTAAGGCAATCTAACTCCTCGGATGTAGTATTTTACATCATTACTGGCGGGTCGGCCCCTACTTCTAGGTGGGAACATTATATACGTCTATAACGTAATATAACCTAACCTAAGGCAATCTAACATCTCGGATGTAGTATTTTACTTCATAACTGACGGGTCGGCCCCTACTTCTCTGTGGGAACATTATATGCGTCTATAACGTAATATAACCTAACCTAACAAACCGAGCCCCTGGCTGGTAATGTTTTACAGAATCCAGGTCGTGTTGGCCCGTACCTATCCGTGGGAACATTATATACGTCTATAACGTTAAAATCCTAACCTAAGGCAACCTAACATCTCGGATGTAGTATTTTACAACATTACTGGCAGGTCGGCCCCTACTTCTCGGTGGGAACATTATATGCGTCTATAACGTAATATAACCTAACCTAACCAACCTAGCGCCTGGCTGGTAATGTTTTACAGAATCCCGGCCCTGTGGGACCGTACCTCCCCGTGGGAACATTATATACGTCTATAACGTTAAAATCCTACCCTAAGGCAACCTAACATCTCGGATGTAGTATTTTACATCATAACTGGCGGGTCGGCACCTACTGCTCGGTGGGAACATTATATGCGTCTATAACGTAATATAACCGAACCTAACCCATCTAGCCCTTCGCTGGTAATGTTATACAGTATCCCGGGCGTGTTGGCCCGTACCTCTCCGTCGGAACATTATATACGTCTATAACGTTATATATCCTAACCTAAGGCAACCTCACACCTCGGATGTAGTATTTTACAACGTTCCTGGCAGGTCGGCCCCTACTTCTCGGTGGGAACATTATATGCGTCTATAACGTAATATAACCTAACCTAACCCATCTAGCCGCTCGCTGCTAATGTTTTACAGAATCCCGGTCGTGTTGGCCCGTACCTATCCGTGGGAACATTATATACGTCTATAACGTTATATATCATAACCTAAGGCAACCTCACACCTCGGATGTAGTATTTTACAACGTTCCTGGCAGGTCGGCCCCTACTTCTCGGTGGAAGCATTATATGCGTCTATAACGTAATATAACCTAACCTAACCAACCTAGCCACTGGCTGGTAATGTTTTGCAGAATCCCGGCCGTGTGGGACCGTACCTCTCCGTGGGAACATTATATACGTGTATAACGTTATAATCCTAACCTAAGGCAACCTCACACATCGGATGTAGTATTTTACAACATTCCTGGCGGGTCGGCCCCTACTTCTAGGTGGGAACATTATATACGTCTATAACGTAATATAACCTAACGTAACCCATCTAGCCCCTCGCTGGTAATGTTTTACAGAATCCCGGTCGTGTTGGCCCGTACCTCTCCGTGGGAACGTTATATACGTCTACAACGTTATATATCCTAACCTAAGGCAACCTCACACCTCGGATGTAGTATTTTACAACGTTCCTGGCAGGTCGGCCCCTACTTCTCGGTGGGAACATTATATGCGTCTATAACGTAATATAACCTAACCTAACAAACCGAGCCCCTGGCTGGTAATGTTTTATAGAATCCCGGCTGTGTGGGACCGTACCTCTCCATGGGAACATTATATACGTCTATAACGTTATAATCCTAACCTAAGGCAACGTCGCACCTCGGATATAGTATTTTACAACATTCCTGGCGGGTCGGCCCCTACTTCTCGGTGGCAACATTATATACGTCTATAACGTAATATAACCTAACCTAACCCATCTAGCCCCTCGCTGGTAATGTTTTACAGAATCCCGGTCGTGTTGGCCCGTACCTATCCGTGGGAACATTATATACGTCTATAACGTTATATATCATAACCTAAGGCAACCTCACACCTCGGATGTAGTATTTTATAACGTTCCTGGGAGGTCGGCCCCTACTTCTCGGTGGGAACATTATATGCGTCTATAACGTAATATAACCTAACCTAACCAACCTAGCGCCTGGCTGGTAATGTTTTACAGAATCCCGGCCCTGTGGGACTGTACCTCCCCGTGGGAACATTATATACGTCTATAACGTTAAAATCCTACCCTAAGGCAACCTAACATCTCGGATGTAGTATTTTACATCATAACTGGCGGGTCGGCACCTACTTCTCGGTGGGAACATTATATGCGTCTATAACGTAATATAACCGAACCTAACCCATCTAGCCCTTCGCTGGTAATGTTATACAGTATCCCGGGCGTGTTGGCCCGTACCTCTCCGTCGGAACATTATATACGTCTATAACGTTATATATCCTAACCTAAGGCAACCTCACACCTCGGATGTAGTATTTTGCAACGTTCCTGGCAGGTCGGCCCCTACTTCTCGGTGGGAACATTATATGCGTCTATAACGTAATATAACCTAACCTAACCAACCTATCCCCTGGCTGGTAATGTTTTGCAGAATCCCGGCCGCGTGGGACCGCACCTCTCCGTGGGAACATTATATACGTCTATAACGTTATTATCCTAACCTAAGGCAACTTAACACCTCGGATGAAGTATTTTACAACATTCCTGGCTGGTCGGCCCCTACTTCATGGTGGGACCATTATATACGTCTATAACGTAATATAACCGAACCTAACCCACCTAGCCGCTCGCTGGTAATGTTTTACAGAATCCCGGTCGTGTCGGCCCGTACCTCTCCGTAGGAACGTTATATACGTCTATAACGTTATATATCCTAACCTAACGCAACATCACACCTCGGATGTAGTATTTTACAACAATCCTGGCGGGTCGGCACCTACTTCTAGGTGGGAACATTATAAACGTGTAGAACGTCATATAACCTAACCTAACCTATCTATCCCCACGCTGGTAATGTTTTACAGAATCCCGGTCGTGTTGGCCCGTACCTATCCGTGGGAACATTATATACGTCTATAACGTTATATATCCTAACCTAAGGCAATCTAACGTCTCGGATGTAGTATTTTACATCATAACTGGCGGGTCGGCCCCTACTTCTCTATGGGAACATTATATGCGTCTATAACGTAATATAACCTAACCTAACCAACCTAGCCCCTGGCTGGTAATGTTTTGCAGAATCCCGGCCGCGTGGGTCCGCACCTCTCCGTGGGAACATTATATACGTCTATAACGTTATAATCCTAACCTAAGGCAACTTAACACCTCCGATGTAGTATTTTACAACATTCCTGGCGGGTCGGCACCTACTTCTAGGTGGGAACATTATAAACGTGTATAACGTCATATAACCTAACCTAACCTATCTATCCCCACGCTGGTAATGTTTTACAGAATCCCGGTCGTGTTGGCCCGTACCTATCCGTGGGAACATTATATACGTCTATAACGTTATATATCCTAACCTAAGGCAATCTAACATCTCGGATGTAGTATTTTACATCATAACTGGCGGGTCGGCCCCTACTTCTCTATGGGAACATTATATGCGTCTATAACGTAATATAACCTAACCTAACCAACCTAGCCCCTGGCTGGTAATGTTTTGCAGAATCCCGGCCGCGTGGGACCGCACCTCTCCGTGGGAACATTATATACGTCTATAACGTTATAATCCTAACCTAAGGCAACTTAACACCTCCGATGTAGTATTTTACAACATTCCTGGCTGGTCGGTCCCTACTTCTCGGTGGGAACATTATATGCGTCTATAACGTAATATAACCTAACCTAATCAACCTAGCCCCTGGCTGGTAATGTGTTACAGAATCCCGGTCGTGTCGGTCCGTACCTCTCCGTTTGAACGTTATATACGTCTATAACGTTATATATCCTAACCTAAGGCAACATCACACCTCGGATGTAGTATTTTACAACAATCCTGGCGGGTCGGCACGTACTTCTAGGTGGGAACATTATAAACGTGTATAACGTCATATAACCTAACCTAACCTATCTATCCCCACGCTGGGAATGTTTTGTAGAATCCCGTTCGTGTAGCCCCGTACGTCTCGGTGGGAACATTATATACTTCTATAACGTTACATATCCTAACCTAAGGCAGCCGAACATTTCGGATTTAGTATTTTACCACAATCCTCGCGGTTCGGACCCTACTTCTCGGTGGGGAGGTTATGTACTTCTATAACGTAATATAACCTAACCTAACCCATCTAGCCGCTCGCTACTAATGTTTTACAGAATCCCGGTCGTGTTAGCCCGTACCTATCCGTGGGATCATTATATACGTCTATAACGTTATAATCCTATCCTAAGGCAACCTAACACCTCGGATGTAGTATTTTACAACATTCCTGGCAGGTCGGCCCCTACTTCTAGGTGGGAACATTATATACGTCTATAACGTAACATAACCTAACCTAACCAATCTAGCCCCTCGCTGGGAATGTTTTACAGAATCCCGGTCGTGTCGGCCCGTACCTCTCCATGGGAACGTCATATACGTCTATAACGTTATATATCCTAACCTAAGGCAACATCACACCTCGGATGTAGTATTTTACAACAATCCTGGCGGGTCGGCACCTACTTCTAGGTGGGAACATTATAAACGTGTATAACGTCATATAACCTAACCTAACCTATCTATGCCCTCGCTGGTAATGTTTTACAGAATCCCGGTCGTGTTGGCCCGTACCTATCCGTGGGAACATTATATACTTCTATAACGTTACATAACCTATCCTAAGGCAGCCGAACATTTCGGATTTAGTATTTTACCACAATCCTCGCGGTTCGGACCCTACCTCTCGGTGGGGAGGTTATGTACTTCTATAACGTAATATAACCTAACCTAACCCATCTAGCCGCTCGCTACTAATGTTTTACAGAATCCCGGTCGTGTTGGACTGTACCTCTCCGTGGGAACATTATATACGTCTATAACGTTATAATCCTAACCTAAGGCAACTTAACACCTCGGATGTAGTATTTTACAACATTCCTGGCTGGTCGGCCCCTACTTCTCGGTGGGAACATTATATACGTCTATAACGTAATATAACCGAACCTAACCCATCTAGCCCTTCGCTGGTAATGTTATACAGAATCCCGGCCGTGTTGGACTGTACCTCTCCGTGGGAACACTATATACGTCTATAACGTTGTATATCCTACCCTAAGGCAATCTAACATCTCGGATGTAGTATTTTACATCATTACTGGCGGGTCGGCCCCTACTTCTAGGTGGGAACATTATATACGTCTATAACGTAATATAACCTAACCTAACCCATCTAGCCCCTCGCTGGGAATGTTTTACAGAATCCCGGTCGTGTCAGCCCGTACCTCTCCGTGGGAACGTCATATACGTCTATAACGTTATATATCCTTTCCTAAGGCAACCTAACATCTCGGATGTAGTATTTTACAACATTCCTGGCAGGTCGGCCCCTACTTCTAGGTGGGAACATTATATACGTCTATAACGTAATATAACCTAAACTAACCAATCTAGCCCCTCGCTGGGAATGTTTTACAGAATCCCGGTCGTGTCGGCCCGTACCTCTCCGTGGGAACGTCATATACGTCTATAACGTTATATATCCTAACCTAAGGCAACATCACACCTCGGATGTAGTATTTTACAACAATCCTGGCGGGTCGGCACCTACTTCTAGGTGGGAACATTATAAACGTGTATAACGTCATATAAACTAACCTAACCGATCTATCCCCACGCTGGTAATGTTTTACAGAATCCCGGTCGTGTTGGCCCGTACCTATCCGTGGGAACATTATATACGTCTATAACGTTATATATCCTAACCTAAGGCAATCTAACATCTCGGATGTAGTATTTTACATCATAACTGGCGGGTCGGCCCCTACTTCTCTGTGGGAACATTATATGCGTCTATAACGTAATATAACCTAACCTAACCAACCTAGCCCCTGGCTGGTAATGTTTTGCAGAATCCCGGCCGTGTGGGACCGTACCTCTCGGTGGGAACATTATATACGTCTATAACGTTATAATCCTAACCTAAGGCAACCTCACACCTCGGATATAGTATTTTACAACATTCCTGGCGGATCGGCCCCTACTTCTCACTGGGAACATTATATACGCCTATAACGTAATATAACCTAACCTAATCCATCTAGCCCCTCGCTGGGAATGTTTTACAGAATCCCGGTCGTGTCGGCCCGTACCTCTCCGTGGGAACGTCATATACGTCTATAACGTTATATATCCTAACCTAAGGCAACATCACACCTCGGATGTAGTATTTTACAACAATCCTGGCGGGTCGGCACCTACTTCTAGGTGGGAACATTATAAACGTGTATAACGTCATATAACCTAACCTAACCTATCTATCCCCACGCTGGTAATGTTGTACAGAATCCCGGTCGTGTTGGCCCGTACCTATCCGTGGGAACATTATATACGTCTATAACGTTATATATCCTAACCTAAGGCAACCTCACACCTCGGATGTAGTATTTTACAACGTTCCTGGCAGATCGGCCCCTACTTCTCGGTGGGAACATTATATGCGTCTATGACGTAATATAATCTAGCCTAACCAACCGAGCCCCTGGCTGGTAATGTTTTATACAATCCCGGCTGTGTGGGACCGTACCTCTCCGTGGGAACATTATATACGTCTATAACGCTATATATCCTAACCTAAGGCAATCTGACATCTCGGATGTAGTATTTTACATCATAACTGGCGGGTCGGCCCCTACTTCTCTGTGGGAACATTATATGCGTCTATAACGTAATATAACCTAACCTAACCAACCTAGCCCCTGGCTGGTAATGTTTTGCAGAATCCCGGCCGCGTGGGACCGCACCTCTCCGTGGGAACATTATATCCGTCTATAACGTTATAATCCTAACCTAAGGCAACTTAACACCACGGATGTAGTATTTTACAACATTCCTGGCTGGTCGGCCCCTACTTCATGGTGGGAACATTATATACGTCTATAACGTAATATAACCGAACCTAACCCATCTAGCCGCTCGCTGGTAATGTTTTACAGAATCCCGGTCGTGTCGGCCCGTACCTCTCCGTAGGAACGTTATATACGTCTATAACGTTATATATCCTAACCTAAGGCAACATCACACCTCGGATGTATTATTTTACAACAATCCTGGCGGGTCGGCCCCTACTTCTAGGCGGGAACATTATAAACGTGTATAACGTCATATAACCTAAACTAACCCATCTAGCCCCTCGCTGGTAATGTTTTACAGAATCCCGGTCGTGTTGGCCCGTACCTATCCGTGTGAACATTATATACGTCTATAACGTTATATATCCTAACCTAAGGCAATCTAACATCTCGGATGTAGTATTTTACATCATAACTGGCGGGTCGGCCCCTACTTCTCTATGGGAACATTATATGCGTCTATAACGTAATATAACCTAACCTAACCAACCTAGCCCCTGGCTGGTAATGTTTTGCAGAATCCCGGCCGCGTGGGACCGCACCTCTCCGTGGGAACATTATATACGTCTATAACGTTATAATCCTAACCTAAGGCAACTTAACACCTCCGATGTAGTATTTTACAACATTCCTGGCGGGTCGGCACCTACTTCTAGGTGGGAACATTATAAACGTGTATAACGTCATATAACCTAACCTAACCTATCTATCCCCACGCTGGTAATGTTTTACAGAATCCCGGTCGTGTTGGCCCGTACCTATCCGTGGGAACATTATATACGGCTATAACGTTATATATCCTAACCTAAGGCAATCTAACATCTCGGATGTAGTATTTTACATCATAACTGGCGGGTCGGCCCCTACTTCTCTATGGGAACATTATATGCGTCTATAACGTAATATAACCTAACCTAACCAACCTAGCCCCTGGCTGGTAATGTTTTGCAGAATCCCGGCCGCGTGGGACCGCACCTCTCCGTGGGAACATTATATACGTCTATAACGTTATAATTCTAACCTAAGGCAACTTAACATCTCGGATGTAGTATTTTACAACATTACCGGCGGGTCGGTCCCTACTTCTCGGTGGCAACATTACATACGTCTATAACGTAATATAACCTAACCTAACCCATCTAGCCCCTCGCTGGGAATGTTTTGTAGAATCCCGTTCGTGTAGCCCCGTACGTCTCGGTGGGAGCATTATATACTTCTATAACGTTACATATCCTAACCTAAGGCAGCCGAACATTTCGGATTTAGTATTTTACCACATTCCTCGCGGTTCGGACCCTACTTCTCGGTGGGGAGGTTATGTACTTCTATAACGTAATATAACCTAACCTAACCCATCTAACCGCTCGCTGCTAATGTTTTACAGAATCCCGGTCGTGTTGGCCCGTACCTATCCGTGGGAACATTATATACGTCTATAACGTTATATATCATAACCTAAGGCAACCTCACACCTCGGATGTAGTATTTTACAACGTTCCTGGCAGGTCGGCCCCTACTTCTCGGTGGGAACATTATATGCGTCTATAACGTAATATAACCTAACCTAACCAACCTAGCCACTGGCTGGTAATGTTTTGCAGAATCCCGGCCGTGTGGGGCCGTACCTCTCCGTGGGAACATTATATACGTCTATAACGTTATAATCCTAACCTAAGGCAACCTCACACCTCGGATATAGTATTTTACAACATTCCTGGCGGGTCGGCCCCTACTTCTCGCTGGCAACATTATATACGTCTACAACGTAATATAACCTAACCTAACCCATCTAGCCCTTCGCTGGTAATGTGTTACAGACTCCCGGTCGTGTCGGCCCGTACCTCTCCGTCTGAACGTTATATACGTCTATAACGTTATATATCCTAACCTAAGGCAACATCACACCTCGGATGTAGTATTTTACAACAATCCTGGCGGGTCGGCACCTACTTCTAGGTGGGAACATTATAAACGTGTATAACGTCATATAACCTAACCTAACCTATGTATCCCCACGCTGGTAATGTTTTACAGAATGCCGGTCGTGTTGGCCCGTACCTATCCGTGGGAACATTATATGCGTCTATAACGTTATATATCCTAACCTAAGGCAATCTAACATCTCGGATGTAGTATTTTGCATCATAACTGGCGGGTCGGCCCCTACTTCTGGGTGGGAACATTATATGCGTCTATAACGTAATATAACCTAACCTAACCTATCTATCCCCACGCTGGTAATGTTTTACAGAATCCCGGTCGTGTTGGCCCGTACCTATCCGTGGGAACATTATATACGTCTATAACGTTATATATCCTAACCTAAGGCAATCTAACGTCTCGGATGTAGTATTTTACATCATAACTGGCGGGTCGGCCCCTACTTCTCTATGGGAACATTATATGCGTCTATAACGTAATATAACCTAACCTAACCAACCTAGCCCCTGGCTGGTAATGTTTTGCAGAATCCCGGCCGCGTGGGACCGCACCTCTCCGTGGGAACATTATATACGTCTATAACGTTATAATCCTAACCTAAGGCAACTTAACACCTCCGATGTAGTATTTTACAACATTCCTGGCGGGTCGGCACCTACTTCTAGGTGGGAACATTATAAACGTGTATAACGTCATATAACCTAACCTAACCTATCTATCCCCACGCTGGTAATGTTTTACAGAATCCCGGTCGTGTTGGCCCGTACCTATCCGTGGGAACATTATATACGTCTATAACGTTATATATCCTAACCTAAGGCAATCTAACATCTCGGATGTAGTATTTTACATCATAACTGGCGGGTCGGCCCCTACTTCTCTATGGGAACATTATATGCGTCTATAACGTAATATAACCTAACCTAACCAACCTAGCCCCTGGCTGGTAATGTTTTGCAGAATCCCGGCCGCGTGGGACCGCACCTCTCCGTGGGAACATTATATACGTCTATAACGTTATAATCCTAACCTAAGGCAACTTAACACCTCCGATGTAGTATTTTACAACATTCCTGGCTGGTCGGTCCCTACTTCTCGGTGGGAACATTATATGCGTCTATAACGTAATATAACCTAACCTAATCAACCTAGCCCCTGGCTGGTAATGTGTTACAGAATCCCGGTCGTGTCGGTCCGTACCTCTCCGTTTGAACGTTATATACGTCTATAACGTTATATATCCTAACCTAAGGCAACATCACACCTCGGATGTAGTATTTTACAACAATCCTGGCGGGTCGGCACGTACTTCTAGGTGGGAACATTATAAACGTGTATAACGTCATATAACCTAACCTAACCTATCTATCCCCACGCTGGGAATGTTTTGTAGAATCCCGTTCGTGTAGCCCCGTACGTCTCGGTGGGAACATTATATACTTCTATAACGTTACATATCCTAACCTAAGGCAGCCGAACATTTCGGATTTAGTATTTTACCACAATCCTCGCGGTTCGGACCCTACTTCTCGGTGGGGAGGTTATGTACTTCTATAACGTAATATAACCTAACCTAACCCATCTAGCCGCTCGCTACTAATGTTTTACAGAATCCCGGTCGTGTTAGCCCGTACCTATCCGTGGGATCATTATATACGTCTATAACGTTATAATCCTATCCTAAGGCAACCTAACACCTCGGATGTAGTATTTTACAACATTCCTGGCAGGTCGGCCCCTACTTCTAGGTGGGAACATTATATACGTCTATAACGTAACATAACCTAACCTAACCAATCTAGCCCCTCGCAGGGAATGTTTTACAGAATCCCGGTCGTGTCGGCCCGTACCTCTCCATGGGAACGTCATATACGTCTATAACGTTATATATCCTAACCTAAGGCAACATCACACCTCGGATGTAGTATTTTACAACAATCCTGGCGGGTCGGCACCTACTTCTAGGTGGGAACATTATAAACGTGTATAACGTCATATAACCTAACCTAACCTATCTATGCCCTCGCTGGTAATGTTTTACAGAATCCCGGTCGTGTTGGCCCGTACCTATCCGTGGGAACATTATATACTTCTATAACGTTACATAACCTAACCTAAGGCAGCCGAACATTTCGGATTTAGTATTTTACCACAATCCTCGCGGTTCGGACCCTACCTCTCGGTGGGGAGGTTATGTACTTCTATAACGTAATATAACCTAACCTAACCCATCTAGCCGCTCGCTACTAATGTTTTACAGAATCCCGGTCGTGTTGGACTGTACCTCTCCGTGGGAACATTATATACGTCTATAACGTTATAATCCTAACCTAAGGCAACTTAACACCTCGGATGTAGTATTTTACAACATTCCTGGCTGGTCGGCCCCTACTTCTCGGTGGGAACATTATATACGTCTATAACGTAATATAACCGAACCTAACCCATCTAGCCCTTCGCTGGTAATGTTATACAGAATCCCGGCCGTGTTGGACTGTACCTCTCCGTGGGAACACTATATACGTCTATAACGTTGTATATCCTACCCTAAGGCAATCTAACATCTCGGATGTAGTATTTTACATCATTACTGGCGGGTCGGCCCCTACTTCTAGGTGGGAACATTATATACGTCTATAACGTAATATAACCTAACCTAACCCATCTAGCCCCTCGCTGGGAATGTTTTACAGAATCCCGGTCGTGTCAGCCCGTACCTCTCCGTGGGAACGTCATATACGTCTATAACGTTATATATCCTATCCTAAGGCAACCTAACATCTCGGATGTAGTATTTTACAACATTCCTGGCAGGTCGGCCCCTACTTCTAGGTGGGAACATTATATACGTCTATAACGTAATATAACCTAAACTAACCAATCTAGCCCCTCGCTGGGAATGTTTTACAGAATCCCGGTCGTGTCGGCCCGTACCTCTCCGTGGGAACGTCATATACGTCTATAACGTTATATATCCTAACCTAAGGCAACATCACACCTCGGATGTAGTATTTTACAACAATCCTGGCGGGTCGGCACCTACTTCTAGGTGGGAACATTATAAACGTGTATAACGTCATATAAACTAACCTAACCGATCTATCCCCACGCTGGTAATGTTTTACAGAATCCCGGTCGTGTTGGCCCGTACCTATCCGTGGGAACATTATATACGTCTATAACGTTATATATCCTAACCTAAGGCAATCTAACATCTCGGATGTAGTATTTTACATCATAACTGGCGGGTCGGCCCCTACTTCTCTGTGGGAACATTATATGCGTCTATAACGTAATATAACCTAACCTAACCAACCTAGCCCCTGGCTGGTAATGTTTTGCAGAATCCCGGCCGTGTGGGACCGTACCTCTCGGTGGGAACATTATATACGTCTATAACGTTATAATCCTAACCTAAGGCAACCTCACACCTCGGATATAGTATTTTACAACATTCCTGGCGGATCGGCCCCTACTTCTCACTGGGAACATTATATACGCCTATAACGTAATATAACCTAACCTAATCCATCTAGCCCCTCGCTGGGAATGTTTTACAGAATCCCGGTCGTGTCGGCCCGTACCTCTCCGTGGGAACGTCATATACGTCTATAACGTTATATATCCTAACCTAAGGCAACATCACACCTCGGATGTAGTATTTTACAACAATCCTGGCGGGTCGGCACCTACTTCTAGGTGGGAACATTATAAACGTGTATAACGTCATATAACCTAACCTAACCTATCTATCCCCACGCTGGTAATGTTGTACAGAATCCCGGTCGTGTTGGCCCGTACCTATCCGTGGGAACATTATATACGTCTATAACGTTATATATCCTAACCTAAGGCAACCTCACACCTCGGATGTAGTATTTTACAACGTTCCTGGCAGATCGGCCCCTACTTCTCGGTGGGAACATTATATGCGTCTATGACGTAATATAATCTAGCCTAACCAACCGAGCCCCTGGCTGGTAATGTTTTATACAATCCCGGCTGTGTGGGACCGTACCTCTCCGTGGGAACATTATATACGTCTATAACGCTATATATCCTAACCTAAGGCAATCTGACATCTCGGATGTAGTATTTTACATCATAACTGGCGGGTCGGCCCCTACTTCTCTGTGGGAACATTATATGCGTCTATAACGTAATATAACCTAACCTAACCAACCTAGCCCCTGGCTGGTAATGTTTTGCAGAATCCCGGCCGCGTGGGACCGCACCTCTCCGTGGGAACATTATATCCGTCTATAACGTTATAATCCTAACCTAAGGCAACTTAACACCACGGATGTAGTATTTTACAACATTCCTGGCTGGTCGGCCCCTACTTCATGGTGGGAACATTATATACGTCTATAACGTAATATAACCGAACCTAACCCATCTAGCCGCTCGCTGGTAATGTTTTACAGAATCCCGGTCGTGTCGGCCCGTACCTCTCCGTAGGAACGTTATATACGTCTATAACGTTATATATCCTAACCTAAGGCAACATCACACCTCGGATGTATTATTTTACAACAATCCTGGCGGGTCGGCCCCTACTTCTAGGCGGGAACATTATAAACGTGTATAACGTCATATAACCTAAACTAACCCATCTAGCCCCTCGCTGGTAATGTTTTACAGAATCCCGGTCGTGTTGGCCCGTACCTATCCGTGTGAACATTATATACGTCTATAACGTTATATATCCTAACCTAAGGCAATCTAACATCTCGGATGTAGTATTTTACATCATAACTGGCGGGTCGGCCCCTACTTCTCTATGGGAACATTATATGCGTCTATAACGTAATATAACCTAACCTAACCAACCTAGCCCCTGGCTGGTAATGTTTTGCAGAATCCCGGCCGCGTGGGACCGCACCTCTCCGTGGGAACATTATATACGTCTATAACGTTATAATCCTAACCTAAGGCAACTTAACACCTCCGATGTAGTATTTTACAACATTCCTGGCGGGTCGGCACCTACTTCTAGGTGGGAACATTATAAACGTGTATAACGTCATATAACCTAACCTAACCTATCTATCCCCACGCTGGTAATGTTTTACAGAATCCCGGTCGTGTTGGCCCGTACCTATCCGTGGGAACATTATATACGGCTATAACGTTATATATCCTAACCTAAGGCAATCTAACATCTCGGATGTAGTATTTTACATCATAACTGGCGGGTCGGCCCCTACTTCTCTATGGGAACATTATATGCGTCTATAACGTAATATAACCTAACCTAACCAACCTAGCCCCTGGCTGGTAATGTTTTGCAGAATCCCGGCCGCGTGGGACCGCACCTCTCCGTGGGAACATTATATACGTCTATAACGTTATAATTCTAACCTAAGGCAACTTAACATCTCGGATGTAGTATTTTACAACATTACCGGCGGGTCGGTCCCTACTTCTCGGTGGCAACATTATATACGTCTATAACGTAATATAACCTAACCTAACCCATCTAGCCCCTCGCTGGGAATGTTTTGTAGAATCCCGTTCGTGTAGCCCCGTACGTCTCGGTGGGAGCATTATATACTTCTATAACGTTACATATCCTAACCTAAGGCAGCCGAACATTTCGGATTTAGTATTTTACCACATTCCTCGCGGTTCGGACCCTACTTCTCGGTGGGGAGGTTATGTACTTCTATAACGTAATATAACCTAACCTAACCCATCTAACCGCTCGCTGCTAATGTTTTACAGAATCCCGGTCGTGTTGGCCCGTACCTATCCGTGGGAACATTATATACGTCTATAACGTTATATATCATAACCTAAGGCAACCTCACACCTCGGATGTAGTATTTTACAACGTTCCTGGCAGGTCGGCCCCTACTTCTCGGTGGGAACATTATATGCGTCTATAACGTAATATAACCTAACCTAACCAACCTAGCCACTGGCTGGTAATGTTTTGCAGAATCCCGGCCGTGTGGGGCCGTACCTCTCCGTGGGAACATTATATACGTCTATAACGTTATAATCCTAACCTAAGGCAACCTCACACCTCGGATATAGTATTTTACAACATTCCTGGCGGGTCGGCCCCTACTTCTCGCTGGCAACATTATATACGTCTACAACGTAATATAACCTAACCTAACCCATCTAGCCCTTCGCTGGTAATGTGTTACAGACTCCCGGTCGTGTCGGCCCGTACCTCTCCGTCTGAACGTTATATACGTCTATAACGTTATATATCCTAACCTAAGGCAACATCACACCTCGGATGTAGTATTTTACAACAATCCTGGCGGGTCGGCACCTACTTCTAGGTGGGAACATTATAAACGTGTATAACGTCATATAACCTAACCTAACCTATGTATCCCCACGCTGGTAATGTTTTACAGAATGCCGGTCGTGTTGGCCCGTACCTATCCGTGGGAACATTATATGCGTCTATAACGTTATATATCCTAACCTAAGGCAATCTAACATCTCGGATGTAGTATTTTGCATCATAACTGGCGGGTCGGCCCCTACTTCTGGGTGGGAACATTATATGCGTCTATAACGTAATATAACCTAACCTAACCTATCTATCCCCACGCTGGTAATGTTTTACAGAATCCCGGTCGTGTTGGCCCGTACCTATCCGTGGGAACATTATATACGTCTATAACGTTATATATCCTAACCTAAGGCAATCTAACGTCTCGGATGTAGTATTTTACATCATAACTGGCGGGTCGGCCCCTACTTCTCTATGGGAACATTATATGCGTCTATAACGTAATATAACCTAACCTAACCAACCTAGCCCCTGGCTGGTAATGTTTTGCAGAATCCCGGCCGCGTGGGACCGCACCTCTCCGTGGGAACATTATATACGTCTATAACGTTATAATCCTAACCTAAGGCAACTTAACACCTCCGATGTAGTATTTTACAACATTCCTGGCGGGTCGGCACCTACTTCTAGGTGGGAACATTATAAACGTGTATAACGTCATATAACCTAACCTAACCTATCTATCCCCACGCTGGTAATGTTTTACAGAATCCCGGTCGTGTTGGCCCGTACCTATCCGTGGGAACATTATATACGTCTATAACGTTATATATCCTAACCTAAGGCAATCTAACATCTCGGATGTAGTATTTTACATCATAACTGGCGGGTCGGCCCCTACTTCTCTATGGGAACATTATATGCGTCTATAACGTAATATAACCTAACCTAACCAACCTAGCCCCTGGCTGGTAATGTTTTGCAGAATCCCGGCCGCGTGGGACCGCACCTCTCCGTGGGAACATTATATACGTCTATAACGTTATAATCCTAACCTAAGGCAACTTAACACCTCCGATGTAGTATTTTACAACATTCCTGGCTGGTCGGTCCCTACTTCTCGGTGGGAACATTATATGCGTCTATAACGTAATATAACCTAACCTAATCAACCTAGCCCCTGGCTGGTAATGTGTTACAGAATCCCGGTCGTGTCGGTCCGTACCTCTCCGTTTGAACGTTATATACGTCTATAACGTTATATATCCTAACCTAAGGCAACATCACACCTCGGATGTAGTATTTTACAACAATCCTGGCGGGTCGGCACGTACTTCTAGGTGGGAACATTATAAACGTGTATAACGTCATATAACCTAACCTAACCTATCTATCCCCACGCTGGGAATGTTTTGTAGAATCCCGTTCGTGTAGCCCCGTACGTCTCGGTGGGAACATTATATACTTCTATAACGTTACATATCCTAACCTAAGGCAGCCGAACATTTCGGATTTAGTATTTTACCACAATCCTCGCGGTTCGGACCCTACTTCTCGGTGGGGAGGTTATGTACTTCTATAACGTAATATAACCTAACCTAACCCATCTAGCCGCTCGCTACTAATGTTTTACAGAATCCCGGTCGTGTTAGCCCGTACCTATCCGTGGGATCATTATATACGTCTATAACGTTATAATCCTATCCTAAGGCAACCTAACACCTCGGATGTAGTATTTTACAACATTCCTGGCAGGTCGGCCCCTACTTCTAGGTGGGAACATTATATACGTCTATAACGTAACATAACCTAACCTAACCAATCTAGCCCCTCGCTGGGAATGTTTTACAGAATCCCGGTCGTGTCGGCCCGTACCTCTCCATGGGAACGTCATATACGTCTATAACGTTATATATCCTAACCTAAGGCAACATCACACCTCGGATGTAGTATTTTACAACAATCCTGGCGGGTCGGCACCTACTTCTAGGTGGGAACATTATAAACGTGTATAACGTCATATAACCTAACCTAACCTATCTATCCCCTCGCTGGTAATGTTTTACAGAATCCCGGTCGTGTTGGCCCGTACCTATCCGTGGGAACATTATATACTTCTATAACGTTACATAACCTAACCTAAGGCAGCCGAACATTTCGGATTTAGTATTTTACCACAATCCTCGCGGTTCGGACCCTACTTCTCGGTGGGGAGGTTATGTACTTCTATAACGTAATATAACCTAACCTAACCCATCTAGCCGCTCGCTACTAATGTTTTACAGAATCCTGGTCGTGTTGGACTGTACCTCTCCGTGGGAACATTATATACGTCTATAACGTTATAATCCTAACCTAAGGCAACTTAACACCTCGGATGTAGTATTTTACAACATTCCTGGCTGGTCGGCCCCTACTTCTCGGTGGGAACATTATATACGTCTATAACGTAATATAACCGAACCTAACCCATCTAGCCCTTCGCTGGTAATGTTATACAGAATCCCGGCCGTGTTGGACTGTACCTCTCCGTGGGAACATTATATACGTCTATAACGTTGTATATCCTACCCTAAGGCAATCTAACATCTCGGATGTAGTATTTTACATCATAACTGGCGGGTCGGCCCCTACTTCTCTATGGGAACATTATATGCGTCTATAACGTAATATAACCTAACCTAACCAACCTAGCCCCTGGCTGGTAATGTTTTGCAGAATCCCGGCCGCGTGGGACCGCACCTCTCCGTGGGAACATTATATACGTCTATAACGTTATAATTCTAACCTAAGGCAACTTAACATCTCGGATGTAGTATTTTACAACATTACCGGCGGGTCGGTCCCTACTTC
The DNA here is from genome assembly GCA_963969225.1 of Xylocopa violacea. Classification (NCBI taxonomy): domain Eukaryota; kingdom Metazoa; phylum Arthropoda; class Insecta; order Hymenoptera; family Apidae; genus Xylocopa; species Xylocopa violacea. Next base: position 13,223,456 of record CAXAJV010000008.1, on the reverse strand, counting down.
TCGGTGGCAACATTATATACGTCTATAACGTAATATAACCTAACCTAACCCATCTAGCCCCTCGCTGGGAATGTTTTGTAGAATCCCGTTCGTGTAGCCCCGTACGTCTCGGTGGGAGCATTATATACTTCTATAACGTTACATATCCTAACCTAAGGCAGCCGAACATTTCGGATTTAGTATTTTACCACATTCCTCGCGGTTCGGACCCTACTTCTCGGTGGGGAGGTTATGTACTTCTATAACGTAATATAACCTAACCTAACCCATCTAACCGCTCGCTGCTAATGTTTTACAGAATCCCGGTCGTGTTGGCCCGTACCTATCCGTGGGAACATTATATACGTCTATAACGTTATATATCATAACCTAAGGCAACCTCACACCTCGGATGTAGTATTTTACAACGTTCCTGGCAGGTCGGCCCCTACTTCTCGGTGGGAACATTATATGCGTCTATAACGTAATATAACCTAACCTAACCAACCTAGCCACTGGCTGGTAATGTTTTGCAGAATCCCGGCCGTGTGGGGCCGTACCTCTCCGTGGGAACATTATATACGTCTATAACGTTATAATCCTAACCTAAGGCAACCTCACACCTCGGATATAGTATTTTACAACATTCCTGGCGGGTCGGCCCCTACTTCTCGCTGGCAACATTATATACGTCTACAACGTAATATAACCTAACCTAACCCATCTAGCCCTTCGCTGGTAATGTGTTACAGACTCCCGGTCGTGTCGGCCCGTACCTCTCCGTCTGAACGTTATATACGTCTATAACGTTATATATCCTAACCTAAGGCAACATCACACCTCGGATGTAGTATTTTACAACAATCCTGGCGGGTCGGCACCTACTTCTAGGTGGGAACATTATAAACGTGTATAACGTCATATAACCTAACCTAACCTATGTATCCCCACGCTGGTAATGTTTTACAGAATGCCGGTCGTGTTGGCCCGTACCTATCCGTGGGAACATTATATGCGTCTATAACGTTATATATCCTAACCTAAGGCAATCTAACATCTCGGATGTAGTATTTTGCATCATAACTGGCGGGTCGGCCCCTACTTCTGGGTGGGAACATTATATGCGTCTATAACGTAATATAACCTAACCTAACCTATCTATCCCCACGCTGGTAATGTTTTACAGAATCCCGGTCGTGTTGGCCCGTACCTATCCGTGGGAACATTATATACGTCTATAACGTTATATATCCTAACCTAAGGCAATCTAACGTCTCGGATGTAGTATTTTACATCATAACTGGCGGGTCGGCCCCTACTTCTCTATGGGAACATTATATGCGTCTATAACGTAATATAACCTAACCTAACCAACCTAGCCCCTGGCTGGTAATGTTTTGCAGAATCCCGGCCGCGTGGGACCGCACCTCTCCGTGGGAACATTATATACGTCTATAACGTTATAATCCTAACCTAAGGCAACTTAACACCTCCGATGTAGTATTTTACAACATTCCTGGCGGGTCGGCACCTACTTCTAGGTGGGAACATTATAAACGTGTATAACGTCATATAACCTAACCTAACCTATCTATCCCCACGCTGGTAATGTTTTACAGAATCCCGGTCGTGTTGGCCCGTACCTATCCGTGGGAACATTATATACGTCTATAACGTTATATATCCTAACCTAAGGCAATCTAACATCTCGGATGTAGTATTTTACATCATAACTGGCGGGTCGGCCCCTACTTCTCTATGGGAACATTATATGCGTCTATAACGTAATATAACCTAACCTAACCAACCTAGCCCCTGGCTGGTAATGTTTTGCAGAATCCCGGCCGCGTGGGACCGCACCTCTCCGTGGGAACATTATATACGTCTATAACGTTATAATCCTAACCTAAGGCAACTTAACACCTCCGATGTAGTATTTTACAACATTCCTGGCTGGTCGGTCCCTACTTCTCGGTGGGAACATTATATGCGTCTATAACGTAATATAACCTAACCTAATCAACCTAGCCCCTGGCTGGTAATGTGTTACAGAATCCCGGTCGTGTCGGTCCGTACCTCTCCGTTTGAACGTTATATACGTCTATAACGTTATATATCCTAACCTAAGGCAACATCACACCTCGGATGTAGTATTTTACAACAATCCTGGCGGGTCGGCACGTACTTCTAGGTGGGAACATTATAAACGTGTATAACGTCATATAACCTAACCTAACCTATCTATCCCCACGCTGGGAATGTTTTGTAGAATCCCGTTCGTGTAGCCCCGTACGTCTCGGTGGGAACATTATATACTTCTATAACGTTACATATCCTAACCTAAGGCAGCCGAACATTTCGGATTTAGTATTTTACCACAATCCTCGCGGTTCGGACCCTACTTCTCGGTGGGGAGGTTATGTACTTCTATAACGTAATATAACCTAACCTAACCCATCTAGCCGCTCGCTACTAATGTTTTACAGAATCCCGGTCGTGTTAGCCCGTACCTATCCGTGGGATCATTATATACGTCTATAACGTTATAATCCTATCCTAAGGCAACCTAACACCTCGGATGTAGTATTTTACAACATTCCTGGCAGGTCGGCCCCTACTTCTAGGTGGGAACATTATATACGTCTATAACGTAACATAACCTAACCTAACCAATCTAGCCCCTCGCTGGGAATGTTTTACAGAATCCCGGTCGTGTCGGCCCGTACCTCTCCATGGGAACGTCATATACGTCTATAACGTTATATATCCTAACCTAAGGCAACATCACACCTCGGATGTAGTATTTTACAACAATCCTGGCGGGTCGGCACCTACTTCTAGGTGGGAACATTATAAACGTGTATAACGTCATATAACCTAACCTAACCTATCTATCCCCTCGCTGGTAATGTTTTACAGAATCCCGGTCGTGTTGGCCCGTACCTATCCGTGGGAACATTATATACTTCTATAACGTTACATAACCTAACCTAAGGCAGCCGAACATTTCGGATTTAGTATTTTACCACAATCCTCGCGGTTCGGACCCTACTTCTCGGTGGGGAGGTTATGTACTTCTATAACGTAATATAACCTAACCTAACCCATCTAGCCGCTCGCTACTAATGTTTTACAGAATCCTGGTCGTGTTGGACTGTACCTCTCCGTGGGAACATTATATACGTCTATAACGTTATAATCCTAACCTAAGGCAACTTAACACCTCGGATGTAGTATTTTACAACATTCCTGGCTGGTCGGCCCCTACTTCTCGGTGGGAACATTATATACGTCTATAACGTAATATAACCGAACCTAACCCATCTAGCCCTTCGCTGGTAATGTTATACAGAATCCCGGCCGTGTTGGACTGTACCTCTCCGTGGGAACATTATATACGTCTATAACGTTGTATATCCTACCCTAAGGCAATCTAACATCTCGGATGTAGTATTTTACATCATTACTGGCGGGTCGGCCCCTACTTCTAGGTGGGAACATTATATACGTCTATAACGTAATGTAACCTAACCTAACCCATCTAGCCCCTCGCTGGGAATGTTTTACAGAATCCCGGTCGTGCCAGCCCGTACCTCTCCGTGGGAACGTCATATACGTCTATAACGTTATATATCCTATCCTAAGGCAACCTAACACCTCGGATGTAGTATTTTACAACATACCTGACAGGTCGGCCCCTACTTCTAGGTGGGAACATTATATACGTCTATAACGTAACATAACCAAACCTAACCAATCTAGCCCCTCGCTGGGAATGTTTTACAGAATCCCGGTCGTGTCGGCCCGTACCTCTCCGTGGGAACGTCATATACGTCTATAACGTTATATATCCTAACCTAAGGCAACATCACACCTCGGATGTAGTATTTTACAACAATCCTGGCGGGTCGGCACCTACTTCTGGGTGGGAACATTATAAACGTGTATAACGTCATATAACCTAACCTAACCTATCTATCCCCACGCTGGTAATTTTGTACAGAATCCCGGTCGTGTTGGCCCGTACCTATCCGTGGGAACATTATATACGTCTATAACGTTATATATCCTAACCTAAGGCAATCTAACATCTCGGATGTAGTATTTTACATCATAACTGGCGGGTCGGCCCCTACTTCTCTGTGGGAACATTATATGCGTCTATAAAGTAATATAACCTAACCTAACCAACCTAGCCCCTGGCTGGTAATGTTTTGCAGAATCCCGGCCGCGTGGGACCGCACCTCTCGGTGGGAACATTATATACGTCTATAACGTTATAATCCTAACCTAAGGCAACCTCACACCTCGGATATAGTATTTTACAACATTCCTGGCGGGTCGGCCCCTACTTCTCACTGGGAACATTATATACGCCTATAACGTAATATAACCTAACCTAATCCATCTAGCCCCTCGCTGGGAATGTTTTACATAATCCCGGTCGTGTCGGCCCGTACCTCTCCGTGGGAACGTCATATACGTCTATAACGTTATATATCCTAACCTAAGGCAACATCACACCTCGGATGTAGTATTTTACAACAATCCTGGCGGGTCGGCACCTACTTCTAGGTGGGAACATTATAAACGTGTATAACGTCATATAACCTAACCTAACCTATCTATCCCCACGCTGGTAATGTTGTACAGAATCCCGGTCGTGTTGGCCCGTACCTATCCGTGGGAACATTATATACGTCTATAACGTTATATATCCTAACCTAAGGCAATATAACATCTCGGATGTAGTATTTTACATCATAACTGGCGGGTCGGCCCCTACTTCTCGGTGGGAACATTATATGCGTCTATGACGTAATATAATCTAACCTAACCAACCGAGCCCCTGGCTGGTAATGTTTTATAGAATTCCGGCTGTGTGGGACCGTACGTCTCCGTGGGAACATTATATACGTCTATAACGTTATATATCCTAACCTAAGGCAACCTCACACCTCGGATGTAGTATTTTACAACGTTCCTGGCAGATCGGCCCCTACTTCTCGGTGGGAACATTATATGCGTCTATGACGTAATATAATCTAGCCTAACCAACCGAGCCCCTGGCTGGTAATGTTTTATACAATCCCGGCTGTGTGGGACCGTACCTCTCCGTGGGAACATTATATACGTCTATAACGCTATATATCCTAACCTAAGGCAATCTGACATCTCGGATGTAGTATTTTACATCATAACTGGCGGGTCGGCCCCTACTTCTCTGTGGGAACATTATATGCGTCTATAACGTAATATAACCTAACCTAACCAACCTAGCCCCTGGCTGGTAATGTTTTGCAGAATCCCGGCCGCGTGGGACCGCACCTCTCCGTGGGAACATTATATCCGTCTATAACGTTATAATCCTAACCTAAGGCAACTTAACACCACGGATGTAGTATTTTACAACATTCCTGGCTGGTCGGCCCCTACTTCATGGTGGGAACATTATATACGTCTATAACGTAATATAACCGAACCTAACCCATCTAGCCGCTCGCTGGTAATGTTTTACAGAATCCCGGTCGTGTCGGCCCGTACCTCTCCGTAGGAACGTTATATACGTCTATAACGTTATATATCCTAACCTAAGGCAACATCACACCTCGGATGTATTATTTTACAACAATCCTGGCGGGTCGGCCCCTACTTCTAGGCGGGAACATTATAAACGTGTATAACGTCATATAACCTAAACTAACCCATCTAGCCCCTCGCTGGTAATGTTTTACAGAATCCCGGTCGTGTTGGCCCGTACCTATCCGTGTGAACATTATATACGCCTATAACGTTATATATCCTAACCTAAGGCAATCTAACATCTCGGATGTAGTATTTTACATCATAACTGGCGGGTCGGCCCCTACTTCTCTATGGGAACATTATATGCGTCTATAACGTAATATAACCTAACCTAACCAACCTAGCCCCTGGCTGGTAATGTTTTGCAGAATCCCGGCCGCGTGGGACCGCACCTCTCCGTGGGAACATTATATACGTCTATAACGTTATAATCCTAACCTAAGGCAACTTAACACCTCCGATGTAGTATTTTACAACATTCCTGGCTGGTCGGTCCCTACTTCTCGGTGGGAACATTATATGCGTCTATAACGTAATATAACCTAACCTAATCAACCTAGCCCCTGGCTGGTAATGTGTTACAGAATCCCGGTCGTGTCGGTCCGTACCTCTCCGTTTGAACGTTATATACGTCTATAACGTTATATATCCTAACCTAAGGCAACATCACACCTCGGATGTAGTATTTTACAACAATCCTGGCGGGTCGGCACGTACTTCTAGGTGGGAACATTATAAACGTGTATAACGTCATATAACCTAACCTAACCTATCTATCCCCACGCTGGGAATGTTTTGTAGAATCCCGTTCGTGTAGCCCCGTACGTCTCGGTGGGAACATTATATACTTCTATAACGTTACATATCCTAACCTAAGGCAGCCGAACATTTCGGATTTAGTATTTTACCACAATCCTCGCGGTTCGGACCCTACTTCTCGGTGGGGAGGTTATGTACTTCTATAACGTAATATAACCTAACCTAACCCATCTAGCCGCTCGCTACTAATGTTTTACAGAATCCCGGTCGTGTTAGCCCGTACCTATCCGTGGGATCATTATATACGTCTATAACGTTATAATCCTATCCTAAGGCAACCTAACACCTCGGATGTAGTATTTTACAACATTCCTGGCAGGTCGGCCCCTACTTCTAGGTGGGAACATTATATACGTCTATAACGTAACATAACCTAACCTAACCAATCTAGCCCCTCGCAGGGAATGTTTTACAGAATCCCGGTCGTGTCGGCCCGTACCTCTCCATGGGAACGTCATATACGTCTATAACGTTATATATCCTAACCTAAGGCAACATCACACCTCGGATGTAGTATTTTACAACAATCCTGGCGGGTCGGCACCTACTTCTAGGTGGGAACATTATAAACGTGTATAACGTCATATAACCTAACCTAACCTATCTATGCCCTCGCTGGTAATGTTTTACAGAATCCCGGTCGTGTTGGCCCGTACCTATCCGTGGGAACATTATATACTTCTATAACGTTACATAACCTAACCTAAGGCAGCCGAACATTTCGGATTTAGTATTTTACCACAATCCTCGCGGTTCGGACCCTACCTCTCGGTGGGGAGGTTATGTACTTCTATAACGTAATATAACCTAACCTAACCCATCTAGCCGCTCGCTACTAATGTTTTACAGAATCCCGGTCGTGTTGGACTGTACCTCTCCGTGGGAACATTATATACGTCTATAACGTTATAATCCTAACCTAAGGCAACTTAACACCTCGGATGTAGTATTTTACAACATTCCTGGCTGGTCGGCCCCTACTTCTCGGTGGGAACATTATATACGTCTATAACGTAATATAACCGAACCTAACCCATCTAGCCCTTCGCTGGTAATGTTATACAGAATCCCGGCCGTGTTGGACTGTACCTCTCCGTGGGAACACTATATACGTCTATAACGTTGTATATCCTACCCTAAGGCAATCTAACATCTCGGATGTAGTATTTTACATCATTACTGGCGGGTCGGCCCCTACTTCTAGGTGGGAACATTATATACGTCTATAACGTAATATAACCTAACCTAACCCATCTAGCCCCTCGCTGGGAATGTTTTACAGAATCCCGGTCGTGTCAGCCCGTACCTCTCCGTGGGAACGTCATATACGTCTATAACGTTATATATCCTATCCTAAGGCAACCTAACATCTCGGATGTAGTATTTTACAACATTCCTGGCAGGTCGGCCCCTACTTCTAGGTGGGAACATTATATACGTCTATAACGTAATATAACCTAAACTAACCAATCTAGCCCCTCGCTGGGAATGTTTTACAGAATCCCGGTCGTGTCGGCCCGTACCTCTCCGTGGGAACGTCATATACGTCTATAACGTTATATATCCTAACCTAAGGCAACATCACACCTCGGATGTAGTATTTTACAACAATCCTGGCGGGTCGGCACCTACTTCTAGGTGGGAACATTATAAACGTGTATAACGTCATATAAACTAACCTAACCGATCTATCCCCACGCTGGTAATGTTTTACAGAATCCCGGTCGTGTTGGCCCGTACCTATCCGTGGGAACATTATATACGTCTATAACGTTATATATCCTAACCTAAGGCAATCTAACATCTCGGATGTAGTATTTTACATCATAACTGGCGGGTCGGCCCCTACTTCTCTGTGGGAACATTATATGCGTCTATAACGTAATATAACCTAACCTAACCAACCTAGCCCCTGGCTGGTAATGTTTTGCAGAATCCCGGCCGTGTGGGACCGTACCTCTCGGTGGGAACATTATATACGTCTATAACGTTATAATCCTAACCTAAGGCAACCTCACACCTCGGATATAGTATTTTACAACATTCCTGGCGGATCGGCCCCTACTTCTCACTGGGAACATTATATACGCCTATAACGTAATATAACCTAACCTAATCCATCTAGCCCCTCGCTGGGAATGTTTTACAGAATCCCGGTCGTGTCGGCCCGTACCTCTCCGTGGGAACGTCATATACGTCTATAACGTTATATATCCTAACCTAAGGCAACATCACACCTCGGATGTAGTATTTTACAACAATCCTGGCGGGTCGGCACCTACTTCTAGGTGGGAACATTATAAACGTGTATAACGTCATATAACCTAACCTAACCTATCTATCCCCACGCTGGTAATGTTGTACAGAATCCCGGTCGTGTTGGCCCGTACCTATCCGTGGGAACATTATATACGTCTATAACGTTATATATCCTAACCTAAGGCAACCTCACACCTCGGATGTAGTATTTTACAACGTTCCTGGCAGATCGGCCCCTACTTCTCGGTGGGAACATTATATGCGTCTATGACGTAATATAATCTAGCCTAACCAACCGAGCCCCTGGCTGGTAATGTTTTATACAATCCCGGCTGTGTGGGACCGTACCTCTCCGTGGGAACATTATATACGTCTATAACGCTATATATCCTAACCTAAGGCAATCTGACATCTCGGATGTAGTATTTTACATCATAACTGGCGGGTCGGCCCCTACTTCTCTGTGGGAACATTATATGCGTCTATAACGTAATATAACCTAACCTAACCAACCTAGCCCCTGGCTGGTAATGTTTTGCAGAATCCCGGCCGCGTGGGACCGCACCTCTCCGTGGGAACATTATATCCGTCTATAACGTTATAATCCTAACCTAAGGCAACTTAACACCACGGATGTAGTATTTTACAACATTCCTGGCTGGTCGGCCCCTACTTCATGGTGGGAACATTATATACGTCTATAACGTAATATAACCGAACCTAACCCATCTAGCCGCTCGCTGGTAATGTTTTACAGAATCCCGGTCGTGTCGGCCCGTACCTCTCCGTAGGAACGTTATATACGTCTATAACGTTATATATCCTAACCTAAGGCAACATCACACCTCGGATGTATTATTTTACAACAATCCTGGCGGGTCGGCCCCTACTTCTAGGCGGGAACATTATAAACGTGTATAACGTCATATAACCTAAACTAACCCATCTAGCCCCTCGCTGGTAATGTTTTACAGAATCCCGGTCGTGTTGGCCCGTACCTATCCGTGTGAACATTATATACGTCTATAACGTTATATATCCTAACCTAAGGCAATCTAACATCTCGGATGTAGTATTTTACATCATAACTGGCGGGTCGGCCCCTACTTCTCTATGGGAACATTATATGCGTCTATAACGTAATATAACCTAACCTAACCAACCTAGCCCCTGGCTGGTAATGTTTTGCAGAATCCCGGCCGCGTGGGACCGCACCTCTCCGTGGGAACATTATATACGTCTATAACGTTATAATCCTAACCTAAGGCAACTTAACACCTCCGATGTAGTATTTTACAACATTCCTGGCGGGTCGGCACCTACTTCTAGGTGGGAACATTATAAACGTGTATAACGTCATATAACCTAACCTAACCTATCTATCCCCACGCTGGTAATGTTTTACAGAATCCCGGTCGTGTTGGCCCGTACCTATCCGTGGGAACATTATATACGGCTATAACGTTATATATCCTAACCTAAGGCAATCTAACATCTCGGATGTAGTATTTTACATCATAACTGGCGGGTCGGCCCCTACTTCTCTATGGGAACATTATATGCGTCTATAACGTAATATAACCTAACCTAACCAACCTAGCCCCTGGCTGGTAATGTTTTGCAGAATCCCGGCCGCGTGGGACCGCACCTCTCCGTGGGAACATTATATACGTCTATAACGTTATAATTCTAACCTAAGGCAACTTAACATCTCGGATGTAGTATTTTACAACATTACCGGCGGGTCGGTCCCTACTTCTCGGTGGCAACATTATATACGTCTATAACGTAATATAACCTAACCTAACCCATCTAGCCCCTCGCTGGGAATGTTTTGTAGAATCCCGTTCGTGTAGCCCCGTACGTCTCGGTGGGAGCATTATATACTTCTATAACGTTACATATCCTAACCTAAGGCAGCCGAACATTTCGGATTTAGTATTTTACCACATTCCTCGCGGTTCGGACCCTACTTCTCGGTGGGGAGGTTATGTACTTCTATAACGTAATATAACCTAACCTAACCCATCTAACCGCTCGCTGCTAATGTTTTACAGAATCCCGGTCGTGTTGGCCCGTACCTATCCGTGGGAACATTATATACGTCTATAACGTTATATATCATAACCTAAGGCAACCTCACACCTCGGATGTAGTATTTTACAACGTTCCTGGCAGGTCGGCCCCTACTTCTCGGTGGGAACATTATATGCGTCTATAACGTAATATAACCTAACCTAACCAACCTAGCCACTGGCTGGTAATGTTTTGCAGAATCCCGGCCGTGTGGGGCCGTACCTCTCCGTGGGAACATTATATACGTCTATAACGTTATAATCCTAACCTAAGGCAACCTCACACCTCGGATATAGTATTTTACAACATTCCTGGCGGGTCGGCCCCTACTTCTCGCTGGCAACATTATATACGTCTACAACGTAATATAACCTAACCTAACCCATCTAGCCCTTCGCTGGTAATGTGTTACAGACTCCCGGTCGTGTCGGCCCGTACCTCTCCGTCTGAACGTTATATACGTCTATAACGTTATATATCCTAACCTAAGGCAACATCACACCTCGGATGTAGTATTTTACAACAATCCTGGCGGGTCGGCACCTACTTCTAGGTGGGAACATTATAAACGTGTATAACGTCATATAACCTAACCTAACCTATGTATCCCCACGCTGGTAATGTTTTACAGAATGCCGGTCGTGTTGGCCCGTACCTATCCGTGGGAACATTATATGCGTCTATAACGTTATATATCCTAACCTAAGGCAATCTAACATCTCGGATGTAGTATTTTGCATCATAACTGGCGGGTCGGCCCCTACTTCTGGGTGGGAACATTATATGCGTCTATAACGTAATATAACCTAACCTAACCTATCTATCCCCACGCTGGTAATGTTTTACAGAATCCCGGTCGTGTTGGCCCGTACCTATCCGTGGGAACATTATATACGTCTATAACGTTATATATCCTAACCTAAGGCAATCTAACGTCTCGGATGTAGTATTTTACATCATAACTGGCGGGTCGGCCCCTACTTCTCTATGGGAACATTATATGCGTCTATAACGTAATATAACCTAACCTAACCAACCTAGCCCCTGGCTGGTAATGTTTTGCAGAATCCCGGCCGCGTGGGACCGCACCTCTCCGTGGGAACATTATATACGTCTATAACGTTATAATCCTAACCTAAGGCAACTTAACACCTCCGATGTAGTATTTTACAACATTCCTGGCGGGTCGGCACCTACTTCTAGGTGGGAACATTATAAACGTGTATAACGTCATATAACCTAACCTAACCTATCTATCCCCACGCTGGTAATGTTTTACAGAATCCCGGTCGTGTTGGCCCGTACCTATCCGTGGGAACATTATATACGTCTATAACGTTATATATCCTAACCTAAGGCAATCTAACATCTCGGATGTAGTATTTTACATCATAACTGGCGGGTCGGCCCCTACTTCTCTATGGGAACATTATATGCGTCTATAACGTAATATAACCTAACCTAACCAACCTAGCCCCTGGCTGGTAATGTTTTGCAGAATCCCGGCCGCGTGGGACCGCACCTCTCCGTGGGAACATTATATACGTCTATAACGTTATAATCCTAACCTAAGGCAACTTAACACCTCCGATGTAGTATTTTACAACATTCCTGGCTGGTCGGTCCCTACTTCTCGGTGGGAACATTATATGCGTCTATAACGTAATATAACCTAACCTAATCAACCTAGCCCCTGGCTGGTAATGTGTTACAGAATCCCGGTCGTGTCGGTCCGTACCTCTCCGTTTGAACGTTATATACGTCTATAACGTTATATATCCTAACCTAAGGCAACATCACACCTCGGATGTAGTATTTTACAACAATCCTGGCGGGTCGGCACGTACTTCTAGGTGGGAACATTATAAACGTGTATAACGTCATATAACCTAACCTAACCTATCTATCCCCACGCTGGGAATGTTTTGTAGAATCCCGTTCGTGTAGCCCCGTACGTCTCGGTGGGAACATTATATACTTCTATAACGTTACATATCCTAACCTAAGGCAGCCGAACATTTCGGATTTAGTATTTTACCACAATCCTCGCGGTTCGGACCCTACTTCTCGGTGGGGAGGTTATGTACTTCTATAACGTAATATAACCTAACCTAACCCATCTAGCCGCTCGCTACTAATGTTTTACAGAATCCCGGTCGTGTTAGCCCGTACCTATCCGTGGGATCATTATATACGTCTATAACGTTATAATCCTATCCTAAGGCAACCTAACACCTCGGATGTAGTATTTTACAACATTCCTGGCAGGTCGGCCCCTACTTCTAGGTGGGAACATTATATACGTCTATAACGTAACATAACCTAACCTAACCAATCTAGCCCCTCGCTGGGAATGTTTTACAGAATCCCGGTCGTGTCGGCCCGTACCTCTCCATGGGAACGTCATATACGTCTATAACGTTATATATCCTAACCTAAGGCAACATCACACCTCGGATGTAGTATTTTACAACAATCCTGGCGGGTCGGCACCTACTTCTAGGTGGGAACATTATAAACGTGTATAACGTCATATAACCTAACCTAACCTATCTATCCCCTCGCTGGTAATGTTTTACAGAATCCCGGTCGTGTTGGCCCGTACCTATCCGTGGGAACATTATATACTTCTATAACGTTACATAACCTAACCTAAGGCAGCCGAACATTTCGGATTTAGTATTTTACCACAATCCTCGCGGTTCGGACCCTACTTCTCGGTGGGGAGGTTATGTACTTCTATAACGTAATATAACCTAACCTAACCCATCTAGCCGCTCGCTACTAATGTTTTACAGAATCCTGGTCGTGTTGGACTGTACCTCTCCGTGGGAACATTATATACGTCTATAACGTTATAATCCTAACCTAAGGCAACTTAACACCTCGGATGTAGTATTTTACAACATTCCTGGCTGGTCGGCCCCTACTTCTCGGTGGGAACATTATATACGTCTATAACGTAATATAACCGAACCTAACCCATCTAGCCCTTCGCTGGTAATGTTATACAGAATCCCGGCCGTGTTGGACTGTACCTCTCCGTGGGAACATTATATACGTCTATAACGTTGTATATCCTACCCTAAGGCAATCTAACATCTCGGATGTAGTATTTTACATCATTACTGGCGGGTCGGCCCCTACTTCTAGGTGGGAACATTATATACGTCTATAACGTAATGTAACCTAACCTAACCCATCTAGCCCCTCGCTGGGAATGTTTTACAGAATCCCGGTCGTGCCAGCCCGTACCTCTCCGTGGGAACGTCATATACGTCTATAACGTTATATATCCTATCCTAAGGCAACCTAACACCTCGGATGTAGTATTTTACAACATACCTGACAGGTCGGCCCCTACTTCTAGGTGGGAACATTATATACGTCTATAACGTAACATAACCAAACCTAACCAATCTAGCCCCTCGCTGGGAATGTTTTACAGAATCCCGGTCGTGTCGGCCCGTACCTCTCCGTGGGAACGTCATATACGTCTATAACGTTATATATCCTAACCTAAGGCAACATCACACCTCGGATGTAGTATTTTACAACAATCCTGGCGGGTCGGCACCTACTTCTGGGTGGGAACATTATAAACGTGTATAACGTCATATAACCTAACCTAACCTATCTATCCCCACGCTGGTAATTTTGTACAGAATCCCGGTCGTGTTGGCCCGTACCTATCCGTGGGAACATTATATACGTCTATAACGTTATATATCCTAACCTAAGGCAATCTAACATCTCGGATGTAGTATTTTACATCATAACTGGCGGGTCGGCCCCTACTTCTCTGTGGGAACATTATATGCGTCTATAAAGTAATATAACCTAACCTAACCAACCTAGCCCCTGGCTGGTAATGTTTTGCAGAATCCCGGCCGCGTGGGACCGCACCTCTCGGTGGGAACATTATATACGTCTATAACGTTATAATCCTAACCTAAGGCAACCTCACACCTCGGATATAGTATTTTACAACATTCCTGGCGGGTCGGCCCCTACTTCTCACTGGGAACATTATATACGCCTATAACGTAATATAACCTAACCTAATCCATCTAGCCCCTCGCTGGGAATGTTTTACATAATCCCGGTCGTGTCGGCCCGTACCTCTCCGTGGGAACGTCATATACGTCTATAACGTTATATATCCTAACCTAAGGCAACATCACACCTCGGATGTAGTATTTTACAACAATCCTGGCGGGTCGGCACCTACTTCTAGGTGGGAACATTATAAACGTGTATAACGTCATATAACCTAACCTAACCTATCTATCCCCACGCTGGTAATGTTGTACAGAATCCCGGTCGTGTTGGCCCGTACCTATCCGTGGGAACATTATATACGTCTATAACGTTATATATCCTAACCTAAGGCAATATAACATCTCGGATGTAGTATTTTACATCATAACTGGCGGGTCGGCCCCTACTTCTCGGTGGGAACATTATATGCGTCTATGACGTAATATAATCTAACCTAACCAACCGAGCCCCTGGCTGGTAATGTTTTATAGAATTCCGGCTGTGTGGGACCGTACGTCTCCGTGGGAACATTATATACGTCTATAACGTTATATATCCTAACCTAAGGCAACATCACACCTCGGATGTAGTATTTTACAACAATCCTGGCGGGTCGGCACCTACTTCTAGGTGGGAACATTATAAACGTGTATAACGTCATATAACCGAACCTAACCCATCTAGCCGCTCGCTGGTAATGTTTTACAGAATCCCGGTCGTGTTGGCCCGTACCTATCCGTGTGAACATTATATACGCCTATAACGTTATATATCCTAACCTAAGGCAATCTAACATCTCGGATGTAGTATTTTACATCATAACTGGCGGGTCGGCCCCTACTTCTCTATGGGAACATTATATGCGTCTATAACGTAATATAACCTAACCTAACCAACCTAGCCCCTGGCTGGTAATGTTTTGCAGAATCCCGGCCGCGTGGGACCGCACCTCTCCGTGGGAACATTATATACGTCTATAACGTTATAATCCTAACCTAAGGCAACTTAACACCTCCGATGTAGTATTTTACAACATTCCTGGCGGGTCGGCACCTACTTCTAGGTGGGAACATTATAAACGTGTATAACGTCATATAACCTAACCTAACCTATCTATCCCCACGCTGGTAATGTTTTACAGAATCCCGGTCGTGTTGGCCCGTACCTATCCGTGGGAACATTATATACGGCTATAACGTTATATATCCTAACCTAAGGCAATCTAACATCTCGGATGTAGTATTTTACATCATAACTGGCGGGTCGGCCCCTACTTCTCTATGGGAACATTATATGCGTCTATAACGTAATATAACCTAACCTAACCAACCTAGCCCCTGGCTGGTAATGTTTTGCAGAATCCCGGCCGCGTGGGACCGCACCTCTCCGTGGGAACATTATATACGTCTATAACGTTATAATTCTAACCTAAGGCAACTTAACATCTCGGATGTAGTATTTTACAACATTACCGGCGGGTCGGTCCCTACTTCTCGGTGGCAACATTATATACGTCTATAACGTAATATAACCTAACCTAACCCATCTAGCCCCTCGCTGGGAATGTTTTGTAGAATCCCGTTCGTGTAGCCCCGTACGTCTCGGTGGGAGCATTATATACTTCTATAACGTTACATATCCTAACCTAAGGCAGCCGAACATTTCGGATTTAGTATTTTACCACATTCCTCGCGGTTCGGACCCTACTTCTCGGTGGGGAGGTTATGTACTTCTATAACGTAATATAACCTAACCTAACCCATCTAACCGCTCGCTGCTAATGTTTTACAGAATCCCGGTCGTGTTGGCCCGTACCTATCCGTGGGAACATTATATACGTCTATAACGTTATATATCATAACCTAAGGCAACCTCACACCTCGGATGTAGTATTTTACAACGTTCCTGGCAGGTCGGCCCCTACTTCTCGGTGGGAACATTATATGCGTCTATAACGTAATATAACCTAACCTAACCAACCTAGCCACTGGCTGGTAATGTTTTGCAGAATCCCGGCCGTGTGGGGTCGTACCTCTCCGTGGGAACATTATATACGTCTATAACGTTATAATCCTAACCTAAGGCAACCTCACACCTCGGATATAGTATTTTACAACATTCCTGGCGGGTCAGCCCCTACTTCTCGCTGGCAACATTATATACGTCTACAACGTAATATAACCTAACCTAACCCATCTAGCCCTTCGCTGGTAATGTGTTACAGACTCCCGGTCGTGTCGGCCCGTACCTCTCCGTCTGAACGTTATATACGTCTATAACGTTATATATCCTAACCTAAGGCAACATCACACCTCGGATGTAGTATTTTACAACAATCCTGGCGGGTCGGCACCTACTTCTAGGTGGGAACATTATAAACGTGTATAACGTCATATAACCTAACCTAACCTATGTATCCCCACGCTGGTAATGTTTTACAGAATGCCGGTCGTGTTGGCCCGTACCTATCCGTGGGAACATTATATGCGTCTATAACGTTATATATCCTAACCTAAGGCAATCTAACATCTCGGATGTAGTATTTTGCATCATAACTGGCGGGTCGGCCCCTACTTCTGGGTGGGAACATTATATGCGTCTATAACGTAATATAACCTAACCTAACCTATCTATCCCCACGCTGGTAATGTTTTACAGAATCCCGGTCGTGTTGGCCCGTACCTATCCGTGGGAACATTATATACGTCTATAACGTTATATATCCTAACCTAAGGCAATCTAACGTCTCGGATGTAGTATTTTACATCATAACTGGCGGGTCGGCCCCTACTTCTCTATGGGAACATTATATGCGTCTATAACGTAATATAACCTAACCTAACCAACCTAGCCCCTGGCTGGTAATGTTTTGCAGAATCCCGGCCGCGTGGGACCGCACCTCTCCGTGGGAACATTATATACGTCTATAACGTTATAATCCTAACCTAAGGCAACTTAACACCTCCGATGTAGTATTTTACAACATTCCTGGCGGGTCGGCACCTACTTCTAGGTGGGAACATTATAAACGTGTATAACGTCATATAACCTAACCTAACCTATCTATCCCCACGCTGGTAATGTTTTACAGAATCCCGGTCGTGTTGGCCCGTACCTATCCGTGGGAACATTATATACGTCTATAACGTTATATATCCTAACCTAAGGCAATCTAACATCTCGGATGTAGTATTTTACATCATAACTGGCGGGTCGGCCCCTACTTCTCTATGGGAACATTATATGCGTCTATAACGTAATATAACCTAACCTAACCAACCTAGCCCCTGGCTGGTAATGTTTTGCAGAATCCCGGCCGCGTGGGACCGCACCTCTCCGTGGGAACATTATATACGTCTATAACGTTATAATCCTAACCTAAGGCAACTTAACACCTCCGATGTAGTATTTTACAACATTCCTGGCTGGTCGGTCCCTACTTCTCGGTGGGAACATTATATGCGTCTATAACGTAATATAACCTAACCTAATCAACCTAGCCCCTGGCTGGTAATGTGTTACAGAATCCCGGTCGTGTCGGTCCGTACCTCTCCGTTTGAACGTTATATACGTCTATAACGTTATATATCCTAACCTAAGGCAACATCACACCTCGGATGTAGTATTTTACAACAATCCTGGCGGGTCGGCACGTACTTCTAGGTGGGAACATTATAAACGTGTATAACGTCATATAACCTAACCTAACCTATCTATCCCCACGCTGGGAATGTTTTGTAGAATCCCGTTCGTGTAGCCCCGTACGTCTCGGTGGGAACATTATATACTTCTATAACGTTACATATCCTAACCTAAGGCAGCCGAACATTTCGGATTTAGTATTTTACCACAATCCTCGCGGTTCGGACCCTACTTCTCGGTGGGGAGGTTATGTACTTCTATAACGTAATATAACCTAACCTAACCCATCTAGCCGCTCGCTACTAATGTTTTACAGAATCCCGGTCGTGTTAGCCCGTACCTATCCGTGGGATCATTATATACGTCTATAACGTTATAATCCTATCCTAAGGCAACCTAACACCTCGGATGTAGTATTTTACAACATTCCTGGCAGGTCGGCCCCTACTTCTAGGTGGGAACATTATATACGTCTATAACGTAACATAACCTAACCTAACCAATCTAGCCCCTCGCTGGGAATGTTTTACAGAATCCCGGTCGTGTCGGCCCGTACCTCTCCATGGGAACGTCATATACGTCTATAACGTTATATATCCTAACCTAAGGCAACATCACACCTCGGATGTAGTATTTTACAACAATCCTGGCGGGTCGGCACCTACTTCTAGGTGGGAACATTATAAACGTGTATAACGTCATATAACCTAACCTAACCTATCTATCCCCTCGCTGGTAATGTTTTACAGAATCCCGGTCGTGTTGGCCCGTACCTATCCGTGGGAACATTATATACTTCTATAACGTTACATAACCTAACCTAAGGCAGCCGAACATTTCGGATTTAGTATTTTACCACAATCCTCGCGGTTCGGACCCTACTTCTCGGTGGGGAGGTTATGTACTTCTATAACGTAATATAACCTAACCTAACCCATCTAGCCGCTCGCTACTAATGTTTTACAGAATCCTGGTCGTGTTGGACTGTACCTCTCCGTGGGAACATTATATACGTCTATAACGTTATAATCCTAACCTAAGGCAACTTAACACCTCGGATGTAGTATTTTACAACATTCCTGGCTGGTCGGCCCCTACTTCTCGGTGGGAACATTATATACGTCTATAACGTAATATAACCGAACCTAACCCATCTAGCCCTTCGCTGGTAATGTTATACAGAATCCCGGCCGTGTTGGACTGTACCTCTCCGTGGGAACATTATATACGTCTATAACGTTGTATATCCTACCCTAAGGCAATCTAACATCTCGGATGTAGTATTTTACATCATTACTGGCGGGTCGGCCCCTACTTCTAGGTGGGAACATTATATACGTCTATAACGTAATATAACCTAACCTAACCCATCTAGCCCCTCGCTGGGAATGTTTTACAGAATCCCGGTCGTGCCAGCCCGTACCTCTCCGTGGGAACGTCATATACGTCTATAACGTTATATATCCTAACCTAAGGCAACATCACACCTCGGATGTAGTATTTTACAACAATCCTGGCGGGTCGGCACCTACTTCTGGGTGGGAACATTATAAACGTGTATAACGTCATATAACCTAACCTAACCTATCTATCCCCACGCTGGTAATTTTGTACAGAATCCCGGTCGTGTTGGCCCGTACCTATCCGTGGGAACATTATATACGTCTATAACGTTATATATCCTAACCTAAGGCAATCTAACATCTCGGATGTAGTATTTTACATCATAACTGGCGGGTCGGCCCCTACTTCTCTGTGGGAACATTATATGCGTCTATAAAGTAATATAACCTAACCTAACCAACCTAGCCCCTGGCTGGTAATGTTTTGCAGAATCCCGGCCGCGTGGGACCGCACCTCTCGGTGGGAACATTATATACGTCTATAACGTTATAATCCTAACCTAAGGCAACCTCACACCTCGGATATAGTATTTTACAACATTCCTGGCGGGTCGGCCCCTACTTCTCACTGGGAACATTATATACGCCTATAACGTAATATAACCTAACCTAATCCATCTAGCCCCTCGCTGGGAATGTTTTACATAATCCCGGTCGTGTCGGCCCGTACCTCTCCGTGGGAACGTCATATACGTCTATAACGTTATATATCCTAACCTAAGGCAACATCACACCTCGGATGTAGTATTTTACAACAATCCTGGCGGGTCGGCACCTACTTCTAGGTGGGAACATTATAAACGTGTATAACGTCATATAACCTAACCTAACCTATCTATCCCCACGCTGGTAATGTTGTACAGAATCCCGGTCGTGTTGGCCCGTACCTATCCGTGGGAACATTATATACGTCTATAACGTTATATATCCTAACCTAAGGCAATATAACATCTCGGATGTAGTATTTTACATCATAACTGGCGGGTCGGCCCCTACTTCTCGGTGGGAACATTATATGCGTCTATGACGTAATATAATCTAACCTAACCAACCGAGCCCCTGGCTGGTAATGTTTTATAGAATTCCGGCTGTGTGGGACCGTACGTCTCCGTGGGAACATTATATACGTCTATAACGTTATATATCCTAACCTAAGGCAACCTCACACCTCGGATGTAGTATTTTACAACGTTCCTGGCAGATCGGCCCCTACTTCTCGGTGGGAACATTATATGCGTCTATGACGTAATATAATCTAGCCTAACCAACCGAGCCCCTGGCTGGTAATGTTTTATACAATCCCGGCTGTGTGGGACCGTACCTCTCCGTGGGAACATTATATACGTCTATAACGCTATATATCCTAACCTAAGGCAATCTGACATCTCGGATGTAGTATTTTACATCATAACTGGCGGGTCGGCCCCTACTTCTCTGTGGGAACATTATATGCGTCTATAACGTAATATAACCTAACCTAACCAACCTAGCCCCTGGCTGGTAATGTTTTGCAGAATCCCGGCCGCGTGGGACCGCACCTCTCCGTGGGAACATTATATCCGTCTATAACGTTATAATCCTAACCTAAGGCAACTTAACACCACGGATGTAGTATTTTACAACATTCCTGGCTGGTCGGCCCCTACTTCATGGTGGGAACATTATATACGTCTATAACGTAATATAACCGAACCTAACCCATCTAGCCGCTCGCTGGTAATGTTTTACAGAATCCCGGTCGTGTCGGCCCGTACCTCTCCGTAGGAACGTTATATACGTCTATAACGTTATATATCCTAACCTAAGGCAACATCACACCTCGGATGTATTATTTTACAACAATCCTGGCGGGTCGGCCCCTACTTCTAGGCGGGAACATTATAAACGTGTATAACGTCATATAACCTAAACTAACCCATCTAGCCCCTCGCTGGTAATGTTTTACAGAATCCCGGTCGTGTTGGCCCGTACCTATCCGTGTGAACATTATATACGTCTATAACGTTATATATCCTAACCTAAGGCAATCTAACATCTCGGATGTAGTATTTTACATCATAACTGGCGGGTCGGCCCCTACTTCTGTATGGGAACATTATATGCGTCTATAACGTAATATAACCTAACCTAACCAACCTAGCCCCTGGCTGGTAATGTTTTGCAGAATCCCGGCCGCGTGGGACCGCACCTCTCCGTGGGAACATTATATACGTCTATAACGTTATAATTCTAACCTAAGGCAACTTAACATCTCGGATGTAGTATTTTACAACATTACCGGCGGGTCGGTCCCTACTTCTCGGTGGCAACATTATATACGTCTATAACGTAATATAACCTAACCTAACCCATCTAGCCCCTCGCTGGGAATGTTTTGTAGAATCCCGTTCGTGTAGCCCCGTACGTCTCGGTGGGAGCATTATATACTTCTATAACGTTACATATCCTAACCTAAGGCAGCCGAACATTTCGGATTTAGTATTTTACCACATTCCTCGCGGTTCGGACCCTACTTCTCGGTGGGGAGGTTATGTACTTCTATAACGTAATATAACCTAACCTAACCCATCTAACCGCTCGCTGCTAATGTTTTACAGAATCCCGGTCGTGTTGGCCCGTACCTATCCGTGGGAACATTATATACGTCTATAACGTTATATATCATAACCTAAGGCAACCTCACACCTCGGATGTAGTATTTTACAACGTTCCTGGCAGGTCGGCCCCTACTTCTCGGTGGGAACATTATATGCGTCTATAACGTAATATAACCTAACCTAACCAACCTAGCCACTGGCTGGTAATGTTTTGCAGAATCCCGGCCGTGTGGGGCCGTACCTCTCCGTGGGAACATTATATACGTCTATAACGTTATAATCCTAACCTAAGGCAACCTCACACCTCGGATATAGTATTTTACAACATTCCTGGCGGGTCAGCCCCTACTTCTCGCTGGCAACATTATATACGTCTACAACGTAATATAACCTAACCTAACCCATCTAGCCCTTCGCTGGTAATGTGTTACAGACTCCCGGTCGTGTCGGCCCGTACCTCTCCGTCTGAACGTTATATACGTCTATAACGTTATATATCCTAACCTAAGGCAACATCACACCTCGGATGTAGTATTTTACAACAATCCTGGCGGGTCGGCACCTACTTCTAGGTGGGAACATTATAAACGTGTATAACGTCATATAACCTAACCTAACCTATGTATCCCCACGCTGGTAATGTTTTACAGAATGCCGGTCGTGTTGGCCCGTACCTATCCGTGGGAACATTATATGCGTCTATAACGTTATATATCCTAACCTAAGGCAATCTAACATCTCGGATGTAGTATTTTGCATCATAACTGGCGGGTCGGCCCCTACTTCTGGGTGGGAACATTATATGCGTCTATAACGTAATATAACCTAACCTAACCTATCTATCCCCACGCTGGTAATGTTTTACAGAATCCCGGTCGTGTTGGCCCGTACCTATCCGTGGGAACATTATATACGTCTATAACGTTATATATCCTAACCTAAGGCAATCTAACGTCTCGGATGTAGTATTTTACATCATAACTGGCGGGTCGGCCCCTACTTCTCTATGGGAACATTATATGCGTCTATAACGTAATATAACCTAACCTAACCAACCTAGCCCCTGGCTGGTAATGTTTTGCAGAATCCCGGCCGCGTGGGACCGCACCTCTCCGTGGGAACATTATATACGTCTATAACGTTATAATCCTAACCTAAGGCAACTTAACACCTCCGATGTAGTATTTTACAACATTCCTGGCGGGTCGGCACCTACTTCTAGGTGGGAACATTATAAACGTGTATAACGTCATATAACCTAACCTAACCTATCTATCCCACGCTGGTAATGTTTTACAGAATCCCGGTCGTGTTGGCCCGTACCTATCCGTGGGAACATTATATACGTCTATAACGTTATATATCCTAACCTAAGGCAATCTAACATCTCGGATGTAGTATTTTACATCATAACTGGCGGGTCGGCCCCTACTTCTCTATGGGAACATTATATGCGTCTATAACGTAATATAACCTAACCTAACCAACCTAGCCCCTGGCTGGTAATGTTTTGCAGAATCCCGGCCGCGTGGGACCGCACCTCTCCGTGGGAACATTATATACGTCTATAACGTTATAATCCTAACCTAAGGCAACTTAACACCTCCGATGTAGTATTTTACAACATTCCTGGCTGGTCGGTCCCTACTTCTCGGTGGGAACATTATATGCGTCTATAACGTAATATAACCTAACCTAATCAACCTAGCCCCTGGCTGGTAATGTGTTACAGAATCCCGGTCGTGTCGGTCCGTACCTCTCCGTTTGAACGTTATATACGTCTATAACGTTATATATCCTAACCTAAGGCAACATCACACCTCGGATGTAGTATTTTACAACAATCCTGGCGGGTCGGCACGTACTTCTAGGTGGGAACATTATAAACGTGTATAACGTCATATAACCTAACCTAACCTATCTATCCCCACGCTGGGAATGTTTTGTAGAATCCCGTTCGTGTAGCCCCGTACGTCTCGGTGGGAACATTATATACTTCTATAACGTTACATATCCTAACCTAAGGCAGCCGAACATTTCGGATTTAGTATTTTACCACAATCCTCGCGGTTCGGACCCTACTTCTCGGTGGGGAGGTTATGTACTTCTATAACGTAATATAACCTAACCTAACCCATCTAGCCGCTCGCTACTAATGTTTTACAGAATCCCGGTCGTGTTAGCCCGTACCTATCCGTGGGATCATTATATACGTCTATAACGTTATAATCCTATCCTAAGGCAACCTAACACCTCGGATGTAGTATTTTACAACATTCCTGGCAGGTCGGCCCCTACTTCTAGGTGGGAACATTATATACGTCTATAACGTAACATAACCTAACCTAACCAATCTAGCCCCTCGCTGGGAATGTTTTACAGAATCCCGGTCGTGTCGGCCCGTACCTCTCCATGGGAACGTCATATACGTCTATAACGTTATATATCCTAACCTAAGGCAACATCACACCTCGGATGTAGTATTTTACAACAATCCTGGCGGGTCGGCACCTACTTCTAGGTGGGAACATTATAAACGTGTATAACGTCATATAACCTAACCTAACCTATCTATCCCCTCGCTGGTAATGTTTTACAGAATCCCGGTCGTGTTGGCCCGTACCTATCCGTGGGAACATTATATACTTCTATAACGTTACATAACCTAACCTAAGGCAGCCGAACATTTCGGATTTAGTATTTTACCACAATCCTCGCGGTTCGGACCCTACTTCTCGGTGGGGAGGTTATGTACTTCTATAACGTAATATAACCTAACCTAACCCATCTAGCCGCTCGCTACTAATGTTTTACAGAATCCTGGTCGTGTTGGACTGTACCTCTCCGTGGGAACATTATATACGTCTATAACGTTATAATCCTAACCTAAGGCAACTTAACACCTCGGATGTAGTATTTTACAACATTCCTGGCTGGTCGGCCCCTACTTCTCGGTGGGAACATTATATACGTCTATAACGTAATATAACCGAACCTAACCCATCTAGCCCTTCGCTGGTAATGTTATACAGAATCCCGGCCGTGTTGGACTGTACCTCTCCGTGGGAACATTATATACGTCTATAACGTTGTATATCCTACCCTAAGGCAATCTAACATCTCGGATGTAGTATTTTACATCATTACTGGCGGGTCGGCCCCTACTTCTAGGTGGGAACATTATATACGTCTATAACGTAATATAACCTAACCTAACCCATCTAGCCCCTCGCTGGGAATGTTTTACAGAATCCCGGTCGTGTCAGCCCGTACCTCTCCGTGGGAACGTCATATACGTCTATAACGTTATATATCCTATCCTAAGGCAACCTAACACCTCGGATGTAGTATTTTACAACATACCTGACAGGTCGGCCCCTACTTCTAGGTGGGAACATTATATACGTCTATAACGTAACATAACCAAACCTAACCAATCTAGCCCCTCGCTGGGAATGTTTTACAGAATCCCGGTCGTGTCGGCCCGTACCTCTCCGTGGGAACGTCATATACGTCTATAACGTTATATATCCTAACCTAAGGCAACATCACACCTCGGATGTAGTATTTTACAACAATCCTGGCGGGTCGGCACCTACTTCTGGGTGGGAACATTATAAACGTGTATAACGTCATATAACCTAACCTAACCTATCTATCCCCACGCTGGTAATTTTGTACAGAATCCCGGTCGTGTTGGCCCGTACCTATCCGTGGGAACATTATATACGTCTATAACGTTATATATCCTAACCTAAGGCAATCTAACATCTCGGATGTAGTATTTTACATCATAACTGGCGGGTCGGCCCCTACTTCTCTGTGGGAACATTATATGCGTCTATAAAGTAATATAACCTAACCTAACCAACCTAGCCCCTGGCTGGTAATGTTTTGCAGAATCCCGGCCGCGTGGGACCGCACCTCTCGGTGGGAACATTATATACGTCTATAACGTTATATATCCTAACGTAAGGCAACCTCACACCTCGGATGTAGTATTTTACAACGTTCCTGGCAGGTCGGCCCCTACTTCTCGGTGGGAACATTATATGCGTCTATGACGTAATATAATCTAGCCTAACCAACCGAGCCCCTGGCTGGTAATGTTTTATACAATCCCGGCTGTGTGGGACCGTACCTCTCCGTGGGAACATTATATACGTCTATAACGCTATATATCCTAACCTAAGGCAATCTGACATCTCGGATGTAGTATTTTACATCATAACTGGCGGGTCGGCCCCTACTTCTCGGTGGGAACATTATATGCGTCTATAACGTAATATAACCTAACCTAACCAACCTAGCCCCTGGCTGGAAATGTTTTGCAGAATCCCGGCCGTGTGGCACCGCACATCTCCGTGGGAACATTATATCCGTCTATAACGTTATAATCCTAACCTAAGGCAACTTAACACCACGGATGTAGTATTTTACATCATTACTGGCGGGTCGGCCCCTACTTCTCGGTGGGAACATTATATGCGTCTATAACGTAATATAACCTAACCTAACCCATCTAGCCCTTCGCTGGTAATGTGTTACAGAATCTCATTCATGTCGGACAGTACCTCTCCGTGGGGACATTAGATACGTCTACAACGTTATATATCCTAACCTAAGGCAACCTAACACCTCGGATGTAGTATTTTACAACAATCCTGGCGGGTCGGCACCTACTTCTAGGTGGGAACATTATAAACGTGTATAACGTCATATAACCTAACCTAACCTATCTATCCCCACGCTGGTAATGTTTTACAGAATCCCGGTCGTGTTGGCCCGTACCTATCCGTGGGAACATTATATACGTCTATAACGTTATATATCCTAACCTAAGGCAACCTCACACCTCGGATGTAGTATTTTACAACGTTCCTGGCAGGTCGGCCCCTACTGCTCGGTGGGAATATTATATGCGTCTATGACGTAATATAACCTAACCTAACCAACCGAGCCCCTGGCTGGTAATGTTTTATAGAATCCCGGCTGTGTGGGACCGTACCTCTCCGTGGGAACATTATATACGTCTATAACGTTATAATCCTAACCTAAGGCAACCTCACACCTCGGATATAGTATTTTACAACATTCCTGGCTGGTCGGCCCCTACTTCTCGGTGGGAACATTATATACGTCTATAACGTAATATAACCTAACCTAACCAACCTAGCCCCTGGCTGGTAATGTTTTGCAGAATCCCGGCCGTGTGGGACCGCACCTCTCCGTGGGAACATTATATACGTCTATAACGTTATAATCCTAACCTAAGGCAACTTAACACCTCGGATGTAGTATTTTACAACATTCCTGGCTGGTCGGCCCCTACTTCTCGGTGGGAACATTATATGCGTCTATAACGTAATATAACCTAACCTAACCAACCTAGCCCCTGGCTGGAAATGTTTTGCAGAATCCCGGCCGTGTGGGACCGCACATCTCCGTGGGAAAATTATATACGTCTATAACGTTATAATCCTAACCTAAGGCAACTTAACACCTCGGATGTAGTATTTTACATCATTACTGGCGGGTCGGCCCCTACTTCTAGGTGGGAACATTATATACGTCTATAACGTAATATAACCTAACCTAACCCTTCTAGCCCCTCGCTGGGAATGTTTTACAGAATCCCGGTCGTGTCAGCCCGTACCTCTCGGTGGGAACGTCATATACGTCTATAACGTTATATATCCTATCCTAAGGCAACCTAACACCTCGGATGTAGTATTTTACAACATTCCTGGCAGGTCGGCCCCTACTTCTAGGTGGGAACATTATATACGTCTATAACGTAACATAACCTAACCTAACCAATCTAGCCCCTCGCTGGGAATGTTTTACATAATCCCGGTCGTGTCGGCCCGTACCTCTCCGTGGGAACGTCATATACGTCTATAACGTTATATATCCTAACCTAAGGCAACATCACACCTCGGATGTAGTATTTTACAACAATCCTGGCGGGTCGGCACCTACTTCTAGGTGGGAACATTATAAACGTGTATAACGTCATATAACCTAACCTAACCTATCTATCCCCACGCTGGTAATGTTGTACAGAATCCCGGTCGTGTTGGCCCGTACCTATCCGTGGGAACATTATATACGTCTATAACGTTATATATCCTAACCTAAGGCAATATAACATCTCGGATGTAGTATTTTACATCATAACTGGCGGGTCGGCCCCTACTTCTCGGTGGGAACATTATATGCGTCTATGACGTAATATAATCTAACCTAACCAACCGAGCCCCTGGCTGGTAATGTTTTATAGAATTCCGGCTGTGTGGGACCGTACGTCTCCGTGGGAACATTATATACGTCTATAACGTTATATATCCTAACCTAAGGCAACCTCACACCTCGGATGTAGTATTTTACAACGTTCCTGGCAGGTCGGCCCCTACTGCTCGGTGGGAATATTATATGCGTCTATGACGTAATATAACCTAACCTAACCAACCGAGCCCCTGGCTGGTAATGTTTTATAGAATCCCGGCTGTGTGGGACCGTACCTCTCCGTGGGAACATTATATACGTCTATAACGTTATAATCCTAACCTAAGGCAACCTCACACCTCGGATATAGTATTTTACAACATTCCTGGCTGGTCGGCCCCTACTTCTCGGTGGGAACATTATATACGTCTATAACGTAATATAACCTAACCTAACCAACCTAGCCCCTGGCTGGTAATGTTTTACAGAATCCCGGTCGTGTCGGCCCGTACCTCTCCGTAGGAACGTTATATACGTCTATAACGTTATATATCCTAACCTAAGGCAACATCACACCTCGGATGTATTATTTTACAACAATCCTGGCGGGTCGGCCCCTACTTCTAGGTGGGAACATTATAAACGTGTATAACGTCATATAACCTAACCTAACCTATCTATCCCCACGCTGGTAATGTTTTACAGAATCCCGGTCGTGTTGGCCCGTACCTATCCGTGGGAACATTATATACGTCTATAACGTTATAATCCTAACCTAAGGCAACCTCACACCTCGGATATAGTATTTCACATCATTCCTGGCGGGTCGGCCCCTACTTCTCGGTGGGAACATTATATGCGTCTATGACGTAATATAATCTAACCTAACCAACCGAGCCCCTGGCTGGTAATGTTTTATAGAATTCCTGGCTGTGTGGGACCGTACGTCTCCGTGGGAACATTATATACGTCTATAACGTTATATATCCTAACCTAAGGCAACCTCACACCTCGGATGTAGTATTTTACAACGTTCCTGGCAGATCGGCCCCTACTTCTCGGTGGGAACATTATATGCGTCTATGACGTAATATAATCTAGCCTAACCAACCGAGCCCCTGGCTGGTAATGTTTTATAGAATCCCGGCTGTGTGGGACCGTACCTCTCCGTGGGAACATTATATACGTCTATAACGCTATATATCCTAACCTAAGGCAATCTGACATCTCGGATGTAGTATTTTACATCATAACTGGCGGGTCGGCCCCTACTTCTCTGTGCGAACATTATATGCGTCTATAACGTAATATAACCTAACCTAACCAACCTAGCCCCTGGCTGGTAATGTTTTGCAGAATCCCGGCCGCGTGGGACAGCAGCTCTCCGTGGGAACATTATATCCGTCTATAACGTTATAATCCTAACCTAAGGCAACTTAACACCTCGGATGTAGTATTTTACAACATTCCTGGCTGGTCGGCCCCTACTTCATGGTGGGAACATTATATACGTCTATAACGTAATATAACCGAACCTAACCCATCTAGCCGCTCGCTGGTAATGTTTTACAGAATCCCGGTCGTGTTGGCCCGTACCTATCCGTGGGAACATTATATACGTCTATAACGTTATAATCCTAACCTAAGGCAACCTCACACCTCGGATATAGTATTTCACATCATTCCTGGCGGGTCGGCACCTACTTCTAGGTGGGAACATTATAAACGTGTATAACGTCATATAACCTAACCTAACCTATCTATCCCCACGCTGGTAATGTTTTACAGAATCCCGGTCGTGTTGGCCCGTACCTATCCGTGGGAACATTATATACGTCTATAACGTTATATATCCTAACCTAAGGCAATCTAACATCTCGGATGTAGTATTTTACATCATAACTGGCGGGTCGGCCCCTACTTCTCTATGGGAACATTATATGCGTCTATAACGTAATATAACCTAACCTAACCAACCTAGCCCCTGGCTGGTAATGTTTTGCAGAATCCCGGCCGCGTGGGACCGCACCTCTCCGTGGGAACATTATATACGTCTATAACGTTATAATCCTAACCTAAGGCAACTTAACACCTCCGATGTAGTATTTTACAACATTCCTGGCTGGTCGGTCCCTACTTCTCGGTGGGAACATTATATGCGTCTATAACGTAATATAACCTAACCTAATCAACCTAGCCCCTGGCTGGTAATGTGTTACAGAATCCCGGTCGTGTCGGTCCGTACCTCTCCGTTTGAACGTTATATACGTCTATAACGTTATATATCCTAACCTAAGGCAACATCACACCTCGGATGTAGTATTTTACAACAATCCTGGCGGGTCGGCACGTACTTCTAGGTGGGAACATTATAAACGTGTATAACGTCATATAACCTATTCTAACCTATCTATCCCCACGCTGGGAATGTTTTGTAGAATCCCGTTCGTGTAGCCCCGTACGTCTCGGTGGGAACATTATATACTTCTATAACGTTACATATCCTAACCTAAGGCAGCCGAACATTTCGGATTTAGTATTTTACCACAATCCTCGCGGTTCGGACCCTACTTCTCGGTGGGGAGGTTATGTACTTCTATAACGTAATATAACCTAACCTAACCCATCTAGCCGCTCGCTACTAATGTTTTACAGAATCCCGGTCGTGTTAGCCCGTACCTATCCGTGGGATCATTATATACGTCTATAACGTTATAATCCTATCCTAAGGCAACCTAACACCTCGGATGTAGTATTTTACAACATTCCTGGCAGGTCGGCCCCTACTTCTAGGTGGGAACATTATATACGTCTATAACGTAACATAACCTAACCTAACCAATCTAGCCCCTCGCTGGGAATGTTTTACAGAATCCCGGTCGTGTCGGCCCGTACCTCTCCATGGGAACGTCATATACGTCTATAACGTTATATATCCTAACCTAAGGCAACATCACACCTCGGATGTAGTATTTTACAACAATCCTGGCGGGTCGGCACCTACTTCTAGGTGGGAACATTATAAACGTGTATAACGTCATATAACCTAACCTAACCTATCTATCCCCTCGCTGGTAATGTTTTACAGAATCCCGGTCGTGTTGGCCCGTACCTATCCGTGGGAACATTATATACTTCTATAACGTTACATAACCTAACCTAAGGCAGCCGAACATTTCGGATTTAGTATTTTACCACAATCCTCGCGGTTCGGACCCTACTTCTCGGTGGGGAGGTTATGTACTTCTATAACGTAATATAACCTAACCTAACCCATCTAGCCGCTCGCTACTAATGTTTTACAGAATCCTGGTCGTGTTGGACTGTACCTCTCCGTGGGAACATTATATACGTCTATAACGTTATAATCCTAACCTAAGGCAACTTAACACCTCGGATGTAGTATTTTACAACATTCCTGGCTGGTCGGCCCCTACTTCTCGGTGGGAACATTATATACGTCTATAACGTAATATAACCGAACCTAACCCATCTAGCCCTTCGCTGGTAATGTTATACAGAATCCCGGCCGTGTTGGACTGTACCTCTCCGTGGGAACATTATATACGTCTATAACGTTGTATATCCTACCCTAAGGCAATCTAACATCTCGGATGTAGTATTTTACATCATTACTGGCGGGTCGGCCCCTACTTCTCTGTGGGAACATTATATACGTCTATAACGTAACATAACCAAACCTAACCAATCTAGCCCCTCGCTGGGAATGTTTTACAGAATCCCGGTCGTGTCGGCCCGTACCTCTCCGTGGGAACGTCATATACGTCTATAACGTTATATATCCTAACCTAAGGCAACATCACACCTCGGATGTAGTATTTTACAACAATCCTGGCGGGTCGGCACCTACTTCTGGGTGGGAACATTATAAACGTGTATAACGTCATATAACCTAACCTAACCTATCTATCCCCACGCTGGTAATGTTGTACAGAATCCCGGTCGTGTTGGCCCGTACCTATCCGTGGGAACATTATATACGTCTATAACGTTATATATCCTAACCTAAGGCAATATAACATCTCGGATGTAGTATTTTACATCATAACTGGCGGGTCGGCCCCTACTTCTCGGTGGGAACATTATATGCGTCTATGACGTAATATAATCTAACCTAACCAACCGAGCCCCTGGCTGGTAATGTTTTATAGAATTCCGGCTGTGTGGGACCGTACGTCTCCGTGGGAACATTATATACGTCTATAACGTTATATATCCTAACCTAAGGCAACCTCACACCTCGGATGTAGTATTTTACAACGTTCCTGGCAGATCGGCCCCTACTTCTCGGTGGGAACATTATATGCGTCTATGACGTAATATAATCTAGCCTAACCAACCGAGCCCCTGGCTGGTAATGTTTTATACAATCCCGGCTGTGTGGGACCGTACCTCTCCGTGGGAACATTATATACGTCTATAACGCTATATATCCTAACCTAAGGCAATCTGACATCTCGGATGTAGTATTTTACATCATAACTGGCGGGTCGGCCCCTACTTCTCTGTGGGAACATTATATGCGTCTATAACGTAATATAACCTAACCTAACCAACCTAGCCCCTGGCTGGTAATGTTTTGCAGAATCCCGGCCGCGTGGGACCGCACCTCTCCGTGGGAACATTATATCCGTCTATAACGTTATAATCCTAACCTAAGGCAACTTAACACCACGGATGTAGTATTTTACAACATTCCTGGCTGGTCGGCCCCTACTTCATGGTGGGAACATTATATACGTCTATAACGTAATATAACCGAACCTAACCCATCTAGCCGCTCGCTGGTAATGTTTTACAGAATCCCGGTCGTGTCGGCCCGTACCTATCCGTGGGAACATTATATACTTCTATAACGTTACATAACCTAACCTAAGGCAGCCGAACATTTCGGATTTAGTATTTTACCACAATCCTCGCGGTTCGGACCCTACTTCTCGGTGGGGAGGTTATGTACTTCTATAACGTAATATAACCTAACCTAACCCATCTAGCCGCTCGCTACTAATGTTTTACAGAATCCTGGTCGTGTTGGACTGTACCTCTCCGTGGGAACATTATATACGTCTATAACGTTATAATCCTAACCTAAGGCAACTTAACACCTCGGATGTAGTATTTTACAACATTCCTGGCTGGTCGGCCCCTACTTCTCGGTGGGAACATTATATACGTCTATAACGTAATATAACCGAACCTAACCCATCTAGCCCTTCGCTGGTAATGTTATACAGAATCCCGGCCGTGTTGGACTGTACCTCTCCGTGGGAACATTATATACGTCTATAACGTTGTATATCCTACCCTAAGGCAATCTAACATCTCGGATGTAGTATTTTACATCATTACTGGCGGGTCGGCCCCTACTTCTAGGTGGGAACATTATATACGTCTATAACGTAATATAACCTAACCTAACCCATCTAGCCCCTCGCTGGGAATGTTTTACAGAATCCCGGTCGTGTCAGCCCGTACCTCTCCGTGGGAACGTCATATACGTCTATAACGTTATATATCCTATCCTAAGGCAACCTAACACCTCGGATGTAGTATTTTACAACATACCTGACAGGTCGGCCCCTACTTCTAGGTGGGAACATTATATACGTCTATAACGTAACATAACCAAACCTAACCAATCTAGCCCCTCGCTGGGAATGTTTTACAGAATCCCGGTCGTGTCGGCCCGTACCTCTCCGTGGGAACGTCATATACGTCTATAACGTTATATATCCTAACCTAAGGCAACATCACACCTCGGATGTAGTATTTTACAACAATCCTGGCGGGTCGGCACCTACTTCTGGGTGGGAACATTATAAACGTGTATAACGTCATATAACCTAACCTAACCTATCTATCCCCACGCTGGTAATTTTGTACAGAATCCCGGTCGTGTTGGCCCGTACCTATCCGTGGGAACATTATATACGTCTATAACGTTATATATCCTAACCTAAGGCAATCTAACATCTCGGATGTAGTATTTTACATCATAACTGGCGGGTCGGCCCCTACTTCTCTGTGGGAACATTATATGCGTCTATAAAGTAATATAACCTAACCTAACCAACCTAGCCCCTGGCTGGTAATGTTTTGCAGAATCCCGGCCGCGTGGGACCGCACCTCTCGGTGGGAACATTATATACGTCTATAACGTTATAATCCTAACCTAAGGCAACCTCACACCTCGGATATAGTATTTTACAACATTCCTGGCGGGTCGGCCCCTACTTCTCACTGGGAACATTATATACGCCTATAACGTAATATAACCTAACCTAATCCATCTAGCCCCTCGCTGGGAATGTTTTACATAATCCCGGTCGTGTCGGCCCGTACCTCTCCGTGGGAACGTCATATACGTCTATAACGTTATATATCCTAACCTAAGGCAACATCACACCTCGGATGTAGTATTTTACAACAATCCTGGCGGGTCGGCACCTACTTCTAGGTGGGAACATTATAAACGTGTATAACGTCATATAACCTAACCTAACCTATCTATCCCCACGCTGATAATGTTGTACAGAATCCCGGTCGTGTTGGCCCGTACCTATCCGTGGGAACATTATATACGTCTATAACGTTATATATCCTAACCTAAGGCAATATAACATCTCGGATGTAGTATTTTACATCATAACTGGCGGGTCGGCCCCTACTTCTCGGTGGGAACATTATATGCGTCTATGACGTAATATAATCTAACCTAACCAACCGAGCCCCTGGCTGGTAATGTTTTATAGAATTCCGGCTGTGTGGGACCGTACGTCTCCGTGGGAACATTATATACGTCTATAACGTTATATATCCTAACCTAAGGCAACCTCACACCTCGGATGTAGTATTTTACAACGTTCCTGGCAGATCGGCCCCTACTTCTCGGTGGGAACATTATATGCGTCTATGACGTAATATAATCTAGCCTAACCAACCGAGCCCCTGGCTGGTAATGTTTTATACAATCCCGGCTGTGTGGGACCGTACCTCTCCGTGGGAACATTATATACGTCTATAACGCTATATATCCTAACCTAAGGCAATCTGACATCTCGGATGTAGTATTTTACATCATAACTGGCGGGTCGGCCCCTACTTCTCTGTGGGAACATTATATGCGTCTATAACGTAATATAACCTAACCTAACCAACCTAGCCCCTGGCTGGTAATGTTTTGCAGAATCCCGGCCGCGTGGGACCGCACGTCTCCGTGGGAACATTATATCCGTCTATAACGTTATAATCCTAACCTAAGGCAACTTAACACCACGGATGTAGTATTTTACAACATTCCTGGCTGGTCGGCCCCTACTTCATGGTGGGAACATTATATACGTCTATAACGTAATATAACCGAACCTAACCCATCTAGCCGCTCGCTGGTAATGTTTTACAGAATCCCGGCCGTGTTGGCCCGTACCTCTCCGTGGGAACATTATATACGTCTATAACGTTATATATCCTACCCTAAGGCAATCTAACATCTCGGATGTAGTATTTTACAACATTACTGGCGGGTCGGCCCCTACTTCTCGGTGGGAACATTATATGCGTCTATAACGTAATATAACCTAACCTAACCCATCTAGCCCTTCGCTGGTAATGTGTTACAGAATCTCATTCATGTCGGACAGTACCTCTCCGTGGGGACATTAGATACGTCTACAACGTTATATATCCTAACCTAAGGCAACCTAACACCTCGGATGTAGTATTTTACAACAATCCTGGCGGGTCGGCACCTACTTCTAGGTGGGAACATTATAAACGTGTATAACGTCATATAACCTAACCTAACCTATCTATCCCCACGCTGGTAATGTTTTACAGAATCCCGGTCGTGTTGGCCCGTACCTATCCGTGGGAACATTATATACGTCTATAACGTTATATATCCTAACCTAAGGCAACCTCACACCTCGGATGTAGTATTTTACAACGTTCCTGGCAGGTCGGCCCCTACTGCTCGGTGGGAATATTATATGCGTCTATGACGTAATATAACCTAACCTAACCAACCGAGCCCCTGGCTGGTAATGTTTTATAGAATCCCGGCTGTGTGGGACCGTACCTCTCCGTGGGAACATTATATACGTCTATAACGTTATAATCCTAACCTAAGGCAACCTCACACCTCGGATATAGTATTTTACAACATTCCTGGCTGGTCGGCCCCTACTTCTCGGTGGGAACATTATATACGTCTATAACGTAATATAACCTAACCTAACCAACCTAGCCCCTGGCTGGTAATGTTTTGCAGAATCCCGGCCGTGTGGGACCGCACCTCTCCGTGGGAACATTATATACGTCTATAACGTTATAATCCTAACCTAAGGCAACTTAACACCTCGGATGTAGTATTTTACAACATTCCTGGCTGGTCGGCCCCTACTTCTCGGTGGGAACATTATATGCGTCTATAACGTAATATAACCTAACCTAACCAACCTAGCCCCTGGCTGGAAATGTTTTGCAGAATCCCGGCCGTGTGGGACCGCACATCTCCGTGGGAAAATTATATACGTCTATAACGTTATAATCCTAACCTAAGGCAACTTAACACCTCGGATGTAGTATTTTACATCATTACTGGCGGGTCGGCCCCTACTTCTAGGTGGGAACATTATATACGTCTATAACGTAACATAACCTAACCTAACCAATCTAGCCCCTCGCTGGGAATGTTTTACATAATCCCGGTCGTGTCGGCCCGTACCTCTCCGTGGGAACGTCATATACGTCTATAACGTTATATATCCTAACCTAAGGCAACATCACACCTCGGATGTAGTATTTTACAACAATCCTGGCGGGTCGGCACCTACTTCTAGGTGGGAACATTATAAACGTGTATAACGTCATATAACCTAACCTAACCTATCTATCCCCACGCTGGTAATGTTGTACAGAATCCCGGTCGTGTTGGCCCGTACCTATCCGTGGGAACATTATATACGTCTATAACGTTATATATCCTAACCTAAGGCAATATAACATCTCGGATGTAGTATTTTACATCATAACTGGCGGGTCGGCCCCTACTTCTCGGTGGGAACATTATATGCGTCTATGACGTAATATAATCTAACCTAACCAACCGAGCCCCTGGCTGGTAATGTTTTATAGAATTCCGGCTGTGTGTGACCGTACGTCTCCGTGGGAACATTATATACGTCTATAACGTTATATATCCTAACCTAAGGCAACCTCACACCTCGGATGTAGTATTTTACAACGTTCCTGGCAGATCGGCCCCTACTTCTCGGTGGGAACATTATATGCGTCTATGACGTAATATAATCTAGCCTAACCAACCGAGCCCCTGGCTGGTAATGTTTTATAGAATCCCGGCTGTGTGGGACCGTACCTCTCCGTGGGAACATTATATACGTCTATAACGCTATATATCCTAACCTAAGGCAATCTGACATCTCGGATGTAGTATTTTACATCATAACTGGCGGGTCGGCCCCTACTTCTCTGTGGGAACATTATATGCGTCTATAACGTAATATAACCTAACCTAACCAACCTAGCCCCTGGCTGGTAATGTTTTGCAGAATCCCGGCCGCGTGGGACCGCACCTCTCCGTGGGAACATTATATCCGTCTATAACGTTATAATCCTAACCTAAGGCAACTTAACACCTCGGATGTAGTATTTTACAACATTCCTGGCTGGTCGGCCCCTACTTCATGGTGGGAACATTATATACGTCTATAACGTAATATAACCGAACCTAACCCATCTAGCCGCTCGCTGGTAATGTTTTACAGAATCCCGGTCGTGTCGGCCCGTACCTCTCCGTAGGAACGTTATATACGTCTATAACGTTATATATCCTAACCTAAGGCAACATCACGCCTCGGATGTATTATTTTACAACAATCCTGGCGGGTCGGCCCCTACTTCTAGGTGGGAACATTATAAACGTGTATAACGTCATATAACCTAACCTAACCTATCTATCCCCACGCTGGTAATGTTTTACAGAATCCCGGTCGTGTTGGCCCGTACCTATCCGTGGGAACATTATATACGTCTATAACGTTATATATCCTAACCTAAGGCAACCTCACACCTCGGATGTAGTATTTTACAACATTCCTGGCTGGTCGGCCCCTACTTCTCGGTGGGAACATTATATACGTCTATAACGTAATATAACCTAACCTAACCAACCTAGCCCCTGGCTGGTAATGTTTTGCAGAATCCCGGCCGTGTGGGACCGCACCTCTCCGTGGGAACATTATATACGTCTATAACGTTATAATCCTAACCTAAGGCAACTTAACACCTCGGATGTAGTATTTTACCACATTCCTCGCGGGTCGGACCCTACTTCTCGGTGGGGACGTTATGTACTTCTATAACGCAATATAACCTAACCTAACCCATCTAGCCGCTCGCTGCTAATGTTTTACAGAATCCCGGTCGTGTTGGCCCGTACCTATCCGTGGGAACATTATATACGGCTATAACGTTATATATCATAACCTAAGGCAACTTAACACCTCGGATGTAGTATTTTACAACGTTCCTGGCAGGTCGGCCCCTACTTCTCGGTGGGAACATTATATACGTCTATAACGTAATATAACCTAACCTAACCAACCGAGCACCTGGCTGGTAATGTTTTATAGAATCCCGGCCGTGTTGGCCCGTACCTCTCCGTGGGAACATTATATACGTCTATAAAGTTATATATCGTACCCTAAGGCAATCTAACATCTCGGATGTAGTATTTTACATCATTACTGGCGGGTCGGCCCCTACTTCTCGGTGGGAACATTATATGCGTCTATAACGTAATATAACCTAACCTAACCCATCTAGCCCTTCGCTGGTAATGTGTTACAGAATCTCATTCATGTCGGACAGTACCTCTCCGTGGGGACATTAGATACGTCTACAACGTTATATATCCTAACCTAAGGCAACCTAACACCTCGGATGCAGTATTTTACAACAATCCTGGCGGGTCGGCACCTACTTCTAGGTGGGAACATTATAAACGTGTATAACGTCATATAACCTAACCTAACCTATCTATCCCCACGCTGGTAATGTTTTACAGAATCCCGGTCGTGTTGGCCCGTACCTATCCGTGGGAACATTATATACGTCTATAACGTTATATATCCTAACCTAAGGCAACCTCACACCTCGGATGTAGTATTTTACAACGTTCCTGGCAGGTCGGCCCCTACTGCTCGGTGGGAATATTATATGCGTCTATGACGTAATATAACCTAACCTAACCAACCGAGCCCCTGGCTGGTAATGTTTTATAGAATCCCGGCTGTGTGGGACCGTACGTCTCCGTGGGAACATTATATACGTCTATAACGTTATAATCCTAACCTAAGGCAACCTCACACCTCGGATATAGTATTTTACAACATTCCTGGCTGGTCGGCCCCTACTTCTCGGTGGGAACATTATATACGTCTATAACGTAATATAACCTAACCTAACCAACCTAGCCCCTGGCTGGTAATGTTTTGCAGAATCCCGGCCGTGTGGGACCGCACCTCTCCGTGGGAACATTATATACGTCTATAACGTTATAATCCTAACCTAAGGCAACTTAACACCTCGGATGTAGTATTTTACAACATTCCTGGCTGGTCGGCCCCTACTTCTCGGTGGGAACATTATATGCGTCTATAACGTAATATAACCTAACCTAACCAACCTAGCCCCTGGCTGGAAATGTTTTGCAGAATCCCGGCCGTGTGGGACCGCACATCTCCGTGGGAAAATTATATACGTCTATAACGTTATAATCCTAACCTAAGGCAACTTAACACCTCGGATGTAGTATTTTACATCATTACTGGCGGGTCGGCCCCTACTTCTAGGTGGGAACATTATATACGTCTATAACGTAATATAACCTAACCTAACCCTTCTAGCCCCTCGCTGGGAATGTTTTACAGAATCCCGGTCGTGTCAGCCCGTACCTCTCGGTGGGAACGTCATATACGTCTATAACGTTATATATCCTATCCTAAGGCAACCTAACACCTCGGATGTAGTATTTTACAACATTCCTGGCAGGTCGGCCCCTACTTCTAGGTGGGAACATTATATACGTCTATAACGTAACATAACCTAACCTAACCAATCTAGCCCCTCGCTGGGAATGTTTTACATAATCCCGGTCGTGTCGGCCCGTACCTCTCCGTGGGAACGTCATATACGTCTATAACGTTATATATCCTAACCTAAGGCAACATCACACCTCGGATGTAGTATTTTACAACAATCCTGGCGGGTCGGCACCTACTTCTAAGTGGGAACATTATAAACGTGTATAACGTCATATAACCTAACCTAACCTATCTATCCCCACGCTGGTAATGTTGTACAGAATCCCGGTCGTGTTGGCCCGTACCTATCCGTGGGAACATTATATACGTCTATAACGTTATATATCCTAACCTAAGGCAATATAACATCTCGGATGTAGTATTTTACATCATAACTGGCGGGTCGGCCCCTACTTCTCGGTGGGAACATTATATGCGTCTATGACGTAATATAATCTAACCTAACCAACCGAGCCCCTGGCTGGTAATGTTTTATAGAATTCCGGCTGTGTGGGACCGTACGTCTCCGTGGGAACATTATATACGTCTATAACGTTATATATCCTAACCTAAGGCAACCTCACACCTCGGATGTAGTATTTTACAACGTTCCTGGCAGATCGGCCCCTACTTCTCGGTGGGAACATTATATGCGTCTATGACGTAATATAATCTAGCCTAACCAACCGAGCCCCTGGCTGGTAATGTTTTATAGAATCCCGGCTGTGTGGGACCGTACCTCTCCGTGGGAACATTATATACGTCTATAACGCTATATATCCTAACCTAAGGCAATCTGACATCTCGGATGTATTATTTTACATCATAACTGGCGGGTCGGCCCCTACTTCTCTGTGGGAACATTATATGCGTCTATAACGTAATATAACCTAACCTAACCAACCTAGCCCCTGGCTGGTAATGTTTTGCAGAATCCCGGCCGCGTGGGACCGCACCTCTCCGTGGGAACATTATATCCGTCTATAACGTTATAATCCTAACCTAAGGCAACTTAACACCTCGGATGTAGTATTTTACAACATTCCTGGCTGGTCGGCCCCTACTTCATGGTGGGAACATTATATACGTCTATAACGTAATATAACCGAACCTAACCCATCTAGCCGCTCGCTGGTAATGTTTTACAGAATCCCGGTCGTGTCGGCCCGTACCTCTCCGTAGGAACGTTATATACGTCTATAACGTTATATATCCTAACCTAAGGCAACATCACGCCTCGGATGTATTATTTTACAACAATCCTGGCGGGTCGGCCCCTACTTCTAGGTGGGAACATTATAAACGTGTATAACGTCATATAACCTAACCTAACCTATCTATCCCCACGCTGGTAATGTTTTACAGAATCCCGGTCGTGTTGGCCCGTACCTATCCGTGGGAACATTATATACGTCTATAACGTTATATATCCTAACCTAAGGCAACCTCACACCTCGGATGTAGTATTTTACAACATTCCTGGCTGGTCGGCCCCTACTTCTCGGTGGGAACATTATATACGTCTATAACGTAATATAACCTAACCTAACCAACCTAGCCCCTGGCTGGTAATGTTTTGCAGAATCCCGGCCGTGTGGGACCGTACCTCTCCGTGGGAACATTATATACGTCTATAACGTTATAATCCTAACCTAAGGCAACCTCACACCTCGGATGTAGTATTTTACCACATTCCTCGCGGGTCGGACCCTACTTCTCGGTGGGGACGTTATGTACTTCTATAACGCAATATAACCTAACCTAACCCATCTAGCCGCTCGCTGCTAATGTTTTACAGAATCCCGGTCGTGTTGGCCCGTACCTATCCGTGGGAACATTATATACGGCTATAACGTTATATATCATAACCTAAGGCAACTTAACACCTCGGATGTAGTATTTTACAACATTCCTGGCTGGTCGGCCCCTACTTCTCGGTGGGAACATTATATGCGTCTATAACGTAATATAACCTAACCTAACCAACCTAGCCCCTGGCTGGAAATGTTTTGCAGAATCCCGGCCGTGTGGGACCGCACATCTCCGTGGGAAAATTATATACGTCTATAACGTTATAATCCTAACCTAAGGCAACTTAACACCTCGGATGTAGTATTTTACATCATTACTGGCGGGTCGGCCCCTACTTCTAGGTGGGAACATTATATACGTCTATAACGTAATATAACCT
This sequence comes from Xylocopa violacea, assembly GCA_963969225.1. Taxonomy (NCBI): domain Eukaryota; kingdom Metazoa; phylum Arthropoda; class Insecta; order Hymenoptera; family Apidae; genus Xylocopa; species Xylocopa violacea. Next base: position 13,180,510 of record CAXAJV010000008.1, on the reverse strand, counting down.
AACCTAACCCTTCTAGCCCCTCGCTGGGAATGTTTTACAGAATCCCGGTCGTGTCAGCCCGTACCTCTCGGTGGGAACGTCATATACGTCTATAACGTTATATATCCTATCCTAAGGCAACCTAACACCTCGGATGTAGTATTTTACAACATTCCTGGCAGGTCGGCCCCTACTTCTAGGTGGGAACATTATATACGTCTATAACGTAACATAACCTAACCTAACCAATCTAGCCCCTCGCTGGGAATGTTTTACATAATCCCGGTCGTGTCGGCCCGTACCTCTCCGTGGGAACGTCATATACGTCTATAACGTTATATATCCTAACCTAAGGCAACATCACACCTCGGATGTAGTATTTTACAACAATCCTGGCGGGTCGGCACCTACTTCTAGGTGGGAACATTATAAACGTGTATAACGTCATATAACCTAACCTAACCTATCTATCCCCACGCTGGTAATGTTGTACAGAATCCCGGTCGTGTTGGCCCGTACCTATCCGTGGGAACATTATATACGTCTATAACGTTATATATCCTAACCTAAGGCAATATAACATCTCGGATGTAGTATTTTACATCATAACTGGCGGGTCGGCCCCTACTTCTCGGTGGGAACATTATATGCGTCTATGACGTAATATAATCTAACCTAACCAACCGAGCCCCTGGCTGGTAATGTTTTATAGAATTCCGGCTGTGTGGGACCGTACGTCTCCGTGGGAACATTATATACGTCTATAACGTTATATATCCTAACCTAAGGCAACCTCACACCTCGGATGTAGTATTTTACAACGTTCCTGGCAGATCGGCCCCTACTTCTCGGTGGGAACATTATATGCGTCTATGACGTAATATAATCTAGCCTAACCAACCGAGCCCCTGGCTGGTAATGTTTTATAGAATCCCGGCTGTGTGGGACCGTACCTCTCCGTGGGAACATTATATACGTCTATAACGCTATATATCCTAACCTAAGGCAATCTGACATCTCGGATGTAGTATTTTACATCATAACTGGCGGGTCGGCCCCTACTTCTCTGTGGGAACATTATATGCGTCTATAACGTAATATAACCTAACCTAACCAACCTAGCCCCTGGCTGGTAATGTTTTGCAGAATCCCGGCCGCGTGGGACCGCACCTCTCCGTGGGAACATTATATCCGTCTATAACGTTATAATCCTAACCTAAGGCAACTTAACACCTCGGATGTAGTATTTTACAACATTCCTGGCTGGTCGGCCCCTACTTCATGGTGGGAACATTATATACGTCTATAACGTAATATAACCGAACCTAACCCATCTAGCCGCTCGCTGGTAATGTTTTACAGAATCCCGGTCGTGTCGGCCCGTACCTCTCCGTAGGAACGTTATATACGTCTATAACGTTATATATCCTAACCTAAGGCAACATCACACCTCGGATGTATTATTTTACAACAATCCTGGCGGGTCGGCCCCTACTTCTAGGCGGGAACATTATAAACGTGTATAACGTCATATAACCTAACCTAACCTATCTATCCCCACGCTGGTAATGTTTTACAGAATCCCGGTCGTGTTGGCCCGTACCTATCCGTGGGAACATTATATACGTCTATAACGTTATAATCCTAACCTAAGGCAACCTCACACCTCGGATATAGTATTTCACATCATTCCTGGCGGGTCGGCCCCTACTTCTCGGTGGGAACATTATATGCGTCTATGACGTAATATAATCTAACCTAACCAACCGAGCCCCTGGCTGGTAATGTTTTATAGAATTCCTGGCTGTGTGGGACCGTACGTCTCCGTGGGAACATTATATACGTCTATAACGTTATATATCCTAACCTAAGGCAACCTCACACCTCGGATGTAGTATTTTACAACGTTCCTGGCAGATCGGCCCCTACTTCTCGGTGGGAACATTATATGCGTCTATGACGTAATATAATCTAGCCTAACCAACCGAGCCCCTGGCTGGTAATGTTTTATAGAATCCCGGCTGTGTGGGACCGTACCTCTCCGTGGGAACATTATATACGTCTATAACGCTATATATCCTAACCTAAGGCAATCTGACATCTCGGATGTAGTATTTTACATCATAACTGGCGGGTCGGCCCCTACTTCTCTGTGCGAACATTATATGCGTCTATAACGTAATATAACCTAACCTAACCAACCTAGCCCCTGGCTGGTAATGTTTTGCAGAATCCCGGCCGCGTGGGACAGCAGCTCTCCGTGGGAACATTATATCCGTCTATAACGTTATAATCCTAACCTAAGGCAACTTAACACCTCGGATGTAGTATTTTACAACATTCCTGGCTGGTCGGCCCCTACTTCATGGTGGGAACATTATATACGTCTATAACGTAATATTACCGAACATAACCCATCTAGCCGCTCGCTGGTAATGTTTTACAGAATCCCGGTCGTGTCGGCCCGTACCTCTCCGTAGGAACGTTATATACGTCTATAACGTTATATATCCTAACCTAAGGCAACATCACACCTCGGATGTATTATTTTACAACAATCCTGGCGGGTCGGCCCCTACTTCTAGGTGGGAACATTATAAACGTGTATAACGTCATATAACCTAACCTAACCTATCTATCCCCACGCTGGTAATGTTTTACAGAATCCCGGTCGTGTTGGCCCGTACCTATCCGTGGGAACATTATATACGTCTATAACGTTATAATCCTAACCTAAGGCAACCTCACACCTCGGATATAGTATTTCACATCATTCCTGGCGGGTCGGCCCCTACTTCTCGGTGGGAACATTATATGCGTCTATGACGTAATATAATCTAACCTAACCAACCGAGCCCCTGGCTGGTAATGTTTTATAGAATTCCTGGCTGTGTGGGACCGTACGTCTCCGTGGGAACATTATATACGTCTATAACGTTATATATCCTAACCTAAGGCAACCTCACACCTCGGATGTAGTATTTTACAACGTTCCTGGCAGATCGGCCCCTACTTCTCGGTGGGAACATTATATGCGTCTATGACGTAATATAATCTAGCCTAACCAACCGAGCCCCTGGCTGGTAATGTTTTATAGAATCCCGGCTGTGTGGGACCGTACCTCTCCGTGGGAACATTATATACGTCTATAACGCTATATATCCTAACCTAAGGCAATCTGACATCTCGGATGTAGTATTTTACATCATAACTGGCGTGTCGGCCCCTACTTCTCTGTGCGAACATTATATGCGTCTATAACGTAATATAACCTAACCTAACCAACCTAGCCCCTGGCTGGTAATGTTTTGCAGAATCCCGGCCGCGTGGGACAGCAGCTCTCCGTGGGAACATTATATCCGTCTATAACGTTATAATCCTAACCTAAGGCAACTTAACACCTCGGATGTAGTATTTTACAACATTCCTGGCTGGTCGGCCCCTACTTCATGGTGGGAACATTATATACGTCTATAACGTAATATAACCGAACCTAACCCATCTAGCCGCTCGCTGGTAATGTTTTACAGAATCCCGGTCGTGTTGGCCCGTACCTATCCGTGGGAACATTATATACGTCTATAACGTTATAATCCTAACCTAAGGCAACCTCACACCTCGGATATAGTATTTCACATCATTCCTGGCGGGTCGGCCCCTACTTCTCGGTGGGAACATTATATGCGTCTATGACGTAATATAATCTAACCTAACCAACCGAGCCCCTGGCTGGTAATGTTTTATAGAATTCCTGGCTGTGTGGGACCGTACGTCTCCGTGGGAACATTATATACGTCTATAACGTTATATATCCTAACCTAAGGCAACCTCACACCTCGGATGTAGTATTTTACAACGTTCCTGGCAGATCGGCCCCTACTTCTCGGTGGGAACATTATATGCGTCTATGACGTAATATAATCTAGCCTAACCAACCGAGCCCCTGGCTGGTAATGTTTTATAGAATCCCGGCTGTGTGGGACCGTACCTCTCCGTGGGAACATTATATACGTCTATAACGCTATATATCCTAACCTAAGGCAATCTGACATCTCGGATGTAGTATTTTACATCATAACTGGCGGGTCGGCCCCTACTTCTCTGTGCGAACATTATATGCGTCTATAACGTAATATAACCTAACCTAACCAACCTAGCCCCTGGCTGGTAATGTTTTGCAGAATCCCGGCCGCGTGGGACCGCACCTCTCCGTGGGAACATTATATCCGTCTATAACGTTATAATCCTAACCTAAGGCAACTTAACACCTCGGATGTAGTATTTTACAACATTCCTGGCTGGTCGGCCCCTACTTCATGGTGGGAACATTATATACGTCTATAACGTAATATAACCGAACCTAACCCATCTAGCCGCTCGCTGGTAATGTTTTACAGAATCCCGGTCGTGTCGGCCCGTACCTCTCCGTAGGAACGTTATATACGTCTATAACGTTATATATCCTAACCTAAGGCAACATCACACCTCGGATGTATTATTTTACAACAATCCTGGCGGGTCGGCCCCTACTTCTAGGCGGGAACATTATAAACGTGTATAACGTCATATAACCTAACCTAACCTATCTATCCCCACGCTGGTAATGTTTTACAGAATCCCGGTCGTGTTGGCCCGTACCTATCCGTGGGAACATTATATACGTCTATAACGTTATAATCCTAACCTAAGGCAACCTCACACCTCGGATATAGTATTTCACATCATTCCTGGCGGGTCGGCCCCTACTTCTCGGTGGGAACATTATATGCGTCTATGACGTAATATAATCTAACCTAACCAACCGAGCCCCTGGCTGGTAATGTTTTATAGAATTCCGGCTGTGTGGGACCGTACGTCTCCGTGGGAACATTATATACGTCTATAACGTTATATATCCTAACCTAAGGCAACCTCACACCTCGGATGTAGTATTTTACAACGTTCCTGGCAGATCGGCCCCTACTTCTCGGTGGGAACATTATATGCGTCTATGACGTAATATAATCTAGCCTAACCAACCGAGCCCCTGGCTGGTAATGTTTTATAGAATCCCGGCTGTGTGGGACCGTACCTCTCCGTGGGAACATTATATACGTCTATAACGCTATATATCCTAACCTAAGGCAATCTGACATCTCGGATGTAGTATTTTACATCATAACTGGCGGGTCGGCCCCTACTTCTCTGTGGGAACATTACATGCGTCTATAACGTAATATAACCTAACCTAACCAACCTAGCCCCTGGCTGGTAATGTTTTGCAGAATCCCGGCCGCGTGGGACAGCAGCTCTCCGTGGGAACATTATATCCGTCTATAACGTTATAATCCTAACCTAAGGCAACTTAACACCTCGGATGTAGTATTATACAACATTCCTGGCTGGTCGGCCCCTACTTCATGGTGGGAACATTATATACGTCTATAACGTAATATAACCGAACCTAACCCATCTAGCCGCTCGCTGGTAATGTTTTACAGACTCCCGGTCGTGTCGGCCCGTACCTCTCCGTAGGAACGTTATATACGTCTATAACGTTATATATCCTAACCTAAGGCAACATCACACCTCGGATGTATTATTTTACAACAATCCTGGCGGGTCGGCCCCTACTTCTAGGCGGGAACATTATAAACGTGTATAACGTCATATAACCTAACCTAACCTATCTATCCCCACGCTGGTAATGTTTTACAGAATCCCGGTCGTGTTGGCCCGTACCTATCCGTGGGAACATTATATACGTCTATAACGTTATAATCCTAACCTAAGGCAACCTCACACCTCGGATATAGTATTTCACATCATTCCTGGCGGGTCGGCCCCTACTTCTCGCTGGCAACATTGTATACGTCTATAATGTAGTATAAAATAAACTAACCCATCTAGCCCCTCGCTGGTAATGTTTTACAGAATCCCGGTCGTGTTGGCCCGTACCTATCCGTGTGAACATTATATACGTCTATAACGTTATATATCCTAACCTAAGGCAATCTAACATCTCGGATGTAGTATTTTACATCATAACTGGCGGGTCGGGCCCTACTTCTCGCTGGGAACATTATATGCGTCTATAACGTAATATAACCTAACCTAACCAACCTAGCCACTGGCTGGTAATGTTTTGCAGAATCCCGGCCGTGTGGGACCGCACATCTCCGTGCGAACATTATATACGTCTATAACGTTATAATCCTAACCTAAGGCAAATTAACACCTCGGATGTAGTATTTTACAACATTCCTGGCTGGTCGGCCCCTACTTCTCGGTGGGAACATTATATACGTCTATAACGTAATATAACCGAACCTAACCCATCTAGCCCTTTGCTGGTAATGTTATACAGAATCCCGGCCGTGTTGGCCCGTACCTCTCCGTGGGAACATTATATACGTCTATAACGTTATATATCCTACCCTAAGGCAATCTAACATCTCGGATGTAGTATTTTACAACATTACTGGCGGGTCGGCCCCTACTTCTCGGTGGGAACATTATATGCGTCTATAACGTAATATAACCTAACCTAACCAACCTAGCCCCTGGCTGGTAATGTTTTGCAGAATCCCGGCCGTGTGGGACCGCACCTCTCCGTGGGAACATTATATACGTCTATAATGTTACATATCCTAACCTAAGGTAGCCGAACATTTCGGATTTAGTATTTTACCACATTCCTCGCGTGTCGGACCCTACTTCTCGGTGGGGACGTTATGTACTTCTATAACGTAATATAACCTAACCTAACCCATCTAGCCGCTCGCTGGTAATGTTTTACAGAATCCCGGTCGTGTCGGCCCGTACCTCTCCGTGGGAACGTTATATACGTCTATAACGTTATATATCCTAACCTAAGGCAACATCACACCTCGGATGTAGTATTTTACAACAATCCTGGCGGGTCGGCACCTACTTCTAGGTGGGAACATTATAAACGTGTATAACGTCATATAACCTAACCTAACCTATCTATCCCCACGCTGGTAATGTTTTACAGAATCCCGGTCGTGTTGGCCCGTACCTATCCGTGGGAACATTATATACGTCTATAACGTTATATATCCTAACCTATGGCAACCTCACACCTCGGATATAGTATTTTACAACATTCCTGGCTGGTCGGCCCCTACTTCTCGCTGGCAACATTATATACGTCTATAACGTAATATAACCTAACCTAATCCATCTAGCCCCTCGCTGGGCATGTTTTACGGAATCCCGGTCGTGTCGGCCCGTACTTCTCCGTGGGAAAGTTATATACGTCTATAACGTTATATATCCTAACCTAAGGCAACATCACACCTCGGATGTAGTATTTTACAACAATCCTGGCGGGTCGGCACCTACATCTAGGTGGGAACATTATAAACGTGTATAACGTCATATAACCTAACCTAACCTATCTATCCCCACGCTGGTAATGTTTTACAGAATCCCGGTCGTGTTGGCCCGTACCTATCCGTGGGAACATTATATACGTCTATAACGTTATATATCCTAACCTAAGGCAACCTCACACCTCGGATGTAGTATTTTACAACGTTCCTGGCAGGTCGGCCCCTACTTCTCGGTGGGAACATTATATGCGTCTATAACGTAATATAACCTAACCTAACCCATCTAGCCCTTCGCTGGTAATGTGTTACAGAATCTTATTCATGTCGGACAGTACCTCTCCGTGGGGACATTATATACGTCTACAACGTTATATATCCTAACCTAAGGCAACCTAACACCTCGGATGTAGTATTTTACAACAATCCTGGCGGGTCGGCACCTACTTCTAGGTGGGAACATTATAAACGTGTATAACGTCATATAACCTAACCTAACCTATCTATCCCCACGCTGGTAATGTTTTACAGAATCCCGGTCGTGTTGGCCCGTACCTATCCGTGGGAACATTATATACGTCTATAACGTTATATATCCTAACCTAAGGCAACCTCACACCTCGGATGTAGTATTTTACAACGTTCCTGGCAGGTCGGCCCCTACTGCTCGGTGGGAATATTATATGCGTCTATGACGTAATATAACCTAACCTAACCAACCGAGCCCCTGGCTGGTAATGTTTTATAGAATCCCGGCTGTGTGGGACCGTACCACTCCGTGGGAACATTATATACGTCTATAACGTTATAATCCTAACCTAAGGCAACTTCACACCTCGGATATAGTATTTTACAACATTCCTGGCTGGTCGGCCCCTACTTCTCGGTGGGAACATTATATACGTCTATAACGTAATATAACCTAACCTAACCAACCCAGCCCCTGGCTGGTAATGTTTTGCAGAATCCCGGCCGTGTGGGACCGCACCTCTCCGTGGGAACATTATATACGTCTATAACGTTATAATCCTAACCTAAGGCAACTTAACACCTCGGATGTAGTATTTTACAACATTCCTGGCTGGTCGGCCCCTACTTCTCGGTGGGAACATTATATGCGTCTATAACGTAATATAACCTAACCTAACCAACCTAGCCCCTGGCTGGAAATGTTTTGCAGAATCCCGGCCGTGTGGGACCGCACATCTCCGTGGGAAAATTATATACGTCTATAACGTTATAATCCTAACCTAAGGCAACTTAACACCTCGGATGTAGTATTTTACAACATTCCTGGCTGGTCGGCCCCTACTTCTCGGTGGGAACATTATATACGTCTATAACGTAATATAACCTAACCTAACCAACCTAGCCCCTGGCTGGTAATGTTTTGCAGAATCCCGGCCGTGTGGGACCGCACCTCTCCGTGGGAACATTATATACGTCTATAACGTTATAATCCTAACCTAAGGCAACTTAACACCTCGGATGTAGTATTTTACAACATTCCTGGCTGGTCGGCCCCTACTTCTCGGTGGGAACATTATATACGTCTATAACGTAATATAACCGAACCTAACCCATCTAGCCCTTCGCTGGTAATGTTATACAGAATCCCGGCAGTGTTGGCCCGTACCTCTCCGTGGGAACATTATATACGTCTATAAAGTTATATATCGTACCCTAAGGCAATCTAACATCTCGGATGTAGTATTTTACATCATTACTGGCGGGTCGGCCCCTACTTCTCGGTGGGAACATTATATGCGTCTATAACGTAATATAAGCTAATCTAACCCATCTAGCCCCTCGCTGGGAATGTTTTGTAGAATCCCGTTCGTGTAGCCCCGTACGTCTCGGTGGGAACATTATATACTTCTATAACGTTACATATCCTAACCTAAGGCAGCCGAACATTTCGGATTTAGTATTTTACCACATTCCTCGCGGGACGGACCCTACTTCTCGGTGGGGACGTAATGTACTTCTATAACGTAATATAACCTAACCTAACCCATCTAGCCGCTCGCTGCTAATGTTTTACAGAATCCCGGTCGTGTTGGCCCGTACCTATCCGTGGGAACATTGTATACGTCTATAACGTTATATATCATAACCTAAGGCAACCTAACACCTCGGATGTAGTATTTTACAACAATCCTGGCGGGTCGGCACCTACTTCTAGGTGGGAACATTATAAACGTGTATAACGTCATATAACCTAACCTAACCTATCTATCCCCACGCTGGTAATGTTTTACAGAATCCCGGTCGTGTTGGCCCGTACCTATCCGTGGGAACATTATATACGTCTATAACGTTATATATCCTAACCTAAGGCAACCTCACACCTCGGATGTAGTATTTTACAACGTTCCTGGCAGGTCGGCCCCTACTTCTCGGTGGGAATATTATATGCGTCTATGACGTAATATAACCTAACCTAACCAACCGAGCCCCTGGCTGGTAATGTTTTATAGAATCCCGGCTGTGTGGGACCGTACCTCTACGTGGGAACATTATATACGTCTATAACGTTATAATCCTAACCTAAGGCAACCTCACACCTCGGATATAGTATTTTACAACATTCCTGGCTGGTCGGCCCCTACTTCTCGGTGGGAACATTATATACGTCTATAAAGTAATATAACCGAACCTCACCCATCTAGCCCTTTGCTGGTAATGTTATACAGAATCCCGGCCGTGTTGGCCCGTACCTCTCCGTGGGAACATTATATACGTCTATAACGTTATATATCCTACCCTAAGGCAATCTAACATCTCGGATGTAGTATTTTACATCATTACTGGCGGGTCGGCCCCTACTTCTCGGTGGGAACATTATATGCGTCTATAACGTAATATAACCTAACCTAACCAACCTAGCCCCTGGCTGGTAATGTTTTACAGAATCCCGGCCGTGTGGGACCGCACCTCTCCGTGGGAACATTATATACGTCTATAACGTTACATATCCTAACCTAAGGTAGCCGAACATTTCGTATTTAGTATTTTACAACATTCCTGGCGGGTCGGCCCCTACTTCTCGGTGGGAACATTATATGCGTCTATAACGTAATATAAGCTAATCTAACCCATCTAGCCCTTCGCTGGTAATGTTATACAGAATCCCGGCAGTGTTGGCCCGTACCTCTCCGTGGGAACATTATATACGTCTATAACGTTATATATCCTACCCTAAGGCAATCTAACATCTCGGATGTAGTATTTTACATCATTACTGGCTGGTCGGCCCCTACTTCTCGGTGGGAACATTATATGCGTCTATAACGTAATATAAGCTAATCTAACCCATCTAGCACCTCGCTGGGAATGTTTTGTAGAATCCCGTTCGTGTAGCCCCGAACGTCTCGGTGGGAACATTATATACTTCTATAACGTTACATATCCTAACCTAAGGCAGCCGAACATTTCGGATTTAGTATTTTACCACATTCCTCGCGGGTCGGACCCTACTTCTCGGTGGGGACGTTATGTACTTCTATAACGTAATATAACCTAACCTAACCCATCTAGCCGCTCGCTGCTAATGTTTTACAGAATCCCGGTCGTGTTGGCCCGTACCTATCCGTGGGAAAATTATATACGTCTATAACGTTATATATCATAACCTAAGGCAACCTAACACCTCGGATGTAGTATTTTACAACAATCCTGGCGGGTCGGCACCTACTTCTACGTGGGAACATTATAAACGTGTATAACGTCATATAACCTAACCTAACCTATCTATCCCCACGCTGGTAATGTTTTACAGAATCCCGGTCGTGTTGGCCCGTACCTATCCGTGGGAACATTATATACGTCTATAACGTTATATATCCTAACCTAAGGCAACCTCACACCTCGGATGTAGTATTTTACAACGTTCCTGGCAGGTCGGCCCCTACTTCTCGGTGGGAACATTATATGCGTCTATAACGTAATATAACCTAACCTAACCAACCTAGCCCCTGGCTGGAAATGTTTTGCAGAATCCCGGCCGTGTGGGACCGCACCTCTCCGTGGGAAAATTATATACGTCTATAACGTTATAATCCTAACCTAAGGCAACTTAACATCTCGGATGTAGTATTTTGCAACATTACTGGCTGGTCGGCCCCTACTTCTCGGTGGGAACATTATATACGTCTATAACGTAATATAACCTATCCTAACCAACCTATCCCCTGGCTGGTAATGTTTTGCAGAATCCCGGCCGTGTGGGACCGCACCTCTCCGTGGGAACATTATATACGTCTATAACGTTATAATCCTAACCTAAGGCAACTTAACACCTCGGATGTTGTATTTTACAACATTCCTGGCTGGTCGGCCCCTACTTCTCGGTGGGAACATTATATACGTCTATAACGTAATATAACCGAACCTAACCCATCTAGCCCTTCGCTGGTAATGTTATACAGAATCCCGGCCGTGTTGGCCCGTACCTCTCCGTGGGAACATTATATACGTATATAACGTTATATATCCTACCCTAAGGCAATCTAACATCTCGGATGTAGTATTTTACATCATTACTGGCGGGTCGGCCCCTACTTCTCGGTGGGAACATTATATGCGTCTATAACGTAATATAAGCTAATCTAACCCATCTAGCCCCTCGCTGGGAATGTTTTGTAGAACCCCGTACTTGTAGCTCCGTACGTCTCGGTGGGAACATTATATACATCTATAACGTTATATATCCTAACCTAAGGCAACTTAACATCTCGGATGTAGTATTTTACAACATTCCTGGCGGGTCGGCCCCTACTTCTCGGTGGGAACATTATATACGTCTATAACGTAATATAACCTAACCTAACCTATCTATCCCCTCGCTGGGAATATTTTGTAGAACCCCGTACTTGTAGCCCCGTACGTCTCGGTGGGAACATTATATACGTCTATAACGTTATATATCCTAACCTAAGGCAACTTAACATCTCGGATATAGCATTTTACAACATTCCTGGCGGGTCGGCCCTTACTTCTCGGTGGGAACATTATATACGTCTATAACGTAATATAACCTAACCTAACCCATCTAGTCCTTCGCTGGTAATGTTTTACAGAATCTCGTGTCGGACAGTACCTCTCCGTGGGGACATTAGATACGTCTACAACGTTATATATCCTAACCTAAGGCAACCTAACACCTCGGATGTAGTATTTTACAACGTTCCTGGCAGGTCGGCCCCTACTTCTCGGTGGGAATATTATATGCGTCTATGACGTAATATAACCTAACCTAACCAACCGAGCCCCTGGCTGGTAATGTTTTATAGAATCCCGGCTGTGTGGGACCGTACCTCTCCGTGGGAACATTATATACGTCTATAACGTTATAATCCTAACCTAAGGCAACCTCACACCTCGGATATAGTATTTTACAACATTCCTGGCTGGTCGGCACCTACTTTTAGGTGGGAACATTATATACGTCTATAACGTCATATAACCTAACCTATCCTATCTATCCCCACGCTGGTAAAGTTTTACTGAATCCCGGTCGTGTTGGCCCGTACCTATCCGTGGGAACATTATATACGTCTATAACGTTATAATCCTAACCTAAGGCAACTTAACACCTCGGATGTAGTATTTTACAACATTCCTGGCTGGTCGGCCCCTACTTCTCGGTGGGAACATTATATACGTCTATAACGTAATATAACCGAACCTAACCCATCTAGCCCTTCGCTGGTAATGTTATACAGAATCCCGGCCGTGTTGGCCCGTACCTCTCCGTGGGAACATTATATACGTCTATAACGTTATATATCCTACCCTAAGGCAATCTAACATATCGGATGTAGTATTTTACATCATTACTGGCGGGTCGGCCCCTACTTCTCGGTGGGAACATTATATACGTCTATAACGTAATATAACCTAACCTAACCTATCTATCCCCTCGCTGGGAATGTTTTGTAGAATCCCGTTCGTGTAGCCCCGTACGTCTCGGTGGGAACATTATATACGTCTAATTCGTTATATATCCTAACCTAAGGCAACCTCATACATCGGATGTAGTATTTTACAACATTCCTGGCTGGTCGGCCCCTACTTCTCGGTGGGAACATTATATACGTCTATAACGTAATATAACCTAACCTAACCAACCTAGCCCCTGGCTGGCACTGTTTTGCAGAATCCCGGCCGTGTGGGACCGCACCTCTCCGTGGGAACATTATATACGTCTATAACGTTATAATCCTAACCTAAGGCAACTTAACACCTCGGATGTAGTATTTTACAACATTCCTGGCTGGTCGGCCCCTGCTTCTCGGTGGGAACATTATATACGTCTATAACGTAATATAACCTAACCTAACCAACCGAGCCCCTGGCTGGTAATGTTTTATAGAATCCCGGCCGTGTGGGACCTTACCTCTCCGTGGGAACATTATATACGTCTATAACGTTATAATCCTAACCTAAGGCAACCTCACACCTCGGATATAGTATTTTACAACATTCCTGGCGGGTCGGCCCCTACTTCTCGCTGGCAACATTATATACGTCTATAACGTAATATAACCTAACCTAACCCATCTAACCCTTCGCTGGTAATGTGTTACAGAATCTCATTCATGTCGGACAGTACCTCTCCTCGGGGACATTAGATACGTCTACAACGTTATATATCCTAACCTAAGGCAACCTAACACCTCGGATGTAGTATTTTACAACATTCCTGGCAGGTCGGCCCCTACTTCTAGGTGGGAACATTATATACGTCTATAACGTAATATAACCTAACCTAACCCATCTAGCCGCTCGCTGGTAATGTTTTACAGAATCCCGGTCGTGTCGGCCCGTACCTCTCCGTGGGAACGTTATATACGTCTATAACGTTATATATCCTAACCTAAGGCAACATCACACCTCGGATGTAGTATTTTACAACAATCCTGGCGGGTCGGCACCTACTTCTAGGTGGGAACATTATAAACGTGTATAACGTCATATAACATAACCTAACCTATCTATCCCCACGCTGGTAATGTTTTACAGAATCCCGGTCGTGTTGGCCCGTACCTATCCGTGGGAAAATTATATACGTCTATAACGTTATATATCCTAACCTAAGGCAACCTCTCACCTCGGATGTAGTATTTTACAACGTTCCTGGCAGGTCGGCCCCTACTTCTCGCTGGGAACATTATATGCGTCTATAACGTAATATAACCTAACCTAACCAACCGAGCCCCTGGCTGGTAATGTTTTATAGAATCCCGGCCGTGTGGGACCGTACCTCTCCGTGGGAACATTATATACGTCTATAACGTGATAATCCTAACCTAAGGCAACCTCACACCTCGGATATAGTATTTTACAACATTCCTGGCTGGTCGGCCCCTACTTCTCGCTGGCAACATTATATACGTCTATAACGTAATATAACCTAACCTAATCCATCTAGCCCCTCGCTGGGAATGTTTTACAGAATCCCGGTCGTGTCGGCCCGTACTTCTCCGTGGGAACGTTATATACGTCTATAACGTTATATATCCTAACCTAAGGCAACATCACACCTCGGATGTAGTATTTTACAACAATCCTGGCGGGTTGGCACCTACTTCTAGGTGGGAACATTATAAACGTGTATAACGTCATATAACCTAACCCAACCTATCTATCCCCACGCTGGTAATGTTTTACAGAATCCCGGTCGTGTTGGCCCGTACCTATCCGTGGGAACATTATATACGTCTATAACGTAATATATCCTAACCTAAGGCAACCTCACACCTCGGATGTAGTATTTTACAACAATCCTGGCGGGTCGGCACCTACTTCTAGGTGGGAACATTATAAACGTGTATAACGTCATATAACATAACCTAACCTATCTATCCCCACGCTGGTAATGTTTTACAGAATCCCGGTCGTGTTGGCCCGTACCTCTCCGTGGGAACATTATATACGTCTATAACGTTATAATCCTAACCTGAGGCAACTTAACACCTCGGATGTAGTATTTTACAACATTCCTGGCTGGTCGGCCCCTACTTCTCGCTGGCAACATTATATACGTCTATAACGTAATATAACCTAACCTAACCCATCTAGCCCCTCGCTGGTAATGTTTTACAGAATCCCGGTCGTGTTGGCCCGTACCTATCCGTGGGAACATTATATACGTCTATTACGTTATATATCCTAACCTAAGGCAATCTAGCATCTCGGATGTAGTATTTTACATCATAACTGGCGGGTCGGCCCCTACTTCTCGCTGGGAACATTATATGCGTCTATAACGTAATATAACCTAACCTAACCAACCTAGCCACTGGCTGGTAATGTTTTGCAGAATCCCGGCCGTGTGGGACCGCACCTCTCCGTGGGAAAATTATATACGTCTATAACGTTATAATCCTAACCTAAGGCAACTTAACATCTCGGATGTAGTATTTTGCAACATTACTGGCTGGTCGGCCCCTACTTCTCGGTGGGAACATTATATACGTCTATAACGTAATATAACCTATCCTAACCAACCTAGCCCCTGGCTGGTAATGTTTTGCAGAATCCCGGCCGTGTGGGACCGCACCTCTCCGTGGGAACATTATATACGTCTATAACGTTATAATCCTAACCTAAGGCAACTTAACACCTCGGATGTTGTATTTTACAACATTCCTGGCTGGTCGGCCCCTACTTCTCGGTGGGAACATTATATACGTCTATAACGTAATATAACCGAACCTAACCCATCTAGCCCTTCGCTGGTAATGTTATACAGAATCCCGGCCGTGTTGGCCCGTACCTCTCCGTGGGAACATTATATACGTATATAACGTTATATATCCTACCCTAAGGCAATCTAACATCTCGGATGTAGTATTTTACATCATTACTGGCGGGTCGGCCCCTACTTCTCGGTGGGAACATTATATGCGTCTATAACGTAATATAAGCTAATCTAACCCATCTAGCCCCTCGCTGGGAATGTTTTGTAGAACCCCGTACTTGTAGCTCCGTACGTCTCGGTGGGAACATTATATACATCTATAACGTTATATATCCTAACCTAAGGCAACTTAACATCTCGGATGTAGTATTTTACAACATTCCTGGCGGGTCGGCCCCTACTTCTCGGTGGGAACATTATATACGTCTATAACGTAATATAACCTAACCTAACCTATCTATCCCCTCGCTGGGAATATTTTGTAGAACCCCGTACTTGTAGCCCCGTACGTCTCGGTGGGAACATTATATACGTCTATAACGTTATATATCCTAACCTAAGGCAACTTAACATCTCGGATATAGCATTTTACAACATTCCTGGCGGGTCGGCCCTTACTTCTCGGTGGGAACATTATATACGTCTATAACGTAATATAACCTAACCTAACCCATCTAGTCCTTCGCTGGTAATGTTTTACAGAATCTCGTGTCGGACAGTACCTCTCCGTGGGGACATTAGATACGTCTACAACGTTATATATCCTAACCTAAGGCAACCTAACACCTCGGATGTAGTATTTTACAACGTTCCTGGCAGGTCGGCCCCTACTTCTCGGTGGGAATATTATATGCGTCTATGACGTAATATAACCTAACCTAACCAACCGAGCCCCTGGCTGGTAATGTTTTATAGAATCCCGGCTGTGTGGGACCGTACCTCTCCGTGGGAACATTATATACGTCTATAACGTTATAATCCTAACCTAAGGCAACCTCACACCTCGGATATAGTATTTTACAACATTCCTGGCTGGTCGGCACCTACTTTTAGGTGGGAACATTATATACGTCTATAACGTCATATAACCTAACCTATCCTATCTATCCCCACGCTGGTAAAGTTTTACTGAATCCCGGTCGTGTTGGCCCGTACCTATCCGTGGGAACATTATATACGTCTATAACGTTATAATCCTAACCTAAGGCAACTTAACACCTCGGATGTAGTATTTTACAACATTCCTGGCTGGTCGGCCCCTACTTCTCGGTGGGAACATTATATACGTCTATAACGTAATATAACCGAACCTAACCCATCTAGCCCTTCGCTGGTAATGTTATACAGAATCCCGGCCGTGTTGGCCCGTACCTCTCCGTGGGAACATTATATACGTCTATAACGTTATATATCCTACGCTATGGCAATCTAACATCTCGGATGTAGTATTTTACATCATTACTGGCGGGTCGGCCCCTACTTCTCGGTGGGAACATTATGTGCGTCTATAACGTAATATAAGCTAATCTAACCCATCTAGACCCTCGCTGGGAATGTTTTGTAGAATCCCGTTCGTGTAGCCCCGTACGTCTCGGTGGGAACATTATATACTTCTATAACGTTACATATCCTAACCTAAGGCAGCCGAACATTTCGGATTTAGTATTTTACCACATTCCTCGCGGGTCGGACCCTACTTCTCGGTGGGGACGTTATGTACTTCTATAACGTAATATAACCTAACCTAACCCATCTAGCCGCTCGCTGCTAATGTTTTACAGAATCCCGGTCGTGTTGGCCCGTACCTATCCGTGGGAACATTATGTACGTCTATAACGTTATATATCATAACCTAAGGCAACCTCACACCTCGGCTGTAGTATTTTACAACGTTCCTGGCAGGTCGGCCCCTACTTCTCGGTGGGAACATTATATGCGTCTATAACGTAATATAACCTAACCTAACCCATCTAGCCGCTCGCTGGTAATGTTTTACAGAATCCCGGTCGTGTCGGCCCGTACCCCTCCGTGGGAACGTTATATACGTCTATAACTTTATAATCCTAACCTAAGGCAACATCACACCTCGGATGTAGTATTTTACAACAATCCTTGCGGGTCGGCACCTACTTCTAGGTGGGAACATTATAAACGTGTATAACGTCATATAACCTAACCTATCCTATCTATCCCCACGCTGGTAAAGTTTTACAGAATCCCGGTCGTGTTGGCCCGTACCTATCCGTGGGAACATTATATACGTCTATAACGTTATATATCCTAACCTAAGGCAACCTCACACTTCGGATGTAGTATTTTACAACGTTCCTGGCAGGTCGGCCCCTACTTCTCGGTGGGAATATTATATGCGTCTATGACGTAATATAACCTAACCTAACCAACCGAGCCCCTGGCTGGTAATGTTTTATAGAATCCCGGCTGTGTGGGACCGTACCTCTCCGTGGGAACATTATATACGTCTATAACGTTATAGTCCTAACCTAAGGCAACCTCACACCTCGGATATAGTATTTTACAACATTCCTGGCTGGTCGGCCCCTACTTCTCGGTGGGAACATTATATACGTCTATAACGTAATATAACCGAACCTAATCCATCTAGCCCCTCGCTGGGAATGTTTTACAGAATCCCGGTCGTGTCGGCCCGTACTTCTCCGTGGGAACGTTATATACGTCTATAACGTTATATATCCTAACCTAAGGCAACATCACACCTCGGATGTAGTATTTTACAACAATCCTGGCAGGTCGGCACCTACTTCTAGGTGGGAACATTATAAACGTGTATAACGTCATATAACATAACCTAACCTATCTATCCCCACACTGGTAATGTTTTACTGAATCCCGGTCGTGTTGGCCCGTACCTATCCGTGGGAACATTATATACGTCTACAACGTTATATATCCTAACCTAAGGCAACCACACACCTCGGATGTAGTATTTTACAACGTTCCTGGCAGGTCGGCCCCTACTTCTCGGTGGGAACATTATATGCGTCTATAACGTAATATAACCTAACCTAACCAACCGAGCCCCTGGCTGGTAATGTTTTATAGAATCCCGGCTGTGTGGGACCTTACCTCTCCGTGGGAACATTATATACGTCTATAACGTTATATATCCTAACCTAAGGCAACCACACACCTCGGATGCAGTATTTTACAACGTTCCTGGCAGGTCGGCCCCTACTTCTCGGTGGGAACATTATATGCGTCTATAACGTAATATAACCTAACCTAACCAACCGAGCCCCTGGCTGGTAATGTTTTGCAGAATCCCGGCCGTGTGGGACCGCACCTCTCCGTGGGAACATTATATACGGCTATAACGTTATAATCCTAACCTAAGGCAACTTAACACCTCGGATGTAGTATTTTACAACATTCCTGGCTGGTCGGCCCCTACTTCTCGGTGGGAACATTATATACGTCTATAACGTAATATAACCGAACCTAACCCATCTAGCCCTTCGCTGGTAATGTTATACAGAATCCCGGCCGTGTTGGCCCGTACCTCTCCGTGGGAACATTATATACGTCTATAACGTTATATATCCTACCCTAAGGCAATCTAACATATCGGATGTAGTATTTTACATCATTACTGGCGGGTCGGCCCCTACTTCTCGGTGGGAACATTATATACGTCTATAACGTAATATAACCTAACCTAACCTATCTATCCCCTCGCTGGGAATGTTTTGTAGAATCCCGTTCGTGTAGCCCCGTACGTCTCGGTGGGAACATTATATACGTCTAATTCGTTATATATCCTAACCTAAGGCAACCTCATACATCGGATGTAGTATTTTACAACATTCCTGGCTGGTCGGCCCCTACTTCTCGGTGGGAACATTATATACGTCTATAACGTAATATAACCTAACCTAACCAACCTAGCCCCTGGCTGGCACTGTTTTGCAGAATCCCGGCCGTGTGGGACCGCACCTCTCCGTGGGAACATTATATACGTCTATAACGTTATAATCCTAACCTAAGGCAACTTAACACCTCGGATGTAGTATTTTACAACATTCCTGGCTGGTCGGCCCCTGCTTCTCGGTGGGAACATTATATACGTCTATAACGTAATATAACCTAACCTAACCAACCGAGCCCCTGGCTGGTAATGTTTTATAGAATCCCGGCCGTGTGGGACCTTACCTCTCCGTGGGAACATTATATACGTCTATAACGTTATAATCCTAACCTAAGGCAACCTCACACCTCGGATATAGTATTTTACAACATTCCTGGCGGGTCGGCCCCTACTTCTCGCTGGCAACATTATATACGTCTATAACGTAATATAACCTAACCTAACCCATCTAACCCTTCGCTGGTAATGTGTTACAGAATCTCATTCATGTCGGACAGTACCTCTCCTCGGGGACATTAGATACGTCTACAACGTTATATATCCTAACCTAAGGCAACCTAACACCTCGGATGTAGTATTTTACAACATTCCTGGCAGGTCGGCCCCTACTTCTAGGTGGGAACATTATATACGTCTATAACGTAATATAACCTAACCTAACCCATCTAGCCGCTCGCTGGTAATGTTTTACAGAATCCCGGTCGTGTCGGCCCGTACCTCTCCGTGGGAACGTTATATACGTCTATAACGTTATATATCCTAACCTAAGGCAACATCACACCTCGGATGTAGTATTTTACAACAATCCTGGCGGGTCGGCACCTACTTCTAGGTGGGAACATTATAAACGTGTATAACGTCATATAACATAACCTAACCTATCTATCCCCACGCTGGTAATGTTTTACAGAATCCCGGTCGTGTTGGCCCGTACCTATCCGTGGGAAAATTATATACGTCTATAACGTTATATATCCTAACCTAAGGCAACCTCTCACCTCGGATGTAGTATTTTACAACGTTCCTGGCAGGTCGGCCCCTACTTCTCGCTGGGAACATTATATGCGTCTATAACGTAATATAACCTAACCTAACCAACCGAGCCCCTGGCTGGTAATGTTTTATAGAATCCCGGCCGTGTGGGACCGTACCTCTCCGTGGGAACATTATATACGTCTATAACGTGATAATCCTAACCTAAGGCAACCTCACACCTCGGATATAGTATTTTACAACATTCCTGGCTGGTCGGCCCCTACTTCTCGCTGGCAACATTATATACGTCTATAACGTAATATAACCTAACCTAATCCATCTAGCCCCTCGCTGGGAATGTTTTACAGAATCCCGGTCGTGTCGGCCCGTACTTCTCCGTGGGAACGTTATATACGTCTATAACGTTATATATCCTAACCTAAGGCAACATCACACCTCGGATGTAGTATTTTACAACAATCCTGGCGGGTTGGCACCTACTTCTAGGTGGGAACATTATAAACGTGTATAACGTCATATAACCTAACCCAACCTATCTATCCCCACGCTGGTAATGTTTTACAGAATCCCGGTCGTGTTGGCCCGTACCTATCCGTGGGAACATTATATACGTCTATAACGTAATATATCCTAACCTAAGGCAACCTCACACCTCGGATGTAGTATTTTACAACAATCCTGGCGGGTCGGCACCTACTTCTAGGTGGGAACATTATAAACGTGTATAACGTCATATAACATAACCTAACCTATCTATCCCCACGCTGGTAATGTTTTACAGAATCCCGGTCGTGTTGGCCCGTACCTCTCCGTGGGAACATTATATACGTCTATAACGTTATAATCCTAACCTGAGGCAACTTAACACCTCGGATGTAGTATTTTACAACATTCCTGGCTGGTCGGCCCCTACTTCTCGCTGGCAACATTATATACGTCTATAACGTAATATAACCTAACCTAACCCATCTAGCCCCTCGCTGGTAATGTTTTACAGAATCCCGGTCGTGTTGGCCCGTACCTATCCGTGGGAACATTATATACGTCTATTACGTTATATATCCTAACCTAAGGCAATCTAGCATCTCGGATGTAGTATTTTACATCATAACTGGCGGGTCGGCCCCTACTTCTCGCTGGGAACATTATATGCGTCTATAACGTAATATAACCTAACCTAACCAACCTAGCCACTGGCTGGTAATGTTTTGCAGAATCCCGGCCGTGTGGGACCGCACATCTCCGTGCGAACATTATATACGTCTATAACGTTATAATCCTAACCTAAGGCAAATTAACACCTCGGATGTAGTATTTTACAACATTCCTGGCTGGTCGGCCCCTACTTCTCGGTGGGAACATTATATACGTCTATAACGTAATATAACCGAACCTAACCCATCTAGCCCTTTGCTGGTAATGTTATACAGAATCCCGGCCGTGTTGGCCCGTACCTCTCCGTGGGAACATTATATACGTCTATAACGTTATATATCCTACCCTAAGGCAATCTAACATCTCGGATGTAGTATTTTACAACATTACTGGCGGGTCGGCCCCTACTTCTCGGTGGGAACATTATATGCGTCTATAACGTAATATAACCTAACCTAACCAACCTAGCCCCTGGCTGGTAATGTTTTGCAGAATCCCGGCCGTGTGGGACCGCACCTCTCCGTGGGAACATTATATACGTCTATAATGTTACATATCCTAACCTAAGGTAGCCGAACATTTCGGATTTAGTATTTTACCACATTCCTCGCGTGTCGGACCCTACTTCTCGGTGGGGACGTTATGTACTTCTATAACGTAATATAACCTAACCTAACCCATCTAGCCGCTCGCTGGTAATGTTTTACAGAATCCCGGTCGTGTCGGCCCGTACCTCTCCGTGGGAACGTTATATACGTCTATAACGTTATATATCCTAACCTAAGGCAACATCACACCTCGGATGTAGTATTTTACAACAATCCTGGCGGGTCGGCACCTACTTCTAGGTGGGAACATTATAAACGTGTATAACGTCATATAACCTAACCTAACCTATCTATCCCCACGCTGGTAATGTTTTACAGAATCCCGGTCGTGTCGGCCCGTACTTCTCCGTGGGAAAGTTATATACGTCTATAACGTTATATATCCTAACCTAAGGCAACATCACACCTCGGATGTAGTATTTTACAACAATCCTGGCGGGTCGGCACCTACATCTAGGTGGGAACATTATAAACGTGTATAACGTCATATAACCTAACCTAACCTATCTATCCCCACGCTGGTAATGTTTTACAGAATCCCGGTCGTGTTGGCCCGTACCTATCCGTGGGAACATTATATACGTCTATAACGTTATATATCCTAACCTAAGGCAACCTCACACCTCGGATGTAGTATTTTACAACGTTCCTGGCAGGTCGGCCCCTACTTCTCGGTGGGAACATTATATGCGTCTATAACGTAATATAACCTAACCTAACCCATCTAGCCCTTCGCTGGTAATGTGTTACAGAATCTTATTCATGTCGGACAGTACCTCTCCGTGGGGACATTATATACGTCTACAACGTTATATATCCTAACCTAAGGCAACCTAACACCCCGGATGTAGTATTTTACAACAATCCTGGCGGGTCGGCACCTACTTCTAGGTAGGAACATTATAAACGTGTATAACGTCATATAACCTAACCTAACCTATCTATCCCCACGCTGGTAATGTTTTACAGAATCCCGGTCGTGTTGGCCCGTACCTATCCGTGGGAACATTATATACGTCTATAACGTTATATATCCTAACCTAAGGCAACCTCACACCTCGGATGTAGTATTTTACAACGTTCCTGGCAGGTCGGCCCCTACTGCTCGGTGGGAATATTATATGCGTCTATGACGTAATATAACCTAACCTAACCAACCGAGCCCCTGGCTGGTAATGTTTTATAGAATCCCGGCTGTGTGGGACCGTACCACTCCGTGGGAACATTATATACGTCTATAACGTTATAATCCTAACCTAAGGCAACCTCACACCTCGGATATAGTATTTTACAACATTCCTGGCTGGTCGGCCCCTACTTCTCGGTGGGAACATTATATACGTCTATAACGTAATATAACCTAACCTAACCAACCCAGCCCCTGGCTGGTAATGTTTTGCAGAATCCCGGCCGTGTGGGACCGCACCTCTCCGTGGGAACATTATATACGTCTATAACGTTATAATCCTAACCTAAGGCAACTTAACACCTCGGATGTAGTATTTTACAACATTCCTGGCTGGTCGGCCCCTACTTCTCGGTGGGAACATTATATGCGTCTATAACGTAATATAACCTAACCTAACCAACCTAGCCCCTGGCTGGAAATGTTTTGCAGAATCCCGGCCGTGTGGGACCGCACATCTCCGTGGGAAAATTATATACGTCTATAACGTTATAATCCTAACCTAAGGCAACTTAACACCTCGGATGTAGTATTTTACAACATTCCTGGCTGGTCGGCCCCTACTTCTCGGTGGGAACATTATATACGTCTATAACGTAATATAACCTAACCTAACCAACCTAGCCCCTGGCTGGTAATGTTTTGCAGAATCCCGGCCGTGTGGGACCGCACCTCTCCGTGGGAACATTATATACGTCTATAACGTTATAATCCTAACCTAAGGCAACTTAACACCTCGGATGTAGTATTTTACAACATTCCTGGCTGGTCGGCCCCTACTTCTCGGTGGGAACATTATATACGTCTATAACGTAATATAACCGAACCTAACCCATCTAGCCCTTCGCTGGTAATGTTATACAGAATCCCGGCAGTGTTGGCCCGTACCTCTCCGTGGGAACATTATATACGTCTATAAAGTTATATATCGTACCCTAAGGCAATCTAACATCTCGGATGTAGTATTTTACATCATTACTGGCGGGTCGGCCCCTACTTCTCGGTGGGAACATTATATGCGTCTATAACGTAATATAAGCTAATCTAACCCATCTAGCCCCTCGCTGGGAATGTTTTGTAGAATCCCGTTCGTGTAGCCCCGTACGTCTCGGTGGGAACATTATATACTTCTATAACGTTACATATCCTAACCTAAGGCAGCCGAACATTTCGGATTTAGTATTTTACCACATTCCTCGCGGGACGAACCCTACTTCTCGGTGGGGACGTAATGTACTTCTATAACGTAATATAACCTAACCTAACCCATCTAGCCGCTCGCTGCTAATGTTTTACAGAATCCCGGTCGTGTTGGCCCGTACCTATCCGTGGGAACATTGTATACGTCTATAACGTTATATATCATAACCTAAGGCAACCTAACACCTCGGATGTAGTATTTTACAACAATCCTGGCGGGTCGGCACCTACTTCTAGGTGGGAACATTATAAACGTGTATAACGTCATATAACCTAACCTAACCTATCTATCCCCACGCTGGTAATGTTTTACAGAATCCCGGTCGTGTTGGCCCGTACCTATCCGTGGGAACATTATATACGTCTATAACGTTATATATCCTAACCTAAGGCAACCTCACACCTCGGATGTAGTATTTTACAACGTTCCTGGCAGGTCGGCCCCTACTTCTCGGTGGGAATATTATATGCGTCTATGACGTAATATAACCTAACCTAACCAACCGAGCCCCTGGCTGGTAATGTTTTATAGAATCCCGGCTGTGTGGGACCGTACCTCTACGTGGGAACATTATATACGTCTATAACGTTATAATCCTAACCTAAGGCAACCTCACACCTCGGATATAGTATTTTACAACATTCCTGGCTGGTCGGCCCCTACTTCTCGGTGGGAACATTATATACGTCTATAAAGTAATATAACCGAACCTCACCCATCTAGCCCTTTGCTGGTAATGTTATACAGAATCCCGGCCGTGTTGGCCCGTACCTCTCCGTGGGAACATTATATACGTCTATAACGTTATATATCCTACCCTAAGGCAATCTAACATCTCGGATGTAGTATTTTACATCATTACTGGCGGGTCGGCCCCTACTTCTCGGTGGGAACATTATATGCGTCTATAACGTAATATAACCTAACCTAACCAACCTAGCCCCTGGCTGGTAATGTTTTACAGAATCCCGGCCGTGTGGGACCGCACCTCTCCGTGGGAACATTATATACGTCTATAACGTTACATATCCTAACCTAAGGTAGCCGAACATTTCGTATTTAGTATTTTACAACATTCCTGGCGGGTCGGCCCCTACTTCTCGGTGGGAACATTATATGCGTCTATAACGTAATATAAGCTAATCTAACCCATCTAGCCCTTCGCTGGTAATGTTATACAGAATCCCGGCAGTGTTGGCCCGTACCTCTCCGTGGGAACATTATATACGTCTATAACGTTATATATCCTACCCTAAGGCAATCTAACATCTCGGATGTAGTATTTTACATCATTACTGGCTGGTCGGCCCCTACTTCTCGGTGGGAACATTATATGCGTCTATAACGTAATATAAGCTAATCTAACCCATCTAGCACCTCGCTGGGAATGTTTTGTAGAATCCCGTTCGTGTAGCCCCGAACGTCTCGGTGGGAACATTATATACTTCTATAACGTTACATATCCTAACCTAAGGCAGCCGAACATTTCGGATTTAGTATTTTACCACATTCCTCGCGGGTCGGACCCTACTTCTCGGTGGGGACGTTATGTACTTCTATAACGTAATATAACCTAACCTAACCCATCTAGCCGCTCGCTGCTAATGTTTTACAGAATCCCGGTCGTGTTGGCCCGTACCTATCCGTGGGAAAATTATATACGTCTATAACGTTATATATCATAACCTAAGGCAACCTAACACCTCGGATGTAGTATTTTACAACAATCCTGGCGGGTCGGCACCTACTTCTACGTGGGAACATTATATGCGTCTATAACGTAATATAACCTAACCTAACCAACCTAGCCCCTGGCTGGAAATGTTTTGCAGAATCCCGGCCGTGTGGGACCGCACCTCTCCGTGGGAAAATTATATACGTCTATAACGTTATAATCCTAACCTAAGGCAACTTAACATCTCGGATGTAGTATTTTGCAACATTACTGGCTGGTCGGCCCCTACTTCTCGGTGGGAACATTATATACGTCTATAACGTAATATAACCTATCCTAACCAACCTATCCCCTGGCTGGTAATGTTTTGCAGAATCCCGGCCGTGTGGGACCGCACCTCTCCGTGGGAACATTATATACGTCTATAACGTTATAATCCTAACCTAAGGCAACTTAACACCTCGGATGTTGTATTTTACAACATTCCTGGCTGGTCGGCCCCTACTTCTCGGTGGGAACATTATATACGTCTATAACGTAATATAACCGAACCTAACCCATCTAGCCCTTCGCTGGTAATGTTATACAGAATCCCGGCCGTGTTGGCCCGTACCTCTCCGTGGGAACATTATATACGTATATAACGTTATATATCCTACCCTAAGGCAATCTAACATCTCGGATGTAGTATTTTACATCATTACTGGCGGGTCGGCCCCTACTTCTCGGTGGGAACATTATATGCGTCTATAACGTAATATAAGCTAATCTAACCCATCTAGCCCCTCGCTGGGAATGTTTTGTAGAATCCCGTTCGTGTAGCCCCGTACGTCTCGGTGGGAACATTATATACTTCTATAACGTTACATATCCTAACCTAAGGCAGCCGAACATTTCGGATTTAGTATTTTACCACATTCCTCGCGGGACGAACCCTACTTCTCGGTGGGGACGTAATGTACTTCTATAACGTAATATAACCTAACCTAACCCATCTAGCCGCTCGCTGCTAATGTTTTACAGAATCCCGGTCGTGTTGGCCCGTACCTATCCGTGGGAACATTGTATACGTCTATAACGTTATATATCATAACCTAAGGCAACCTAACACCTCGGATGTAGTATTTTACAACAATCCTGGCGGGTCGGCACCTACTTCTAGGTGGGAACATTATAAACGTGTATAACGTCATATAACCTAACCTAACCTATCTATCCCCACGCTGGTAATGTTTTACAGAATCCCGGTCGTGTTGGCCCGTACCTATCCGTGGGAACATTATATACGTCTATAACGTTATATATCCTAACCTAAGGCAACCTCACACCTCGGATGTAGTATTTTACAACGTTCCTGGCAGGTCGGCCCCTACTTCTCGGTGGGAATATTATATGCGTCTATGACGTAATATAACCTAACCTAACCAACCGAGCCCCTGGCTGGTAATGTTTTATAGAATCCCGGCTGTGTGGGACCGTACCTCTACGTGGGAACATTATATACGTCTATAACGTTATAATCCTAACCTAAGGCAACCTCACACCTCGGATATAGTATTTTACAACATTCCTGGCTGGTCGGCCCCTACTTCTCGGTGGGAACATTATATACGTCTATAAAGTAATATAACCGAACCTCACCCATCTAGCCCTTTGCTGGTAATGTTATACAGAATCCCGGCCGTGTTGGCCCGTACCTCTCCGTGGGAACATTATATACGTCTATAACGTTATATATCCTACCCTAAGGCAATCTAACATCTCGGATGTAGTATTTTACATCATTACTGGCGGGTCGGCCCCTACTTCTCGGTGGGAACATTATATGCGTCTATAACGTAATATAACCTAACCTAACCAACCTAGCCCCTGGCTGGTAATGTTTTACAGAATCCCGGCCGTGTGGGACCGCACCTCTCCGTGGGAACATTATATACGTCTATAACGTTACATATCCTAACCTAAGGTAGCCGAACATTTCGTATTTAGTATTTTACAACATTCCTGGCGGGTCGGCCCCTACTTCTCGGTGGGAACATTATATGCGTCTATAACGTAATATAAGCTAATCTAACCCATCTAGCCCTTCGCTGGTAATGTTATACAGAATCCCGGCAGTGTTGGCCCGCACCTCTCCGTGGGAACATTATATACGTCTATAACGTTATAATCCTAACCTAAGGCAACCTCACACCTCGGATATAGTATTTTACAACATTCCTGGCTGGTCGGCCCCTACTTCTCGGTGGGAACATTATATACGTCTATAACGTAATATAACCGAACCTAATCCATCTAGCTCCTCGCTGGGAATGTTTTACAGAATCCCGGTCGTGTCGGCCCGTACTTCTCCGTGGGAACGTTATATACGTCTATAACGTTATATATCCTAACCTAAGGCAACATCACACCTCGGATGTAGTATTTTACAACAATCCTGGCGGGTCGGCACCTACTTCTAGGTGGGAACATTATAAACGTGTATAACGTCATATAACATAACCTAACCTATCTATCCCCACACTGGTAATGTTTTACTGAATCCCGGTCGTGTTGGCCCGTACCTATCCGTGGGAACATTATATACGTCTATAACGTTATATATCCTACCCTAAGGCAACCACACACCTCGGATGTAGTATTTTACAACGTTCCTGGCAGGTCGGCCCCTACTTCTCGGTGGGAACATTATATGCGTCTATAACGTAATATAACCTAACCTAACCAACCTAGCCCCTGGCTGGAAATGTTTTGCAGAATCCCGGCCGTGTGGGACCGCACCTCTCCGTGGGAAAATTATATACGTCTATAACGTTATAATCCTAACCTAAGGCAACTTAACATCTCGGATGTAGTATTTTGCAACATTACTGGCTGGTCGGCCCCTACTTCTCGGTGGGAACATTATATACGTCTATAACGTAATATAACCTATCCTAACCAACCTAGCCCCTGGCTGGTAATGTTTTGCAGAATCCCGGCCGTGTGGGACCGCACCTCTCCGTGGGAACATTATATACGTCTATAACGTTATAATCCTAACCTAAGGCAACTTAACACCTCGGATGTTGTATTTTACAACATTCCTGGCTGGTCGGCCCCTACTTCTCGGTGGGAACATTATATACGTCTATAACGTAATATAACCGAACCTAACCCATCTAGCCCTTCGCTGGTAATGTTATACAGAATCCCGGCCGTGTTGGCCCGTACCTCTCCGTGGGAACATTATATACGTATATAACGTTATATATCCTACCCTAAGGCAATCTAACATCTCGGATGTAGTATTTTACATCATTACTGGCGGGTCGGCCCCTACTTCTCGGTGGGAACATTATATGCGTCTATAACGTAATATAAGCTAATCTAACCCATCTAGCCCCTCGCTGGGAATGTTTTGTAGAACCCCGTACTTGTAGCTCCGTACGTCTCGGTGGGAACATTATATACATCTATAACGTTATATATCCTAACCTAAGGCAACTTAACATCTCGGATGTAGTATTTTACAACATTCCTGGCGGGTCGGCCCCTACTTCTCGGTGGGAACATTATATACGTCTATAACGTAATATAACCTAACCTAACCTATCTATCCCCTCGCTGGGAATATTTTGTAGAACCCCGTACTTGTAGCCCCGTACGTCTCGGTGGGAACATTATATACGTCTATAACGTTATATATCCTAACCTAAGGCAACTTAACATCTCGGATATAGCATTTTACAACATTCCTGGCGGGTCGGCCCTTACTTCTCGGTGGGAACATTATATACGTCTATAACGTAATATAACCTAACCTAACCCATCTAGTCCTTCGCTGGTAATGTTTTACAGAATCTCGTGTCGGACAGTACCTCTCCGTGGGGACATTAGATACGTCTACAACGTTATATATCCTAACCTAAGGCAACCCAACACCTCGGATGTAGTATTTTACAACGTTCCTGGCAGGTCGGCCCCTACTTCTCGGTGGGAATATTATATGCGTCTATGACGTAATATAACCTAACCTAACCAACCGAGCCCCTGGCTGGTAATGTTTTATAGAATCCCGGCTGTGTGGGACCGTACCTCTCCGTGGGAACATTATATACGTCTATAACGTTATAATCCTAACCTAAGGCAACCTCACACCTCGGATATAGTATTTTACAACATTCCTGGCTGGTCGGCCCCTACTTCTCGGTGGGAACATTATATACGTCTATAACGTAATATAACCGAACCTAATCCATCTAGCTCCTCGCTGGGAATGTTTTACAGAATCCCGGTCGTGTCGGCCCGTACTTCTCCGTGGGAACGTTATATACGTCTATAACGTTATATATCCTAACCTAAGGCAACATCACACCTCGGATGTAGTATTTTACAACAATCCTGGCGGGTCGGCACCTACTTCTAGGTGGGAACATTATAAACGTGTATAACGTCATATAACATAACCTAACCTATCTATCCCCACACTGGTAATGTTTTACTGAATCCCGGTCGTGTTGG
Source organism: Xylocopa violacea (assembly GCA_963969225.1). Lineage (NCBI taxonomy): Eukaryota > Metazoa > Arthropoda > Insecta > Hymenoptera > Apidae > Xylocopa > Xylocopa violacea. The sequence goes on along the minus strand of CAXAJV010000008.1, from coordinate 13,149,262 downwards.
CCCGTACCTATCCGTGGGAACATTATATACGTCTATAACGTTATATATCCTACCCTAAGGCAACCACACACCTCGGATGTAGTATTTTACAACGTTCCTGGCAGGTCGGCCCCTACTTCTCGGTGGGAACATTATATGCGTCTATAACGTAATATAACCTAACCTAACCAACCGAGCCCCTGGCTGGTAATGTTTTGCAGAATCCCGGCCGTGTGGGACCGCACCTCTCCGTGGGAACATTATATACGTCTATAACGTTATAATCCTAACCTAAGGCAACATAACACCTCGGATGTAGTATTTTACAACATTCCTGGCTGGTCGGCCCCTACTTCTCGGTGGGAACATTATATACGTCTATAACGTTATATATCCTACCCTATGGCAATCTAACATCTCGGATGTAGTATTTTACATCATTACTGGCGGGACGGCCCCTACTTCTCGGTGGGAACATTATGTGCGTCTATAACGTAATATAAGCTAATCTAACCCATCTAGACCCTCGCTGGGAATGTTTTGTAGAATCCCGTTCGTGTAGCCCCGTACGTCTCGGTGGGAACATTATATACTTCTATAACGTTACATATCCTAACCTAAGGCAGCCGAACATTTCGGATTTAGTATTTTACCACATTCCTCGCGGGTCGGACCCTACTTCTCGGTGGGGACGTTATGTACTTCTATAACATAATATAACCTAACCTAACCCATCTAGCCGCCCGCTGCTAATGTTTTTCAGAATCCCGGTCGTGTTGGCCCGTACCTATCCGTGGGAACATTATATACGTCTATAACGTTATATATCCTAACCTAAGGCAACCTCACACCTCGGATGTAGTATTTTACAACGTTCCTGGCAGGTCGGCCCCTACTTCTCGGTGGGAACATTATATGCGTCTATAACGTAATATAACCTAACCTAACCAACCTAGCCCCTGGCTGGAAATGTTTTGCAGAATCCCGGCCGTGTGGGACCGCACCTCTCCGTGGGAAAATTATATACGTCTATAACGTTATAATCCTAACCTAAGGCAACTTAACATCTCGGATGTAGTATTTTGCAACATTACTGGCTGGTCGGCCCCTACTTCTCGGTGGGAACATTATATACGTCTATAACGTAATATAACCTATCCTAACCAACCTAGCCCCTGGCTGGTAATGTTTTGCAGAATCCCGGCCGTGTGGGACCGCACCTCTCCGTGGGAACATTATATACGTCTATAACGTTATAATCCTAACCTAAGGCAACTTAACACCTCGCATGTTGTATTTTACAACATTCCTGGCTGGTCGGCCCCTACTTCTCGGTGGGAACATTATATACGTCTATAACGTAATATAACCGAACCTAACCCATCTAGCCCTTCGCTGGTAATGTTATACAGAATCCCGGCCGTGTTGGCCCGTACCTCTCCGTGGGAACATTATATACGTATATAACGTTATATATCCTACCCTAAGGCAATCTAACATCTCGGATGTAGTATTTTACATCATTACTGGCGGGTCGGCCCCTACTTCTCGGTGGGAACATTATATGCGTCTATAACGTAATATAAGCTAATCTAACCCATCTAGCCCCTCGCTGGGAATGTTTTGTAGAACCCCGTACTTGTAGCTCCGTACGTCTCGGTGGGAACATTATATACATCTATAACGTTATATATCCTAACCTAAGGCAACTTAACATCTCGGATGTAGTATTTTACAACATTCCTGGCGGGTCGGCCCCTACTTCTCGGTGGGAACATTATATACGTCTATAACGTAATATAACCTAACCTAACCTATCTATCCCCTCGCTGGGAATATTTTGTAGAACCCCGTACTTGTAGCCCCGTACGTCTCGGTGGGAACATTATATACGTCTATAACGTTATATATCCTAACCTAAGGCAACTTAACATCTCGGATATAGCATTTTACAACATTCCTGGCGGGTCGGCCCTTACTTCTCGGTGGGAACATTATATACGTCTATAACGTAATATAACCTAACCTAACCCATCTAGTCCTTCGCTGGTAATGTTTTACAGAATCTCGTGTCGGACAGTACCTCTCCGTGGGGACATTAGATACGTCTACAACGTTATATATCCTAACCTAAGGCAACCTAACACCTCGGATGTAGTATTTTACAACGTTCCTGGCAGGTCGGCCCCTACTTCTCGGTGGGAATATTATATGCGTCTATGACGTAATATAACCTAACCTAACCAACCGAGCCCCTGGCTGGTAATGTTTTATAGAATCCCGGCTGTGTGGGACCGTACCTCTCCGTGGGAACATTATATACGTCTATAACGTTATAATCCTAACCTAAGGCAACCTCACACCTCGGATATAGTATTTTACAACATTCCTGGCTGGTCGGCCCCTACTTCTCGGTGGGAACATTATATACGTCTATAACGTAATATAACCGAACCTAATCCATCTAGCTCCTCGCTGGGAATGTTTTACAGAATCCCGGTCGTGTCGGCCCGTACTTCTCCGTGGGAACGTTATATACGTCTATAACGTTATATATCCTAACCTAAGGCAACATCACACCTCGGATGTAGTATTTTACAACAATCCTGGCGGGTCGGCACCTACTTCTAGGTGGGAACATTATAAACGTGTATAACGTCATATAACATAACCTAACCTATCTATCCCCACACTGGTAATGTTTTACTGAATCCCGGTCGTGTTGGCCCGTACCTATCCGTGGGAACATTATATACGTCTATAACGTTATATATCCTACCCTAAGGCAACCACACACCTCGGATGTAGTATTTTACAACGTTCCTGGCAGGTCGGCCCCTACTTCTCGGTGGGAACATTATATGCGTCTATAACGTAATATAACCTAACCTAACCAACCGAGCCCCTGGCTGGTAATGTTTTGCAGAATCCCGGCCGTGTGGGACCGCACCTCTCCGTGGGAACATTATATACGTCTATAACGTTATAATCCTAACCTAAGGCAACTTAACACCTCGGATGTAGTATTTTACAACATTCCTGGCTGGTCGGCCCCTACTTCTCGGTGGGAACATTATATACGTCTATAACGTAATATAACCGAACCTAACCCATCTAGCCCTTCGCTGGTAATGTTATACAGAATCACGGCCGTGTTGGCCCGTACCTCTCCGTGGGAACATTATATACGTCTATAACGTTATACATCCTACCCTATGGCAATCTAACATCTCGGATGTAGTATTTTACATCATTACTGGCGGGACGGCCCCTACTTCTCGGTGGGAACATTATGTGCGTCTATAACGTAATATAAGCTAATCTAACCCATCTAGACCCTCGCTGGGAATGTTTTGTTGAATCCCGTTCGTGTAGCCCCGTACGTCTCGGTGGGAACATTATATACTTCTATAACGTTACATATCCTAACCTAAGGCAGCCGAACATTTCGGATTTAGTATTTTACCACATTCCTCGCGGGTCGGACCCTACTTCTCGGTGGGGACGTTATGTACTTCTATAACGTAATATAACCTAACCTAACCCATCTAGCCGCTCGCTGCTAATGTTTTACAGAATCCCGATCGTGTTGGCCCGTACCTATCCGTGGGAACATTATATACGTCTATAACGTTATATATCATAACCTAAGGCAACCTCACACCTCGGCTGTAGTATTTTACAACGTTCCTGGCAGGTCGGCCCCTACTTCTCGGTGGGAACATTATATGCGTCTATAACGTAATATAACCTAACCTAACCCATCTAGCCGATCGCTGGTAATGTTTTACAGAATCCCGGTCGTGTCGGCCCGTACCCCTCCGTGGGAACGTTATATACGTCTATAACTTTATAATCCTAACCTAAGGCAACATCACACCTCGGATGTAGTATTTTACAACAATCCTTGCGGGTCGGCACCTACTTTTAGGTGGGAACATTATAAACGTGTATAACGTCATATAACCTAACCTATCCTATCTATCCCCACGCTGGTAAAGTTTTACTGAATCCCGGTCGTGTTGGCCCGTACCTATCCGTGGGAACATTATATACGTCTATAACGTTATAATCCTAACCTAAGGCAACTTAACACCTCGGATGTAGTATTTTACAACATTCCTGGCTGGTCGGCCCCTACTTCTCGGTGGGAACATTATATACGTCTATAACGTAATATAACCGAACCTAACCCATCTAGCCCTTCGCTGGTAATGTTATACAGAATCCCGGCCGTGTTGGCCCGTACCTCTCCGTGGGAACATTATATACGTCTATAACGTTATATATCCTACGCTATGGCAATCTAACATCTCGGATGTAGTATTTTACATCATTACTGGCGGGTCGGCCCCTACTTCTCGGTGGGAACATTATGTGCGTCTATAACGTAATATAAGCTAATCTAACCCATCTAGACCCTCGCTGGGAATGTTTTGTAGAATCCCGTTCGTGTAGCCCCGTACGTCTCGGTGGGAACATTATATACTTCTATAACGTTACATATCCTAACCTAAGGCAGCCGAACATTTCGGATTTAGTATTTTACCACATTCCTCGCGGGTCGGACCCTACTTCTCGGTGGGGACGTTATGTACTTCTATAACGTAATATAACCTAACCTAACCCATCTAGCCGCTCGCTGCTAATGTTTTACAGAATCCCGGTCGTGTTGGCCCGTACCTATCCGTGGGAACATTGTATACGTCTATAACGTTATATATCATAACCTAAGGCAACCTAACACCTCGGATGTAGTATTTTACAACAATCCTGGCGGGTCGGCACCTACTTCTAGGTGGGAACATTATAAACGTGTATAACGTCATATAACCTAACCTAACCTATCTATCCCCACGCTGGTAATGTTTTACAGAATCCCGGTCGTGTTGGCCCGTACCTATCCGTGGGAACATTATATACGTCTATAACGTTATATATCCTAACCTAAGGCAACCTCACACCTCGGATGTAGTATTTTACAACGTTCCTGGCAGGTCGGCCCCTACTTCTCGGTGGGAATATTATATGCGTCTATGACGTAATATAACCTAACCTAACCAACCGAGCCCCTGGCTGGTAATGTTTTATAGAATCCCGGCTGTGTGGGACCGTACCTCTACGTGGGAACATTATATACGTCTATAACGTTATAATCCTAACCTAAGGCAACCTCACACCTCGGATATAGTATTTTACAACATTCCTGGCTGGTCGGCCCCTACTTCTCGGTGGGAACATTATATACGTCTATAAAGTAATATAACCGAACCTCACCCATCTAGCCCTTTGCTGGTAATGTTATACAGAATCCCGGCCGTGTTGGCCCGTACCTCTCCGTGGGAACATTATATACGTCTATAACGTTATATATCCTACCCTAAGGCAATCTAACATCTCGGATGTAGTATTTTACATCATTACTGGCGGGTCGGCCCCTACTTCTCGGTGGGAACATTATATGCGTCTATAACGTAATATAACCTAACCTAACCAACCTAGCCCCTGGCTGGTAATGTTTTACAGAATCCCGGCCGTGTGGGACCGCACCTCTCCGTGGGAACATTATATACGTCTATAACGTTACATATCCTAACCTAAGGTAGCCGAACATTTCGTATTTAGTATTTTACAACATTCCTGGCGGGTCGGCCCCTACTTCTCGGTGGGAACATTATATGCGTCTATAACGTAATATAAGCTAATCTAACCCATCTAGCCCTTCGCTGGTAATGTTATACAGAATCCCGGCAGTGTTGGCCCGCACCTCTCCGTGGGAACATTATATACGTCTATAACGTTATAATCCTAACCTAAGGCAACCTCACACCTCGGATATAGTATTTTACAACATTCCTGGCTGGTCGGCCCCTACTTCTCGGTGGGAACATTATATACGTCTATAACGTAATATAACCGAACCTAATCCATCTAGCTCCTCGCTGGGAATGTTTTACAGAATCCCGGTCGTGTCGGCCCGTACTTCTCCGTGGGAACGTTATATACGTCTATAACGTTATATATCCTAACCTAAGGCAACATCACACCTCGGATGTAGTATTTTACAACAATCCTGGCGGGTCGGCACCTACTTCTAGGTGGGAACATTATAAACGTGTATAACGTCATATAACATAACCTAACCTATCTATCCCCACACTGGTAATGTTTTACTGAATCCCGGTCGTGTTGGCCCGTACCTATCCGTGGGAACATTATATACGTCTATAACGTTATATATCCTACCCTAAGGCAACCACACACCTCGGATGTAGTATTTTACAACGTTCCTGGCAGGTCGGCCCCTACTTCTCGGTGGGAACATTATATGCGTCTATAACGTAATATAACCTAACCTAACCAACCTAGCCCCTGGCTGGAAATGTTTTGCAGAATCCCGGCCGTGTGGGACCGCACCTCTCCGTGGGAAAATTATATACGTCTATAACGTTATAATCCTAACCTAAGGCAACTTAACATCTCGGATGTAGTATTTTGCAACATTACTGGCTGGTCGGCCCCTACTTCTCGGTGGGAACATTATATACGTCTATAACGTAATATAACCTATCCTAACCAACCTAGCCCCTGGCTGGTAATGTTTTGCAGAATCCCGGCCGTGTGGGACCGCACCTCTCCGTGGGAACATTATATACGTCTATAACGTTATAATCCTAACCTAAGGCAACTTAACACCTCGGATGTTGTATTTTACAACATTCCTGGCTGGTCGGCCCCTACTTCTCGGTGGGAACATTATATACGTCTATAACGTAATATAACCGAACCTAACCCATCTAGCCCTTCGCTGGTAATGTTATACAGAATCCCGGCCGTGTTGGCCCGTACCTCTCCGTGGGAACATTATATACGTATATAACGTTATATATCCTACCCTAAGGCAATCTAACATCTCGGATGTAGTATTTTACATCATTACTGGCGGGTCGGCCCCTACTTCTCGGTGGGAACATTATATGCGTCTATAACGTAATATAAGCTAATCTAACCCATCTAGCCCCTCGCTGGGAATGTTTTGTAGAACCCCGTACTTGTAGCTCCGTACGTCTCGGTGGGAACATTATATACATCTATAACGTTATATATCCTAACCTAAGGCAACTTAACATCTCGGATGTAGTATTTTACAACATTCCTGGCGGGTCGGCCCCTACTTCTCGGTGGGAACATTATATACGTCTATAACGTAATATAACCTAACCTAACCTATCTATCCCCTCGCTGGGAATATTTTGTAGAACCCCGTACTTGTAGCCCCGTACGTCTCGGTGGGAACATTATATACGTCTATAACGTTATATATCCTAACCTAAGGCAACTTAACATCTCGGATATAGCATTTTACAACATTCCTGGCGGGTCGGCCCTTACTTCTCGGTGGGAACATTATATACGTCTATAACGTAATATAACCTAACCTAACCCATCTAGTCCTTCGCTGGTAATGTTTTACAGAATCTCGTGTCGGACAGTACCTCTCCGTGGGGACATTAGATACGTCCACAACGTTATATATCCTAACCTAAGGCAACCCAACACCTCGGATGTAGTATTTTACAACGTTCCTGGCAGGTCGGCCCCTACTTCTCGGTGGGAATATTATATGCGTCTATGACGTAATATAACCTAACCTAACCAACCGAGCCCCTGGCTGGTAATGTTTTATAGAATCCCGGCTGTGTGGGACCGTACCTCTCCGTGGGAACATTATATACGTCTATAACGTTATAATCCTAACCTAAGGCAACCTCACACCTCGGATATAGTATTTTACAACATTCCTGGCTGGTCGGCCCCTACTTCTCGGTGGGAACATTATATACGTCTATAACGTAATATAACCGAACCTAATCCATCTAGCTCCTCGCTGGGAATGTTTTACAGAATCCCGGTCGTGTCGGCCCGTACTTCTCCGTGGGAACGTTATATACGTCTATAACGTTATATATCCTAACCTAAGGCAACATCACACCTCGGATGTAGTATTTTACAACAATCCTGGCGGGTCGGCACCTACTTCTAGGTGGGAACATTATAAACGTGTATAACGTCATATAACATAACCTAACCTATCTATCCCCACACTGGTAATGTTTTACTGAATCCCGGTCGTGTTGGCCCGTACCTATCCGTGGGAACATTATATACGTCTATAACGTTATATATCCTACCCTAAGGCAACCACACACCTCGGATGTAGTATTTTACAACGTTCCTGGCAGGTCGGCCCCTACTTCTCGGTGGGAACATTATATGCGTCTATAACGTAATATAACCTAACCTAACCAACCGAGCCCCTGGCTGGTAATGTTTTGCAGAATCCCGGCCGTGTGGGACCGCACCTCTCCGTGGGAACATTATATACGTCTATAACGTTATAATCCTAACCTAAGGCAACATAACACCTCGGATGTAGTATTTTACAACATTCCTGGCTGGTCGGCCCCTACTTCTCGGTGGGAACATTATATACGTCTATAACGTTATATATCCTACCCTATGGCAATCTAACATCTCGGATGTAGTATTTTACATCATTACTGGCGGGACGGCCCCTACTTCTCGGTGGGAACATTATGTGCGTCTATAACGTAATATAAGCTAATCTAACCCATCTAGACCCTCGCTGGGAATGTTTTGTAGAATCCCGTTCGTGTAGCCCCGTACGTCTCGGTGGGAACATTATATACTTCTATAACGTTACATATCCTAACCTAAGGCAGCCGAACATTTCGGATTTAGTATTTTACCACATTCCTCGCGGGTCGGACCCTACTTCTCGGTGGGGACGTTATGTACTTCTATAACATAATATAACCTAACCTAACCCATCTAGCCGCCCGCTGCTAATGTTTTTCAGAATCCCGGTCGTGTTGGCCCGTACCTATCCGTGGGAACATTATATACGTCTATAACGTTATATATCCTAACCTAAGGCAACCTCACACCTCGGATGTAGTATTTTACAACGTTCCTGGCAGGTCGGCCCCTACTTCTCGGTGGGAACATTATATGCGTCTATAACGTAATATAACCTAACCTAACCAACCTAGCCCCTGGCTGGAAATGTTTTGCAGAATCCCGGCCGTGTGGGACCGCACCTCTCCGTGGGAAAATTATATACGTCTATAACGTTATAATCCTAACCTAAGGCAACTTAACATCTCGGATGTAGTATTTTGCAACATTACTGGCTGGTCGGCCCCTACTTCTCGGTGGGAACATTATATACGTCTATAACGTAATATAACCTATCCTAACCAACCTAGCCCCTGGCTGGTAATGTTTTGCAGAATCCCGGCCGTGTGGGACCGCACCTCTCCGTGGGAACATTATATACGTCTATAACGTTATAATCCTAACCTAAGGCAACTTAACACCTCGGATGTTGTATTTTACAACATTCCTGGCTGGTCGGCCCCTACTTCTCGGTGGGAACATTATATACGTCTATAACGTAATATAACCGAACCTAACCCATCTAGCCCTTCGCTGGTAATGTTATACAGAATCCCGGCCGTGTTGGCCCGTACCTCTCCGTGGGAACATTATATACGTATATAACGTTATATATCCTACCCTAAGGCAATCTAACATCTCGGATGTAGTATTTTACATCATTACTGGCGGGTCGGCCCCTACTTCTCGGTGGGAACATTATATGCGTCTATAACGTAATATAAGCTAATCTAACCCATCTAGCCCCTCGCTGGGAATGTTTTGTAGAACCCCGTACTTGTAGCTCCGTACGTCTCGGTGGGAACATTATATACATCTATAACGTTATATATCCTAACCTAAGGCAACTTAACATCTCGGATGTAGTATTTTACAACATTCCTGGCGGGTCGGCCCCTACTTCTCGGTGGGAACATTATATACGTCTATAACGTAATATAACCTAACCTAACCTATCTATCCCCTCGCTGGGAATATTTTGTAGAACCCCGTACTTGTAGCCCCGTACGTCTCGGTGGGAACATTATATACGTCTATAACGTTATATATCCTAACCTAAGGCAACTTAACATCTCGGATATAGCATTTTACAACATTCCTGGCGGGTCGGCCCTTACTTCTCGGTGGGAACATTATATACGTCTATAACGTAATATAACCTAACCTAACCCATCTAGTCCTTCGCTGGTAATGTTTTACAGAATCTCGTGTCGGACAGTACCTCTCCGTGGGGACATTAGATACGTCTACAACGTTATATATCCTAACCTAAGGCAACCTAACACCTCGGATGTAGTATTTTACAACGTTCCTGGCAGGTCGGCCCCTACTTCTCGGTGGGAATATTATATGCGTCTATGACGTAATATAACCTAACCTAACCAACCGAGCCCCTGGCTGGTAATGTTTTATAGAATCCCGGCTGTGTGGGACCGTACCTCTCCGTGGGAACATTATATACGTCTATAACGTTATAATCCTAACCTAAGGCAACCTCACACCTCGGATATAGTATTTTACAACATTCCTGGCTGGTCGGCCCCTACTTCTCGGTGGGAACATTATATACGTCTATAACGTAATATAACCGAACCTAATCCATCTAGCTCCTCGCTGGGAATGTTTTACAGAATCCCGGTCGTGTCGGCCCGTACTTCTCCGTGGGAACGTTATATACGTCTATAACGTTATATATCCTAACCTAAGGCAACATCACACCTCGGATGTAGTATTTTACAACAATCCTGGCGGGTCGGCACCTACTTCTAGGTGGGAACATTATAAACGTGTATAACGTCATATAACATAACCTAACCTATCTATCCCCACACTGGTAATGTTTTACTGAATCCCGGTCGTGTTGGCCCGTACCTATCCGTGGGAACATTATATACGTCTATAACGTTATATATCCTACCCTAAGGCAACCACACACCTCGGATGTAGTATTTTACAACGTTCCTGGCAGGTCGGCCCCTACTTCTCGGTGGGAACATTATATGCGTCTATAACGTAATATAACCTAACCTAACCAACCGAGCCCCTGGCTGGTAATGTTTTGCAGAATCCCGGCCGTGTGGGACCGCACCTCTCCGTGGGAACATTATATACGTCTATAACGTTATAATCCTAACCTAAGGCAACTTAACACCTCGGATGTAGTATTTTACAACATTCCTGGCTGGTCGGCCCCTACTTCTCGGTGGGAACATTATATACGTCTATAACGTAATATAACCGAACCTAACCCATCTAGCCCTTCGCTGGTAATGTTATACAGAATCACGGCCGTGTTGGCCCGTACCTCTCCGTGGGAACATTATATACGTCTATAACGTTATACATCCTACCCTATGGCAATCTAACATCTCGGATGTAGTATTTTACATCATTACTGGCGGGACGGCCCCTACTTCTCGGTGGGAACATTATGTGCGTCTATAACGTAATATAAGCTAATCTAACCCATCTAGACCCTCGCTGGGAATGTTTTGTTGAATCCCGTTCGTGTAGCCCCGTACGTCTCGGTGGGAACATTATATACTTCTATAACGTTACATATCCTAACCTAAGGCAGCCGAACATTTCGGATTTAGTATTTTACCACATTCCTCGCGGGTCGGACCCTACTTCTCGGTGGGGACGTTATGTACTTCTATAACGTAATATAACCTAACCTAACCCATCTAGCCGCTCGCTGCTAATGTTTTACAGAATCCCGATCGTGTTGGCCCGTACCTATCCGTGGGAACATTATATACGTCTATAACGTTATATATCATAACCTAAGGCAACCTCACACCTCGGCTGTAGTATTTTACAACGTTCCTGGCAGGTCGGCCCCTACTTCTCGGTGGGAACATTATATGCGTCTATAACGTAATATAACCTAACCTAACCCATCTAGCCGATCGCTGGTAATGTTTTACAGAATCCCGGTCGTGTCGGCCCGTACCCCTCCGTGGGAACGTTATATACGTCTATAACTTTATAATCCTAACCTAAGGCAACATCACACCTCGGATGTAGTATTTTACAACAATCCTTGCGGGTCGGCACCTACTTTTAGGTGGGAACATTATAAACGTGTATAACGTCATATAACCTAACCTATCCTATCTATCCCCACGCTGGTAAAGTTTTACTGAATCCCGGTCGTGTTGGCCCGTACCTATCCGTGGGAACATTATATACGTCTATAACGTTATAATCCTAACCTAAGGCAACTTAACACCTCGGATGTAGTATTTTACAACATTCCTGGCTGGTCGGCCCCTACTTCTCGGTGGGAACATTATATACGTCTATAACGTAATATAACCGAACCTAACCCATCTAGCCCTTCGCTGGTAATGTTATACAGAATCCCGGCCGTGTTGGCCCGTACCTCTCCGTGGGAACATTATATACGTCTATAACGTTATATATCCTACGCTATGGCAATCTAACATCTCGGATGTAGTATTTTACATCATTACTGGCGGGTCGGCCCCTACTTCTCGGTGGGAACATTATGTGCGTCTATAACGTAATATAAGCTAATCTAACCCATCTAGACCCTCGCTGGGAATGTTTTGTAGAATCCCGTTCGTGTAGCCCCGTACGTCTCGGTGGGAACATTATATACTTCTATAACGTTACATATCCTAACCTAAGGCAGCCGAACATTTCGGATTTAGTATTTTACCACATTCCTCGCGGGTCGGACCCTACTTCTCGGTGGGGACGTTATGTACTTCTATAACGTAATATAACCTAACCTAACCCATCTAGCCGCTCGCTGCTAATGTTTTACAGAATCCCGGTCGTGTTGGCCCGTACCTATCCGTGGGAACATTATATACGTCTATAACGTTATATATCATAACCTAAGGCAACCTCACACCTCGGCTGTAGTATTTTACAACGTTCCTGGCAGGTCGGCCCGTACTTCTCGGTGGGAACATTATATGCGTCTATAACGTAATATAACCTAACCTAACCCATCTAGCCGCTCGCTGGTAATGTTTTACAGAATCCCGGTCGTGTCGGCCCGTACCCCTCCGTGGGAACGTTATATACGTCTATAACTTTATAATCCTAACCTAAGGCAACATCACACCTCGGATGTAGTATTTTACAACAATCCTTGCGGGTCGGCACCTACTTCTAGGTGGGAACATTATAAACGTGTATAACGTCATATAACCTAACCTATCCTATCTATCCCCACGCTGGTAAAGTTTTACAGAATCCCGGTCGTGTTGGCCCGTACCTATCCGTGGGAACATTATATACGTCTATAACGTTATATATCCTAACCTAAGGCAACCTCACACTTCGGATGTAGTATTTTACAACGTTCCTGGCAGGTCGGCCCCTACTTCTCGGTGGGAATATTATATGCGTCTATGACGTAATATAACCTAACCTAACCAACCGAGCCCCTGGCTGGTAATGTTTTATAGAATCCCGGCTGTGTGGGACCGTACCTCTCCGTGGGAACATTATATACGTCTATAACGTTATAGTCCTAACCTAAGGCAACCTCACACCTCGGATATAGTATTTTACAACATTCCTGGCTGGTCGGCCCCTACTTCTCGGTGGGAACATTATATACGTCTATAACGTAATATAACCGAACCTAATCCATCTAGCCCCTCGCTGGGAATGTTTTACAGAATCCCGGTCGTGTCGGCCCGTACTTCTCCGTGGGAACGTTATATACGTCTATAACGTTATATATCCTAACCTAAGGCAACATCACACCTCGGATGTAGTATTTTACAACAATCCTGGCAGGTCGGCACCTACTTCTAGGTGGGAACATTATAAACGTGTATAACGTCATATAACATAACCTAACCTATCTATCCCCACACTGGTAATGTTTTACTGAATCCCGGTCGTGTTGGCCCGTACCTATCCGTGGGAACATTATATACGTCTACAACGTTATATATCCTAACCTAAGGCAACCACACACCTCGGATGTAGTATTTTACAACGTTCCTGGCAGGTCGGCCCCTACTTCTCGGTGGGAACATTATATGCGTCTATAACGTAATATAACCTAACCTAACCAACCGAGCCCCTGGCTGGTAATGTTTTATAGAATCCCGGCTGTGTGGGACCTTACCTCTCCGTGGGAACATTATATACGTCTATAACGTTATATATCCTAACCTAAGGCAACCACACACCTCGGATGCAGTATTTTACAACGTTCCTGGCAGGTCGGCCCCTACTTCTCGGTGGGAACATTATATGCGTCTATAACGTAATATAACCTAACCTAACCAACCGAGCCCCTGGCTGGTAATGTTTTGCAGAATCCCGGCCGTGTGGGACCGCACCTCTCCGTGGGAACATTATATACGGCTATAACGTTATAATCCTAACCTAAGGCAACTTAACACCTCGGATGTAGTATTTTACAACATTCCTGGCTGGTCGGCCCCTACTTCTCGGTGGGAACATTATATACGTCTATAACGTAATATAACCGAACCTAACCCATCTAGCCCTTCGCTGGTAATGTTATACAGAATCCCGGCCGTGTTGGCCCGTACCTCTCCGTGGGAACATTATATACGTCTATAACGTTATATATCCTACCCTAAGGCAATCTAACATATCGGATGTAGTATTTTACATCATTACTGGCGGGTCGGCCCCTACTTCTCGGTGGGAACATTATATACGTCTATAACGTAATATAACCTAACCTAACCTATCTATCCCCTCGCTGGGAATGTTTTGTAGAATCCCGTTCGTGTAGCCCCGTACGTCTCGGTGGGAACATTATATACGTCTAATTCGTTATATATCCTAACCTAAGGCAACCTCATACATCGGATGTAGTATTTTACAACATTCCTGGCTGGTCGGCCCCTACTTCTCGGTGGGAACATTATATACGTCTATAACGTAATATAACCTAACCTAACCAACCTAGCCCCTGGCTGGCACTGTTTTGCAGAATCCCGGCCGTGTGGGACCGCACCTCTCCGTGGGAACATTATATACGTCTATAACGTTATAATCCTAACCTAAGGCAACTTAACACCTCGGATGTAGTATTTTACAACATTCCTGGCTGGTCGGCCCCTGCTTCTCGGTGGGAACATTATATACGTCTATAACGTAATATAACCTAACCTAACCAACCGAGCCCCTGGCTGGTAATGTTTTATAGAATCCCGGCCGTGTGGGACCTTACCTCTCCGTGGGAACATTATATACGTCTATAACGTTATAATCCTAACCTAAGGCAACCTCACACCTCGGATATAGTATTTTACAACATTCCTGGCGGGTCGGCCCCTACTTCTCGCTGGCAACATTATGTACGTCTATAACGTAATATAACCTAACCTATCCCATCTAACCCTTCGCTGGTAATGTGTTACAGAATCTCATTCATGTCGGACAGTACCTCTCCTCGGGGACATTAGATACGTCTACAACGTTATATATCCTAACCTAAGGCAACCTAACACCTCGGATGTAGTATTTTACAACATTCCTGGCAGGTCGGCCCCTACTTCTAGGTGGGAACATTATATACGTCTATAACGTAATATAACCTAACCTAACCCATCTAGCCGCTCGCTGGTAATGTTTTACAGAATCCCGGTCGTGTCGGCCCGTACCTCTCCGTGGGAACGTTATATACGTCTATAACGTTATATATCCTAACCTAAGGCAACATCACACCTCGGATGTAGTATTTTACAACAATCCTGGCGGGTCGGCACCTACTTCTAGGTGGGAACATTATAAACGTGTATAACGTCATATAACATAACCTAACCTATCTATCCCCACGCTGGTAATGTTTTACAGAATCCCGGTCGTGTTGGCCCGTACCTATCCGTGGGAAAATTATATACGTCTATAACGTTATATATCCTAACCTAAGGCAACCTCTCACCTCGGATGTAGTATTTTACAACGTTCCTGGCAGGTCGGCCCCTACTTCTCGGTGGGTACATTATATGCGTCTATAACGTAATATAACCTAACCTAACCAACCGAGCCCCTGGCTGGTAATGTTTTATAGAATCCCGGCCGTGTGGGACCGTACCTCTCCGTGGGAACATTATATACGTCTATAACGTGATAATCCTAACCTAAGGCAACCTCACACCTCGGATATAGTATTTTACAACATTCCTGGCTGGTCGGCCCCTACTTCTCGCTGGCAACATTATATACGTCTATAACGTAATATAACCTAACCTAATCCATCTAGCCCCTCGCTGGGAATGTTTTACAGAATCCCGGTCGTGTCGGCCCGTACTTCTCCGTGGGAACGTTATATACGTCTATAACGTTATATATCCTAACCTAAGGCAACATCACACCTCGGATGTAGTATTTTACAACAATCCTGGCGGGTTGGCACCTACTTCTAGGTGGGAACATTATAAACGTGTATAACGTCATATAACCTAACCTAACCTATCTATCCCCACGCTGGTAATGTTTTACAGAATCCCGGTCGTGTTGGCCCGTACCTATCCGTGGGAACATTATATACGTCTATAACGTAATATATCCTAACCTAAGGCAACCTCACACCTCGGATGTAGTATTTTACAACAATCCTGGCGGGTCGGCACCTACTTCTAGGTGGGAACATTATAAACGTGTATAACGTCATATAACATAACCTAACCTATCTATCCCCACGCTGGTAATGTTTTACAGAATCCCGGTCGTGTTGGCCCGTACCTCTCCGTGGGAACATTATATACGTCTATAACGTTATAATCCTAACCTGAGGCAACTTAACACCTCGGATGTAGTATTTTACAACATTCCTGGCGGGTCGGCACCTACTTCTAGGTGGGAACATTATAAACGTGTATAACGTCATATAACCTAACCTAACCTATCTATCCCCACGCTGGTAATGTTTTACAGAATCCCGGTCGTGTTGGCCCGTACCTATCCGTGGGAACATTATATACGTCTATAACGTAATATATCCTAACCTAAGGCAACCTCACACCTCGGATGTAGTATTTTACAACAATCCTGGCGGGTCGGCACCTACTTCTAGGTGGGAACATTATAAACGTGTATAACGTCATATAACATAACCTAACCTATCTATCCCCACGCTGGTAATGTTTTACAGAATCCCGGTCGTGTTGGCCCGTACCTCTCCGTGGGAACATTATATACGTCTATAACGTTATAATCCTAACCTGAGGCAACTTAACACCTCGGATGTAGTATTTTTCAACATTCCTGGCTGGTCGGCCCCTACTTCTCGCTGGCAACATTATATACGTCTATAACGTAATATAACCTAACCTAACCCATCTAGCCCCTCGCTGGTAATGTTTTACAGAATCCCGGTCGTGTTGGCCCGTACCTATCCGTGGGAACATTATATACGTCTATTACGTTATATATCCTAACCTAAGGCAATCTAGCATCTCGGATGTAGTATTTTACATCATAACTGGCGGATCGGCCCCTACTTCTCGGTGGGAACATTATATGCGTCTATAACGTAATATAACCTAACCTAACCAACCTAGCCCCTGGCTGGTAATGTTTTGCAGAATCCCGGCCGTGTGGGACCGCACCTCTCCAGGGGAACATTATATACGTCTATAACGTTACATATCCTAACCTAAGGTAGCCGAACATTTCGGATTTTGTATTTTACCACATTCCTCGCGTGTCGGACCCTACTTCTCGGTGGGGACGTTATGTACTTCTATAACGTAATATAACCTAACCTAACCCATCTAGCTGCTCGCTGGTAATGTTTTACAGAATCCCGGTCGTGTCGGACCGTACCTCTCCGTGGGAACGTTATATACGTCTATAACGTTATATATCCTAACCTAAGGCAACATCACACCACGGATGTAGTATTTTACAACAATCCTGGCGGGTCGGCACCTACTTCTAGGTGGGAACATTATAAACGTGTATAACGTCATATAACCTAACCGAACCTATCTATCCCCACGCTGGTAATGTTTTACAGAATCCCGGTCGTGTTGGCCCGTACCTATCCGCGGGAACATTATATACGTCTATAACGTTATATATCCTAACCTAAGGCAACCTCTCACCTCGGATGTAGTATTTTACAACGTTCCTGGCAGGTCGGCCCCTACTTCTCGGTGGGAACATTATATGCGTCTATAACGTAATATAACCTAACCTAACCAACCGAGCCCCTGGCTGGTAATGTTTTATAGAATCCCGGCCGTGTGGGACCGTACATCTCCGTGGGAACATTATATACGTCTATAACGTTATAATCCTAACCTAAGGCAATCTCACACCTCGGATATAGTATTTTACAACATTCCTGGCGGGTCGGCCCCTACTTCTCGGTGGGAACATTATATGCGCCTATAACGTAATATAACCTAACCTAACCAACCGAGCCCCTGGCTGGTAATGTTTTATAGAATCCCGGCCGTGTGGGACCGCACCTCTCCGTGGGAACATTATATACGTCTATAACGTTATAAACCTAACCTAAGGCAACTTAACACCTCGGATGTAGTATTTTACAACATTCCTAGCTGGTCGGCCCCTACTTCTCCGTGGGAACATTATATACGTCTATAACGTAATATAACCGAACCTAACCCATCTAGACCTTTGCTGGTAATGTTATACAGAATCCCGGCCGTGTTGGCCCGTACCTCTCCGTGGGAACATTATATACGTCTATAACGTTATATATCCTACCCTAAGGCAATCTAACATCTCGGATGTAGTATTTTACATCATTACTGGCGGGTCGGCCCCTACTTCTCGGTGGGAACATTATATGCGTCTATAACGTAATATAACCTAACCTAACCAAACTAGCCACTGGCTGGTAATGTTTTGCAGAATCCCGGCCGTGTGGGACCGCACCTCTCCGTGGGAACATTATATACGTCTATAACGTTACATATCCTAACCTAAGGAGGCCGAACATTTCGGATTTTGTATTTTACCACATTCCTCGCGTGTCGGACCGTACTTCTCGGTGGGGACGTTATGTACTTCTATAACGTAATATAACCTAACCTAACCCATCTAGCCGCTCGCTGGTAATGTTTAACAGAATCCCGGTCGTGTCGGCCCGTACCTCTCCGTGGGAACGTTATATACGTCTATAACGTTATATATCCTAACCTAAGGCAACATCACACCACGGATGTAGTATTTTACAACAATCCTGGCGGGTCGGCACCTACTTCTAGGTGGGAACATTATAAACGTGTATAACGTCATATAACCTAACCTAACCTATCTATCCCCACGCTGGTAATGTTTTACAGAATCCCGGTCGTGTTGGCCCGTACCTATCCGTGGGAACATTATATACGTCTATAACGTTATATATCATAACCTAAGGCAACCTCACACCTCGGATGTAGTATTTTACAACGTTCCTGGCAGGTCGGCCCCTACTTCTCGGTGGGAACATTATATGCGTCTATGACGTAATATAACCTAACCTAACCAACCGAGCCCCTGGCTGGTAATGTTTTATAGAATCCCGGCTGTGTGGGACCTTACCTCTCCGTGGGAACATTATATACGTCTATAACGTTATAATCCTAACCTAAGGCAACCTCACACCTCTGATATAGTATTTTACAACATTCCTGGCGGGTCGGCCCCTACTTCTCGCTGGCAACATTATATACGTCTATAACGTAATATAACCTAACCTAACCCATCTAGCCCTTCGCTGGTAATTTGTTACAGAATCTCATTCATGTCGGACAGTACCTCTCCGTGGGGACATTAGATACGTCTACAACGTTATATATCCTAACCTAAGGCAACCTCACACCTCGGATATAGTATTTTACAACATTCCTGGCGGGTCGGCCCCTACTTCTCGCTGGCAACATTATATACGTCTATAACGTAATATAACCTAACCTAACCCATCTAGCCCCTCGCTGGTAATGTTTTACAGAATCCCGGTCGTGTTGGCCCGTACCTATCCGTGGGAACATTATATACGTCTATAACGTTATATATTCTAACCTAAGGCAATCTAACATCTCGGATGTAGTATTTTACATCATAACTGGCGGGTCGGCCCCTACTTCTCGGTGGGAACATTATATGCGTCTATAACGTAATATAACCTAACCTAACCAACCTAGCCCCTGGCTGGTAATGTTTTGCAGAATCCCGGCCGTGTGGGACCGCACCTCTCCGTGGGAACATTATATACGTCTATAACGTTACATATCCTAACCTAAGGTAGCCGAACATTTCGGATTTTGTATTTTACCACATTCCTCGCGTGTCGGACCCTACTTCTCGGTGGGGACGTTTTGTACTTCTATAACGTAATATAACCTAACCTAACCCATCTAGCCGCTCGCTGGTAATGTTTTACAGAATCCCGGTCGTGTCGGCCCGTACCTCTCCGTGGGAACGTTATATACGTCTATAACGTTATATATCCTAACCTAAGGCAACATCACACCACGGATGTAGTATTTTACAACAATCCTGGCGGGTCGGCACCTACTTCTAGGTGGGAACATTATAAACGTGTATAACGTCATATAACCTAACCTAACCTGTCTATCCCCACGCTGGTAATGTTTTACAGAATCCCGGTCGTGTTGGCCCGTACCTATCCGTGGGAACATTATATACGTCTATAACGTTATATATCCTAACCTAAGGCAACCTCTCACCTCGGATGTAGTATTTTACAACGTTCCTGGCAGGTCGGCCCCTACTTCTCGGTGGGAACATTATATGCGTCTATAACGTAATATAACCTAACCTAACCAACCGAGCCCCTGGCTGGTAATGTTTTATAGAATCCCGGCCGTGTGGGACCGTACCTCTCCGTGGGAACATTATATACGTCTATAACGTTATAATCCTAACCTAAGGCAACCTCACACCTCGGATATAGTATTTTACAACATTCCTGGATGGTCGGCCCCTACTTCTCGCTGGCAACATTATATACGTCTATAACGTAATATAACCTAACCTAATCCATCTAGCCCCTCGCTGGGAATGTTTTACAGAATCCCGGTCGTGTCGGCCCGTACTTCTCCGTGGGAACGTTATATACGTCTATAACGTTATAATCCTAACCTAAGGCAACTTAACACCTCGGATGTAGTATTTTACAACATTCCTGGCTGGTCGGCCCCTACTTCTCCGTGGGAACATTATATACGTCTATAACGTAATATAACCGAACCTAACCCATCTAGCCCTTTGCTGGTAATGTTATACAGAATCCCGGCCGTGTTGGCCCGTACCTCTCCGTGGGAACATTATATACGTCTATAACGTTATATATCCTACCCTAAGGCAATCTAACATCTCGGATGTAGTATTTTACATCATAACTGGCGGGTCGGCCCCTACTTCTCGGTGGGAGCATTATATGCGTCTATAACGTAATATAACCTAACCTAACCAACCTAGCCCCTGGCTGGTAATGTTTTGCAGAATCCCGGCCGTGTGGGACCGCACTTCTCCGTGGGAACATTATATACGTCTATAACGTTACATATCCTAACCTAAGGTAGCCGAACATTTCGGATTTTGTATTTTACCACATTCTTCGCGTGTCGGACGCTACTTCTCGGTGGGGACGTTATGTACTTCTATAACGTAATATAACCTAACCTAACCCATCTAGCCGCTCGCTGGTAATGTTTTACAGAATCCCGGTCGTGTCGGCCCGTACCTCTCCGTGGGAACGTTATATACGTCTATAACGTTATATATCCTAACCTAAGGCAACATCACACCTCGGATGTAGTATTTTACAACAATCCTGGCGGGTCGGCACCTACTTCTAGGTGGGAACATTATAAACGTGTATAACGTCATATAACCTAACCTAACCTATCTATCCCCACGCTGGTAATGTTTTACAGAATCCCGGTCGTGTTGGCCCGTACCTATCCGCGGGAACATTATATACGTCTATAACGTTATATATCCTAACCTAAGGCAACCTCTCACCTCGGATGTAGTATTTTACAACGTTCCTGGCAGGTCGGCCCCTACTTCTCGGTGGGAACATTATATGCGTCTATAACGTAATATAACCTAACCTAACCAACCGAGCCCCTGGCTGGTAATGTTTTATAGAATCCCGGCCGTGTGGGACCGTACCTCTCCGTGGGAACATTATATACGTCTATAACGTTATAATCCTAACCTAAGGCACCCTCACACCTCGGATATAGTATTTTACAACATTCCTGGCGGGTCGGCCCCTACTTCTCGCTGGCAACATTATATACGTCTATAACGTAATATAACCTAACCTAACCCATCTAGCCCTTCGCTGGTAATTTGTTACAGAATCTCATTCATGTCGGACAGTACCTCTCCGTGGGGACATTAGATACGTCTACAACGTTATATATCCTAACCTAAGGCAACCTCACACCTCGGATATAGTATTTTACAACATTCCTGGCGGGTCGGCCCCTACTTCTCGCTGGCATCATTATATACGTCTATAACGTAATATAACCTAACCTAACCCATCTAGCCCCTCGCTGGTAATGTTTTACAGAATCCCGGTCGTGTTGGCCCGTACCTATCCGTGGGAACATTATATACGTCTATAACGTTATATATCCTAACCTAAGGCAATCTAACATCTCGGATGTAGTATTTTACATCATAACTGGCGGGTCGGCCCCTACTTCTCGGTGGGAACATTACATGCGTCTATAACGTAATATAACCTAACCTAACCAACCTAGCCCCTGGCTGGTAATGTTTTGCAGAATCCCGGCCGTGTGGGACCGCACTTCTCCGTGGGAACATTATATACGTCTATAACGTTACATATCCTAACCTAAGGTAGCCGAACATTTCGGATTTAGTATTTTCCACATTCCTCGCGGGTCGGACCCTACTTCTCGGTGGGGACGTTATGTACTTCTATAACGTAATATAACCTAACCTAACCCATCTAGCCGCTCGCTGGTAATGTTTAACAGAATCCCGGTCGTGTCGGCCCGTACCTCTCCGTGGGAACGTTATATACGTCTATAACGTTATATATCCTAACCTAAGGCAACATCACACCACGGATGTAGTATTTTACAACAATCCTGGCGGGTCGGCACCTACTTCTAGGTGGGAACATTATAAACGTGTATAACGTCATATAACCTAACCTAACCTATCTATCCCCACGCTGGTAATGTTTTACAGAATCCCGGTCGTGTTGGCCCGTACCTATCCGTGGGAACATTATATACGTCTATAACGTTATATATCATAACCTAAGGCAACCTCACACCTCGGATGTAGTATTTTACAACGTTCCTGGCAGGTCGGCCCCTACTTCTCGGTGGGAACATTATATGCGTCTATGACGTAATATAACCTAACCTAACCAACCGAGCCCCTGGCTGGTAATGTTTTATAGAATCCCGGCTGTGTGGGACCTTACCTCTCCGTGGGAACATTATATACGTCTATAACGTTATAATCCTAACCTAAGGCAACCTCACACCTCTGATATAGTATTTTACAACATTCCTGGCGGGTCGGCCCCTACTTCTCGCTGGCAACATTATATACGTCTATAACGTAATATAACCTAACCTAACCCATCTAGCCCTTCGCTGGTAATTTGTTACAGAATCTCATTCATGTCGGACAGTACCTCTCCGTGGGGACATTAGATACGTCTACAACGTTATATATCCTAACCTAAGGCAACCTCACACCTCGGATATAGTATTTTACAACATTCCTGGCGGGTCGGCCCCTACTTCTCGCTGGCAACATTATATACGTCTATAACGTAATATAACCTAACCTAACCCATCTAGCCCCTCGCTGGTAATGTTTTACAGAATCCCGGTCGTGTTGGCCCGTACCTATCCGTGGGAACATTATATACGTCTATAACGTTATATATTCTAACCTAAGGCAATCTAACATCTCGGATGTAGTATCTTACATCATAACTGGCGGGTCGGCCCCTACTTCTCGGTGGGAACATTATATGCGTCTATAACGTAATATAACCTAACCTAACCAACCTAGCCCCTGGCTGGTAATGTTTTGCAGAATCCCGGCCGTGTGGGACCGCACCTCTCCGTGGGAACATTATATACGTCTATAACGTTACATATCCTAACCTAAGGTAGCCGAACATTTCGGATTTTGTATTTTACCACATTCCTCGCGTGTCGGACCCTACTTCTCGGTGGGGACGTTTTGTACTTCTATAACGTAATATAACCTAACCTAACCCATCTAGCCGCTCGCTGGTAATGTTTTACAGAATCCCGGTCGTGTCGGCCCGTACCTCTCCGTGGGAACGTTATATACGTCTATAACGTTATATATCCTAACCTAAGGCAACATCACACCACGGATGTAGTATTTTACAACAATCCTGGCGGGTCGGCACCTACTTCTAGGTGGGAACATTATAAACGTGTATAACGTCATATAACCTAACCTAACCTGTCTATCCCCACGCTGGTAATGTTTTACAGAATCCCGGTCGTGTTGGCCCGTACCTATCCGTGGGAACATTATATACGTCTATAACGTTATATATCCTAACCTAAGGCAACCTCTCACCTCGGATGTAGTATTTTACAACGTTCCTGGCAGGTCGGCCCCTACTTCTCGGTGGGAACATTATATGCGTCTATAACGTAATATAACCTAACCTAACCAACCGAGCCCCTGGCTGGTAATGTTTTATAGAATCCCGGCCGTGTGGGACCGTACCTCTCCGTGGGAACATTATATACGTCTATAACGTTATAATCCTAACCTAAGGCAACCTCACACCTCGGATATAGTATTTTACAACATTCCTGGATGGTCGGCCCCTACTTCTCGCTGGCAACATTATATACGTCTATAACGTAATATAACCTAACCTAATCCATCTAGCCCCTCGCTGGGAATGTTTTACAGAATCCCGGTCGTGTCGGCCCGTACTTCTCCGTGGGAACGTTATATACGTCTATAACGTTATAATCCTAACCTAAGGCAACTTAACACCTCGGATGTAGTATTTTACAACATTCCTGGCTGGTCGGCCCCTACTTCTCCGTGGGAACATTATATACGTCTATAACGTAATATAACCGAACCTAACCCATCTAGCCCTTTGCTGGTAATGTTATACAGAATCCCGGCCGTGTTGGCCCGTACCTCTCCGTGGGAACATTATATACGTCTATAACGTTATATATCCTACCCTAAGGCAATCTAACATCTCGGATGTAGTATTTTACATCATAACTGGCGGGTCGGCCCCTACTTCTCGGTGGGAGCATTATATGCGTCTATAACGTAATATAACCTAACCTAACCAACCTAGCCCCTGGCTGGTAATGTTTTGCAGAATCCCGGCCGTGTGGGACCGCACTTCTCCGTGGGAACATTATATACGTCTATAACGTTACATATCCTAACCTAAGGTAGCCGAACATTTCGGATTTTGTATTTTACCACATTCCTCGCGTGTCGGACGCTACTTCTCGGTGGGGACGTTATGTACTTCTATAACGTAATATAACCTAACCTAACCCATCTAGCCGCTCGCTGGTAATGTTTTACAGAATCCCGGTCGTGTCGGCCCGTACCTCTCCGTGGGAACGTTATATACGTCTATAACGTTATATATCCTAACCTAAGGCAACATCACACCTCGGATGTAGTATTTTACAACAATCCTGGCGGGTCGGCACCTACTTCTAGGTGGGAACATTATAAACGTGTATAACGTCATATAACCTAACCTAACCTATCTATCCCCACGCTGGTAATGTTTTACAGAATCCCGGTCGTGTTGGCCCGTACCTATCCGCGGGAACATTATATACGTCTATAACGTTATATATCCTAACCTAAGGCAACCTCTCACCTCGGATGTAGTATTTTACAACGTTCCTGGCAGGTCGGCCCCTACTTCTCGGTGGGAACATTATATGCGTCTATAACGTAATATAACCTAACCTAACCAACCGAGCCCCTGGCTGGTAATGTTTTATAGAATCCCGGCCGTGTGGGACCGTACCTCTCCGTGGGAACATTATATACGTCTATAACGTTATAATCCTAACCTAAGGCACCCTCACACCTCGGATATAGTATTTTACAACATTCCTGGCGGGTCGGCCCCTACTTCTCGCTGGCAACATTATATACGTCTATAACGTAATATAACCTAACCTAACCCATCTAGCCCTTCGCTGGTAATTTGTTACAGAATCTCATTCATGTCGGACAGTACCTCTCCGTGGGGACATTAGATACGTCTACAACGTTATATATCCTAACCTAAGGCAACCTCACACCTCGGATATAGTATTTTACAACATTCCTGGCGGGTCGGCCCCTACTTCTCGCTGGCATCATTATATACGTCTATAACGTAATATAACCTAACCTAACCCATCTAGCCCCTCGCTGGTAATGTTTTACAGAATCCCGGTCGTGTTGGCCCGTACCTATCCGTGGGAACATTATATACGTCTATAACGTTATATATCCTAACCTAAGGCAATCTAACATCTCGGATGTAGTATTTTACATCATAACTGGCGGGTCGGCCCCTACTTCTCGGTGGGAACATTACATGCGTCTATAACGTAATATAACCTAACCTAACCAACCTAGCCCCTGGCTGGTAATGTTTTGCAGAATCCCGGCCGTGTGGGACCGCACTTCTCCGTGGGAACATTATATACGTCTATAACGTTACATATCCTAACCTAAGGTAGCCGAACATTTCGGATTTAGTATTTTCCACATTCCTCGCGGGTCGGACCCTACTTCTCGGTGGGGACGTTATGTACTTCTATAACGTAATATAACCTAACCTAACCCATCTAGCCGCTCGCTGGTAATGTTTTACAGAATCCCGGTCGTGTTGGCCCGTACCTATCCGCGGGAACATTATATACGTCTATAACGTTATATATCCTAACCTAAGGCAACCTCTCACCTCGGATGTAGTATTTTACAACGTCCCTGGCAGGTCGCCCCTACTTCTCGGTGGGAACATTATATGCGTCTATAACGTAATATAACCTAACCTAACCAACCGAGCCCCTGGCTGGTAATGTTTTATAGAATCCCGGTCGTGTGGGACCGTACCTCTCCGTGGGAACATTATATACGTCTATAACGTTATAATCCTAACCTAAGGCAACCTCACACCTCGGATATAGTATTTTACAACATTCCTGGCGGGTCGGCCCCTACTTCTCGGTGGGAACATTATATGCGTCTATAACGTAATATAACCTAACCTAACCAACCGAGCCCCTGGCTGGTAATGTTTTATAGAATCCCGGCCGTGTGGGACCGCACCTCTCCGTGGGAACATTATATACGTCTATAACTTTATAAACCTAACCTAAGGCAACTTAACACCTCGGATGTAGTATTTTACAACATTCCTAGCTGGTCGACCCCTACTTCTCCGTGGGAACATTATATACGTCTATAACGTAATATAACCGAACCTAACCCATCGAGCCCTTTGCTGGTAATGTTATACAGAATCCCGGCCGTGTTGGCCCGTACCTCTCCATGGGAACATTATATACGTCTATAACGTTATATATCCTACCCTAAGGCAACCTCACACCTCGGATATAGTATTTTACAACATTCCTGGCTGGTCGGCCCCTACTTCTCGCTGGCAACATTATATACGTCTATAACGTAATATAACCTAACCTAACCCATCTAGCCCCTCGCTGGTAATGTTTTACAGAATCCCGGTCGTGTTGGCCCGTACCTATCCGTGGGAACATTATATACGTCTATAACGTTATATATCCTAACCTAAGGCAACCTCACACCTCGGATGTAGTATTTTACAACGTTCCTGGCAGGTCGGCCCCTACTTTTCGGTGGCAACATTATATACGTCTATAATGTAATATAACCTAACCTAACCCATCTAGCCCCTCGCTGGTAATGTTTTACAGAATCCCGGTCGTGTTGGCCCGTACCTATCCGTGGGAACATTATATACGTCTATAACGTTATATATCCTAACCTAAGGCAATCTAACATCTCGGATGTAGTATTTTACATCATATCTGGCGGGTCGGCCCCTACTTCTCGGTGGGAACATTATATGCGTCTATAACGTAATATAACCTAACCTAACCAACCTAGCCACTGGCTGGTAATGTTTTGCAGAATCCCGGCCGTGTGGGACCGCACCTCTCCGTGGGAACATTATTTACGTCTATAACGTTACATATCCTAACCTAAGGTAGCCGAACATTTCGGATTTTGTATTTACCACATTCCTCGCGTGTCGGACCCTACTTCTCGGTGGGGACGTTATGTACTTCTATAACGTAATATAACCTGACCTAATCCATCTGGCCGCTCGCTGGTAATGTTTTACAGAATCCCAGTCGTGTCGGCCCGGACCTCTCCGTGGGAACGTTATATACGTCTATAACGTTATATATCCTAACCTAAGGCAACATCACACCTCGGATGTAGTATTTTACAACAATCCTGGCGGGTCGGCACCTACTTCTAGGTGGGAACATTATAAACGTGTATAACGTCATATAACCTAACCTAACCGATCTATCCCCACGCTGGTAATGTTTTACAGAATCCCGGTCGTGTTGGCCCGTACCTATCCGTGGGAACATTATATACGTCTATAACGTTATATATCCTAACCTAAGGCAACCTCTCACCTCGGATGTAGTATTTTATAATGTTCCTGGCAGGTCGGCCCCTACTTCTCGCTGGGAACATTATATGCGTCTATAACGTAATATAACCTAACCTAACCAACCGAGCCCCTGGCTGGTAATGTTTTATAGAATCCCGGCCGTGTGGGACCGTACCTCTTGGTGGGAACATTATATACGTCTATAACGTGATAATCCTAACCTAAGGCAACCTCACACCTCGGATATAGTATTTTACAACATTCCTGGCTGGTCGGCCCCTACTTCTCGCTGGCAACATTATATACGTCTATAACGTAATATAACCTAACCTAATCCATCTAGCCCCTCGCTGGGAATGTTTTACAGAATCCCGGACGTGTCGGCCCGTACTTCTCCGTGGGAACGTTATATACGTCTATAACGTTATATATCCTAACCTAAGGCAACATCACACCTCGGATGTAGTATTTTACAACAATCCTGGCGGGTTGGCACCTACTTCTAGGTGGGAACATTATAAACGTGTATAACGTCATATAACCTAACCTAACCTATCTATCCCCACGCTGGTAATGTTTTACAGAATCCCGGTCGTGTTGGCCCGTACCTATCCGTGGGAACATTATATACGTCTATAACGTTATATATCCTAACCTAAGGCAACCTCACACCTCGGATGTAGTATTTCACAACGTTCCTGGCAGGTCGGCCCCTACTTCTCGGTGGGAACATTATATGCGTCTATAACGTAATATAACCTAACCTAACCAACCGAGCCCCTGGCTGGTAATGTTTTATAGAATCCCGGCCGTGTGGGACCGTACCTCTCCGTGGGAACATTGTATACGTCTATAACGTTATAATCCTAACCTAAGGCAACCTCACACCTCGGATATAGTATTTTACAACATTCCTGGCGGGTCGGCCCCTACTTCTCGGTGGCAACATTATATACGTCTATAATGTAATATAACCTAACCTAACCCATCTAGCCCCTCGCTGGTAATGTTTTACAGAATCCCGGTCGTGTTGGCCCGTACCTATCCGTGGGAACATTATATACGTCTATAACGTTATATATCCTAACCTAAGGCAATCTAACATCTCGGATGTAGTATTTTACATCATAACTGGCGGGTCGGCCCCTACTTCTCGGTGGGAACATTATATGCGTCTATAACGTAATATAACCTAACCTAACCAACCGAGCCCCTGGCTGGTAATGTTTTATAGAATCCCGGCCGTGTGGGACCGTACCTCTCCGTGGGAACATTATATACGTCTATAACGTTATAATCCTAACCTAAGGCAACCTCACACCTCGGATATAGTATTTTACAACATTCCTGGCTGGTCGGCTCCTACTTCTCGCTGGCAACATTATATACGTCCATAACGTAATATAACCTAACCTAATCCATCTAGCCCCTCGCTGGGAATGTTTTACAGAATCCCGGTCGTGTCGGCCCGTACTTCTCCGTGGGAACGTTATATGCGTCTATAACGTTATATATACTAACCTAAGGCAACATCACACCTCGGATGTAGTATTTTACAACAATCCTGGCGGGTCGGCACCTACTTCTAGGTGGGAACATTATAAACGTGTATAACGTCATATAACCTAACCTAACCTATCTATCCCCACGCTGGTAATGTTTTACAGAATCCCGGTCGTGTTGGCCCGTACCAATCCGTGGGAACATTATATACGTCTATAACGTAATATATCCTAACCTAAGGCAAACTCACACCTCGGATGTAGTATTTTACAACATTCCTGGCGGGTCGGCCCCTACTTCTCGGTGGGAACATTATATGCGTCTATAACGTAATATAACCTAACCTAACCAACCGAGCCCCTGGCTGGTAATGTTTTATAGAATCCCGGCCCTGTGGGACCGCACCTCTCCGTGGGAACATTATATACGTCTATAACGTTATAAACCTAACCTAAGGCAACTTAACACCTCGGATGTAGTATTTTACAACATTCCTAGCTGGTCGGCCCCTACTTCTCCGTGGGAACATTATATACGTCTATAACGTAATATAACCGAACCTAACCCATCTAGACCTTTGCTGGTAATGTTATACAGAATCCCGGCCGTGTTGGCCCGTACCTCTCCGTGGGAACATTATATACGTCTATAACGTTATATATCCTACCCTAAGGCAATCTAACATCTCGGA
This sequence comes from Xylocopa violacea, assembly GCA_963969225.1. Lineage (NCBI taxonomy): Eukaryota > Metazoa > Arthropoda > Insecta > Hymenoptera > Apidae > Xylocopa > Xylocopa violacea. Next base: position 13,118,429 of record CAXAJV010000008.1, on the reverse strand, counting down.
TGTAGTATTTTACATCATTACTGGCGGGTCGGCCCCTACTTCTCGGTGGGAACATTATATGCGTCTATAACGTAATATAACCTAACCTAACCAAACTAGCCACTGGCTGGTAATGTTTTGCAGAATCCCGGCCGTGTGGGACCGCACCTCTCCGTGGGAACATTATATACGTCTATAACGTTACATATCCTAACCTAAGGAGGCCGAAAATTTCGGATTTTGTATTTTACCACATTCCTCGCGTGTCGGACCGTACTTCTCGGTGGGGACGTTATGTACTTCTATAACGTAATATAACCTAACCTAACCCATCTAGCCGCTCGCTGGTAATGTTTTACAGAATCCCGGTCGTGTCGGCCCGTACCTCTCCGTGGGAACGTTATATACGTCTATAACGTTATATATCCTAACCTAAGGCAACATCACACCACGGATGTAGTATTTTACAACAATCCTGGCGGGTCGGCACCTACTTCTAGGTGGGAACATTATAAACGTGTATAACGTCATATAACCTAACCTAACCTATCTATCCCCACGCTGGTAATGTTTTACAGAATCCCGGTCGTGTTGGCCCGTACCAATCCGTGGGAACATTATATACGTCTATAACGTAATATATCCTAACCTAAGGCAAACTCACACCTCGGATGTAGTATTTCACAACGTTCCTGGCAGGTCGGCCCCTACTTCTCGGTGGGAACATTATATGCGTCTATGACGTAATATAACCTAACCTAACCAACCGAGCCCCTGGCTGGTAATGTTTTATAGAATCCCGGCTGTGTGGGACCGTACCTCTCCGTGGGAACATTATATACGTCTATAACGTTATAATCCTAACCTAAGGCAACCTCACACCTCGGATATAGTATTTTACAACATTCCTGGCGGATCGGCCCCTACTTCTCGCTGGCAACATTATATACGTCTATAACGTAATATAACCTAACCTAACCCATCTAGCCCTTCGCTGGTAATTTGTTACAGAATCTCATTCATGTCGGACAGTACCTCTCCGTGGGGACATTAGATACGTCTACAACGTTATATATCCTAACCTAAGGCAACCTCACACCTCGGATATAGTATTTTACAACATTCCTGGCGGGTCGGCCCCTACTTCTCGCTGGCAACATTATATACGTCTATAATGTAATATAACCTAACCTAACCCATCTAGCCCCTCGCTGGTAATGTTTTACAGAATCCCGGTCGTGTTGGCCCGTACCTATCCGTGGGAACATTATATACGTCTATTACGTTATATATCCTAACCTAAGGCAATCTAACATCTCGGATGTAGTATTTTACATCATAACTGGCGGGTCGGCCCCTACTTCTCGGTGGGAACATTATATGCGTCTATAACGTAATATAACCTAACCTAACCAACCTAGCCCCTGGCTGGTAATGTTTTGCAGAATCCCGGCCGTGTGGGACCGCCCCTCTCCGTGGGAACATTATATACGTCTATAACGTTACATATCCTAACCTAAGGTAGCCGAAAATTTCGGATTTTGTATTTTACCACATTCCTCGCGTGTCGGACCCTACTTCTCGGTGGGGACGTTATGTACTTCTATAACGTAATATAACCTAACCTAACCCATCTAGCTGCTCGCTGGTAATGTTTTACAGAATCCCGGTCGTGTCGGACCGTACCTCTCCGTGGGAACGTTATATACGTCTATAACGTTATATATCCTAACCTAAGGCAACATCACACCACGGATGTAGTATTTTACAACAATCCTGGCGGGTCGGCACCTACTTCTAGGTGGGAACATTATAAACGTGTATAACGTCATATAACCTAACCTAACCTATCTATCCCCACGCTGGTAATGTTTTACAGAATCCCGGTCGTGTTGGCCCGTACCTATCCGCGGGAACATTATATACGTCTATAACGTTATATATCCTAACCTAAGGCAACCTCTCACCTCGGATGTAGTATTTTACAACGTTCCTGGCAGGTCGGCCCCTACTTCTCGGTGGGAACATTATATGCGTCTATGACGTAATATAACCTAACCTAACCAACCGAGCCCCTGGCTGGTAATGTTTTAGAGAATCCCGGCTGTGTGGGACCGTACCTCTCCGTGGGAACATTATATACGTCTATAACGTTATAATCCTAACCTAAGGCAACCTCACACCTCGGATATAGTATTTTACAACATTCCTGGCGGGTCGGCCCCTACTTCTCGCTGGCAACATTATATACGTCTATAACGTAATATAACCTAACCTAACCCATCTAGCCCCTCGCTGGTAATGTTTTACAGAATCCCGGTCGTGTTGGCCCGTACCTATCCGTGGGAACATTATATACGTCTATAACGTTATACATCCTAACCTAAGGCAATCTAACATCTCGGATGTAGTATTTTACATCATAACTGGCGGGTCGGCCCCTACTTCTCGGTGGGAACATTACATGCGTCTATAACGTAATATAACCTAACCTAACCAACCTAGCCCCTGGCTGGTAATGTTTTGCAGAATCCCGGCCGTGTGGGACCGCACTTCTCCGTGGGAACATTATATACGTCTATAACGTTACATATCCTAACCTAAGGTAGCCGAACATTTCGGATTTAGTATTTTACCACATTCCTCGCGGGTCGGACCCTACTTCTCGGTGGGGACGTTATGTACTTCTATAACGTAATATAACCTAACCTAACCCATCTAGCCGCTCGCTGGTAATGATTTACAGAATCCCGGTCGTGTCGGTCCGTACATCTCCGTGGGAACGTTATATACGTCTATAACGTTATATATCCTAACCTAAGGCAACATCACACCTCGGATGTAGTATTTTACAACAATCCTGGCGGGTCGGCACCTACTTCAAGGTGGGAACATTATAAACGTGTATAACGTCATATAACCTAACCTAACCTATCTATCCCCACGCTGGTAATGTTTTACAGAATCCCGGTCGTGTTGGCCCGTACCTATCCGCGGGAACATTATATACGTCTATAACGTTATATATCCTAACCTAAGGCAACCTCTCACCTCGGATGTAGTATTTTACAACGTTCCTGGCAGGTCGCCCCTACTTCTCGGTGGGAACATTATATGCGTCTATAACGTAATATAACCTAACCTAACCAACCGAGCCCCTGGCTGGTAATGTTTTATAGAATCCCGGTCGTGTGGGACCGTACCTCTCCGTGGGAACATTATATACGTCTATAACGTTATAATCCTAACCTAAGGCAACCTCACACCTCGGATATAGTATTTTACAACATTCCTGGCGGGTCGGCCCCTACTTCTCGGTGGGAACATTATATGCGTCTATAACGTAATATAACCTAACCTAACCAACCGAGCCCCTGGCTGGTAATGTTTTATAAAATCCCGGCCGTGTGGGACCGCACCTCTCCGTGGGAACATTATATACGTCTATAACGTTATAAACCTAACCTAAGGCAACTTAACACCTCGGATGTAGTATTTTACAACATTCCTAGCTGGTCGGCCCCTACTTCTCCGTGGGAACATTATATACGTCTATAACGTAATATAACCGAACCTAACCCATCTAGCCCTTTGCTGGTAATGTTATACAGAATCCCGGCCGTGTTGGCCCGTACCTCTCCGTGGGAACATTATATACGTCTATAACGTTATATATCCTACCCTAAGGCAATCTAACATCTCGGATGTAGTATTTTACATCATTACTGGCGGGTCGGCCCCTACTTCTCGGTGGGAACATTATATGCGTCTATAACGTAATATAACCTAACCTAACCAAACTAGCCACTGGCTGGTAATGTTTTGCAGAATCCCGGCCGTGTGGGACCGCACCTCTCCGTGGGAACATTATATACGTCTATAACGTTACGTATCCTAACCTAAGGAGGCCGAACATTTCGGATTTTGTATTTTACCACATTCCTCGCGTGTCGGACCCTACTTCTCGGTGGGGACGTTATGTACTTCTATAGCGTAATATAACCTAACCTAACCCATCTAGCCGCTCGCTGGTAATGCTTTACAGAATCCCGGTCGTGTCGGCCCGTACCTCTCCGTGGGAACGTTATATACGTCTATAACGTTATATATCCTAACCTAAGGCAACATCACACCACTGATGTAGTATTTTACAACAATCCTGGCGGGTCGGCACCTACTTCTAGGTGGGAACATTATAAACGTGTATAACGTCATATAACCTAACCTAACCTATCTATCCCCACGCTGGTAATGTTTTACAGAATCCCGGTCGTGTTGGCCCGTACCAATCCGTGGGAACATTATATACGTCTATAACGTAATATATCCTAACCTAAGGCAAACTCACACCTCGGATGTAGTATTTTACAACATTCCTGGCGGGTCGGCCCCTACTTCTCGGTGGGAACATTATATGCGTCTATAACGTAATATAACCTAACCTAACCAACCGAGCCCCTGGCTGGTAATGTTTTATAGAATCCCGGCCCTGTGGGACCGCACCTCTCCGTGGGAACATTATATACGTCTATAACGTTATAATCCTAACCTAAGGCAACCTCACACCTCGGATATAGTATTTTACAACATTCCTGGCGGGTCGGCCCCTACTTCTCGCTGGCAACATTATATACGTCTATAACGTAATATAACCTAACCTAACCCATCTAGCCCCTCGCTGGTAATGTTTTACAGAATCCCGGTCGTGTTGGCCCGTACCTATCCGTGGGAACATTATATACGTCTATAACGTTATACATCCTAACCTAAGGCAATCTAACATCTCGGATGTAGTATTTTACATCATAACTGGCGGGTCGGCCCCTACTTCTCGGTGGGAACATTACATGCGTCTATAACGTAATATAACCTAACCTAACCAACCTAGCCCCTGGCTGGTAATGTTTTGCAGAATCCCGGCCGTGTGGGACCGCACTTCTCCGTGGGAACATTATATACGTCTATAACGTTACATATCCTAACCTAAGGTAGCCGAACATTTCGGATTTAGTATTTTACCACATTCCTCGCGGGTCGGACCCTACTTCTCGGTGGGGACGTTATGTACTTCTATAACGTAATATAACCTAACCTAACCCATCTAGCCGCTCGCTGGTAATGATTTACAGAATCCCGGTCGTGTCGGTCCGTACATCTCCGTGGGAACGTTATATACGTCTATAACGTTATATATCCTAACCTAAGGCAACATCACACCTCGGATGTAGTATTTTACAACAATCCTGGCGGGTCGGCACCTACTTCAAGGTGGGAACATTATAAACGTGTATAACGTCATATAACCTAACCTAACCTATCTATCCCCACGCTGGTAATGTTTTACAGAATCCCGGTCGTGTTGGCCCGTACCTATCCGCGGGAACATTATATACGTCTATAACGTTATATATCCTAACCTAAGGCAACCTCTCACCTCGGATGTAGTATTTTACAACGTTCCTGGCAGGTCGCCCCTACTTCTCGGTGGGAACATTATATGCGTCTATAACGTAATATAACCTAACCTAACCAACCGAGCCCCTGGCTGGTAATGTTTTATAGAATCCCGGTCGTGTGGGACCGTACCTCTCCGTGGGAACATTATATACGTCTATAACGTTATAATCCTAACCTAAGGCAACCTCACACCTCGGATATAGTATTTTACAACATTCCTGGCGGATCGGCCCCTACTTCTCGCTGGCAACATTATATACGTCTATAACGTAATATAACCTAACCTAACCCATCTAGCCCTTCGCTGGTAATTTGTTACAGAATCTCATTCATGTCGGACAGTACCTCTCCGTGGGGACATTAGATACGTCTACAACGTTATATATCCTAACCTAAGGCAACCTCACACCTCGGATATAGTATTTTACAACATTCCTGGCGGGTCGGCCCCTACTTCTCGCTGGCAACATTATATACGTCTATAATGTAATATAACCTAACCTAACCCATCTAGCCCCTCGCTGGTAATGTTTTACAGAATCCCGGTCGTGTTGGCCCGTACCTATCCGTGGGAACATTATATACGTCTATTACGTTATATATCCTAACCTAAGGCAATCTAACATCTCGGATGTAGTATTTTACATCATAACTGGCGGGTCGGCCCCTACTTCTCGGTGGGAACATTATATGCGTCTATAACGTAATATAACCTAACCTAACCAACCTAGCCCCTGGCTGGTAATGTTTTGCAGAATCCCGGCCGTGTGGGACCGCCCCTCTCCGTGGGAACATTATATACGTCTATAACGTTACATATCCTAACCTAAGGTAGCCGAAAATTTCGGATTTTGTATTTTACCACATTCCTCGCGTGTCGGACCCTACTTCTCGGTGGGGACGTTATGTACTTCTATAACGTAATATAACCTAACCTAACCCATCTAGCTGCTCGCTGGTAATGTTTTACAGAATCCCGGTCGTGTCGGACCGTACCCCTCCGTGGGAACGTTATATACGTCTATAACGTTATATATCCTAACCTAAGGCAACATCACACCACGGATGTAGTATTTTACAACAATCCTGGCGGGTCGGCACCTACTTCTAGGTGGGAACATTATAAACGTGTATAACGTCATATAACCTAACCTAACCTATCTATCCCCACGCTGGTAATGTTTTACAGAATCCCGGTCGTGTTGGCCCGTACCTATCCGCGGGAACATTATATACGTCTATAACGTTATATATCCTAACCTAAGGGAACCTCTCACCTCGGATGTAGTATTTTACAACGTTCCTGGCAGGTCGGCCCCTACTTCTCGGTGGGAACATTATATGCGTCTATGACGTAATATAACCTAACCTAACCAACCGAGCCCCTGGCTGGTAATGTTTTAGAGAATCCCGGCTGTGTGGGACCGTACCTCTCCGTGGGAACATTATATACGTCTATAACGTTATAATCCTAACCTAAGGCAACCTCACACCTCGGATATAGTATTTTACAACATTCCTGGCGGGTCGGCCCCTACTTCTCGCTGGCAACATTATATACGTCTATAACGTAATATAACCTAACCTAACCCATCTAGCCCCTCGCTGGTAATGTTTTACAGAATCCCGGTCGTGTTGGCCCGTACCTATCCGTGGGAACATTATATACGTCTATAACGTTATACATCCTAACCTAAGGCAATCTAACATCTCGGATGTAGTATTTTACATCATAACTGGCGGGTCGGCCCCTACTTCTCGGTGGGAACATTACATGCGTCTATAACGTAATATAACCTAACCTAACCAACCTAGCCCCTGGCTGGTAATGTTTTGCAGAATCCCGGCCGTGTGGGACCGCACTTCTCCGTGGGAACATTATATACGTCTATAACGTTACATATCCTAACCTAAGGTAGCCGAACATTTCGGATTTAGTATTTTACCACATTCCTCGCGGGTCGGACCCTACTTCTCGGTGGGGACGTTATGTACTTCTATAACGTAATATAACCTAACCTAACCCATCTAGCCGCTCGCTGGTAATGCTTTACAGAATCCCGGTCGTGTCGGCCCGTACCTCTCCGTGGGAACGTTATATACGTCTATAACGTTATATATCCTAACCTAAGGCAACATCACACCACTGATGTAGTATTTTACAACAATCCTGGCGGGTCGGCACCTACTTCTAGGTGGGAACATTATAAACGTGTATAACGTCATATAACCTAACCTAACCTGTCTATCCCCACGCTGGTAATGTTTTACAGAATCCCGGTCGTGTTGGCCCGTACCTATCCGTGGGAACATTATATACGTCTATAACGTTATATATCCTAACCTAAGGCAACCTCTCACCTCGGATGTAGTATTTTACAACGTTCCTGGCAGGTCGGCCCCTACTTCTCGGTGGGAACATTATATGCGTCTATAACGTAATATAACCTAACCTAACCAACCGAGCCCCTGGCTGGTAATGTTTTATAGAATCCCGGCCGTGTGGGACCGTACCTCTCCGTGGGAACATTATATACGTCTATAACGTTATAATCCTAACCTAAGGCAACCTCACACCTCGGATATAGTATTTTACAACATTCCTGGCTGGTCGGCCCCTACTTCTCGCTGGCAACATTATATACGTCTATAACGTAATATAACCTAACCTAATCCATCTAGCCCCTCGCTGGGAATGTTTTACAGAATCCCGGTCGTGTCGGCCCGTACTTCTCCGTGGGAACGTTATATACGTCTATAACGTTATAATCCTAACCTAAGGCAACTTAACACCTCGGATGTAGTATTTTACAACATTCCTGGCTGGTCGGCCCCTACTTCTCCGTGGGAACATTATATACGTCTATAACGTAATATAACCTAACCTAACCCATCTAGCCCCTCGCTGGTAATGTTTTACAGAATCCCGGTCGTGTTGGCCCGTACCTATCCGTGGGAACATTATATACGTCTATAACGTTATACATCCTAACCTAAGGCAATCTAACATCTCGGATGTAGTATTTTACATCATAACTGGCGGGTCGGCCCCTACTTCTCGGTGGGAACATTACATGCGTCTATAACGTAATATAACCTAACCTAACCAACCTAGCCCCTGGCTGGTAATGTTTTGCAGAATCCCGGCCGTGTGGGACCGCACTTCTCCGTGGGAACATTATATACGTCTATAACGTTACATATCCTAACCTAAGGTAGCCGAACATTTCGGGTTTAGTATTTTACCACATTCCTCGCGGGTCGGACCCTACTTCTCGGTGGGGACGTTATGTACTTCTATAACGTAATATAACCTAACCTAACCCATCTAGCCGCTCGCTGGTAATGATTTACAGAATCCCGGTCGTGTCGGTCCGTACATCTCCGTGGGAACGATATACGTCTATAACGTTATATATCCTACCCTAAGGCAATCTAACATCTCGGATGTAGTATTTTACATCATTACTGGCGGGTCGGCCCCTACTTCTCGGTGGGAACATTATATGCGTCTATAACGTAATATAACCTAACCTAACCAAACTAGCCACTGGCTGGTAATGTTTTGCAGAATCCCGGCCGTGTGGGACCGCACCTCTCCGTGGGAACATTATATACGTCTATAACGTTACATATCCTAACCTAAGGAGGCCGAAAATTTCGGATTTTGTATTTTACCACATTCCTCGCGTGTCGGACCGTACTTCTCGGTGGGGACGTTATGTACTTCTATAACGTAATATAACCTAACCTAACCCATCTAGCCGCTCGCTGGTAATGTTTTACAGAATCCCGGTCGTGTCGGCCTGTACCTCTCCGTGGGAACGTTATATACGTCTATAACGTTATATATCCTAACCTAAGGCAATCTAACATCTCGGATGTAGTATTTTACATCATAACTGGCGGGTCGGCCCCTACTTCTCGGTGGGAACATTACATGCGTCTATAACGTAATATAACCTAACCTAACCAACCTAGCCCCTGGCTGGTAATGTTTTGCAGAATCCCGGCCGTGTGGGACCGCCCCTCTCCGTGGGAACATTATATACGTCTATAACGTTACATATCCTAACCTAAGGTAGCCGAACATTTCGGATTTTGTATTTTACCACATTCCTCGCGTGTCGGACCCTACTTCTCGGTGGGGACGTTATGTACTTCTATAACGTAATATAACCTAACCTAACCCATCTAGCTGCTCGCTGGTAATGTTTTACAGAATCCCGGTCGTGTCGGACCGTACCTCGCCGTGGGAACGTTATATACGTCTATAACGTTATATATCCTAACCTAAGGCAACATCACACCACGGATGTAGTATTTTACAACAATCCTGGCGGGTCGGCACCTACTTCTAGGTGGGAACATTATAAACGTGTATAACGTCATATAACCTAACCTAACCTATCTATCCCCACGCTGGTAATGTTTTACAGAATCCCGGTCGTGTTGGCCCGTACCTATCCGCGGGAACATTATATACGTCTATAACGTTATATATCCTAACCTAAGGCAACCTCTCACCTCGGATGTAGTATTTTACAACGTTCCTGGCAGGTCGGCCCCTACTTCTCGGTGGGAACATTATATGCGTCTATAACGTAATATAACCTAACCTAACCAACCGAGCCCCTGGCTGGTAATGTTTCATAGAATCCCGGCCGTGTGGGACCGCACCTCTCCGTGGGAACATTATATACGTCTATAACGTTATAAACCTAACCTAAGGCAACTTAACACCTCGGATGTAGTATTTTACAACATTCCTAGCTGGTCGGCCCCTACTTCTCCGTGGGAACATTATATACGTCTATAACGTAATATAACCGAACCTAACCCATCTAGACCTTTGCTGGTAATGTTATACAGAATCCCGGCCGTGTTGGCCCGTACCTCTCCGTGGGAACATTATATACGTCTATAACGTTATATATCCTACCCTAAGGCAATCTAACATCTCGGATGAAGTATTTTACATCATTACTGGCGGGTCGGCCCCTACTTCTCGGTGGGAACATTATATGCGTCTATAACGTAATTTAACCTAACCTAACCAAACTAGCCACTGGCTGGTAATGTTTTGCAGAATCCCGGCCGTGTGGGACCGCACCTCTCCGTGGGAACATTATATACGTCTATAACGTTACATATCCTAACCTAAGGAGGCCGAAAATTTCGGATTTTGTATTTTACCACATTCCTCGCGTGTCGGACCGTACTTCTCGGTGGGGACGTTATGTACTTCTATAACGTAATATAACCTAACCTAACCCATCTAGCCGCTCGCTGGTAATGTTTTACAGAATCCCGGTCGTGTCGGCCCGTACCTCTCCGTGGGAACGTTATATACGTCTATAACGTTATATATCCTACCCTAAGGCAATCTAACATCTCGGATGAAGTATTTTACATCATTACTGGCGGGTCGGCCCCTACTTCTCGGTGGGAACATTATATGCGTCTATAACGTAATTTAACCTAACCTAACCAAACTAGCCACTGGCTGGTAATGTTTTGCAGAATCCCGGCCGTGTGGGACCGCACCTCTCCGTGGGAACATTATATACGTCTATAACGTTACATATCCTAACCTAAGGAGGCCGAAAATTTCGGATTTTGTATTTTACCACATTCCTCGCGTGTCGGACCGTACTTCTCGGTGGGGACGTTATGTACTTCTATAACGTAATATAACCTAACCTAACCCATCTAGCCGCTCGCTGGTAATGTTTTACAGAATCCCGGTCGTGTCGGCCCGTACCTCTCCGTGGGAACGTTATATACGTCTATAACGTTATATATCCTAACCTAAGGCAACATCACACCACGGATGTAGTATTTTACAACAATCCTGGCGGGTCGGCACCTACTTCTAGGTGGGAACATTATAAACGTGTATAACGTCATATAACCTAACCTAACCTATCTATCCCCACGCTGGTAATGTTTTACAGAATCCCGGTCGTGTTGGCCCGTACCTATCCGTGGGAACATTATATACGTCTATAACGTTATATATCATAACCTAAGGCAACCTCACACCTCGGATGTAGTATTTTACAACGTTCCTGGCAGGTCGGCCCCTACTTCTCGGTGGGAACATTATATGCGTCTATGACGTAATATAACCTAACCTAACCAACCGAGCCCATGGCTGGTAATGTTTTAGAGAATCCCGGCTGTGTGGGACCGTACCTCTCCGTGGGAACATTATATACGTCTATAACGTTATAATCCTAACCTAAGGCAACCTCACACCTCGGATATAGTATTTTACAACATTCCTGGCGGGTCGGCCCCTACTTCTCGCTGGCAACATTATATACGTCTATAACGTAATATAACCTAACCTAACCCATCTAGCCCTTCGCTGGTAATTTGTTACAGAATCTCATTCATGTCGGACAGTACCTCTCCGTGGGGACATTAGATACGTCTACAACGTTATATATCCTAACCTAAGGCAACCTCACACCTCGGATATAGTATTTTACAACATTCCTGGCGGGTCGGCCCCTACTTCTCGCTGGCAACATTATATACGTCTATAATGTAATATAACCTAACCTAACCCATCTAGCCCCTCGCTGGTAATGTTTTACAGAATCCCGGTCGTGTTGGCCCGTACCTATCCGTGCGAACATTATATACGTCTATTACGTTATATATCCTAACCTAAGGCAATCTAACATCTCGGATGTAGTATTTTACATCATAACTGGCGGGTCGGCCCCTACTTCTCGGTGGGAACATTATATGCGTCTATAACGTAATATAACCTAACCTAACCAACCTAGCCCCTGGCTGGTAATGTTTTGCAGAATCCCGGCCGTGTGGGACCGCCCCTCTCCGTGGGAACATTATATACGTCTATAACGTTACATATCCTAACCTAAGGTAGCCGAACATTTCGGATTTTGTATTTTACCACATTCCTCGTGTGTCGGACCCTACTTCTCGGTGGGGACGTTATGTACTTCTATAACGTAATATAACCTAACCTAACCCATCTAGCTGCTCGCTGGTAATGTTTTACAGAATCCCGGTCGTGTCGGACCGTACCTCTCCGTGGGAACGTTATATACGTCTATAACGTTATATATCCTAACCTAAGGCAACATCACACCACGGATGTAGTATTTTACAACAATCCTGGCGGGTCGGCACCTACTTCTAGGTGGGAACATTATAAACGTGTATAACGTCATATAACCTAACCTAACCTATCTATCCCCACGCTGGTAATGTTTTACAGAATCCCGGTCGTGTTGGCCCGTACCTATCCGCGGGAACATTATATACGTCTATAACGTTATAAACCTAACCTAAGGCAACTTAACACCTCGGATGTAGTATTTTACAACATTCCTAGCTGGTCGGCCCCTACTTCTCCGTGGGAACATTATATACGTCTATAACGTAATATAACCGAACCTAACCCATCTAGACCTTTGCTGGTAATATTATACAGAATCCCGGCCGTGTTGGCCCGTACCTCTCCGTGGGAACATTATATACGTCTATAACGTTATATATCCTACCCTAAGGCAATCTAACATCTCGGATGTAGTATTTTACATCATTACTGGCGGGTCGGCCCCTACTTCTCGGTGGGAACATTATATGCGTCTATAACGTAATATAACCTAACCTAACCAACCGAGCCCCTGGCTGGTAATGTTTTATAAAATCCCGGCCGTGTGGGACCGCACCTCTCCGTGGGAACATTATATACGTCTATAACGTTATAAACCTAACCTAAGGCAACTTAACACCTCGGATGTAGTATTTTACAACATTCCTAGCTGGTCGGCCCCTACTTCTCCGTGGGAACATTATATACGTCTATAACGTAATATAACCGAACCTAACCCATCTAGCCCTTTGCTGGTAATGTTATACAGAATCCCGGCCGTGTTGGCCCGTACCTCTCCGTGGGAACATTATATACGTCTATAACGTTATATATCCTACCCTAAGGCAATCTAACATCTCGGATGTAGTATTTTACATCATTACTGGCGGGTCGGCCCCTACTTCTCGGTGGGAACATTATATGCGTCTATAACGTAATATAACCTAACCTAACCAAACTAGCCACTGGCTGGTAATGTTTTGCAGAATCCCGGCCGTGTGGGACCGCACCTCTCCGTGGGAACATTATATACGTCTATAACGTTACATATCCTAACCTAAGGAGGCCGAACATTTCGGATTTTGTATTTTACCACATTCCTCGCGTGTCGGACCCTACTTCTCGGTGGGGACGTTATGTACTTCTATAACGTAATATAAGCTAACCTAACCCATCTAGCCGCTCGCTGGTAATGCTTTACAGAATCCCGGTCGTGTCGGCCCGTACCTCTCCGTGGGAACGTTATATACGTCTATAACGTTATATATCCTAACCTAAGGCAACATCACACCACTGATGTAGTATTTTACAACAATCCTGGCGGGTCGGCACCTACTTCTAGGTGGGAACATTATAAACGTGTATAACGTCATATAACCTAACCTAACCTGTCTATCCCCACGCTGGTAATGTTTTACAGAATCCCGGTCGTGTTGGCCCGTACCTATCCGTGGGAACATTATATACGTCTATAACGTTATATATCCTAACCTAAGGCAACCTCTCACCTCGGATGTAGTATTTTACAACGTTCCTGGCAGGTCGGCCCCTACTTCTCGGTGGGAACATTATATGCGTCTATAACGTAATATAACCTAACCTAACCAACCGAGCCCCTGGCTGGTAATGTTTTATAGAATCCCGGCCGTGTGGGACCGTACCTCTCCGTGGGAACATTATATACGTCTATAACGTTATAATCCTAACCTAAGGCAACCTCACACCTCGGATATAGTATTTTACAACATTCCTGGCTGGTCGGCCCCTACTTCTCGCTGGCAACATTATATACGTCTATAACGTAATATAACCTAACCTAATCCATCTAGCCCCTCGCTGGGAATGTTTTACAGAATCCCGGTCGTGTCGGCCCGTACTTCTCCGTGGGAACGTTATATACGTCTATAACGTTATAATCCTAACCTAAGGCAACTTAACACCTCGGATGTAGTATTTTACAACATTCCTGGCTGGTCGGCCCCTACTTCTCCGTGGGAACATTATATACGTCTATAACGTAATATAACCGAACCTAACCCATCTAGCCCTTTGCTGGTAATGTTATACAGAATCCCGGCCGTGTTGGCCCGTACCTCTCCGTGGGAACATTATATACGTCTATAACGTTATATATCCTACCCTAAGGCAATCTAACATCTCGGATGTAGTATTTTACATCATAATTGGCGGGTCGGCCCCTACTTCTCGGTGGGAACATTATATGCGTCTATAACGTAATATAACCTAACCTAACCAACCTAGCCCCTGGCTGGTAATGTTTTGCAGAATCCCGGCCGTGTGGGACCGCACTTCTCCGTGGGAACATTATATACGTCTATAACGTTACATATCCTAACCTAAGGTAGCCGAACATTTCGGATTTTGTATTTTACCACATTCCTCGCGTGTCGGACGCTACTTCTCGGTGGGGACGTTATGTACTTCTATAACGTAATATAACCTAACCTAACCCATCTAGCCGCTCGCTGGTAATGTTTTACAGAATCCCGGTCGTGTCGGCCCGTACCTCTCCGTGGGAACGTTATATACGTCTATAACGTTATATATCCTAACCTAAGGCAACATCACACCTCGGATGTAGTATTTTACAACAATCCTGGCGGGTCGGCACCTACTTCTAGGTGGGAGCATTATAAACGTGTATAACGTCATATAACCTAACCTAACCTATCTATCCCCACGCTGGTAATGTTTTACAGAATCCCGGTCGTGTTGGCCCGTACCTATCCGCGGGAACATTATATACGTCTATAACGTTATATATCCTAACCTAAGGCAACCTCTCACCTCGGATGTAGTATTTTACAACGTTCCTGGCAGGTCGGCCCCTACTTCTCGGTGGGAACATTATATGCGTCTATAACGTAATATAACCTAACCTAACCAACCGAGCCCCTGGCTGGTAATGTTTTATAGAATCCCGGCCGTGTGGGACCGTACCTCTCCGTGGGAACATTATATACGTCTATAACGTTATAATCCTAACCTAAGGCAACCTCACACCTCGGATATAGTATTTTACAACATTCCTGGCGGGTCGGCCCCTACTTCTCGCTGGCAACATTATATATGTCTATAACGTAATATAACCTAACCTAAACCATCTAGCCCTTCGCTGGTAATTTGTTACAGAATCTCATTCATGTCGGACAGTACCTCTCCGTGGGGACATTAGATACGTCTACAACGTTATATATCCTAACCTAAGGCAACCTCACACCTCGGATATAGTATTTTACAACATTCCTGGCGGGTCGGCCCCTACTTCTCGCTGGCAACATTATATACGTCTATAACGTAATATAACCTAACCTAACCCATCTAGCCCCTCGCTGGTAATGTTTTACAGAATCCCGGTCGTGTTGGCCCGTACCTATCCGTGGGAACATTATATACGTCTATAACGTTATACATCCTAACCTAAGGCAATCTAACATCTCGGATGTAGTATTTTACATCATAACTGGCGGGTCGGACCCTACTTCTCGGTGGGAACATTACATGCGTCTATAACGTAATATAACCTAACCTAACCAACCTAGCCCCTGGCTGGTAATGTTTTGCAGAATCCCGGCCGTGTGGGACCGCACTTCTCCGTGGGAACATTATATACGTCTATAACGTTACATATCCTAACCTAAGGTAGCCGAACATTTCGGGTTTAGTATTTTACCACATTCCTCGCGGGTCGGACCCTACTTCTCGGTGGGGACGTTATGTACTTCTATAACGTAATATAACCTAACCTAACCCATCTAGCCGCTCGCTGGTAATGATTTACAGAATCCCGGTCGTGTCGGTCCGTACATCTCCGTGGGAACGATATACGTCTATAACGTTATATATCCTACCCTAAGGCAATCTAACATCTCGGATGTAGTATTTTACATCATTACTGGCGGGTCGGCCCCTACTTCTCGGTGGGAACATTATATGCGTCTATAACGTAATATAACCTAACCTAACCAAACTAGCCACTGGCTGGTAATGTTTTGCAGAATCCCGGCCGTGTGGGACCGCACCTCTCCGTGGGAACATTATATACGTCTATAACGTTACATATCCTAACCTAAGGAGGCCGAAAATTTCGGATTTTGTATTTTACCACATTCCTCGCGTGTCGGACCGTACTTCTCGGTGGGGACGTTATGTACTTCTATAACGTAATATAACCTAACCTAACCCATCTAGCCGCTCGCTGGTAATGTTTTACAGAATCCCGGTCGTGTCGGCCTGTACCTCTCCGTGGGAACGTTATATACGTCTATAACGTTATATATCCTAACCTAAGGCAATCTAACATCTCGGATGTAGTATTTTACATCATAACTGGCGGGTCGGCCCCTACTTCTCGGTGGGAACATTACATGCGTCTATAACGTAATATAACCTAACCTAACCAACCTAGCCCCTGGCTGGTAATGTTTTGCAGAATCCCGGCCGTGTGGGACCGCCCCTCTCCGTGGGAACATTATATACGTCTATAACGTTACATATCCTAACCTAAGGTAGCCGAACATTTCGGATTTTGTATTTTACCACATTCCTCGCGTGTCGGACCCTACTTCTCGGTGGGGACGTTATGTACTTCTATAACGTAATATAACCTAACCTAACCCATCTAGCTGCTCGCTGGTAATGTTTTACAGAATCCCGGTCGTGTCGGACCGTACCTCGCCGTGGGAACGTTATATACGTCTATAACGTTATATATCCTAACCTAAGGCAACATCACACCACGGATGTAGTATTTTACAACAATCCTGGCGGGTCGGCACCTACTTCTAGGTGGGAACATTATAAACGTGTATAACGTCATATAACCTAACCTAACCTATCTATCCCCACGCTGGTAATGTTTTACAGAATCCCGGTCGTGTTGGCCCGTACCTATCCGCGGGAACATTATATACGTCTATAACGTTATATATCCTAACCTAAGGCAACCTCTCACCTCGGATGTAGTATTTTACAACGTTCCTGGCAGGTCGGCCCCTACTTCTCGGTGGGAACATTATATGCGTCTATAACGTAATATAACCTAACCTAACCAACCGAGCCCCTGGCTGGTAATGTTTCATAGAATCCCGGCCGTGTGGGACCGCACCTCTCCGTGGGAACATTATATACGTCTATAACGTTATAAACCTAACCTAAGGCAACTTAACACCTCGGATGTAGTATTTTACAACATTCCTAGCTGGTCGGCCCCTACTTCTCCGTGGGAACATTATATACGTCTATAACGTAATATAACCGAACCTAACCCATCTAGACCTTTGCTGGTAATGTTATACAGAATCCCGGCCGTGTTGGCCCGTACCTCTCCGTGGGAACATTATATACGTCTATAACGTTATATATCCTACCCTAAGGCAATCTAACATCTCGGATGAAGTATTTTACATCATTACTGGCGGGTCGGCCCCTACTTCTCGGTGGGAACATTATATGCGTCTATAACGTAATTTAACCTAACCTAACCAAACTAGCCACTGGCTGGTAATGTTTTGCAGAATCCCGGCCGTGTGGGACCGCACCTCTCCGTGGGAACATTATATACGTCTATAACGTTACATATCCTAACCTAAGGAGGCCGAAAATTTCGGATTTTGTATTTTACCACATTCCTCGCGTGTCGGACCGTACTTCTCGGTGGGGACGTTATGTACTTCTATAACGTAATATAACCTAACCTAACCCATCTAGCCGCTCGCTGGTAATGTTTTACAGAATCCCGGTCGTGTCGGCCCGTACCTCTCCGTGGGAACGTTATATACGTCTATAACGTTATATATCCTAACCTAAGGCAACATCACACCACGGATGTAGTATTTTACAACAATCCTGGCGGGTCGGCACCTACTTCTAGGTGGGAACATTATAAACGTGTATAACGTCATATAACCTAACCTAACCTATCTATCCCCACGCTGGTAATGTTTTACAGAATCCCGGTCGTGTTGGCCCGTACCTATCCGTGGGAACATTATATACGTCTATAACGTTATATATCATAACCTAAGGCAACCTCACACCTCGGATGTAGTATTTTACAACGTTCCTGGCAGGTCGGCCCCTACTTCTCGGTGGGAACATTATATGCGTCTATGACGTAATATAACCTAACCTAACCAACCGAGCCCCTGGCTGGTAATGTTTTAGAGAATCCCGGCTGTGTGGGACCGTACCTCTCCGTGGGAACATTATATACGTCTATAACGTTATAATCCTAACCTAAGGCAACCTCACACCTCGGATATAGTATTTTACAACATTCCTGGCGGGTCGGCCCCTACTTCTCGCTGGCAACATTATATACGTCTATAACGTAATATAACCTAACCTAACCCATCTAGCCCTTCGCTGGTAATTTGTTACAGAATCTCATTCATGTCGGACAGTACCTCTCCGTGGGGACATTAGATACGTCTACAACGTTATATATCCTAACCTAAGGCAACCTCACACCTCGGATATAGTATTTTACAACATTCCTGGCGGGTCGGCCCCTACTTCTCGCTGGCAACATTATATACGTCTATAATGTAATATAACCTAACCTAACCCATCTAGCCCCTCGCTGGTAATGTTTTACAGAATCCCGGTCGTGTTGGCCCGTACCTATCCGTGCGAACATTATATACGTCTATTACGTTATATATCCTAACCTAAGGCAATCTAACATCTCGGATGTAGTATTTTACATCATAACTGGCGGGTCGGCCCCTACTTCTCGGTGGGAACATTATATGCGTCTATAACGTAATATAACCTAACCTAACCAACCTAGCCCCTGGCTGGTAATGTTTTGCAGAATCCCGGCCGTGTGGGACCGCCCCTCTCCGTGGGAACATTATATACGTCTATAACGTTACATATCCTAACCTAAGGTAGCCGAACATTTCGGATTTTGTATTTTACCACATTCCTCGTGTGTCGGACCCTACTTCTCGGTGGGGACGTTATGTACTTCTATAACGTAATATAACCTAACCTAACCCATCTAGCTGCTCGCTGGTAATGTTTTACAGAATCCCGGTCGTGTCGGACCGTACCTCTCCGTGGGAACGTTATATACGTCTATAACGTTATATATCCTAACCTAAGGCAACATCACACCACGGATGTAGTATTTTACAACAATCCTGGCGGGTCGGCACCTACTTCTAGGTGGGAACATTATAAACGTGTATAACGTCATATAACCTAACCTAACCTATCTATCCCCACGCTGGTAATGTTTTACAGAATCCCGGTCGTGTTGGCCCGTACCTATCCGCGGGAACATTATATACGTCTATAACGTTATATATCCTAACCTAAGGCAACCTCTCACCTCGGATGTAGTATTTTACAACGTTCCTGGCAGGTCGGCCCCTACTTCTCGGTGGGAACATTATATGCGTCTATAACGTAATATAACCTAACCTAACCAACCGAGCCCCTGGCTGGTAATGTTTTATAGAATCCCGGCCGTGTGGGACCGTACATCTCCGTGGGAACATTATATACGTCTATAACGTTATAATCCTAACCTAAGGCAACCTCACACCTCGGATATAGTATTTTACAACATTCCTGGCGGGTCGGCCCCTACTTCTCGGTGGGAACATTATATGCGTCTATAACGTAATATAACCTAACCTAACCAACCGAGCCCCTGGCTGGTAATGTTTTATAGAATCCCGGCCCTGTGGGACCGCACCTCTCCGTGGGAACATTATATACGTCTATAACGTTATAAACCTAACCTAAGGCAACTTAACACCTCGGATGTAGTATTTTACAACATTCCTAGCTGGTCGGCCCCTACTTCTCCGTGGGAACATTATATACGTCTATAACGTAATATAACCGAACCTAACCCATCTAGACCTTTGCTGGTAATATTATACAGAATCCCGGCCGTGTTGGCCCGTACCTCTCCGTGGGAACATTATATACGTCTATAACGTTATATATCCTACCCTAAGGCAATCTAACATCTCGGATGTAGTATTTTACATCATTACTGGCGGGTCGGCCCCTACTTCTCGGTGGGAACATTATATGCGTCTATAACGTAATATAACCTAACCTAACCAAACTAGCCACTGGCTGGTAATGTTTTGCAGAATCCCGGCCGTGTGGGACCGCACCTCTCCGTGGGAACATTATATACGTCTATAACGTTACATATCCTAACCTAAGGAGGCCGAAAATTTCGGATTTTGTATTTTACCACATTCCTCGCGTGTCGGACCGTACTTCTCGGTGGGGACGTTATGTACTTCTATAACGTAATATAACCTAACCTAACCCATCTAGCCGCTCGCTGGTAATGTTTTACAGAATCCCGGTCGTGTTGGCCCGTACCTATCCGTGGGAAAATTATATACGTCTATAACGTTATATATCATAACCTAAGGCAACCTCACACCTCGGATGTAGTATTTTACAACGTTCCTGGCAGGTCGGCCCCTACTTCTCGGTGGGAACATTATATGCGTCTATGACGTAATATAACCTAACCTAACCAACCGAGCCCCTGGCTGGTAATGTTTTAGAGAATCCCGGCTGTGTGGGACCGTACCTCTCCGTGGGAACATTATATACGTCTATAACGTTATAATCCTAACCTAAGGCAACCTCACACCTCGGATATAGTATTTTACAACATTCCTGGCGGGTCGGCCCCTACTTCTCGGTGGGAACATTATATGCGTCTATAACGTAATATAACCTAACCTAACCAACCTAGCCCCTGGCTGGTAATGTTTTGCAGAATCCCGGCCGTGTGGGACCGCCCCTCTCCGTGGGAACATTATATACGTCTATAACGTTACATATCCTAACCTAAGGTAGCCGAACATTTCGGATTTTGTATTTTACCACATTCCTCGTGTGTCGGACCCTACTTCTCGGTGGGGACGTTATGTACTTCTATAACGTAATATAACCTAACCTAACCCATCTAGCTGCTCGCTGGTAATGTTTTACAGAATCCCGGTCGTGTCGGACCGTACCTCTCCGTGGGAACGTTATATACGTCTATAACGTTATATATCCTAACCTAAGGCAACATCACACCACGGATGTAGTATTTTACAACAATCCTGGCGGGTCGGCACCTACTTCTAGGTGGGAACATTATAAACGTGTATAACGTCATATAACCTAACCTAACCTATCTATCCCCACGCTGGTAATGTTTTACAGAATCCCGGTCGTGTTGGCCCGTACCTATCCGCGGGAACATTATATACGTCTATAACGTTATATATCCTAACCTAAGGCAACCTCTCACCTCGGATGTAGTATTTTACAACGTTCCTGGCAGGTCGGCCCCTACTTCTCGGTGGGAACATTATATGCGTCTATAACGTAATATAACCTAACCTAACCAACCGAGCCCCTGGCTGGTAATGTTTTATAGAATCCCGGCCGTGTGGGACCGTACATCTCCGTGGGAACATTATATACGTCTATAACGTTATAATCCTAACCTAAGGCAACCTCACACCTCGGATATAGTATTTTACAACATTCCTGGCGGGTCGGCCCCTACTTCTCGGTGGGAACATTATATGCGTCTATAACGTAATATAACCTAACCTAACCAACCGAGCCCCTGGCTGGTAATGTTTTATAGAATCCCGGCCCTGTGGGACCGCACCTCTCCGTGGGAACATTATATACGTCTATAACGTTATAAACCTAACCTAAGGCAACTTAACACCTCGGATGTAGTATTTTACAACATTCCTAGCTGGTCGGCCCCTACTTCTCCGTGGGAACATTATATACGTCTATAACGTAATATAACCGAACCTAACCCATCTAGACCTTTGCTGGTAATATTATACAGAATCCCGGCCGTGTTGGCCCGTACCTCTCCGTGGGAACATTATATACGTCTATAACGTTATATATCCTACCCTAAGGCAATCTAACATCTCGGATGTAGTATTTTACATCATTACTGGCGGGTCGGCCCCTACTTCTCGGTGGGAACATTATATGCGTCTATAACGTAATATAACCTAACCTAACCAAACTAGCCACTGGCTGGTAATGTTTTGCAGAATCCCGGCCGTGTGGGACCGCACCTCTCCGTGGGAACATTATATACGTCTATAACGTTACATATCCTAACCTAAGGAGGCCGAAAATTTCGGATTTTGTATTTTACCACATTCCTCGCGTGTCGGACCGTACTTCTCGGTGGGGACGTTATGTACTTCTAGAACGTAATATAACCTAACCTAACCCATCTAGCCGCTCGCTGGTAATGCTTTACAGAATCCCGGTCGTGTCGGCCCGTACCTCTCCGTGGGAACGTTATATACGTCTATAACGTTATATATCCTAACCTAAGGCAACATCACACCACTGATGTAGTATTTTACAACAATCCTGGCGGGTCGGCACCTACTTCTAGGTGGGAACATTATAAACGTGTATAACGTCATATAACCTAACCTAACCTGTCTATCCCCACGCTGGTAATGTTTTACAGAATCCCGGTCGTGTTGGCCCGTACCTATCCGTGGGAACATTATATACGTCTATAACGTTATATATCCTAACCTAAGGCAACCTCTCACCTCGGATGTAGTATTTTACAACGTTCCTGGCAGGTCGGCCCCTACTTCTCGGTGGGAACATTATATGCGTCTATGACGTAATATAACCTAACCTAACCAACCGAGCCCCTGGCTGGTAATGTTTTAGAGAATCCCGGCTGTGTGGGACCGTACCTCTCCGTGGGAACATTATATACGTCTATAACGTTATAATCCTAACCTAAGGCAACCTCACACCTCGGATATAGTATTTTACAACATTCCTGGCGGGTCGGCCCCTACTTCTCGCTGGCAACATTATATACGTCTATAACGTAATATAACCTAACCTAACCCATCTAGCCCCTCGCTGGTAATGTTTTACAGAATCCCGGTCGTGTTGGCCCGTACCTATCCGTGGGAACATTATATACGTCTATAACGTTATACATCCTAACCTAAGGCAATCTAACATCTCGGATGTAGTATTTTACATCATAACTGGCGGGTCGGCCCCTACTTCTCGGTGGGAACATTACATGCGTCTATAACGTAATATAACCTAACCTAACCAACCTAGCCCCTGGCTGGTAATGTTTTGCAGAATCCCGGCCGTGTGGGACCGCACTTCTCCGTGGGAACATTATATACGTCTATAACGTTACATATCCTAACCTAAGGTAGCCGAACATTTCGGATTTAGTATTTTACCACATTCCTCGCGGGTCGGACCCTACTTCTCGGTGGGGACGTTATGTACTTCTATAACGTAATATAACCTAACCTAACCCATCTAGCCGCTCGCTGGTAATGATTTACAGAATCCCGGTCGTGTCGGTCCGTACATCTCCGTGGGAACGTTATATACGTCTATAACGTTATATATCCTAACCTAAGGCAACATCACACCTCGGATGTAGTATTTTACAACAATCCTGGCGGGTCGGCACCTACTTCAAGGTGGGAACATTATAAACGTGTATAACGTCATATAACCTAACCTAACCTATCTATCCCCACGCTGGTAATGTTTTACAGAATCCCGGTCGTGTTGGCCCGTACCTATCCGCGGGAACAGTATATACGTCTATAACGTTATATATCCTAACCTAAGGCAACCTCTCACCTCGGATGTAGTATTTTACAACGTTCCTGGCAGGTCGCCCCTACTTCTCGGTGGGAACATTATATGCGTCTATAACGTAATATAACCTAACCTAACCAACCGAGCCCCTGGCTGGTAATGTTTTATAGAATCCCGGTCGTGTGGGACCGTACCTGTCCGTGGGAACATTATATACGTCTATAACGTTATAATCCTAACCTAAGGCAACCTCACACCTCGGATATAGTATTTTACAACATTCCTGGCGGGTCGGCCCCTACTTCTCGGTGGGAACATTATATGCGTCTATAACGTAATATAACCTAACCTAACCAACCGAGCCCCTGGCTGGTAATGTTTTATAAAATCCCGGCCGTGTGGGACCGCACCTCTCCGTGGGAACATTATATACGTCTATAACGTTATAAACCTAACCTAAGGCAACTTAACACCTCGGATGTAGTATTTTACAACATTCCTAGCTGGTCGGCCCCTACTTCTCCGTGGGAACATTATATACGTCTATAACGTAATATAACCGAACCTAACCCATCTAGCCCTTTGCTGGTAATGTTATACAGAATCCCGGCCGTGTTGGCCCGTACCTCTCCGTGGGAACATTATATACGTCTATAACGTTATATATCCTACCCTAAGGCAATCTAACATCTCGGATGTAGTATTTTACATCATTACTGGCGGGTCGGCCCCTACTTCTCGGTGGGAACATTATATGCGTCTATAACGTAATATAACCTAACCTAACCAACCGAGCCCCTGGCTGGTAATGTTTTATAGAATCCCGGTCGTGTGGGACCGTACCTCTCCGTGGGAACATTATATACGTCTATAACGTTATAATCCTAACCTAAGGCAACCTCACACCTCGGATATAGTATTTTACAACATTCCTGGCGGGTCGGCCCCTACTTCTCGGTGGGAACATTATATGCGTCTATAACGTAATATAACCTAACCTAACCAACCGAGCCCCTGGCTGGTAATGTTTTATAAAATCCCGGCCGTGTGGGACCGCACCTCTCCGTGGGAACATTATATACGTCTATAACGTTATAAACCTAACCTAAGGCAACTTAACACCTCGGATGTAGTATTTTACAACATTCCTAGCTGGTCGGCCCCTACTTCTCCGTGGGAACATTATATACGTCTATAACGTAATATAACCGAACCTAACCCATCTAGCCCTTTGCTGGTAATGTTATACAGAATCCCGGCCGTGTTGGCCCGTACCTCTCCGTGGGAACATTATATACGTCTATAACGTTATATATCCTACCCTAAGGCAATCTAACATCTCGGATGTAGTATTTTACATCATTACTGGCGGGTCGGCCCCTACTTCTCGGTGGGAACATTATATGCGTCTATAACGTAATATAACCTAACCTAACCAAACTAGCCACTGGCTGGTAATGTTTTGCAGAATCCCGGCCGTGTGGGACCGCACCTCTCCGTGGGAACATTATATACGTCTATAACGTTACATATCCTAACCTAAGGAGGCCGAACATTTCGGATTTTGTATTTTACCACATTCCTCGCGTGTCGGACCCTACTTCTCGGTGGGGACGTTATGTACTTCTAGAACGTAATATAACCTAACCTAACCCATCTAGCCGCTCGCTGGTAATGCTTTACAGAATCCCGGTCGTGTCGGCCCGTACCTCTCCGTGGGAACGTTATATACGTCTATAACGTTATATATCCTAACCTAAGGCAACATCACACCACTGATGTAGTATTTTACAACAATCCTGGCGGGTCGGCACCTACTTCTAGGTGGGAACATTATAAACGTGTATAACGTCATATAACCTAACCTAACCTGTCTATCCCCACGCTGGTAATGTTTTACAGAATCCCGGTCGTGTTGGCCCGTACCTATCCGTGGGAACATTATATACGTCTATAACGTTATATATCCTAACCTAAGGCAACCTCTCACCTCGGATGTAGTATTTTACAACGTTCCTGGCAGGTCGGCCCCTACTTCTCGGTGGGAACATTATATGCGTCTATAACGTAATATAACCTAACCTAACCAACCGAGCCCCTGGCTGGTAATGTTTTATAGAATCCCGGCCGTGTGGGACCGTACCTCTCCGTGGGAACATTATATACGTCTATAACGTTATAATCCTAACCTAAGGCAACCTCACACCTCGGATATAGTATTTTACAACATTCCTGGCTGGTCGGCCCCTACTTCTCGCTGGCAACATTATATACGTCTATAACGTAATATAACCTAACCTAATCCATCTAGCCCCTCGCTGGGAATGTTTTACAGAATCCCGGTCGTGTCGGCCCGTACTTCTCCGTGGGAACGTTATATACGTCTATAACGTTATAATCCTAACCTAAGGCAACTTTACACCTCGGATGTAGTATTTTACAACATTCCTGGCTGGTCGGCCCCTACTTCTCCGTGGGAACATTATATACGTCTATAACGTAATATAACCGAACCTAACCCATCTAGCCCTTTGCTGGTAATGTTATACAGAATCCCGGCCGTGTTGGCCCGTACCTCTCCGTGGGAACATTATATACGTCTATAACGTTATATATCCTACCCTAAGGCAATCTAACATCTCGGATGTAGTATTTTACATCATAATTGGCGGGTCGGCCCCTACTTCTCGGTGGGAACATTATATGCGTCTATAACGTAATATAACCTAACCTAACCAACCTAGCCCCTGGCTGGTAATGTTTTGCAGAATCCCGGCCGAGTGGGACCGCACTTCTCCGTGGGAACATTATATACGTCTATATCGTTACATATCCTAACCTAAGGTAGCCGAACATTTCGGATTTAGTATTTTACCACATTCCTCGCGGGTCGGACCCTACTTCTCGGTGGGGACGTTATGTACTTCTATAACGTAATATAACCTAACCTAACCCATCTAGCCGCTCGCTGGTAATGTTTTACAGAATCCCGGTCGTGTCGGCCCGTACCTCTCCGTGGGAACGTTATATACGTCTATAACGTTATAATCCTAACCTAAGGCAACCTCACACCTCGGATATAGTATTTTACAATATTCCTGGCGGGTCGGCCCCTACATCTCGGTGGCAACATTATATACGTCTATAATGTAATATAACCTAACCTAACCCATCTAGCCCATCGCTGGTAATGTTTTACAGAATCCCGGTCGTGTTGGCCCGTACCTATCCGTGCGAACATTATATACGTCTATTACGTTATATATCCTATCCTAAGGCAATCTAACATCTCGGATGTAGTATTTTACATCATAACTGGCGGGTCGGCCCCTACTTCTCGGTGGGAACATTATATGCGTCTATAACGTAATATAACCTAACCTAACCAACCTAGCCCCTGGCTGGTAATGTTTTGCAGAATCCCGGCCGTGTGGGACCGCCCCTCTCCGTGGGAACATTATATACGTCTATAACGTTACATATCCTAACCTAAGGTAGCCGAACATTTCGGATTTTGTATTTTACCACATTCCTCGTGTGTCGGACCCTACTTCTCGGTGGGGACGTTATGTACTTCTATAACGTAATATAACCTAACCTAACCCATCTAGCTGCTCGCTGGTAATGTTTTACAGAATCCCGGTCGTGTCGGACCGTACCTCTCCGTGGGAACGTTATATACGTCTATAACGTTATATATCCTAACCTAAGGCAACATCACACCACGGATGTAGTATTTTACAACAATCCTGGCGGGTCGGCACCTACTTCTAGGTGGGAACATTATAAACGTGTATAACGTCATATAACCTAACCTAACCTATCTATCCCCACGCTGGTAATGTTTTACAGAATCCCGGTCATGTTGGCCCGTACCTATCCGCGGGAACATTATATACGTCTATAACGTTATATATCCTAACCTAAGGCAACCTCTCACCTCGGATGTAGTATTTTACAGCGTTCCTGGCAGGTCGGCCCCTACTTCTCGGTGGGAACATTATATGCGTCTATAACGTAATATAACCTAACCTAACCAACCGAGCCCCTGGCTGGTAATGTTTTATAGAATCCCGGCCGTGTGGGACCGTACATCTCCGTGGGAACATTATATACGTCTATAACGTTATAATCCTAACCTAAGGCAACCTCACACCTCGGATATAGTATTTTACAACATTCCTGGCGGGTCGGCCCCTACTTCTCGGTGGGAACATTATATGCGTCTATAACGTAATATAACCTAACCTAACCAACCGAGCCCCTGGCTGGTAATGTTTTATAGAATCCCGGCCCTGTGGGACCGCACCTCTCCGTGGGAACATTATATACGTCTATAACGTTATAAACCTAACCTAAGGCAACTTAACACCTCGGATGTAGTATTTTACAACATTCCTAGCTGGTCGGCCCCTACTTCTCCGTGGGAACATTATATACGTCTATAACGTAATATAACCGAACCTAACCCATCTAGACCTTTGCTGGTAATATTATACAGAATCCCGGCCGTGTTGGCCCGTACCTCTCCGTGGGAACATTATATACGTCTATAACGTTATATATCCTACCCTAAGGCAATCTAACATCTCGGATGTAGTATTTTACATCATTACTGGCGGGTCGGCCCCTACTTCTCGGTGGGAACATTATATGCGTCTATAACGTAATATAACCTAACCTAACCAAACTAGCCACTGGCTGGTAATGTTTTGCAGAATCCCGGCCGTGTGGGACCGCACCTCTCCGTGGGAACATTATATACGTCTATAACGTTACATATCCTAACCTAAGGAGGCCGAACATTTCGGATTTTGTATTTTACCACATTCCTCGCGTGTCGGACCCTACTTCTCGGTGGGGACGTTATGTACTTCTAGAACGTAATATAACCTAACCTAACCCATCTAGCCGCTCGCTGGTAATGCTTTACAGAATCCCGGTCGTGTCGGCCCGTACCTCTCCGTGGGAACGTTATATACGTCTATAACGTTATATATCCTAACCTAAGGCAACATCACACCACTGATGTAGTATTTTACAACAATCCTGGCGGGTCGGCACCTACTTCTAGGTGGGAACATTATAAACGTGTATAACGTCATATAACCTAACCTAACCTGTCTATCCCCACGCTGGTAATGTTTTACAGAATCCCGGTCGTGTTGGCCCGTACCTATCCGTGGGAACATTATATACGTCTATAACGTTATATATCCTAACCTAAGGCAACCTCTCACCTCGGATGTAGTATTTTACAACGTTCCTGGCAGGTCGGCCCCTACTTCTCGGTGGGAACATTATATGCGTCTATAACGTAATATAACCTAACCTAACCAACCGAGCCCCTGGCTGGTAATGTTTTATAGAATCCCGGCCGTGTGGGACCGTACCTCTCCGTGGGAACATTATATACGTCTATAACGTTATAATCCTAACCTAAGGCAACCTCACACCTCGGATATAGTATTTTACAACATTCCTGGCTGGTCGGCCCCTACTTCTCGCTGGCAACATTATATACGTCTATAACGTAATATAACCTAACCTAATCCATCTAGCCCCTCGCTGGGAATGTTTTACAGAATCCCGGTCGTGTCGGCCCGTACTTCTCCGTGGGAACGTTATATACGTCTATAACGTTATAATCCTAACCTAAGGCAACTTTACACCTCGGATGTAGTATTTTACAACATTCCTGGCTGGTCGGCCCCTACTTCTCCGTGGGAACATTATATACGTCTATAACGTAATATAACCGAACCTAACCCATCTAGCCCTTTGCTGGTAATGTTATACAGAATCCCGGCCGTGTTGGCCCGTA
Source organism: Xylocopa violacea (assembly GCA_963969225.1). Taxonomy (NCBI): domain Eukaryota; kingdom Metazoa; phylum Arthropoda; class Insecta; order Hymenoptera; family Apidae; genus Xylocopa; species Xylocopa violacea. The sequence goes on along the minus strand of CAXAJV010000008.1, from coordinate 13,088,379 downwards.
CCTCTCCGTGGGAACATTATATACGTCTATAACGTTATATATCCTACCCTAAGGCAATCTAACATCTCGGATGTAGTATTTTACATCATAATTGGCGGGTCGGCCCCTACTTCTCGGTGGGAACATTATATGCGTCTATAACGTAATATAACCTAACCTAACCAACCTAGCCCCTGGCTGGTAATGTTTTGCAGAATCCCGGCCGAGTGGGACCGCACTTCTCCGTGGGAACATTATATACGTCTATATCGTTACATATCCTAACCTAAGGTAGCCGAACATTTCGGATTTAGTATTTTACCACATTCCTCGCGGGTCGGACCCTACTTCTCGGTGGGGACGTTATGTACTTCTATAACGTAATATAACCTAACCTAACCCATCTAGCCGCTCGCTGGTAATGTTTTACAGAATCCCGGTCGTGTCGGCCCGTACCTCTCCGTGGGAACGTTATATACGTCTATAACGTTATAATCCTAACCTAAGGCAACCTCACACCTCGGATATAGTATTTTACAATATTCCTGGCGGGTCGGCCCCTACATCTCGGTGGCAACATTATATACGTCTATAATGTAATATAACCTAACCTAACCCATCTAGCCCATCGCTGGTAATGTTTTACAGAATCCCGGTCGTGTTGGCCCGTACCTATCCGTGCGAACATTATATACGTCTATTACGTTATATATCCTATCCTAAGGCAATCTAACATCTCGGATGTAGTATTTTACATCATAACTGGCGGGTCGGCCCCTACTTCTCGGTGGGAACATTATATGCGTCTATAACGTAATATAACCTAACCTAACCAACCTAGCCCCTGGCTGGTAATGTTTTGCAGAATCCCGGCCGTGTGGGACCGCCCCTCTCCGTGGGAACATTATATACGTCTATAACGTTACATATCCTAACCTAAGGTAGCCGAACATTTCGGATTTTGTATTTTACCACATTCCTCGTGTGTCGGACCCTACTTCTCGGTGGGGACGTTATGTACTTCTATAACGTAATATAACCTAACCTAACCCATCTAGCTGCTCGCTGGTAATGTTTTACAGAATCCCGGTCGTGTCGGACCGTACCTCTCCGTGGGAACGTTATATACGTCTATAACGTTATATATCCTAACCTAAGGCAACATCACACCACGGATGTAGTATTTTACAACAATCCTGGCGGGTCGGCACCTACTTCTAGGTGGGAACATTATAAACGTGTATAACGTCATATAACCTAACCTAACCTATCTATCCCCACGCTGGTAATGTTTTACAGAATCCCGGTCATGTTGGCCCGTACCTATCCGCGGGAACATTATATACGTCTATAACGTTATATATCCTAACCTAAGGCAACCTCTCACCTCGGATGTAGTATTTTACAGCGTTCCTGGCAGGTCGGCCCCTACTTCTCGGTGGGAACATTATATGCGTCTATAACGTAATATAACCTAACCTAACCAACCGAGCCCCTGGCTGGTAATGTTTTATAGAATCCCGGCCGTGTGGGACCGTACATCTCCGTGGGAACATTATATACGTCTATAACGTTATAATCCTAACCTAAGGCAACCTCACACCTCGGATATAGTATTTTACAACATTCCTGGCGGGTCGGCCCCTACTTCTCGGTGGGAACATTATATGCGTCTATAACGTAATATAACCTAACCTAACCAACCGAGCCCCTGGCTGGTAATGTTTTATAGAATCCCGGCCCTGTGGGACCGCACCTCTCCGTGGGAACATTATATACGTCTATAACGTTATAAACCTAACCTAAGGCAACTTAACACCTCGGATGTAGTATTTTACAACATTCCTAGCTGGTCGGCCCCTACTTCTCCGTGGGAACATTATATACGTCTATAACGTAATATAACCGAACCTAACCCATCTAGACCTTTGCTGGTAATATTATACAGAATCCCGGCCGTGTTGGCCCGTACCTCTCCGTGGGAACATTATATACGTCTATAACGTTATATATCCTACCCTAAGGCAATCTAACATCTCGGATGTAGTATTTTACATCATTACTGGCGGGTCGGCCCCTACTTCTCGGTGGGAACATTATATGCGTCTATAACGTAATATAACCTAACCTAACCAAACTAGCCACTGGCTGGTAATGTTTTGCAGAATCCCGGCCGTGTGGGACCGCACCTCTCCGTGGGAACATTATATACGTCTATAACGTTACATATCCTAACCTAAGGCAACCTCACACCTCGGATATAGTATTTTACAACATTCCTGGCGGGTCGGCCCCTACTTCTCGGTGGGAACGTTATATACGTCTATAACGTTATATATCCTAACCTAAGGCAACATCACAACACGGATGTAGTATTTTACAACAATCCTGGCGGGTCGGCACCTACTTCTAGGTGGGAACATTATAAACGTGTATAACGTCATATAACCTAACCTAACCTATCTATCCCCACGCTGGTAATGTTTTACAGAATCCCGGTCGTGTTGGCCCGTACCTATCCGTGGGAAAATTATATACGTCTATAACGTTATATATCATAACCTAAGGCAACCTCACACCTCGGATGTAGTATTTTACAACGTTCCTGGCAGGTCGGCCCCTACTTCTCGGTGGGAACATTATATGCGTCTATGACGTAATATAACCTAACCTAACCAACCGAGCCCCTGGCTGGTAATGTTTTAGAGAATCCCGGCTGTGTGGGACCGTACCTCTCCGTGGGAACATTATATACGTCTATAACGTTATAATCCTAACCTAAGGCAACCTCACACCTCGGATATAGTATTTTACAACATTCCTGGCGGGTCGGCCCCTACTTCTCGCTGGCAACATTATATATGTCTATAACGTAATATAACCTAACCTAAACCATCTAGCCCTTCGCTGGTAATTTGTTACAGAATCTCATTCATGTCGGACAGTACCTCTCCGTGGGGACATTAGATACGTCTACAACGTTATATATCCTAACCTAAGGCAACCTCACACCTCGGATATAGTATATTACAACATTCCTGGCGGGTCGGCCCCTACTTCTCGCTGGCAACATTATATACGTCTATAACGTAATATAACCTAACCTAACCCATCTAGCCCCTCGCTGGTAATGTTTTACAGAATCCCGGTCGTGTTGGCCCGTACCTATCCGTGGGAACATTATATACGTCTATAACGTTATACATCCTAACCTAAGGCAATCTAACATCTCGGATGTAGTATTTTACATCATAACTGGCGGGTCGGCCCCTACTTCTCGGTGGGAACATTACATGCGTCTATAACGTAATATAACCTAACCTAACCAACCTAGCCCCTGGCTGGTAATGTTTTGCAGAATCCCGGCCGTGTGGGACCGCACTTCTCCGTGGGAACATTATATACGTCTATAACGTTACATATCCTAACCTAAGGTAGCCGAACATTTCGGGTTTAGTATTTTACCACATTCCTCGCGGGTCGGACCCTACTTCTCGGTGGGGACGTTATGTACTTCTATAACGTAATATAACCTAACCTAACCCATCTAGCCGCTCGCTGGTAATGATTTACAGAATCCCGGTCGTGTCGGTCCGTACATCTCCGTGGGAACGTTATATACGTCTATAACGTTATATATCCTAACCTAAGGCAACATCACACCTCGGATGTAGTATTTTACAACAATCCTGGCGGGTCGGCACCTACTTCAAGGTGGGAACATTATAAACGTGTATAACGTCATATAACCTAACCTAACCTATCTATCCCCACGCTGGTAATGTTTTACAGAATCCCGGTCGTGTTGGCCCGTACCTATCCGCGGGAACATTATATACGTCTATAACGTTATATATCCTAACCTAAGGCAACCTCTCACCTCGGATGTAGTATTTTACAACGTTCCTGGCAGGTCGCCCCTACTTCTCGGTGGGAACATTATATGCGTCTATAACGTAATATAACCTAACCTAACCAACCGAGCCCCTGGCTGGTAATGTTTTATAGAATCCCGGTCGTGTGGGACCGTACCTCTCCGTGGGAACATTATATACGTCTATAACGTTATGATCCTAACCTAAGGCAACCTCACACCTCGGATATAGTATTTTACAACATTCCTGGCGGGTCGGCCCCTACTTCTCGGTGGGAACATTATATGCGTCTATAACGTAATATAACCTAACCTAACCAACCGAGCCCCTGGCTGGTAATGTTTTATAGAATCCCGGCCGTGTGGGACCGTACCTCTCCGTGGGAACATTATATACGTCTATAACGTTATAATCCTAACCTAAGGCAACCTCACACCTCGGATATAGTATTTTACAACATTCCTGGCTGGTCGGCCCCTACTTCTCGCTGGCAACATTATATACGTCTATAACGTAATATAACCTAACCTAATCCATCTAGCCCCTCGCTGGGAATGTTTTACAGAATCCCGGTCGTGTCGGCCCGTACTTCTCCGTGGGAACGTTATATACGTCTATAACGTTATAATCCTAACCTAAGGCAACTTAACACCTCGGATGTAGTATTTTACAACATTCCTGGCTGGTCGGCCCCTACTTCTCCGTGGGAACATTATATACGTCTATAACGTAATATAACCGAACCTAACCCATCTAGCCCTTTGCTGGTAATGTTATACAGAATCCCGGCCGTGTTGGCCCGTACCTCTCCGTGGGAATATTACATACGTCTATAACGTTATATATCCTACCCTAAGGCAATCTAACATCTCGGATGTAGTATTTTACATCATAATTGGCGGGTCGGCCCCTACTTCTCGGTGGGAACATTATATGCGTCTATAACGTAATATAACCTAACCTAACCAACCTAGCCCCTGGCTGGTAATGTTTTGCAGAATCCCGGCCGTGTGGGACCGCACTTCTCCGTGGGAACATTATATACGTCTATAACGTTACATATCCTAACCTAAGGTAGCCGAACATTTCGGATTTTGTATTTTACCACATTCCTCGCGTGTCGGACGCTACTTCTCGGTGGGGACGTTATGTACTTCTATAACGTAATATAACCTAACCTAACCCATCTAGCCGCTCGCTGGTAATGTTTTACAGAATCCCGGTCGTGTCGGCCCGTACCTCTCCGTGGGAACGTTATATACGTCTATAACGTTATATATCCTAACCTAAGGCAACATCACACCTCGGATGTAGTATTTTACAACAATCCTGGCGGGTCGGCACCTACTTCTAGGTGGGAACATTATAAACGTGTATAACGTCATATAACCTAACCTAACCTATCTATCCCCACGCTGGTAATGTTTTACAGAATCCCGGTCGTGTTGGCCCGTACCTATCCGTGGGAACATTATATACGTCTATAACGTTATACATCCTAACCTAAGGCAATCTAACATCTCGGATGTAGTATTTTACATCATAACTGGCGGGTCGGCCCCTACTTCTCGGTGGGAACATTACATGCGTCTATAACGTAATATAACCTAACCTAACCAACCTAGCCCCTGGCTGGTAATGTTTTGCAGAATCCCGGCCGTGTGGGACCGCACTTCTCCGTGGGAACATTATATACGTCTATAACGTTACATATCCTAACCTAAGGTAGCCGAACATTTCGGGTTTAGTATTTTACCACATTCCTCGCGGGTCGGACCCTACTTCTCGGTGGGGACGTTATGTACTTCTATAACGTAATATAACCTAACCTAACCCATCTAGCCGCTCGCTGGTAATGATTTACAGAATCCCGGTCGTGTCGGTCCGTACATCTCCGTGGGAACGTTATATACGTCTATAACGTTATATATCCTAACCTAAGGCAACATCACACCTCGGATGTAGTATTTTACAACAATCCTGGCGGGTCGGCACCTACTTCAAGGTGGGAACATTATAAACGTGTATAACGTCATATAACCTAACCTAACCTATCTATCCCCACGCTGGTAATGTTTTACAGAATCCCGGTCGTGTTGGCCCGTACCTATCCGCGGGAACATTATATACGTCTATAACGTTATATATCCTAACCTAAGGCAACCTCTCACCTCGGATGTAGTATTTTACAACGTTCCTGGCAGGTGGCCCCTACTTCTCGGTGGGAACATTATATGCGTCTATAACGTAATATAACCTAACCTAACCAACCGAGCCCCTGGCTGGTAATGTTTTATAGAATCCCGGTCGTGTGGGACCGTACCTCTCCGTGGGAACATTATATACGTCTATAACGTTATGATCCTAACCTAAGGCAACCTCACACCTCGGATATAGTATTTTACAACATTCCTGGCGGGTCGGCCCCTACTTCTCGGTGGGAACATTATATGCGTCTATAACGTAATATAACCTAACCTAACCAACCGAGCCCCTGGCTGGTAATGTTTTATAAAATCCCGGCCGTGTGGGACCGCACCTCTCCGTGGGAACATTATATACGTCTATAACGTTATAAACCTAACCTAAGGCAACTTAACACCTCGGATGTAGTATTTTACAACATTCCTAGCTGGTCGGCCCCTACTTCTCCGTGGGAACATTATATACGTCTATAACGTAATATAACCGAACCTAACCCATCTAGCCCTTTGCTGGTAATGTTATACAGAATCCCGGCCGTGTTGGCCCGTACCTCTCCGTGGGAACATTATATACGTCTATAACGTTATATATCCTACCCTAAGGCAATCTAACATCTCGGATGTAGTATTTTACATCATTACTGGCGGGTCGGCCCCTACTTCTCGGTGGGAACATTATATGCGTCTATAACGTAATATAACCTAACCTAACCAAACTAGCCACTGGCTGGTAATGTTTTGCAGAATCCCGGCCGTGTGGGACCGCACCTCTCCGTGAGAACATTATATACGTCTATAACGTTACATATCCTAACCTAAGGAGGCCGAACATTTCGGATTTTGTATTTTACCACATTCCTCGCGTGTCGGACCCTACTTCTCGGTGGGGACGTTATGTACTTCTATAACGTAATATAACCTAACCTAACCCATCTAGCCGCTCGCTGGTAATGCTTTACAGAATCCCGGTCGTGTCGGCCCGCACCTCTCCGTGGGAACGTTATATACGTCTATAACGTTATATATCCTAACCTAAGGCAACATCACACCACTGATGTAGTATTTTACAACAATCCTGGCGGGTCGGCACCTACTTCTAGGTGGGAACATTATAAACGTGTATAACGTCATATAACCTAACCTAACCTGTCTATCCCCACGCTGGTAATGTTTTACAGAATCCCGGTCGTGTTGGCCCGTACCTATCCGTGGGAACATTATATACGTCTATAACGTTATATATCCTAACCTAAGGCAACCTCTCACCTCGGATGTAGTATTTTACAACGTTCCTGGCAGGTCGGCCCCTACTTCTCGGTGGGAACATTATATGCGTCTATAACGTAATATAACCTAACCTAACCAACCGAGCCCCTGGCTGGTAATGTTTTATAGAATCCCGGCCGTGTGGGACCGTACCTCTCCGTGGGAACATTATATACGTCTATAACGTTGTAATCCTAACCTAAGGCAACCTCACACCTCGGATATAGTATTTTACAACATTCCTGGCTGGTCGGCCCCTACTTCTCGCTGGCAACATTATATACGTCTATAACGTAATATAACCTAACCTAAACCATCTAGCCCTTCGCTGGTAATTTGTTACAGAATCTCATTCATGTCGGACAGTACCTCTCCGTGGGGACATTAGATACGTCTACAACGTTATATATCCTAACCTAAGGCAACCTCACACCTCGGATATAGTATATTACAACATTCCTGGCGGGTCGGCCCCTACTTCTCGCTGGCAACATTATATACGTCTATAACGTAATATAACCTAACCTAACCCATCTAGCCCCTCGCTGGTAATGTTTTACAGAATCCCGGTCGTGTTGGCCCGTACCTATCCGTGGGAACATTATATACGTCTATAACGTTATACATCCTAACCTAAGGCAATCTAACATCTCGGATGTAGTATTTTACATCATAACTGGCGGGTCGGCCCCTACTTCTCGGTGGGAACATTACATGCGTCTATAACGTAATATAACCTAACCTAACCAACCTAGCCCCTGGCTGGTAATGTTTTGCAGAATCCCGGCCGTGTGGGACCGCACTTCTCCGTGGGAACATTATATACGTCTATAACGTTACATATCCTAACCTAAGGTAGCCGAACATTTCGGGTTTAGTATTTTACCACATTCCTCGCGGGTCGGACCCTACTTCTCGGTGGGGACGTTATGTACTTCTATAACGTAATATAACCTAACCTAACCCATCTAGCCGCTCGCTGGTAATGATTTACAGAATCCCGGTCGTGTCGGTCCGTACATCTCCGTGGGAACGTTATATACGTCTATAACGTTATATATCCTAACCTAAGGCAACATCACACCTCGGATGTAGTATTTTACAACAATCCTGGCGGGTCGGCACCTACTTCAAGGTGGGAACATTATAAACGTGTATAACGTCATATAACCTAACCTAACCTATCTATCCCCACGCTGGTAATGTTTTACAGAATCCCGGTCGTGTTGGCCCGTACCTATCCGCGGGAACATTATATACGTCTATAACGTTATATATCCTAACCTAAGGCAACCTCTCACCTCGGATGTAGTATTTTACAACGTTCCTGGCAGGTCGCCCCTACTTCTCGGTGGGAACAATATATGCGTCTATAACGTAATATAACCTAACCTAACCAACCGAGCCCCTGGCTGGTAATGTTTTATAGAATCCCGGTCGTGTGGGACCGTACCTCTCCGTGGGAACATTATATACGTCTATAACGTTATGATCCTAACCTAAGGCAACCTCACACCTCGGATATAGTATTTTACAACATTCCTGGCGGGTCGGCCCCTACTTCTCGGTGGGAACATTATATGCGTCTATAACGTAATATAACCTAACCTAACCAACCGAGCCCCTGGCTGGTAATGTTTTATAGAATCCCGGCCGTGTGGGACCGTACCTCTCCGTGGGAACATTATATACGTCTATAACGTTATAATCCTAACCTAAGGCAACCTCACACCTCGGATATAGTATTTTACAACATTCCTGGCTGGTCGGCCCCTACTTCTCGCTGGCAACATTATATACGTCTATAACGTAATATAACCTAACCTAATCCATCTAGCCCCTCGCTGGGAATGTTTTACAGAATCCCGGTCGTGTCGGCCCGTACTTCTCCGTGGGAACGTTATATACGTCTATAACGTTATAATCCTAACCTAAGGCAACTTAACACCTCGGATGTAGTATTTTACAACATTCCTGGCTGGTCGGCCCCTACTTCTCCGTGGGAACATTATATACGTCTATAACGTAATATAACCGAACCTAACCCATCTAGCCCTTTGCTGGTAATGTTATACAGAATCCCGGCCGTGTTGGCCCGTACCTCTCCGTGGGAATATTACATACGTCTATAACGTTATATATCCTACCCTAAGGCAATCTAACATCTCGGATGTAGTATTTTACATCATAATTGGCGGGTCGGCCCCTACTTCTCGGTGGGAACATTATATGCGTCTATAACGTAATATAACCTAACCTAACCAACCTAGCCCCTGGCTGGTAATGTTTTGCAGAATCCCGGCCGTGTGGGACCGCACTTCTCCGTGGGAACATTATATACGTCTATAACGTTACATATCCTAACCTAAGGTAGCCGAACATTTCGGGTTTAGTATTTTACCACATTCCTCGCGGGTCGGACCCTACTTCTCGGTGGGGACGTTATGTACTTCTATAACGTAATATAACCTAACCCATCTAGCCGCTCGCTGGTAATGATTTACAGAATCCCGGTCGTGTCGGTCCGTACATCTCCGTGGGAACGTTATATACGTCTATAACGTTATATATCCTAACCTATGGCAACATCACACCTCGGATGTAGTATTTTACAACAATCCTGGCGGGTCGGCACCTACTTCAAGGTGGGAACATTATAAACGTGTATAACGTCATATAACCTAACCTAACCTATCTATCCCCACGCTGGTAATGTTTTACAGAATCCCGGTCGTGTTGGCCCGTACCTATCCGCGGGAACATTATATACGTCTATAACGTTATATATCCTAACCTAAGGCAACCTCTCACCTCGGATGTAGCATTTTACAACGTTCCTGGCAGGTCGCCCCTACTTCTCGGTGGGAACATTATATGCGTCTATAACGTAATATAACCTAACCTAACCAACCGAGCCCCTGGCTGGTAATGTTTTATAGAATCCCGGTCGTGTGGGACCGTACCTCTCCGTGGGAACATTATATACGTCTATAACGTTATGATCCTAACCTAAGGCAACCTCACACCTCGGATATAGTATTTTACAACATTCCTGGCGGGTCGGCCCCTACTTCTCGGTGGGAACATTATATGCGTCTATAACGTAATATAACCTAACCTAACCAACCGAGCCCCTGGCTGGTAATGTTTTATAAAATCCCGGCCGTGTGGGACCGCACCTCTCCGTGGGAACATTATATACGTCTATAACGTTATAAACCTAACCTAAGGCAACTTAACACCTCGGATGTAGTATTTTACAACATTCCTAGCTGGTCGGCCCCTACTTCTCCGTGGGAACATTATATACGTCTATAACGTAATATAACCGAACCTAACCCATCTAGCCCTTTGCTGGTAATGTTATACAGAATCCCGGCCGTGTTGGCCCGTACCTCTCCGTGGGAACATTATATACGTCTATAACGTTATATATCCTACCCTAAGGCAATCTAACATCTCGGATGTAGTATTTTACATCATTACTGGCGGGTCGGCCCCTACTTCTCGGTGGGAACATTATATGCGTCTATAACGTAATATAACCTAACCTAACCAAACTAGCCACTGGCTGGTAATGTTTTGCAGAATCCCGGCCGTGTGGGACCGCACCTCTCCGTGAGAACATTATATACGTCTATAACGTTACATATCCTAACCTAAGGAGGCCGAACATTTCGGATTTTGTATTTTACCACATTCCTCGCGTGTCGGACCCTACTTCTCGGTGGGGACGTTATGTACTTCTATAACGTAATATAACCTAACCTAACCCATCTAGCCGCTCGCTGGTAATGCTTTACAGAATCCCGGTCGTGTCGGCCCGTACCTCTCCGTGGGAACGTTATATACGTCTATAACGTTATATATCCTAACCTAAGGCAACATCACACCTCGGATGTAGTATTTTACAACAATCCTGGCGGGTCGGCACCTACTTCTAGGTGGGAACATTCTAAACGTGTATAACGTCATATAACCTAACCTAACCTATCTATCCCCACGCTGGTAATGTTTTACAGAATCCCGGTCGTGTTGGCCCGTACCTATCCGCGGGAACATTATATACGTCTATAACGTTATATATCCTAACCTAAGGCAACCTCTCACCTCGGATGTAGTATTTTACAACGTTCCTGGCAGGTCGGCCCCTACTTCTCGCTGGCAACATTATATACGTCTATAACGTAATATAACCTAACCTAACCCATCTAGCCCTTCGCTGGTAATTTGTTACAGAATCTCATTCATGTCGGACAGTACCTCTCCGTGGGGACATTAGATACGTCTACAACGTTATATATCCTAACCTAAGGCAACCTCACACCTCGGATATAGTATTTTACAACATTCCTGGCGGGTCGGCCCCTACTTCTCGCTGGCAACATTATATACGTCTATAACGTAATATAACCTAACCTAACCCATCTAGCCCCTCGCTGGTAATGTTTTACAGAATCCCGGTCGTGTTGGCCCGTACCTATCCGTGGGAACATTATATACGTCTATAACGTTATATATCCTAACCTAAGGCAATCTAACATCTCGGATGTAGTATTTTACATCATAACTGGCGGGTCGGCCCCTACTTCTCGGTGGGAACATTACATGCGTCTATAACGTAATATAACCTAACCTAACCAACCTAGCCCCTGGCTGGTAATGTTTTGCAGAATCCCGGCCGTGTGGGACCGCACTTCTCCGTGGGAACATTATATACGTCTATAACGTTACATATCCTAACCTAAGGTAGCCGAACATTTCGGATTTAGTATTTTACCACATTCCTCGCGGGTCGGACCCTACTTCTCGGTGGGGACGTTATGTACTTCTATAAGGTAATATAACCTAACCTAACCCATCTAGCCGCTCGCTGGTAATGTTTTACAGAATCCCGGTCGTGTCGGCCCGTACCTCTCCGTGGGAACGTTATATACGTCTATAACGTTATAATCCTAACCTAAGGCAACCTCACACCTCGGATATAGTATTTTACAACATTCCTGGCGGGTCGGCCCCTACTTCTCGGTGGCAACATTATATACGTCTATAATGTAATATAACCTAACCTAACCCATCTAGCCCATCGCTGGTAATGTTTTACAGAATCCCGGTCGTGTTGGCCCGTACCTATCCGTGGGAACATTATATACGTCTATAACGTTATATATCATAACCTAAGGCAACCTCACACCTCGGATGTAGTATTTTACAACATTCCTAGCTGGTCGGCCCCTACTTCTCCGTGGGAACATTATATACGTCTATAACGTAATATAACCGAACCTAACCCATCTAGCCCTTTGCTGGTAATGTTATACAGAATCCCGGCCGTGTTGGCCCGTACCTCTCCGTGGGAACATTATATACGTCTATAACGTTATATATCCTACCCTAAGGCAATCTAACATCTCGGATGTAGTATTTTACATCATTACTGGCGGGTCGGCCCCTACTTCTCGGTGGGAACATTATATGCGTCTATAACGTAATATAACCTAACCTAACCAAACTAGCCACTGGCTGGTAATGTTTTGCAGAATCCCGGCCGTGTGGGACCGCACCTCTCCGTGAGAACATTATATACGTCTATAACGTTACATATCCTAACCTAAGGAGGCCGAACATTTCGGATTTTGTATTTTACCACATTCCTCGCGTGTCGGACCCTACTTCTCGGTGGGGACGTTATGTACTTCTATAACGTAATATAACCTAACCTAACCCATCTAGCCGCTCGCTGGTAATGCTTTACAGAATCCCGGTCGTGTCGGCCCGCACCTCTCCGTGGGAACGTTATATACGTCTATAACGTTATATATCCTAACCTAAGGCAACATCACACCACTGATGTAGTATTTTACAACAATCCTGGCGGGTCGGCACCTACTTCTAGGTGGGAACATTATAAACGTGTATAACGTCATATAACCTAACCTAACCTGTCTATCCCCACGCTGGTAATGTTTTACAGAATCCCGGTCGTGTTGGCCCGTACCTATCCGTGGGAACATTATATACGTCTATAACGTTATATATCCTAACCTAAGGCAACCTCTCACCTCGGATGTAGTATTTTACAACGTTCCTGGCAGGTCGGCCCCTACTTCTCGGTGGGAACATTATATGCGTCTATAACGTAATATAACCTAACCTAACCAACCGAGCCCCTGGCTGGTAATGTTTTATAGAATCCCGGCCGTGTGGGACCGTACCTCTCCGTGGGAACATTATATACGTCTATAACGTTATAATCCTAACCTAAGGCAACCTCACACCTCGGATATAGTATTTTACAACATTCCTGGCTGGTCGGCCCCTACTTCTCGCTGGCAACATTATATACGTCTATAACGTAATATAACCTAACCTAATCCATCTAGCCCCTCGCTGGGAATGTTTTACAGAATCCCGGTCGTGTCGGCCCGTACTTCTCCGTGGGAACGTTATATACGTCTATAACGTTATAATGCTAACCTAAGGCAACTTAACACCTCGGATGTAGTATTTTACAACATTCCTGGCTGGTCGGCCCCTACTTCTCCGTGGGAACATTATATACGTCTATAACGTAATATAACCGAACCTAACCCATCTAGCCCTTTGCTGGTAATGTTATACAGAATCCCGGCCGTGTTGGCCCGTACCTCTCCGTGGGAACATTATATACGTCTATAACGTTATATATCCTACCCTAAGGCAATCTAACATCTCGGATGTAGTATTTTACATCATAACTGGCGGGTCGGCCCCTACTTCTCGGTGGGAACATTATATGCGTCTATAACGTAATATAACCTAACCTAACCAACCTAGCCCCTGGCTGGTAATGTTTTGCAGAATCCCGGCCGTGTGGGACCGCACTTCTCCGTGGGAACATTATATACGTCTATAACGTTACATATCCTAACCTAAGGTAGCCGAACATTTCGGATTTTGTATTTTACCACATTCCTCGCGTGTCGGACGCTACTTCTCGGTGGGGACGTTATGTACTTCTATAACGTAATATAACCTAACCTAACGCATCTAGCCGCTCGCTGGTAATGTTTTACAGAATCCCGGTCGTGTCGGCCCGTACCTCTCCGTGGGAACGTTATATACGTCTATAACGTTATATATCCTAACCTAAGGCAACATCACACCTCGGATGTAGTATTTTACAACAATCCTGGCGGGTCGGCACCTACTTCTAGGTGGGAACATTATAAACGTGTATAACGTCATATAACCTAACCTAACCTATCTATCCCCACGCTGGTAATGTTTTACAGAATCCCGCTCGTGTTGGCCCGTACCTCTCCGTGGGGACATTAGATACGTCTACAACGTTATATATCCTAACCTAAGGCAACCTCACACCTCGGATATAGTATTTTACAACATTCCTGGCGGGTCGGCCCCTACTTCTCGCTGGCAATATTATATACGTCTATAACGTAATATAACCTAACCTAACCCATCTAGCCGCTCGCTGGTAATGTTTTACAGAATCCCGGTCGTGTCGGCCCGTACCTCTCCGTGGGAACGTTATATACGTCTATAACGTTATATATCCTAACCTAAGGCAACATCACACCACTGATGTAGTATTTTACAACAATCCTGGCGGGTCGGCACCTACTTCTAGGTGGGAACATTATAAACGTGTATAACGTCATATAACCTAACCTAACCTGTCTATCCCCACGCTGGTAATGTTTTACAGAATCCCGGTCGCGTTGGCCCGTACCTATCCGTGGGAACATTATATACGTCTATAACGTTATATATCCTAACCTAAGGCAACCTCTCACCTCGGATGTAGTATTTTACAACGTTCCTGGCAGGTCGGCCCCTACTTCTCGGTGGGAACATTATATGCGTCTATAACGTAATATAACCTAACCTAACCAACCGAGCCCCTGGCTGGTAATGTTTTATAGAATCCCGGCCGTGTGGGACCGTACCTCTCCGTGGGAACATTATATACGTCTATAACGTTATAATCCTAACCTAAGGCAACCTCACACGTCGGATATAGTATTTTACAACATTCCTGGCTGGTCGGCCCCTACTTCTCGCTGGCAACATTATATACGTCTATAACGTAATATAACCTAACCTAATCCATCTAGCCCCTCGCTGGGAATGTTTTACAGAATCCCGGTCGTGTCGGCCCGTACTTCTCCGTGGGAACGTTATATACGTCTATAACGTTATAATCCTAACCTAAGGCAACTTAACACCTCGGATGTAGTATTTTACAACATTCCTGGCTGGTCGGCCCCTACTTCTCCGTGGGAACATTATATACGTCTATAACGTAATATAACCGAACCTAACCCATCTAGCCCTTTGCTGGTAATGTTATACAGAATCCCGGCCGTGTTGGCCCGTACCTCTCCGTGGGAACATTATATACGTCTATAACGTTATATATCCTACCCTATGGCAATCTAACATCTCGGATGTAGTATTTTACATCATAACTGGCGGGTCGGCCCCTACTTCTCGGTGGGAACATTATATGCGTCTATAACGTAATATAACCTAACCTAACCAACCTAGCCCCTGGCTGGTAATGTTTTGCAGAATCCCGGCCGTGTGGGACCGCACTTCTCCGTGGGAACATTATATACGTCTATAACGTTACATATCCTAACCTAAGGTAGCCGAACATTTCGGATTTTGTATTTTACCACATTCCTCGCGTGTCGGACGCTACTTCTCGGTGGGGACGTTATGTACTTCTATAACGTAATATAACCTAACCTAACCCATCTAGCCGCTCGCTGGTAATGTTTTACAGAATCCCGGTCGTGTCGGCCCGTACCTCTCCGTGGGAACGTTATATAGGTCTATAACGTTATATATCCTAACCTAAGGCAACATCACACCTCGGATGTAGTATTTTACAACAATCCTGGCGGGTCGGCACCTACTTCTAGGTGGGAACATTATAAACGTGTATAACGTCATATAACCTAACCTAACCTATCTATCCCCACGCTGGTAATGTTTTACAGAATCCCGGTCGTGTGGGACCGTACCTCTCCGTGGGAACATTATATACGTCTATAACGTTATAATCCTAACCTAAGGCAACCTCACACCTCGGATATAGTATTTTACAACATTCCTGGCGGGTCGGCCCCTACTTCTCGCTGGCAACATTATATACGTCTATAACGTAATATAACCTAACCTAATCCATCTGGCCCCTCGCTGGTAATGTTTTACAGAATCCCGGTCGTGTTGGCCCGTACCTATCCGTGGGAACATTATATACGTCTATAACGTTATATATCCTAACCTAAGGCAATCTAACATCTCGGATGTAGTATTTTACATCATAACTGGCGGGTCGGCCCCTACTTCTCGGTGGGAACATTATATGCGTCTATAACGTAATATAACCTAACCTAACCAACCTAGCCCCTGGCTGGTAATGTTTTGCAGAATCCCGGCCGTGTGGGCCCGCACCTCTCCGTGGGAACATTATATACGTCTATAACGTTACATATCCTAACCTAAGGTAGCCGAACATTTCAGATTTTGTATTTTACCACATTCCTCGCGTGTCGGACCCTACTTCTCGGTGGGGACGTTATGTACTTCTATAACGTAATATAACCTAACCTAACCCATCTAGCCGCTCGCTGGTAATGTTTTACAGAATCCCGGTCGTGTCGGCCCGTACCTCTCCGTGGGAACGTTATATACGTCTATAACGTTATAATCCTAACCTAAGGCAACCTCACACCTCGGATATAGTATTTTACAACATTCCTGGCGGGTCGGCCCCTACTTCTCGGTGGCAACATTATATACGTCTATAATGTAATATAACCTAACCTAACCCATCTAGCCCATCGCTGGTAATGTTTTACAGAATCCCGGTCGTGTTGGCCCGTACCTATCCGTGGGAACATTATATACGTCTATAACGTTACATATCCTAACCTAAGGTAGCCGAACATTTCAGATTTTGTATTTTACCACATTCCTCGCGTGTCGGACCCTACTTCTCGGTGGGGACGTTATGTACTTCTATAACGTAATATAACCTAACCTAACCCATCTAGCCGCTCGCTGGTAATGTTTTACAGAATCCCGGTCGTGTCGGCCCGTACCTCTCCGTGGGAACGTTATATACGTCTATAACGTTATAATCCTAACCTAAGGCAACCTCACACCTCGGATATAGTATTTTACAACATTCCTGGCGGGTCGGCCCCTACTTCTCGGTGGCAACATTATATACGTCTATAATGTAATATAACCTAACCTAACCCATCTAGCCCATCGCTGGTAATGTTTTACAGAATCCCGGTCGTGTTGGCCCGTACCTATCCGTGGGAACATTATATACGTCTATAACGTTATATATCATAACCTAAGGCAACCTCACACCTCGGATGTAGTATTTTACAACGTTCCTGGCAGGTCGGCCCCTACTTCTCGGTGGGAACATTATATGCGTCTATGACGTAATATAACCTAACCTAACCAACCGAGCCCCTGGCTGGTAATGTTTTATAGAATCCCGGCTGTGTGGGACCGTACCTCTCCGTGGGAACATTATATACGTCTATAACGTTATAATCCTAACCTAAGGCAACCTCTCACCTCGGATATAGTATTTTACAACATTCCTGGCGGGTCGGCCCCTACTTCTCGCTGGCAACATTATATACGTCTATAACGTAATATAACCTAACCTAACCCATCTAGCCCTTCGCTGGTAATTTGTTACAGAATCTCATTCATGTCGGACAGTACCTCTCCGTGGGGACATTAGATACGTCTACAACGTTATATATCCTAACCTAAGGCAACCTCACACCTCGGATATAGTATTTTACAACATTCCTGGCGGGTCGGCCCCTACTTCTCGCTGGCAACATTATATACGTCTATAACGTAATATAACCTAACCTAATCCATCTAGCCCCTCGCTGGTAATGTTTTACAGAATCCCGGTCGTGTTGGCCCGTACCTATCCGTGGGAACATTATATACGTCTATAACGTTATATATCCTAACCTAAGGCAATCTAACATCTCGGATGTAGTATTTTACATCATAACTGGCGGGTCGGCCCCTACTTCTCGGTGGGAACATTATATGCGTCTATAACGTAATATAACCTAACCTAACCAACCTAGCCCCTGGCTGGTAATGTTTTGCAGAATCCCGGCCGTGTGGGCCCGCACCTCTCCGTGGGAACATTATATACGTCTATAACGTTACATATCCTAACCTAAGGTAGCCGAACATTTCAGATTTTGTATTTTACCACATTCCTCGCGTGTCGGACCCTACTTCTCGGTGGGGACGTTATGTACTTCTATAACGTAATATAACCTAACCTAACCCATCTAGCCCATCGCTGGTAATGTTTTACAGAATCCCGGTCGTGTTGGCCCGTACCTATCCGTGGGAACATTATATACGTCTATAACGTTATAATCCTAACCTAAGGCAACCTCACACCTCGGATATAGTATTTTACAACATTCCTGGCGGGTCGGCCCCTACTTCTCGGTGGCAACATTATATACGTCTATAATGTAATATAACCTAACCTAACCCATCTAGCCCATCGCTGGTAATGTTTTACAGAATCCCGGTCGTGTTGGCCCGTACCTATCCGTGGGAACATTATATACGTCTATAACGTTATATATCATAACCTAAGGCAACCTCACACCTCGGATGTAGTATTTTACAACGTTCCTGGCAGGTCGGCCCCTACTTCTCGGTGGGAACATTATATGCGTCTATGACGTAATATAACCTAACCTAACCAACCGAGCCCCTGGCTGGTAATGTTTTATAGAATCCCGGCTGTGTGGGACCGTACCTCTCCGTGGGAACATTATATACGTCTATAACGTTATAATCCTAACCTAAGGCAACCTCACACCTCGGATATAGTATTTTACAACATTCCTGGCGGGTCGGCCCCTACTTCTCGCTGGCAACATTATATACGTCTATAACGTAATATAACCTAACCTAACCCATCTAGCCCTTCGCTGGTAATTTGTTACAGAATCTCATTCATGTCGGACAGTACCTCTCCGTGGGGACATTAGATACGTCTACAACGTTATATATCCTAACCTAAGGCAACCTCACACCTCGGATATAGTATTTTACAACATTCCTGGCGGGTCGGACCCTACTTCTCGGTGGGGACGTTATGTACTTCTATAACGTAATATAACCTAACCTAACCCATCTAGCCGCTCGCTGGTAATGTTTTACAGAATCCCGGTCGTGTCGGCCCGTACCTCTCCGTGGGAACGTTATATACGTCTATAACGTTATAATCCTAACCTAAGGCAACCTCACACCTCGGATATAGTATTTTACAACATTCCTGGCGGGTCGGCCCCTACTTCTCGGTGGCAACATTATATACGTCTATAATGTAATATAACCTAACCTAACCCATCTAGCCCATCGCTGGTAATGTTTTACAGAATCCCGGTCGTGTTGGCCCGTACCTATCCGTGGGAACATTATATACGTCTATAACGTTACATATCCTAACCTAAGGTAGCCGAACATTTCAGATTTTGTATTTTACCACATTCCTCGCGTGTCGGACCCTACTTCTCGGTGGGGACGTTATGTACTTCTATAACGTAATATAACCTAACCTAACCCATCTAGCCGCTAGCTGTTAATGTTTTACAGAATCCCGGTCGTGTCGGCCCGTACCTCTCCGTGGGAACGTTATATACGTCTATAACGTTATAAT
This sequence comes from Xylocopa violacea, assembly GCA_963969225.1. Taxonomy (NCBI): domain Eukaryota; kingdom Metazoa; phylum Arthropoda; class Insecta; order Hymenoptera; family Apidae; genus Xylocopa; species Xylocopa violacea. The sequence continues at coordinate 13,068,301 of CAXAJV010000008.1, read as the reverse complement.
CCTAACCTAAGGCAACCTCACACCTCGGATATAGTATTTTACAACATTCCTGGCGGGTCGGCCCCTACTTCTCGGTGGCGACATTATATACGTCTATAATGTAATATAACCTAACCTAACCCATCTAGCCCATCGCTGGTAATGTTTTACAGAATCCCGGTCGTGTTGGCCCGTACCTATCCGTGGGAACATTATATACGTCTATAACGTTATATATCATAACCTAAGGCAACCTCACACCTCGGATGTAGTATTTTACAACGTTCCTGGCAGGTCGGCCCCTACTTCTCGGTGGGAACATTATATGCGTCTATGACGTAATATAACCTAACCTAACCAACCGAGCCCCTGGCTGGTAATGTTTTATAGAATCCCGGCTGTGTGGGACCGTACCTCTCCGTGGGAACATTATATACGTCTATAACGTTATAATCCTAACCTAAGGCAACCTCTCACCTCGGATATAGTATTTTACAACATTCCTGGCGGGTCGGCCCCTACTTCTCGCTGGCAACATTATATACGTCTATAACGTAATATAACCTAACCTAACCCATCTAGCCCTTCGCTGGTAATTTGTTACAGAATCTCATTCATGTCGGACAGTACCTCTCCGTGGGGACATTAGATACGTCTACAACGTTATATATCCTAACCTAAGGCAACCTCACACCTCGGATATAGTATTTTACAACATTCCTGGCGGGTCGGCCCCTACTTCTCGCTGGCAACATTATATACGTCTATAACGTAATATAACCTAACCTAATCCATCTAGCCCCTCGCTGGTAATGTTTTACAGAATCCCGGTCGTGTTGGCCCGTACCTATCCGTGGGAACATTATATACGTCTATAACGTTATATATCCTAACCTAAGGCAATCTAACATCTCGGATGTAGTATTTTACATCATAACTGGCGGGTCGGCCCCTACTTCTCGGTGGGAACATTATATGCGTCTATAACGTAATATAACCTAACCTAACCAACCTAGCCCCTGGCTGGTAATGTTTTGCAGAATCCCGGCCGTGTGGGCCCGCACCTCTCCGTGGGAACATTATATACGTCTATAACGTTACATATCCTAACCTAAGGTAGCCGAACATTTCAGATTTTGTATTTTACCACATTCCTCGCGTGTCGGACCCTACTTCTCGGTGGGGACGTTATGTACTTCTATAACGTAATATAACCTAACCTAACCCATCTAGCCCATCGCTGGTAATGTTTTACAGAATCCCGGTCGTGTTGGCCCGTACCTATCCGTGGGAACATTATATACGTCTATAACGTTATATATCATAACCTAAGGCAACCTCACACCTCGGATGTAGTATTTTACAACGTTCCTGGCAGGTCGGCCCCTACTTCTCGGTGGGAACATTATATGCGTCTATGACGTAATATAACCTAACCTAACCAACCGAGCCCCTGGCTGGTAATGTTTTATAGAATCCCGGCTGTGTGGGACCGTACCTCTCCGTGGGAACATTATATACGTCTATAACGTTATAATCCTAACCTAAGGCAACCTCTCACCTCGGATATATTATTTTACAACATTCCTGGCGGGTCGGCCCCTACTTCTCGCTGGCAACATTATATACGTCTATAACGTAATATAACCTAACCTAACCCATCTAGCCCCTCGCTGGTAATGTTTTACAGAATCCCGGTCGTGTTGGCCCGTACCTATCCGCGGGAACATTATATACGTCTATAACGTTATATATCATAACCTAAGGCAACCTCACACCTCGGATGTAGTATTTTACAACGTTCCTGGCAGTTCGGCCCCTACTTCTCGGTGGGAACATTATATGCGTCTATGACGTAATATAACCTAACCTAACCAACCGAGCCCCTGGCTGGTAATGTTTTATAGAATCCCGGCTGTGTGGGACCGTACCTCTCCGTGGGAACATTATATACGTCTATAACGTTATAATCCTAACCTAAGGCAACCTCACACCTCGGATATAGTATTTTACAACATTCCTGGCGGGTCGGCCCCTACTTCTCGCTGGCAACATTATATACGTCTATAACGTAATATAACCTAACCTAACCCATCTAGCCCCTCGCTGGTAATGTTTTACAGAATCCCGGTCGTGTTGGCCCGTACCTATCCGCGGGAACATTATATACGTCTATAACGTTATATATCATAACCTAAGGCAACCTCACACCTCGGATGTAGTATTTTACAACGTTCCTGGCAGTTCGGCCCCTACTTCTCGGTGGGAACATTATATGCGTCTATGACGTAATATAACCTAACCTAACCAACCGAGCCCCTGGCTGGTAATGTTTTATAGAATCCCGGCTGTGTGGGACCGTACCTCTCCGTGGGAACATTATATACGTCTATAACGTTATAATCCTAACCTAAGGCAACCTCACACCTCGGATATAGTATTTTACAACATTCCTGGCGGGTCGGCCCCTACTTCTCGCTGGCAACATTATATACGTCTATAACGTAATATAACCTAACCTAACCCATCTAGCCCTTCGCTGGTAATTTGTTACAGAATCTCATTCATGTCGGACAGTACCTCTCCGTGGGGACATTAGATACGTCTACAACGTTATATATCCTAACCTAAGGCAACCTCACACCTCGGATATAGTATTTTACAACATTCCTGGCGGGTCGGCCCCTACTTCTCGCTGGCAACATTATATACGTCTATAACGTAATATAACCTAACCTAATCCATGTAGCCCCTCGCTGGTAATGTTTTACAGAATCCCGGTCGTGTTGGCCCGTACCTATCCGTGGGAACATTATATACGTCTATAACGTTATATATCCTAACCTAAGGCAATCTAACATCTCGGATGTAGTATTTTACATCATAACTGGCGGGTCGGCCCCTACTTCTCGGTGGGAACATTATATGCGTCTATAACGTAATATAACCTAACCTAACCAACCTAGCCCCTGGCTGGTAATGTTTTGCAGAATCCCGGCCGTGTGGGACCGCACCTCTCCGTGGGAACATTATATACGTCTATAACGTTACATATCCTAACCTAAGGTAGCCGAACATTTCAGATTTTGTATTTTACCACATTCCTCGCGTGTCGGACCCTACTTCTCGGTGGGGACGTTATGTACTTCTATAACGTAATATAACCTAACCTAACCCATCTAGCCGCTAGCTGTTAATGTTTTACAGAATCCCGGTCGTGTCGGCCCGTACCTCTCCGTGGGAACGTTATATACGTCTATAACGTTATAATCCTAACCTAAGGCAACCTCACACCTCGGATATAGTATTTTACAACATTCCTGGCGGGTCGGCCCCTACTTCTCGCTGGCAACATTATATACGTCTATAACGTAATATAACCTAACCTAACCCATCTAGCCGCTCGCTGGTAATGTTTTACAGAATCCCGGTCGTGTCGGCCCGTACCTCTCCGTGGGAACGTTATATACGTCTATAACGTTATATATCCTAACCTAAGGCAACATCACACCACTGATGTAGTATTTTACAACAATCCTGGCGGGTCGGCACCTACTTCTAGGTGGGAACATTATAAACGTGTATAACGTCATATAACCTAACCTAACCTGTCTATCCCCACGCTGGTAATGTTTTACAGAATCCCGGTCGTGTTGGCCCGTACCTATCCGTGGGAACATTATATACGTCTATAACGTTATATATCCTAACCTAAGGCAACCTCACACCTCGGATATAGTATTTTACAACATTCCTGGCTGGTCGGCCCCTACTTCTCGCTGGCAACATTATATACGTCTATAACGTAATATAACCTAACCTAATCCATCTAGCCCCTCGCTGGGAATGTTTTACAGAATCCCGGTCGTGTCGGCCCGTACTTCTCCGTGGGAACGTTATATACGTCTATAACGTTATAATCCTAACCTAAGGCAACTTAACACCTCGGATGTAGTATTTTACAACATTCCTGGCTAGTCGGCCCCTACTTCTCCGTGGGAACATTATATACGTCTATAACGTAATATAACCGAACCTAACCCATCTAGCCCTTTGCTGGTAATGTTATACAGAATCCCGGCCGTGTTGGCCCGTACCTCTCCGTGGGAACATTATATACGTCTATAACGTTATATATCCTACCCTAAGGCAATCTAACATCTCGGATGTAGTATTTCACATCATAACTGGCGGGTCGGCCCCTACTTCTCGGTGGGAACATTATATGCGTCTATAACGTAATATAACCTAACCTAACCAACCTAGCCCCTGGCTGGTAATGTTTTGCAGAATCCCGGCCGTGTGGGACCGCACTTCTCCGTGGGAACATTATATACGTCTATAACGTTACATATCCTAACCTAAGGTAGCCGAACATTTCGGATTTTGTATTTTACCACATTCCTCGCGTGTCGGACGCTACTTCTCGGTGGGGACGTTATGTACTTCTATAACGTAATATAACCTAACCTAACGCATCTAGCCGCTCGCTGGTAATGTTTTACAGAATCCCGGTCGTGTCGGCCCGTACCTCTCCGTGGGAACGTTATATACGTCTATAACGTTATATATCCTAACCTAAGGCAACATCACACCTCGGATGAAGTATTTTACAACAATCCTGGCGGGTCGGCACCTACTTCTAGGTGGGAACATTATAAACGTGTATAACGTCATATAACCTAACCTAACCTATCTATCCCCACGCTGGTAATGTTTTACAGAATCCCGGTCGTGTGGGACCGTACCTCTCCGTGGGAACATTATATACGTCTATAACGTTATAATCCTAACCTAAGGCAACCTCACACCTCGGATATAGTATTTTACAACATTCCTGGCGGGTCGGCCCCTACTTCTCGGTGGGAACATTATATGCGTCTATAACGTAATATAACCTAACCTAACCAACCGAGCCCCTGGCTGGTAATGTTTTATAGAATCCCGGCCGTGTGGGACGGTACCTCTCCGTGGGAACATTATATACGTCTATAACGTTATAATCCTAACCTAAGGTAACCTCACACCTCGGATATAGTATTTTACAACATTCCTGGCTGGTCGGCCCCTACTTCTCGCTGGTAACATTATATACGTCTATAACGTAATATAACCTAACCTAATCCATCTAGCCCCTCGCTGGGAATGTTTTACAGAATCCCGGTCGTGTCGGCCCGTACTTCTCCGTGGGAACGTTATATACGTCTATAACGTTATAATCCTAACCTAAGGCAACTTAACACCTCGGATGTAGTATTTTACAACATTCCTGGCTAGTCGGCCCCTACTTCTCCGTGGGAACATTATATACGTCTATAACGTAATATAACCGAACCTAACCCATCTAGCCCTTTGCTGGTAATGTTATACAGAATCCCGGCCGTGTTGGCCCGTACCTCTCCGTGGGAACATTATATACGTCTATAACGTTATATATCCTACCCTAAGGCAATCTAACATCTCGGATGTAGTATTTCACATCATAACTGGCGGGTCGGCCCCTACTTCTCGGTGGGAACATTATATGCGTCTATAACGTAATATAACCTAACCTAACCAACCTAGCCCCTGGCTGGTAATGTTTTGCAGAATCCCGGCCGTGTGGGACCGCACTTCTCCGTGGGAACATTATATACGTCTATAACGTTACATATCCTAACCTAAGGTAGCCGAACATTTCGGATTTTGTATTTTACCACATTCCTCGCGTGTCGGACGCTACTTCTCGGTGGGGACGTTATGTACTTCTATAACGTAATATAACCTAACCTAACGCATCTAGCCGCTCGCTGGTAATGTTTTACAGAATCCCGGTCGTGTCGGCCCGTACCTCTCCGTGGGAACGTTATATACGTCTATAACGTTATATATCCTAACCTAAGGCAACATCACACCTCGGATGAAGTATTTTACAACAATCCTGGCGGGTCGGCACCTACTTCTAGGTGGGAACATTATAAACGTGTATAACGTCATATAACCTAACCTAACCTATCTATCCCCACGCTGGTAATGTTTTACAGAATCCCGGTCGTGTTGGACCGTACCTCTCCGTGGGAACATTATATACGTCTATAACGTTATAATCCTAACCTAAGGCAACCTCACACCTCGGATATAGTATTTTACAACATTCCTGGCGGGTCGGCCCCTACTTCTCGCTGGCAACATTATATACGTCTATAACGTAATATAACCTAACCTAACCCATCTAGCCCTTCGCTGGCAATTTGTTACAGAATCTCATTCATGTCGGACAGTACCTCTCCGTGGGGACATTAGATACGTCTACAACGTTATATATCCTAACCTAAGGCAACCTCACACCTCGGATATAGTATTTTACAACATTCCTGGCGGGTCGGCCCCTACTTCTCGCTGGCAACATTATATACGTCTATAACGTAATATAACCTAACCTAACCCATCTAGCCCCTCGCTGGTAATGTTTTACAGAATGCCGGTCGTGTTGGCCCGTACCTATCCGTGGGAACATTATATACGTCTATAACGTTATATATCATAACCTAAGGCAACCTCACACCTCGGATGTAGTATTTTACAACGTTCCTGGCAGTTCGGCCCCTACTTCTCGGTGGGAACATTATATGCGTCTATGACGTAATATAACCTAACCTAACCAACCGAGCCCCTGGCTGGTAATGTTTTATAGAATCCCGGCTGTGTGGGACCGTACCTCTCCGTGGGAACATTATATACGTCTATAACGTTATAATCCTAACCTAAGGCAACCTCACACCTCGGATATAGTATTTTACAACATTCCTGGCGGGTCGGCCCCTACTTCTCGCTGGCAACATTATATACGTCTATAACGTAATATAACCTAACCTAACCCATCTAGCCCTTCGCTGGTAATTTGTTACAGAATCTCATTCATGTCGGACAGTACCTCTCCGTGGGGACATTAGATACGTCTACAACGTTATATATCCTAACCTAAGGCAACCTCACACCTCGGATATAGTATTTTACAACATTCCTGGCGGGTCGGCCCCTACTTCTCGCTGGCAACATTATATACGTCTATAACGTAATATAACCTAACCTAATCCATCTAGCCCCTCGCTGGTAATGTTTTACAGAATCCCGGTCGTGTTGGCCCGTACCTATCCGTGGGAACATTATATACGTCTATAACGTTATATATCCTAACCTAAGGCAATCTAACATCTCGGATGTAGTATTTTACATCATAACTGGCGGGTCGGCCCCTACTTCTCGGTGGGAACATTATATGCGTCTATAACGTAATATAACCTAACCTAACCAACCTAGCCCCTGGCTGGTAATGTTTTGCAGAATCCCGGCCGTGTGGGCCCGCACCTCTCCGTGGGAACATTATATACGTCTATAACATTACATATCCTAACCTAAGGTAGCCGAACATTTCAGATTTTGTATTTTACCACATTCCTCGCGTGTCGGACCCTACTTCTCGGTGGGGACGTTATGTACTTCTATAACGTAATATAACCTAACCTAACCCATCTAGCCGCTCGCTGGTAATGTTTTACAGAATCCCGGTCGTGTCGGCCCGTACCTCTCCGTGGGAACGTTATATACGTCTATAACGTTATAATCCTAACCTAAGGCAACCTCACACCTCGGATATAGTATTTTACAACATTCCTGGCGGGTCGGCCCCTACTTCTCGGTGGCAACATTATATACGTCTATAATGTAATATAACCTAACCTAACCCATCTAGCCCATCGCTGGTAATGTTTTACTGAATCCCGGTCGTGTTGGCCCGTACCTATCCGTGGGAACATTATATACGTCTATAACGTTATATATCATAACCTAAGGCAACCTCACACCTCGGATGTAGTATTTTACAACGTTCCTGGCAGGTCGGCCCCTACTTCTCGGTGGGAACATTATATGCGTCTATGACGTAATATAACCTAACCTAACCAACCGAGCCCCTGGCTGGTAATGTTTTATAGTATCCCGGCTGTGTGGGACCGTACCTCTCCGTGGGAACATTATATACGTCTATAACGTTATAATCCTAACCTAAGGCAACCTCACACCTCGGATATAGTATTTTACAACATTCCTGGCGGGTCGGCCCCTACTTCTCGCTGGCAACATTATATACGTCTATAACGTAATATAACCTAACCTAACCCATCTAGCCCTTCGCTGGTAATTTGTTACAGAATCTCATTCATGTCGGACAGTACCTCTCCGTGGGGACACTAGATACGTCTACAACGTTATATATCCTAAACTAAGGCAACCTCACACCTCGGATATAGTATTTTACAACATTCCTGGCGGGTCGGCCCCTACTTCTCGCTGGCAACATTATATACGTCTATAACGTAATATAACCTAACCTAACCCATCTAGCCCCTCGCTGGTAATGTTTTACAGAATCCCGGTCGTGTTGGCCCGTACCTATCCGTGAGAACATTATATACGTCTATAACGTTATATATCCTAACCTAAGGCAATCTAACATCTCGGATGTAGTATTTTACATCATAACTGGCGGGTCGGCCCCTACTTCTCGGTGGGAACATTATATGCGTCTATAACGTAATATAACCTAACCTAACCAACCTAGCCCCTGGCTGGTAATGTTTTGCAGAATCCCGGCCGTGTGGGACCGCACCTCTCCGTGGGAACATTATATACGTCTATAACGTTACATATCCTAACCTAAGGTAGCCGAACATTTCAGATTTTGTATTTTACCACATTCCTCGCGTGTCGGACCCTACTTCTCGGTGGGGACGTTATGTACTTCTATAACGTAATATAACCTAACCTAACCCATCTAGCCGCTAGCTGTTAATGTTTTACAGAATCCCGGTCGTGTCGGCCCGTACCTCTCCGTGGGAACGTTATATACGTCTATAACGTTATAATCCTAACCTAAGGCAACCTCACACCTCGGATATAGTATTTTACAACATTCCTGGCGGGTCGGCCCCTACTTCTCGCTGGCAACATTATATACGTCTATAACGTAATATAACCTAACCTAACCCATCTAGCCCTTCGCTGGTAATTTGTTACAGAATCTCATTCATGTCGGACAGTACCTCTCTGTGGGGACATTAGATACGTCTACAACGTTATATATCCTAACCTAAAGGCAACCTCACACCTCGGATATAGTATTTTACAACATTCCTGGCGGGTCGGCCCCTACTTCTCGCTGGCAACATTACATACGTCTATAACGTAATATAACCTAACCTAACCCATCTAGCCCCTCGCTGGTAATGTTTTACAGAATCCCGGTCGTGTTGGCCCGTACCTATCCGTGGGAACATTATATACGTCTATAACGTTATATATCCTAACCTAAGGCAATCTAACATCTCGGATGTAGTATTTTACATCATAACTGGCGGGTGGGCCCGTACTTCTCGGTGGGAACATTATATGCGTCTATAACGTAATATAACCTAACCTAACCAACCTAGCCCCTGGCTGGTAATGTTTTGCAGAATCCCGGCCGTGTGGGACCGCACTTCTCCGTGGGAACATTATATACGTCTATAACGTTACATATCCTAACCTAAGGTAGCCGAACATTTCGGATTTAGTATTTTACCACATTCCTCGCGGGTCGGACCCTACTTCTCGGTGGGGACGTTATGTACTTCCATAACATAATATAACCTAACCTAACCCATCTAGCCGCTCGCTGGTAATGATTTACAGAATCCCGGTCGTGTTGGCCCGTACCTATCCGTGGGAACATTATATACGTCTATAACGTTATATATCCTAACCTAAGGCAACCTCACACCTCGGATGTAGTATTTTACAACGTTCCTGGCAGGTCGGCCCGTACTTCTCGGTGGGAACATTATATGCGTCTATAACGTAATATAACCTAACCTAACCAACCGAGCCCCTGGCTGGTAATGTTTTATAGAATCCCGGCTGTGTGGGACCGTACCTCTCCGTGGGAACATTATATACGTCTATAACGTTATAATCCTAACCTAAGGCAACCTCACACCTCGGATATACTATTTTACAACATTCCTGGCGGGTCGGCCCCTACTTCTCGGTGGCAACATTATATACGTCTATAATGTAATATAACCTAACCTAACCCATCTAGCCCCTCGCTGGTAATGTTTTACAGAATCCCGGTCGTGTTGGCCCGTACCTATCCGTGGGAACATTATATACGTCTGTAACGTTATATATCCTAACCTAAGGCAACCTCACACTTCGGATGTAGTATTTTACAACGTTCCTGGCAGGTCGGCCCCTACTTCTCGGTGGGAACATTATATGCGTCTATAACGTAATATAACCTAACCTAACCAACCGAGCCCCTGGCTGGTAATGTTTTATAGAATCCCGGCCGTGTGGGACCGTACCTCTCCGTGGGGACATTAGATACGTCTATAACGTTATAATCCTAACCTGAGGCAATCTAACATCTCGGATGTAGTATTTTACATCATTACTGGCGGGTCGGCCCCTACATTTCGGTGGGAACATTACATGCGTCTATAACGTAATATAACCTAACCTAACCAACCTAGCCCCTGGCTGGTAATGTTTTGCAGAATACCGGCCGTGTGGGACCGTACCTCTCCGTGGGAACATTATATACGTCTATAACGTTATAATCCTAACCTAAGGCAACCTAACACCTCGGATGTAGTATTTTACAACATTCCTGGCGGGTCGGCACCTACTTCTAGGAGGGAAAATTATATACGTCTATAACGTAATATAACCTAACCTAACCCATCTAGCCCCTCGCTTGGAATGTTTTACAGAATCCCGGCCGTGTGGGACCGTACCTCTCCGTGGGAACATTATATACGTCTATAACGTAATATAACCTAACCTAACCTATCTATCCCCACGCTGGTAATGTTATACAGAATCCCGTTCGTGTCGGACCGTACCTCTCCGTGGGGACATTAGATACGTCTATAACGTTATATATCCTAACCTAAGGCAACCTCACACCTCGGATGTAGTATTTTACAACGTTCCTGGCTGGTCGGCCCCTACTTCTAGGTGGGAAAATTATATACGTCTATAACGTAATATAACCTAACCTAACCCATCTAGCCCCTCGCTTGGACTGTTTTACAGAATCCCGGCCGTGTGGGTCCTTACCTCTCCGTGGGAACATTATATACGTCTATAACGTAATATAACCTAACCTAACCCATGTAGTCCTTCGCTGGTAATGTTATACAGAATCCCGTTCGTGTCGGACCGTACCTCTCCGTGGGGACATTAGATAAGTCTATAACGTTATATATCCTAACCTAAGGCAACCTCACACCTCGGATGTAGTATTTTACAACATTCCTGGCGGGTCTGCCCCAACTTCTCGGTGGGAACACTATAAACGTCTATAACGTAATATAACCTAACGTAACCCATCTAGCCCTTCGCTGGTAATGTTTTACAGAATCCCGGTCGTGTTGGCCCGTACCTCTCCATGGGAACATTATATACGTCTATAACGTTATATATCCTAACCTAAGGCAATCTAACATCTCGGATGTAGTATTTTACATCATTACTGGCGGGTCGGCCCCTACTTCTCGGTGGGAACATTATATGCGTCTATAACGTAATATAGCCTAACCTAAGCAACCTAGCCCCTGGCTGGTAATGTTTTACAGAATCCCGGCCGTGTGGGACCTTATCTCTCCGTGGGAACATTATATACGTCTATAACGTTATAATCCTAAGCTAAGGCAACCTTACACCTCCGATGTAGTATTTTACAACATTCCTGGCGGGTGGGCCCATACTTCTCTGTGGGAACATTATATACGTCTATAACGTAACATAACCTAACATAACCCATCTAGCCCTTCGTTGGTAATGTTTTACAGAATCCCGGCCGGTTGGGACCGTACCTCTCCGAGGGAACATTATATACGTCTATAACGTTATAATCCTAACCTAAGGCAACCTAACACCGCGGATGTAGTATTTTACAACATTCCTGGCGGGTCGGCCTCTACTTCTCGGTAGGAACATTATATACGTCTATAACGTAATATAACGTAACCCAAGCTATTTATCCCCACGCTGTAATGTTGTACAGAATCCCGGTCGTGTTGGCCCGTACCTCTCCGTGGGAACATTCTATACGTCTATAACGTTATATATCCTAACCGAAGGCAACCTCACAACTCCGATGTGGTATTTTACAACATTCCTGGCGGTTCGGTCCCTACTTCTCGGTGGGTACATTATATACGTCTATAACGTAATATAACCTAACCTAACCCATCTAGCCCTTCGCTGGTAATGTTTTACAGAATCCCGGCCGTGTGGGACCGCACCTCTCCGTGGGAACATTATATACCTCTATAACGTTATAATCCTAACCTAAGACAACCTAACACCGCGGATGTAGTATTTTACAACATTCCTGGCGGGTCGGCCCCTACTTCTCGGTGGGAACATTATGTGCGTCTATAACGTAATATAACCTAACCTAACCCACCTAGCCCCTGGCTGGTAATGTTTTACAGAATGCCGGCGTGTGGGACCGTACCTCTCCGTGGGAAGATTATGTACGTCTATAACGTTATAATCCTAACCTAAGGCAACCTAACACCTCGGATTTAGTATTTTACAACAATCCTGCGGGTCGGCCACTACTTGCCGGTGTGAACGTTATATACGTCTATAACGTAATATACCCTAACCTAACCCATCTAGCCCCTCGCTGGTAATGTCTTACAGAATCCATATCGTGTCGGCCCGTACCTCTCCGTGGGAACATTATATACGTCTATAGCGTAATATAACCTAACGTACCCCATCTAGCCCTTCGCTGGTAATGTTTTAGAGAATCCCGGTCGTGTCGGCCCGTACTTCTCCGTGGGAACATTATATACGTCTATAACGTTATATATCCTAACCTAAGGCAATCTAACATCTCGGATGTAGTATTTTACATCATTACTGGCGGTTCGACCCCTACATCTCGGTGGGAACATTATGTGCGACTATAACGTAATATAGCCTATCCTAACCAACCTAGCACGTGGCTGGTAATGTTTTACAGAATCCCGGCCGGTTGAGACCGTACCTCTCCGTGGGAACATTATATATGTCTATAACGTTATAATCCTAACCTAAGGCAACCTAACACCTCGGGTGTAGTATTTTACAACATTCCTGGCGGGTCGGCCCCAACTTCTCGGTGGGAACATTATATACGTCTATAACGTAATATAACCTAACGTAACCCATCTAGCCCTTCGCTGGTAATGTTTTACAGAATCCCGGTCGTGTTGGCCCGTACCTCTCCATGGGAACATTATATACGTCTATAACGTTATATATCCTAACCTAAGGCAATCTAACATCTCGGATGTAGTATTTTACATCATTACTGGCGGGTCGGCCCCTACTTCTCGGTGGGAACATTATATGCGTCTATATCGTAATATAGCCTAACCTAAGCAACCTAGCCCCTGGCTGGTAATGTTTTTCAGAATCCCGGCCGTGTGGGACCTTATCTCTCCTTGGGAACATTACATACGTCTATAGCGTTATAATCCTAAGCTAAGGCAACCTAACACCTCGGATGTAATATTTTACAACATTCCTGGCGGGTGGGCCCATACTTCTCGGTGGGAACATTATATACGTCTGTAACGTAACATAACCTAACATAACCCATCTAGCCCTTCGTTGGTAATGTTTTACAGAATCCCGGCCGGTTGGGACCGTACCTCTCCGAGGGAACATTATATACGTCTATAACGTTATAATCCTAACATAAGGCAACCTAACACCGCAGATGTAGTATTTTACAACATTCCTGGCGGGTCGGCCCCTACTTCTCGGTGGGAACATTATATACGTCTATAACGTAATATAACCTAACGTAACCTATCTATCCCCACGCTGGTAATGTTGTACAGAATCCCGGTCGTGTTGGCCCGTACCTCTCCGTGGGAACATTCTATACGTCTATAACGTTATATATCCTAACCTAAGGCAATCTAACATCTCGGATGTAGTATTTTACATCATTACTTGCGGGTGGGCCCCTACATCTCGGTAGGAACATTCTATACGTCTATAACGTAATATAACCTGACCTAACCCACCTAGCCCCTGTCTGGTAATGTTTTACAGAATCCCGGCCGAGTCGGACCGTACCTCGCCGTGGGAACATTATATACGTTCATAACGTTATATATTCTAACCTAAGGCAACCTAACACCTCGGGTGTAGTATTTTACAACATAGCAGGCGGATAGACCCCAACTTCTCGGTGGGAACATTATATACGTCTATAACGTAATATAACCTAACGTAACCCATCTAGCCCATCGCTGGTAATGTTTTACAAAATCCCGGTTGTGTTGGCCCGTACCTCTGCATGGGAACATTATATACGTCTATAACGTTATATATCCTAACCTAAGGCAATCTGACATCTCGGATGTAGTATTTTACAACATTCCTGGCGGGTGGGCCCATACTTCTCGGTGGGAACATTATATATGTCTATAACGTAATATAACCCAAACTAACCCATCTAGCCCCTCGCTGGTAATGTTTTACAGAATCCCGGTCGTGACGGCCCGTATCTCTCCGTGGGATCGTTATATACGTCTATAGCGTTATATATCTTAACCTAAGGCAATCTAACATCTCGGATGTAGTATTTTACATCATTACTGGCGGGTTGGCCCCTACTTCTCGGTGGGAACATTATATACGTCTATAACGTAATATAACCTAACATAACCCATCTAGCCCCACGCTGGGAATGTTTTGTAGAATCCCGTTCGTGTAGACCCGCACGTCTCGGTGGGACCATTATATACGTCTATAACGTTATATATCCTAACCTAAGGCAACATCACTCCTCGGATGTAGTATTTTACATCATTCCTCGCGGGTCGGCCCCTACTTCTCGTTGGGAACGTTATATACGTCTATAACGTAATACAATCTAACCTTACCCATCTAGCCCCTTGCTGGTAATGTTTTACAGAATCCTGGTCGTGTCGGCCCGTACCTCACCGTGGGAACATTATATACGTCTATAACGTTATATATCCTAACCTAAGGCAACCTCACACCTCGGATGTAGTATTTTACAACTTTCCTGGCAGGTCGGCCCCTACTTCTAGGTGGGAACATTATATACGTCTATAACATAATATAACCTAACCTAACCTATCTATCCACTCGCTGGGAATGTTTTGTAGAATCCCGTTCTTGTAGCACCGTGCGTCTCGGTGGGAACATTATATACGTCTAGAACGGTATATATCCTAACCTAAGGCAACTTAACATCTCGGATGTAATATTTTACAACATTCCTGGCGGGTCGGCCCCTACTTCTCCGTGGGAACATTATATACGTCTATAACGTAATATAACCTAACCTAACCCATCTAGTCCTTCGCTGGTAATGTTTTATAGAATCTCGTGTCGGACCGTACCTCTCCGTTGGGACATTAGACACGTCTATAACGTTATATATCCTAACCTAAGGCAACCTCACACCTCTGATGTAGTATTTTACAACATTCCTTGCGGGTCGGCCCCTACTTCTCGGTGGGAACATTATATACGTCTATAACGTAATATAACCTAACCTAACCCATCTAGTCCTTCGCTGGTAATGTTTTACAGAATCTCGTGTCGGACCGTACCTATCCGTGGGGACATTAGATACGTCTATAAAGTTATATATCCTAACCTCAGGCAACCCCACACCTCGGATGTAGTATTTTACAACATTACTGGCAGGTCGGCCCCTACTTCTAGGTTGGAACAATATATACGTCTATAACGTAATATATCCTAACCTAACCCATCTAGCCCCACGCTGGGAATGTTTTGTAGAATCCCGTTTGTGTAGCCCCGCACGTCTCGGTGGGACCATTATATACGTCTATAACGTTATATATCCTAAGCTAAGGCAACATCACACCTCGGATGTAGTATTTTACAACATTCCTCGCGGGTCGGCCCCTACTTCTCGTTGGGAACGTTATATACGTCTATAACGTAATACAACCTAACCTAACCCATCTAGCCCCTTGCTGGTAATGTTTTACAGAATCCTGGTCGTGTCGGCCCGTACCTCAGCGTGGGAACATTATATACGTCTATAACGTTATATATCCTAACCTTAGGCAATCTAACATCTCGGATGTAGTATTTTACAACATTCCTCGCGGGCCGGCCCCTACTTCTAGGTGGGAACATTATATACGTGTATAACGTAATATAACCTAACCTAACCTATCTATCACCACGCTGGTAATGTTTTACAGAATCCCGGTCGTGTTGGCCCGTACGTCTCCGTGGGAACATTATATACGTCTATAACATTATAATCCTAACCTAAGGCAACCTAACACCTCGGATGTAGTATTTTACAACATTCCTGGCGGGTGGGCCCATACTTCTCGGTGGGAACATTATATACGTCTATAACGTAATATAACCTAACGTAAGCCATCTATCCCTTCGTTGGTAATGTTTTACAGAATCCCGGCCGGTTGGAACCGCACCTCTCCGTGGGAACATTATATACGTCTATAACGTTATAATCCTAACCTAAGGCAATCTAACATCTCGGATGTAGTATTTTACATCATTACTGGTGGGTCGGCCCCTACTTCTCGGTGGGAACATTACATGCGTCTATAACGTAATATAACCTAACCTAACCAACCTAGCCCCTGGCTGGTAATGTTTTACAGAATCCCGGCCGTGTGGGACCGTACCTCTCCGTGTGAACATTATATACGTCTATAACGTTATAATCCTAACCTAAGGCAACCTAACACCTCGGATGTAGCATTTTTCAATATACCTGGCGGGTCGGCCCCTCCTTCTCGGTGGGAACATTATATATGTCTATAACGTAATATAACCTAACCTAACCTATCTATCCCCACGCTGGTAATGTTTTACAGAATCCCGGCCGTGTGGGACCGTACCTCTCCGTGTGAACATTATATACGTCTATAACGTTATAATCCTAACCTAAGGCAACCTAACATCGCGGATGTAGTATTTTACAACATTCCTGGCGGGTCGGCCCCTACTTCTCGGTGGGAACATTATATACGTCTATAACGTAATATAACCTAACCTAACCCATCTAGTCCTTCGCTGGTAATGTTTTATAGAATCTCGTGTCGGACCGTACCTCTCCGTTGGGACATTAGATACGTCTATAACGTTATATATCCTAACCTAAGGCAACCTCACACCTCGGATGTAGTATTTTACAACATTCCTGGCGGGTCAGCCCCTACTTCTCGGTGGGAACATTATATACGTCTATAACGTAATATAACCTAATCTAACCCATCTAGTCCTTCGCTGGTAATGTTTTACAGAATCTCGTGTCGGACCGTACCTCTCCATGGGGACATTAGATACGTCTATAACGTTATATATCCTAACCTAAGGCAACCTCACACCTCGGATGTAGTATTTTACAACATTCCTGGCAGGTCGTATCCTACTTCCAGGTGGGAACATTATATACGTCTATAACGTAATATAACCAAACCTAACACATCTAGCCCCTCGCTGGGAATGTTTTGTAGAATCACGTTCGTGTTGACACCTACGTCTCGGTGGGAAAATTATACACGTCTATAACGTAATATAACCTAACCTAACCTATCTATCCCCTCGCTGGGAATGTTTTGTAGAATCCCGTTCGTGTAGCCCCGTACGTCTCGGTGGGAACATTATATGCGTCTAAATCGTTATATATCCTAACCTAAGGCAACCTCATACATCGGATGTAGTATTTTACAACATTCCTTGCGGGTCGGCCCCTACTTCTCGGTGGGAACACTATATACGTCTATAACGTAATATAACCTAACCTAACCCATCTAGTCCTTCGCTGGTAATGTTTTACAGAATCTCGTGTCGGACCGTACCTCTCCGTGGGGACATTAGATACGTCTATAAAGTTATATATCCTAACCTAAGGCAACCCCACACCTCGGATGTAGTATTTTACAACATTACTGGCAGGTCGGCCCCTACTTCTAGGTGGGAACAATATATACGTCTATAACGTAATATATCCTAACCTAACCCATCTAGCCCCACGCTGGGAATGTTTTGTAGAATCCCGTTCGTGTAGCCCCGCACGTCTCGGTGGGACCATTATATACGTCTATAACGTTATATATCCTAACCTAAGGCAACATCACACCTCGGATGTAGTATTTTACAACATTCCTCGCGGGTCGGCCCCTACTTCTCGTTGGGAACGTTATATACGTCTATAACGTAATACAACCTAACCTAACCCATCTAGCCCCTTGCTGGTAATGTTTTACAGAATCCTGGTCGTGTCGGCCCGTACCTCAGCGTGGGAACATTATATACGTCTATAACGTTATATATCCTAACCTTAGGCAATCTAACATCTCGGATGTAGTATTTTACAACATTCCTGGCGGGCCGGCCCCTACTTCTAGGTGGGAACATTATATACGTGTATAACGTAATATAACCTAACCTAACCTATCTATCACCACGCTGGTAATGTTTTACAGAATCCCGGTCGTGTTGGCCCGTACGTCTCCGTGGGAACATTATATACGTCTATAACGTTATAATCCTAACCTAAGGCAACCTAACACCTCGGATGTAGTATTTTACAACATTCCTGGCGGATCGGCCCCAACTTCTCGGTGGGAACATTATATACGTCTATAACGTAATATAACCTAACCTAACCCATCTAGCCCTTCGCTGGTAATGTTTTACAGAATCCTGGTCGTGTCGGCCGGTACTTCTCCGTGGGAACATTATATACGTCTATAACGTTATATATCCTAACCTCAGGCAACCTCACACCTCGGATGTAGTATTTTACAACATTACTGGCAGGTCGGCCCCTACTTCTAGGTGGGAACAATATATACGTCTATAACGTAATATATCCTAACCTAACCCATCTAGCCCCACGCTGGGAATGTTTTGTAGAATCCCGTTCGTGTAGAACCGCACGTCTCGGTGGGACCATTATATACGTCTATAACGTTATATATCCTAACCTAAGGCAACATCACTCCTCGGATGTAGTATTTTACATCATTCCTCGCGGGTCGGCCCCTACTTCTCGTTGGGAACGTTATATACGTCTATAACGTAACACAATCTAACCTTACCCATCTAGCCCCTTGCTGGTAATGTTTTACAGAATCCTGGTCGTGTCGGCCCGTACCTCACCGTGGGAACATTATATACGTCTATAGCGTTATATATCCTAACCTTAGGCAATCTAACATCTCGGATGTAGTATTTTACAACATTCCTGGCGGGCCGGCCCCTACCTCTAGGTGGGAACATTATATACGTGTATAACGTAATATAACCTAACCTAACCTATCTATCACCACACTGGTAATGTTTTACAGAATCCCGGTCGTGTTGGCCCGTACGTCTCCGTGGGAACATTATATACGTCTATAACGTTATAATCCTAACCTAAGGCAACCTAACACCTCGGATGTAGTATTTTACAACATTCCTGGCGGGTGGGCCCATACTTCTCGGTGGGAACATTATATACGTCTATAACGTAATATAACCTAACGTAAGCCATCTATCCCTTCGTTGGTAATGTTTTACAGAATCCCGGCCGGTTGTGACCGCACCTCTCCGTGGGAACATTATATACGTCTATAACGTTATAATCCTAACCTAAGGCAATCTAACATCTCGGATGTAGTATTTTACAACATACCTGGCAGGTCGGCCCCTACTTCAAGGTGGGAACATTATATAAGTCTATAACATAATATAACCTAACCTAACCTATCTATCCACTCGCTGGGAATGTTTTGTAGAATCCCGTTCTTGTAGCCCCGTGCGTCTCGGTGGGAACATTATATACGTCTATAACGGTATATATCCTAACCTAAGGCAACTTAACATCTCGGATGTAGTATTTTACAACATTCCTGGCGGGTCGGCCCCTACTTCTCGGTGGGAACATGATATACGTCTATAACGTAATATAACCTAACCTAACCCATCTAGTCCTTCGCTGGTAATGTTTTACAGAATCTCGTGTCGGACCGTACCTCTCCGTGGGGACATTAGATACGTCTATAAAGTTACATATCCTAACCTAAGGCAACCCCACACCTCGGATGTAGTATTTTACAACATTACTGGCAGGTCGGCCCCTACTTCTAGGTGGGAACAATATATACGTCTATAACGTAATATAACCTAACCTAACCCATCTATCCCCTCGCTGGGAATGTTTTGTAGAATCCCGTTCGTGTAGCCCCGTACGTCTCGGTGGGAACATTATATAGGTCTATAACGTTATATATCCTAACCTAAGGCAACCTAACATCTCGAATGTAGTATTTTACAAGATTCCTGGCGGGCCGGCCCCTACTTCTAGGTGGGAACATTATATACGTCTATAACGTAATATAGCCTAACGTAACCCATCTAGCCCTTCGCTGGTAATGTTTTATAGAATCCCGGTAGTGTCGGCACGTACCTCTCCGTGGGAACGTTATATACGTCTATAACGTTATATATCCTAACCTAAGGCAACCTCACACCTCGGATGTAGTATTTTACAACATTCCTGGCAGGTCGTATCCTACTTCCAGGTGGGAACATTATATACGTCTATAACGTAATATAACCAAACCTAACACATCTAGCCCCTCGCCGGGAATGTTTTGTAGAATCACGTTCGTGTTGACACCTACGTCTCGGTGGGAACATTATATACGTCTATAACGTTATATAACCTAACCTAACACATCTAGCCCCTCGCTGGGAATGTTTTGTAGAATCACGTTCGTGTTGACACCTACGTCTCGGTGGGAAAATTATACACGTCTATAACGTAATATAACCTAACCTAACCTATCTATCCCCTCGCTGGGAATGTTTTGTAGAATCCCGTTCGTGTAGCCCCGTACGTCTCGGTGGGAACATTATATGCGTCTAAATCGTTATATATCCTAACCTAAGGCAACCTCATACATCGGATGTAGTATTTTACAACATTCCTGGCAGGTCGGACCCTACTTCTAGGTGGGAACATTATATAAGTCTATAACGTAATATAACCTAACCTAACCCATCTAGTCCTTCGCTGGTAATGTTTTACAGAATCTCGTGTCGGACCGTACCTCTCCGTGGGGACATTAGACACGTGTATAACGTTATATATCCTAACCTAATGCAACCTCACACGTCGGATGTAGTATTTTACAACATTCCTGGCAGGTCGGCCCCTACTCCTAGGTGGGAACATTATATACGTCTATAACATAATATAACCTAACCTAACCTATCTATCCCCTAGCTGGGAATATTTTGTAGAACCCCGTACTTGTAGCCCCGTACGTCTCGGTGGGAACATTATATACATCTATAACGTTATATATCCTAACCTAAGGCAACTTAACATCTCGGATGTAGCATTTTACAACATTCCTGGCGGGTCGGCCCTTACTTCTCGGTGGGAACATTATATACGTCTATAACGTAATATAACCTAACCTAACCCATCTAGCCCTTCGCTGGTAATGTTTTGAAGAATCCTGGTCGTGTCGGCCCGTACCTCAGCGTGGGAACATTATATACGTCTATAACGTTATATATCCTAACCTTAGGCAATCTAACATCTCGGATGTAGTATTTTACAACATTCCTGGCGGGCCGGCCCCTAGTTCTAGGTGGGAACATTATATACGTGTATAACGTAATATAACCTAACCAAACCTATCTATCACCACGCTGGTAATGTTTTACAGAATCCCGGTCGTGTTGGCCCGTACGTCTCCGTGGGAACATTATATACGTCTATAACATTATAATCCTAACCTAAGGCAACCTAACTCCTCGGATGTAGTATTTTACAACATTCCTGGCGGATCGGCCCCAACTTCCCGGTGGGAACATTATATACGTCTATAACGTAATATAACCTAACGTAACACATCTAGCCCTTCGCTGGTAATGTTTTACAGAATCCCGGTCGTGTCGGCCGGTACTTCTCCGTGGGAACATTATATACGTCTATAACGTTATATATCCTAACCTCAGGCAACCTCACACCTCGGATGTAGTATTTTACAACATTACTGGCAGGTCGGCCCCTACTTCTAGGTGGGAACAATATATACGTCTATAACGTAATATATCCTAACCTAACCCATCTAGCCCCACGCTGGGAATGTTTTGTAGAATCCCGTTCGTGTAGACCCGCACGTCTCGGTGGGACCATTATATACGTCTATAACGTTATATATCCTAACCTAAGGCAACATCACTCCTCGGATGTAGTATTTTACATCATTCCTCGCGGGTCGGCCCCTACTTCTCGTTGGGAACGTTATATACGTCTATAACGTAATACAATCTAACCTTACCCATCTAGCCCCTTGCTGGTAATGTTTTACAGAATCCTGGTCGTGTCGGCCCGTACCTCACCGTGGGAACATTATATACGTCTATAGCGTTATATATCCTAACCTTAGGCAATCTAACATCTCGGATGTAGTATTTTACAACATTCCTGGCGGGCCGGCCCCTACTTCTAGGTGGGAACATTATATACGTGTATAACGTAATATAACCTAACCTAACCTATCTATCACCACACTGGTAATGTTTTACAGAATCCCGGTCGTGTTGGCCCGTACGTCTCCGTGGGAACATTATATACGTCTATAACGTTATAATCCTAACCTAAGGCAACCTAACACCTCGGATGTAGTATTTTACAACATTCCTGGCGGGTGGGCCCATACTTCTCGGTGGGAACATTATATACGTCTATAACGTAATATAACCTAACGTAAGCCATCTATCCCTTCGTTGGTAATGTTTTACAGAATCCCGGCCGGTTGGGACCGCACCTCTCCGTGGGAACATTATATACGTCTATAACGTTATAATCCTAACCTAAGGCAATCTAACATCTCGGATGTAGTATTTTACAACATACCTGGCAGGTCGGCCCCTACTTCAAGGTGGGAACATTATATAAGTCTATAACATAATATAACCTAACCTAACCTATCTATCCACTCGCTGGGAATGTTTTGTAGAATCCCGTTCTTGTAGCCCCGTGCGTCTCGGTGGGAACATTATATACGTCTATAACGGTATATATCCTAACCTAAGGCAACTTAACATCTCGGATGTAGTATTTTACAACATTCCTGGCGGGTCGGCCCCTACTTCTCGGTGGGAACATTATATACGTCTATAACGTAATATAACCTAACCTAACCCATCTAGTCCTTCGCTGGTAATGTTTTACAGAATCTCGTGTCGGACCGTACCTCTCCGTGGGGACATTAGATACGTCTATAAAGTTACATATCCTAACCTAAGGCAACCCCACACCTCGGATGTAGTATTTTACAACATTACTGGCAGGTCGGCCCCTACTTCTAGGTGGGAACAATATATACGTCTATAACGTAATATAACCTAACCTAACCCATCTATCCCCTCGCTGGGAATGTTTTGTAGAATCCCGTTCGTGTAGCCCCGTACGTCTCGGTGGGAACATTATATAGGTCTATAACGTTATATATCCTAACCTAAGGCAACCTAACATCTCGAATGTAGTATTTTACAAGATTCCTGGCGGGCCGGCCCCTACTTCTAGGTGGGAACATTATATACGTCTATAACGTAATATAGCCTAACGTAACCCATCTAGCCCTTCGCTGGTAATGTTTTATAGAATCCCGGTAGTGTCGGCACGTACCTCTCCGTGGGAACGTTATATACGTCTATAACGTTATATATCCTAACCTAAGGCAACCTCACACCTCGGATGTAGTATTTTACAACATTCCTGGCAGGTCGTATCCTACTTCCAGGTGGGAACATTATATACGTCTATAACGTAATATAACCAAACCTAACACATCTAGCCCCTCGCCGGGAATGTTTTGTAGAATCACGTTCGTGTTGACACCTACGTCTCGGTGGGAACATTATATACGTCTATAACGTTATATAACCTAACCTAACACATCTAGCCCCTCGCTGGGAATGTTTTGTAGAATCACGTTCGTGTTGACACCTACGTCTCGGTGGGAAAATTATACACGTCTATAACGTAATATAACCTAACCTAACCTATCTATCCCCTCGCTGGGAATGTTTTGTAGAATCCCGTTCGTGTAGCCCCGTACGTCTCGGTGGGAACATTATATGCGTCTAAATCGTTATATATCCTAACCTAAGGCAACCTCATACATCGGATGTAGTATTTTACAACATTCCTGGCAGGTCGGACCCTACTTCTAGGTGGGAACATTATATAAGTCTATAACGTAATATAACCTAACCTAACCCATCTAGTCCTTCGCTGGTAATGTTTTACAGAATCTCGTGTCGGACCGTACCTCTCCGTGGGGACATTAGACACGTGTATAACGTTATATATCCTAACCTAATGCAACCTCACACGTCGGATGTAGTATTTTACAACATTCCTGGCAGGTCGGCCCCTACTCCTAGGTGGGAACATTATATACGTCTATAACATAATATAACCTAACCTAACCTATCTATCCCCTAGCTGGGAATATTTTGTAGAACCCCGTACTTGTAGCCCCGTACGTCTCGGTGGGAACATTATATACATCTATAACGTTATATATCCTAACCTAAGGCAACTTAACATCTCGGATGTAGCATTTTACAACATTCCTGGCGGGTCGGCCCTTACTTCTCGGTGGGAACATTATATACGTCTATAACGTAATATAACCTAACCTAACCCATCTAGCCCTTCGCTGGTAATGTTTTGAAGAATCCTGGTCGTGTCGGCCCGTACCTCTGCGTGGGAACATTATATACGTCTATAATGTTATATATCCTAACCTAAGGCAACATCACACCTCGGATGTAGTATTTTACAACATTCCTCGCGGGTCGGCCCCTACTTCTCGTTGGGAACGTTATATACGTCTATAACGTAATACAACCTAACCTAACCCATCTAGCCCCTTGCTGGTAATGTTTTACAGAATCCTGGTCGTGTCGGCCCGTACCTCAGCGTGGGAACATTATATACGTCTATAACGTTATATATCCTAACCTTAGGCAATCTAACATCTCGGATGTAGTATTTTACAACATTCCTGGCGGGCCGGCCCCTACTTCTAGGTGGGAACATTATATACGTGTATAACGTAATATAACCTAACCTAACCTATCTATCACCACGCTGGTAATGTTTTACAGAATCCCGGTCGTGTTGGCCCGTACGTCTCCGTGGGAACATTATATACGTCTATAACGTTATAATCCTAACCTAAGGCAACCTAACACCTCGGATGTAGTATTTTACAACATTCCTGGCGGATCGGCCCCAACTTCTCGGTGGGAACATTATATACGTCTATAACGTAATATAACCTAACCTAACCCATCTAGCCCTTCGCTGGTAATGTTTTACAGAATCCTGGTCGTGTCGGCCGGTACTTCTCCGTGGGAACATTATATACGTCTATAACGTTATATATCCTAACCTCAGGCAACCTCACACCTCGGATGTAGTATTTTACAACATTACTGGCAGGTCGGCCCCTACTTCTAGGTGGGAACAATATATACGTCTATAACGTAATATATCCTAACCTAACCCATCTAGCCCCACGCTGGGAATGTTTTGTAGAATCCCGTTCGTGTAGAACCGCACGTCTCGGTGGGACCATTATATACGTCTATAACGTTATATATCCTAACCTAAGGCAACATCACTCCTCGGATGTAGTATTTTACATCATTCCTCGCGGGTCGGCCCCTACTTCTCGTTGGGAACGTTATATACGTCTATAACGTAACACAATCTAACCTTACCCATCTAGCCCCTTGCTGGTAATGTTTTACAGAATCCTGGTCGTGTCGGCCCGTACCTCACCGTGGGAACATTATATACGTCTATAGCGTTATATATCCTAACCTTAGGCAATCTAACATCTCGGATGTAGTATTTTACAACATTCCTGGCGGGCCGGCCCCTACCTCTAGGTGGGAACATTATATACGTGTATAACGTAATATAACCTAACCTAACCTATCTATCACCACACTGGTAATGTTTTACAGAATCCCGGTCGTGTTGGCCCGTACGTCTCCGTGGGAACATTATATACGTCTATAACGTTATAATCCTAACCTAAGGCAACCTAACACCTCGGATGTAGTATTTTACAACATTCCTGGCGGGTGGGCCCATACTTCTCGGTGGGAACATTATATACGTCTATAACGTAATATAACCTAACGTAAGCCATCTATCCCTTCGTTGGTAATGTTTTACAGAATCCCGGCCGGTTGGGACCGCACCTCTCCGTGGGAACATTATATACGTCTATAACGTTATAATCCTAACCTAAGGCAATCTAACATCTCGGATGTAGTATTTTACAACATACCTGGCAGGTCGGCCCCTACTTCAAGGTGGGAACATTATATAAGTCTATAACATAATATAACCTAACCTAACCTATCTATCCACTCGCTGGGAATGTTTTGTAGAATCCCGTTCTTGTAGCCCCGTGCGTCTCGGTGGGAACATTATATACGTCTATAACGGTATATATCCTAACCTAAGGCAACTTAACATCTCGGATGTAGTATTTTACAACATTCCTGGCGGGTCGGCCCCTACTTCTCGGTGGGAACATTATATACGTCTATAACGTAATATAACCTAACCTAACCCATCTAGTCCTTCGCTGGTAATGTTTTACAGAATCTCGTGTCGGACCGTACCTCTCCGTGGGGACATTAGATACGTCTATAAAGTTACATATCCTAACCTAAGGCAACCCCACACCTCGGATGTAGTATTTTACAACATTACTGGCAGGTCGGCCCCTACTTCTAGGTGGGAACAATATATACGTCTATAACGTAATATAACCTAACCTAACCCATCTATCCCCTCGCTGGGAATGTTTTGTAGAATCCCGTTCGTGTAGCCCCGTACGTCTCGGTGGGAACATTATATAGGTCTATAACGTTATATATCCTAACCTAAGGCAACCTAACATCTCGAATGTAGTATTTTACAAGATTCCTGGCGGGCCGGCCCCTACTTCTAGGTGGGAACATTATATACGTCTATAACGTAATATAGCCTAACGTAACCCATCTAGCCCTTCGCTGGTAATGTTTTATAGAATCCCGGTAGTGTCGGCACGTACCTCTCCGTGGGAACGTTATATACGTCTATAAAGTTATATATCCTAACCTAAGGCAACCTCACACCTCGGATGTAGTATTTTACAACATTCCTGGCAGGTCGTATCCTACTTCCAGGTGGGAACATTATATACGTCTATAACGTAATATAACCAAACCTAACACATCTAGCCCCTCGCCGGGAATGTTTTGTAGAATCACGTTCGTGTTGACACCTACGTCTCGGTGGGAACATTATATACGTCTATAACGTTATATAACCTAACCTAACACATCTAGCCCCTCGCTGGGAATGTTTTGTAGAATCACGTTCGTGTTGACACCTACGTCTCGGTGGGAAAATTATACACGTCTATAACGTAATATAACCTAACCTAACCTATCTATCCCCTCGCTGGGAATGTTTTGTAGAATCCCGTTCGTGTAGCCCCGTACGTCTCGGTGGGAACATTATATGCGTCTAAATCGTTATATATCCTAACCTAAGGCAACCTCATACATCGGATGTAGTATTTTACAACATTCCTGGCAGGTCGGACCCTACTTCTAGGTGGGAACATTATATAAGTCTATAACGTAATATAACCTAACCTAACCCATCTAGTCCTTCGCTGGTAATGTTTTACAGAATCTCGTGTCGGACCGTACCTATCCGTGGGGACATTAGACACGTGTATAACGTTATATATCCTAACCTAATGCAACCTCACACGTCGGATGTAGTATTTTACAACATTCCTGGCAGTTCGGCCCCTACTCCTAGGTGGGAACATTATATACGTCTATAACATAATATAACCTAACCTAACCTATCTATCCCCTAGCTGGGAATATTTTGTAGAACCCCGTACTTGTAGCCCCGTACGTCTCGGTGGGAACATTATATACATCTATAACGTTATATATCCTAACCTAAGGCAACTTAACATCTCGGATGTAGCATTTTACAACATTCCTGGCGGGTCGGCCCTTACTTCTCGGTGGGAACATTATATACGTCTATAACGTAATATAACCTAACCTAACCCATCTAGCCCTTCGCTGGTAATGTTTTGAAGAATCCTGGTCGTGTCGGCCCGTACCTCAGCGTGGGAACATTATATACGTCTATAACGTTATATATCCTAACCGTAGGCAATCTAACATCTCGGATGTAGTATTTTACAACATTCCTGGCGGGCCGGCCCCTAGTTTTAGGTGGGAACATTATATACGTGTATAACGTAATATAACCTAACCAAACCTATCTATCACCACGCTGGTAATGTTTTACAGAATCCCGGTCGTGTTGGCCCGTACGTCTCCGTGGGAACATTATATACGTCTATAACATTATAATCCTAACCTAAGGCAACCTAACTCCTCGGATGTAGTATTTTACAACATTCCTGGCGGATCGGCCCCAACTTCCCGGTGGGAACATTATATACGTCTATAACGTAATATAACCTAACGTAACACATCTAGCCCTTCGCTGGTAATGTTTTACAGAATCCCGGTCGTGTCGGCCGGTACTTCTCCGTGGGAACATTATATACGTCTATAACGTTATATATCCTAACCTCAGGCAACCTCACACCTCGGATGTAGTATTTTACAACATTACTGGCAGGTCGGCCCCTACTTCTAGGTGGGAACAATATATACGTCTATAACGTAATATATCCTAACCTAACCCATCTAGCCCCACGCTGGGAATGTTTTGTAGAATCCCGTTCGTGTAGACCCGCACGTCTCGGTGGGACCATTATATACGTCTATAACGTTATATATCCTAACCTAAGGCAACATCACTCCTCGGATGTAGTATTTTACATCATTCCTCGCGGGTCGGCCCCTACTTCTCGTTGGGAACGTTATATACGTCTATAACGTAATACAATCTAACCTTACCCATCTAGCCCCTTGCTGGTAATGTTTTACAGAATCCTGGTCGTGTCGGCCCGTACCTCACCGTGGGAACATTATATACGTCTATAGCGTTATATATCCTAACCTTAGGCAATCTAACATCTCGGATGTAGTATTTTACAACATTCCTGGCGGGCCGGCCCCTACTTCTAGGTGGGAACATTATATACGTGTATAACGTAATATAACCTAACCTAACCTATCTATCACCACACTGGTAATGTTTTACAGAATCCCGGTCGTGTTGGCCCGTACGTCTCCGTGGGAACATTATATACGTCTATAACGTTATAATCCTAACCTAAGGCAACCTAACACCTCGGATGTAGTATTTTACAACATTCCTGGCGGGTGGGCCCATACTTCTCGGTGGGAACATTATATACGTCTATAACGTAATATAACCTAACGTAAGCCATCTATCCCTTCGTTGGTAATGTTTTACAGAATCCCGGCCGGTTGGGACCGCACCTCTCCGTGGGAACATTATATACGTCTATAACGTTATAATCCTAACCTAAGGCAATCTAACATCTCGGATGTAGTATTTTACATCATTACTGGTGGGTCGGCCCCTACTTCTCGGTGGGAACATTACATGCGTCTATAACGTAATATAACCTAACCTAACCAACCTAGCCCCTGGCTGGTAATGTTTTACAGAATCCCGGCCGTGTGGGACCGTACCTCTCCGTGTGAACATTATATACGTCTATAACGTTATAATCCTAACCTAAGGCAACCTAACACCTCGGATGTAGCATTTTACAATATACCTGGCGGGTCGGCCCCTCCTTCTCGGTGGGAACATTATATGTGTCTATAACGTAATATAACCTAATATAACCTACCTAGCCCCTGGCTGGTAATGTTTTACAGAATCTCGTGTCGGACCGTACCTCTCCGTGGGGACATTAGATACGTCTATAACGTTATATATCCTAACCTAAGGCAACCTCACACGTCGCATGTAGTATTTTACAACATACCTGGCAGGTCGGCCCCTACTTCAAGGTGGGAACATTATATAAGTCTATAACATAATATAACCTAACCTAACCTATCTATCCACTCGCTGGGAATGTTTTGTAGAATCCCGTTCTTGTAGCCCCGTGCGTCTCGGTGGGAACATTATATACGTCTATAACGGTATATATCCTAACTTAAGGCAACTTAACATCTCGGATGTAGTATTTTACAACATTCCTGGCGGGTCGGCCCCTACTTCTCGGTGGGAACATTATATACGTCTATAACGTAATATAACCTAACCTAACCCATCTAGTCCTTCACTGGTAATGTTTTACAGAATCTCGTGTCGGACCGTACCTCTCCGTGGGGACATTAGATACGTCTATAAAGTTACATATCCTAACCTAAGGCAACCCCACACCTCGGATGTAGTATTTTACAACATTACTGGCAGGTCGGCCCCTACTTCTAGGTGGGAACAATATATACGTCTATAACGTAATATAACCTAACCTAACCCATCTATCCCCTCGTTGGGAATGTTTTGTAGAATCCCGTTCGTGTAGCCCCGTACGTCTCGGTGGGAACATTATATAGGTCTATAACGTTATATATCCTAACCTAAGGCAACCTAACATCTCGAATGTAGTATTTTACAAGATTCCTGGCGGGCCGGCCCCTACTTCTAGGTGGGAACATTATATACGTCTATAACGTAATATAGCCTAACGTAACCCATCTAGCCCTTCGCTGGTAATGTTTTATAGAATCCCGGTAGTGTCGGCACGTACCTCTCCGTGGGAACGTTATATACGTCTATAACGTTATATATCCTAACCTAAGGCAATCTAACACCTCGGATGTAGTATTTTACAACATTCCTCGCGGGTCGGCCCCTACTTCTCGGTGGCAACATTATATACGTCTATAACGTAATATAACTTAACCTAACCCATCTAGTCCTTCGCTGGTAATGTTTTACAGAATCTCGTGTCGGACCGTACCTCTCCGTGGGGACATTAGATACGTCTATACCGTTATATATCCTAACCTAAGGCAACCTCACACCTCGGATGTAGTATTTTACATCATACCTGGCAGGTCGGCCCCTACTTCAAGGTGGGAACATTATATACGTCTGTAACGTAATATAACCTAACCTAACCCATCTAGTCTCTCGCTGGGAATGTTTTGTAGAATCCCGTTCATGTAGCCCCGTATGTCTCGTTCTGAACATTATATACGTCTATAACATTATATATCCTAACCTAAGGCAACTTAACATGTCGGATGTAGTATTTTACAACATTCCTGGCGGGTCAGCCCCTACTTCTCGGTGGGAACATTATATACGTCCATAACGTAATATAACCTAACCTAACCCATCTAGTCCTTCGCTGGTAATGTTTTACAGAATCTCGTGTCGGACCGTACCTCTCCGTGGGGACATTAGATACGTCTATAAAGTTACATATCCTAACCTAAGGCAACCCCACACCTCGGATGTAGTATTTTACAACATTACTGGCAGGTCGGCCCCTACTTCTAGGTGGGAACAATATATACGTCTATAACGTAATATAACCTAACCTAACCCATCTATCCCCTCGTTGGGAATGTTTTGTAGAATCCCGTTCGTGTAGCCCCGTACGTCTCGGTGGGAACATTATATAGGTCTATAACGTTATATATCCTAACCTAAGGCAACCTCACACCTCGGATGTAGTATTTTACAACTTTCCTGGCGGGCCGGCCCCTACGTCAAGTTGGAAACATTATATACGTCTATAACGTTATATAACCTAACCTAACCCATCTAGCCCCTCGGTGGTAATGTTCTACAGAATCCCGACCGTGTCGGACCGTACCTCCACGTGGGAACATTATATACGTCTATAACGTTATATATCCTAACTTAACCTATCTAACCCCTCGCTGGGAATGTTTTGTAGAATCCCGTTCGTGTAGCCCCGTACGTCTCGTTCTGAACATTATATACGTCTATAACGTTATATATCCTAACCTAAGGCAACTTAACATGTCGGATGTAGGATTTTACAACATTCCTGGCGGGTCAGCCCCTACTTCTCGGTGGAAACATTATATACGTCTATAACGTAATATAACCTAACCTAACCCATCTAGTCCTTCGCTGGTAATGTTTTACAGAATCTCGTGTCGGACCGTACCTCTCCGTGGGGACATTAGATACGTCTATAACTTTATATATCCTAACCTAAGGCAACCTCACAACTCGGATGTAGTGTTTTACAACATTCCTGGCGGGTCGGCCCCTACTTGTCGGTGGGAACGTTATATGCGTCTATAACGTAATATAACCTAACGTAACCCAACTAGGCCGTCGCTGATAATGTTTTACAGAATCCCGGTAGTGTCGTTCCGCACCGCTCCGTGGGAACATTATATACGTCTATAACGTAATATATCCTAACCTAAGGCAACCTCACACCTCGGATGTAGTATTTTACAACATTCCTGGCGGGTCGGCCCCTACTTCTCGGTGGGAACATTATATACGTCTATAACGTAATATAACCTAACCTAACCTATCTATCCCCTCGCTGGGAATATTTTGTAGAACCCCGTACTTGTAGCCCCGTACTTGTAGCCCCGTACGTCTCGGTGGGAACATTATATACGTCTATAACGTAATATAACCTAACCTAACCCATCTAGTCCTTCGCTGGTAATGTTTTACAGAATCTCGTGTCGGACCGTACCTCTCCGTGGGGACATTAGATACGTGTATAACGTTATATATCCTAACCTAAGGCAACCTCACACCTCGGATGTAGTATTTTACAACATTCCTGGCAGGTCGGACCCTACTTCCAGGTGGGAACATTATAAACGTCTATAACGTAATATAACCAAACCTAACACATCTAGCCCCTCGCTGGGAATGTTTTGTAGAATTACGTTCGTGTTGACACCTACGTCTCGGTGGGAACATTATATACGTCTATAACGTTATATAACCTAACCTAACACATCTAGCCCCTCGCTGGGAATGTTTTGTAGAATCACGTTCGTGTTGACACCACGTCTCGGTGGGACAATTATACACGTCTATAACGTAATATAACCTAACCTAACCTATCTATCCCCTCGCTGGGAATGTTTTGTAGAATCCCGTTCGTGTAGCCCCGTACGTCTCGGTGGGAACATTATATACGTCTAATTCGTTATATATCCTAACCTAAGGCAACCTCATACATCGGATGTAGTATTTTACAACATTCCTGGCAGGTCGGACCCTACTTCTAGGTGGGAACATTATATAAGTCTATAGCGTAATATAACCTAACCTAACCCATCTAGTCCTTCGCTGGTAATGTTTTACAGAATCTCGTGTCGGACCGTACCTCTCCGTGGGGACATTAGATACGTGTATAACGTTATATATCCTAACCTAAGGCAACCTCACACCTCGGATGTAGTATTTTACAACATTCCTGGCAGGTCGGCCCCTACTCCTAGGTAGGAACATTATATACGTCTATAACATAATATAACCTAACCTAACCTATCTATCCCCTCGCTGGGAATATTTTGTAGAACTCCGTACTTCTAGACCCGTACGTCTCGGTGGGAACATTATATACGTCTATAACGTTATATATCCTAACCTAAGGCAACCTCACACCTCGGATGTAGTATTTTACAACATTCCTGGCGGGCCGGCCCCTACGTCAAGTTGGAAACATTATATACGTCTATAACGTTATATAACCGAACCTAACCCATCTAGCCCCTCGGTGGTAATGTTCTACAGAATCCCGACCGTGTCGGACCGTACCTCCACGTGGGAACATTATATACGTCTATAACGTTATATATCCTAACTTAACCTATCTAACCCCTCGCTGGGAATGTTTTGTAGAATCCCGTTCGTGTAGCCCCGTACGTCTCGTTCTGAACATTATATACGTCTATAACGTTATATATCCTAACCTAAGGCAACTTAACATGTCGGATGTAGGATTTTACAACATTCCTGGCGGGTCAGCCCCTACTTCTCGGTGGAAACATTATATACGTCTATAACGTAATATAACCTAACCTAACCCATCTAGTCCTTCGCTGGTAATGTTTTACAGAATCTCGTGTCGGACCGTACCTCTCCGTGGGGACATTAGATACGTCTATAACTTTATATATCCTAACCTAAGGCAACCTCACAACTCGGATGTAGTGTTTTACAACATTCCTGGCGGGTCGGCCCCTACTTGTCGGTGGGAACGTTATATGCGTCTATAACGTAATATAACCTAACGTAACCCAACTAGGCCGTCGCTGATAATGTTTTACAGAATCCCGGTAGTGTCGGTCCGCACCGCTCCGTGGGAACATTATATACGTCTATAACGTAATATATCCTAACCTAAGGCAACCTCACACCTCGGATGTAGTATTTTACAACATTCCTGGCGGGTCGGCCCCTACTTCTCGGTGGGAACATTATATACGTCTATAACGTAATATAACCTAACCTAACCTATCTATCCCCTCGCTGGGAATATTTTGTAGAACCCCGTACTTGTAGCCCCGTACTTGTAGCCCCGTACGTCTCGGTGGGAACATTATATACGTCTATAACGTAATATAACCTAACCTAACCCATCTAGTCCTTCGCTGGTAATGTTTTACAGAATCTCGTGTCGGACCGTACCTCTCCGTGGGGACATTAGATACGTGTATAACGTTATATATCCTAACCTAAGGCAACCTCACACCTCGGATGTAGTATTTTACAACATTCCTGGCAGGTCGGACCCTACTTCCAGGTGGGAACATTATAAACGTCTATAACGTAATATAACCAAACCTAACACATCTAGCCCCTCGCTGGGAATGTTTTGTAGAATTACGTTCGTGTTGACACCTACGTCTCGGTGGGAACATTATATACGTCTATAACGTTATATAACCTAACCTAACACATCTAGCCCCTCGCTGGGAATGTTTTGTAGAATCACGTTCGTGTTGACACCACGTCTCGGTGGGACAATTATACACGTCTATAACGTAATATAACCTAACCTAACCTATCTATCCCCTCGCTGGGAATGTTTTGTAGAATCCCGTTCGTGTAGCCCCGTACGTCTCGGTGGGAACATTATATACGTCTAATTCGTTATATATCCTAACCTAAGGCAACCTCATACATCGGATGTAGTATTTTACAACATTCCTGGCAGGTCGGACCCTACTTCTAGGTGGGAACATTATATAAGTCTATAGCGTAATATAACCTAACCTAACCCATCTAGTCCTTCGCTGGTAATGTTTTACAGAATCTCGTGTCGGACCGTACCTCTCCGTGGGGACATTAGATACGTGTATAACGTTATATATCCTAACCTAAGGCAACCTCACACCTCGGATGTAGTATTTTACAACATTCCTGGCAGGTCGGCCCCTACTCCTAGGTAGGAACATTATATACGTCTATAACATAATATAACCTAACCTAACCTATCTATCCCCTCGCTGGGAATATTTTGTAGAACTCCGTACTTCTAGACCCGTACGTCTCGGTGGGAACATTATATACGTCTATAACGTTATATATCCTAACCTAAGGCAACCTCACACCTCGGATGTAGTATTTTACAACATTCCTGGCGGGCCGGCCCCTACGTCAAGTTGGAAACATTATATACGTCTATAACGTTATATAACCGAACCTAACCCATCTAGCCCCTCGGTGGTAATGTTCTACAGAATCCCGACCGTGTCGGACCGTACCTCCACGTGGGAACATTATATACGTCTATAACGTTATATATCCTAACTTAACCTATCTAACCCCTCGCTGGGAATGTTTTGTAGAATCCCGTTCGTGTAGCCCCGTACGTCTCGTTCTGAACATTATATACGTCTATAACGTTATATATCCTAACCTAAGGCAACTTAACATGTCGGATGTAGGATTTTACAACATTCCTGGCGGGTCAGCCCCTACTTCTCGGTGGAAACATTATATACGTCTATAACGTAATATAACCTAACCTAACCCATCTAGTCCTTCGCTGGTAATGTTTTACAGAATCTCGTGTCGGACCGTACCTCTCCGTGGGGACATTAGATACGTCTATAACTTTATATATCCTAACCTAAGGCAACCTCACAACTCGGATGTAGTGTTTTACAACATTCCTGGCGGGTCGGCCCCTACTTGTCGGTGGGAACGTTATATGCGTCTATAACGTAATATAACCTAACGTAACCCAACTAGGCCGTCGCTGATAATGTTTTACAGAATCCCGGTAGTGTCGGTCCGCACCGCTCCGTGGGAACATTATATACGTCTATAACGTAATATATCCTAACCTAAGGCAACCTCACACCTCGGATGTAGTATTTTACAACATTCCTGGCGGGTCGGCCCCTACTTCTCGGTGGGAACATTATATACGTCTATAACGTAATATAACCTAACCTAACCTATCTATCCCCTCGCTGGGAATATTTTGTAGAACCCCGTACTTGTAGCCCCGTACTTGTAGCCCCGTACGTCTCGGTGGGAACATTATATACGTCTATAACGTTATATATCCTAACATAAGGCAACTTAACATCTCGGATGTAGTATTTTACAACATTCCTGGCAGGTCGGACCCTACTTCTAGGTGGGAACATTATATAAGTCTATAACGTAATATAACCTAACCTAACCCATCTAGTCCTTCGCTGGTAATGTTTTACAGAATCTCGTGTCGGACCGTACCTCTCCGTGGGGACATTAGATACGTCTATACCGTTATATATCCTAACCTAAGGCAACCTCACACCTCGGATGTAGTATTTTACATCATACCTGGCAGGTCGGCCCCTACTCCTAGGTGGGAACATTATATACGTCTATAACATAATATAACCTAACCTAACCTATCTATCCCCTCGCTGGGAATATTTTGTAGAACCCCGTACTTGTAGCCCCGTACGTCTCGGTGGGAACATTATATACATCTATAACGTTATATATCCTAACCTAAGGCAACTTAACATGTCGGATGTAGTATTTTACAACATTCCTGGCGGGCCGGACCCTACTTCAAGTTGGAAACATTATATACGTCTATAACGTTATATAACCTAACCTAACCCATCTAGCCCCTCGCTGGTAATGTTGTACAGAATCCCGACCGTGTCGGACCGTACCTCCACGTGGGAACATTATATACGTCTATAACGTTATATATCCTAACCTAACCTATCTAATCCCTCGCTGGAAATGTTTTGTAGAATCACGTTCGTGTTGACACCTACGTCTCGGTGGGAAAATTATACACGTCTATAACGTAATATAACCTAACCTAAACTATCTATCCCCTCGCTGGGAATATTTTGTAGAATCCCGTTCGTGTAGCCCCGTACGTCTCGGTGGGAACATTATATACGTCTATAACGTTATATATCCTAACCTAAGGCAACCTCATACATCGGATGTAGTATTTTACAACATTTCTGGCAGGTCGGACCCTACTGCCAGGTGGGAACATTATATAAGTCTATAACGTAATATAACCTATCCTAACCCATCTAGTCCTTCGCTGGTAATGTTTTACAGAATCTCGTGTCGGACCGTACCTCTCGGTGGGGACATTAGATACGTCTATAACGTTATATATCCTAACCTAAGGCAACCTCACACCTCGGATGTAGTATCTTACAACATTCCTGGCAGGTCGGACCCTACTTCCAGGTGGGAACATTATATATGTCTATAACGTAATATAACCAAACCTAACACATCTAGCCCCTCGCTGGGTATGTTTTGTAGAATCACGTTCGTGT
Organism: Xylocopa violacea; assembly: GCA_963969225.1. Taxonomy (NCBI): domain Eukaryota; kingdom Metazoa; phylum Arthropoda; class Insecta; order Hymenoptera; family Apidae; genus Xylocopa; species Xylocopa violacea. The sequence goes on along the minus strand of CAXAJV010000008.1, from coordinate 13,030,378 downwards.
TGACACCTACGTCTCGGTGGGAACATTATATACGTCTATAACGTTATATAACCTAACCTAACACATCTAGCCCCTCGCTGGGAATGTTTTGTAGAATCACGTTCGTGTAGCCCCGTACGTCTCGGTGGGAACATTATATACGTCTATAACGTTATATATCCTAACCTTAGGCAACCTAACATCTCGGATGAAGTATTTTACAGCATTCCTGGCGGGTCGGCCCCTACTTCTCGGTCTGGACGTTATATATGTCTATAACGTAATATCCTATTCCATAACCTAACCTAACCTATCTATCCCCTTGCTGGGAATGTTTTGTGGAATCCCTTTCGTGTAGCCCCGTGCGTCTCGGTGGGAACATTATATACGTCTAATTCGTTATATATCCTAACCTAAGGCAACCTCATACATCGGATGTAGTATTTTACAACATTCCTGGCAGGTCGGCCCTACTTCTAAGTGCGAACATTATATACGTCTTTACCCTAATATAACCTAACCTAACCCATCTAGCCCCTCGCTGGGAATGTTTTGTAGAATACCGTTCGTGTAGCCCCGTACGTCTCGGTGGGAACATTATATACGTCTATAACGTTATATATCCTAACCTAAGGCAACCTAACATCTCGGATGTAGTATTTTACAGCATTCCTGGCGGGTCGGCCCCTGCTTCTCGGTGGGAACATTATATACGTCTATAATGTACTACAACCTAACCCAACCCATCTAGAACCTCGCTGGTAATGTTTTACAGAATCCCGGTCGTGTCGGTCCGTACCTCTCCGTGGGAACATTATATACGTCTATAATGTTATATATCCTAACCTAAGGCAACCTCACACCTCGGATGTAGTATTTTACAACATACCTGGCAGGTCGGCCCCTACTTCAAGGTGGGAATATTATATACGTCTGTAACGTAATATAACCTAACCTAACCCATCTAGTCCCTCGCTGGGAATGTTTTGTAGATTCCCGTTTGTGTAGCCCCGTACGTCTGGGTGTGAACATTATATACGTCTATAACGTTATATATCCTAACCTAAGGCAACCTAACACCTCGGATGTAGTATTTTATAACATTCCTGTCGGGTCGGCCCCTACTTCTCGGTGGGAACATTATATACGTCTATAACGTAATATAGCCTAAAGTAAACCATCTAGCCCTTCGCTGGTAATGTTTTACTGAATCCCGGTAGTGTCGGCCCGTACCTCTCCGTGGGAACGTTATATATGTCTATAACGTTATACATCCTAACCAAAGGCAACCTCACACCTCGGATGTAGTATTTTACAACATTCCTAGCGGGTCGGCCACTAATTCTCGGTGGGAACATTGTATACGTCTATAACGTAATATAACCTAACCTAACACATCTAGTCCTTCGCTGGTAATGTTTTACGGAATCTCGTGTCGGACCGTACCTCTCCGTGGGGATATTAGATATGTCTATAACGTTATATATCCTAACCTAAGGCAACTTAACATCTCGGATGTAGTATTTTACAACATTCCTGGCGGGTCGGCCCCTACTTCTCGGTGGGAACATTATATACGTCTATAACCTAATATAACCTAACCTAACCCATCTAGTCCTTCGCGGGTAATGTTTTACAGAATCTCGTGTCGGACCGTACCTCTCCGTGGGGACATTAGATACGTCTATAACTTTATATATCCTAACCTAAGGCAACCTCACACCTCGGATGTAGTATCTTACAACATTCCTGGCAGGTCGGACCCTACTTCCAGGTGGGAACATTATATATGTCTATAACGTAATATAACCAAACCTAACACATCTAGCCCCTCGCTGGGTATGTTTTGTAGAATCACGTTCGTGTTGACACCTACGTCTCGGTGGGAACATTATATACGTCTATAACGTTATATATCCTAACCTTAGGCAACCTAACATCTCGGATGAAGTATTTTACAGCATTCCTGGCGGGTCGGCCCCTACTTCTCGGTCTGGACGTTATATATGTCTATAACGTAATATCCTATTCCATAACCTAACCTAACCTATCTATCCCCTTGCTGGGAATGTTTTGTGGAATCCCTTTCGTGTAGCCCCGTGCGTCTCGGTGGGAACATTATATACGTCTAATTCGTTATATATCCTAACCTAAGGCAACCTCATACATCGGATGTAGTATTTTACAACATTCCTGGCAGGTCGGCCCTACTTCTAAGTGCGAACATTATATACGTCTTTACCCTAATATAACCTAACCTAACCCATCTAGCCCCTCGCTGGGAATGTTTTGTAGAATACCGTTCGTGTAGCCCCGTACGTCTCGGTGGGAACATTATATACGTCTATAACGTTATATATCCTAACCTAAGGCAACCTAACATCTCGGATGTAGTATTTTACAGCATTCCTGGCGGGTCGGCCCCTGCTTCTCGGTGGGAACATTATATACGTCTATAATGTACTACAACCTAACCCAACCCATCTAGAACCTCGCTGGTAATGTTTTACAGAATCCCGGTCGTGTCGGTCCGTACCTCTCCGTGGGAACATTATATACGTCTATAATGTTATATATCCTAACCTAAGGCAACCTCACACCTCGGATGTAGTATTTTACAACATACCTGGCAGGTCGGCCCCTACTTCAAGGTGGGAATATTATATACGTCTGTAACGTAATATAACCTAACCTAACCCATCTAGTCCCTCGCTGGGAATGTTTTGTAGATTCCCGTTTGTGTAGCCCCGTACGTCTGGGTGTGAACATTATATACGTCTATAACGTTATATATCCTAACCTAAGGCAACCTAACACCTCGGATGTAGTATTTTATAACATTCCTGTCGGGTCGGCCCCTACTTCTCGGTGGGAACATTATATACGTCTATAACGTAATATAGCCTAAAGTAAACCATCTAGCCCTTCGCTGGTAATGTTTTACTGAATCCCGGTAGTGTCGGCCCGTACCTCTCCGTGGGAACGTTATATATGTCTATAACGTTATACATCCTAACCAAAGGCAACCTCACACCTCGGATGTAGTATTTTACAACATTCCTAGCGGGTCGGCCACTAATTCTCGGTGGGAACATTGTATACGTCTATAACGTAATATAACCTAACCTAACACATCTAGTCCTTCGCTGGTAATGTTTTACGGAATCTCGTGTCGGACCGTACCTCTCCGTGGGGATATTAGATATGTCTATAACGTTATATATCCTAACCTAAGGCAACTTAACATCTCGGATGTAGTATTTTACAACATTCCTGGCGGGTCGGCCCCTACTTCTCGGTGGGAACATTATATACGTCTATAACCTAATATAACCTAACCTAACCCATCTAGTCCTTCGCGGGTAATGTTTTACAGAATCTCGTGTCGGACCGTACCTCTCCGTGGGGACATTAGATACGTCTATAACTTTATATATCCTAACCTAAGGCAACCTTACAACTCGGATGTAGTGTTTTACAACATTCCTGGCGGGTCGGCCCCTACTTGTCGGTGGGAACGTTATATGCGTCTATAACGTAATATAACCTAACGTAACCCAACTAGGCCGTCGCTGATAATGTTTTACAGAATCCCGGTAGTGTCGGTCCGCACCGCTCCGTGGGAACATTATATACGTCTATAACGTAATATATCCTAACCTAAGGCAACCTCACACCTCGGATGTAGTATTTTACAACATTCCTGGCGGGTCGGCCCCTACTTCTCGGTGGGAACATTATATACGTCTATAACGTAATATAACCTAACCTAACCTATCTATCCCCTCGCTGGGAATATTTTGTAGAACCCCGTACTTGTAGCCCCGTACGTCTCGGTGGGAACATTATATACGTCTATAACGTTATATATCCTAACCTAAGGCAACTTAACATCTCGGATGTAGTATTTTACAACATTCCTGGCAGGTCGGACCCTACTTCTAGGTGGGAACATTATATAAGTCTATAACGTAATATAACCTAACCTAACCCATCTAGTCCTTCGCTGGTAATGTTTTACAGAATCTCGTGTCGGACCGTACCTCTCCGTGGGGACATTAGATACGTCTATACCGTTATATATCCTAACCTAAGGCAACCTCACACCTCGGATGTAGTATTTTACATCATACCTGGCAGGTCGGCCCCTACTCCTAGGTGGGAACATTATATACGTCTATAACATAATATAACCTAACCTAACCTATCTATCCCCTCGCTGGGCATATTTTGTAGAACCCCGTACTTGTAGCCCCGTACGTCTCGGTGGGAACATTATATACATCTATAACGTTATATATCCTAACCTAAGGCAACTTAACATCTCGGATGTAGTATTTTACAACATTCCTGGCGGGCCGGACCCTACTTCAAGTTGGAAACATTATATACGTCTATAACGTTATATAACCTAACCTAACCCATCTAGCCCCTCGCTGGTAATGTTGTACAGAATCCCGACCGTGTCGGACCGTACCTCCACGTGGGAACATTATATACGTCTATAACGTTATATATCCTAACCTAACCTATCTAATCCCTCGCTGGAAATGTTTTGTAGAATCACGTTCGTGTTGACACCTACGTCTCGGTGGGAAAATTATACACGTCTATAACGTAATATAACCTAACCTAAACTATCTATCCCCTCGCTGGGAATATTTTGTAGAATCCCGTTCGTGTAGCCCCGTACGTCTCGGTGGGAACATTATATACGTCTATAACGTTATATATCCTAACCTAAGGCAACCTCATACATCGGATGTAGTATTTTACAACATTTCTGGCAGGTCGGACCCTACTGCCAGGTGGGAACATTATATAAGTCTATAACGTAATATAACCTATCCTAACCCATCTAGTCCTTCGCTGGTAATGTTTTACAGAATCTCGTGTCGGACCGTACCTCTCCGTGGGGACATTAGATACGTCTATAACGTTATATATCCTAACCTAAGGCAACCTCACACCTCGGATGTAGTATCTTACAACATTCCTGGCAGGTCGGACCCTACTTCCAGGTGGGAACATTATATATGTCTATAACGTAATATAACCAAACCTAACACATCTAGCCCCTCGCTGGGTATGTTTTGTAGAATCACGTTCGTGTTGACACCTACGTCTCGGTGGGAACATTATATACGTCTATAACGTTATATAACCTAACCTAACACATCTAGCCCCTCGCTGGGAATGTTTTGTAGAATCACGTTCGTGTAGCCCCGTACGTCTCGGTGGGAACATTATATACGTCTATAACGTTATATATCCTAACCTTAGGCAACCTAACATCTCGGATGAAGTATTTTACAGCATTCCTGGCGGGTCGGCCCCTACTTCTCGGTCTGGACGTTATATATGTCTATAACGTAATATCCTATTCCATAACCTAACCTAACCTATCTATCCCCTTGCTGGGAATGTTTTGTGGAATCCCTTTCGTGTAGCCCCGTGCGTCTCGGTGGGAACATTATATACGTCTAATTCGTTATATATCCTAACCTAAGGCAACCTCATACATCGGATGTAGTATTTTACAACATTCCTGGCAGGTCGGCCCTACTTCTAAGTGCGAACATTATATACGTCTTTACCCTAATATAACCTAACCTAACCCATCTAGCCCCTCGCTGGGAATGTTTTGTAGAATACCGTTCGTGTAGCCCCGTACGTCTCGGTGGGAACATTATATACGTCTATAACGTTATATATCCTAACCTAAGGCAACCTAACATCTCGGATGTAGTATTTTACAGCATTCCTGGCGGGTCGGCCCCTGCTTCTCGGTGGGAACATTATATACGTCTATAATGTACTACAACCTAACCCAACCCATCTAGAACCTCGCTGGTAATGTTTTACAGAATCCCGGTCGTGTCGGTCCGTACCTCTCCGTGGGAACATTATATACGTCTATAATGTTATATATCCTAACCTAAGGCAACCTCACACCTCGGATGTAGTATTTTACAACATACCTGGCAGGTCGGCCCCTACTTCAAGGTGGGAATATTATATACGTCTGTAACGTAATATAACCTAACCTAACCCATCTAGTCCCTCGCTGGGAATGTTTTGTAGATTCCCGTTTGTGTAGCCCCGTACGTCTGGGTGTGAACATTATATACGTCTATAACGTTATATATCCTAACCTAAGGCAACCTAACACCTCGGATGTAGTATTTTATAACATTCCTGTCGGGTCGGCCCCTACTTCTCGGTGGGAACATTATATACGTCTATAACGTAATATAGCCTAAAGTAAACCATCTAGCCCTTCGCTGGTAATGTTTTACTGAATCCCGGTAGTGTCGGCCCGTACCTCTCCGTGGGAACGTTATATATGTCTATAACGTTATACATCCTAACCAAAGGCAACCTCACACCTCGGATGTAGTATTTTACAACATTCCTAGCGGGTCGGCCACTAATTCTCGGTGGGAACATTGTATACGTCTATAACGTAATATAACCTAACCTAACACATCTAGTCCTTCGCTGGTAATGTTTTACGGAATCTCGTGTCGGACCGTACCTCTCCGTGGGGATATTAGATATGTCTATAACGTTATATATCCTAACCTAAGGCAACTTAACATCTCGGATGTAGTATTTTACAACATTCCTGGCGGGTCGGCCCCTACTTCTCGGTGGGAACATTATATACGTCTATAACCTAATATAACCTAACCTAACCCATCTAGTCCTTCGCGGGTAATGTTTTACAGAATCTCGTGTCGGACCGTACCTCTCCGTGGGGACATTAGATACGTCTATAACTTTATATATCCTAACCTAAGGCAACCTCACAACTCGGATGTAGTGTTTTACAACATTCCTGGCGGGTCGGCCCCTACTTGTCGGTGGGAACGTTATATGCGTCTATAACGTAATATAACCTAACGTAACCCAACTAGGCCGTCGCTGATAATGTTTTACAGAATCCCGGTAGTGTCGGTCCGCACCGCTCCGTGGGAACATTATATACGTCTATAACGTAATATATCCTAACCTAAGGCAACCTCACACCTCGGATGTAGTATTTTACAACATTCCTGGCGGGTCGGCCCCTACTTCTCGGTGGGAACATTATATACGTCTATAACGTAATATAACCTAACCTAACCTATCTATCCCCTCGCTGGGAATATTTTGTAGAACCCCGTACTTGTAGCCCCGTACGTCTCGGTGGGAACATTATATACGTCTATAACGTTATATATCCTAACCTAAGGCAACTTAACATCTCGGATGTAGTATTTTACAACATTCCTGGCAGGTCGGACCCTACTTCTAGGTGGGAACATTATATAAGTCTATAACGTAATATAACCTAACCTAACCCATCTAGTCCTTCGCTGGTAATGTTTTACAGAATCTCGTGTCGGACCGTACCTCTCCGTGGGGACATTAGATACGTCTATACCGTTATATATCCTAACCTAAGGCAACCTCACACCTCGGATGTAGTATTTTACATCATACCTGGCAGGTCGGCCCCTACTCCTAGGTGGGAACATTATATACGTCTATAACATAATATAACCTAACCTAACCTATCTATCCCCTCGCTGGGCATATTTTGTAGAACCCCGTACTTGTAGCCCCGTACGTCTCGGTGGGAACATTATATACATCTATAACGTTATATATCCTAACCTAAGGCAACTTAACATCTCGGATGTAGTATTTTACAACATTCCTGGCGGGCCGGACCCTACTTCAAGTTGGAAACATTATATACGTCTATAACGTTATATAACCTAACCTAACCCATCTAGCCCCTCGCTGGTAATGTTGTACAGAATCCCGACCGTGTCGGACCGTACCTCCACGTGGGAACATTATATACGTCTATAACGTTATATATCCTAACCTAACCTATCTAATCCCTCGCTGGAAATGTTTTGTAGAATCACGTTCGTGTTGACACCTACGTCTCGGTGGGAAAATTATACACGTCTATAACGTAATATAACCTAACCTAAACTATCTATCCCCTCGCTGGGAATATTTTGTAGAATCCCGTTCGTGTAGCCCCGTACGTCTCGGTGGGAACATTATATACGTCTATAACGTTATATATCCTAACCTAAGGCAACCTCATACATCGGATGTAGTATTTTACAACATTTCTGGCAGGTCGGACCCTACTGCCAGGTGGGAACATTATATAAGTCTATAACGTAATATAACCTATCCTAACCCATCTAGTCCTTCGCTGGTAATGTTTTACAGAATCTCGTGTCGGACCGTACCTCTCCGTGGGGACATTAGATACGTCTATAACGTTATATATCCTAACCTAAGGCAACCTCACACCTCGGATGTAGTATCTTACAACATTCCTGGCAGGTCGGACCCTACTTCCAGGTGGGAACATTATATATGTCTATAACGTAATATAACCAAACCTAACACATCTAGCCCCTCGCTGGGTATGTTTTGTAGAATCACGTTCGTGTTGACACCTACGTCTCGGTGGGAACATTATATACGTCTATAACGTTATATAACCTAACCTAACACATCTAGCCCCTCGCTGGGAATGTTTTGTAGAATCACGTTCGTGTAGCCCCGTACGTCTCGGTGGGAACATTATATACGTCTATAACGTTATATATCCTAACCTTAGGCAACCTAACATCTCGGATGAAGTATTTTACAGCATTCCTGGCGGGTCGGCCCCTACTTCTCGGTCTGGACGTTATATATGTCTATAACGTAATATCCTATTCCATAACCTAACCTAACCTATCTATCCCCTTGCTGGGAATGTTTTGTGGAATCCCTTTCGTGTAGCCCCGTGCGTCTCGGTGGGAACATTATATACGTCTAATTCGTTATATATCCTAACCTAAGGCAACCTCATACATCGGATGTAGTATTTTACAACATTCCTGGCAGGTCGGCCCTACTTCTAAGTGCGAACATTATATACGTCTTTACCCTAATATAACCTAACCTAACCCATCTAGCCCCTCGCTGGGAATGTTTTGTAGAATACCGTTCGTGTAGCCCCGTACGTCTCGGTGGGAACATTATATACGTCTATAACGTTATATATCCTAACCTAAGGCAACCTAACATCTCGGATGTAGTATTTTACAGCATTCCTGGCGGGTCGGCCCCTGCTTCTCGGTGGGAACATTATATACGTCTATAATGTACTACAACCTAACCCAACCCATCTAGAACCTCGCTGGTAATGTTTTACAGAATCCCGGTCGTGTCGGTCCGTACCTCTCCGTGGGAACATTATATACGTCTATAATGTTATATATCCTAACCTAAGGCAACCTCACACCTCGGATGTAGTATTTTACAACATACCTGGCAGGTCGGCCCCTACTTCAAGGTGGGAATATTATATACGTCTGTAACGTAATATAACCTAACCTAACCCATCTAGTCCCTCGCTGGGAATGTTTTGTAGATTCCCGTTTGTGTAGCCCCGTACGTCTGGGTGTGAACATTATATACGTCTATAACGTTATATATCCTAACCTAAGGCAACCTAACACCTCGGATGTAGTATTTTATAACATTCCTGTCGGGTCGGCCCCTACTTCTCGGTGGGAACATTATATACGTCTATAACGTAATATAGCCTAAAGTAAACCATCTAGCCCTTCGCTGGTAATGTTTTACTGAATCCCGGTAGTGTCGGCCCGTACCTCTCCGTGGGAACGTTATATATGTCTATAACGTTATACATCCTAACCAAAGGCAACCTCACACCTCGGATGTAGTATTTTACAACATTCCTAGCGGGTCGGCCACTAATTCTCGGTGGGAACATTGTATACGTCTATAACGTAATATAACCTAACCTAACACATCTAGTCCTTCGCTGGTAATGTTTTACGGAATCTCGTGTCGGACTGTACCTCTCCGTGGGGATATTAGATATGTCTATAACGTTATATATCCTAACCTAAGGCAACTTAACATCTCGGATGTAGTATTTTACAACATTCCTGGCGGGTCGGCCCCTACTTCTCGGTGGGAACATTATATACGTCTATAACCTAATATAACCTAACCTAACCCATCTAGTCCTTCGCGGGTAATGTTTTACAGAATCTCGTGTCGGACCGTACCTCTCCGTGGGGACATTAGATACGTCTATAACGTTATGTATCCTAACCTAAGGCAACCCCACACCTCGGATGTAGTATTTTACAACATTACTGGCAGGTCGGCCCCTACTTCTAGGTGGGAACAATATATACGTCTATAACGTAATATAACCTAACCTAACCCATCTAGCCCCTCGCTGGGAATGTTTTGTAGAATCCCGTTCCTGTAGCCACGTACGTCTCGGCGGTAACATTATATACATCTATAACGTAATATAACCTAACCTAACCCATCTTGCCCTTCGCTGGTAATGTTTTACAGAATCCCGGCCGTGTGGGACCGTACCTCTCCGTGGGAACATTATATACGTCTATAACGTTATAATCCTAAGCTAAGGCAATCTAACATCTCGGATGTAGTATTTTACATCATTAATGGCGGGTCGGCCCGTACTTCTCGGTGGGAACATTATATGCGTTTATAACGTAATATAACCTAACCTAACCAACCTAGCCCCTGGCTGGTAATGTTTTACAGAATCCCGGCCGTGTCGGACCGTACCTCGCCGTGGGAACATTATATACGTCCATAACGTTATATATCCTAACCTAAGACAGCCTAACATCTCGGATGTAGTATTTTACAACATTCCTGGCAGGTCGGACCCTACTTCCAGGTGGGAACATTATATACGTCTATAACGTAATATAACCTAACCTAACAAATCTATCCCCTCGCTGGGAATGTTTTGTACGTCTAATTCGTTATATATCCTAACCTAAGGCAACCTCATACATCGGATGTAGTATTTTACTACATTCCTGGCAGGTCGGACCCTACTCTAGGTGGGAACATTATATACGTCTATAACGTAATATAACCTAACCTAACACATCTAGCCCCTCGCTGGGAATGTTTTGTAGAATTCCGCTCGTGTTGACCCGTACGTCACGGTGGGAACATTATATACGTCTAGAACGTTATATATCCTAACCTAAGGCAGCGTAACATCTCGGATGTAGTATTTTGCAAAATTCCTGGCGGGTCGGCCCCTACTTCTCGGTCGGGACGTTATATACGTCTATAACGTAATATAACCTAACCTAACCTATCTATCCCCTCGCTGGGAATGTTTTGTAGAATCCCGTTCGTGTAGCCCCGTGCGTCTCGGTGGGAGCATTATGTACGTCTAATTCGTTATATATCCTAACCTAAGGCAACCTCATTCATCGAATGTAGTATTTTACAACATTCCTGGCAGGTCGGACCCTACTCTAGGTGGGAACATTATATAAGTCTATAACGTAATATAACCTAACCTAACACATCTAGCCCCTCGCTGGGAATGTTTTGTAGAATCACGTTCGTGTAGCCCCGTACGTCTCGGTGGGAACATTATGTACGTCTATAACGTTATATATCCTAACCTAAGGCAACCTAACATCTCGGATGTAGTATTTTACAACATTCCTGGCGGGTCGGCCCCTACTTCTCGGTCTGCCCGTTATATATGTCTATAACGTAATATAACCTTACCTAACCTATCTATCCCCTCGCTGGGAATGTGTTGTAGAATCCCGTTCGTGTAGCCCCGTACGTCACGTTGGGAACATTATATACGTCTATAACGTTATATACCCTAACCTAAATCAACCTCACACCACGGATGTAGTATTTTACAACATTCCTGGCGGGTCGGCCCCTACTTCTCGGTGGGAACATTATATACGTCTATAACGTAATATAACCTAAGCTAACCTGTCTATCCCCTCGCTGGGAATGTTTTGTAGAATCCCGTTCGTGTAGACCCTACGTCTCGGTCTGAACATTATATACGTCTATAACGTTATATATCCTAACCTAAGGCAACTTAACATGTCGGATGTAGTATTTTACAACATTCCTGGCGGGTCGGCCCCTACTTCTCGGTCTGGACGTTATATACGTCTATAACGTAATATAACCTAACCTAACCCATCTAGCCCCTCGCTGGGAATGTTTTGTAGAATCCTGTTCGTGTAGCCCCGTACGTCTCGGTGGGAACACTATATACGTCTATAGCGTTATATATCCTAACCTAAGGCAACCTAACATCTCGAATGTAGTATTTTACTACATTCCTGGCAGGTCGGACCCTACTCTAGGTGGGAACATTATATACGTCTATAACGTAATATAACCTAACCTAACACATCTAGCCCCTCGCTGGGAATGTTTTGTAGAATCCCGTTCATGTTGACCCGTACGTCTCGGTGGGAACATTATATACGTCTATAACGTTATATATCCTAGCATAAGGCAGCCTAACATCTCGGATGTAGTATTTTACGACATTCCTGGCGGGTCGGCCCCTACTTCTCGGTGGGCCCATTATATACGTCTATAACGTAATATAACCTAATCTAACCTATCTATCCCCTCGCTGGGAATGTTTTGTAGAATCCCGTTCGTGTAGTCCCTACGTCTCGGTCTGAACATTATATACGTCTATAACGTTATATATCCTAACCTAAGGCAACTTAACATGTCGGTTGTAGTATTTTACAACATTCCTGGCGGGTCGGCCCCTACTTCTCGGTGGGAACATTATATACGTCTATAACGTAATATAACCTAACCTAACCCATCTAGTCCCTCGCTGGTAATGTTTTACAGAATCCCGGTCGTGTCGGTCCGTACCTCTCCGTGGGAGCATTATATACGTCTATAACGTTATATATCCTAACCTAAGGCAACGTAACACCTCGGATGTAGTATTTTACAACATTCCTGGCGGGTCGGCCCCTACTTCTGGGTCTGGACGTTATATACGTCTATAACGTAATATAACCTAACCTAACCCATCTAGCCCCTCGCTGGGAATGTTTTGTAGAATCCCGTTCGTGTAGCCCCGTACGTCTCGGTGGGAACACTATATACGTCTATAACGTTATATATCCTAACCTAAGGCAACCTAACATCTCGGATGTAGTATTTCACAACATTCCTGGCGGGTCAGCCCCTACTTCTCGGTCTGGACGTTATATATGTCTATAACGTAATATAACCTAACCTAACCTATCTATCCCCTCGCTGGGAATGCTTTGTAGAATCCCGTTCGTGTAGCCCCGTACGTCTCGGTGTGAACATTATATACGTCTGTAACGTTATATATCCTAACCTTAGGCAACCTAACATCTCGGATGAAGTATTTTACAACATTCCTGGCGGGACGGCCCCTACTTCTCGGTCTGGACGTTATATATGTCTATAACGTAATATAACCTAACCTAACCTATCTATCCCCTCGCTGGGAATGTTTTGTAGAATCCCGTTCGTGTAGCCCCGTGCGTCTCGGTGGGAACATTATATACGTCTATAGCGTTATATATCCTAACCTAAGGCAACCTAACATCTCGAATGTAGTATTTTACAACATTGCTGGCGGGTCGGCCCCTACTTCTCGGTGGGAACATTATATACGTCTATAACGTAATATAACCTAACCTAACCCATCTAGCCCCTCGCTGGGAATGTTTTGTAGAATCCCGTTCGTGTAGCCCCGTGCGTTTCGGTGGGAACATTATATACGTCTATAACGTTATATATCCTAACCTAAGGCAACCTAACATCTCGGATGTAGTATTTTACAACATTCCTGGCGGGTCGGCCCCTACTTCTTGGTCTGCACGTTATATATGTCTATAACGTAACCTAACCTAACCTAACCTATCTATCCCCTCGCTGGGAATGTTTTGTAGAATCCCGTTCGTGTAGCCCCGTACGTCTCGGTGGGAACATTATATACGTCTATATCGTTATATATCCTAACCTAAGGCAACCTAACATCTCGGATGAAGTATTTTACAACATTCCTGGCGTGTCGGCCCCTACTTCTCGGTCTGGACGTTATATATGTCTATAACGTAATGTAGCCTAACCTAACCTATCTATCCCCTCGCTGGGAATGTTTTGTAGAATCCCGTTCGTTTAGCCCCGTACGTCTCGGTGGGAACATTATATACGTCTATATCGTTATATATCCTAACCTAAGGCAACCTCACACCTCGGATGTAGTATTTTACAACATTCCTGGCGGCTCGGCACCTACTTGTCGGTGGGAACATTATATACGTCTATAACGTAATATAACCTAACATAACCTATCTATCCCCTCGCTGGGAATGTTTTGTAGAATCCCGTTCGTGTAGCCCCGTACGTCTCGGTGGGAACATTATATACGTCTAATTCGTTATATATCCTAACCTAAGGCAACCTCATACATCGGATGTAGTATTTTACAACATTCCTGGCAGGTCGGACCCTACTTCTAGGTGGGAACATTATATAAGTCTATAACGTAATATAACCTAACCTAACACATCTAGCCCCTCGCTGGGAATGTTTTGTAGAATCCCGTTTGTGTTGACCCGTACGTCTCAGTGGGAACATTATATACGTCTAGAACGTTATATATCCTAACCTAAGGCAACTTATCATCTCGGATGTAGTATTTCACAACATTCCTTGCAAGTCGGCCCCTACTTCTCGATCTGGACGTTATATACGTCTATAACGTAATATAACCTAACCTAACCTATCTATCCCCTCGCTGGGAATGTTTTGTAGAATCCCGTTCGTGTAGCCCCGTACGTCTCGGTGGGAACATTATATACGTCTATAACGTTATATATCCTAACCTAAGGCAACCTAACATCTCGGATGTAGTATTTTACAACATTCCTGGCGTGTCGGCCCCTACTTCTCGGTCGGAACGTTATAAACGTCTATAACGTAATATAGCCTAAAGTAAACCATCTAGCCCTTCGCTGGTAATGTTTTACTGAATCCCGGTAGTGTCGGCCCGTACCTCTCCGTGGGAACGTTATATATGTCTATAACGTTATACATCCTAACCAAAGGCAACCTCACACCTCGGATGTAGTATTTTACAACATTCCTAGCGGGTCGGCCACTAATTCTCGGTGGGAACATTGTATACGTCTATAACGTAATATAACCTAACCTAACACATCTAGTCCTTCGCTGGTAATGTTTTACGGAATCTCGTGTCGGACCGTACCTCTCCGTGGGGATATTAGATATGTCTATAACGTTATATATCCTAACCTAAGGCAACTTAACATCTCGGATGTAGTATTTTACAACATTCCTGGCGGGTCGGCCCCTACTTCTCGGTGGGAAAATTATATACGTCTATAACCTAATATAACCTAACCTAACACATCTATCCCCTCGCTGGGAATGTTTTGTACGTCTAATTCGTTATATATCCTAACCTAAGGCAACCTCATACATCGGATGTAGTATTTTACTACATTCCTGGCAGGTCGGACCCTACTCTAGGTGGGAACATTATATACGTCTATAACGTAATATAACCTAACCTAACACATCTAGCCCCTCGCTGGGAATGTTTTGTAGAATTCCGCTCGTGTTGACCCGTACGTCACGGTGGGAACATTATATACGTCTAGAACGTTATATATCCTAACCTAAGGCAGCGTAACCTCTCGGATGTAGTATTTTGCAAAATTCCTGGCGGGTCGGCCCCTACTTCTCGGTCGGGACGTTATATACGTCTATAACGTAATATAACCTAACCTAACCTATCTATCCCCTCGCTGGGAATGTTTTGTAGAATCCCGTTCGTGTAGCCCCGTGCGTCTCGGTGGGAGCATTATGTACGTCTAATTCGTTATATATCCTAACCTAAGGCAACCTCATTCATCGAATGTAGTATTTTACAACATTCCTGGCAGGTCGGACCCTACTCTAGGTGGGAACATTATATAAGTCTATAACGTAATATAACCTAACCTAACACATCTAGCCCCTCGCTGGGAATGTTTTGTAGAATCACGTTCGTGTAGCCCCGTACGTCTCGGTGGGAACATTATGTACGTCTATAACGTTATATATCCTAACCTAAGGCAACCTAACATCTCGGATGTAGTATTTTACAACATTCCTGGCGGGTCGGCCCCTACTTCTCGGTCTGCCCGTTATATATGTCTATAACGTAATATAACCTTACCTAACCTATCTATCCCCTCGCTGGGAATGTGTTGTAGAATCCCGTTCGTGTAGCCCCGTACGTCACGTTGGGAACATTATATACGTCTATAACGTTATATATCCTAACCTAAATCAACCTCACACCACGGATGTAGTATTTTACAACATTCCTGGCGGGTCGGCCCCTACTTCTCGGTGGGAACATTATATACGTCTATAACGTAATATAACCTAAGCTAACCTGTCTATCCCCTCGCTGGGAATGTTTTGTAGAGTCCCGTTCGTGTAGACCCTACGTCTCGGTCTGAACATTATATACGTCTATAACGTTATATATCCTTACCTAAGGCAACTTAACATGTCGGATGTAGTATTTTACAACATTCCTGGCGGGTCGGCCCCTACTTCTCGGTCTGGACGTTATATACGTCTATAACGTAATATAACCTAACCTAACCCATCTAGCCCCTCGCTGGGAATGTTTTGTAGAATCCTGTTCGTGTAGCCCCGTACGTCTCGGTGGGAACACTATATACGTCTATAGCGTTATATATCCTAACCTAAGGCAACCTAACATCTCGAATGTAGTATTTTACAACATTCCTGGCGGGTCGGCCCCTACTTCTCGGTGGGAACATTATATACGTCTATAACGTAATATAACCTAACCTAACACATCTAGCTCCTCGCTGGGAATGTTTTGTAGAATCCCGTTCATGTTGACCCGTACGTCTCGGTGGGAACATTATATACGTCTATAACGTTATATATCCTAGCATAAGGCAGCCTAACATCTCGGATGTAGTATTTTACGACATTCCTGGCGGGTCGGCCCCTACTTCTCGGTGGGCCCATTATATACGTCTATAACGTAATATAACCTAATCTAACCTATCTATCCCCTCGCTGGGAATGTTTTGTAGAATCCCGTTCGTGTAGTCCCTACGTCTCGGTCTGAACATTATATACGTCTATAACGTTATATATCCTAACCTAAGGCAACTTAACATGTCGGTTGTAGTATTTTACAACATTCCTGGCGGGTCGGCCCCTACTTCTCGGTGGGAACATTATATACGTCTATAACGTAATATAACCTAACCTAACCCATCTAGTCCCTCGCTGGTAATGTTTTACAGAATCCCGGTCGTGTCGGTCCGTACCTCTCCGTGGGAGCATTATATACGTCTATAACGTTATATATCCTAACCTAAGGCAACGTAACACCTCGGATGTAGTATTTTACAACATTCCTGGCGGGTCGGCCCCTACTTCTGGGTCTGGACGTTATATACGTCTATAACGTAATATAACCTAACCTAACCCATCTAGCCCCTCGCTGGGAATGTTTTGTAGAATCCCGTTCGTGTAGCCCCGTACGTCTCGGTGGGAACACTATATACGTCTATAACGTTATATATCCTAACCTAAGGCAACCTAACCTCTCGGATGTAGTATTTCACAACATTCCTGGCGGGTCAGCCCCTACTTCTCGGTCTGGACGTTATATATGTCTATAACGTAATATAACCTAACCTAACCTATCTATCCCCTCGCTGGGAATGCTTTGTAGAATCCCGTTCGTGTAGCCCCGTACGTCTCGGTGTGAACATTATATACGTCTGTAACGTTATATATCCTAACCTTAGGCAACGTAACATCTCGGATGAAGTATTTTACAACATTCCTGGCGGGACGGCCCCTACTTCTCGGTCTGGACGTTATATATGTCTATAACGTAATATAACCTAACCTAACCTATCTATCCCCTCGCTGGGAATGTTTTGTAGAATCCCGTTCGTGTAGCCCCGTGCGTCTCGGTGGGAACATTATATACGTCTATAGCGTTATATATCCTAACCTAAGGCAACCTAACATCTCGAATGTAGTATTTTACAACATTGCTGGTGGGTCGGCCCCTACTTCTCGGTGGGAACATTATATACGTCTATAACGTAATATAACCTAACCTAACCCATCTAGCCCCTCGCTGGGAATGTTTTGTAGAATCCCGTTCGTGTAGCCCCGTGCGTTTCGGTGGGAACATTATATACGTCTATAACGTTATATATCCTAACCTAAGGCAACCTAACATCTCGGATGTAGTATTTTACAACATTCCTGGCGGGTCGGCCCCTACTTCTTGGTCTGCACGTTATATATGTCTATAACGTAACCTAACCTAACCTAACCTATCTATCCCCTCGCTGGGAATGTTTTGTAGAATCCCGTTCGTGTAGCCCCGTACGTCTCGGTGGGAACATTATATACGTCTATATCGTTATATATCCTAACCTAAGGCAACCTAACATCTCGGATGAAGTATTTTACAACATTCCTGGCGTGTCGGCCCCTACTTCTCGGTCTGGACGTTATATATGTCTATAACGTAATGTAGCCTAACCTAACCTATCTATCCCCTCGCTGGGAATGTTTTGTAGAATCCCGTTCGTGTAGCCCCGTACGTCTCGGTGGGAACATTATATACGTCTATATCGTTATATATCCTAACCTAAGGCAACCTCACACCTCGGATGTAGTATTTTACAACATTCCTGGCGGCTCGGCACCTACTTGTCGGTGGGAACATTATATACGTCTATAACGTAATATAACCTAACATAACCTATCTATCCCCTCGCTGGGAATGTTTTGTAGAATCCCGTTCGTGTAGCCCCGTACGTCTCGGTGGGAACATTATATACGTCTAATTCGTTATATATCCTAACCTAAGGCAACCTCATACATCGGATGTAGTATTTTACAACATTCCTGGCAGGTCGGACCCTACTTCTAGGTGGGAACATTATATAAGTCTATAACGTAATATAACCTAACCTAACCTATCTATCCCCTCGCTGGGAATGTTTTGTAGAATCCCGTTCGTGTAGCCCCGTACGTCTCGGTGGGAACATTATATACGTCTAATTCGTTATATATCCTAACCTAAGGCAACCTCATACATCGGATGTAGTATTTTACAACATTCCTGGCGTGTCGGCCCCTACTTCTCGGTCGGAACGTTATAAACGTCTATAACGTAATATAACCTAACCTAACCTATCTATCCCCTCGCTGAGAATGTTTTGTAGAATCCCGTTCGTGTAGCCCCGTACGTCTCGGTGGGAACATTATGTACGTCTATAACGTTATATATCGTAACCTAAGGCAACCTAACATCTCGGATGTAGTATTTTACAACATTCCTGGCGGGTCGGCACCTACTTCTCGGTCTGCACGTTATATATGTCTATAACGTAATATAACCTAACCTAACCTATCTATCCCCTCGCTGGGAATGTTTTGTACGTCTAATTCGTTATATATCCTAACCTAAGGCAACCTCATACATCGGATGTAGTATTTTACTACATTCCTGGCAGGTCGGACCCTACTCTAGGTGGGAACATTATATACGTCTATAACGTAATATAACCTAACCTAACACATCTAGCCCCTCGCTGGGAATGTTTTGTAGAATTCCGCTCGTGTTGACCCGTACGTCTCGGTGGGAACATTATATACGTCTAGAACGTTATATATCCTAACCTAAGGCAGCGTAACATCTCGGATGTAGTATTTTGCAACATTCCTGGCGGGTCGGCCCCTACTTCTCGGTCGGGACGTTATATACGTCTATAACGTAATATAACCTAACCTAACCTATCTATCCCCTCGCTGGGAATGTTTTGTAGAATCCCGTTCGTGTAGCCCCGTGCGTCTCGGTGGGAACATTATATACGTCTATAAAGTTATATATCCTAACCTAAGGCAACCTAACACCTCGGATGTAGTATTTTACAACGTTCCTGGCGGGTTGGCCCCTACTTCTCGGTCTGCACGTTATATATGTCTATAACGTAATATAACCTAACCTAACCTATCTATCCCCTCGCTGGGAATGTTTAGTAGAATCCCGTTTGTGTAGCCCCGTACGTCTCGGTGGGAACATTATATACGTCTATAACGTAATATATCCTAACCTAAGGCAACCTCACACCTCGGATGTAGTATTTTACAACATTCCTGGCAGGTCGGACCCTACTTCTAGGTGGGAACATTATATAAGTCTATAACGTAATATAACCTAACCTAACCCATCTAGGCCCTCGCTAATTATGTTTTACAGAATCCCGGTCGTGTCGGTCCGTACCGCTCCGTGGGAACATTATATACGTCTATAACGTTATATATCCTAACCTAAGGCAGCCTAACATCCCGGATGTAGTATTTTACATCATTCCTGGCGGGTCGGCCCCTACTTCTCGGTCTGGACGTTATATATGTCTATAACGTAATATAACCTAACCTAACCTATCTATCCCCTCGCTGCGAATGTTTTGTTGAATCCCGTTCGTGTAGCCCCGTACGTCTCGGTGGGAACATTATATGCGTCTATAACGTTATATATCCTAACCTAAGGCAGCCTAACATCCCGGATGTAGTATTTTATAACATTCCTGGCGGGTCGGCCCCTACTTCCCGGTGGGAACATTATATACGTCTATAATGTAATATAACCTAACCTAACCCATCTATCTCCTCGCTGGGAATGTTTTGTAGAATCCCGTTCGTGTAGCCCCGTACGTCTCGGTGGGAACATTATATTCGGCTATAAAGTTATATATCCTAACCTAAGGCAGCCTAACATCTCGAATGTAGTATTTTACAACATTCCTGGCGGGTCGGCGCTTACTTCTCGGTGGGAACATTATATACGTCTATAACGTTATATATCCTAACCTAAGGCAACCTCACACCACGGATGTAGGATTTTACAACATTCCTGGCCGGTCGGCCCCTACTTCTCGGTGGGAACATTATATACGTCTATAACGTAATATAACCTAAGCTAACCTGTCTATACCTTCGCTGGGAATGTTTTGTAGAATCCCGTTCGTGTAGACCCTACGTCTCGGTCTGAACATTATATACGTCTATAACGTTATATATCCTAACCTAAGGCAACTTAACATGTCGGATGTAGTATTTTACAACATTCCTGGCGGGTCGGCCCCTACTTCTCGGTCTGGACGTTATATACGTCTATAACGTAATATAACCTAACCTAACCCATCTAGCCCCTCGCTGGGAATGTTTTGTAGAATCCTGTCCGTGTAGCCCCGTACGTCTCGGTGGGAACACTATATACGTCTATAGCGTTATATATCCTAACCTAAGTCAACCTAACATCTCGAATGTAGTATTTTACAACATTGCTGGCGGGTCGGCCCCTACTTCTCGGTGGGAACATTATATACGTCTATAATGTAATATAACCTAACCTAACCCATCTAGAACCTCGCTGATAATGTTTTACAGAATCCCGGTCGTGTCGGTCCGTACCTCTCCGTGGGAACATTATATACGTCTATAACGTTATATATCCTAACATAAGGCAGCCTAACATCTCGGATGTAGTATTTTACAACATTCCTGGCGGGTCGGCCCCTACTTCTCGGTGGGAACATTATATACGTCTATAACGTAATATAACCTAACCTAACACATCTAGCTCCTCGCTGGGAATGTTTTGTAGAATCCCGCTCATGTTGACCCGTACGTCTCGGTGGGAACATTATATACGTCTATAACGTTATATATCCTAGCATAAGGCAGCCTAACATCTCGGATGTAGTATTTTACAACATTCCTGGCGGGTCGGCCCCTACTTCTCGGTTTGAACATTATATACGTCTATAACGTAATATAACCTAACCTAACCTATCTATCCCCTCGCTGCGAATGTTTTGTAGAATCACGTTCGTGTAGCCCCGTACGTCTCGGTGGGAACATTATATACGTCTATAACGTTATATATCCTAACCTATGGCAGCCTAACATCCCGGATGTAGTATTTTATAACATTCCTGGCGGGTCGGCCCCTACTTCTCGGTGGGAACATTATATACGTCTATAACGTAATATAACCTAACCTAACACATCTAGCTCCTCGCTGGGAATGTTTTGTAGAATCCCGTTCATGTTGACCCGTACGTCTCGGTGGGAACATTATATACGTCTATAACGTTATATATCCTAGCATAAGGCAGCCTAACATCTCGGATGTAGTATTTTACAACATTCCTGGCGGGTCGGCCCCTACTTCTCGGTGGGAACATTATATACGTCTATAATGTAATATAACCTAACCTAACCCATCTATCTCCTCGCTGGGAATGTTTTGTAGAATCCCGTTCGTGTAGCCCCGTACGTCTCGGTGGGAACATTATATACGTCTATAACGTAATATAACCTAACCTAACACATCTATCCCCTAGCTGGGAATGTTTTGTACGTCTAATTCGTTATATATCCTAACCTAAGGCAACCTCATACATCGGATGTAGTATTTTACTACATTCCTGGCAGGTCGGACCCTACTCTAGGTGGGAACATTATATACGTCTATAACGTAATATAGCCTAACCTAACACATCTAGCCCCTCGCTGGGAATGTTTTGTAGAATTCCGCTCGTGTTGACCCGTACGTCACGGTGGGAACATTATATACGTCTAGAACGTTATATATCCTAACCTAAGGCAGCGTAACATCTCGGATGTAGTATTTTGCAAAATTCCTGGCGGGTCGGCCCCTACTTCTCGGTCGGGACGTTATATACGTCTATAACGTAATATAACCTAACCTAACCTATCTATCCCCTCGCTGGGAATGTTTTGTAGAATCCCGTTCGTGTAGCCCCGTACGTCTCGGTGGGAACACTATATACGTCTATAACGTTATATATCCTAACCTAAGGCAACCTAACATCTCGGATGTAGTATTTCACAACATTCCTGGCGGGTCAGCCCCTACTTCTCGGTCTGGACGTTATATATGTCTATAACGTAATATAACCTAACCTAACCTATCTATCCCCTCGCTGGGAATGCTTTGTAGAATCCCGTTCGTGTAGCCCCGTACGTCTCGGTGTGAACATTATATACGTCTATAACGTTATATATCCTAACCTTAGGCAACCTAACATCTCGGATGAAGTATTTTACAACATTCCTGGCGGGTCGGCCCCTACTTCTCGGTCTGGACGTTATATATGTCTATAACGTAATATAACCTAACCTAACCTATCTATCCCCTCGCTGGGAATGTTTTGTAGAATCCCGTTCGTGTAGCCCCGTGCGTCTCGGTGGGAACATTATATACGTCTATAGCGTTATATATCCTAACCTAAGGCAACCTAACATCTCGAATGTAGTATTTTACAACATTGCTGGCGGGTCGGCCCCTACTTCTCGGTGGGAACATTATATACTTCTATAACGTAATATAACCTAACCTAACCCATCTAGCACCTCGCTGGGAATGTTTTGTAGAATCCCGTTCGTGTAGCCCCGTACGTCTCGGTGGGAACACTATTTACGTCTATAGCGTTATATATCCTAACCTAAGGCAACCTAACATCTCGGATGTAGTATTTTACAACATTCCTGGCGGGTCAGCCCCTACTTCTCGGTCTGGACGTTATATATGTCTATAACGTAATATAACCTAACCTAACCTATCTATCCCCTCGCTGGGAATGCTTTGTAGAATCCCGTTCGTGTAGCCCCGTACGTCTCGGTGTGAACATTATATACGTCTATAACGTTATATATCCTAACCTTAGGCAACCTAACATCTCGGATGAAGTGTTTTACAACATTCCTGGCGGGTCGGCCCCTACTTCTCGGTCTGGACGTTATATATGTCTATAACGTAATATAACCTAACCTAACCTATCTATCCCCTCGCTGGGAATGTTTTGTAGAATCCCGTTCGTGTAGCCCCGTGCGTCTCGGTGGGAACATTATATACGTCTATAACGTTATATATCCTAACCTAAGGCAACCTAACATCTCGGATGTAGTATTTTACAACATTCCTGGCGGGTCGGCCCCTACTTCTTGGTCTGCACGTTATATATGTCTATAACGTAACATAACCTAACCTAACCTATCTATCCCCTCGCTGGGAATGTTTTGTAGAATCCCGTTCGTGTAGCCCCGTACGTCTCGGTGGGAACATTATATACGTCTATATCGTTATATATCCTAACCTAAGGCAACCTAACATCTCGGATGAAGTATTTTACAACATTCCTGGCGTGTCGGCCCCTACTTCTCGGTCTGGACGTTATATATGTCTATAACGTAATATAGCCTAACCTAACCTATCTATCCCCTCGCTGGGAATGTTTTGTAGAATCCCGTTCGTGTAGCCCCGTACGTCTCGGTGGGAACATTATATACGTCTATATCGTTATATATCCTAACCTAAGGCAACCTCACACCTCGGATGTAGTATTTTACAACATTCCTGGCGGCTCGGCACCTACTTGTCGGTGGGAACATTATATACGTCTATAACGTAATATAACCTAACATAACCTATCTATCCCCTCGCTGGGAATGTTTTGTAGAATCCCGTTCGTGTAGCCCCGTACGTCACGTGGGGAACATTATATACGTCTATAACGTTATATATCCTATCCTAAGGCAACCTCACACCACGGATGTAGTATTTTACAACATTCCTGGCGGGTCGGCCCCTACTTCTCGGTGGGAACATTATATACGTCTATAACGTAATATAACCTAACCTAACCCATCTAGTCCTTCGCTGGTAATGTTTTACAGAATCTCGTGTCGGACCGTACCTCTCCGTGGGGACATTAGATACGTGTATAACGTTATATATCCTAACCTAAGGCAACCTCATACATCGGATGTAGTATTTTACAACATTCCTGGCAGGTCGGACCCTACTTCTAGGTGGGAACATTATATAAGTCTATAACGTAATATAACCTAACCTAACACATCTAGCCCCTCGTTGGGAATGTTTTGTAGAATCCCGTTCGTGTAGCCCCGTACGTCTCGGTGGGAACACTATATACGTCTATAGCGTTATATATCCTAACCTAAGGCAACCTAACATCTCGGATGTAGTATTTTACAACATTCCTGGCGGGTCGGCCCCTACTTCTCGGTGTGGAAGTTATATATGTCTATAACGTAATATAACCTAACCTAACCTATCTATCCCCTCGCTGGGAATGTTTTGTAAAATGCCGTTCGTGTAGCCCCGTACGTCTCGGTGGGAACATTATATATGTCTATAACGTCATATATCCTAACATAAGGCAGCCTAACATCTCGGATGTAGTATTTTACAACATTCCTGGCAGGTCGGACCCTACTTCCAGGTGGGAACATTATATACGTCTATAACGTAATATAACCTAACCTAACACATCTATCACCTCGCTGGGAATGTTTTGTAGAATCCCGTTCGTGTAGCCCCGTACGTCTCGGTGGGAACATTACGTACGTCTATAACGTTATATATCCAAACCTAAGGCAACCTAACATCTCGGATGTAGTATTTTACAACATTCCTGGCGGGTCGGCCCCTACTTCTCGGTCTGCACGTTATATATGTCTATAACGTAATATAACCTAACCTAACCTATCTATCCCCTCGCTGGGTATGTTTTGTAGAATCCCGTTCGTGTAGCCCCGTACGTCACGTTGGGAACATTATATACGTCTATAACGTTATATATCCTAACCTAAGGCAACCTCACACCACGGATGTAGTATTTTACAACATTCCTGGCGGGTCGGCCCCTACTTCTCGGTGGGAACATTATATACGTCTATAACGTAATATAACCTAACCTAACCCATCTAGTCCTTCGCTGGTAATGTTTGACAGAATCTCGTGTCGGACCGTACCTCTCCGTGGGGACATTAGATACGTGTATAACGTTATATATCCTAACCTAAGGCAACCTCATACATCGGATGTAGTATTTTCCAACATTCCTGGCGGGTCGGCCCCTACTTCTCGGTCGGGACGTTATATACGTCTATAACGTAATTGAACCTAACCTAACCTATCTGTCCCCTCGCTGGGAATGTTTTGTAGAATCCCGTTTGTGTAGCACTGTACGTCTCGGTGGGAACATTATATACGTCTAATTCGTTATATATCCTAACCTAAGGCAACCTCATACATCGGATGTAGTATTTTACAACATTCCTGGCAGGTCGGACCCTACTTCTAGGTGGGAACATTATATAAGGCTATAACGTAATATAACATAACCTAACCAATCTAGGCCCTCGCTAATAATGTTTTACAGAATCCCGGTCGTGTCGGTCCGTACCGCTCCGTGGGAACATTATATACGTCTATAACGTTATATATCCTAACCTAAGGCAGCCTAACATCCCGGATGTGGTATTTTACAACATTCCTGGCGGGTCGGCCCCTACTTCCCGGTGGGAACATTATATACGTCTATAATGTAATATAACCTAACCTAACCCATCTATCTCCTCGCTGGGAATGTTTTGTAGAATCCCGTTCGTGTAGCCCCGTACGTCTCGGTGGGAACATTATATTCGGCTATAAAGTTATATATCCTAACCTAAGGCAGCCTAACATCTCGAATGTAGTATTTTACAACATTCCTGGCGGGTCGGCGCTTACTTCTCGGTGGGAACATTATATACGTCTATAACGTTATATATCCTAACCTAAGGCAACCTCACACCACGGATGTAGGATTTTACAACATTCCTGGCCGGTCGGCCCCTACTTCTCGGTGGGAACATTATATACGTCTATAACGTAATATAACCTAAGCTAACCTGTCTATACCTTCGCTGGGAATGTTTTGTAGAATCCCGTTCGTGTAGACCCTACGTCTCGGTCTGAACATTATATACGTCTATAACGTTATATATCCTAACCTAAGGCAACTTAACATGTCGGATGTAGTATTTTACAACATTCCTGGCGGGTCGGCCCCTACTTCTCGGTCTGGACGTTATATACGTCTATAACGTAATATAACCTAACCTAACCCATCTAGCCCCTCGCTGGGAATGTTTTGTAGAATCCTGTCCGTGTAGCCCCGTACGTCTCGGTGGGAACACTATATACGTCTATAGCGTTATATATCCTAACCTAAGTCAACCTAACATCTCGAATGTAGTATTTTACAACATTGCTGGCGGGTCGGCCCCTACTTCTCGGTGGGAACATTATATACGTCTATAATGTAATATAACCTAACCTAACCCATCTAGAACCTCGCTGATAATGTTTTACAGAATCCCGGTCGTGTCGGTCCGTACCTCTCCGTGGGAACATTATATACGTCTATAACGTTATATATCCTAACATAAGGCAGCCTAACATCTCGGATGTAGTATTTTACAACATTCCTGGCGGGTCGGCCCCTACTTCTCGGTGGGAACATTATATACGTCTATAACGTAATATAACCTAACCTAACACATCTAGCTCCTCGCTGGGAATGTTTTGTAGAATCCCGCTCATGTTGACCCGTACGTCTCGGTGGGAACATTATATACGTCTATAACGTTATATATCCTAGCATAAGGCAGCCTAACATCTCGGATGTAGTATTTTACAACATTCCTGGCGGGTCGGCCCCTACTTCTCGGTTTGAACATTATATACGTCTATAACGTAATATAACCTAACCTAACCTATCTATCCCCTCGCTGCGAATGTTTTGTAGAATCACGTTCGTGTAGCCCCGTACGTCTCGGTGGGAACATTATATACGTCTATAACGTTATATATCCTAACCTATGGCAGCCTAACATCCCGGATGTAGTATTTTATAACATTCCTGGCGGGTCGGCCCCTACTTCTCGGTGGGAACATTATATACGTCTATAACGTAATATAACCTAACCTAACACATCTAGCTCCTCGCTGGGAATGTTTTGTAGAATCCCGTTCATGTTGACCCGTACGTCTCGGTGGGAACATTATATACGTCTATAACGTTATATATCCTAGCATAAGGCAGCCTAACATCTCGGATGTAGTATTTTACAACATTCCTGGCGGGTCGGCCCCTACTTCTCGGTGGGAACATTATATACGTCTATAATGTAATATAACCTAACCTAACCCATCTATCTCCTCGCTGGGAATGTTTTGTAGAATCCCGTTCGTGTAGCCCCGTACGTCTCGGTGGGAACATTATATACGTCTATAACGTAATATAACCTAACCTAACACATCTATCCCCTAGCTGGGAATGTTTTGTACGTCTAATTCGTTATATATCCTAACCTAAGGCAACCTCATACATCGGATGTAGTATTTTACTACATTCCTGGCAGGTCGGACCCTACTCTAGGTGGGAACATTATATACGTCTATAACGTAATATAGCCTAACCTAACACATCTAGCCCCTCGCTGGGAATGTTTTGTAGAATTCCGCTCGTGTTGACCCGTACGTCACGGTGGGAACATTATATACGTCTAGAACGTTATATATCCTAACCTAAGGCAGCGTAACATCTCGGATGTAGTATTTTGCAAAATTCCTGGCGGGTCGGCCCCTACTTCTCGGTCGGGACGTTATATACGTCTATAACGTAATATAACCTAACCTAACCTATCTATCCCCTCGCTGGGAATGTTTTGTAGAATCCCGTTCGTGTAGCCCCGTACGTCTCGGTGGGAACACTATATACGTCTATAACGTTATATATCCTAACCTAAGGCAACCTAACATCTCGGATGTAGTATTTCACAACATTCCTGGCGGGTCAGCCCCTACTTCTCGGTCTGGACGTTATATATGTCTATAACGTAATATAACCTAACCTAACCTATCTATCCCCTCGCTGGGAATGCTTTGTAGAATCCCGTTCGTGTAGCCCCGTACGTCTCGGTGTGAACATTATATACGTCTATAACGTTATATATCCTAACCTTAGGCAACCTAACATCTCGGATGAAGTATTTTACAACATTCCTGGCGGGTCGGCCCCTACTTCTCGGTCTGGACGTTATATATGTCTATAACGTAATATAACCTAACCTAACCTATCTATCCCCTCGCTGGGAATGTTTTGTAGAATCCCGTTCGTGTAGCCCCGTGCGTCTCGGTGGGAACATTATATACGTCTATAGCGTTATATATCCTAACCTAAGGCAACCTAACATCTCGAATGTAGTATTTTACAACATTGCTGGCGGGTCGGCCCCTACTTCTCGGTGGGAACATTATATACTTCTATAACGTAATATAACCTAACCTAACCCATCTAGCACCTCGCTGGGAATGTTTTGTAGAATCCCGTTCGTGTAGCCCCGTACGTCTCGGTGGGAACACTATTTACGTCTATAGCGTTATATATCCTAACCTAAGGCAACCTAACATCTCGGATGTAGTATTTTACAACATTCCTGGCGGGTCAGCCCCTACTTCTCGGTCTGGACGTTATATATGTCTATAACGTAATATAACCTAACCTAACCTATCTATCCCCTCGCTGGGAATGCTTTGTAGAATCCCGTTCGTGTAGCCCCGTACGTCTCGGTGTGAACATTATATACGTCTATAACGTTATATATCCTAACCTTAGGCAACCTAACATCTCGGATGAAGTGTTTTACAACATTCCTGGCGGGTCGGCCCCTACTTCTCGGTCTGGACGTTATATATGTCTATAACGTAATATAACCTAACCTAACCTATCTATCCCCTCGCTGGGAATGTTTTGTAGAATCCCGTTCGTGTAGCCCCGTGCGTCTCGGTGGGAACATTATATACGTCTATAACGTTATATATCCTAACCTAAGGCAACCTAACATCTCGGATGTAGTATTTTACAACATTCCTGGCGGGTCGGCCCCTACTTCTTGGTCTGCACGTTATATATGTCTATAACGTAACATAACCTAACCTAACCTATCTATCCCCTCGCTGGGAATGTTTTGTAGAATCCCGTTCGTGTAGCCCCGTACGTCTCGGTGGGAACATTATATACGTCTATATCGTTATATATCCTAACCTAAGGCAACCTAACATCTCGGATGAAGTATTTTACAACATTCCTGGCGTGTCGGCCCCTACTTCTCGGTCTGGACGTTATATATGTCTATAACGTAATATAGCCTAACCTAACCTATCTATCCCCTCGCTGGGAATGTTTTGTAGAATCCCGTTCGTGTAGCCCCGTACGTCTCGGTGGGAACATTATATACGTCTATATCGTTATATATCCTAACCTAAGGCAACCTCACACCTCGGATGTAGTATTTTACAACATTCCTGGCGGCTCGGCACCTACTTGTCGGTGGGAACATTATATACGTCTATAACGTAATATAACCTAACATAACCTATCTATCCCCTCGCTGGGAATGTTTTGTAGAATCCCGTTCGTGTAGCCCCGTACGTCACGTGGGGAACATTATATACGTCTATAACGTTATATATCCTATCCTAAGGCAACCTCACACCACGGATGTAGTATTTTACAACATTCCTGGCGGGTCGGCCCCTGCTTCTCGGTGGGAACATTATATACGTCTATAACGTAATATAACCTAACCTAACCCATCTAGTCCTTCGCTGGTAATGTTTTACAGAATCTCGTGTCGGACCGTACCTCTCCGTGGGGACATTAGATACGTGTATAACGTTATATATCCTAACCTAAGGCAACCTCATACATCGGATGTAGTATTTTACAACATTCCTGGCAGGTCGGACCCTACTTCTAGGTGGGAACATTATATAAGTCTATAACGTAATATAACCTAACCTAACACATCTAGCCCCTCGTTGGGAATGTTTTGTAGAATCCCGTTCGTGTAGCCCCGTACGTCTCGGTGGGAACACTATATACGTCTATAGCGTTATATATCCTAACCTAAGGCAACCTAACATCTCGGATGTAGTATTTTACAACATTCCTGGCGGGTCGGCCCCTACTTCTCGGTGTGGAAGTTATATATGTCTATAACGTAATATAACCTAACCTAACCTATCTATCCCCTCGCTGGGAATGTTTTGTAAAATGCCGTTCGTGTAGCCCCGTACGTCTCGGTGGGAACATTATATATGTCTATAACGTCATATATCCTAACATAAGGCAGCCTAACATCTCGGATGTAGTATTTTACAACATTCCTGGCAGGTCGGACCCTACTTCCAGGTGGGAACATTATATACGTCTATAACGTAATATAACCTAACCTAACACATCTATCACCTCGCTGGGAATGTTTTGTAGAATCCCGTTCGTGTAGCCCCGTACGTCTCGGTGGGAACATTACGTACGTCTATAACGTTATATATCCTAACCTAAGGCAACCTAACATCTCGGATGTAGTATTTTACAACATTCCTGGCGGGTCGGCCCCTACTTCTCGGTCTGCACGTTATATATGTCTATAACGTAATATAACCTAACCTAACCTATCTATCCCCTCGCTGGGTATGTTTTGTAGAATCCCGTTCGTGTAGCCCCGTACGTCACGTTGGGAACATTATATACGTCTATAACGTTATATATCCTAACCTAAGGCAACCTCACACCACGGATGTAGTATTTTACAACATTCCTGGCGGGTCGGCCCCTACTTCTCGGTGGGAACATTATATACGTCTATAACGTAATATAACCTAACCTAACCCATCTAGTCCTTCGCTGGTAATGTTTGACAGAATCTCGTGTCGGACCGTACCTCTCCGTGGGGACATTAGATACGTGTATAACGTTATATATCCTAACCTAAGGCAACCTCATACATCGGATGTAGTATTTTCCAACATTCCTGGCGGGTCGGCCCCTACTTCTCGGTCGGGACGTTATATACGTCTATAACGTAATTGAACCTAACCTAACCTATCTGTCCCCTCGCTGGGAATGTTTTGTAGAATCCCGTTTGTGTAGCACTGTACGTCTCGGTGGGAACATTATATACGTCTAATTCGTTATATATCCTAACCTAAGGCAACCTCATACATCGGATGTAGTATTTTACAACATTCCTGGCAGGTCGGACCCTACTTCTAGGTGGGAACATTATATAAGGCTATAACGTAATATAACATAACCTAACCAATCTAGGCCCTCGCTAATAATGTTTTACAGAATCCCGGTCGTGTCGGTCCGTACCGCTCCGTGGGAACATTATATACGTCTATAACGTTATATATCCTAACCTAAGGCAGCCTAACATCCCGGATGTGGTATTTTACAACATTCCTGGCGGGTCGGCCCCTGCTTCTCGGTGGGAACATTATATACGTCTATAATGTAATATAACCTAACCTAACCCATCTATCTCCTCGCTGGGAATGTTTTGTAGAATCCCGTTCGTGTAGCACCGTACGTCTCGGTGGGAACATTATATACGGCTATAAAGTTATATATCCTAACCTAAGGCAGCCTAACATCTCGGATGTAGTATTTTACAACATTCCTGGCAGGTCGGACCCTACTTCCAGGTGGGAACATTATATACGTCTATAACGTAATATAACCTAACCTAACACATCTATCCCCTCGCTGGGAATGTTTTGTAGAATCCCGTTCGTGTAGCCCCGTACGTCTCGGTGGGAACATTATATACGTCTATCACGTTATATATCCTAACCTAAGGCAACCTAACATCTCGAATGTAGTATTTTACAACATTCCTGGCGGCTCGGCACCTACTTATCGGTGGGAACATTATATACGTCTATAACGTAATATAACCTAACCTAACCTATCTATCCCCTCGCTGGGAATGTTTTGTAGAATCCCGTTCGTGTAGCCCCGTACGTCTCGGTGGGAACGTTATATACGTCTAATTCGTTATATATCCTAACCTAAGGCAACCTCATACATCGGATGTAGTATTTTACAACATTCCTGGCAGGTCGGACCCTACTTCTAGGTGGGAACATTATATAAGTCTATAACGTAATATAACATAACCTAACCAATCTAGGCCCTCGCTAATAATGTTTTACAGAATCCCTGTCGTGTCGGTCCGTACCGCTCCGTGGGAACATTATATACGTCTATAACGTTATATATCCTAACCTAAGGCAGCCTAACATCCCGGATGTAGTATTTTACAACATTCCTGGCGGGTCGGCCCCTACTTCTCGGTGGGAACATTGTATACGTCTATAATGTAATATAACCTAACCTAACCCATCTATCTCCTCGCTGGGAATGTTTTGTAGAATCCCGTTCGTGTAGCACCGTACGTCTTGATGGGAACATTATATACGGCTATAAAGTTATATATCCTAACCTAAGGCAGCCTAACATCTCGGATGTAGTATTTTACAATATTCCTGACAGGTCGGACCCTACTTCCAGGTGGGAACATTATATACGTCTATAACGTAATATAACCTAACCTAACCTATCTATCCCCTCGCTGGGAATGCTTTGTAGAATCCCGTTCGTGTAGCCCCGTACGTCTCGGTGTGAACATTATATACGTCTATAACGTTATATATCCTAACCTTAGGCAACCTAACATCTCGGATGAAGTGTTTTACAACATTCCTGGCGGGTCGGCCCCTACTTCTCGGTCTGGACGTTATATATGTCTATAACGTAATATAACCTAACCTAACCTATCTATCCCCTCGCTGGGAATGTTTTGTAGAATCCCGTTCGTGTAGCCCCGTGCGTCTCGGTGGGAACATTATATACGTCTATAACGTTATATATCCTAACCTAAGGCAACCTAACATCTCGGATGTAGTATTTTACAACATTCCTGGCGGGTCGGCCCCTACTTCTTGGTCTGCACGTTATATATGTCTATAACGTAACATAACCTAACCTAACCTATCTATCCCCTCGCTGGGAATGTTTTGTATAATCCCGTTGGTGTAGCCCCGTACGTCTCGGTGGGAACATTATATACGTCTATATCGTTATATATCCTAACCTAAGGCAACCTAACATCTCGGATGAAGTATTTTACAACATTCCTGGCGTGTCGGCCCCTACTTCTCGGTCTGGACGTTATATATGTCTATAACGTAATATAGCCTAACCTAACCTATCTATCCCCTCGCTGGGAATGTTTTGTAGAATCCCGTTCGTGTAGCCCCGTACGTCTCGGTGGGAACATTATATACGTCTATATCGTTATATATCCTAACCTAAGGCAACCTCACACCTCGGATGTAGTATTTTACAACATTCCTGGCGGCTCGGCACCTACTTGTCGGTGGGAACATTATATACGTCTATAACGTAATATAACCTAACATAACCTATCTATCCCCTCGCTGGGAATGTTTTGTAGAATCCCGTTCGTGTAGCCCCGTACGTCTCGGTGGGAACATTATATACGTCTAATTCGTTATATATCCTAACCTAAGGCAACCTCATACATCGGATGTAGTATTTTACAACATTCCTGGCAGGTCGGACCCTACTTCTAGGTGGGAACATTATATAAGTCTATAACGTAATATAACCTAACCTAACACATCTAGCCCCTCGCTGGGAATGTTTTGTAGAATCCCGTTTGTGTTGACCCGTACGTCTCGGTGGGAACATTATATACGTCTAGAACGTTATATATCCTAACCTAAGGCAGCCTAACATCTCGGATGTAGTATTTTACAACATTCCTGGCGGGTCGGCCCCTACTTCTCGGTCTGCACGTTATATATGTCTATAACGTAATATAACCTAACCTAACCTATCTATCCCCTCGCTGGGAATGTTTTGTAGAATCCCGTTCGTGTAGCCCCGTACGTCACGTGGGGAACATTATATACGTCTATAACGTTATATATCCTATCCTAAGGCAACCTCACACCACGGATGTAGTATTTTACAACATTCCTGGCGGGTCGGCCCCTACTTCTCGGTGGGAACATTATATACGTCTATAACGTAATATAACCTAACCTAACCCATCTAGTCCTTCGCTGGTAATGTTTTACAGAATCTCGTGTCGGACCGTACCTCTCCGTGGGGACATTAGATACGTGTATAACGTTATATATCCTAACCTAAGGCAACCTCATACATCGGATGTAGTATTTTACAACATTCCTGGCAGGTCGGACCCTACTTCTAGGTGGGAACATTATATAAGTCTATAACGTAATATAACCTAACCTAACACATCTAGCCCCTCGTTGGGAATGTTTTGTAGAATCCCGTTCGTGTAGCCCCGTACGTCTCGGTGGGAACACTATATACGTCTATAGCGTTATATATCCTAACCTAAGGCAACCTAACATCTCGGATGTAGTATTTTACAACATTCCTGGCGGGTCGGCCCCTACTTCTCGGTGTGGAAGTTATATATGTCTATAACGTAATATAACCTAACCTAACCTATCTATCCCCTCGCTGGGAATGTTTTGTAAAATGCCGTTCGTGTAGCCCCGTACGTCTCGGTGGGAACATTATATATGTCTATAACGTCATATATCCTAACATAAGGCAGCCTAACATCTCGGATGTAGTATTTTACAACATTCCTGGCAGGTCGGACCCTACTTCCAGGTGGGAACATTATATACGTCTATAACGTAATATAACCTAACCTAACACATCTATCACCTCGCTGGGAATGTTTTGTAGAATCCCGTTCGTGTAGCCCCGTACGTCTCGGTGGGAACATTACGTACGTCTATAACGTTATATATCCTAACCTAAGGCAACCTAACATCTCGGATGTAGTATTTTACAACATTCCTGGCGGGTCGGCCCCTACTTCTCGGTCTGCACGTTATATATGTCTATAACGTAATATAACCTAACCTAACCTATCTATCCCCTCGCTGGGTATGTTTTGTAGAATCCCGTTCGTGTAGCCCCGTACGTCACGTTGGGAACATTATATACGTCTATAACGTTATATATCCTAACCTAAGGCAACCTCACACCACGGATGTAGTATTTTACAACATTCCTGGCGGGTCGGCCCCTACTTCTCGGTGGGAACATTATATACGTCTATAACGTAATATAACCTAACCTAACCCATCTAGTCCTTCGCTGGTAATGTTTGACAGAATCTCGTGTCGGACCGTACCTCTCCGTGGGGACATTAGATACGTGTATAACGTTATATATCCTAACCTAAGGCAACCTCATACATCGGATGTAGTATTTTCCAACATTCCTGGCGGGTCGGCCCCTACTTCTCGGTCGGGACGTTATATACGTCTATAACGTAATTGAACCTAACCTAACCTATCTGTCCCCTCGCTGGGAATGTTTTGTAGAATCCCGTTCGTGTAGCACTGTACGTCTCGGTGGGAACATTATATACGTCTAATTCGTTATATATCCTAACCTAAGGCAACCTCATACATCGGATGTAGTATTTTACAACATTCCTGGCAGGTCGGACCCTACTTCTAGGTGGGAACATTATATAAGGCTATAACGTAATATAACATAACCTAACCAATCTAGGCCCTCGCTAATAATGTTTTACAGAATCCCGGTCGTGTCGGTCCGTACCGCTCCGTGGGAACATTATATACGTCTATAACGTTATATATCCTAACCTAAGGCAGCCTAACATCCCGGATGTGGTATTTTACAACATTCCTGGCGGGTCGGCCCCTGCTTCTCGGTGGGAACATTATATACGTCTATAATGTAATATAACCTAACCTAACCCATCTATCTCCTCGCTGGGAATGTTTTGTAGAATCCCGTTCGTGTAGCACCGTACGTCTCGGTGGGAACATTATATACGGCTATAAAGTTATATATCCTAACCTAAGGCAGCCTAACATCTCGGATGTAGTATTTTACAACATTCCTGGCAGGTCGGACCCTACTTCCAGGTGGGAACATTATATACGTCTATAACGTAATATAACCTAACCTAACACATCTATCCCCTCGCTGGGAATGTTTTGTAGAATCCCGTTCGTGTAGCTCCGTACGTCTCGGTGGGAACATTATATACGTCTATCACGTTATATATCCTAACCTAAGGCAACCTAACATCTCGAATGTAGTATTTTACAACATTCCTGGCGGCTCGGCACCTACTTATCGGTGGGAACATTATATACGTCTATAACGTAATATAACCTAACCTAACCTATCTATCCCCTCGCTGGGAATGTTTTGTAGAATCCCGTTCGTGTAGCCCCGTACGTCTCGGTGGGAACATTATATACGTCTAATTCGTTATATATCCTAACCTAAGGCAACCTCATACATCGGATGTAGTATTTTACAACATTCCTGGCAGGTCGGACCCTACTTCTAGGTGGGAACATTATATAAGTCTATAACGTAATATAACATAACCTAACCAATCTAGGCCCTCGCTAATAATGTTTTACAGAATCCCTGTCGTGTCGGTCCGTACCGCTCCGTGGGAACATTATATACGTCTATAACGTTATATATCCTAACCTAAGGCAGCCTAACATCTCGGATGTAGTATTTTACAACATTCCTGACAGGTCGGACCCTACTTCCAGGTGGGAACATTATATACGTCTATAACGTAATATAACCTAACCTAACACATCTATCCCCTCGCTGGGAATGTTTTGTAGAATCCCGTTCGTGTAGCCCCGTACGTCTCGGTGGGAACAGTATATACGTCTATCACGTTATATATCCTAACCTAAGGCAGCCTAACATCTCGGATGTAGTATTTTACAACATTCCTGGCGGGTCGGCCCCTACTTCTCGGTGGGAACATTATATACGTCTATAATGTAATATAACCTAACCTAACCCATCTAGAACCTCGCTGATAATGTTTTACAGAATCCCGGTCGTGTCGGTCCGTACCTCTCCGTGGGTACATTATATACGTCTATAACGTTATATATCCTAACATAAGGCAGCCTAACATCTGGGATGTAGTATTTTACAACTTTCCTGGCTGGTCGGCCCCTACTTCTCGGTGGGAACATTATATACGTCTATAACGTAATATAACCTAACCTAACACATCTAGCCCCTCGCTGGGAATGTTTTGTAGAATCACGTTCGTGTTGACACCTACGTCTCGGTGGGAACCTTATATACGTCTAGAACGTTATATATCCTAACCTAAGGCAGCCTAACATCCCGGATGTAGTATTTTACAACATTCCTGGCGGGTCGGCCCCTGCTTCTCGGTGGGAACATTATATACGTCTATAACATAATATAAGCTAACCTAACCCATCTAGGCCCTCGCTAATAATGTTTTACAGAATCCCGGTCGTGTCGGACCGTACCGCTCCGTGGGAACATTATATACGTCTATAACGTTATATATCCTAACCTAAGGCAGCCTAACATCCCGGATGTAGTATTTTACAACATTCCTGGCGGGTCGGCCCCTACTTCTTGGTGTTAACATTATATACGTCTATAATGTAATATAACCTAACCTAACCCATCTATCTCCTCGCTGGGAATGTTTTGTAGAATCCCGTTCGCGTAGCCCCGTACGTTTCGGTGGGAACATTATATACCGCTATAAAGTTATATATCCTAACCTAAGGCAGCCTAACATCTCGGATGTAGTATTTTACAACATTCCTGGCGGGTCGGCCCCTACTTCTCGGTGGGAACATTATATACGTCTATAATGTAATATAACCTAACCTAACCCATCTAGAACCTCGCTGATAATGTTTTACAGAATCCCGGTCGTGTCGGTCCGTACCTCTCCGTGGGTACATTATATACGTCTATAACGTTATATATCCTAACATAAGGCAGCCTAACATCTGGGATGTAGTATTTTACAACTTTCCTGGCTGGTCGGCCCCTACTTCTCGGTGGGAACATTATATACGTCTATAACGTAATATAACCTAACCTAACACATCTAGCCCCTCGCTGGGAATGTTTTGTAGAATCACGTTCGTGTAGCCCCGTACGTCTCGATGGGAACATTATATACGTCTATAACGTTATATATCCTAACCTTAGGCAACCTAACATCTCGGATGAAGTATTTTACAACATTCCTGGCGGGTCGGCCCCTACCTCTCGGTCTGGACGTTATATATGTCTATAACGTAATATAAACTAACCTAACCTATCTATCCCCTCGCTGGGAATGTTTTGTAGAATCCCGTTCGTGTAGCCCCGTACGTCTCGGTGGGAACATTATATACGGCTATAAAGTTATATATCCTAACCTAAGGCAACCTCACACCTCGGATGTAGTATTTTACAACATTCCTGGCAGGTCGGACCCTACTTCCAGGTGGGAACATTATATACGTCTATAACGTAATATAACCTATCCTAACACATCTAGCCCCTCGCTGGGAATGTTTTGTAGAATCACGTTCGTGTAGCCCCGTACGTCTCGGTGGGAACATTATATACGTCTATAACGTTATATATCCTAACCTTAGGCAACCTAACATCTCGGATGAAGTATTTCACAACATTCCTGGCGGGTCGGCCCCTACCTCTCGGTCTGGACGTTATATATGTCTATAACGTAATATAAACTAACCTAACCTATCTATCCCCTCGCTGGGAATGTTTTGTAGAATCCCGTTCGTGTAGCCCCGTACGTCTCGGTGGGAACATTATATACGTCTATAACATTATATATCCTAACCTAAGGCAACTTAACACCTCGGATGTAGTATTTTACAAGATTCCTGGCGGGTCGGCCCCTACTTCTCGGTCTGGACGTTATATATGTCTATAACGTAATATAACCTAACCTAACCTATCTATCCCCTCGCTGGGAATGTTTTGTAGAATCCCGTTCGTGTAGCCCCGTACGTCTCGGTGGGAACATTATATACGTCTATAACGTTATATATCCTAACCTAAGGCAACCTAACATCTCGGATGTTGTATTTTACAACATTCCTGGCGTGTCGGCCCCTACTTCTCGGTCGGAACGTTATATACGTCTATAACGTAATATAACCTAACCTAACCCATCTAGCCCCTCGCTGGGAATGTTTTGTAGAATCCCGTTAGTGTAGCCCCGTACGTCTCGGCGGGAACATTATATACGTCTATAACGTTATATATCCTAACCTCAGGCAACCTAACATCTCGGATGTAGTATTATACAACATTCCTGGCGGGTCGCCCCTACTTCTCGGTGGGAACATTATATACGTCTATAATGTAATATAACCTAACCTAACCCATCTAGAACGTCGCTGATAATGTTTTACAGAATCCCGGTCGTGTCGGTCCGTACCTCTCCGTGGGTACATTATATACGTCTATAACGTTATATATCCTAACATAAGGCAGCCTAACATCCCGGATGTAGTATTTTACAACATTCCTGGCGGGTCGGCCCCTGCTTCTCGGTGGGAACATTATATACGTCTATAACATAATAGAAGCTAACCTAACCCATCTAGGCCCTCGCTAATAATGTTTTACAGAATCCCGGTCGTGTCGGACCGTACCGCTCCGTGGGAACATTATATACGTCTATAACGTTATATATCCTAACCTCAGGCAACCTAACATCTCGGATGAAGTATTTTACAACATTCCTGGCGGGTCGGCCCCTACCTCTCGGTCTGGACGTTATATATGTCTATAACGTAATATAAACTAACCTAACCTATCTATCCCCTCGCTGGGAATGCTTTGTACAATCCCGTTCGTGTAGCCCCGTACGTCTCGGTGGGAACATTATATACGTCTATAACGTTATATATCCTAACCTAAGGCAACTTAACACCTCGGATGTAGTATTTTACAAGATTCCTGGCGGGTCGGCCCCTACTTCTCGGTCTGGACGTTATATATGTCTATAACGAAATATAACCTAACCTAACCTATCTATCCCCTCGCTGGGAATGTTTTGTAGAATCCCGTTCGTGTAGCCCCGTACGTCTCGGTGGGAACATTATATACGTCTATAACGTTATATATCCTAACCTAAGGCAACCTAACATCTCGGATGTTGTATTTTACAACATTCCTGGCGTGTCGGCCTCTACTTCTCGGTCGGAACGTTATATACGTCTATAACGTAATATAACCTATCCTAACCCATCTAGCCCCTCGCGGGGAATGTTTTGTAGAATCCCGTTCGTGTAGCCCCGTACGTCTCGGTGGGAACATTATATACGGCTATAAAGTTATATATCCTAACCTAAGGCAACCTCACACCTCGGATGTAGTATTTTACAACATTCCTGGCGTGTCGGCCCCTACCTCTCGGTCTGGACGTTATATATGTCTATAACGTAATATAAACTAACCTAACCTATCTATCCCCTCGCTGGGAATGTTTTGTAGAATCCCGTTCGTGTAGCCCCGTACGTCTCGGTGGGAACATTATATACGTCTATAACGTTATATATCCTAACCTTAGGCAACCTAACATCTCGGATGAAGTATTTTACAACATTCCTGGCGGGTCGGCCCCTACCTCTCGGTCTGGACGGTATATATGT
This sequence comes from Xylocopa violacea, assembly GCA_963969225.1. NCBI lineage: Eukaryota > Metazoa > Arthropoda > Insecta > Hymenoptera > Apidae > Xylocopa > Xylocopa violacea. Next base: position 12,989,082 of record CAXAJV010000008.1, on the reverse strand, counting down.
CTATAACGTAATATAAACTAACCTAACCTATCTATCCCCTCGCTGGGAATGTTTTGTAGAATCCCGTTCGTGTAGCCCCGTACGTCTCGGTGGGAACATTATATACGGCTATAAAGTTATATATCCTAACCTAAGGCAACCTCACACCTCGGATGTAGTATTTTACAACATTCCTGGCAGGTCGGACCCTACTTCCAGGTGGGAACATTATATACGTCTATAGCGTAATATAACCTAACCTAACACATCTAGCCCCTCGCTGGGAATGTTTTGTAGAATCACGTTCGTGTTGACACCTACGACTCGGTGGCAACATTATATACGTCTAGAACGTTATATATCCTAACCTAAGGCAGCCTAACATCTCGGATGTAGTATTTTACTACATTCCTGGCGGGTTGGCCCCTACTTCTCGGTCGGGTCGTTATATACGTCTATAACGTAATATAAGCTAACCTAACCTATCTATCCCCTCGCTGGGAATGTTTTGTAGAATCCCGTTCGTGTAGCCCCGTACGTCTCGGCGGGAACATTATATACGTCTATAACGTTATATATCCTAACCTCAGGCAACCTAACATCTCGGATGTAGTATTTTACAACATTCCTGGCGGGTCGCCCCTACTTCTCGGTGGGAACATTATATACGTCTATAATGTAATATAACCTAACCTAACCCATCTAGAACCTCGCTGATAATGTTTTACAGAATCCCGGTCGTGTCGGTCCGTACCTCTCCGTGGGTACATTATATACGTCTATAACGTTATATATCCTAACATAAGGCAGCCTAACATCCCGGATGTAGTATTTTACAACATTCCTGGCGGGTCGGCCCCTGCTTCTCGGTGGGAACATTATATACGTCTATAACATAATAGAAGCTAACCTAACCCATCTAGGCCCTCGCTAATAATGTTTTACAGAATCCCGGTCGTGTCGGACCGTACCGCTCCGTGGGAACATTATATACGTCTATAACGTTATATATCCTAACCTAAGGCAGCCTAACATCCCGGATGTAGTATTTTACAACATTCCTGGCGGGTCGGCCCCTACCGCTCGGTCTGGAAGTTATATATGTCTATAACGTAATATAAACTAACCTAACCTATCTATCCCCTCGCTGGGAATGTTTTGTAGAATCCCGTTCGTGTAGCCCCGTACGTCTCGGTGGGAACATTATATACGTCTATAACGTTATATATCCTAACCTAAGGCAACTTAACACCTCGGATGTAGTATTTTACAAGATTCCTGGCGGGTCGGCCCCTACTTCTGGGTCTGGACGTTATATATGTCTATAACGTAATATAACCTAACCTAACCTATCTATCCCCTCGCTGGGAATGTTTTGTAGAATCCCGTTCGTGTAGCCCCGTACGTCTCGGTGGGAACATTATATACGTCTATAACGTTATATATCCTAACCTAAGGCAACCTAACATCTCGGATGTTGTATTTTACAACATTCCTGGCGTGTCGGCCCCTACATCTCGGTCGGAACGTTATATACGTCTATAACGTAATATAACCTAACCTAACCCATCTAGCCCCTCGCTGGGAATGTTTTGTAGAATCCCGTTAGTGTAGCCCCGTACGTCTCGGCGGGAACATTATATACGTCTATAACGTTATATATCCTAACCTCAGGCAACCTAACATCTCGGATGTAGTATTATACAACATTCCTGGCGGGTCGCCCCTACTTCTCGGTGGGAACATTATATACGTCTATAATGTAATATAACCTAACCTAACCCATCTAGAACGTCGCTGATAATGTTTTACAGAATCCCGGTCGTGTCGGTCCGTACCTCTCCGTGGGTACATTATATACGTCTATAACGTTATATATCCTAACATAAGGCAGCCTAACATCCCGGATGTAGTATTTTACAACATTCCTGGCGGGTCGGCCCCTGCTTCTCGGTGGGAACATTATATACGTCTATAACATAATAGAAGCTAACCTAACCCATCTAGGCCCTCGCTAATAATGTTTTACAGAATCCCGGTCGTGTCGGACCGTACCGCTCCGTGGGAACATTATATACGTCTATAACGTTATATATCCTAACCTCAGGCAACCTAACATCTCGGATGAAGTATTTTACAACATTCCTGGCGGGTCGGCCCCTACCTCTCGGTCTGGACGTTATATATGTCTATAACGTAATATAAACTAACCTAACCTATCTATCCCCTCGCTGGGAATGCTTTGTACAATCCCGTTCGTGTAGCCCCGTACGTCTCGGTGGGAACATTATATACGTCTATAACGTTATATATCCTAACCTAAGGCAACTTAACACCTCGGATGTAGTATTTTACAAGATTCCTGGCGGGTCGGCCCCTACTTCTCGGTCTGGACGTTATATATGTCTATAACGTAATATAACCTAACCTAACCTATCTATCCCCTCGCTGGGAATGTTTTGTAGAATCCCGTTCGTGTAGCCCCGTACGTCTCGGTGGGAACATTATATACGGCTATAAAGTTATATATCCTAACCTAAGGCAACCTCACACCTCGGATGTAGTATTTTACAACATTCCTGGCAGGTCGGACCCTACTTCCAGGTGGGAACATTATATACGTCTATAGCGTAATATAACCTAACCTAACACATCTAGCCCCTCGCTGGGAATGTTTTGTAGAATCACGTTCGTGTTGACACCTACGACTCGGTGGCAACATTATATACGTCTAGAACGTTATATATCCTAACCTAAGGCAGCCTAACATCTCGGATGTAGTATTTTACTACATTCCTGGCGGGTTGGCCCCTACTTCTCGGTCGGGTCGTTATATACGTCTATAACGTAATATAAGCTAACCTAACCTATCTATCCCCTCGCTGGGAATGTTTTGTAGAATCCCGTTCGTGTAGCCCCGTACGTCTCGGCGGGAACATTATATACGTCTATAACGTTATATATCCTAACCTCAGGCAACCTAACATCTCGGATGTAGTATTTTACAACATTCCTGGCGGGTCGCCCCTACTTCTCGGTGGGAACATTATATACGTCTATAATGTAATATAACCTAACCTAACCCATCTAGAACCTCGCTGATAATGTTTTACAGAATCCCGGTCGTGTCGGTCCGTACCTCTCCGTGGGTACATTATATACGTCTATAACGTTATATATCCTAACATAAGGCAGCCTAACATCCCGGATGTAGTATTTTACAACATTCCTGGCGGGTCGGCCCCTGCTTCTCGGTGGGAACATTATATACGTCTATAACATAATAGAAGCTAACCTAACCCATCTAGGCCCTCGCTAATAATGTTTTACAGAATCCCGGTCGTGTCGGACCGTACCGCTCCGTGGGAACATTATATACGTCTATAACGTTATATATCCTAACCTAAGGCAGCCTAACATCCCGGATGTAGTATTTTACAACATTCCTGGCGGGTCGGCCCCTACCGCTCGGTCTGGACGTTATATATGTCTATAACGTAATATAAACTAACCTAACCTATCTATCCCCTCGCTGGGAATGTTTTGTAGAATCCCGTTCGTGTAGCCCCGTACGTCTCGGTGGGAACATTATATACGTCTATAACGTTATATATCCTAACCTAAGGCAACTTAACACCTCGGATGTAGTATTTTACAAGATTCCTGGCGGGTCGGCCCCTACTTCTCGGTCTGGACGTTATATATGTCTATAACGTAATATAACCTAACCTAACCTATCTATCCCCTCGCTGGGAATGTTTTGTAGAATCCCGTTCGTGTAGCCCCGTACGTCTCGGTGGGAACATTATATACGGCTATAAAGTTATATATCCTAACCTAAGGCAACCTCACACCTCGGATGTAGTATTTTACAACATTCCTGGCAGGTCGGACCCTACTTCCAGGTGGGAACATTATATACGTCTATAGCGTAATATAACCTAACCTAACACATCTAGCCCCTCGCTGGGAATGTTTTGTAGAATCACGTTCGTGTTGACACCTACGACTCGGTGGCAACATTATATACGTCTAGAACGTTATATATCCTAACCTAAGGCAGCCTAACATCTCGGATGTAGTATTTTACTACATTCCTGGCGGGTTGGCCCCTACTTCTCGGTCGGGTCGTTATATACGTCTATAACGTAATATAAGCTAACCTAACCTATCTATCCCCTCGCTGGGAATGTTTTGTAGAATCCCGTTCGTGTAGCCCCGTACGTCTCGGCGGGAACATTATATACGTCTATAACGTTATATATCCTAACCTCAGGCAACCTAACATCTCGGATGTAGTATTTTACAACATTCCTGGCGGGTCGCCCCTACTTCTCGGTGGGAACATTATATACGTCTATAATGTAATATAACCTAACCTAACCCATCTAGAACCTCGCTGATAATGTTTTACAGAATCCCGGTCGTGTCGGTCCGTACCTCTCCGTGGGTACATTATATACGTCTATAACGTTATATATCCTAACCTAAGGCAGCCTAACATCCCGGATGTAGTATTTTACAACATTCCTGGCGGGTCGGCCCCTACCGCTCGGTCTGGACGTTATATATGTCTATAACGTAATATAAACTAACCTAACCTATCTATCCCCTCGCTGGGAATGTTTTGTAGAATCCCGTTCGTGTAGCCCCGTACGTCTCGGTGGGAACATTATATACGTCTATAACGTTATATATCCTAACCTAAGGCAACTTAACACCTCGGATGTAGTATTTTACAAGATTCCTGGCGGGTCGGCCCCTACTTCTCGGTCTGGACGTTATATATGTCTATAACGTAATATAACCTAACCTAACCTATCTATCCCCTCGCTGGGAATGTTTTGTAGAATCCCGTTCGTGTAGCCCCGTACGTCTCGGTGGGAACATTATATACGTCTATAACGTTATATATCCTAACCTAAGGCAACCTAACATCTCGGATGTTGTATTTTACAACATTCCTGGCGTGTCGGCCCCTACATCTCGGTCGGAACGTTATATACGTCTATAACGTAATATAACCTAACCTAACCCATCTAGCCCCTCGCTGGGAATGTTTTGTAGAATCCCGTTCGTGTAGCCCCGTACGTCTCGGTGGGAACATTATATACGGCTATAAAGTTATATATCCTAACCTAAGGCAACCTCACACCTCGGATGTAGTATTTTACAACATTCCTGGCAGGTCGGACCCTACTTCCAGGTGGGAACATTATATACGTCTATAACGTAATATAACCTAACCTAACACATCTAGCCCCTCGCTGGGAATGTTTTGTAGAATCACGTTCGTGTTGACACCTACGTCTCGGTGGGAACATTATATACGTCTAGAACGTTATATATCCTAACCTAAGGCAGCCTAACATCTCGGATGTAGTATTTTACTACATTCCTGGCGGGTCGGCCCCTACTTCTCGGTCGGGTCGTTATATACGTCTATAACGTAATATAACCTAACCTAACCTATCTATCCCCTCGCTGGGAATGTTTTGTAGAATCCCGTTCGTGTAGCCCCGTACGTCTCGGTGGGAACATTATATACGTCTATAACGTTATATATCCTAACCTAAGGCAACTTAACACCTCGGATGTAGTATTTTACAAGATTCCTGGCGGGTCGGCCCCTACTTCTCGGTCTGGACGTTATATATGTCTATAACGTAATATAACCTAACCTACCCTATCTATCCCCTGGCTGGGAATGTTTTGTAGAATCCCGTTCGTGTAGCCCCGTACGTCTCGGTGGGAACATTATATACGTCTATAACGTTATATATCCTAACCTAAGGCAACCTAACACCTCGGATGTTGTATTTTACAACATTCCTGGCGTGTCGGCCCCTACTTCTCGGTCGGAACGTTATATACGTCTATAACGTAATATAACCTAACCTAACCCATCTAGCCCCTCGCTGGGAATGTTTTGTAGAATCCCGTTCGTGTAGCCCCGTACGTCTCGGTGGGAACATTATATACGGCTATAAAGTTATATATCCTAACCTAAGGCAACCTCATACCTCGGATGTAGTATTTTACAACATTCCTGGCAGGTCGGACCCTACTTCCAGGTGGGAACATTATATACGTCTATAACGTAATATAACCTAACCTAACACATCTAGCCCCTCGCTGGGAATGTTTTGTAGAATCACGTTCGTGTTGACACCTACGTCTCGGTGGGAACATTATATACGTCTAGAACGTTATATATCCTAACCTAAGGCAGCCTAACATCTCGGATGTAGTATTTTACTACATTCCTGGCGGGTCGGCCCCTACTTCTCGGTCGGGTCGTTATATACGTCTATAACGTAATATAACCTAACCTAACCTATCTATCCCCTCGCTGGGAATGTTTTGTAGAATCCCGTTCGTGTAGCCCCGTACGTCTCGGTGGGAATATTATATACGTCTATAACGTTATATATCCTAACCTTAGGCAACCTAACATCTCGGATGAAGTATTTTACAACATTCCTGGCGGGTCGGCCCCTACCTCTCGGTCTGGACGTTATATATGTCTATAACGTAATATAAACTAACCTAACCTATCTATCCCCTCGCTGGGAATGTTTTGTAGAATCCCGTTCGTGTAGCCCCGTACGTCTCGGTGGGAACATTATATACGTCTATACGTTATATATCCTAACCTAAGGCAACTTAACACCTCGGATGTAGTATTTTACAAGATTCCTGGCGGGTCGGCCCCTACTTCTCGGTCTGGACGTTATATATGTCTATAACGTAATATAACCTAACCTAACCTATCTATCCCCTCGCTGGGAATGTTTTGTAGAATCCCGTTCGTGTAGCCCCGTACGTCTCGGTGGGAACAGTATATACGTCTATAACGTTATATATCCTAACCTAAGGCAACCTAACATCTCGGATGTTGTATTTTACAACATTCCTGGCGTGTCGGCCCCTACTTCTCGGTCGGAACGTTATATACGTCTATAACGTAATATAACCTAACCTAACCCATCTAGCCCCTCGCTGGGAATGTTTTGTAGAATCCCGTTCGTGTAGCCCCGTACGTCTCGGCGGGAACATTATTTACGTCTATAACGTTATATATCCTAACCTCAGGCAACCTAACATCTCGGATGTAGTATTTTACAACATTCCTGGCGGGTCGCCCCTACTTCTCGGTGGGAACATTATATACGTCTATAATGTAATATAACCTAACCTAACCCATCTAGAACCTCGCTGATAATGTTTTACAGAATCCCGGTCGTGTCGGTCCGTACCTCTCCGTGGGTACATTATATACGTCTATAACGTTATATATCCTAACATAAGGCAGCCTAACATCCCGGATGTAGTATTTTACAACATTCCTGGCGGGTCGGCCCCTGCTTCTCGGTGGGAACATTATATACGTCTATAACATAATAGAAGCTAACCTAACCCATCTAGGCCCTCGCTAATAATGTTTTACAGAATCCCGGTCGTGTCGGACCGTACCGCTCCGTGGGAACATTATATACGTCTATAACGTTATATATCCTAACCTAAGGCAGCCTAACATCCCGGATGTAGTATTTTACAACATTCCTGGCGGGTCGGCCCCTACCTCTCGGTCTGGACGTTATATATGTCTATAACGTAATATAAACTAACCTAACCTATCTATCCCCTCGCTGGGAATGTTTTGTAGAATCCCGTTCGTGTAGCCCCGTACGTCTCGGTGGGAACATTATATACGTCTATAACGTTATATATCCTAACCTAAGGCAACTTAACACCTCGGATGTAGTATTTTACAAGATTCCTGGCGGGTCGGCCCCTACTTCTCGGTCTGGACGTTATATATGTCTATAACGTAATATAACCTAACCTAACCTATCTATCCCCTCGCTGGGAATGTTTTGTAGAATCCCGTTCGTGTAGCCCCGTACGTCTCGGTGGGAACATTATATACGTCTAGAACGTTATATATCCTAACCTAAGGCAGCCTAACATCTCGGATGTAGTATTTTACTACATTCCTGGCGGGTCGGCCCCTACTTCTCGGTCGGGTCGTTATATACGTCTATAACGTAATATAACCTAACCTAACCTATCTATCCCCTCGCTGGGAATGTTTTGTAGAATCCCGTTCGTGTAGCCCCGTACGTCTCGGTGGGAACATTATATACGTCTATAACGTTATATATCCTAACCTAAGGCAACTTAACACCTCGGATGTAGTATTTTACAAGATTCCTGGCGGGTCGGCCCCTACTTCTCGGTCTGGACGTTATATATGTCTATAACGTAATATAACCTAACCTAACCTATCTATCCCCTCGCTGGGAATGTTTTGTAGAATCCCGTTCGTGTAGCCCCGTACGTCTCGGTGGGAACATTATATACGTCTATAACGTCATATATCCTAACCTAAGGCAACTTAACACCTCGGATGTAGTATTTTACAAGATTCCTGGCGGGTCGGCCCCTACTTCTCGGTCGGAACGTTATATACGTCTATAACGTAATATAACCTAACCTAACCCATCTAGCCCCTCGCTGGGAATGTTTTGTAGAATCCCGTTCGTGTAGCCCCGTACGTCTCGGCGGGAACATTATTTACGTCTATAACGTTATATATCCTAACCTCAGGCAACCTAACATCTCGGATGTAGTATTTTACAACATTCCTGGCGGGTCGCCCCTACTTCTCGGTGGGAACATTATATACGTCTATAATGTAATATAACCTAACCTAACCCATCTAGAACCTCGCTGATAATGTTTTACAGAATCCCGGTCGTGTCGGTCCGTACCTCTCCGTGGGTACATTATATACGTCTATAACGTTATATATCCTAACATAAGGCAGCCTAACATCCCGGATGTAGTATTTTACAACATTCCTGGCGGGTCGGCCCCTGCTTCTCGGTGGGAACATTATATACGTCTATAACATAATAGAAGCTAACCTAACCCATCTAGGCCCTCGCTAATAATGTTTTACAGAATCCCGGTCGTGTCGGACCGTACCGCTCCGTGGGAACATTATATACGTCTATAACGTTATATATCGTAACCTAAGGCAGCCTAACATCTCGGATGTAGTATTTTACAACATTCCTGGCGGGTCGGCCCCTACTTCTCGGTGGGAACATTATATACGTCTATAATGTAATATAACCTAACCTAACCCATCTATCTTCTCGCTGGGAATGTTTTGTAGAATCCCGTTCGCGTAGCCCCGTACGTTTCGGTGGGAACATTATATACCGCTATAAAGTTATATATCCTAACCTAAGGCAGCCTAACATCTCGGATGTAGTATTTTACAACATTCCTGGCGGGTCGGCCCCTACTTCTCGGTGGGAACATTATATACGTCTATAACGTAATATAACCTAACCTAACACATCTAGCTCCTCGCTGGGAATGTTTTGTAGAATCCCGTTCATGTTGACCCGTACGTTTCGGTGGGAACATTATATACGTCTATAACGTTATATATCCTAGCATAAGGCAACCTCACACCTCGGATGTAGTATTTTACAACATTCCTGGCGGGTCGGCCCCTTCTTCTCGGTCTGGACGTTATATACGTCTATAACGTAATATAACCTAACCTAACACATCTAGCCCCTCGCTGGGAATGTTTTGTAGAATCCCGTTCGTGTTGACCCGTACGTCTCGGTGGGAACATTATATACGTCTAGAACGTTATATATCCTAACCTAAGGCAGCCTAACATATCGGATGTAGTATTTTACAACATTCCTGGCGTGTCGGCCCCTACTTCTCGGTCGGAACGTTATATACGTCTATAACGTAATATAACCTAACCTAACCCATCTAGCCCCTCGCTGGGAATGTTTTGTAGAATCCCGTTCGTGTAGCCCCGTACGTCTCGGCGGGAACATTATATACGTCTATAACGTTATATATCCTAACCTCAGGCAACCTAACATCTCGGATGTAGTATTTTACAACATTCCTGGCGGGTCGGCCCCTACTTCTCGGTGGGAACATTATATACGTCTATAATGTAATATAACCTAACCTAACCCATCTAGAACCTCGCTGATAATATTTTACAGAATCCCGGTCGTGTCGGTCCGTACCTCTCCGTGGGTACATTATATACGTCTATAACGTTATATGTCCTAACATAAGGCAGCCTAACATCTCGGATGTAGTATTTTACAACTTTCCTGGCGGGTCGGCCCCTACTTCTCGGTGGGAACATTATATACGTCTATAACGTAATATAACCTAACCTAACACATCTAGCCCCTCGCTGGGAATGTTTTGTAGAATCACGTTCGTGTTTACACCTACGTCTCGGTGGGAACATTATATACGTCTAGAACGTTATATATCCTAACCTAAGGCAGCCTAACATCTCGGATGTAGTATTTTACAACATTCCTGGCAGCTCGGCACCTACTTGTCGGTGGGAACATTATATACGTCTATAACGTAATATAACCTAACCTAACCTATCTATCCCCTCGCTGGGAATGTTTTGTAGAATCCCGTTCGTGTAGCCCCGTACGTCTCGGTGGGAACATTATATACGTCTAATTCGTTATATATCCTAACCTAAGGCAACCTCATACATCGGATGTAGTGTTTTACAACATTCCTGGCAGGTAGGACCCTACTTCCAGGTGGGAACATTATATACGTCTATAACGAAATATAACCTAAACTAACACATCTATGCCCTCGCTGGGAATGTTTTGTAAAATCCCGTTCGTGTAGCCCCGTGCGTCTCGGTGGGAACATTATATACGTCTATAACGTTATATATCCTAACCTAAGGCAACTTAACATCTCGGATGTAGTATTTCACAACATTCCTTGCGGGTCGGCCCCTACTTCTCGGTCTGGACGTTATATACGTCTATAACGTAATATAACCTAATCTAACCTATCTATCCCCTCGCTGGTAATGTTTTGTAGAATCTCGTTCGTGTAGCCCCGTACGTCTCGGTGGGAACATTATATACGTCTAATTCGTTATATATCCTAACCTAAGGCAACCTCATACATCGGATGTAGTGTTTTACAACATTCCTGGCAGGTAGGACCCTACTTCCAGGTGGGAACATTATATACGTCTATAACGTAATATAACCTAAACTAACACATCTATCCCCTCGCTGGTAATGTTTTGTAGAATCCCGTTCGTGTAGCCCCGTACGTCTCGGTGGGAACATTATGTACGTCTAATTCGTTATATATCCTAACCTAAGGCAACCTAACATCTCGGATATAGTATTTTACAACATTCCTGGCGGGTCGGCCCCTACTTCTCGGTCTGGACGTTATATATGTCTATAACGTAATATAACCTAACCTAACCTATCTATCCCCTCGCTGGGAATGTTTTGTAAAATCCCGTTCGTGTAGCCCCGTGCGTCTCGGTGGGAACATTATATACGTCTATAACGTTATATATCCTAACCTAAGGCAACTTAACATCTCGGATGTAGTATTTCACAACATTCCTTGCGGGTCGGCCCCTACTTCTCGGTCTGGACGTTATATACGTCTATAACGTAATATAACCTAACCTAACCTATCTATCCCCTCGCTGGGAATGTTTTGTAGAATCCCGTTCGTGTAGCCCCGTACGTCTCGGTGGGAACATTATATACGTCTATAACGTTATATATCCTAACCTAAGGCAACCTCATACATCGGATGTAGTATTTTACAACATTCCTGGCAGGTCGGACCCTACTTCTAGGTGGGAACATTATATAAGTCTATAATGTAATATAACATAACCTAACCAATCTAGGCCCTCGCTAATAATGTTTTACAGAATCCCGGTCGTGTCGGTACGTACCGCTCCGTGGGAACATTATATACGTCTATAACGTTATATATCCTAACCTAAGGCAGCCTAACATCCCGGATGTAGTATTTTACAACATTCCTGGCGGGTCGGCCCCTGCTTCTCGGTGGGAACATTATATACGTCTATAACATAATATAAGCTAACCTAACCCATCTAGGCCCTCGCTAATAATGTTTTACAGAATCCCGGTCGTGTCGGACCGTACCGCTCCGTGGGAACATTATATACGTCTATAACGTTATATATCCTAACCTAAGGCAGCCTAACATCTCGGATTTAGTATTTTACAACATTCCTGGCAGGTAGGACCCTACTTCCAGGTGGGAACATTATATACGTCTATAACGTAATATAACCTAACCTAACACATCTATCCCCTCGCTGGGAATGTTTTGTAAAATCCCGTTCGTGTAGCCCCGTACGTCTCGGTGGGAACATTATATACGTCTATAACGTTATATATCCTAACCTAAGGCAACTTAACATCTCGGATGTAGTATTTCACAACATTCCTTGCGGGTCGGCCCCTACTTCTCGGTCTGGACGTTATATACGTCTATAACGTAATATAACCTAACCTAACCTATCTATCCCCTCGCTGGGAATGTTTTGTAGAATCCCGTTCGTGTAGCCCCGTACGTCTCGGTGGGAACATTATATACGTCTATAACGTTATATATTCTAACCTAAGGCAACCTAACATCTCGGATGTAGTATTTTACAACATTCCTGGCGTGTCGGCCCCTACTTCTCGGTCGGAACGTTATATACGTCGATAACGTAATATAACCTAACCTAACCCATCTAGCCCCTCGCTGGGAATGTTTTGTAGAATCCCGTTCGTGTAGCCCCGTACGTCTCGGTGGGAACATTATATACGTTTATAACGTTATATATCCTAACCTAAGGCAGCCTAACATCCCGGATGTAGTATTTTACAACATTCCTGGCGGGTCGGCCCCTACTTCTCGGTGGAAACATTATATACGTCTATAACGTAATATAACCTAACCTATCCCATCTAGCCCCTCGCTGGTAATGTTTTACAGAATCCCGGTCGTGTCGGTCCGTACCTCTCGGTGGGAACATTATATACGTCTATAACGTTATATATCCTAACCTAAGGCAACCTAACATCTCGGATGTAGTATTTTACAACATTCCTGGCGGGTCGGCCCCTACTTCTCGGTCGGGACGTTATATACGTCTATAACGTAATATAACCTAACCTAACCTATCTATCCCCTCGCTGGGAATGGTTTGTAGAATCCCGTTCGTGTAGCCCCGTACGTCTCGGTGGGAACATTAGATACGTCTATAACGTTATATATATTAACCTAAGGCAACCTCACACCTCGGATGTAGTATTTTACAGCATTCCTGGCAGGTCGGACCCTACTTCCAGGTGGGAACATTATATACGTCTATAACGTAATATAACCTAACCTAACCTATCTAGCACCTCGCTGGGAATGTTTTGTAGAATCCCGTTCGTGTAGCCCCGTACGTCTCGTTCTGAACATTATATACGTCTATAACGTTATATATCCTATCCTAAGGCAACCTCACACCTCGGATGTAGTATTTTACAACATTCCTGGCGGGTCGGCCCCTACTTCTCGGTGGGAACATTATATACGTCTATAATGTAATATAACCTAACCTAACCCATCTATCCCCTAGCTGGGAATGTTTTGTAGAATCCCGTTCGTGTAGCCCCGTACGTCTCGTTCTGAATATTATATACGTCTATAACGTTATATATCCTAACCTAAGGCAACTTAACATCTCGGATGTAGTATTTTACAACATTCCTGGCGGGTCAGCCCCTACTTCTCGGTGGGAACATTGTATACGCCTATAACGTAATATAACCTAACCTAACCCATCTAGTCCTTCGCTGGTAATGTTTTACAGAATCTCGTGTCGGACCGTACCTCTCCGTGGGGACATTAGATACGTCTATAACGTTATATATCCTAACCTAAGGCAACCTCATACATCGGATGTAGTGTTTTACAACATTCCTGGCAGGTAGGACCCTACTTCCAGGTGGGAACATTATATACGTCTATAACGTAATATAACCTAAACTAACACATCTATCCCCTCGCTGGGAATGTTTAGTAGAATCCCGTTCGTGTAGCCCCGTACGTCTCGGTGGGAACATTATGTATGTCTAATTCGTTATATATCCTAACCTAAGGCAACCTAACATCTCGGATGTAGTATTTTACAACATTCCTGGCGGGTCGGCCCCTACTTCTCGGTCTGGACGTTATATATGTCTATAACGTAATATAACCTAACCTAACCTATCTATCCCCTCGCTGGGAATGTTTTGTAAAATCCCGTTCGTGTAGCCCCGTGCGTCTCGGTGGGAACATTATATACGTCTATAACGTTATATATCCTAACCTAAGGCAACTTAACATCTCGGATGTAGTATTTCACAACATTCCTTGCGGGTCGGCCCCTACTTCTCGGTCTGGACGTTATATACGTCTATAACGTAATATAACCTAACCTAACCTATCTATCCCCTCGCTGGGAATGTTTTGTAGAATCCCGTTCGTGTAGCCCCGTACGTCTCGGTGGGAACATTATATACGTCTATAACGTTATATATCCTAACCTAAGGCAATCTAACATCTCGGATGTAGTACTTTACAACATTCCTGGCGGGTCGGCCCCTACTTCTCGGTGGGAACATTATATACGTCTATAACGTAATATAACCTAACCTAACCCATCTAGTCCTTCGCTGGTAATGTTTTACAGAATCTCGTGTCGGACCGTACCTCTCCGTGGGGACATTAGATACGTGTATAACGTTATATATCCTAACCTAAGGCAACCTCATACATCGGATGTAGTATTTTCCAACATTCCTGGCGGGTCGGCCCCTACTTCTCGGTCAGGACGTTATATACGTCTATAACGTAATTGAACCTAACCTAACCTATCTGTCCCCTCGCTGGGAATGTTTTGTAGAATCCCGTTCGTGTAGCACTGTACGTCTCGGTGGGAACATTATATACGTCTAATTCGTTATATATCCTAACCCAAGGCAACCTCATACATCGGATGTAGTATTTTACAACATTCCTGGCAGGTCGGACCCTACTTCTAGGTGGGAACATTATATACGTCTATAATGTAATATAACCTAACCTAACCCATCTATCTCCTCGCTGGGAATGTTTTGTAGAATCCCGTTCGTGTAGCACCGTACGTCTCGGTGGGAACATTATATACGGCTATAAAGTTATATATCCTAACCTAAGGCAGCCTAACATCTCGGATGTAGTATTTTACAACATTCCTGGCAGGTCGGACCCTACTTCCAGGTGGGAACATTATATACGTCTATAACGTAATATAACATAACCTAACCAATCTAGGCCCTCGCTAATAATGTTTTACAGAATCCCGGTCGTGTCGGTCCGTACCGCTCCGTGGGAACATTATATACGTCTATAACGTTATATATCCTAACCTAAGGCAGCCTAACATCCCGGATGTAGTATTTTACAACATTCCTGGCGGGTCGGCCCCTGCTTCTCGGTGGGAACATTATATACGTCTATAATGTAATATAACCTAACCTAACCCATCTATCTCCTCGCTGGGAATGTTTTGTAGAATCCCGTTCGTGTAGCACCGTACGTCTCGGTGGGAACATTATATACGGCTATAAAGTTACATATCCTAACCTAAGGCAGCCTAACATCTCGGATGTAGTATTTTACAACATTCCTGGCAGGTCGGACCCTACTTCCAGGTGGGAACATTATATACGTCTATAACGTAATATAACCTAACCTAACACATCTATCCCCTCGCTGGGAATGTTTTGTAGAATCCCGTTCGTGTAGCCCCGTACGTCTCGGTGGGAACATTATATACGTCTATCACGTTATATATCCTAACCTAAGGCAACCTAACATCTCGAATGTAGTATTTTCCAACATTCCTGGCGGGTCGGCCCCTACTTCTCGGTCGGGACGTTATATACGTCTATAACGTAATATAACCTAACCTAACCTATCTGTCCCCTCGCTGGGAATGTTTTGTAGAATCCCGTTCGTGTAGCACTGTACGTCTCGGTGGGAACATTATATACGTCTAATTAGTTATATATCCTAACCTAAGGCAACCTCATACATCGGATGTAGTATTTTACAACATTCCTGGCAGGTCGGACCCTACTTCTAGGTGGGAACATTATATAAGGCTATAACGTAATATAACATAACCTAACCAATCTAGGCCCTCGCTAATAATGTTTTACAGAATCCCGGTCGTGTCGGTCCGTACCGCTCCTTGGGAACATTATATACGTCTATAACGTTATATATCCTAACCTAAGGCAGCCTAACATCCCGGATGTAGTATTTTACAACATTCCTGGCGGGTCGGCCCCTGCTTCTCGGTGGGAACATTATATACGTCTATAATGTAATATAACCTAACCTAACCCATCTATCTCCTCGCTGGGAATGTTTTGTAGAATCCCGTTCGTGTAGCACCGTACGTCTCGGTGGGAACATTATATACGGCTATAAAGTTATATATCCTAACCTAAGGCAGCCTAACATCTCGGATGTAGTATTTTACAACATTCCTGGCAGGTCGGACCCTACTTCCAGGTGGGAACATTATATACGTCTATAACGTAATATAACCTAACCTAACACATCTATCCCCTCGCTGGGAATGTTTTGTAGAATCCCGTTCGTGTAGCCCCGTACGTCTCGGTGGGAACATTATATACGTCTATCACGTTATATATCCTAACCTAAGGCAACCTAACATCTCGAATGTAGTATTTTACAACATTCCTGGCGGCTCGGCACCTACTTATCGGTGGGAACATTATATACGTCTATAACGTAATATAACCTAACCTAACCTATCTATCCCCTCGCTGGGAATGTTTTGTAGAATCCCGTTCGTGTAGCCCCGTACGTCTCGGTGGGAACATTATATACGTCTAATTCGTTATATATCCTAACCTAAGGCAACCTCATACATCGGATGTAGTATTTTACAACATTCCTGGCAGGTCGGACCCTACTTCTAGGTGGGAACATTATATAAGTCTATAACGTAATATAACATAACCTAACCAATCTAGGCCCTCGCTAATAATGTTTTACAGAATCCCTGTCGTGTCGGTCCGTACCGCTCCGTGGGAACATTATATACGTCTATAACGTTATATATCCTAACCTAAGGCAGCCTAACATCCCGGATGTAGTATTTTACAACATTCCTGGCGGGTCGGCCCCTACTTCTCGGTGGAAACATTATATACGTCTATAACGTAATATAACCTAACCTATCCCATCTAGCCCCTCGCTGGTAATGTTTTACAGAATCCCGGTCGTGTCGGTCCGTACCTCTCGGTGGGAACATTATATACGTCTATAACGTTATATATCCTAACCTAAGGCAACCTCATACATCGGATGTAGTGTTTTACAACATTCCTGGCAGGTAGGACCCTACTTCCAGGTGGGAACATTATATACGTCTATAACGTAATATAACCTAAACTAACACATCTATCCCCTCGCTGGGAATGTTTTGTAGAATCCCGTTCGTGTAGCCCCGTACGTCTCGGTGGGAACATTATGTATGTCTAATTCGTTATATATCCTAACCTAAGGCAACCTAACATCTCGGATGTAGTATTTTACAACATTCCTGGCGGGTCGGCCCCTACTTCTCGGTCTGGACGTTATATATGTCTATAACGTAATATAACCTAACCTAACCTATCTATCCCCTCGCTGGGAATGTTTTGTAAAATCCCGTTCGTGTAGCCCCGTGCGTCTCGGTGGGAACATTATATACGTCTATAACGTTATATATCCTAACCTAAGGCAACTTAACATCTCGGATGTAGTATTTCACAACATTCCTTGCGGGTCGGCCCCTACTTCTCGGTCTGGACGTTATATACGTCTATAACGTAATATAACCTAACCTAACCTATCTATCCCCTCGCTGGGAATGTTTTGTAGAATCCCGTTCGTGTAGCCCCGTACGTCTCGGTGGGAACATTATATACGTCTATAACGTTATATATCCTAACCTAAGGCAATCTAACATCTCGGATGTAGTACTTTACAACATTCCTGGCGGGTCGGCCCCTACTTCTCGGTGGGAACATTATATACGTCTATAACGTAATATAACCTAACCTAACCCATCTAGTCCTTCGCTGGTAATGTTTTACAGAATCTCGTGTCGGACCGTACCTCTCCGTGGGGACATTAGATACGTGTATAACGTTATATATCCTAACCTAAGGCAACCTCATACATCGGATGTAGTATTTTCCAACATTCCTGGCGGGTCGGCCCCTACTTCTCGGTCGGGACGTTATATACGTCTATAACGTAATTGAACCTAACCTAACCTATCTGTCCCCTCGCTGGGAATGTTTTGTAGAATCCCGTTCGTGTAGCACTGTACGTCTCGGTGGGAACATTATATACGTCTAATTCGTTATATATCCTAACCCAAGGCAACCTCATACATCGGATGTAGTATTTTACAACATTCCTGGCAGGTCGGACCCTACTTCTAGGTGGGAACATTATATAAGGCTATAACGTAATATAACATAACCTAACCAATCTAGGCCCTCGCTAATAATGTTTTACAGAATCCCGGTCGTGTCGGTCCGTACCGCTCCGTGGGAACATTATATACGTCTATAACGTTATATATCCTAACCTAAGGCAGCCTAACATCCCGGATGTAGTATTTTACAACATTCCTGGCGGGTCGGCCCCTGCTTCTCGGTGGGAACATTATATACGTCTATAATGTAATATAACCTAACCTAACCCTTCTATCTCCTCGCTGGGAATGTTTTGTAGAATCCCGTTCGTGTAGCACCGTACGTCTCGGTGGGAACATTATATACGGCTATAAAGTTACATATCCTAACCTAAGGCAGCCTAACATCTCGGATGTAGTATTTTACAACATTCCTGGCAGGTCGGACCCTACTTCCAGGTGGGAACATTATATACGTCTATAACGTAATATAACCTAACCTAACACATCTATCCCCTCGCTGGGAATGTTTTGTAGAATCCCGTTCGTGTAGCCCCGTACGTCTCGGTGGGAACATTATATACGTCTATCACGTTATATATCCTAACCTAAGGCAACCTAACATCTCGAATGTAGTATTTTACAACATTCCTGGCGGCTCGGCACCTACTTATCGGTGGGAACATTATATACGTCTATAACGTAATATAACCTAACCTAACCTATCTATCCCCTCGCTGGGAATGTTTTGTAGAATCCCGTTCGTGTAGCCCCGTACGTCTCGGTGGGAACATTATATACGTCTAATTCGTTATATATCCTAACCTAAGGCAACCTCATACATCGGATGTAGTATTTTACAACATTCCTGGCAGGTCGGACCCTACTTCTAGGTGGGAACATTATATAAGTCTATAACGTAATATAACATAACCTAACCAATCTAGGCCCTCGCTAATAATGTTTTACAGAATCCCTGTCGTGTCGGTCCGTACCGCTCCGTGGGAACATTATATACGTCTATAACGTTATATATCCTAACCTAAGGCAGCCTAACATCCCGGATGTAGTATTTTACAACATTCCTGGCGGGTCGGCCCCTACTTCTCGGTGGGAACATTGTATACGTCTATAATGTAATATAACCTAACCTAACCCATCTATCTCCTCGCTGGGAATGTTTTGTAGAATCCCGTTCGTGTAGCACCGTACGTCTTGGTGGGAACATTATATACGGCTATAAAGTTATATATCCTAACCTAAGGCAGCCTAACATCTCGGATGTAGTATTTTACAACATTCCTGACAGGTCGGACCCTACTTCCAGGTGGGAACATTATATACGTCTATAACGTAATATAACCTAACCTAACACATCTATCCCCTCGCTGGGAATGTTTTGTAGAATCCCGTTCGTGTAGCCCCGTACGTCTCGGTGGGAACATTATATACGTCTATCACGTTATATATCCTAACCTAAGGCAACCTAACATCTCGAATGTAGTATTTTACAACATTGCTGGCGGGACGGCCCCTGCTTCTCGGTGGGAACATTATATACGTCTATAACATAATATAAGCTAACCTAACCCATCTAGGCCCTCGCTAATAATGTTTTACAGAATCCCGGTCGTGTCGGACCGTACCGCTCCGTGGGAACATTATATACGTCTATAACGTTATATATCCTAACCTAAGGCAGCCTAACATCCCGGATGTAGTATTTTACAACATTCCTGGCGGGTCGGCCACTACTTCTCGGTGGGAACATTATATACGTCTATAATGTAATATAACCTAACCTAACCCATCTATCTCCTCGCTGGGAATGTTTTGTAGAATCCCGTTCGCGTAGCCCCGTACGCTTCGGTGGGAACATTATATACCGCTATAAAGTTATATATCCTAACCTAAGGCAGCCTAACATCTCGGATGTAGTATTTTACAACATTCCTGGCGGGTCGGCCCCTACTTCTCGGTGGGAACATTATATACGTCTATAATGTAATATAACCTAACCTAACCCATCTAGAACCTCGCTGATAATGTTTTACAGAATCCCGGTCGTGTCGGTCCGTACCTCTCCGTGGGTACATTATATACGTCTATAACGTTATATATCCTAACATAAGGCAGCCTAACATCTGGGATGTAGTATTTTACAACTTTCCTGGCTGGTCGGCCCCTACTTCTCGGTGGGAACATTATATACGTCTATAACGTAATATAACCTAACCTAACACATCTAGCCCCTCGCTGGGAATGTTTTGTAGAATCACGTTCGTGTTGACACCTACGTCTCGGTGGGAACATTATATACGTCTAGAACGTTATATATCCTAACCTAAGGCAGCCTAACATCCCGGATGTAGTATTTTACAACATTCCTGGCGGGTCGGCCCCTGCTTCTCGGTGGGAACATTATATACGTCTATAACATAATATAAGCTAACCTAACCCATCTAGGCCCTCGCTAATAATGTTTTACAGAATCCCGGTCGTGTCGGACCGTACCGCTCCGTGGGAACATTATATACGTCTATAACGTTATATATCCTAACCTAAGGCAGCCTAACATCCCGGATGTAGTATTTTACAACATTCCTGGCGGGTCGGCCCCTACTTCTTGGTGGGAACATTATATACGTCTATAATGTAATATAACCTAACCTAACCCATCTATCTCCTCGCTGGGAATGTTTTGTAGAATCCCGTTCGCGTAGCCCCGTACGTTTCGGTGGGAACATTATATACCGCTATAAAGTTATATATCCTAACCTAAGGCAGCCTAACATCTCGGATGTAGTATTTTACAACATTCCTGGTGGGTCGGCCCCTACTTCTCGGTGGGAACATTATATACGTCTATAATGTAATATAACCTAACCTAACCCATCTAGAACCTCGCTGATAATGTTTTACAGAATCCCGGTCGTGTCGGTCCGTACCTCTCCGTGGGTACATTATATACGTCTATAACGTTATATATCCTAACATAAGGCAGCCTAACATCTGGGATGTAGTATTTTACAACTTTCCTGGCTGGTCGGCCCCTACTTCTCGGTGGGAACATTATATACGTCTATAACGTAATATAACCTAACCTAACACATCTAGCCCCTCGCTGGGAATGTTTTGTAGAATCACGTTCGTGTAGCCCCGTACGTCTCGATGGGAACATTATATACGTCTATAACGTTATATATCCTAACCTTAGGCAACCTAACATCTCGGATGAAGTATTTTACAACATTCCTGGCGGGTCGGTCCCTACCTCTCGGTCTGGACGTTATATATGTCTATAACGTAATATAAACTAACCTAACCTATCTATCCCCTCGCTGGGAATGTTTTGTAGAATCCCGTTCGTGTAGCCCCGTACGTCTCGGTGGGAACATTATATACGGCTATAAAGTTATATATCCTAACCTAAGGCAACCTCACACCTCGGATGTAGTATTTTACAACATTCCTGGCAGGTCGGACCCTACTTCCAGGTGGGAACATTATATACGTCTATAACGTAATATAACCTATCCTAACACATCTAGCCCCTCGCTGGGAATGTTTTGTAGAATCACGTTCGTGTAGCCCCGTACGTCTCGGTGGGAACATTATATACGTCTATAACGTTATATATCCTAACCTTAGGCAACCTAACATCTCGGATGAAGTATTTCACAACATTCCTGGCGGGTCGGCCCCTACCTCTCGGTCTGGACGTTATATATGTCTATAACGTAATATAAACTAACCTAACCTATCTATCCCCTCGCTGGGAATGTTTTGTAGAATCCCGTTCGTGTAGCCCCGTACGTCTCGGTGGGAACATTATATACGTCTATAACGTTATATATCCTAACCTAAGGCAACTTAACACCTCGGATGTAGTATTTTACAAGATTCCTGGCGGGTCGGCCCCTACTTCTCCGTCTGGACGTTATATATGTCTATAACGTAATATAACCTAACCTAACCTATCTATCCCCTCGCTGGGAATGTTTTGTAGAATCCCGTTCGTGTAGCCCCGTACGTCTCGGTGGGAACATTATATACGTCTATAACGTTATATATCCTAACCTAAGGCAACCTAACATCTCGGATGTTGTATTTTACAACATTCCTGGCGTGTCGGCCCCTACTTCTCGGTCGGAACGTTATATACGTCTATAACGTAATATAACCTAACCTAACCCATCTAGCCCCTCGCTGGGAATGTTTTGTAGAATCCCGTTAGTGTAGCCCCGTACGTCTCGGCGGGAACATTATATACGTCTATAACGTTATATATCCTAACCTCAGGCAACCTAACATCTCGGATGTAGTATTATACAACATTCCTGGCGGGTCGCCCCTACTTCTCGGTGGGAACATTATATACGTCTATAATGTAATATAACCTAACCTAACCCATCTAGAACCTCGCTGATAATGTTTTACAGAATCCCGGTCGTGTCGGTCCGTACCTCTCCGTGGGTACATTATATACGTCTATAACGTTATATATCCTAACATAAGGCAGCCTAACATCCCGGATGTAGTATTTTACAACATTCCTGGCGGGTCGGCCCCTGCTTCTCGGTGGGAACATTATATACGTCTATAACATAATAGAAGCTAACCTAACCCATCTAGGCCCTCGCTGGGAATGTTTTGTAGAATCCCGTTCGTGTAGCCCCGTACGTCTCGGCGGGAACATTATATACGTCTATAACGTTATATATCCTAACCTCAGGCAACCTAACATCTCGGATGTAGTATTTTACAACATTCCTGGCGGGTCGGCCCCTACCTCTCGGTCTGGACGTTATATATGTCTATAACGTAATATAAACTAACCTAACCTATCTATCCCCTCGCTGGGAATGTTTTGTAGAATCCCGTTCGTGTAGCCCCGTACGTCTCGGTGGGAACATTATATACGTCTATAACGTTATATATCCTAACCTTAGGCAACCTAACATCTCGGATGAAGTATTTTACAACATTCCTGGCGGGTCGGCCCCTACCTCTCGGTCTGGACGATATATATGTCTATAACGTAATATAAACTAACCTAACCTATCTATCCCCTCGCTGGGAATGTTTTGTAGAATCCCGTTCGTGTAGCCCCGTACGTCTCGGTGGGAACATTATATACGGCTATAAAGTTATATATCCTAACCTAAGGCAACCTCACACCTCGGATGTAGTATTTTACAACATTCCTGGCAGGTCGGACCCTACTTCCAGGTGGGAACATTATATACGTCTATAGCGTAATATAACCTAACCTAACACATCTAGCCCCTCGCTGGGAATGTTTTGTAGAATCACGTTCGTGTTGACACCTACGTCTCGGTGGGAACATTATATACGTCTAGAACGTTATATATCCTAACCTAAGGCAGCCTAACAACTCGGATGTAGTATTTTACTACATTCCTGGCGG
The DNA here is from genome assembly GCA_963969225.1 of Xylocopa violacea. Taxonomy (NCBI): domain Eukaryota; kingdom Metazoa; phylum Arthropoda; class Insecta; order Hymenoptera; family Apidae; genus Xylocopa; species Xylocopa violacea. Next base: position 12,965,269 of record CAXAJV010000008.1, on the reverse strand, counting down.
GTCGGCCCCTACTTCTCGGTCGGGTCGTTATATACGTCTATAACGTAATATAAGCTAACCTAACCTATCTATCCCCTCGCTGGGAATGTTTTGTAGAATCCCGTTCGTGTAGCCCCGTACGTCTCGGTGGGAACATTATATACGTCTATAACGTTATATATCCTAACCTCAGGCAACCTAACATCTCGGATGTAGTATTTTACAACATTCCTGGCGGGTCGCCCCTACTTCTCGGTGGGAACATTATATACGTCTATAATGTAATATAACCTAACCTAACCCATCTAGAACCTCGCTGATAATGTTTTACAGAATCCCGGTCGTGTCGGTCCGTACCTCTCCGTGGGTACATTATATACGTCTATAACGTTATATATCCTAACATAAGGCAGCCTAACATCCCGGATGTAGTATTTCACAACATTCCTGGCGGGTCGGCCCCTGCTTCTCGGTGGGAACATTATATACGTCTATAACATAATAGAAGCTAACCTAACCCATCTAGGCCCTCGCTAATAATGTTTTACAGAATCCCGGTCGTGTCGGACCGTACCGCTCCGTGGGAACATTATATACGTCTATAACGTTATATATCCTAACCTAAGGCAGCCTAACATCCCGGATGTAGTATTTTACAACATTCCTGGCGGGTCGGCCCCTACCTCTCGGTCTGGACGTTATATATGTCTATAACGTAATATAAACTAACCTAACCTATCTATCCCCTCGCTGGGAATGTTTTGTAGAATCCCGTTCGTGTAGCCCCGTACGTCTCGGTGGGAACATTATATACGTCTATAACGTTATATATCCTAACCTAAGGCAACTTAACACCTCGGATGTAGTATTTTACAAGATTCCTGGCGGGTCGGCCCCTACTTCTCGGTCTGGACGTTATATATGTCTATAACGTAATATAACCTAACCTAACCTATCTATCCCCTCGCTGGGAATGTTTTGTAGAATCCCGTTCGTGTAGCCCCGTACGTCTCGGTGGGAACATTATATACGTCTATAACGTTATATATCCTAACCTAAGGCAACCTAACATCTCGGATGTTGTATTTTACAACATTCCTGGCGTGTCGGCCCCTACTTCTCGGTCGGAACGTTATATACGTCTATAACGTAATATAACCTAACCTAACCCATCTAGCCCCTCGCTGGGAATGTTTTGTAGAATCCCGTTCGTGTAGCCCCGTACGTCTCGGTGGGAACATTATATACGGCTATAAAGTTATATATCCTAACCTAAGGCAACCTCACACCTCGGATGTAGTATTTTACAACATTCCTGGCAGGTCGGACCTTACTTCCAGGTGGGAACATTATATACGTCTATAACGTAATATAACCTAACCTAACACATCTAGCCCCTCGCTGGGAATGTTTTGTAGAATCACGTTCGTGTTGACACCTACGTCTCGGTGGGAACATTATATACGTCTAGAACGTTATATATCCTAACCTAAGGCAGCCTAACATCTCGGATGTAGTATTTTACTACATTCCTGGCGGGTCGGCCCCTACTTCTCGGTCGGGTCGTTATATACGTCTATAACGTAATATAACCTAACCTAACACATCTAGCCCCTCGCTGGGAATGTTTTGTAGAATCCCGTTCGTGTTGACCCGTACGTCTCGGTGGGAACATTATATACGTCTAGAACGTTATATATCCTAACCTAAGGCAGCCTAACATATCGGATGTAGTATTTTACAACATTCCTGGCGTGTCGGCCCCTACTTCTCGGTCGGAACGTTATATACGTCTATAACGTAATATAACCTAACCTAACCCATCTAGCCCCTCGCTGGGAATGTTTTGTAGAATCCCGTTCGTGTAGCCCCGTACGTCTCGGTGGGAACATTATATACGTCTAATTCGTTATATATCCTAACCTAAGGCAACCTAACATCTCGGATGTAGTATTTTACAACATTCCTGGCAGGTCGGACCCTACTTCTAGGTGGGAACATTATATAAGTCTATAACGTAATATAACATAACCTAACCAATCTAGGCCCTCGCTAATAATGTTTTACAGAATCCCTGTCGTGTCGGTCCGTACCGCTCCGTGGGAACATTATATACGTCTATAACGTTATATATCCTAACCTAAGGCAGCCTAACATCCCGGATGTAGTATTTTACAACATTCCTGGCGGGTCGGCCCCTACTTCTCGGTGGGAACATTGTATACGTCTATAATGTAATATAACCTAACCTAACCCATCTATCTCCTCGCTGGGAATGTTTTGTAGAATCCCGTTCGTGTAGCACCGTACGTCTTGGTGGGAACATTATATACGGCTATAAAGTTATATATCCTAACCTAAGGCAGCCTAACATCTCGGATGTAGTATTTTACAACATTCCTGACAGGTCGGACCCTACTTCCAGGTGGGAACATTATATACGTCTATAACGTAATATAACCTAACCTAACACATCTATCCCCTCGCTGGGAATGTTTTGTAGAATCCCGTTCGTGTAGCCCCGTACGTCTCGGTGGGAACATTATATACGTCTATCACGTTATATATCCTAACCTAAGGCAACCTAACATCTCGAATGTAGTATTTTACAACATTGCTGGCGGGACGGCCCCTGCTTCTCGGTGGGAACATTATATACGTCTATAACATAATATAAGCTAACCTAACCCATCTAGGCCCTCGCTAATAATGTTTTACAGAATCCCGGTCGTGTCGGACCGTACCGCTCCGTGGGAACATTATATACGTCTATAACGTTATATATCCTAACCTAAGGCAGCCTAACATCCCGGATGTAGTATTTTACAACATTCCTGGCGGGTCGGCCACTACTTCTCGGTGGGAACATTATATACGTCTATAATGTAATATAACCTAACCTAACCCATCTATCTCCTCGCTGGGAATGTTCTGTAGAATCCCGTTCGCGTAGCCCCGTACGCTTCGGTGGGAACATTATATACCGCTATAAAGTTATATATCCTAACCTAAGGCAGCCTAACATCTCGGATGTAGTATTTTACAACATTCCTGGCGGGTCGGCCCCTACTTCTCGGTGGGAACATTATATACGTCTATAATGTAATATAACCTAACCTAACCCATCTAGAACCTCGCTGATAATGTTTTACAGAATCCCGGTCGTGTCGGTCCGTACCTCTCCGTGGGTACATTATATACGTCTATAACGTTATATATCCTAACATAAGGCAGCCTAACATCTGGGATGTAGTATTTTACAACTTTCCTGGCTGGTCGGCCCCTACTTCTCGGTGGGAACATTATATACGTCTATAACGTAATATAACCTAACCTAACACATCTAGCCCCTCGCTGGGAATGTTTTGTAGAATCACGTTCGTGTTGATACCTACGTCTCGGTGGGAACATTATATACGTCTAGAACGTTATATATCCTAACCTAAGGCAGCCTAACATCCCGGATGTAGTATTTTACAACATTCCTGGCGGGTCGGCCCCTACTTCTTGGTGGGAACATTATATACGTCTATAATGTAATATAACCTAACCTAACCCATCTATCTCCTCGCTGGGAATGTTTTGTAGAATCCCGTTCGCGTAGCCCCGTACGTTTCGGTGGGAACATTATATACCGCTATAAAGTTATATATCCTAACCTAAGGCAGCCTAACATCTCGGATGTAGTATTTTACAACATTCCTGGTGGGTCGGCCCCTACTTCTCGGTGGGAACATTATATACGTCTATAATGTAATATAACCTAACCTAACCCATCTAGAACCTCGCTGATAATGTTTTACAGAATCCCGGTCGTGTCGGTCCGTACCTCTCCGTGGGTACATTATATAGGTCTATAACGTCATATATCCTAACATAAGGCAGCCTAACATCTGGGATGTAGTATTTTACAACTTTCCTGGCTGGTCGGCCCCTACTTCTCGGTGGGAACATTATATACGTCTATAACGTAATATAACCTAACCTAACACATCTAGCCCCTCGCTGGGAATGTTTTGTAGAATCACGTTCGTGTAGCCCCGTACGTCTCGGTGGGAACATTATATACGTCTATAACGTTATATATCCTAACCTTAGGCAACCTAACATCTCGGATGAAGTATTTCACAACATTCCTGGCGGGTCGGCCCCTACCTCTCGGTCTGGACGTTATATATGTCTATAACGTAATATAAACTAACCTAACCTATCTATCCCCTCGCTGGGAATGTTTTGTAGAATCCCGTTCGTGTAGCCCCGTACGTCTCGGTGGGAACATTATATACGTCTATAACGTTATATATCCTAACCTCAGGCAACCTAACATCTCGGATGTAGTATTATACAACATTCCTGGCGGGTCGCCCCTACTTCTCGGTGGGAACATTATATACGTCTATAATGTAATATAACCTAACCTAACCCATCTAGAACCTCGCTGATAATGTTTTACAGAATCCCGGTCGTGTCGGTCCGTACCTCTCCGTGGGTACATTATATACGTCTATAACGTTATATATCCTAACATAAGGCAGCCTAACATCCCGGATGTAGTATTTTACAACATTCCTGGCGGGTCGGCCCCTGCTTCTCGGTGGGAACATTATATACGTCTATAACACAATAGAAGCTAACCTAACCCATCTAGGCCCTCGCTAATAATGTTTTACAGAATCCCGGTCGTGTCGGACCGTACCGCTCCGTGGGAACATTATATACGTCTATAACGTTATATATCCTAACCTCAGGCAACCTAACATCTCGGATGAAGTATTTTACAACATTCCTGGCGGGTCGGCCCCTACCTCTCGGTCTGGACGTTATATATGTCTATAACGTAATATAAACTAACCTAACCTATCTATCCCCTCGCTGGGAATGTTTTGTAGAATCCCGTTCGTGTAGCCCCGTACGTCTCGGTGGGAACATTATATACGTCTATAACGTTATATATCCTAACCTAAGGCAACTTAACACCTCGGATGTAGTATTTTACAAGATTCCTGGCGGGTCGGCCCCTACTTCTCGGTCTGGACGTTATATATGTCTATAACGTAATATAACCTAACCTAACCTATCTATCCCCTCGCTGGGAATGTTTTGTAGAATCCCGTTCGTGTAGCCCCGTACGTCTCGGTGGGAACATTATATACGTCTATAACGTTATATATCCTAACCTAAGGCAACCTAACATCTCGGATGTTGTATTTTACAACATTCCTGGCGTGTCGGCCTCTACTTCTCGGTCGGAACGTTATATACGTCTATAACGTAATATAACCTAACCTAACCCATCTAGCCCCTCGCGGGGAATGTTTTGTAGAATCCCGTTCGTGTAGCCCCGTACGTCTCGGTGGGAACATTATATACGGCTATAAAGTTATATATCCTAACCTAAGGCAACCTCACACCTCGGATGTAGTATTTTACAACATTCCGGGCGTGTCGGCCCCTACTTCTCGGTCGGAACGTTATATACGTCTATAACGTAATATAACCTAACCTAACCCATCTAGCCCCTCGCTGGGAATGTTTTGTAGAATCCCGTTCGTGTAGCCCCGTACGTCTCGGCGGGAACATTATATACGTCTATAACGTTATATATCCTAACCTCAGGCAACCTAACATCTCGGATGTAGTATTTTACAACATTCCTGGCGGGTCGGCCCCTACCTCTCGGTCTGGACGTTATATATGTCTATAACGTAATATAAACTAACCTAACCTATCTATCCCCTCGCTGGGAATGTTTTGTAGAATCCCGTTCGTGTAGCCCCGTACGTCTCGGTGGGAACATTATATACGTCTATAACGTTATATATCCTAACCTTAGGCAACCTAACATCTCGGATGAAGTATTTTACAACATTCCTGGCGGGTCGGCCCCTACCTCTCGGTCTGGACGATATATATGTCTATAACGTAATATAAACTAACCTAACCTATCTATCCCCTCGCTGGGAATGTTTTGTAGAATCCCGTTCGTGTAGCCCCGTACGTCTCGGTGGGAACATTATATACGGCTATAAAGTTATATATCCTAACCTAAGGCAACCTCACACCTCGGATGTAGTATTTTACAACATTCCTGGCAGGTCGGACCCTACTTCCAGGTGGGAACATTATATACGTCTATAGCGTAATATAACCTAACCTTACACATCTAGCCCCTCGCTGGGAATGTTTTGTAGAATCACGTTCGTGTTGACACCTACGTCTCGGTGGGAACATTATATACGTCTAGAACGTTATATATCCTAACCTAAGGCAGCCTAACAACTCGGATGTAGTATTTTACTACATTCCTGGCGGGTCGGCCCCTACTTCTCGGTCGGGTCGTTATATACGTCTATAACGTAATATAAGCTAACCTAACCTATCCATCCCCTCGCTGGGAATGTTTTGTAGAATCCCGTTCGTGTAGCCCCGTACGTCTCGGTGGGAACATTATATACGTCTATAACGTTATATATCCTAACCTCAGGCAACCTAACATCTCGGATGTAGTATTTTACAACATTCCTGGCGGGTCGCCCCTACTTCTCGGTGGGAACATTATATACGTCTATAATGTAATATAACCTAACCTAACCCATCTAGAACCTCGCTGATAATGTTTTACAGAATCCCGGTCGTGTCGGTCCGTACCTCTCCGTGGGTACATTATATACGTCTATAACGTTATATATCCTAACATAAGGCAGCCTAACATCCCGGATGTAGTATTTTACAACATTCCTGGCGGGTCGGCCCCTGCTTCTCGGTGGGAACATTATATACGTCTATAACATAATAGAAGCTAACCTAACCCATCTAGGCCCTCGCTAATAATGTTTTACAGAATCCCGGTCGTGTCGGACCGTACCGCTCCGTGGGAACATTATATACGTCTATAACGTTATATATCCTAACCTAAGGCAGCCTAACATCCCGGATGTAGTATTTTACAACATTCCTGGCGGGTCGGCCCCTACCTCTCGGTCTGGACGTTATATATGTCTATAACGTAATATAAACTAACCTAACCTATCTATCCCCTCGCTGGGAATGTTTTGTAGAATCCCGTTCGTGTAGCCCCGTACGTCTCGGTGGGAACATTATATACGTCTATAACGTTATATATCCTAACCTAAGGCAACTTAACACCTCGGATGTAGTATTTTACAAGATTCCTGGCGGGTCGGCCCCTACTTCTCGGTCTGGACGTTATATATGTCTATAACGTAATATAACCTAACCTAACCTATCTATCCCCTCGCTGGGAATGTTTTGTAGAATCCCGTTCGTGTAGCCCCGTACGTCTCGGTGGGAACATTATATACGTCTATAACGTTATATATCCTAACCTAAGGCAACCTAACATCTCGGATGTTGTATTTTACAACATTCCTGGCGTGTCGGCCCCTACTTCTCGGTCGGAACGTTATATACGTCTATAACGTAATATAACCTAACCTAACCCATCTAGCCCCTCGCTGGGAATGTTTTGTAGAATCCCGTTCGTGTAGCCCCGTACGTCTCGGTGGGAACATTATATACGGCTATAAAGTTATATATCCTAACCTAAGGCAACCTCACACCTCGGATGTAGTATTTTACAACATTCCTGGCGGGTCGCCCCTACTTCTCGGTGGGAACATTATATACGTCTATAATGTAATATAACCTAACCTAACCCATCTAGAACCTCGCTGATAATGTTTTACAGAATCCCGGTCGTGTCGGTCCGTACCTCTCCGTGGGTACATTATATACGTCTATAACGTTATATATCCTAACATAAGGCAGCCTAACATCCCGGATGTAGTATTTTACAACATTCCTGGCGGGTCGGCCCCTGCTTCTCGGTGGGAACATTATATACGTCTATAACATAATAGAAGCTAACCTAACCCATCTAGGCCCTCGCTAATAATGTTTTACAGAATCCCGGTCGTGTCGGACCGTACCGCTCCGTGGGAACATTATATACGTCTATAACGTTATATATCCTAACCTCAGGCAACCTAACATCTCGGATGAAGTATTTTACAACATTCCTGGCGGGTCGGCCCCTACCTCTCGGTCTGGACGTTATATATGTCTATAACGTAATATAAACTAACCTAACCTATCTATCCCCTCGCTGGGAATGTTTTGTAGAATCCCGTTCGTGTAGCCCCGTACGTCTCGGTGGGAACATTATATACGTCTATAACGTTATATATCCTAACCTAAGGCAACTTAACACCTCGGATGTAGTATTTTACAAGATTCCTGGCGGGTCGGCCCCTACTTCTCGGTCTGGACGTTATATATGTCTATAACGTAATATAACCTAACCTAACCTATCTATCCCCTCGCTGGGAATGTTTTGTAGAATCCCGTTCGTGTAGCCCCGTACGTCTCGGTGGGAACATTATATACGTCTATAACGTTATATATCCTAACCTAAGGCAACCTAACATCTCGGATGTTGTATTTTACAACATTCCTGGCGTGTCGGCCTCTACTTCTCGGTCGGAACGTTATATACGTCTATAACGTAATATAACCTAACCTAACCCATCTAGCCCCTCGCGGGGAATGTTTTGTAGAATCCCGTTCGTGTAGCCCCGTACGTCTCGGTGGGAACATTATATACGGCTATAAAGTTATATATCCTAACCTAAGGCAACCTCACACCTCGGATGTAGTATTTTACAACATTCCTGGCGTGTCGGCCCCTACTTCTCGGTCGGAACGTTATATACGTCTATAACGTAATATAACCTAACCTAACCCATCTAGCCCCTCGCTGGGAATGTTTTGTAGAATCCCGTTCGTGTAGCCCCGTACGTCTCGGCGGGAACATTATATACGTCTATAACGTTATATATCCTAACCTCAGGCAACCTAACATCTCGGATGTAGTATTTTACAACATTCCTGGCGGGTCGGCCCCTACCTCTCGGTCTGGACGTTATATATGTCTATAACGTAATATAAACTAACCTAACCTATCTATCCCCTCGCTGGGAATGTTTTGTAGAATCCCGTTCGTGTAGCCCCGTACGTCTCGGTGGGAACATTATATACGTCTATAACGTTATATATCCTAACCTTAGGCAACCTAACATCTCGGATGAAGTATTTTACAACATTCCTGGCGGGTCGGCCCCTACCTCTCGGTCTGGACGATATATATGTCTATAACGTAATATAAACTAACCTAACCTATCTATCCCCTCGCTGGGAATGTTTTGTAGAATCCCGTTCGTGTAGCCCCGTACGTCTCGGTGGGAACATTATATACGGCTATAAAGTTATATATCCTAACCTAAGGCAACCTCACACCTCGGATGTAGTATTTTACAACATTCCTGGCAGGTCGGACCCTACTTCCAGGTGGGAACATTATATACGTCTATAGCGTAATATAACCTAACCTTACACATCTAGCCCCTCGCTGGGAATGTTTTGTAGAATCACGTTCGTGTTGACACCTACGTCTCGGTGGGAACATTATATACGTCTAGAACGTTATATATCCTAACCTAAGGCAGCCTAACAACTCGGATGTAGTATTTTACTACATTCCTGGCGGGTCGGCCCCTACTTCTCGGTCGGGTCGTTATATACGTCTATAACGTAATATAAGCTAACCTAACCTATCTATCCCCTCGCTGGGAATGTTTTGTAGAATCCCGTTCGTGTAGCCCCGTACGTCTCGGTGGGAACATTATATACGTCTATAACGTTATATATCCTAACCTCAGGCAACCTAACATCTCGGATGTAGTATTTTACAACATTCCTGGCGGGTCGCCCCTACTTCTCGGTGGGAACATTATATACGTCTATAATGTAATATAACCTAACCTAACCCATCTAGAACCTCGCTGATAATGTTTTACAGAATCCCGGTCGTGTCGGTCCGTACCTCTCCGTGGGTACATTATATACGTCTATAACGTTATATATCCTAACATAAGGCAGCCTAACATCCCGGATGTAGTATTTTACAACATTCCTGGCGGGTCGGCCCCTGCTTCTCGGTGGGAACATTATATACGTCTATAACATAATAGAAGCTAACCTAACCCATCTAGGCCCTCGCTAATAATGTTTTACAGAATCCCGGTCGTGTCGGACCGTACCGCTCCGTGGGAACATTATATACGTCTATAACGTTATATATCCTAACCTAAGGCAGCCTAACATCCCGGATGTAGTATTTTACAACATTCCTGGCGGGTCGGCCCCTACCTCTCGGTCTGGACGTTATATATGTCTATAACGTAATATAAACTAACCTAACCTATCTATCCCCTCGCTGGGAATGTTTTGTAGAATCCCGTTCGTGTAGCCCCGTACGTCTCGGTGGGAACATTATATACGTCTATAACGTTATATATCCTAACCTAAGGCAACTTAACACCTCGGATGTAGTATTTTACAAGATTCCTGGCGGGTCGGCCCCTACTTCTCGGTCTGGACGTTATATATGTCTATAACGTAATATAACCTAACCTAACCTATCTATCCCCTCGCTGGGAATGTTTTGTAGAATCCCGTTCGTGTAGCCCCGTACGTCTCGGTGGGAACATTATATACGTCTATAACGTTATATATCCTAACCTAAGGCAACCTAACATCTCGGATGTTGTATTTTACAACATTCCTGGCGTGTCGGCCCCTACTTCTCGGTCGGAACGTTATATACGTCTATAACGTAATATAACCTAACCTAACCCATCTAGCCCCTCGCTGGGAATGTTTTGTAGAATCCCGTTCGTGTAGCCCCGTACGTCTCGGTGGGAACATTATATACGGCTATAAAGTTATATATCCTAACCTAAGGCAACCTCACACCTCGGATGTAGTATTTTACAACATTCCTGGCGGGTCGCCCCTACTTCTCGGTGGGAACATTATATACGTCTATAATGTAATATAACCTAACCTAACCCATCTAGAACCTCGCTGATAATGTTTTACAGAATCCCGGTCGTGTCGGTCCGTACCTCTCCGTGGGTACATTATATACGTCTATAACGTTATATATCCTAACATAAGGCAGCCTAACATCCCGGATGTAGTATTTTACAACATTCCTGGCGGGTCGGCCCCTGCTTCTCGGTGGGAACATTATATACGTCTATAACATAATAGAAGCTAACCTAACCCATCTAGGCCCTCGCTAATAATGTTTTACAGAATCCCGGTCGTGTCGGACCGTACCGCTCCGTGGGAACATTATATACGTCTATAACGTTATATATCCTAACCTCAGGCAACCTAACATCTCGGATGAAGTATTTTACAACATTCCTGGCGGGTCGGCCCCTACCTCTCGGTCTGGACGTTATATATGTCTATAACGTAATATAAACTAACCTAACCTATCTATCCCCTCGCTGGGAATGTTTTGTAGAATCCCGTTCGTGTAGCCCCGTACGTCTCGGTGGGAACATTATATACGTCTATAACGTTATATATCCTAACCTAAGGCAACTTAACACCTCGGATGTAGTATTTTACAAGATTCCTGGCGGGTCGGCCCCTACTTCTCGGTCTGGACGTTATATATGTCTATAACGTAATATAACCTAACCTAACCTATCTATCCCCTCGCTGGGAATGTTTTGTAGAATCCCGTTCGTGTAGCCCCGTACGTCTCGGTGGGAACATTATATACGTCTATAACGTTATATATCCTAACCTAAGGCAACCTAACATCTCGGATGTTGTATTTTACAACATTCCTGGCGTGTCGGCCTCTACTTCTCGGTCGGAACGTTATATACGTCTATAACGTAATATAACCTAACCTAACCCATCTAGCCCCTCGCTGGGAATGTTTTGTAGAATCCCGTTCGTGTAGCCCCGTACGTCTCGGCGGGAACATTATATACGTCTATAACGTTATATATCCTAACCTCAGGCAACCTAACATCTCGGATGTAGTATTTTACAACATTCCTGGCGGGTCGGCCCCTACCTCTCGGTCTGGACGTTATATATGTCTATAACGTAATATAAACTAACCTAACCTATCTATCCCCTCGCTGGGAATGTTTTGTAGAATCCCGTTCGTGTAGCCCCGTACGTCTCGGTGGGAACATTATATACGTCTATAACGTTATATATCCTAACCTTAGGCAACCTAACATCTCGGATGAAGTATTTTACAACATTCCTGGCGGGTCGGCCCCTACCTCTCGGTCTGGACGATATATATGTCTATAACGTAATATAAACTAACCTAACCTATCTATCCCCTCGCTGGGAATGTTTTGTAGAATCCCGTTCGTGTAGCCCCGTACGTCTCGGTGGGAACATTATATACGGCTATAAAGTTATATATCCTAACCTAAGGCAACCTCACACCTCGGATGTAGTATTTTACAACATTCCTGGCAGGTCGGACCCTACTTCCAGGTGGGAACATTATATACGTCTATAGCGTAATATAAACTAACCTAACCTATCTATCCCCTCGCTGGGAATGTTTTGTAGAATCCCGTTCGTGTAGCCCCGTACGTCTCGGTGGGAACATTATATACGTCTATAACGTTATATATCCTAACCTAAGGCAACTTAACACCTCGGATGTAGTATTTTACAAGATTCCTGGCGGGTCGGCCCCTACTTCTCGGTCTGGACGTTATATATGTCTATAACGTAATATAACCTAACCTAACCTATCTATCCCCTCGCTGGGAATGTTTTGTAGAATCCCGTTCGTGTAGCCCCGTACGTCTCGGTGGGAACATTATATACGTCTATAACGTTATATATCCTAACCTAAGGCAACCTAACATCTCGGATGTTGTATTTTACAACATTCCTGGCGTGTCGGCCCCTACTTCTCGGTCGGAACGTTATATACGTCTATAACGTAATATAACCTAACCTAACCCATCTAGCCCCTCGCTGGGAATGTTTTGTAGAATCCCGTTCGTGTAGCCCCGTACGTCTCGGTGGGAACATTATATACGGCTATAAAGTTATATATCCTAACCTAAGGCAACCTCACACCTCGGATGTAGTATTTTACAACATTCCTGGCAGGTCGGACCTTACTTCCAGGTGGGAACATTATATACGTCTATAACGTAATATAACCTAACCTAACACATCTAGCCCCTCGCTGGGAATGTTTTGTAGAATCACGTTCGTGTTGACACCTACGTCTCGGTGGGAACATTATATACGTCTAGAACGTTATATATCCTAACCTAAGGCAGCCTAACATCTCGGATGTAGTATTTTACTACATTCCTGGCGGGTCGGCCCCTACTTCTCGGTCGGGTCGTTATATACGTCTATAACGTAATATAACCTAACCTAACACATCTAGCCCCTCGCTGGGAATGTTTTGTAGAATCCCGTTCGTGTTGACCCGTACGTCTCGGTGGGAACATTATATACGTCTAGAACGTTATATATCCTAACCTAAGGCAGCCTAACATATCGGATGTAGTATTTTACAACATTCCTGGCGTGTCGGCCCCTACTTCTCGGTCGGAACGTTATATACGTCTATAACGTAATGTAACCTAACCTAACCCATCTAGCCCCTCGCTGGGAATGTTTTGTAGAATCCCGTTCGTGTAGCCCCGTACGTCTCGGCGGGAACATTATATACGTCTATAACGTTATATATCCTAACCTCAGGCAACCTAACATCTCGGATGTAGTATTTTACAACATTCCTGGCGGGTCGGCCCCTACTTCTCGGTGGGAACATTATATACGTCTATAACGTAATATAACCTAACCTAACACATCTAGCCCCTCGCTGGGAATGTTTTGTAGAATCACGTTCGTGTTTACACCTACGTCTCGGTGGGAACATTATATACGTCTAGAACGTTATATATCCTAACCTAAGGCAGCCTAACATCTCGGATGTAGTATTTTACAACATTCCTGGCAGCTCGGCACCTACTTGTCGGTGGGAACATTATATACGTCTATAACGTAATATAACCTAACCTAACCTATCTATCCCCTCGCTGGGAATGTTTTGTAGAATCCCGTTCGTGTAGCCCCGTACGTCTCGGTGGGAACATTATATACGTCTAATTCGTTATATATCCTAACCTAAGGCAACCTCATACATCGGATGTAGTGTTTTACAACATTCCTGGCAGGTAGGACCCTACTTCCAGGTGGGAACATTATATACGTCTATAACCTAATATAACCTAAACTAACACATCTATGCCCTCGCTGGGAATGTTTTGTAAAATCCCGTTCGTGTAGCCCCGTGCGTCTCGGTGGGAACATTATATACGTCTATAACGTTATATATCCTAACCTAAGGCAACTTAACATCTCGGATGTAGTATTTCACAACATTCCTTGCGGGTCGGCCCCTACTTCTCGGTCTGGACGTTATATACGTCTATAACGTAATATAACCTAATCTAACCTATCTATCCCCTCGCTGGGAATGTTTTGTAGAATCTCGTTCGTGTAGCCCCGTACGTCTCGGTGGGAACATTATATACGTCTAATTCGTTATATATCCTAACCTAAGGCAACCTCATACATCGGATGTAGTGTTTTACAACATTCCTGGCAGGTAGGACCCTACTTCCAGGTGGGAACATTATATACGTCTATAACGTAATATAACCTAAACTAACACATCTATCCCCTCGCTGGTAATGTTTTGTAGAATCCCGTTCGTGTAGCCCCGTACGTCTCGGTGGGAACATTATGTACGTCTAATTCGTTATATATCCTAACCTAAGGCAACCTAACATCTCGGATGTAGTATATTACAACATTCCTGGCGGGTCGGCCCCTACTTCTCGGTCTGGACGTTATATATGTCTATAACGTAATATAACCTAACCTAACCTATCTATCCCCTCGCTGGGAATGTTTTGTAAAATCCCGTTCGTGTAGCCCCGTGCGTCTCGGTGGGAACATTATATACGTCTATAACGTTATATATCCTAACCTAAGGCAACTTAACATCTCGGATGTAGTATTTCACAACATTCCTTGCGGGTCGGCCCCTACTTCTCGGTCTGGACGTTATATACGTCTATAACGTAATATAACCTAACCTAACCTATCTATCCCCTCGCTGGGAATGTTTTGTAGAATCCCGTTCGTGTAGCCCCGTACGTCTCGGTGGGAACATTATATACGTCTATAACGTTATATATTCTAACCTAAGGCAACCTAACATCTCGGATGTAGTATTTTACAACATTCCTGGCGTGTCGGCCCCTACTTCTCGGTCGGAACGTTATATACGTCGATAACGTAATATAACCTAACCTAACCCATCTAGCCCCTCGCTGGGAATGTTTTGTAGAATCCCGTTCGTGTAGCCCCGTACGTCTCGGTGGGAACATTATATACGTCTATAACGTTATATATCCTAACCTAAGGCAGCCTAACATCCCGGATGTAGTATTTTACAACATTCCTGGCGGGTCGGCCCCTACTTCTCGGTGGAAACATTATATACGTCTATAACGTAATATAACCTAACCTATCCCATCTAGCCCCTCGCTGGTAATGTTTTACAGAATCCCGGTCGTGTCGGTCCGTACCTCTCGGTGGGAACATTATATACGTCTATAACGTTATATATCCTAACCTAAGGCAACCTAACATCTCGGATGTAGTATTTTACAACATTCCTGGCGGGTCGGCCCCTACTTCTCGGTCGGGACGTTATATACGTCTATAACGTAATATAACCTAACCTAACCTATCTATCCCCTCGCTGGGAATGGTTTGTAGAATCCCGTTCGTGTAGCCCCGTACGTCTCGGTGGGAACATTAGATACGTCTATAACATTATATATATTAACCTAAGGCAACCTCACACCTCGGATGTAGTATTTTACAACATTCCTGGCAGGTCGGACCCTACTTCCAGGTGGGAACATTATATACGTCTATAACGTAATATAACCTAACCTAACCTATCTAGCACCTCGCTGGGAATGTTTTGTAGAATCCCGTTCGTGTAGCCCCGTACGTCTCGTTCTGAACATTATATACGTCTATAACGTTATATATCCTATCCTAAGGCAACCTCACACCTCGGATGTAGTATTTTACAACATTCCTGGCGGGTCGGCCCCTACTTCTCGGTGGGAACATTATATACGTCTATAATGTAATATAACCTAACCTAACCCATCTATCCCCTAGCTGGGAATGTTTTGTAGAATCCCGTTCGTGTAGCCCCGTACGTCTCGTTCTGAATATTATATACGTCTATAACGTTATATATCCTAACCTAAGGCAACTTAACATCTCGGATGTAGTATTTTACAACATTCCTGGCGGGTCAGCCCCTACTTCTCGGTGGGAACATTGTATACGCCTATAACGTAATATAACCTAACCTAACCCATCTAGTCCTTCGCTGGTAATGTTTTACAGAATCTCGTGTCGGACCGTACCTCTCCGTGGGGACATTAGATACGTCTATAACGTTATATATCCTAACCTAAGGCAACCTCATACATCGGATGTAGTGTTTTACAACATTCCTGGCAGGTAGGACCCTACTTCCAGGTGGGAACATTATATACGTCTATAACGTAATATAGCCTAAACTAACACATCTATCCCCTCGCTGGGAATGTTTTGTAGAATCCCGTTCGTGTAGCCCCGTACGTCTCGGTGGGAACATTATGTATGTCTAATTCGTTATATATCCTAACCTAAGGCAACCTAACATCTCGGATGTAGTATTTTACAACATTCCTGGCGGGTCGGCCCCTACTTCTCGGTCTGGACGTTATATATGTCTATAACGTAATATAACCTAACCTAACCTATCTATCCCCTCGCTGGGAATGTTTTGTAAAATCCCGTTCGTGTAGCCCCGTGCGTCTCGGTGGGAACATTATATACGTCTATAACGTTATATATCCTAACCTAAGGCAACTTAACATCTCGGATGTAGTATTTCACAACATTCCTTGCGGGTCGGCCCCTACTTCTCGGTCTGGACGTTATATACGTCTATAACGTAATATAACCTAACCTAACCTATCTATCCCCTCGCTGGGAATGTTTTGTAGAATCCCGTTCGTGTAGCCCCGTACGTCTCGGTGGGAACATTATATACGTCTATAACGTTATATATCCTAACCTAAGGCAACCTAACATCTCGGATGTAGTATTTTACAACATTCCTGGCGTGTCGGCCCCTACTTCTCGGTCGGAACGTTATAAACGTCTATAACGTAATATAACCTAACCTAACCTATCTATCCCCTCGCTGGGAATGTTTTGTAGAATCCGGTTCGTGTAGCCCCGTACGTCTCGGTTCGAACATTATATACGTCTATAACGTTATATATCCTAACCTAAGGCAACCTAACATCTCGGATGTAGTATTTTACAACATTCCTGGCAGCTCGGCACCTACTTGTCGGTGGGAACATTATATACGTCTATAACGTAATATAACCTAACCTAACCTATCTATCCCCTCGCTGGAAATGTTTTGTAGAATCCCGTTCGTGTAGCCCCGTACGTCTCGGTGGGAACATTATATACGTCTACTTCGTTATATATCCTAACCTAAGTCAACCTCATACATCGGATGTAGTATTTTACAACATTCCTGGCAGGTCGGACCCTACTTCTAGGTGGGAACATTATATAAGTCTATAATGTAATATAACATAACCTAACCAATCTAGGCCCTCGCTAATAATGTTTTACAGAATCCCGGTCGTGTCGGTCCGTACCGCTCCGTGGGAACATTATATACGTCTATAACGTTATATATCCTAACCTAAGGCAGCCTAACATCCCGGATGTAGTATTTTACAACATTCCTGGCGGGTCGGCCCCTGCTTCTCGGTGGGAACATTATATACGTCTATAACATAATATAAGCTAACCTAACCCATCTAGGCCCTCGCTAATAATGTTTTACAGAATCCCGGTCGTGTCGGACCATACCGCTCCGTGGGAACATTATATACGTCTATAACGTTATATATCCTAACCTAAGGCAGCCTAACATCTCGGATGTAGTATTTTACAACATTCCTGGCAGGTAGGACCCTACTTCCAGGTGGGAACATTATATACGTCTATAACGTAATATAACCTAACCTAACACATCTATCCCCTCGCTGGGAATGTTTTGTAAAATCCCGTTCGTGTAGCCCCGTACGTCTCGGTGGGAACATTATATACGTCTATAACGTTATATATCCTAACCTAAGGCAACTTAACATCTCGGATGTAGTATTTCACAACATTCCTTGCGGGTCGGCCCCTACTTCTCGGTCTGGACGTTATATACGTCTATAACGTAATATAACCTAACCTAACCTATCTATCCCCTCGCTGGGAATGTTTTGTAGAAACCCGTTCGTGTAGCCCCGTACGTCTCGGTGGGAACATTATATACGTCTATAACGTTATATATTCTAACCTAAGGCAACCTAACATCTCGGATGTAGTATTTTACAACATTCCTGGCGTGTCGGCCCCTACTTCTCGGTCGGAACGTTATATACGTCGATAACGTAATATAACCTAACCTAACCCATCTAGCCCCTCGCTGGGAATGTTTTGTAGAATCCCGTTCGTGTAGCCCCGTACGTCTCGGTGGGAACATTATATACGTCTATAACGTTATATATCCTAACCTAAGGCAGCCTAACATCCCGGATGTAGTATTTTACAACATTCCTGGCGGGTCGGCCCCTACTTCTCGGTGGAAACATTATATACGTCTATAACGTAATATAACCTAACCTATCCCATCTAGCCCCTCGCTGGTAATGTTTTACAGAATCCCGGTCGTGTCGGTCCGTACCTCTCGGTGGGAACATTATATACGTCTATAACGTTATATATCCTAACCTAAGGCAACCTAACATCTCGGATGTAGTATTTTACAACATTCCTGGCGGGTCGGCCCCTACTTCTCGGTCGGGACGTTATATACGTCTATAACGTAATATAACCTAACCTAACCTATCTATCCCCTCGCTGGGAATGGTTTGTAGAATCCCGCTCGTGTAGCCCCGTACGTCTCGGTGGGAACATTAGATACGTCTATAACGTTATATATATTAACCTAAGGCAACCTCACACCTCGGATGTAGTATTTTACAACATTCCTGGCAGGTCGGACCCTACTTCCAGGTGGGAACATTATATACGTCTATAACGTAATATAACCTAACCTAACCTATCTAGCACCTCGCTGGGAATGTTTTGTAGAATCCCGTTCGTGTAGCCCCGTACGTCTCGTTCTGAACATTATATACGTCTATAACGTTATATATCCTATCCTAAGGCAACCTCACACCTCGGATGTAGTATTTTACAACATTCCTGGCGGGTCGGCCCCTACTTCTCGGTGGGAACATTATATACGTCTATAATGTAATATAACCTAACCTAACCCATCTATCCCCTAGCTGGGAATGTTTTGTAGAATCCCGTTCGTGTAGCCCCGTACGTCTCGTTCTGAATATTATATACGTCTATAACGTTATATATCCTAACCTAAGGCAACTTAACATCTCGGATGTAGTATTTTACAACATTCCTGGCGGGTCAGCCCCTACTTCTCGGTGGGAACATTGTATACGCCTATAACGTAATATAACCTAACCTAACCCATCTAGTCCTTCGCTGGTAATGTTTTACAGAATCTCGTGTCGGACCGTACCTCTCCGTGGGGACATTAGATACGTCTATAACGTTATATATCCTAACCTAAGGCAACCTCATACATCGGATGTAGTGTTTTACAACATTCCTGGCAGGTAGGACCCTACTTCCAGGTGGGAACATTATATACGTCTATAACGTAATATAACCTAAACTAACACATCTATCCCCTCGCTGGGAATGTTTTGTAGAATCCCGTTCGTGTAGCCCCGTACGTCTCGGTGGGAACATTATGTATGTCTAATTCGTTATATATCCTAACCTAAGGCAACCTAACATCTCGGATGTAGTATTTTACAACATTCCTGGCGGGTCGGCCCCTACTTCTCGGTCTGGACGTTATATATGTCTATAACGTAATATAACCTAACCTAACCTATCTATCCCCTCGCTGGGAATGTTTTGTAAAATCCCGTTCGTGTAGCCCCGTGCGTCTCGGTGGGAACATTATATACGTCTATAACGTTATATATCCTAACCTAAGGCAACTTAACATCTCGGATGTAGTATTTCACAACATTCCTTGCGGGTCGGCCCCTACTTCTCGGTCTGGACGTTATATACGTCTATAACGTAATATAACCTAACCTAAACTATCTATCCCCTCGCTGGGAATGTTTTGTAGAATCCCGTTCGTGTAGCCCCGTACGTCTCGGTGGGAACATTATATACGTCTATAACGTTATATATCCTAACCTAAGGCAACCTAACATCTCGGATGTTGTATTTTACAACATTCCTGGCGTGTCGGCCCCTACTTCTCGGTCGGAACGTTATATACGTCTATAACGTAATATAACCTAACCTAACCCATCTAGCCCCTCGCTGGGAATGTTTTGTAGAATCCCGTTCGTGTAGCCCCGTACGTCTCGGCGGGAACATTATTTACGTCTATAACGTTATATATCCTAACCTCAGGCAACCTAACATCTTGGATGTAGTATTTTACAACATTCCTGGCGGGTCGCCCCTATTTCTCGGTGGGAACATTATATACGTCTATAATGTAATATAACCTAACCTAACCCATCTAGAACCTCGCTGATAATGTTTTACAGAATCCCGGTCGTGTCGGTCCGTACCTCTCCGTGGGTACATTATATACGTCTATAACGTTATATGTCCTAACATAAGGCAGCCTAACATCTCGGATGTAGTATTTTACAACTTTCCTGGCGGGTCGGCCCCTACTTCTCGGTGGGAACATTATATACGTCTATAACGTAATATAACCTAACCTAACCTATCTATCCCCTCGCTGGGAGTGTTTTGTAGAATCCCGTTCGTGTAGCCCCGTACGTCTCGGTGGGAACATTATATACGTCTATAACGTTATATATCCTAACCTAAGGCAGCCTAACATCCCGGATGTAGTATTTTACAACATTCCTGGCGGGTCGGCCCCTGCTTCTCGGTGGGAACATTATATACGTCTATAACATAATATAAGCTAACCTAACCCATCTAGGCCCTCGCTAATAATGTTTTACAGAATCCCGGTCGTGTCGGACCGTACCGCTCCGTGGGAACATTATATACGTCTATAACGTTATATATCCTAACCTAAGGCAGCCTAACATCTCGGATGTAGTATTTTACAACATTCCTGGCAGGTAGGACCCTACTTCCAGGTGGGAACATTATATACGTCTATAACGTAATATAACCTAACCTAACACATCTATCCCCTCGCTGGGAATGTTTTGTAAAATCCCGTTCGTGTAGCCCCGTACGTCTCGGTGGGAACATTATATACGTCTATAACGTTATATATCCTAACCTAAGGCAACTTAACATCTCGGATGTAGTATTTCACAACATTCCTTGCGGGTCGGCCCCTACTTCTCGGTCTGGACGTTATATACGTCTATAACGTAATATAACCTAACCTAACCTATCTATCCCCTCGCTGGGAATGTTTTGTAGAAACCCGTTCGTGTAGCCCCGTACGTCTCGGTGGGAACATTATATACGTCTATAACGTTATATATTCTAACCTAAGGCAACCTAACATCTCGGATGTAGTATTTTACAACATTCCTGGCGTGTCGGCCCCTACTTCTCGGTCGGAACGTTATATACGTCGATAACGTAATATAACCTAACCTAACCCATCTAGCCCCTCGCTGGGAATGTTTTGTAGAATCCAGTTCGTGTAGCCCCGTACGTCTCGGTGGGAACATTATATACGTCTATAACGTTATATATCCTAACCTAAGGCAGCCTAACATCCCGGATGTAGTATTTTACAACATTCCTGGCGGGTCGGCCCCTACTTCTCGGTGGAAACATTATATACGTCTATAACGTAATATAACCTAACCTATCCCATCTAGCCCCTCGCTGGTAATGTTTTACAGAATCCCGGTCGTGTCGGTCCGTACCTCTCGGTGGGAACATTATATACGTCTATAACGTTATATATCCTAACCTAAGGCAACCTAACATCTCGGATGTAGTATTTTACAACATTCCTGGCGGGTCGGCCCCTACTTCTCGGTCGGGACGTTATATACGTCTATAACGTAATATAACCTAACCTAACCTATCTATCCCCTCGCTGGGAATGGTTTGTAGAATCCCGCTCGTGTAGCCCCGTACGTCTCGGTGGGAACATTAGATACGTCTATAACGTTATATATATTAACCTAAGGCAACCTCACACCTCGGATGTAGTATTTTACAACATTCCTGGCAGGTCGGACCCTACTTCCAGGTGGGAACATTATATACGTCTATAACGTAATATAACCTAACCTAACCTATCTAGCACCTCGCTGGGAATGTTTTGTAGAATCCCGTTCGTGTAGCCCCGTACGTCTCGTTCTGAACATTATATACGTCTATAACGTTATATATCCTATCCTAAGGCAACCTCACACCTCGGATGTAGTATTTTACAACATTCCTGGCGGGTCGGCCCCTACTTCTCGGTGGGAACATTATATACGTCTATAATGTAATATAACCTAACCTAACCCATCTATCCCCTAGCTGGGAATGTTTTGTAGAATCCCGTTCGTGTAGCCCCGTACGTCTCGTTCTGAATATTATATACGTCTATAACGTTATATATCCTAACCTAAGGCAAATTAACATCTCGGATGTAGTATTTTACAACATTCCTGGCGGGTCAGCCCCTACTTCTCGGTGGGAACATTGTATACGCCTATAACGTAATATAACCTAACCTAACCCATCTAGTCCTTCGCTGGTAATGTTTTACAGAATCTCGTGTCGGTCCGTACCTCTCGGTGGGAACATTATATACGTCTATAACGTTATATATCCTAACCTAAGGCAACCTAACATCTCGGATGTAGTATTTTACAACATTCCTGTCGGGTCGGCCCCTACTTCTCGGTCGGGACGTTATATACGTCTATAACGTAATATAACCTAACCTAACCTATCTATCCCCTCGCTGGGAATGGTTTGTAGAATCCCGCTCGTGTAGCCCCGTACGTCTCGGTGGGAACATTAGATACGTCTATAACGTTATATATATTAACCTAAGGCAACCTCACACCTCGGATGTAGTATTTTACAACATTCCTGGCAGGTCGGACCCTACTTCCAGGTGGGAACATTATATACGTCTATAACGTAATATAACCTAACCTAACCTATCTAGCACCTCGCTGGGAATGTTTTGTAGAATCCCGTTCGTGTAGCCCCGTACGTCTCGTTCTGAACATTATATACGTCTATAACGTTATATATCCTATCCTAAGGCAACCTCACACCTCGGATGTAGTATTTTACAACATTCCTGGCGGGTCGGCCCCTACTTCTCGGTGGGAACATTATATACGTCTATAATGTAATATAACCTAACCTAACCCATCTATCCCCTAGCTGGGAATGTTTTGTAGAATCCCGTTCGTGTAGCCCCGTACGTCTCGTTCTGAATATTATATACGTCTATAACGTTATATATCCTAACCTAAGGCAAATTAACATCTCGGATGTAGTATTTTACAACATTCCTGGCGGGTCAGCCCCTACTTCTCGGTGGGAACATTGTATACGCCTATAACGTAATATAACCTAACCTAACCCATCTAGTCCTTCGCTGGTAATGTTTTACAGAATCTCGTGTCGGACCGTACCTCTCCGTGGGGACATTAGATACGTCTATAACGTTATATATCCTAACCTAAGGCAACCTCATACATCGGATGTAGTGTTTTACAACATTCCTGGCAGGTAGGACCCTACTTCCAGGTGGGAACATTATATACGTCTATAACGTAATATAACCTAAACTAACACATCTATCCCCTCGCTGGGAATGTTTTGTAGAATCCCGTTCGTGTAGCCCCGTACGTCTCGGTGGGAACATTATGTATGTCTAATTCGTTATATATCCTAACCTAAGGCAACCTAACATCTCGGATGTAGTATTTTACAACATTCCTGGCGGGTCGGCCCCTACTTCTCGGTCTGGACGTTATATATGTCTATAACGTAATATAACCTAACCTAACCTATCTATCCCCTCGCTGGGAATGTTTTGTAAAATCCCGTTCGTGTAGCCCCGTGCGTCTCGGTGGGAACATTATATACGTCTATAACGTTATATATCCTAACCTAAGGCAACTTAACATCTCGGATGTAGTATTTCACAACATTCCTTGCGGGTCGGCCCCTACTTCTCGGTCTGGACGTTATATACGTCTATAACGTAATATAACCTAACCTAAACTATCTATCCCCTCGCTGGGAATGTTTTGTAGAATCCCGTTCGTGTAGCCCCGTACGTCTCGGTGGGAACATTATATACGTCTATAACGTTATATATCCTAACCTAAGGCAACCTAACATCTCGGATGTTGTATTTTACAACATTCCTGGCGTGTCGGCCCCTACTTCTCGGTCGGAACGTTATATACGTCTATAACGTAATATAACCTAACCTAACCCATCTAGCCCCTCGCTGGGAATGTTTTGTAGAATCCCGTTCGTGTAGCCCCGTACGTCTCGGCGGGAACATTATTTACGTCTATAACGTTATATATCCTAACCTCAGGCAACCTAACATCTTGGATGTAGTATTTTACAACATTCCTGGCGGGTCGCCCCTATTTCTCGGTGGGAACATTATATACGTCTATAATGTAATATAACCTAACCTAACCCATCTAGAACCTCGCTGATAATGTTTTACAGAATCCCGGTCGTGTCGGTCCGTACCTCTCCGTGGGTACATTATATACGTCTATAACGTTATATGTCCTAACATAAGGCAGCCTAACATCTCGGATGTAGTATTTTACAACTTTCCTGGCGGGTCGGCCCCTACTTCTCGGTGGGAACATTATATACGTCTATAACGTAATATAACCTAACCTAACCTATCTATCCCCTCGCTGGGAATGTTTTGTAGAATCCCGTTCGTGTAGCCCCGTACGTCTCGGTGGGAACATTATATACGTCTATAACGTTATATATCCTAACCTAAGGCAGCCTAACATCCCGGATGTAGTATTTTACAACATTCCTGGCGGGTCGGCCCCTGCTTCTCGGTGGGAACATTATATACGTCTATAACATAATATAAGCTAACCTAACCCATCTAGGCCCTCGCTAATAATGTTTTACAGAATCCCGGTCGTGTCGGACCGTACCGCTCCGTGGGAACATTATATACGTCTATAACGTTATATATCCTAACCTAAGGCAGCCTAACATCTCGGATGTAGTATTTTACAACATTCCTGGCAGGTAGGACCCTACTTCCAGGTGGGAACATTATATACGTCTATAACGTAATATAACCTAACCTAACACATCTATCCCCTCGCTGGGAATGTTTTGTAAAATCCCGTTCGTGTAGCCCCGTACGTCTCGGTGGGAACATTATATACGTCTATAACGTTATATATCCTAACCTAAGGCAACTTAACATCTCGGATGTAGTATTTCACAACATTCCTTGCGGGTCGGCCCCTACTTCTCGGTCTGGACGTTATATACGTCTATAACGTAATATAACCTAACCTAACCTATCTATCCCCTCGCTGGGAATGTTTTGTAGAATCCCGTTCGTGTAGCCCCGTACGTCTCGGTGGGAACATTATATACGTCTATAACGTTATATATTCTAACCTAAGGCAACCTAACATCTCGGATGTAGTATTTTACAACATTCCTGGCGTGTCGGCCCCTACTTCTCGGTCGGAACGTTATATACGTCGATAACGTAATATAACCTAACCGAACCCATCTAGCCCCTCGCTGGGAATGTTTTGTAGAATCCCGTTCGTGTAGCCCCGTACGTCTCGGTGGGAACATTATATACGTCTATAACGTTATATATCCTAACCTAAGGCAGCCTAACATCCCGGATGTAGTATTTTACAACATTCCTGGCGGGTCGGCCCCTACTTCTCGGTGGAAACATTATATACGTCTATAACGTAATATAACCTAACCTATCCCATCTAGCCCCTCGCTGGTAATGTTTTACAGAATCCCGGTCGTGTCGGTCCGTACCTCTCGGTGGGAACATTATATACGTCTATAACGTTATATATCCTAACCTAAGGCAACCTAACATCTCGGATGTAGTATTTTACAACATTCCTGGCGGGTCGGCCCCTACTTCTCGGTCGGGACGTTATATACGTCTATAACGTAATATAACCTAACCTAACCTATCTATCCCCTCGCTGGGAATAGTTTGTAGAATCCCGTTCGTGTAGCCCCGTACGTCTCGGTGGGAACATTAGATACGTCTATAACGTTATATATATTAACCTAAGGCAACCTCACACCTCGGATGTAGTATTTTACAACATTCCTGGCAGGTCGGACCCTACTTCCAGGTGGGAACATTATATACGTCTATAACGTAATATAACCTAACCTAACCTATCTAGCACCTCGCTGGGAATGTTTTGTAGAATCCCGTTCGTGTAGCCCCGTACGTCTCGTTCTGAACATTATATACGTCTATAACGTTATATATCCTATCCTAAGGCAACCTCATACCTCGGATGTAGTATTTTACAACATTCCTGGCGGGTCGGCCCCTACTTCTCGGTGGGAACATTATATACGTCTATAATGTAATATAACCTAACCTAACCCATCTATCCCCTAGCTGGGAATGTTTTGTAGAATCCCGTTCGTGTAGCCCCGTACGTCTCGTTCTGAATATTATATACGTCTATAACGTTATATATCCTAACCTAAGGCAACTTAACATCTCGGATGTAGTATTTTACAACATTCCTGGCGGGTCAGCCCCTACTTCTCGGTGGGAACATTGTATACGCCTATAACGTAATATAACCTAACCTAACCCATCTAGTCCTTCGCTGGTAATGTTTTACAGAATCTCGTGTCGGACCGTACCTCTCCGTGGGGACATTAGATACGTCTATAACGTTATATATCCTAACCTAAGGCAACCTCATACATCGGATGTAGTGTTTTACAACATTCCTGGCAGGTAGGACCCTACTTCCAGGTGGGAACATTATATACGTCTATAACGTAATATAACCTAAACTAACACATCTATCCCCTCGCTGGGAATGTTTTGTAGAATCCCGTTCGTGTAGCCCCGTACGTCTCGGTGGGAACATTATGTATGTCTAATTCGTTATATATCCTAACCTAAGGCAACCTAACATCTCGGATGTAGTACTTTACAACATTTCTGGCAGGTCGGACCCTACTTCCAGGTGGGAACATTATATACGTCTATAACGTAATATAACCTAACCTAACACATCTATCCCCTCGCTGGGAATGTTTTGTAGAATCCCGTTCGTGTAGCCCCTACGTCTCGGTCTGAACATTATATACGTCTATAACGTTATATATCCTAACCTCAGGCAACCTAACATCTCGGATGTAGTATTTTACAACATTCCTGGCGGGTCGGCCCCTACTTCTCGGTGGGAACATTATATACGTCTATAATGTAATATAACCTAACCTAACCCATCTAGAACCTCGCTGATAATGTTTTACAGAATCCCGGTCGTGTCGGTCCGTACCTCTCCGTGGGTACATTATATACGTCTATAACGTTATATGTCCTAACATAAGGCAGCCTAACATCTCGGATGTAGTATTTTACAACTTTCCTGGCGGGTCGGCCCCTACTTCTCGGTGGGAACATTATATACGTCTATAACGTAATATAACCTAACCTAACACATCTAGCCCCTCGCTGGGAATGTTTTGTAGAATCACGTTCGTGTTTACACCTACGTCTCGGTGGGAACATTATATACGTCTAGAACGTTATATATCCTAACCTAAGGCAGCCTAACATCTCGGATGTAGTATTTTACAACATTCCTGGCAGCTCGGCACCTACTTGTCGGTGGGAACATTATATACGTCTATAACGTAATATAACCTAACCTAACCTATCTATCCCCTCGCTGGGAATGTTTTGTAGAATCCCGTTCGTGTAGCCCCGTACGTCTCGGTGGGAACATTATATACGTCTAATTCGTTATATATCCTAACCTAAGGCAACCTCACACCTCGGATGTAGTATTTTACAACATTCCTGGCAGGTCGGACCCTACTTCCAGGTGGGAACATTATATACGTCTATAACGTAATATAACCTAACCTAACCTATCTAGCACCTCGCTGGGAATGTTTTGTAGAATCCCGTTCGTGTAGCCCCGTACGTCTCGTTCTGAACATTATATACGTCTATAACGTTATATATCCTATCCTAAGGCAACCTCACACCTCGGATGTAGTATTTTACAACATTCCTGGCGGGTCGGCCCCTACTTCTCGGTGGGAACATTATATACGTCTATAATGTAATATAACCTAACCTAACCCATCTATCCCCTAGCTGGGAATGTTTTGTAGAATCCCGTTCGTGTAGCCCCGTACGTCTCGTTCTGAATATTATATACGTCTATAACGTTATATATCCTAACCTAAGGCAACTTAACATCTCGGATGTAGTATTTTACAACATTCCTGGCGGGTCAGCCCCTACTTCTCGGTGGGAACATTGTATACGCCTATAACGTAATATAACCTAACCTAACCCATCTAGTCCTTCGCTGGTAATGTTTTACAGAATCTCGTGTCGGACCGTACCTCTCCGTGGGGACATTAGATACGTCTATAACGTTATATATCCTAACCTAAGGCAACCTCATACATCGGATGTAGTGTTTTACAACATTCCTGGCAGGTAGGACCCTACTTCCAGGTGGGAACATTATATACGTCTATAACGTAATATAACCTAAACTAACACATCTATCCCCTCGCTGGTAATGTTTTGTAGAATCCCGTTCGTGTAGCCCCGTACGTCTCGGTGGGAACATTATGTACGTCTAATTCGTTATATATCCTAACCTAAGGCAACCTAACATCTCGGATGTAGTATTTTACAACATTCCTGGCGGGTCGGCCCCTACTTCTCGGTCTGGACGTTATATATGTCTATAACGTAATATAACCTAACCTAACCTATCTATCCCCTCGCTGGGAATGTTTTGTAAAATCCCGTTCGTGTAGCCCCGTGGGTCTCGGTGGGAACATTATATACGTCTATAACGTTATATATCCTAACCTAAGGCAACTTAACATCTCGGATGTAGTATTTCACAACATTCCTTGCGGGTCGGCCCCTACTTCTCGGTCTGGACGTTATATACGTCTATAACGTAATATAACCTAACCTAACCTATCTATCCCCTCGCTGGGAATGTTTTGTAGAATCCCGTTCGTGTAGCCCCGTACGTCTCGGTGGGAACATTATATACGTCTAATTCGTTATATATCCTAACCTAAGTCAACCTCATACATCGGATGTAGTATTTTACAACATTCCTGGCAGGTCGGACCCTACTTCTAGGTGGGAACATTATATAAGTCTATAATGTAATATAACATAACCTAACCAATCTAGGCCCTCGCTAATAATGTTTTACAGAATCCCGGTCGTGTCGGTCCGTACCGCTCCGTGGGAACATTATATACGTCTATAACGTTATATATCCTAACCTAAGGCAGCCTAACATCCCGGATGTAGTATTTTACAACATTCCTGGCGGGTCGGCCCCTGCTTCTCGGTGGGAACATTATATACGTCTATAACATAATATAAGCTAACCTAACCCATCTAGGCCCTCGCTAATAATGTTTTACAGAATCCCGGTCGTGTCGGACCGTACCGCTCCGTGGGAACATTATATACGTCTATAACGTTATATATCCTAACCTAAGGCAGCCTAACATCTCGGATGTAGTATTTTACAACATTCCTGGCAGGTAGGACCCTACTTCCAGGTGGGAACATTATATACGTCTATAACGTAATATAACCTAACCTAACACATCTATCCCCTCGCTGGGAATGTTTTGTAAAATCCCGTTCGTGTAGCCCCGTACGTCTCGGTGGGAACATTATATACGTCTATAACGTTATATATCCTAACCTAAGGCAACTTAACATCTCGGATGTAGTATTTCACAACATTCCTTGCGGGTCGGCCCCTACTTCTCGGTCTGGACGTTATATACGTCTATAACGTAATATAACCTAACCTAACCTATCTATCCCCTCGCTGGGAATGTTTTGTAGAATCCCGTTCGTGTAGCCCCGTACGTCTCGGTGGGAACATTATATACGTCTATAACGTTATATATTCTAACCTAAGGCAACCTAACATCTCGGATGTAGTATTTTACAACATTCCTGGCGTGTCGGCCCCTACTTCTCGGTCGGAACGTTATATACGTCGATAACGTAATATAACCTAACCGAACCCATCTAGCACCTCGCTGGGAATGTTTTGTAGAATCCCGTTCGTGTAGCCCCGTACGTCTCGTTCTGAACATTATATACGTCTATAACGTTATATATCCTATCCTAAGGCAACCTCACACCTCGGATGTAGTATTTTACAACATTCCTGGCGGGTCGGCCCCTACTTCTCGGTGGGAACATTATATACGTCTATAATGTAATATAACCTAACCTAACCCATCTATCCCCTAGCTGGGAATGTTTTGTAGAATCCCGTTCGTGTAGCCCCGTACGTCTCGTTCTGTATATTATATACGTCTATAACGTTATATATCCTAACCTAAGGCAACTTAACATCTCGGATGTAGTATTTTACAACATTCCTGGCGGGTCAGCCCCTACTTCTCGGTGGGAACATTGTATACGCCTATAACGTAATATAACCTAACCTAACCCATCTAGTCCTTCGCTGGTAATGTTTTACAGAATCTCGTGTCGGACCGTACCTCTCCGTGGGGACATTAGATACGTCTATAACGTTATATATCCTAACCTAAGGCAACCTCATACATCGGATGTAGTGTTTTACAACATTCCTGGCAGGTAGGACCCTACTTCCAGGTGGGAACATTATATACGTCTATAACGTAATATAACCTAAACTAACACATCTATCCCCTCGCTGGGAATGTTTTGTAGAATCCCGTTCGTGTAGCCCCGTACGTCTCGGTGGGAACATTATGTATGTCTAATTCGTTATATATCCTAACCTAAGGCAACCTAACATCTCGGATGTAGTATTTTACAACATTCCTGGCGGGTCGGCCCCTACTTCTCGGTCTGGACGTTATATATGTCTATAACGTAATATAACCTAACCTAACCTATCTATCCCCTCGCTGGGAATGTTTTGTAAAATCCCGTTCGTGTAGCCCCGTACGTCTCGGTGGGAACATTATATACGTCTATAACGTTATATATCCTAACCTAAGGCAACCTAACATCTCGGATGTAGTATTTTACAACATTCCTGGCGGGTCGGCCCCTACTTCTCGGTGGGAACATTATATACGTCTATAACGTAATTTAACCTAAGCTAACCTATCTATCCCCTCGCTGGGAATGTTTTGTAGAATCCCGTTCGTGTAGCCCCTACGTCTCGGTCTGAACATTTTATACGTCTATAACGTTATATATCCTAACCTAAGGCAACTTAACATGTCGGATGTAGTATTTTACAACATTCCTTGCGGGTCGGCCCCTACTTCTCGGTCTGGACGTTATATACGTCTATAACGTAACATAACCTAACCTAACCTATCTATCCCCTCGCTGGGAATGTTTTGTAGAATCCCGTTCGCGTAGCCCCGTACGTCTCGGTGGGAACATTATATACGTCTATAACGTTACATATCCTAACCTAAGGCAACCTAACATCTCGGATGTAGTATTTTGCAACATTCCTGGCGTGTCGGCCCCTACTTCTCGGTCGGAACGTTATAAACGTCTATAACGTAATATAACCTAACCTAACCTATCTATCCCCTCGCTGGGAATGTTTTGTAGAATCCGGTTCGTGTAGCCCCGTACGTCTCGGTGGGAACATTATATACGTCTATAACGTTATATATCCTAACCTAAGGCAACCTAACATCTCGGATGTAGTATTTTACAACTTTCCTGGCTGGTCGGCCCCTACTTCTCGGTGGGAACATTATATACGTCTATAACGTAATATAACCTAACCTAACACATCTAGCTCCTCACTGGGAATGTTTTGTAGAATCCCGTTCATGTTGACCCGTACGTCTCGGTGGGAACATTATATACGTCTATAACGTTATATATCCTAGCATAAGGCAACCTCACACCTCGGATGTAGTATTTTACAACATTCAGGGCGGGTCGGCCCCTACTTCTCGGTGGGAACATTATATACGTCTATAACGTAATATAACCTAAGCTAACCCATCTAGTCCTTCGCTGGTAATGTTTTACAGAATCCCGGTCGTGTCGGTCCGTACCTCTCCGTGGGAGCATTATATACGTCTATAACGTTATATATCCTAACCTAAGGCAACTAAACACGTCGGATGTAGTATTTTACAACATTCCTGGCGGGTCGGCACCTACTTCTCGGTCTGGACGTTATATACGTCTATAACGTAATATAACCTAACCTAACCTATCTATCCCCTCGCTGGGAATGTTTTGTAGAATCCCGTTCGAGTAGCCCCGTACATCTCGGTGGGAACATTAGATACGTCTATAACGTTATATATCCTAACCTAAGGCAACCTCACACCTCGGATGTAGTATTTTACAACATTACTGGCAGGTCGGACCCTACTTCCAGGTGGGAACATTATATACGTCTATAACGTAATATAACCTAAACTAACCTATCTATCCCCTCGCTGGGAATGTTTTGTAGAATCCCGTTCGTGTAGCCCCGTACGTCTCGGTGGGAACATTATGTACGTCTAATTCGTTATATATCCTAACCTAAGGCAACCTAACATCTCGGATGTAGTATTTTACAACATTCCTGGCGGGTCGGCCCCTACTTCTCGGTCTGGACGTTATATACGTCTATAAAGTAATATAACCTAACCTAACACTTCTAGCCCCTCGCTGGGAATGTTTTGTAGAATCCCGTTCGTGTTGACCCGTACGTCTCGGTGGGAACATTATATACGTCTAGAACGTTATATATCCTAACCTAAGGCAACTTAACATCTCGGATGTAGTATTCTACAACATTCCTGGCGGTTCAGCCCCTACTTCTCGGTGGGAACATTGTATACGTCTATAACGTAATATAACCTAACCTAACCCATCTAGTCCTTCGCTGGTAATGTTTTACAGAATCTCGTGTCGGACCGTACCTCTCCGTGGGGACATTAGATACGTCTATAACGTTATATATCCTAACCTAAGGCAAGCTCACACCTCGGATGTAGTATTTTACAACATTCCTGGCAGGTCGGACCCTACTTCCAGGTGGGAACATTATATACGTCTATAACGTAATATAACCTAACCTAACACATCTAGCCCCTCGCTGGGAATGTTTTGTAGAATCACGTTCGTGTTGACACCTACGTCTCGGTGGGAACATTATATACGTCTAGAACGTTATATATCCTAACCTTAGGCAACCTAACATCTCGGATGAAGTATTTTACAACATTCCTGGCGGGTCGGCCCCTACCTCTCGGTCTGGACGTTATATATGTCTATAACGTAATATAAACTAACCTAACCTATCTATCCCCTCGCTGGGAACGTTTTGTAGAATCCCGTTCGTGTAGCCCCGTACGTCTCGGTGGGAACATTATATACGTCTATAACGTTATATATCCTAATCTAAGGCAGCCTAACATCCCGGATGTAGTATTTTACAACATTCCTGGCAGGTCGGCCCTTACTTCTAGGTGGGAACAATATATACGTCTATAACGTAATATAACCTAACCTAACCCGTCTATCCCGTCGCTGGGAATGTTTTGTAGAATCCAGTTCGTGTAGCCCCGTACGTCTCGGTGGGAACATTATATACGTTTATAACGTTATATATACTAACCTAAGGCAGCCTAACATCCCGGATGTAGTATTTTACAACATTCCTGGCGGGTCGGCCCCTACTTCTCGGTGGAAACATTATATACGTCTATAACGTAATATAACCTAACCTACCCCATCTAGCCCCTCGCTGGTAATGTTTTACAGAATCCCGGTCGTGTCGGTCCGTACCTCTCGGTGGGAACATTATATACGTCTATAACGTTATATATCCTAACCTTAGGCAACCCAACATCTCGGATGAAGTATTTTACAACATTCCTGGCGGGTCGGCCCCTACCTCTCGGTCTGGACGTTATATATGTCTATAACGTAATATAACCTAACCTAAGATATCTATCCCCTCGCTGGGAATGTTTTGTAGAATCCCGTTCGTGTAGCCCCGTGCGTCCCGGTGGGAACATTATATACGTCTATAACGTTATATATCCTAACCTAAGGCAACCTAACATCTCGGATGTAGTATTTTACAACATTCCTGGCGGGTCGGCCCCTACTTCTCGGTCTGCACGTTATATATGTCTATAACGCAATATAACCTAACCTAACCTATCTATCCCCTCGCTGGGAATGTTTTGTAGAATCCCGTTCGTGTAGCCCCGTACGTCTCGTTCTGAGTATTATATACGTCTATAACGTTATATATCCTATCCTAAGGCAACCTCACACCTCGGGTGTAGTATTTTACAACATTCCTGGCAGGTCGGCCCCTACTCCTAGGTGGGAACATTATATACGTCTATAACGTAATATAACCTAACCTAAGATATCTATCCCCTCGCTGGGAATGTTTTGTAGAATCCCGTTCGTGTAGCCCCGTGCGTCCCGGTGGGAACATTATATACGTCTATAACGTTATATATCCTAACCTAAGGCAACCTAACATCTCGGATGTAGTATTTTACAACATTCCTGGCGGGTCGGCCCCTACTTCTCGGTCTGCACGTTATATATGTCTATAACGTAATATAACCTAACCTAACCTATCTATCCCCTCGCTGGGAATGTTTTGTAGAATCCCGTTCGTGTAGCCCCGTACGTCTCGTTCTGAGTATTATATACGTCTATAACGTTATATATCCTATCCTAAGGCAACCTCACACCTCGGATGTAGTATTTTACAACATTCCTGGCAGGTCGGCCCCTACTCCTAGGTGGGAACATTATATACGTCTGTAACGTAATATAACCTAACCTAACCCATCTAGTCCTTCGCTGGTAATGTTTTACAGAATCTCGTGTCGGACCTTACCTCACCGTGGAGACATTAGATACATCTATAACGTTATATATCCTATCCTAAGGCAACCTCACACCTCGGATGTAGTATTTTACAACATTCCTGGCAGGTCGGCCCCTACTCCTAGGTGGGAACATTATATACGTCTATAACGTAATATAACCTAACCTAACACATCTAGCCCCTCGCTGGGAATGTTTTGTAGAATCACGTTCGTGTTGACACCTACGTCTCTGTGGGAATATTATATACGTCTAGAACGTTATATATCCTAACCTAAGGCAGCCTTAAATCTCGGATGTAGTATTTTACAACATTCCTGGCGGGTCGGCCCCTACTTCTCGGTGGGAACATTATATACGTCTATAATGTAATATAACCTAACCTAACCCATCTAGAACCTCGCTGATAATGTTTTACAGAATCCCGGTCGTGTCGGTCCGTACCTCTCCGTGGGAACATTATATACGTCTATAACGTTATATATCCTAACCTAAGGCAACCTCATAACTCGGATGTAGTATTTTACAACATTCCTGGCAGGTCGGACCCTACTTCCAGGTGGGAACATTACATACGTCTATAACGTAATATAACCTAACCTAACACATCTAGCCCCTCGCTGGGAATGTTTTGTAGAATCACGTTCGTGGTGGCCCGTACGTCTCGGTGGGAACATTATATACGTCTATAACGTTATATATCCTAATCTAAGGCAGCCTAACATCCCGGATGTAGTATTTTACAACATTCCTGGCAGGTCGGCCCTTACTTCTAGGTGGGAACAATATATACGTCTATAACGTAATATAACCTAACCTAACCCATCTATCCCGTCGCTGGGAATGTTTTGTAGAATCCCGTTCGTGTAGCCCCGTACGTCTCGGTGGGAACATTATATACGTCTATAACGTTATATATCCTAACCTAAGGCAGCCTAACATCCCGGATGTAGTATTTTACAACATTCCTGGCGGGTCGGCCCCTACTTCTCGGTCGGGACGTTATATACGTCTATAACGTAATATAACCTAACCTAACCTATCTATCCCCTCGCTGGGAATGGTTTGTAGAATCCCGTTCGTGTAGCCCCGTACGTCTCGGTGGGAACATTAGATACGTCTATAACGTTATATATATTAACCTAAGGCAACCTCACACCTCGGATGTAGTATTTTACAACATTCCTGGCAGGTCGGACCCTACTTCCAGGTGGGAACATTACATACGTCTATAACGTAATATAACCTAACCTAACACATCTAGCCCCTCGCTGGGAATGTTTTGTAGAATCACGTTCGTGGTGGCCCGTACGTCTCGGTGGGAACATTATATACGTCTATAACGTTATATATCCTAATCTAAGGCAGCCTAACATCCCGGATGTAGTATTTTACAACATTCCTGGCAGGTCGGCCCTTACTTCTAGGTGGGAACAATATATACGTCTATAACGTAATATAACCTAACCTAACCCATCTATCCCGTCGCTGGGAATGTTTTGTAGAATCCCGTTCGTGTAGCCCCGTACGTCTCGGTGGGAACATTATATACGTCTATAACGTTATATATCCTAACCTAAGGCAGCCTAACATCCCGGATGTAGTATTTTACAACATTCCTGGCGGGTCGGCCCCTACTTCTCGGTCGGGACGTTATATACGTCTATAACGTAATATAACCTAACCTAACCTATCTATCCCCTCGCTGGGAATGGTTTGTAGAATCCCGTTCGTGTAGCCCCGTACGTCTCGGTGGGAACATTAGATACGTCTATAACGTTATATATATTAACCTAAGGCAACCTCACACCTCGGATGTAGTATTTTACAACATTCCTGGCAGGTCGGACCCTACTTCCAGGTGGGAACATTATATACGTCTATAACGTAATATAACCTAACCTAACCTATCTAGCCCCTCGCTGGGAATGTTTTGTAGAATCCCGTTCGTGTAGCCCCGTACGTCTCGTTCTGAACATTATATACGTCTATAACGTTATATATCCTATCCTAAGGCAACCTCACACCTCGGATGTAGTATTTTACAACATTCCTGGCGGGTCGGCCCCTACTTCTCGGTCTGCACGTTATATATGTCTATAACGTAATATAACCTAACCTAACCTATCTATCCCCTCGCTGGGAATGTTTTGTAGAATCCCGTTCGTGTAGCCCCGTACGTCTCGTTCTGAGAATTATATACGTCTATAACGTTATATATCCTATCCTAAGGCAACCTCACACCTCGGATGTAGTATTTTACAACATTCCTGGCAGGTCGGCCCCTACTCCTAGGTGGGAACATTATATACGTCTGTAACGTAATATAACCTAATCTAACCCATCTAGTCCTTCGCTGGTAATGTTTTACAGAATCTCGTGTCGGACCTTACCTCACCGTGGAGACATTAGATACATCTATAACGTTATATATCCTATCCTAAGGCAACCTCACACCTCGGATGTAGTATTTTACAACATTCCTGTCAGGTCGGCCCTTACTTCTAGGTGGGAACAATATATACGTCTATAACGTAATATAACCTAACCTAACCCATCTATCCCGTCGCTGGGAATGTTTTGTAGAATCCCGTTCGTGTAGCCCCGTACGTCTCGGTGGGAACATTATATACGTCTATAACGTTATATATCCTAACCTAAGGCAGCCTAACATCCCGGATGTAGTATTTTACAACATTCCTGGCGGGTCGGCCCCTACTTC
Organism: Xylocopa violacea; assembly: GCA_963969225.1. Taxonomy (NCBI): domain Eukaryota; kingdom Metazoa; phylum Arthropoda; class Insecta; order Hymenoptera; family Apidae; genus Xylocopa; species Xylocopa violacea. The sequence goes on along the minus strand of CAXAJV010000008.1, from coordinate 12,927,329 downwards.
TCGGTGGAAACATTATATACGTCTATAACGTAATATAACCTAACCTATCCCATCTAGCCCCTCGCTGGTAATGTTTTACAGAATCCCGGTCGTGTCGGTCCGTACGTCTCGTTCTGAACATTATATACGTCTATAACGTTATATATCCTATCCTAAGGCAACCTCACACCTCGGATGTAGTATTTTACAACATTCCTGGCAGGTCGGCCCCTACTCCTAGGTGGGAACATTATATACGTCTATAACGTAATATAACCTAACCTAACCTATCTAGCCCCTCGCTGGGAATGTTTTGTAGAATCCCGTTCGTGTAGCCCCGTACGTCTCGTTCTGAACATTATATACGTCTATAACGTTATATATCCTATCCTAAGGCAACCTCACACCTCGGATGTAGTATTTTACAACATTCCTGGCGGGTCGGCCCCTACTTCTCGGTCTGCACGTTATATATGTCTATAACGTAATATAACCTAACCTAACCTATCTATCCCCTCGCTGGGAATGTTTTGTAGAATCCCGTTCGTGTAGCCCCGTACGTCTCGTTCTGAGTATTATATACGTCTATAACGTTATATATCCTATCCTAAGGCAACCTCACACCTCGGATGTAGTATTTTACAACATTCCTGGCAGGTCGGCCCCTACTCCTAGGTGGGAACATTATATACGTCTGTAACGTAATATAACCTAACCTAACCCATCTAGTCCTTCGCTGGCAATGTTTTACAGAATCTCGTGTCGGACCTTACCTCACCGTGGAGACATTAGATACATCTATAACGTTATATATCCTATCCTAAGGCAACCTCACACCTCGGATGTAGTATTTTACAACATTCCTGTCAGGTCGGCCCTTACTTCTAGGTGGGAACAATATATACGTCTATAACGTAATATAACCTAACCTAACCCATCTATCCCGTCGCTGGGAATGTTTTGTAGAATCCCGTTCGTGTAGCCCCGTACGTCTCGGTGGGAACATTATATACGTCTATAACGTTATATATCCTAACCTAAGGCAGCCTAACATCCCGGATGTAGTATTTTACAACATTCCTGGCGGGTCGGCCCCTACTTCTCGGTGGAAACATTATATACGTCTATAACGTAATATAACCTAACCTATCCCATCTAGCCCCTCGCTGGTAATGTTTTACAGAATCCCGGTCGTGTCGGTCCGTACGTCTCGTTCTGAACATTATATACGTCTATAACGTTATATATCCTATCCTAAGGCAACCTCACACCTCGGATGTAGTATTTTACAACATTCCTGGCAGGTCGGCCCCTACTCCTAGGTGGGAACATTATATACGTCTATAACGTAATATAACCTAACCTAACACATCTAGCCCCTCGCTGGGAATGTTTTGTAGAATCACGTTCGTCTTGACACCTACGTCTCTGTGGGAATATTATATACGTCTAGAACGTTATATATCCTAACCTAAGGCAGCCTAACATCTCGGATGTAGTATTTTACAACATTCCTGGCGGGTCGGCCCCTACTTCTCGGTCGGGACGTTATATACGTGTATAACGTAATATAACCTAACCTAACCTATCTATCCCCTCGCTGGGAATGTTTTGTAGAATCCCGTTCGTGTAGCCCCGTACGTCTCGGTGGGAACATTATATACGTCTATAACGTTATATATCCTAACCTTAGGCAACCTAACATCTCGGATGAAGTATTTTACAACATTCCTGGCGGGTCGGCCCCTACCTCTCGGTCTGGACGTTATATATGTCTATAACGTAATATAACCTAACCTAACCTATCTATCCCCTCGCTGGGAATGTTTTGTAGAATCCCGTTCGTGTAGCCCCCTGCGTCTCGGTGGGAACATTATATACGTCTATAACGTTATATATCCTAACCTAAGGCAACCTAACATCTCGGATGTAGTATTTTACAACATTCCTGGCGAGTCGGCCCCTACTTCTCGGTCTGCACGTTATATATGTCTATAACGTAATATAACCTAACCTAAACTATCTATCCCCTCGCTGGGAATGTTTTGTAGAATCCCGTTCGTGTAGCCCCGTACGTCTCGGTGGGAACATTATATACGTCTATAACGTTATATATCCTAACCTAAGGCAACCTAACATCTCGGATGTAGTATTTTACAACTTTCCTGGCTGGTCGGCCCCTACTTCTCGGTGGGAACATTATATACGTCTATAACGTAATATAACCTTACCTAATATATCTAGCTCCTCGCTGGGAATGTTTTGTAGAATCCCGTTCATGTTGACCCGTACGTCTCGGTGGGAACATTATATACGTCTATAACGTTATATATCCTAGCATAAGGCAACCTCACACCTCGGATGTAGTATTTTACAACATTCCTGGCAGGTCGGTCCCTACTTCTCGGTGGGAACATTATATACGTCTGTAACGTAATATAACCTAAGCTAACCTATCTATCCCCTCGCTGGGAATGTTTTGTAGAATCCCGTTCGTGTAGCCCCTACGTCTCGGTCTGAACATTATATACGTGTATAACGTTATATATCCTAACCTAAGGCAACTTAACATGTCGGATGTAGTATTCTACAACATTCCTGGCGGGTCGGCCCCTACTTCTCGGTGGGAACATTATATACGTCTATAATGTAATATAACCTAACCTAACCCATCTATCTCCTCGCTGGGAACGTTTTGTAGAATCCCGTTCGTGTAGCCCCGTACGTTTCGGTGGGAACATTATGTACGTCTAATTCGTTATACATCCTAACCTAAGGCAACCTAACATCTCGGATGTAGTATTTTACAACATTCCTGGCGTGTCGGCCCCTACTTCTCGGTCTGGACGTTATATACGTCTATAACGTAATATAACCTAACCTAACACTTCTAGACCCTCGCTGGGAATGTTTTGTAGAATCCCGTTCGTGTTGACCCGTACGTCTCGGTGGGAACATTATATACGTCTAGAACGTTATATATCCTAACCTAAGGCAACTTAACATCTCGGATGTAGTATTCTACAACATTCCTGGCGGTTCAGCCCCTACTTCTCGGTGGGAACATTGTATACGTCTATAACGTAATATAACCTAACCTAACCCATCTAGTCCTTCGCTGGTAATGTTTTACAGAATCTCGTGTCGGACCGTACCTCTCCGTGGGGACATTAGATACGTCTATAACGTTATATATCCTAACCTAAGGCAACCTCACACCTCGGATGTAGTATTTTACAACATTCCTGGCAGGTCGGACCCTACTTCCAGGTGGGAACATTATATACGTCTATAACGTAATATAACCTAACCTAACACATCTAGCCCATCGCTGGGAATGTTTTGTAGAATCACGTTCGTGTTGACACCTACGTCTCGGTGGGAACATTATATACGTCTAGAACGTTATATATCCTAACCTTAGGCAACCTAACATGTCGGATGAAGTATTTTACAACATTCCTGGCGGGTCGGCCCCTACCTCTCGGTCTGGACGTTATATATGTCTATAACGTAATATAACCTAACCTAACCTATCTATCCCCTCGCTGGGAATGTTTTGTAAAATCCCGTTCGTGTAGCCCCGTGCGTCTCGGTGGGAACATTATATACGTCTATAACGTTATATATCCTAACCTAAGGCAACTTAACATCTCGGATGTAGTATTTCACAACATTCCTTGCGGGTCGGCCCCTACTTCTCGGTCTGGACGTTATATACGTCTATAACGTAATATAACCTAACCTAACCTATCTATCCCCTCGCTGGGAATGTTTTGTAGAATCCCGTTCGTGTAGCCCCGTACGTCTCGGTGGGAACATTATATACGTCTATAACGTTATATATCCTAACCTCAGGCAACCTAACATCTCGGATGTAGTACTTTACAACATTTCTGGCAGGTCGGACCCTACTTCCAGGTGGGAACATTATATACGTCTATAACGTAATATAACCTAACCTAACACATCTATCCCCTCGCTGGGAATGTTTTGTAGAATCCCGTTCGTGTAGCCCCTACTTCTCGGTCTGAACATTATATACGTCTATAACGTTATATATCATAACCTAAGGCAACTTAACATGTCGGATGTAGTATTTTACAACATTCCTGGCGGGTCGGCCCCTACTTCTCGGTCTGGACGTTATATATGTCTATAACGTAATATAACCTAAGCTAACCCATCTATCCCCTCGCTGGGAATGTTTTGTAGAATCCCGTTCGTGTAGCCCCTACGTCTCGGTCTGAACATTATATACGTCTATAACGTTATATATCATAACCTAAGGCAACTTAACATGTCGGATGTAGTATTTTACAACATTCCTGGCGGGTCGGCCCCTACTTCTCGGTCGGAACGTTATAAACGTCTATAACGTAATATAACCTAACCTAACCTATCTATCCCCTCGCTGGGAATGTTTTGTAGAATCCCGTTCGTGTAGCCCCGTACGTCTCGGTGGGAACATTATATACGTCTATAACGTTATATATCCTAACCTAAGGCAACCTAACATCTCGGATGTAGTATTCTACAACATTCCTGGCGTGTCGGCCCCTACTTCTCGGTCGGAACGTTATAAACGTCTATAACGTAATATAACCTAACCTAACCTATCTATCCCCTCGCTGGGAATGTTTTGTAGAATCCGGTTCGTGTAGCCCCGTACGTCTCGGTGGGAGCATTATATACGTCTATAACGTTATATATCCTAACCTAAGGCAACTTAACACCTCGGATGTAGTATTTTACAACATTCCTGGCGGGTCGGCCCCTACTTCTCGGTCTGGACGTTATATACGTCTATAACGTAATATAACCTAACCTAACCCATCTAGCCCCTCGCTGGGAATGTTTTGTAGAATCCCGTTTGTGTAGCCCCGTACGTCTCGGTGGGAACATTATATACGGCTATAAAGTTATATATCCTAACCTAAGGCAGCCTAACATCCCGGATGTAGTATTTTACAACATTCCTGGCGGGTCGGTCCCTACTTCTCGGTGGGAACATTATATACGTCTATAATGTAATATAACCTAACCTAACCCATCTATCTCCTCGCTGGGAATTTTTGGAGAATCCCGTTTGTGTAGCCCCGTACGTCTCGGTGGGAACATTATATACGGCTATAAAGTTATATATCCTAACCTAAGGCAGCCTAACATCTCGGATGTAGTATTTTACAACATTCCTGGCAGGTCGGACCCTACTTCCAGGTGGGAACATTATATACGTCTATAACGTAATATAACCTAAGCTAACCCATCTATCCCCTCGCTGGGAATGTTTTGTAGAATCCCGTTCGTGTAGCCCCTACGTCTCGGTCTGAACATTATATACGTCTATAACGTTATATATCATAACCTAAGGCAACTTAACATGTCGGATGTAGTATTTTACAACATTCCTGGCGGATCGGCCCCTACTTCTCGGTGGGAACATTATATACGTCTATAACGTAATATAACCTAACCTAACCCATCTAGTCCTTCGCTGGTAATGTTTTACAGAATCCCGGTCGTGTCGGTCCGTACCTCTCCGTGGGAGCATTATATACGTCTATAACGTTATATATCCTAACCTAAGGCAACTTAACACCTCGGATGTAGTATTTTACAACATTCCTGGCAGGTCGGCCCCTACTTCTCGGTCTGGACGTTATATACGTCTATAACGTAATATAACCTAACCTAACACATATAGCCCCTCGCTGGGAATGTTTTGTAGAATCCCGCTCGTGTTGACCCGTACGTCTCGGTGGGAATATTATATACGTCTGTAACGTTATATATCCTCACCTAAGGCAGCCTAACATCTCGGATGTAGTATTTTACAACATTCCTGGCGGGTCGGCCCCTACTTCTCGGTCGGGACGTTATATACGTCTATTTCGTAATGTAACCTAACCTAACCTATCTATCCCCTCGCTGGGAATGTTTTGTAGAATCCCGTTCGTGTAGCCCCGTGCGTCTCGGTGGGAACATTATATACGTCTATAACGTTATATATCCTAACCTAAGGCAACCTAACATCTCGGATGTAGTATTTTACAACATTCCTGGCGGTTCGGCCCCTACTTCTCGGTCTGCACGTTATATATGTCTATAACGTAATATAACCTAACCTCACCTATCCATCCCCTCGCTGGGAATGTTTTGTAGAATCCCGTTCGTGTAGCCCCGTACGTCTCGGTGGGAACATTATACACGTCTCTAACGTTATAAATCCTAACCTAAGGCAACCTCACACCTCGGATGTAGTATTTTACAACATTCCTGGCGGCTCGGCACCTACTTGTCGGTGGGAACATTATATACGTCTATAACGTAATATAACCTAACCTAACCTATCTATCCCCTCGCTGGGAATGTTTTGTAGAATCCCGTTCGTGTAGCCCCGTACGTCTCGGTGGGAACATTATATACGTCTAATTCGTTATATATCCTAACCTAAGGCAACCTCATACATCGGATGTAGTATTTTACAACATTCCTGGCAGGTCGGACCCTACTTATCGGTCTGGACGTTATATACGTCTATAACGTAATATAACCTAACCTAACCCATCTATCCCCTCGCTGGGAATGTTTTGTAGAATCCCGTTCGTGTAGCCCCGTACGTCTCGGTGGGAACATTATATACGTCTATAACGTTATATATCCTAACCTCAGGCAACCTAACATCTCGGATGTAGTACTTTACAACATTTCTGGCAGGTCGGACCCTACTTCCAGGTGGGAACATTATATACGTCTATAACGTAATATAACCTAACCTAACACATCTACCCCCTCGCTGGGAATGTTTTGTAGAATCCCGTTCGTGTAGCCCCTACGTCTCGGTCTGAACATTATATACGTCTATAACGTTATATATCATAACCTAAGGCAACTTAACATGTCGGATGTAGTATTTTACAACATTCCTGGCGGGTCGGCCCCTACTTCTCGGTCTGGACGTTATATATGTCTATAACGTAATATAACCTAAGCTAACCCATCTATCCCCTCGCTGGGAATGTTTTGTAGAATCCCGTTCGTGTAGCCCCTACGTCTCGGTCTGAACATTATATACGTCTATAACGTTATATATCATAACCTAAGGCAACTTAACATGTCGGATGTAGTATTTTACAACATTCCTGGCGGGTCGGCCCCTACTTCTCGGTGGGAACATTATATACGTCTATAACGTAATATAACCTAACCTAACCCATCTAGTCCTTCGCTGGTAATGTTTTACAGAATCCCGGTCGTGTCGGTCCGTACCTCTCCGTGGGAGCATTATATACGTCTATAACGTTATATATCCTAACCTAAGGCAACTTAACACCTAGGATGTAGTATTTTACAACATTCCTGGCAGGTCGGCCCCTACTTCTCGGTCTGGACGTTATATACGTCTATAACGTAATATAACCTAACCTAACACATCTAGCCCCTCGCTGGGAATGTTTTGTAGAATCCCGTTCGTGTTGACCCGTACGTCTCGGTGGGAACATTATATACGTCTGTAACGTTATATATCCTAACCTAAGGCAGCCTAACATCTCGGATGTAGTATTTTACAACATTCCTGGCGGGTCGGCCCCTACTTCTCGGTCGGGACGTTATATACGTCTATATCGTAATGTAACCTAACCTAACCTATCTATCCCCTCGCTGGGAATGTTTTGTAGAATCCCGTTCGTGTAGCCCCGTGCGTCTCGGTGGGAACATTATATACGTCTATAACGTTATATATCCTAACCTAAGGCAACCTAACATCTCGGATGTAGTATTTTACAACATTCCTGGCGGTTCGGCCCCTACTTCTCGGTCTGCACGTTATATATGTCTATAACGTAATATAACCTAACCTCACCTATCCATCCCCTCGCTGGGAATGTTTTGTAGAATCCCGTTCGTGTAGCCCCGTACGTCTCGGTGGGAACATTATATACGTCTCTAACGTTATATATCCTAACCTAAGGCAACCTCACACCTCGGATGTAGTATTTTACAACATTCCTGGCGGCTCGGCACCTACTTGTCGGTGGGATCATTATATACGTCTATAACGTAATATAACCTAACCTAACCTATCTATCCCCTCGCTGGGAATGTTTTGTAGAATCCCGTTCGTGTAGCCCCGTACGTCTCGGTGGGAACATTATATACGTCTAATTCGTTATATATCCTAACCTAAGGCAACCTCATACATCGGATGTAGTATTTTACAACATTCCTGGCAGGTCGGACCCTACTTATCGGTCTGGACGTTATATACGTCTATAACGTAATATAACCTAACCTAACCCATCTATCCCCTCGCTGGGAATGTTTTGTAGAATCCCGTTCGTGTAGCACCGTACGTCTCGTTGGGAACATTATATACGTCTATAACGTTATATATCCTAACCTCAGGCAACCTAACATCTCGGATGTAGTACTTTACAACATTCCTGGCGGGTCGGCTCCTACTTCTCGGTGGGAACATTATATACGTCTATAATGTAATATAACCTAACCTAACCCATCTAGAACCTCGCTGATAATGTTTTACAGAATCCCGGTCGTGTCGGTCCGTACCTCTCCGTGGGAACATTATATACGTCTATAACGTTATATATCCTAACCTAAGGCAACCTCATAACTCGGATGTAGTATTTTACAACATTCCTGGCAGGTCGGACCCTACTTCCAGGTGGGAACATTATATACGTCTATAACGTAATATAACCTAACCTAACACATCTAGCCCCTCGCTGGGAATGTTTTGTAGAATCACGTTCGTGGTGGCCCGTACGTCTCGGTGGGAACATTATATACGTCTATAACGTTATATATCCTAATCTAAGGCAGCCTAACATCCCGGATGTAGTATTTTACAACATTCCTGGCAGGTCGGCCCTTACTTCTAGGTGGGAACAATATATACGTCTATAACGTAATATAACCTAACCTAACCCGTCTATCCCGTCGCTGGGAATGTTTTGTAGAATCCAGTTCGTGTAGCCCCGTACGTCTCGGTGGGAACATTATATACGTTTATAACGTTATATATACTAACCTAAGGCAGCCTAACATCCCGGATGTAGTATTTTACAACATTCCTGGCGGGTCGGCCCCTACTTCTCGGTGTAAACATTATATACGTCTATAACGTAATATAACCTAACCTATCCCATCTAGCCCCTCGCTGGTAATGTTTTACAGAATCCCGGTCGTGTCGGTCCGTACCTCTCGGTGGGAACATTATATACGTCTATAACGTTATATATCCTAACCTTAGGCAACCTAACATCTCGGATGAAGTATTTTACAACATTCCTGGCGGGTCGGCCCCTACCTCTCGGTCTGGACGTTATATATGTCTATAACGTAATATAACCTAACCTAAGATATCTATCCCCTCGCTGGGAATGTTTTGTAGAATCCCGTTCGTGTAGCCCCGTGCGTCCCGGTGGGAACATTATATACGTCTATAACGTTATATATCCTAACCTAAGGCAACCTAACATCTCGGATGTAGTATTTTACAACATTCCTGGCGGGTCGGCCCCTACTTCTCGGTCTGCACGTTATATATGTCTATAACGTAATATAACCTAACCTAACCTATCTATCCCCTCGCTGGGAATGTTTTGTAGAATCCCGTTCGTGTAGCCCCGTACGTCTCGTTCTGAGTATTATATACGTCTATAACGTTATATATCCTATCCTAAGGCAACCTCACACCTCGGATGTAGTATTTTACAACATTCCTGGCAGGTCGGCCCCTACTCCTAGGTGGGAACATTATATACGTCTATAACGTAATATAACCTAACCTAAGATATCTATCCCCTCGCTGGGATTGTTTTGTAGAATCCCGTTCGTGTAGCCCCGTGCGTCCCGGTGGGAACATTATATACGTCTATAACGTTATATATCCTAACCTAAGGCAACCTAACATCTCGGATGTAGTATTTTACAACATTCCTGGCGGGTCGGCCCCTACTTCTCGGTCTGCACGTTATATATGTCTATAACGTAATATAACCTAACCTAACCTATCTATCCCCTCGCTGGGAATGTTTTGTAGAATCCCGTTCGTGTAGCCCCGTACGTCTCGTTCTGAGTATTATATACGTCTATAACGTTATATATCCTATCCTAAGGCAACCTCACACCTCGGATGTAGTATTTTACAACATTCCTGGCAGGTCGGCCCCTACTCCTAGGTGGGAACATTATATACGTCTGTAACGTAATATAACCTAACCTAACCCATCTAGTCCTTCGCTGGTAATGTTTTACAGAATCTCGTGTCGGACCTTACCTCACCGTGGAGACATTAGATACATCTATAACGTTATATATCCTATCCTAAGGCAACCTCACACCTCGGATGTAGTATTTTACAACATTCCTGGCAGGTCGGCACTTACTTCTAGGTGGGAACAATATATACGTCTATAACGTAATATAACCTAACCTAACCCATCTATCCCGTCGCTGGGAATGTTTTGTAGAATCCCGTTCGTGTAGCCCCGTACGTCTCGGTGGGAACATTATATACGTCTATAACGTTATATATCCTAACCTAAGGCAGCCTAACATCCCGGATGTAGTATTTTACAACATTCCTGGCGGGTCGGCCCCTACTTCTCGGTGGAAACATTATATACGTCTATAACGTAATATAACCTAACCTATCCCATCTAGCCCCTCGCTGGTAATGTTTTACAGAATCCCGGTCGTGTCGGTCCGTACCTCTCGGTGGGAACATTATATACGTCTATAACGTTATATATCCTAACCTAAGGCAACCTAACATCTCGGATGTAGTATTTTACAACATTCCTGGCGGGTCGGCCCCTACTTCTCGGTCGGGACTTTATATACGTCTATAACGTAATATAACCTAACCTAACCTATCTATCCCCTCGCTGGGAATGGTTTGTAGAATCCCGTTCGTGTAGCCCCGTACGTCTCGGTGGGAACATTAGATACGTCTATAACGTTATATATCCTAACCTAAGGCAACCTCACACCTCGGATGCAGTATTTTACAACATTCCTGGCAGGTCGGACCCTACTTCCAGGTGGGAACATTATATACGTCTATAACGTAATATAACCTAACCTAACCTATCTAGCCCCTCGCTGGGAATGTTTTGTAGAATCCCGTTCGTGTAGCCCCGTACGTCTCGTTCTGAACATTATATACGTCTATAACGTTATATATCCTATCCTAAGGCAACCTCACACCTCGGATGTAGTATTTTACAACATTCCTGGCAGGTCGGCCCCTACTCCTAGGTGGGAACATTATATACGTCTATAACGTAATATAACCTAACCTAACACATCTAGCCCCTCGCTGGGAATGTTTTGTAGAATCACGTTCGTGTTGACACCTACGTCTCTGTGGGAATATTATATACGTCTAGAACGTTATATATCCTAACCTAAGGCAGCCTAACATCTCGGATGTAGTATTTTACAACATTCCTGGCGGGTCGGCCCCTACTTCTCGGTCGGGACGTTATATACGTGTATAACGTAATATAACCTAACCTATCCCATCTAGCCCCTCGCTGGTAATGTTTTACAGAATCCCGGTCGTGTCGGTCCGTACGTCTCGTTCTGAACATTATATACGTCTATAACGTTATATATCCTATCCTAAGGCAACCTCACACCTCGGATGTAGTATTTTACAACATTCCTGGCAGGTCGGCCCCTACTCCTAGGTGGGAACATTATATACGTCTATAACGTAATATAACCTAACCTAACACATCTAGCCCCTCGCTGGGAATGTTTTGTAGAATCACGTTCGTGTTGACACCTACGTCTCTGTGGGAATATTATATACGTCTAGAACGTTATATATCCTAACCTAAGGCAGCCTAACATCTCGGATGTAGTATTTTACAACATTCCTGGCGGGTCGGCCCCTACTTCTCGGTCGGGACGTTATATACGTGTATAACGTAATATAACCTAACCTAACCTATCTATCCCCTCGCTGGGAATGTTTTGTAGAATCCCGTTCGTGTAGCCCCGTACGTCTCGGTGGGAACATTATATACGTCTATAACGTTATATATCCTAACCTTAGGCAACCTAACATCTCGGATGAAGTATTTTACAACATTCCTGGCGGGTCGGCCCCTACCTCTCGGTCTGGACGTTATATATGTCTATAACGTAATATAACCTAACCTAAACTATCTATCCCCTCGCTGGGAATGTTTTGTAGAATCCCGTTCGTGTAGCCCCGTACGTCTCGGTGGGAACATTATATACGTCTATAACGTTATATATCCTAACCTAAGGCAACCTCACACCTCGGATGTAGTATTTTACAACATTCCTGGCGGCTCGGCACCTACTTGTCGGTGGGAACATTATATACGTCTATAACGTAATATAACCTAACCTAACCTATCTATCCCCTCGCTGGGAATGTTTTGTAGAATCCCGTTCGTGTAGCCCCGTACGTCTCGGTGGGAACATTATGTACGTCTAATTCGTTATATATCCTAACCTAAGGCAACCTCACATCTCGGATGTAGTATTTTACAACATTCCTGGCGGGTCGGCCCCTACTTCTCGGTCTGCACGTTATATATGTCTATAACGTAATATAACCTAACCTAACCCATCTATCCCCTCGCTGGGAATGTTTTGTAGAATCCCGTTCGTGTAGCCCCGTACGTCTCGGTGGGAACATTATATACGTCTATATCGTTATATATCATAACCTAAGGCAACTTAACATGTCGGATGTAGTATTTTACAACATTCCTGGCGGGTCGGCCGCTACTTCTCGGTGGGAACATTATATACGTCTATAACGTAATATAACCTAACCTAACCCACCTAGTCCTTCGCTGGTAATGTTTTACAGAATCCCGGTCGTGTCGGCCCGTGCCTCTCCGTGGGAGCATTATATACATCTATAACGTTATATATCCTAACCTAAGGCAACTTAACACCTCGGATGTAGTATTTTACAACATTCCTGGCGGGTCGGCCCCTACTTCTCGGTCTGGACGTTATATATGTCTATAACGTAATATAGCCTAAGCTAACCTATCTATCCCCTCGCTGCGAATGTTTTGTAGAATCCCGTTCGTGTAGCCCCGTACGTCTCGGTGGGAACATTATATACGTCTATAACGTTATATATCCTAACCTAAGGCAACCTCACACCTCGGATGTAGTATTTTACAACATTCCTGGCGGCTCGGCACCTACTTGTCGGTGGGAACATTATATACGTCTATAACGTAATATAACCTAACCTAACCTATCTATCCCCTCGCTGGGAATGTTTTGTAGAATCCCGTTCGTGTAGCCCCGTGCGTCTCGGTGGGAACATTATATACGTCTATAACGTTATATATCCTAACCTAAGGCAACCTAACATCTCGGATGTAGTATTTTACAACATTCCTGGCGAGTCGGCCCCTACTTCTCGGTCTGCACGTTATATATGTCTATAACGTAATATAACCTAACCTAAACTATCTATCCCCTCGCTGGGAATGTTTTGTAGAATCCCGTTCGTGTAGCCCCGTACGTCTCGGTGGGAACATTATATACGTCTATAACGTTATATATCCTAACCTAAGGCAACCTCACACCTCGGATGTAGTATTTTACAACATTCCTGGCGGCTCGGCACCTACTTGTCGGTGGGAACATTATATACGTCTATAACGTAATATAACCTAACCTAACCTATCTATCCCCTCGCTGGGAATGTTTTGTAGAATCCCGTTCGTGTAGCCCCGTACGTCTCGGTGGGAACATTATGTACGTCTAATTCGTTATATATCCTAACCTAAGGCAACCTCACATCTCGGATGTAGTATTTTACAACATTCCTGGCGGGTCGGCCCCTACTTCTCGGTCTGCACGTTATATATGTCTATAACGTAATATAACCTAACCTAACCCATCTATCCCCTCGCTGGGAATGTTTTGTAGAATCCCGTTCGTGTAGCCCCGTACGTCTCGGTGGGAACATTATATACGTCTATAACGTTATATATCCTAACCTAAGGCAGCCTAACATCTCGGATGTAGTATTTTACAACATTCCTGGCGGGTCGGCCCCTACTTCTCGGTCTGGACGTTATATACGTCTATAACGTAATATAACCTAACCTAACACATCTAGCCCCTCGCTGGGAGTGTTTTGTAGAATACCGTTCGTGTAGCCCCGTACGTCTCGGTGGGAACATTAGATACGTCTATAACGTTATATATCCTAACCTAAGGCAACGTCACATCTCGGATGTAGTATTTTACAACATTCCTGGCGAGTCGGCCCCTACTTCTCGGTCTGCACGTTATATATGTCTACAACGTAATATAACCTAACCTAAACTATCTATCCCCTCGCTGGGAATGTTTTGTAGAATCCCGTTCGTGTAGCCCCGTACGTCTCGGTGGGAACATTATATACGTCTATAACGTTACATATCCTAACCTAAGGCAACCTCACACCTCGGATGTAGTATTTTACAACATTCCTGGCGGCTCGGCACCTACTTGTCGGTGGGAACATTATATACGTCTATAACGTAATATAACCTAACCTAACCTATCTATCCCCTCGCTGGGAATGTTTTGTAGAATCCCGTTCGTGTAGCCCCGTACGTCTCGGTGGGAACATTATGTACGTCTAATTCGTTATATATCCTAACCTAAGGCAACCTCACATCTCGGATGTAGTATTTTACAACATTCCTGGCGGGTCGGCCCCTACTTCTCGGTCTGCACGTTATATATGTCTATAACGTAATATAACCTAACCTAACCCATCTATCCCCTCGCTGGGAATGTTTTGTAGAATCCCGTTCGTGTAGCCCCGTACGTCTCGGTGGGAACATTATATACGTCTATATCGTTATATATCATAACCTAAGGCAACTTAACATGTCGGATGTAGTATTTTACAACATTCCTGGCGGGTCGGCCCCTACTTCTCGGTGGGAACATTATGTACGTCTATAACGTAATATAACCTAACCTAACCCACCTAGTCCTTCGCTGGTAATGTTTTACAGAATCCCGGTCGTGTCGGTCCGTGCCTCTCCGTGGGAGCATTATATACGTCTATAACGTTATATATCCTAACCTAAGGCAACTTAACACCTCGGATGTAGTATTTTACAACATTCCTGGCGGGTCGGCCCCTACTTCTCGGTCTGGACGTTATATATGTCTATAACGTAATATAGCCTAAGCTAACCTATCTATCCCCTCGCTGGGAATGTTTTGTAGAATCCCGTTCGTGTAGCCCCGTACGTCTCGGTGGGAACATTATATACGTCTATAACGTTATATATCCTAACCTAAGGCAACCTCACACCTCGGATGTAGTATTTTACAACATTCCTGGCGGCTCGGCACCTACTTGTCGGTGGGAACATTATATACGTCTATAACGTAATATAACCTAACCTAACCTATCTATCCCCTCGCTGGGAATGTTTTGTAGAATCCCGTTCGTGTAGCCCCGTGCGTCTCGGTGGGAACATTATATACGTCTATAACGTTATATATCCTAACCTAAGGCAACCTAACATCTCGGATGTAGTATTTTACAACATTCCTGGCGAGTCGGCCCCTACTTCTCGGTCTGCACGTTATATATGTCTATAACGTAATATAACCTAACCTAAACTATCTATCCCCTCGCTGGGAATGTTTTGTAGAATCCCGTTCGTGTAGCCCCGTACGTCTCGGTGGGAACATTATATACGTCTATAACGTTATATATCCTAACCTAAGGCAACCTCACACCTCGGATGTAGTATTTTACAACATTCCTGGCGGCTCGGCACCTACTTGTCGGTGGGAACATTATATACGTCTATAACGTAATATAACCTAACCTAACCTATCTATCCCCTCGCTGGGAATGTTTTGTAGAATCCCGTTCGTGTAGCCCCGTACGTCTCGGTGGGAACATTATGTACGTCTAATTCGTTATATATCCTAACCTAAGGCAACCTCACATCTCGGATGTAGTATTTTGCAACATTCCTGGCGGGTCGGCCCCTACTTCTCGGTCTGCACGTTATATATGTCTATAACGTAATATAACCTAACCTAACCCATCGATCCCCTCGCTGGGAATGTTTTGTAGAATCCCGTTCGTGTAGCCCCGTACGTCTCGGTAGGAACATTATATACGTCTATATCGTTATATATCATAACCTAAGGCAACTTAACATGTCGGATGTAGTATTTTACAACATTCCTGGCGGGTCGGCCGCTACTTCTCGGTGGGAACATTATATACGTCTATAACGTAATATAACCTAACCTAACCCACCTAGTCCTTCGCTGGTAATGTTTTACAGAATCCCGGTCGTGTCGGTCCGTGCCTCTCCGTGGGAGCATTATATACGTCTATAACGTTATATATCCTAACCTAAGGCAACTTAACACCTCGGATGTAGTATTTTACAACATTCCTGGCGGGTCGGCCCCTACTTCTCGGTCTGGACGTTATATATGTCTATAACGTAATATAACCTAAGCTAACCTATCTATCCCCTCGCTGGGAATGTTTTGTAGAATCCCGTTCGTGTAGCCCCTACGTCTCGGTCTGAACATTATATACGTCTATAACGTTATATATCATAACCTAAGGCAACTTAACATGTCGGATGTAGTATTTTACAACATTCCTGGCGGGTCGGCCCCTACTTCTCGGTGGGAACATTATGTACGTCTATAACGTAATATAACCTAACCTAACCCACCTAGTCCTTCGCTGGTAATGTTTTACAGAATCCCGGTCGTGTCGGTCCGTGCCTCTCCGTGGGAGCATTATATACGTCTATAACGTTATATATCCTAACCTAAGGCAACTTAACACCTCGGATGTAGTATTTTACAACATTCCTGGCGGGTCGGCCCCTACTTCTCGGTCTGGACGTTATATATGTCTATAACGTAATATAGCCTAAGCTAACCTATCTATCCCCTCGCTGGGAATGTTTTGTAGAATCCCGTTCGTGTAGCCCCGTACGTCTCGGTGGGAACATTATATACGTCTATAACGTTATATATCCTAACCTAAGGCAACCTCACACCTCGGATGTAGTATTTTACAACATTCCTGGCGGCTCGGCACCTACTTGTCGGTGGGAACATTATATACGTCTATAACGTAATATAACCTAACCTAACCTATCTATCCCCTCGCTGGGAATGTTTTGTAGAATCCCGTTCGTGTAGCCCCGTGCGTCTCGGTGGGAACATTATATACGTCTATAACGTTATATATCCTAACCTAAGGCAACCTAACATCTCGGATGTAGTATTTTACAACATTCCTGGCGAGTCGGCCCCTACTTCTCGGTCTGCACGTTATATATGTCTATAACGTAATATAACCTAACCTAAACTATCTATCCCCTCGCTGGGAATGTTTTGTAGAATCCCGTTCGTGTAGCCCCGTACGTCTCGGTGGGAACATTATATACGTCTATAACGTTATATATCCTAACCTAAGGCAACCTCACACCTCGGATGTAGTATTTTACAACATACCTGGCGGCTCGGCACCTACTTGTCGGTGGGAACATTATATACGTCTATAACGTAATATAACCTAACCTAACCTATCTATCCCCTCGCTGGGAATGTTTTGTAGAATCCCGTTCGTGTAGCCCCGTACGTCTCGGTGGGAACATTATGTACGTCTAATTCGTTATATATCCTAACCTAAGGCAACCTCACATCTCGGATGTAGTATTTTACAACATTCCTGGCGGGTCGGCCCCTACTTCTCGGTCTGCACGTTATATATGTCTATAACGTAATATAACCTAACCTAACCCATCGATCCCCTCGCTGGGAATGTTTTGTAGAATCCCGTTCGTGTAGCCCCGTACGTCTCGGTAGGAACATTATATACGTCTATATCGTTATATATCATAACCTAAGGCAACTTAACATGTCGGATGTAGTATTTTACAACATTCCTGGCGGGTCGGCCGCTACTTCTCGGTGGGAACATTATATACGTCTATAACGTAATATAACCTAACCTAACCCACCTAGTCCTTCGCTGGTAATGTTTTACAGAATCCCGGTCGTGTCGGTCCGTGCCTCTCCGTGGGAGCATTATATACGTCTATAACGTTATATATCCTAACCTAAGGCAACTTAACACCTCGGATGTAGTATTTTACAACATTCCTGGCGGGTCGGCCCCTACTTCTCGGTCTGGACGTTATATATGTCTATAACGTAATATAACCTAAGCTAACCTATCTATCCCGTCGCTGGGAATGTTTTGTAGAATCCCGTTCGTGTAGCCCCTACGTCTCGGTCTGAACATTATATACGTCTATAACGTTATATATCATAACCTAAGGCAACTTAACATGTCGGATGTAGTATTTTACAACATTCCTGGCGGGTCGGCCCCTACTTCTCGGTGGGAACATTATGTACGTCTATAACGTAATATAACCTAACCTAACCCACCTAGTCCTTCGCTGGTAATCTTTTACAGAATCCCGGTCGTGTCGGTCCGTACCTCTCCGTGGGAACATTATGTACGTCTATAACGTTATATATCCTAACCTAAGGCAACCTAACACCTCGGATGTAGTATTTTACAACATTCCTGGCAGGTCGGCCCCTACTTCTCGGTCTGGACGTTATATACGTCTATAACGTAATATAACCTAACCTAACACATCTAGCCCCTCGCTGGGAGTGTTTTGTAGAATACCGTTCGTGTTGACCCGTACGTCTCGGTGGGAACATTATATACGTCTGTAACGTTATATATCCTAACCTAAGGCAGCCTAACATCTCGGATGTAGTATTTTACAACATTCCTGGCGGGTCGGCCCCTACTTCTCGGTCTGGACGTTATATACGTCTATAACGTAATATAACCTAACCTAACACATCTAGCCCCTCGCTGGGAGTGTTTTGTAGAATACCGTTCGTGTAGCCCCGTACGTCTCGGTGGGAACATTAGATACGTCTATAACGTTATATATCCTAACCTAAGGCAACGTCACACCTCGGATGTAGTATTTTACAACATTCCTGGCAGGTCGGACCCTACTTCCAGGTGGGAACATTATATACGTCTATAACGTAATATAACCTAACCTAACCTATCTAGCCCCTCGCTGGGAATGTTTTGTAGAATCCCGTTCGTGTAGCCCCGTACGTCTCGTTCTGAACATTATATACGTCTATAACGTTATATATCCTATCCTAAGGCAACCTCACACCTCGGATGTAGTATTTTACAACATTCCTGGCAGGTCGGCCCCTACTCCTAGGTGGGAACATTATATACGTCTATAACGTAATATAACCTAACCTAACCTATCTATCCCCACGCTGGGAATATTTTGTAGAATCCCGTTCGTGTAGCCCCGTACGTCTCGGTGGGAACATTATATACGTCTATAACGTTATATATCCTAACCTTAGGCAACCTAACATCTCGGATGATGTATTTTACAACATTCCTGGCGGGTCGGCCCCTACCTCTCTGTCTGGACGTTATATATGTCTATAACGTAATATAACCTAACCTAACCTATCTATGCCCTCGCTGGGAATGTTTTGTAGAATCCCGTTCGTGTAGCCCCGTGCGTCTCGGTGGGAACATTATATACGTCTCTAACGTTATATATCCTAACCTAAGGCAACCTCACACCTCGGATGTAGTATTTTACAACATTCCTGGCGGCTCGGCACCTACTTGTCGTTGGGAACATTATATACGTCTATAACGTAATATAACCTAACCTAACCTATCTATCCCCTCGCTGGGAATGTTTTGTAGAATCCCGTCCGTGCAGCACCGTACGTCTCGGTGGGAACATTATATACGTCTAATTCGTTATATATCCTAACCTAAGGCAACTTAACATCTCGGATGTAGTATTTTACAACATTCCTGGCGTGTCGGCCCCTACTTATCGGTCTGGACGTTATATACGTCTATAACGTAAAATAACCTAACCTAACCCATCTATCCCCTCGCTGGGAATGTTTTGTAGAATCCCGTTCGTGTAGCCCCGTACGTCTCGGTGGGAACATTATATACGTCTATAACGTTATATATCCTAACCTCAGGCAACCTAACATCTCGGATGTAGTACTTTACAACATTCCTGGCGGGTCGGCCCCTACTTCTCGGTGGGAACATTATATACGTCTATAATGTAATATAACCTAACCTAACCCATCTAGAACCTCGCTGATAATGTTTTACAGAATCCCGGTCGTGTCGGTCCGTACCTCTCCGTGGGAACATTATATACGTCTATAACGTTATATATCCTAACCTAAGGCAACTTCATAACTCGGATGTAGTATTTTACAACATTCCTGGCAGGTCGGACCCTACTTCCAGGAGGGAACAATATATACGTCTATAACGTAATATAACCTAACCTAACCCATCTATCCCGTCGCTGGGAATGTTTTGTAGAATCCCGTTCGTGTAGCCCCGTACGTCTCGGTGGGAACATTATATACGTCTATAACGTTATATATCCTAACCTAAGGCAGCCTAACATCCCGGATGTAGTATTTTACAACATTCCTGGCGGGTCGGCCCCTACTTCTCGGTGGAAACATTATATACGTCTATAACGTAATATAACCTAACCTATCCCATCTAGCCCCTCGCTGGTAATGTTTTACAAAATCCCGGTCGTGTCGGTCCGTACCTCTCGGTGGGAACATTATATACGTCTATAACGTTATATATCCTAACCTAAGGCAACCTAACATCTCGGATGTAGTATTTTACAACATTCCTGGCGGGTCGGCCCCTACTTCTCGGTCGGGACGTTATATACGTCTATAACGTAATATAACCTAACCTAACCTATCTATCCCCTCGCTGGGAATGGTTTGTAGAATCCCGTTCGTGTCGCCCCGTACGTCTCGGTGGGAACATTAGATACGTCTATAACGTTATATATATTAACCTAAGGCAACCTCACACCTCGGATGTAGTATTTTACAACATTCCTGGCGGGTCGGACCCTACTTCTCGGTGGGAACATTATATACGTCTATAACGTAATATAACCTAACCTAACCCACCTAGTCCTTCGCTGGTAATGTTTTACAGAATCCCGTTCGTGTCGGTCCGTACCTCTCTGTGGGAACATTATATACGTCTATAACGTTATATATCCTAACCTAAGGCAACTTAACACCTCGGATGTAGTATTTTACAACATTCCTGGCAGGGCGGCCCCTACTTCTCGGTCTGGACGTTATATACGTCTATAACGTAATATAACCTAACCTAACACATCTAGCCCCTCGCTGGGAGTGTTTTGTAGAATACCGTTCGTGTTGACCCGTACGTCTCGGTGGGAACATTATATACGTCTGTAACGTTATATATCCTAACCTAAGGCAGCCTAACATCTCGGATGTAGTATTTTACAACATTCCTGGCGGGTCGGCCCCTACTTCTCGGTGG
The DNA here is from genome assembly GCA_963969225.1 of Xylocopa violacea. Classification (NCBI taxonomy): domain Eukaryota; kingdom Metazoa; phylum Arthropoda; class Insecta; order Hymenoptera; family Apidae; genus Xylocopa; species Xylocopa violacea. The sequence continues at coordinate 12,905,860 of CAXAJV010000008.1, read as the reverse complement.
GAACATTATATACGTCTATAATGTAATATAACCTAACCTAACCCATCTATCTCCTCGCTGGGAATGTTTTGTAGAATCCCGTTCGTGTAGCCCCGTACGTCTCGGTGGGAACATTATATACGGCTATAAAGTTATATATCCTAACCTAAGGCAGCCTAACATCTGGGATGTAGTATTTTACAACATTCCTGGCAGGTCGGACCCTACTTCCAGGTGGGAACATTATATACGTCTATAACGTAATATAACCTAACCTAACCCATCTATCCCCTCGCTGGGAATGTTTTGTAGAATCCCGTTCGTGTAGCCCCGTACGTCTCGGTGGGAACATTATGTACGTCTAATTCGTTATATATCCTAACCTAAGGCAACTTAACATCTCGGATGTAGTATTTTACAACATTCCTGGCGGGTCGGCCCCTACTTATCGGTCTGGACGTTATATACGTCTATAACGTAATATAACCTAACCTAACCCATCTATCCCCTCGCTGGGAATGTTTTGTAGAATCCCGTTCGTGTAGCCCCGTACGTCTCGGTGGGAACATTATATACGTCTATAACGTTATATATCCTAACCTAAGGCAACCTCACACCTCGGATGTAGTATTTTACAACATTCCTGGCAGGTCGGACCCTACTTCCAGGTGGGAACATTATATACGTCTATAACGTAATATAACCTAACCTAACCTATCTAGCCCCTCGCTGGGAATGTTTTGTAGAATCCCGTTCGTGTAGCCCCGTACGTCTCGTTCTGAACATTATATACGTCTATAACGTTATATATCCTATCCTAAGGCAACCTCACACCTCGGATGTAGTATTTTACAACATTCCTGGCGGGTCGGCCCCTACTTCTCGGTGGGAACATTATGTACGTCTATAACGTAATATAACCTAACCTAACCCACCTAGTCCTTCGCTGGTAATGTTTTACAGAATCCCGGTCGTGTCGGTCCGTGCCTCTCCGTGGGAGCATTATATACGTCTATAACGTTATATATCCTAACCTAAGGCAACTTAACACCTCGGATGTAGTATTTTACAACATTCCTGGCGGGTCGGCCCCTACTTCTCGGTCTGGACGTTATATATGTCTATAACGTAATATAGCCTAAGCTAACCTATCTATCCCCTCGCTGGGAATGTTTTGTAGAATCCCGTTCGTGTAGCCCCGTACGTCTCGGTGGGAACATTATATACGTCTATAACGTTATATATCCTAACCTAAGGCAACCTCACACCTCGGATGTAGTATTTTACAACATTCCTGGCGGCTCGGCACCTACTTGTCGGTGGGAACATTATATACGTCTATAACGTAATATAACCTAACCTAACCTATCTATCCCCTCGCTGGGAATGTTTTGTAGAATCCCGTTCGTGTAGCCCCGTGCGTCTCGGTGGGAACATTATATACGTCTATAACGTTATATATCCTAACCTAAGGCAACCTAACATCTCGGATGTAGTATTTTACAACATTCCTGGCGAGTCGGCCCCTACTTCTCGGTCTGCACGTTATATATGTCTATAACGTAATATAACCTAACCTAAACTATCTATCCCCTCGCTGGGAATGTTTTGTAGAATCCCGTTCGTGTAGCCCCGTACGTCTCGGTGGGAACATTATATACGTCTATAACGTTATATATCCTAACCTAAGGCAACCTCACACCTCGGATGTAGTATTTTACAACATACCTGGCGGCTCGGCACCTACTTGTCGGTGGGAACATTATATACGTCTATAACGTAATATAACCTAACCTAACCTATCTATCCCCTCGCTGGGAATGTTTTGTAGAATCCCGTTCGTGTAGCCCCGTACGTCTCGGTGGGAACATTATGTACGTCTAATTCGTTATATATCCTAACCTAAGGCAACCTCACATCTCGGATGTAGTATTTTACAACATTCCTGGCGGGTCGGCCCCTACTTCTCGGTCTGCACGTTATATATGTCTATAACGTAATATAACCTAACCTAACCCATCGATCCCCTCGCTGGGAATGTTTTGTAGAATCCCGTTCGTGTAGCCCCGTACGTCTCGGTAGGAACATTATATACGTCTATATCGTTATATATCATAACCTAAGGCAACTTAACATGTCGGATGTAGTATTTTACAACATTCCTGGCGGGTCGGCCGCTACTTCTCGGTGGGAACATTATATACGTCTATAACGTAATATAACCTAACCTAACCCACCTAGTCCTTCGCTGGTAATGTTTTACAGAATCCCGGTCGTGTCGGTCCGTGCCTCTCCGTGGGAGCATTATATACGTCTATAACGTTATATATCCTAACCTAAGGCAACTTAACACCTCGGATGTAGTATTTTACAACATTCCTGGCGGGTCGGCCCCTACTTCTCGGTCTGGACGTTATATATGTCTATAACGTAATATAACCTAAGCTAACCTATCTATCCCCTCGCTGGGAATGTTTTGTAGAATCCCGTTCGTGTAGCCCCTACGTCTCGGTCTGAACATTATATACGTCTATAACGTTATATATCATAACCTAAGGCAACTTAACATGTCGGATGTAGTATTTTACAACATTCCTGGCGGGTCGGCCCCTACTTCTCGGTGGGAACATTATGTACGTCTATAACGTAATATAACCTAACCTAACCCACCTAGTCCTTCGCTGGTAATGTTTTACAGAATCCCGGTCGTGTCGGTCCGTGCCTCTCCGTGGGAGCATTATATACGTCTATAACGTTATATATCCTAACCTAAGGCAACTTAACACCTCGGATGTAGTATTTTACAACATTCCTGGCGGGTCGGCCCCTACTTCTCGGTCTGGACGTTATATATGTCTATAACGTAATATAGCCTAAGCTAACCTATCTATCCCCTCGCTGGGAATGTTTTGTAGAATCCCGTTCGTGTAGCCCCGTACGTCTCGGTGGGAACATTATATACGTCTATAACGTTATATATCCTAACCTAAGGCAACCTCACACCTCGGATGTAGTATTTTACAACATTCCTGGCGGCTCGGCACCTACTTGTCGGTGGGAACATTATATACGTCTATAACGTAATATAACCTAACCTAACCTATCTATCCCCTCGCTGGGAATGTTTTGTAGAATCCCGTTCGTGTAGCCCCGTGCGTCTCGGTGGGAACATTATATACGTCTATAACGTTATATATCCTAACCTAAGGCAACCTAACATCTCGGATGTAGTATTTTACAACATTCCTGGCGAGTCGGCCCCTACTTCTCGGTCTGCACGTTATATATGTCTATAACGTAATATAACCTAACCTAAACTATCTATCCCCTCGCTGGGAATGTTTTGTAGAATCCCGTTCGTGTAGCCCCGTACGTCTCGGTGGGAACATTATATACGTCTATAACGTTATATATCCTAACCTAAGGCAACCTCACACCTCGGATGTAGTATTTTACAACATACCTGGCGGCTCGGCACCTACTTGTCGGTGGGAACATTATATACGTCTATAACGTAATATAACCTAACCTAACCTATCTATCCCCTCGCTGGGAATGTTTTGTAGAATCCCGTTCGTGTAGCCCCGTACGTCTCGGTGGGAACATTATGTACGTCTAATTCGTTATATATCCTAACCTAAGGCAACCTCACATCTCGGATGTAGTATTTTACAACATTCCTGGCGGGTCGGCCCCTACTTCTCGGTCTGCACGTTATATATGTCTATAACGTAATATAACCTAACCTAACCCATCGATCCCCTCGCTGGGAATGTTTTGTAGAATCCCGTTCGTGTAGCCCCGTACGTCTCGGTAGGAACATTATATACGTCTATATCGTTATATATCATAACCTAAGGCAACTTAACATGTCGGATGTAGTATTTTACAACATTCCTGGCGGGTCGGCCGCTACTTCTCGGTGGGAACATTATATACGTCTATAACGTAATATAACCTAACCTAACCCACCTAGTCCTTCGCTGGTAATGTTTTACAGAATCCCGGTCGTGTCGGTCCGTGCCTCTCCGTGGGAGCATTATATACGTCTATAACGTTATATATCCTAACCTAAGGCAACTTAACACCTCGGATGTAGTATTTTACAACATTCCTGGCGGGTCGGCCCCTACTTCTCGGTCTGGACGTTATATATGTCTATAACGTAATATAACCTAAGCTAACCTATCTATCCCCTCGCTGGGAATGTTTTGTAGAATCCCGTTCGTGTAGCCCCTACGTCTCGGTCTGAACATTATATACGTCTATAACGTTATATATCATAACCTAAGGCAACTTAACATGTCGGATGTAGTATTTTACAACATTCCTGGCGGGTCGGCCCCTACTTCTCGGTGGGAACATTATGTACGTCTATAACGTAATATAACCTAACCTAACCCACCTAGTCCTTCGCTGGTAATGTTTTACAGAATCCCGGTCGTGTCGGTACGTGCCTCTCCGTGGGAGCATTATATACGTCTATAACGTTATATATCCTAACCTAAGGCAACTTAACACCTCGGATGTAGTATTTTACAACATTCCTGGCGGGTCGGCCCCTACTTCTCGGTCTGGACGTTATATATGTCTATAACGTAATATAGCCTAAGCTAACCTATCTATCCCCTCGCTGGGAATGTTTTGTAGAATCCCGTTCGTGTAGCCCCGTACGTCTCGGTGGGAACATTATATACGTCTATAACGTTATATATCCTAACCTAAGGCAACCTCACACCTCGGATGTAGTATTTTACAACATTCCTGGCGGCTCGGCACCTACTTGTCGGTGGGAACATTATATACGTCTATAACGTAATATAACCTAACCTAACCTATCTATCCCCTCGCTGGGAATGTTTTGTAGAATCCCGTTCGTGTAGCCCCGTGCGTCTCGGTGGGAACATTATATACGTCTATAACGTTATATATCCTAACCTAAGGCAACCTAACATCTCGGATGTAGTATTTTACAACATTCCTGGCGAGTCGGCCCCTACTTCTCGGTCTGCACGTTATATATGTCTATAACGTAATATAACCTAACCTAAACTATCTATCCCCTCGCTGGGAATGTTTTGTAGAATCCCGTTCGTGTAGCCCCGTACGTCTCGGTGGGAACATTATATACGTCTATAACGTTATATATCCTAACCTAAGGCAACCTCACACCTCGGATGTAGTATTTTACAACATACCTGGCGGCTCGGCACCTACTTGTCGGTGGGAACATTATATACGTCTATAACGTAATATAACCTAACCTAACCTATCTATCCCCTCGCTGGGAATGTTTTGTAGAATCCCGTTCGTGTAGCCCCGTACGTCTCGGTGGGAACATTATGTACGTCTAATTCGTTATATATCCTAACCTAAGGCAACCTCACATCTCGGATGTAGTATTTTACAACATTCCTGGCGGGTCGGCCCCTACTTCTCGGTCTGCACGTTATATATGTCTATAACGTAATATAACCTAACCTAACCCATCGATCCCCTCGCTGGGAATGTTTTGTAGAATCCCGTTCGTGTAGCCCCGTACGTCTCGGTAGGAACATTATATACGTCTATATCGTTATATATCATAACCTAAGGCAACTTAACATGTCGGATGTAGTATTTTACAACATTCCTGGCGGGTCGGCCGCTACTTCTCGGTGGGAACATTATATACGTCTATAACGTAATATAACCTAACCTAACCCACCTAGTCCTTCGCTGGTAATGTTTTACAGAATCCCGGTCGTGTCGGTCCGTGCCTCTCCGTGGGAGCATTATATACGTCTATAACGTTATATATCCTAACCTAAGGCAACTTAACACCTCGGATGTAGTATTTTACAACATTCCTGGCGGGTCGGCCCCTACTTCTCGGTCTGGACGTTATATATGTCTATAACGTAATATAACCTAAGCTAACCTATCTATCCCGTCGCTGGGAATGTTTTGTAGAATCCCGTTCGTGTAGCCCCTACGTCTCGGTCTGAACATTATATACGTCTATAACGTTATATATCATAACCTAAGGCAACTTAACATGTCGGATGTAGTATTTTACAACATTCCTGGCGGGTCGGCCCCTACTTCTCGGTGGGAACATTATGTACGTCTATAACGTAATATAACCTAACCTAACCCACCTAGTCCTTCGCTGGTAATGTTTTACAGAATCCCGGTCGTGTCGGTCCGTACCTCTCCGTGGGAACATTATATACGTCTATAACGTTATATATCCTAACCTAAGGCAACCTAACACCTCGGATGTAGTATTTTACAACATTCCTGGCAGGTCGGCCCCTACTTCTCGGTCTGGACGTTATATACGTCTATAACGTAATATAACCTAACCTAACACATCTAGCCCCTCGCTGGGAGTGTTTTGTAGAATACCGTTCGTGTTGACCCGTACGTCTCGGTGGGAACATTATATACGTCTGTAACGTTATATATCCTAACCTAAGGCAGCCTAACATCTCGGATGTAGTATTTTACAACATTCCTGGCGGGTCGGCCCCTACTTCTCGGTCTGGACGTTATATACGTCTATAACGTAATATAACCTAACCTAACACATCTAGCCCCTCGCTGGGAGTGTTTTGTAGAATACCGTTCGTGTAGCCCCGTACGTCTCGGTGGGAACATTAGATACGTCTATAACGTTATATATCCTAACCTAAGGCAACGTCACACCTCGGATGTAGTATTTTACAACATTCCTGGCAGGTCGGACCCTACTTCCAGGTGGGAACATTATATACGTCTATAACGTAATATAACCTAACCTAACCTATCTAGCCCCTCGCTGGGAATGTTTTGTAGAATCCCGTTCGTGTAGCCCCGTACGTCTCGTTCTGAACATTATATACGTCTATAACGTTATATATCCTATCCTAAGGCAACCTCACACCTCGGATGTAGTATTTTACAACATTCCTGGCAGGTCGGCCCCTACTCCTAGGTGGGAACATTATATACGTCTATAACGTAATATAACCTAACCTAACCTATCTATCCCCACGCTGGGAATATTTTGTAGAATCCCGTTCGTGTAGCCCCGTACGTCTCGGTGGGAACATTATATACGTCTATAACGTTATATATCCTAACCTTAGGCAACCTAACATCTCGGATGATGTATTTTACAACATTCCTGGCGGGTCGGCCCCTACCTCTCTGTCTGGACGTTATATATGTCTATAACGTAATATAACCTAACCTAACCTATCTATGCCCTCGCTGGGAATGTTTTGTAGAATCCCGTTCGTGTAGCCCCGTGCGTCTCGGTGGGAACATTATATACGTCTCTAACGTTATATATCCTAACCTAAGGCAACCTCACACCTCGGATGTAGTATTTTACAACATTCCTGGCGGCTCGGCACCTACTTGTCGTTGGGAACATTATATACGTCTATAACGTAATATAACCTAACCTAACCTATCTATCCCCTCGCTGGGAATGTTTTGTAGAATCCCGTCCGTGCAGCACCGTACGTCTCGGTGGGAACATTATATACGTCTAATTCGTTATATATCCTAACGTAAGGCAACCTCATACATCGGGTGTAGTATTTTACAACATTCCTGGCAGGTCGGACCCTACTTCTAGGTGGTAACATTATATAAGTCTATAACGTAATATAACCTAACCTAAACCATCTAGGCCCTCGCTGGGAATGTTTTGTAGAATCCCGTTCGTGTAGCCCCGTACGTCTCGGTGGGAACATTATGTACGTCTAATTCGTTATATATCCTAACCTAAGGCAACTTAACATCTCGGATGTAGTATTTTACAACATTCCTGGCGTGTCGGCCCCTACTTATCGGTCTGGACGTTATATACGTCTATAACGTAAAATAACCTAACCTAACCCATCTATCCCCTCGCTGGGAATGTTTTGTAGAATCCCGTTCGTGTAGCCCCGTACGTCTCGGTGGGAACATTATATACGTCTATAACGTTATATATCCTAACCTCAGGCAACCTAACATCTCGGATGTAGTACTTTACAACATTCCTGGCGGGTCGGCCCCTACTTCTCGGTGGGAACATTATATACGTCTATAATGTAATATAACCTAACCTAACCCATCTAGAACCTCGCTGATAATGTTTTACAGAATCCCGGTCGTGTCGGTCCGTACCTCTCCGTGGGAACATTATATACGTCTATAACGTTATATATCCTAACCTAAGGCAACTTCATAACTCGGATGTAGTATTTTACAACATTCCTGGCAGGTCGGACCCTACTTCCAGGAGGGAACAATATATACGTCTATAACGTAATATAACCTAACCTAACCCATCTATCCCGTCGCTGGGAATGTTTTGTAGAATCCCGTTCGTGTAGCCCCGTACGTCTCGGTGGGAACATTATATACGTCTATAACGTTATATATCCTAACCTAAGGCAGCCTAACATCCCGGATGTAGTATTTTACAACATTCCTGGCGGGTCGGCCCCTACTTCTCGGTGGAAACATTATATACGTCTATAACGTAATATAACCTAACCTATCCCATCTAGCCCCTCGCTGGTAATGTTTTACAAAATCCCGGTCGTGTCGGTCCGTACCTCTCGGTGGGAACATTATATACGTCTATAACGTTATATATCCTAACCTAAGGCAACCTAACATCTCGGATGTAGTATTTTACAACATTCCTGGCGGGTCGGCCCCTACTTCTCGGTCGGGACGTTATATACGTCTATAACGTAATATAACCTAACCTAACCTATCTATCCCCTCGCTGGGAATGGTTTGTAGAATCCCGTTCGTGTCGCCCCGTACGTCTCGGTGGGAACATTAGATACGTCTATAACGTTATATATATTAACCTAAGGCAACCTCACACCTCGGATGTAGTATTTTACAACATTCCTGGCGGGTCGGACCCTACTTCTCGGTGGGAACATTATATACGTCTATAACGTAATATAACCTAACCTAACCCACCTAGTCCTTCGCTGGTAATGTTTTACAGAATCCCGTTCGTGTCGGTCCGTACCTCTCTGTGGGAACATTATATACGTCTATAACGTTATATATCCTAACCTAAGGCAACTTAACACCTCGGATGTAGTATTTTACAACATTCCTGGCAGGGCGGCCCCTACTTCTCGGTCTGGACGTTATATACGTCTATAACGTAATATAACCTAACCTAACACATCTAGCCCCTCGCTGGGAGTGTTTTGTAGAATACCGTTCGTGTTGACCCGTACGTCTCGGTGGGAACATTATATACGTCTGTAACGTTATATATCCTAACCTAAGGCAGCCTAACATCTCGGATGTAGTATTTTACAACATTCCTGGCGGGTCGGCCCCTACTTCTCGGTGGGAACATTATATACGTCTATAATGTAATATAACCTAACCTAACCCATCTATCTCCTCGCTGGGAATGTTTTGTAGAATCCCGTTCGTGTAGCCCCGTACGTCTCGGTGGGAACATTATATACGGCTATAAAGTTATATATCCTAACCTAAGGCAGCCTAACATCTGGGATGTAGTATTTTACAACATTCCTGGCAGGTCGGACCCTACTTCCAGGTGGGAACATTATATACGTCTATAACGTAATATAACCTAACCTAACCCATCTATCCCCTCGCTGGGAATGTTTTGTAGAATCCCGTTCGTGTAGCCCCGTACGTCTCGGTGGGAACATTATGTACGTCTAATTCGTTATATATCCTAACCTAAGGCAACTTAACATCTCGGATGTAGTATTTTACAACATTCCTGGCGGGTCGGCCCCTACTTATCGGTCTGGACGTTATATACGTCTATAACGTAATATAACCTAACCTAACCCATCTATCCCCTCGCTGGGAATGTTTTGTAGAATCCCGTTCGTGTAGCCCCGTACGTCTCGGTGGGAACATTATATACGTCTATAACGTTATATATCCTAACCTAAGGCAACCTCACACCTCGGATGTAGTATTTTACAACATTCCTGGCAGGTCGGACCCTACTTCCAGGTGGGAACATTATATACGTCTATAACGTAATATAACCTAACCTAACCTATCTAGCCCCTCGCTGGGAATGTTTTGTAGAATCCCGTTCGTGTAGCCCCGTACGTCTCGTTCTGAACATTATATACGTCTATAACGTTATATATCCTATCCTAAGGCAACCTCACACCTCGGATGTAGTATTTTACAACATTCCTGGCGGGTCGGCCCCTACTTCTCGGTCTGCACGTTATATACGTCTATAACGTAATATAACCTAACCTAACCTATCTGTCCCCTCGCTGGGAATGTTTTGTAGAATCCCGTTCGTGTAGCCCCGTACGTCTCGTTCTGAGTATTATATACGTCTATAACGTTATATATCCTATCCTAAGGCAACCTCACACCTCGGATGTAGTATTTTACAACATTCCTGGCAGGTCGGCCCCTACTCCTAGGTGGGAACATTATATACGTCTGTAACGTAATATAACCTAACCTAACCCATCTAGTCCTTCGCTGGTAATGTTTTACAGAATCTCGTGTCGGACCTTACCTCACCGTGGAGACATTAGATACATCTATAACGTTATATATCCTATCCTAAGGCAACCTCACACCTCGGATGTAGTATTTTACAACATTCCTGGCAGGTCGGCCCTTACTTCTAGGTGGGAACAATATATACGTCTATAACGTAATATAACCTAACCTAACCCATCTATCCCGTCGCTGGGAATGTTTTGTAGAATCCCGTTCGTGTAGCCCCGTACGTCTCGGTGGGAACATTATATACGTCTATAACGTTATATATCCTAACCTAAGGCAACCTCACACCTCGGATGTAGTATTTTACAACATTCCTGGCGGCTCGGCACCTACTTGTCGGTGGGAACATTATGTACGTCTATAACGTAATATAACCTAACCTAACCCACCTAGTCCTTCGCTGGTAATGTTTTACAGAATCCCGGTCGTGTCGGTCCGTACCTCTCCGTGGGAACATTATATACGTCTATAACGTTATATATCCTAACCTAAGGCAACTTAACACCTCGGATGTAGTATTTTACAACATTCCTGGCAGGTCGGCCCCTACTTCTCGGTCTGGACGTTATATACGTCTATAACGTAATATAACCTAACCTAACACATCTAGCCCCTCGCTGGGAGTGTTTTGTAGAATACCGTTCGTGTAGCCCCGTACGTCTCGGTGGGAACATTAGATACGTCTATAACGTTATATATCCTAACCTAAGGCAACGTCACACCTCGGATGTAGTATTTTACAACATTCCTGGCAGGTCGGACCCTACTTCCAGGTGGGAACATTATATACGTCTATAACGTAATATAACCTAACCTAACCTATCTAGCCCCTCGCTGGGAATGTTTTGTAGAATCCCGTTCGTGTAGCCCCGTACGTCTCGTTCTGAACATTATATACGTCTATAACGTTATATATCCTATCCTAAGGCAACCTCACACCTCGGATGTAGTATTTTACAACATTCCTGGCGGCTCGGCACCTACTTGTCGGTGGGAACATTATATACGTCTATAACGTAATATAACCCAACCTAACCTATCTATCCCCTTGCTGGGAATGTTTTGTAGAATCCCGTTCGTGTAGCCCCGTACGTCTCGGTGGGAACATTATGTACGTCTAATTCGTTATATATCCTAACCTAAGGCAACCTAACATCTCGGATGTAGTATTTTACAACATTCCTGGCGGGTCGGCCCCTACTTCTCGGTCTGCACGTTATATATGTCTATAACGTAATATAACCTAACCTAACCCATCTATCCCCTCGCTGGGAATGTTTTGTAGAATCCCGTTCGTGTAGCCCCGTACGTCTCGGTGGGAACATTATATACGTCTATAACGTTATATATCATAACCTAAGGCAACTTAACATGTCGGATGTAGTATTTTACAACATTCCTGGCGGGTCGGCCCCTACTTCTCGGTGGGAACATTATATACGTCTATAACGTAATATAACCTAACCTAACCCACCTAGTCCTTCGCTGGTAATGTTTTACAGAATCCCGGTCGTGTCGGTCCGTGCCTCTCCGTGGGAGCATTATATACGTCTATAACGTTATATATCCTAACCTAAGGCAACTTAACACCTCGGATGTAGTATTTTACAACATTCCTGGCGGGTCGGCCCCTACTTCTCGGTCTGGACGTTATATATGTCTATAACGTAATATAACCTAAGCTAACCTATCTATCCCCTCGCTGGGAATGTTTTGTAGAATCCCGTTCGTGTAGCCCCTACGTCTCGGTCTGAACATTATATACGTCTATAACGTTATATATCATAACCTAAGGCAACTTAACATGTCGGATGTAGTATTTTACAACATTCCTGGCGGGTCGGCCCCTACTTCTCGGTGGGAACATTATGTACGTCTATAACGTAATATAACCTAACCTAACCCACCTAGTCCTTCGCTGGTAATGTTTTACAGAATCCCGGTCGTGTCGGTCCGTACCTCTCCGTGGGAACATTATATACGTCTATAACGTTATATATCCTAACCTAAGGCAACTTAACACCTCGGATGTAGTATTTTACAACATTCCTGGCAGGTCGGCCCCTACTTCTCGGTCTGGACGTTATATACGTCTATAACGTAATATAACCTAACCTAACACATCTAGCCCCTCGCTGGGAGTGTTTTGTAGAATACCGTTCGTGTAGCCCCGTACGTCTCGGTGGGAACATTAGATACGTCTATAACGTTATATATCCTAACCTAAGGCAACGTCACACCTCGGATGTAGTATTTTACAACATTCCTGGCAGGTCGGACCCTACTTCCAGGTGGGAACATTATATACGTCTATAACGTAATATAACCTAACCTAACCTATCTAGCCCCTCGCTGGGAATGTTTTGTAGAATCCCGTTCGTGTAGCCCCGTACGTCTCGTTCTGAACATTATATACGTCTATAACGTTATATATCCTATCCTAAGGCAACCTCACACCTCGGATGTAGTATTTTACAACATTCCTGGCAGGTCGGCCCCTACTCCTAGGTGGGAACATTATATACGTCTATAACGTAATATAACCTAACCTAACCTATCTATCCCCACGCTGGGAATATTTTGTAGAATCCCGTTCGTGTAGCCCCGTACGTCTCGGTGGGAACATTATATACGTCTATAACGTTATATATCCTAACCTTAGGCAACCTAACATCTCGGATGAAGTATTTTACAACATTCCTGGCGGGTCGGCCCCTACCTCTCTGTCTGGACGTTATATATGTCTATAACGTAATATAACCTAACCTAACCTATCTATGCCCTCGCTGGGAATGTTTTGTAGAATCCCGTTCGTGTAGCCCCGTGCGTCTCGGTGGGAACATTATATACGTCTATAACGTTATATATCCTAACCTAAGGCAACCTAACATCTCGGATGTAGTATTTTACAACATTCCTGGCGGGTCGGCCCCTACTTCTCGGTCTGCACGTTATATATGTCTATAACGTAATATAACCTAACCTAACCTATCTATCCCCTCGCTGTGAATGTTTTGTAGAATCCCGTTCGTGTAGCCCCGTACGTCTCGGTGGGAACATTATATACGTCTATAACGTTATATATCCTAACCTAAGGCAACCTCACACCTCGGATGTAGTATTTTACAACATTCCTGGCGGCTCGGCACCTACTTGTCGGTGGGAACATTATATACGTCTATAACGTAATATAACCTAACCTAACCTATCTATCTCCTCGCTGGGAATGTTTTGTAGAATCCCGTTCGTGTAGCCCCGTACGTCTCGGTGGGAACATTATATACGTCTAATTCGTTATATATCCTAACCTAAGGCAACCTCATACATCGGATGTAGTATTTTACAACATTCCTGGCAGGTCGGACCCTACTTCTAGGTGGGAACATTATATAAGTCTATAACGTAATATAACATAACCTAACCCATCTAGGCCCCCGCTAATAATGTTTTACAATATCCCGGTCGGGTCGGTCCGTACCGCTCCGTGGGAACATTATATACGTCTATAACGTTATATATCCTAACCTAAGGCAGCCTAACATCCCGGATGTAGTATTTTACAACATTCCTGGCGGGTCGGCCCCTGCTTCTCGGTGGGAACATTATATACGTCTATAACGTAATATAAGCTAACTTAACCCATCTAGGCCCTCGCTAATAATGTTTTACAGAATCCCGGTCGGGTCGGTCCGTACCGTTCCGTGGGAACATTATATACGTCTATAACGTTATATATCCTAACCTAAGGCAGCCTAACATCCCGGATGTAGTATTTTACAACATTCCTGGCGGGTCGGCCCCTACTTCTCGGTGGAAACATTATATACGTCTATAACGTAATATAACCTAACCTATCCCATCTAGCCCCTCGCTGGTAATGTTTTACAGAATCCCGGTCGTGTCGGTCCGTACCTCTCGGTGGGAACATTATATACGTCTATAACGTTATATATCCTAACCTAAGGCAGCCTAACATCTCGGATGTAGTATTTTACAACATTCCTGGCGGGTCGGCCCCTACTTCTCGGTCTGGACGTTATATACGTCTATAACGTAATATAACCTAACCTAACACATCTAGCCCCTCGCTGGGAGTGTTTTGTAGAATACCGTTCGTGTAGCCCCGTACGTCTCGGTGGGAACATTAGATACGTCTATAACGTTATATATCCTAACCTAAGGCAACGTCACACCTCGGATGTAGTATTTTACAACATTCCTGGCAGGTCGGACCCTACTTCCAGGTGGGAACATTATATACGTCTATAACGTAATATAACCTAACCTAACCTATCTAGCCCCTCGCTGGGAATGTTTTGTAGAATCCCGTTCGTGTAGCCCCGTACGTCTCGTTCTGAACATTATATACGTCTATAACGTTATATATCCTATCCTAAGGCAACCTCACACCTCGGATGTAGTATTTTACAACATTCCTGGCAGGTCGGCCCCTACTCCTAGGTGGGAACATTATATACGTCTATAACGTAATATAACCTAACCTAACCTATCTATCCCCACGCTGGGAATATTTTGTAGAATCCCGTTCGTGTAGCCCCGTACGTCTCGGTGGGAACATTATATACGTCTATAACGTTATATATCCTAACCTTAGGCAACCTAACATCTCGGATGATGTATTTTACAACATTCCTGGCGGGTCGGCCCCTACCTCTCTGTCTGGACGTTATATATGTCTATAACGTAATATAACCTAACCTAACCTATCTATGCCCTCGCTGGGAATGTTTTGTAGAATCCCGTTCGTGTAGCCCCGTGCGTCTCGGTGGGAACATTATATACGTCTCTAACGTTATATATCCTAACCTAAGGCAACCTCACACCTCGGATGTAGTATTTTACAACATTCCTGGCGGCTCGGCACCTACTTGTCGTTGGGAACATTATATACGTCTATAACGTAATATAACCTAACCTAACCTATCTATCCCCTCGCTGGGAATGTTTTGTAGAATCCCGTCCGTGCAGCACCGTACGTCTCGGTGGGAACATTATATACGTCTAATTCGTTATATATCCTAACGTAAGGCAACCTCATACATCGGGTGTAGTATTTTACAACATTCCTGGCAGGTCGGACCCTACTTCTAGGTGGTAACATTATATAAGTCTATAACGTAATATAACCTAACCTAAACCATCTAGGCCCTCGCTGGGAATGTTTTGTAGAATCCCGTTCGTGTAGCCCCGTACGTCTCGGTGGGAACATTATGTACGTCTAATTCGTTATATATCCTAACCTAAGGCAACTTAACATCTCGGATGTAGTATTTTACAACATTCCTGGCGTGTCGGCCCCTACTTATCGGTCTGGACGTTATATACGTCTATAACGTAAAATAACCTAACCTAACCCATCTATCCCCTCGCTGGGAATGTTTTGTAGAATCCCGTTCGTGTAGCCCCGTACGTCTCGGTGGGAACATTATATACGTCTATAACGTTATATATCCTAACCTCAGGCAACCTAACATCTCGGATGTAGTACTTTACAACATTCCTGGCGGGTCGGCCCCTACTTCTCGGTGGGAACATTATATACGTCTATAATGTAATATAACCTAACCTAACCCATCTAGAACCTCGCTGATAATGTTTTACAGAATCCCGGTCGTGTCGGTCCGTACCTCTCCGTGGGAACATTATATACGTCTATAACGTTATATATCCTAACCTAAGGCAACTTCATAACTCGGATGTAGTATTTTACAACATTCCTGGCAGGTCGGACCCTACTTCCAGGAGGGAACAATATATACGTCTATAACGTAATATAACCTAACCTAACCCATCTATCCCGTCGCTGGGAATGTTTTGTAGAATCCCGTTCGTGTAGCCCCGTACGTCTCGGTGGGAACATTATATACGTCTATAACGTTATATATCCTAACCTAAGGCAGCCTAACATCCCGGATGTAGTATTTTACAACATTCCTGGCGGGTCGGCCCCTACTTCTCGGTGGAAACATTATATACGTCTATAACGTAATATAACCTAACCTATCCCATCTAGCCCCTCGCTGGTAATGTTTTACAAAATCCCGGTCGTGTCGGTCCGTACCTCTCGGTGGGAACATTATATACGTCTATAACGTTATATATCCTAACCTAAGGCAACCTAACATCTCGGATGTAGTATTTTACAACATTCCTGGCGGGTCGGCCCCTACTTCTCGGTCGGGACGTTATATACGTCTATAACGTAATATAACCTAACCTAACCTATCTATCCCCTCGCTGGGAATGGTTTGTAGAATCCCGTTCGTGTCGCCCCGTACGTCTCGGTGGGAACATTAGATACGTCTATAACGTTATATATATTAACCTAAGGCAACCTCACACCTCGGATGTAGTATTTTACAACATTCCTGGCGGGTCGGACCCTACTTCTCGGTGGGAACATTATATACGTCTATAACGTAATATAACCTAACCTAACCCACCTAGTCCTTCGCTGGTAATGTTTTACAGAATCCCGTTCGTGTCGGTCCGTACCTCTCTGTGGGAACATTATATACGTCTATAACGTTATATATCCTAACCTAAGGCAACTTAACACCTCGGATGTAGTATTTTACAACATTCCTGGCAGGGCGGCCCCTACTTCTCGGTCTGGACGTTATATACGTCTATAACGTAATATAACCTAACCTAACACATCTAGCCCCTCGCTGGGAGTGTTTTGTAGAATACCGTTCGTGTTGACCCGTACGTCTCGGTGGGAACATTATATACGTCTGTAACGTTATATATCCTAACCTAAGGCAGCCTAACATCTCGGATGTAGTATTTTACAACATTCCTGGCGGGTCGGCCCCTACTTCTCGGTGGGAACATTATATACGTCTATAATGTAATATAACCTAACCTAACCCATCTATCTCCTCGCTGGGAATGTTTTGTAGAATCCCGTTCGTGTAGCCCCGTACGTCTCGGTGGGAACATTATATACGGCTATAAAGTTATATATCCTAACCTAAGGCAGCCTAACATCTGGGATGTAGTATTTTACAACATTCCTGGCAGGTCGGACCCTACTTCCAGGTGGGAACATTATATACGTCTATAACGTAATATAACCTAACCTAACCCATCTATCCCCTCGCTGGGAATGTTTTGTAGAATCCCGTTCGTGTAGCCCCGTACGTCTCGGTGGGAACATTATGTACGTCTAATTCGTTATATATCCTAACCTAAGGCAACTTAACATCTCGGATGTAGTATTTTACAACATTCCTGGCGGGTCGGCCCCTACTTATCGGTCTGGACGTTATATACGTCTATAACGTAATATAACCTAACCTAACCCATCTATCCCCTCGCTGGGAATGTTTTGTAGAATCCCGTTCGTGTAGCCCCGTACGTCTCGGTGGGAACATTATATACGTCTATAACGTTATATATCCTAACCTAAGGCAACCTCACACCTCGGATGTAGTATTTTACAACATTCCTGGCAGGTCGGACCCTACTTCCAGGTGGGAACATTATATACGTCTATAACGTAATATAACCTAACCTAACCTATCTAGCCCCTCGCTGGGAATGTTTTGTAGAATCCCGTTCGTGTAGCCCCGTACGTCTCGTTCTGAACATTATATACGTCTATAACGTTATATATCCTATCCTAAGGCAACCTCACACCTCGGATGTAGTATTTTACAACATTCCTGGCGGGTCGGCCCCTACTTCTCGGTCTGCACGTTATATACGTCTATAACGTAATATAACCTAACCTAACCTATCTGTCCCCTCGCTGGGAATGTTTTGTAGAATCCCGTTCGTGTAGCCCCGTACGTCTCGTTCTGAGTATTATATACGTCTATAACGTTATATATCCTATCCTAAGGCAACCTCACACCTCGGATGTAGTATTTTACAACATTCCTGGCAGGTCGGCCCCTACTCCTAGGTGGGAACATTATATACGTCTGTAACGTAATATAACCTAACCTAACCCATCTAGTCCTTCGCTGGTAATGTTTTACAGAATCTCGTGTCGGACCTTACCTCACCGTGGAGACATTAGATACATCTATAACGTTATATATCCTATCCTAAGGCAACCTCACACCTCGGATGTAGTATTTTACAACATTCCTGGCAGGTCGGCCCTTACTTCTAGGTGGGAACAATATATACGTCTATAACGTAATATAACCTAACCTAACCCATCTATCCCGTCGCTGGGAATGTTTTGTAGAATCCCGTTCGTGTAGCCCCGTACGTCTCGGTGGGAACATTATATACGTCTATAACGTTATATATCCTAACCTAAGGCAACCTCACACCTCGGATGTAGTATTTTACAACATTCCTGGCGGCTCGGCACCTACTTGTCGGTGGGAACATTATGTACGTCTATAACGTAATATAACCTAACCTAACCCACCTAGTCCTTCGCTGGTAATGTTTTACAGAATCCCGGTCGTGTCGGTCCGTACCTCTCCGTGGGAACATTATATACGTCTATAACGTTATATATCCTAACCTAAGGCAACTTAACACCTCGGATGTAGTATTTTACAACATTCCTGGCAGGTCGGCCCCTACTTCTCGGTCTGGACGTTATATACGTCTATAACGTAATATAACCTAACCTAACACATCTAGCCCCTCGCTGGGAGTGTTTTGTAGAATACCGTTCGTGTAGCCCCGTACGTCTCGGTGGGAACATTAGATACGTCTATAACGTTATATATCCTAACCTAAGGCAACGTCACACCTCGGATGTAGTATTTTACAACATTCCTGGCAGGTCGGACCCTACTTCCAGGTGGGAACATTATATACGTCTATAACGTAATATAACCTAACCTAACCTATCTAGCCCCTCGCTGGGAATGTTTTGTAGAATCCCGTTCGTGTAGCCCCGTACGTCTCGTTCTGAACATTATATACGTCTATAACGTTATATATCCTATCCTAAGGCAACCTCACACCTCGGATGTAGTATTTTACAACATTCCTGGCGGCTCGGCACCTACTTGTCGGTGGGAACATTATATACGTCTATAACGTAATATAACCCAACCTAACCTATCTATCCCCTTGCTGGGAATGTTTTGTAGAATCCCGTTCGTGTAGCCCCGTACGTCTCGGTGGGAACATTATGTACGTCTAATTCGTTATATATCCTAACCTAAGGCAACCTAACATCTCGGATGTAGTATTTTACAACATTCCTGGCGGGTCGGCCCCTACTTCTCGGTCTGCACGTTATATATGTCTATAACGTAATATAACCTAACCTAACCCATCTATCCCCTCGCTGGGAATGTTTTGTAGAATCCCGTTCGTGTAGCCCCGTACGTCTCGGTGGGAACATTATATACGTCTATAACGTTATATATCATAACCTAAGGCAACTTAACATGTCGGATGTAGTATTTTACAACATTCCTGGCGGGTCGGCCCCTACTTCTCGGTGGGAACATTATATACGTCTATAACGTAATATAACCTAACCTAACCCACCTAGTCCTTCGCTGGTAATGTTTTACAGAATCCCGGTCGTGTCGGTCCGTGCCTCTCCGTGGGAGCATTATATACGTCTATAACGTTATATATCCTAACCTAAGGCAACTTAACACCTCGGATGTAGTATTTTACAACATTCCTGGCGGGTCGGCCCCTACTTCTCGGTCTGGACGTTATATATGTCTATAACGTAATATAACCTAAGCTAACCTATCTATCCCCTCGCTGGGAATGTTTTGTAGAATCCCGTTCGTGTAGCCCCTACGTCTCGGTCTGAACATTATATACGTCTATAACGTTATATATCATAACCTAAGGCAACTTAACATGTCGGATGTAGTATTTTACAACATTCCTGGCGGGTCGGCCCCTACTTCTCGGTGGGAACATTATGTACGTCTATAACGTAATATAACCTAACCTAACCCACCTAGTCCTTCGCTGGTAATGTTTTACAGAATCCCGGTCGTGTCGGTCCGTACCTCTCCGTGGGAACATTATATACGTCTATAACGTTATATATCCTAACCTAAGGCAACTTAACACCTCGGATGTAGTATTTTACAACATTCCTGGCAGGTCGGCCCCTACTTCTCGGTCTGGACGTTATATACGTCTATAACGTAATATAACCTAACCTAACACATCTAGCCCCTCGCTGGGAGTGTTTTGTAGAATACCGTTCGTGTAGCCCCGTACGTCTCGGTGGGAACATTAGATACGTCTATAACGTTATATATCCTAACCTAAGGCAACGTCACACCTCGGATGTAGTATTTTACAACATTCCTGGCAGGTCGGACCCTACTTCCAGGTGGGAACATTATATACGTCTATAACGTAATATAACCTAACCTAACCTATCTAGCCCCTCGCTGGGAATGTTTTGTAGAATCCCGTTCGTGTAGCCCCGTACGTCTCGTTCTGAACATTATATACGTCTATAACGTTATATATCCTATCCTAAGGCAACCTCACACCTCGGATGTAGTATTTTACAACATTCCTGGCAGGTCGGCCCCTACTCCTAGGTGGGAACATTATATACGTCTATAACGTAATATAACCTAACCTAACCTATCTATCCCCACGCTGGGAATATTTTGTAGAATCCCGTTCGTGTAGCCCCGTACGTCTCGGTGGGAACATTATATACGTCTATAACGTTATATATCCTAACCTTAGGCAACCTAACATCTCGGATGAAGTATTTTACAACATTCCTGGCGGGTCGGCCCCTACCTCTCTGTCTGGACGTTATATATGTCTATAACGTAATATAACCTAACCTAACCTATCTATGCCCTCGCTGGGAATGTTTTGTAGAATCCCGTTCGTGTAGCCCCGTGCGTCTCGGTGGGAACATTATATACGTCTATAACGTTATATATCCTAACCTAAGGCAACCTAACATCTCGGATGTAGTATTTTACAACATTCCTGGCGGGTCGGCCCCTACTTCTCGGTCTGCACGTTATATATGTCTATAACGTAATATAACCTAACCTAACCTATCTATCCCCTCGCTGTGAATGTTTTGTAGAATCCCGTTCGTGTAGCCCCGTACGTCTCGGTGGGAACATTATATACGTCTATAACGTTATATATCCTAACCTAAGGCAACCTCACACCTCGGATGTAGTATTTTACAACATTCCTGGCGGCTCGGCACCTACTTGTCGGTGGGAACATTATATACGTCTATAACGTAATATAACCTAACCTAACCTATCTATCTCCTCGCTGGGAATGTTTTGTAGAATCCCGTTCGTGTAGCCCCGTACGTCTCGGTGGGAACATTATATACGTCTAATTCGTTATATATCCTAACCTAAGGCAACCTCATACATCGGATGTAGTATTTTACAACATTCCTGGCAGGTCGGACCCTACTTCTAGGTGGGAACATTATATAAGTCTATAACGTAATATAACATAACCTAACCCATCTAGGCCCCCGCTAATAATGTTTTACAATATCCCGGTCGGGTCGGTCCGTACCGCTCCGTGGGAACATTATATACGTCTATAACGTTATATATCCTAACCTAAGGCAGCCTAACATCCCGGATGTAGTATTTTACAACATTCCTGGCGGGTCGGCCCCTGCTTCTCGGTGGGAACATTATATACGTCTATAACGTAATATAAGCTAACTTAACCCATCTAGGCCCTCGCTAATAATGTTTTACAGAATCCCGGTCGGGTCGGTCCGTACCGTTCCGTGGGAACATTATATACGTCTATAACGTTATATATCCTAACCTAAGGCAGCCTAACATCCCGGATGTAGTATTTTACAACATTCCTGGCGGGTCGGCCCCTACTTCTCGGTGGAAACATTATATACGTCTATAACGTAATATAACCTAACCTATCCCATCTAGCCCCTCGCTGGTAATGTTTTACAGAATCCCGGTCGTGTCGGTCCGTACCTCTCGGTGGGAACATTATATACGTCTATAACGTTATATATCCTAACCTTAGGCAACCTAACATCTCGGATGAAGTATTTTACAACATTCCTGGCGGGTCGGCCCCTACCTCTCGGTCTGCACGTTATATATGTCTATAACGTAATATAACCTAACCTAACCTATCTGTCCCCTCGCTGGGAATGTTTTGTAGAATCCCGTTCGTGTAGCCCCGTACGTCTCGTTCTGAGTATTATATACGTCTATAACGTTATATATCCTATCCTAAGGCAACCTCACACCTCGGATGTAGTATTTTACAACATTCCTGGCAGGTCGGCCCCTACTCCTAGGTGGGAACATTATATACGTCTGTAACGTAATATAACCTAACCTAACCCATCTAGTCCTTCGCTGGTAATGTTTTACAGAATCTCGTGTCGGACCTTACCTCACCGTGGAGACATTAGATACGTCTATAACGTTATATATCCTATCCTAAGGCAACCTCACACCTCGGATGTAGTATTTTACAACATTCCTGGCAGGTCGGCCCTTACCTCTAGGTGGGAACAATATATACGTCTATAACGTAATATAACCTAACCTAACCCATCTATCCCGTCGCTGGGAATGTTTTGTAGAATCCCGTTCGTGTAGCCCCGTACGTCTCGGTGGGAACATTATATACGTCTATAACGTTATATATCCTAACCTAAGGCAGCCTAACATCTCGGATGTAGTATTTTACAACATTCCTGGCGGGTCGGCCCCTACTTCTCGGTTGGGACGTTATATACGTGTATAACGTAATATAACCTAACCTAACCTATCTATCCCCTCGCTGGGAATGTTTTGTAGAATCCCGTTCGTGTAGCCCCGTACGTCTCGGTGGGAACATTATATACGTCTATAACGTTATATATCCTAACCTTAGGCAACCTAACATCTCGGATGACGTATTTTACAACATTCCTGGCGGGTCGGCCCCTACCTCTCGGTCTGGACGTTATATATGTCTATAACGTAATATAACCTAACCTAACCTATCTATCCCCTCGCTGGGAATGTTTTGTAGAATCCCGTTCGTGTAGCCCCGTGCGTCTCGGTGGGAACATTATATACGTCTATAACGTTATATATCCTAACCTAGGGCAACCTAACATCTCGGATGTAGTATTTTACAACATTCCTGGCGAGTCGGCCCCTACTTCTCGGTCTGCACGTTATATATGTCTATAACGTAATATAACCTAACCTAAACTATCTATCCCCTCGCTGGGAATGTTTTGTAGAATCCCGTTCGTGTAGCCCCGTACGTCTCGGTGGGAACATTATATACGTCTATAACGTAATATAACCTAACCTAACCCACCTAGTCCTTCGCTGGTAATGTTTTACAGAATCCCGGTCGTGTCGGTCCGTACCTCTCGGTGGGAACATTATATACGTCTATAACGTTATATATCCTAACCTTAGGCAACCTAACATCTCGGATGAAGTATTTTACAACATTCCTGGCGGGTCGGCCCCTACCTCTCGGTCTGCACGTTATATATGTCTATAACGTAATATAACCTAACCTAACCTATCTGTCCCCTCGCTGGGAATGTTTTGTAGAATCCCGTTCGTGTAGCCCCGTACGTCTCGTTCTGAGTATTATATACGTCTATAACGTTATATATCCTATCCTAAGGCAACCTCACACCTCGGATGTAGTATTTTACAACATTCCTGGCAGGTCGGCCCTTACTTCTAGGTGGGAACAATATATACGTCTATAACGTAATATAACCTAACCTAACCCATCTATCCCGTCGCTGGGAATGTTTTGTAGAATCCCGTTCGTGTAGCCCCGTACGTCTCGGTGGGAACATTATATACGTCTATAACGTTATATATCCTAACCTAAGGCAGCCTAACATCCCGGATGTAGTATTTTACAACATTCCTGGCGGGTCGGCCCCTACTTCTCGGTGGAAACATTATATACGTCTATAACGTAATATAACCTAACCTATCCCATCTAGCCCCTCGCTGGTAATGTTTTACAGAATCCCGGTCGTGTCGGTCCGTACGTCTCGTTCTGAACATTATATACGTCTATAACGTTATATATCCTATCCTAAGGCAACCTCACACCTCGGATGTAGTATTTTACAACATTCCTGGCAGGTCGGCCCCTACTCCTAGGTGGGAACATTATATACGTCTATAACGTAATATAACCTAACCTAACACATCTAGCCCCTCGCTGGGAATGTTTTGTAGAATCACGTTCGTGTTGACACCTACGTCTCTGTGGGAATATTATATACGTCTAGAACGTTATATATCCTAACCTAAGGCAGCCTAACATCTCGGATGTAGTATTTTACAACATTCCTGGCGGGTCGGCCCCTACTTCTCGGTTGGGACGTTATATACGTGTATAACGTAATATAACCTAACCTAACCTATCTATCCCCTCGCTGGGAATGTTTTGTAGAATCCCGTTCGTGTAGCCCCGTACGTCTCGGTGGGAACATTATATACGTCTATAACGTTATATATCCTAACCTTAGGCAACCTAACATCTCGGATGACGTATTTTACAACATTCCTGGCGGGTCGGCCCCTACCTCTCGGTCTGGACGTTATATATGTCTATAACGTAATATAACCTAACCTAACCTATCTATCCCCTCGCTGGGAATGTTTTGTGGAAACCCGTTCGTGTAGCCCCGTGCGTCTCGGTGGGAACATTATATACGTCTATAACGTTATATATCCTAACCTAAGGCAACCTAACATCTCGGATGTAGTATTTTACAACATTCCTGGCAGGTCGGCCCTTACTTCTAGGTGGGAACAATATATACGTCTATAACGTAATATAACCTAACCTAACCCATCTATCCCGTCGCTGGGAATGTTTTGTAGAATCCCGTTCGTGTAGCCCCGTACGTCTCGGTGGGAACATTATATACGTCTATAACGTTATATATCCTAACCTAAGGCAGCCTAACATCCCGGATGTAGTATTTTACAACATTCCTGGCGGGTCGGCACCTACTTCTCGGTGGAAACATTATATACGTCTATAACGTAATATAACCTAACCTATCCCATCTAGCCCCTCGCTGGTAATGTTTTACAGAATCCCGGTCGTGTCGGTCCGTACGTCTCGTTCTGAACATTATATACGTCTATAACGTTATATATCCTATCCTAAGGCAACCTCACACCTCGGATGTAGTATTTTACAACATTCCTGGCAGGTCGGCCCCTACTCCTAGGTGGGAACATTATATACGTCTATAACGTAATATAACCTAACCTAACACATCTAGCCCCTCGCTGGGAATGTTTTGTAGAATCACGTTCGTGTTGACACCTACGTCTCTGTGGGAATATTATATACGTCTAGAACGTTATATATCCTAACCTAAGGCAGCCTAACATCTCGGATGTAGTATTTTACAACATTCCTGGCGGGTCGGCCCCTACTTCTCGGTTGGGACGTTATATACGTGTATAACGTAATATAACCTAACCTAACCTATCTATCCCCTCGCTGGGAATGTTTTGTAGAATCCCGTTCGTGTAGCCCCGTACGTCTCGGTGGGAACATTATATACGTCTATAACGTTATATATCCTAACCTTAGGCAACCTAACATCTCGGATGACGTATTTTACAACATTCCTGGCGGGTCGGCCCCTACCTCTCGGTCTGGACGTTATATATGTCTATAACGTAATATAACCTAACCTAACCTATCTATCCCCTCGCTGGGAATGTTTTGTGGAATCCCGTTCGTGTAGCCCCGTGCGTCTCGGTGGGAACATTATATACGTCTATAACGTTATATATCCTAACCTAAGGCAACCTAACATCTCGGATGTAGTATTTTACAACATTCCTGGCGAGTCGGCCCCTACTTCTCGGTCTGCACGTTATATATGTCTATAACGTAATATAACCTAACCTAAACTATCTATCCCCTCGCTGGGAATGTTTTGTAGAATCCCGTTCGTGTAGCCCCGTACGTCTCGGTGGGAACATTATATACGTCTATAACGTTATATATCCTAACCTAAGGCAACCTCACACCTCGGATGTAGTATTTTACAACATTCCTGGCGGCTCGGCACCTACTTGTCGGTGGGAACATTATATACGTCTATAACGTAATATAACCTAACCAAACCTATCTATCCCCTCGCTGGGAATGTTTTGTAGAATCCCGTTCGTGTAGCCCCGTACGTCTCGGTGGGAACATTATGTACGTCTAATTCGTTATATATCCTAACCTAAGGCAACCTAACATCTCGGATGTAGTATTTTACAACATTCCTGGCGGGTCGGCCCCTACATCTCGGTCTGCACGTTATATATGTCCATAACGTAATATAACCTAACCTAACCCATCTATCCCCTCGCTGGGAATGTTTTGTAGAATCCCGTTCGTGTAGCCCCGTACGTCTCGGTGGGAACATTATATACGTCTATAACGTTATATATCATAACCTAAGGCAACTTAACATGTCGGATGTAGTATTTTACAACATTCCTGGCGGGTCGGCCCCTACTTCTCGGTGGGAACATTATATACGTCTATAACGTAATATAACCTAACCTAACCCACCTAGTCCTTCGCTGGTAATGTTTTACAGAATCCCGGTCGTGTCGGTCCGTGCCTCTCCGTGGGAGCATTATATACGTCTATAACGTTATATATCCTAACCTAAGGCAAATTAACACCTCGGATGTAGTATTTTACAACATTCCTGGCGGGTCGGCCCCTACTTCTCGGTCTGGACGTTATATATGTCTATAACGTAATATAACCTAAGCTAACCTATCTATCCCCTCGCTGGGAATGTTTTGTAGAATCCCGTTCGTGTAGCCCCGTACGTCTCGGTGGGAACATTATATACGTCTATAACGTTATATATCCTAACCTAAGGCAACCTCACACCTCGGATGTAGTATTTTACAACATTCCTGGCGGCTCGGCACCTACTTGTCGGTGGGAACATTATATACGTCTATAACGTAATATAACCCAACCTAACCTATCTATCCCCTTGCTGGGAATGTTTTGTAGAATCCCGTTCGTGTAGCCCCGTACGTCTCGGTGGGAACATTATGTACGTCTAATTCGTTATATATCCTAACCTAAGGCAACCTAACATCTCGGATGTAGTATTTTACAACATTCCTGGCGGGTCGGCCCCTACTTCTCGGTCTGCACGTTATATATGTCTATAACGTAATATAACCTAAGCTAACCTATCTATCCCCTCGCTGGGAATGTTTTGTAGAATCCCGTTCGTGTAGCCCCTACGTCTCGGTCTGAACATTATATACGTCTATAACGTTATATATCATAACCTAAGGCAACTTAACATGTCGGATGTAGTATTTTACAACATTCCTGGCGGGTCGGCCCCTACTTCTCGGTGGGAACATTATGTACGTCTATAACGTAATATAACCTAACCTAACCCACCTAGTCCTTCGCTGGTAATGTTTTACAGAATCCCGGTCGTGTCGGTCCGTACCTCTCCGTGGGAACATTATATACGTCTATAACGTTATATATCCTAACCTAAGGCAACTTAACACCTCGGATGTAGTATTTTACAACATTCCTGGCAGGTCGGCCCCTACTTCTCGGTCTGGACGTTATATACGTCTATAACGTAATATAACCTAACCTAACACATCTAGCCCCTCGCTGGGAGTGTTTTGTAGAATACCGTTCGTGTAGCCCCGTACGTCTCGGTGGGAACATTAGATACGTCTATAACGTTATATATCCTAACCTAAGGCAACGTCACACCTCGGATGTAGTATTTTACAACATTCCTGGCAGGTCGGACCCTACTTCCAGGTGGGAACATTATATACGTCTATAACGTAATATAACCTAACCTAACCTATCTAGCCCCTCGCTGGGAATGTTTTGTAGAATCCCGTTCGTGTAGCCCCGTACGTCTCGTTCTGAACATTATATACGTCTATAACGTTATATATCCTATCCTAAGGCAACCTCACACCTCGGATGTAGTATTTTACAACATTCCTGGCAGGTCGGCCCCTACTCCTAGGTGGGAACATTATATACGTCTATAACGTAATATAACCTAACCTAACCTATCTATCCCCACGCTGGGAATATTTTGTAGAATCCCGTTCGTGTAGCCCCGTACGTCTCGGTGGGAACATTATATACGTCTATAACGTTATATATCCTAACCGTAGGCAACCTAACATCTCGGATGAAGTATTTTACAACATTCCTGGCGGGTCGGCCCCTACCTCTCTGTCTGGACGTTATATATGTCTATAACGTAATATAACCTAACCTAACCTATCTATGCCCTCGCTGGGAATGTTTTGTAGAATTCCGTTCGTGTAGCCCCGTGCGTCTCGGTGGGAACATTATATACGTCTATAACGTTATATATCCTAACCTAAGGCAACCTAACATCTCGGATGTAGTATTTTACAACATTCCTGGCGGGTCGGCCCCTACTTCTCGGTCTGCACGTTATATATGTCTATAACGTAATATAACCTAACCTAACCTATCTATCCCCTCGCTGTGAATGTTTTGTAGAATCCCGTTCGTGTAGCCCCGTACATCTCGGTGGGAACATTATATACGTCTATAACGTTATATATCCTAACCTAAGGCAACCTCACACCTCGGATGTAGTATTTTACAACATTCCTGGCGGCTCGGCACCTACTTGTCGGTGGGAACATTATATACGTCTATAACGTAATATAACCTAACCTAACCTATCTATCTCCTCGCTGGGAATGTTTTGTAGAATCCCGTTCGTGTAGCCCCGTACGTCTCGGTGGGAACATTATATACGTCTAATTCGTTATATATCCTAACCTAAGGCAACCTCATACATCGGATGTAGTATTTTACAACATTCCTGGCAGGTCGGACCCTACTTCTAGGTGGGAACATTATATAAGTCTATAACGTAATATAACATAACCTAACCCATCTAGGCCCCCGCTAATAATGTTTTACAGTATCCCGGTCGGGTCGGTCCGTACCGCTCCGTGGGAACATTATATACGTCTATAACGTTATATATCCTAACCTAAGGCAGCCTAACATCCCGGATGTAGTATTTTACAACATTCCTGGCGGGTCGGCCCCTGCTTCTCGGTGGGAACATTATATACGTCTATAACGTAATATAAGCTAACTTAACCCATCTAGGCCCTCGCTAATAATGTTTTACAGAATCCCGGTCGGGTCGGTCCGTACCGTTCCGTGGGAACATTATATACGTCTATAACGTTATATATCCTAACCTAAGGCAGCCTAACATCCCGGATGTAGTATTTTACAACATTCCTGGCGGGTCGGCCCCTGCTTCTCGGTGGGAACATTATATACGTCTATAACGTAATATAAGCTAACCTAACCAATCTAGGCCCTAGCTAATAATGTTTTACAGAATCCCGGTCGTGTCGGACTGTACCGCTCCGTGGGAACATTATATACGTCTATAACGTTATATATCCTAATCTAAGGCAGAACTAACATCCCGGATGTAGTATTTTACAACATTCCTGGCAGGTCGGCCCTTACTTCTTGGTGGGAACAATATATACGTCTATAACGTAATATAACCTAACCTAACCCATCTATCCCGTCGCTGGGAATGTTTTGTAGAATCCCGTTCGTGTAGTCCCGTACGTCTCGGTGGGAACATTATATACGTCTATAACGTTATATATCCTAACCTAAGGCAGCCTAACATCCCGGATGTAGTATTTTACAACATTCCTGGCGGGTCGGCCCCTACTTCTCGGTGGAAACATTATATACGTCTATAACGTAATATAACCTAACCTATCCCATCTAGCCCCTCGCTGGTAATGTTTTACAGAATCCCGGTCGTGTCGGTCCGTACCTCTCGGTGGGAACATTATATACGTCTATAACGTTATATATCCTAACCTTAGGCAACCTAACATCTCGGATGAAGTATTTTACAACATTCCTGGCGGGTCGGCCCCTACCTCTCGGTCTGGACGTTATATATGTCTATAACGTAATATAACCTAACCCAAGATATCTATCCCCTCGCTGGGAATGTTTTGTAGAATCCCGTTCGTGTAGCCCCGTGCGTCTCGGTGGGAACATTATATACGTCTATAACGTTATATATCCTAACCTAAGGCAACCTAACATCTCGGCTGTAGTATTTTACAACATTCCTGGCGGGTCGGCCCCTACTTCTCGGTCTGCACGTTATATATGTCTATAACGTAATATAACCTAACCTAACCTATCTATCCCCTCGCTGGGAATGTTTTGTAGAATCCCGTTCGTGTAGCCCCGTACGTCTCGTTCTGAGTATTATATACGTCTATAACGTTATATATCCTATCCTAAGGCAACCTCACACCTCGGATGTAGCATTTTACAACATTCCTGGCAGGTCGGCCCCTACTCCTAGGTGGGAACATTATATATGTCTGTAACGTAATATAACCTAACCTAACACATCTATCCCCTCGCTGGGAATGTTTTGTAGAATCCCGTACTTGTAGCCCCGTACGTCTCGGTGGGAACATTATGTACGTCTAATTCGTTATATATCCTAACCTAAGGCAACCTAACATCTCGGATGTAGTATTTTACAACATTCCTGGCGGGTCGGCCCCTACTTCTCGGTCTGGACGTTATATATGTCTATAACGTAATATAACCTAAGCTAACCCATCTATCCCCTCGCTGGGAATGTTTTGTAGAATCCCGTTCGTGTAGCCCCTACGTCTCGGTCTGAACATTATATACGTCCATAACGTTATATATCATAACCTAAGGCAACTTAACATGTCGGATGTAGTATTTTACAACATTCCTGGCGGGTCGGCCCCTACTTCTCGGTGGGAACATTATATACGTCTATAACGTAATATAACCTAACCTAACCCATCTAGTCTTTCGCTGGTAATGTTTTACAGAATCCCGGTCGTGTCGGTCCGTACCTCTCCGTGGGAGCATTATATACGTCTATAACGTTATATATCCTAACCTAAGGCAACTTAACACCTCGGATGTAGTATTTTACAACATTCCTGGCAGGTCGGCCCCTACTTCTCGGTCTGGACGTTATATACGTCTATAACGTAATATAACCTAACCTAACCCATCTATCCCCTCGCTGGGAATGTTTTGTAGAATCCCGTTCGTGTAGCCCCTACGTCTCGGTCTGAACATTATATACGTCTATAACGTTATATATCATAACCTAAGGCAACTTAACATGTCGGATGTAGTATTTTACAACATTCCTGGCGGGTCGGCCCCTACTTCTCGGTGGGAACATTATATACGTCTATAACGTAATATAACCTAACCTAACCCATCTAGTCCTTCGCTGGTAATGTTTTACAGAATCCCGGTCGTGTCGGTCCGTGCCTCTCCGTGGGAGCATTATATACGTCTATAACGTTATATATCCTAACCTAAGGCAACTTAACACCTCGGATGTAGTATTTTACAACATTCCTGGCGGTTCGGCCCCTACTTATCGGTCTGGACGTTATATACGTCTATAACGTAATATAACCTAACCTAACCCATCTATCCCCTCGCTGGGAATGTTTTGTAGAATCCCGTTCGTGTAGCCCCGTACGTCTCGGTGGGAACATTATATACGTCTCTAACGTTATATATCCTAACCTAAGGCAACCTCACACCTCGGATGTAGTATTTTACAACATTCCTGGCGGCTCGGCACCTACTTGTCGGTGGGAACATTATATACGTCTATAACGTAATATAACCTAACCTAACCTATCTATCCCCTCGCTGGGAATGTTTTGTAGAATCCCGTTCGTGTAGCCCCGTACGTCTCGGTGGGAACATTATATACGTCTAATTCGTTATATATCCTAACCTAAGGCAACCTCATACATCGGATGTAGTATTTTACAACATTCCTGGCAGGTCGGACCCTACTTCTAGGTGGTAACATTATATAAGTCTATAACGTAATATAACCTAACCTAAACCATCTAGGCCCTCGCTAATAATGTTTTACAGAATCCCGGTCGTGTCGGTCCGTACCGCTCCGTGTGAACATTATATACGTCTATAACGTTATATATCCTAACCTAAGGCAGCCTAACATCCCGGATGTAGTATTTTACAACATTCCTGGCGGGTCGGCCCCTGCTTCTCGGTGGGGACATTATATACGTCTATAACGTAATATAACCTAACCTAACCCATCTAGGCCCTCGCTAATAATGTTTTACAGAATCCCGGTCGTGTCGGACCGTATCGCTCCGTGGGAACATTATATACGTCTATAACGTTATATATCCTAACCTAAGGCAGCCTAACATCCCGGATGTAGTATTTTACAACATTCCTGGCGGGTCGGCCCCTACTTCTCGGTGGGAACATTATATACGTCTATAATGTAATATAACCTAACCTAACCCATCTATCTCCTCGCTGGGAATGTTTTGTAGAATCCCGTTCGTGTAGCCCCGTGCGTCTCGGTGGGAACATTATATACGGCTATAAAGTTATATATCCTAACCTAAGGCAGCCTAACATCTCGGATGTAGTATTTTACAACATTCCTGGCAGGTCGGACCCTACTTCCAGGTGGGAACATTATATACGTCTATAACGTAATATAACCTAACCTAACACATCTATCCCCTCGCTGGGAATGTTTTGTAGAATCCCGTTCGTGTAGCCCCGTACGTCTCGGTGGGAACATTATATACGTCTAATTCGTTATATATCCTAACCTAAGGCAACCTCATACATCGGATGTAGTATTTTACAACATTCCTGGCATGTCGGACCCTACTTCTAGGTGGGAACATTATATAAGTCTATAACGTAATATAACATAACCTAACCCATCTAGGCCCTCGCTAATAATGTTTTACAGTATCCCGGTCGGGTCGGTCCGTACCGCTCCGTGGGAACATTATATACGTCTATAACGTTATATATCCTAACCTAAGGCAGCCTAACATCCCGGATGTAGTATTTTACAACATTCCTGGCGGGTCGGCCCCTGCTTCTCGGTGGGAACATTATATACGTCTATAACGTAATATAAGCTAACCTAACCAATCTAGGCCCTCGCTAATAATGTTTTACAGAATCCCGGTCGTGTCGGACTGTACCGCTCCGTGGGAACATTATATACGTCTATAACGTTATATATCCTAACCTAAGGCAGCCTAACATCCCGGATGTAGTATTTTACAACATTCCTGGCGGGTCGGCCCCTGCTTCTCGGTGGGAACATTATATACGTCTATAACGTAATATAAGCTAACCTAACCCATCTAGGCCCTCGCTAATAATGTTTTACAGAATCCCGGTCGTGTCGGACTGTACCGCTCCGTGGGAACATTATATACGTCTATAACGTTATATATCCTAACCTAAGGCAGCCTAACATCCCGGATGTAGTATTTTACAACATTCCTGGCGGGTCAGCCCCTGCTTCTCGGTGGGAACATTATATACGTCTATAACGTAATATAAGCTAACTTAACCCATCTAGGCCCTCGCTAATAATGTTTTACAGAATCCCGGTCGGGTCGGTCCGTACCGTTCCGTGGGAACATTATATACGTCTATAACGTTATATATCCTAACCTAAGGCAGCCTAACATCCCGGATGTAGTATTTTACAACATTCCTGGCGGGTCGGCCCCTACTTCTCGGTGGGAACATTATATATGTCTATAATGTAATATAACCTAACTTAACCCATCTATCTCCTCGCTGGGAATGTTTTGTAGAATCCCGTTCGTGTAGCCCCGTACGTCTCGGTGGGAACATTATATACGGCTATAAAGTTATATACCCTAACCTAAGGCAGCCTAACATCTCGGATGTAGTATTTTACAACATTCCTGGCAGGTCGGACCCTACTTCCAGGTGGGAACATTATATACGTCTATAACGTAATATAACCTAACCTAACACATCTATCCCCTCGCTGGGAATGTTTTGTAGAATCCCGCTCGTGTAGCCCCGTACGTCTCGGTGGGAACATTATGTACGTCTAATTCGTTATATATCCTAACCTAAGGCAACCTAACATCTCGGATGTAGTATTTTACAACATTCCTGGCGGGTCGGCCCCTACTTCTCCGTCTGGACGTTATATATGTCTATAACGTAATATAACCTAAGCTAACCCATCTATCCCCTCGCTGGGAATGTTTTGTAGAATCCCGTTCGTGTAGCCCCTACGTCTCGGTCTGAACATTATATACGTCTATAACGTTATATATCATAACCTAAGGCAACTTAACATGTCGGATGTAGTATTTTACAACATTCCTGGCGGGTCGGCCCCTACTTCTCGGTGGGAACATTATATACGTCTATAACGTAATATAACCTAACCTAACGCATCTAGTCCTTCGCTGGTAATGTTTTACAGAATCCCGGTCGTGTCGGTCCGTACCTCTCCGTGGGAGCATTATATACGTCTATAACGTTATATATCCTAACCTAAGGCAACTTAACACCTCGGATGTAGTATTTTACAACATTCCTGGCGGCTCGGCACCTACTTGTCGTTGGGAACATTATATACGTCTATAACGTAATATAACCTAACCTAACCCATCTAGCCTTTCGCTGGTAATGTTTTACAGAATCCCGGTCGTGTCGGTCCGTACCTCTCCGTGGGAGCATTATATACGTCTATAACGTTATATATCCTAACCTAAGGCAACTTAACACCTCGGATGTAGTATTTTACAACATTCCTGGCAGGTCGGCCCCTACTTCTCGGTCTGGACGTTATATACGTCTATAACGTAATATAACCTAACCTAACACATCTAGCCCCTCGCTGGGAATGTTTTGTAGAATCCCGTTCGTGTTGACCCGTACGTCTCGGTGGGAACATTATATACGTCTGTAACGTTATATATCCTAACCTAAGGCAGCCTAACATCTCGGATGTAGTATTTTACAACATTCCTGGCGGGTCGGCCCCTACTTCTCGGTCGGGACGTTATATACGTCTATATCGTAATATAACCTAACCTAACCTATCTATCCCCTCGCTGGGAATGTTTTGTAGAATCCCGTTCGTGTAGCCCCGTACGTCTCGGTGGGAACATTATATACCGCTAATTCGTTATATATCCTAACCTAAGGCAACCTCATACATCGGATGTAGTATTTTACAACATTCCTGGCAGGTCGGACCCTACTTCTAGGTGGTAACATTATATAAGTCTATAACGTAATATAACCTAACCTAAACCATCTAGGCCCTCGCTAATAATGTTTTACAGAATCCCGGTCGTGTCGGTCCGTACCGCTCCGTGTGTGCATTATATACGTCTATAACGTTATATATCCTAACCTAAGGCAGCCTAACATCCCGGATGTAGTATTTTACAACATTCCTGGCGGGTCGGCCCCTGCTTCTCGGTGGGAACATTATATACGTCTATAACGTAATATAACCTAACCTAACCCATCTATCCCCTCGCTGGGAATGTTTTGTAGAATCCCGTTCGTGTAGCCCCTACGTCTCGGTCTGAACATTATATACGTCTATAACGTTATATATCATAACCTAAGGCAACTTAACATGTCGGATGTAGTATTTTACAACATTCCTGGCGGGTCGGCCCCTACTTCTCGGTGGGAACATTATATACGTCTATGACGTAATATAAGCTAACCTAACCAATCTAGGCCCTCGCTAATAATGTTTTACAGAATCCCGGTCGTGTCGGACTGTACCGCTCCGTGGGAACATTATATACGTCTATAACGTTATATATCCTAACCTAAGGCAGCCTAACATCCCGGATGTAGTATTTTACAACATTCCTGGCGGGTCGGCGCCTGCTTCTCGGTGGGAACATTATATACGTCTATAACGTAATATAAGCTAACCTAACCCATCTAGGCCCTCGCTAATAATGTTTTACAGAATCCCGGTCGTGTCGGACTGTACCGCTCCGTGGGAACATTATATACGTCTATAACGTTATATATCCTAACCTAAGGCAGCCTAACATCCCGGATGTAGTATTTTACAACATTCCTGGCGGGTCAGCCCCTGCTTCTCGGTGGGAACATTATATACGTCTATAACGTAATATAAGCTAACTTAACCCATCTAGGCCCTCGCTAATAATGTTTTACAGAATCCCGGTCGGGTCGGTCCGTACCGTTCCGTGGGAACATTATATACGTCTATAACGTTATATATCCTAACCTAAGGCAGCCTAACATCCCGGATGTAGTATTTTACAACATTCCTGGCGGGTCGGCCCCTACTTCTCGGTGGGAACATTATATATGTCTATAATGTAATATAACCTAACTTAACCCATCTATCTCCTCGCTGGGAATGTTTTGTAGAATCCCGTTCGTGTAGCCCCGTACGTCTCGGTGGGAACATTATATACGGCTATAAAGTTATATACCCTAACCTAAGGCAGCCTAACATCTCGGATGTAGTATTTTACAACATTCCTGGCAGGTCGGACCCTACTTCCAGGTGGGAACATTATATACGTCTATAACGTAATATAACCTAACCTAACACATCTATCCCCTCGCTGGGAATGTTTTGTAGAATCCCGTTCGTGTAGCCCCGTACGTCTCGGTGGGAACATTATGTACGTCTAATTCGTTATATATCCTAACCTAAGG
Source organism: Xylocopa violacea (assembly GCA_963969225.1). Classification (NCBI taxonomy): domain Eukaryota; kingdom Metazoa; phylum Arthropoda; class Insecta; order Hymenoptera; family Apidae; genus Xylocopa; species Xylocopa violacea. The sequence goes on along the minus strand of CAXAJV010000008.1, from coordinate 12,868,732 downwards.
CAACCTAACATCTCGGATGTAGTATTTTACAACATTCCTGGCGGGTCGGCCCCTACTTCTCCGTCTGGACGTTATATATGTCTATAACGTAATATAACCTAAGCTAACCCATCTATCCCCTCGCTGGGAATGTTTTGTAGAATCCCGTTCGTGTAGCCCCTACGTCTCGGTCTGAACATTATATACGTCTATAACGTTATATATCATAACCTAAGGCAACTTAACATGTCGGATGTAGTATTTTACAACATTCCTGGCGGGTCGGCCCCTACTTCTCGGTGGGAACATTATATACGTCTATAACGTAATATAACCTAACCTAACGCATCTAGTCCTTCGCTGGTAATGTTTTACAGAATCCCGGTCGTGTCGGTCCGTACCTCTCCGTGGGAGCATTATATACGTCTATAACGTTATATATCCTAACCTAAGGCAACTTAACACCTCGGATGTAGTATTTTACAACATTCCTGGCGGCTCGGCACCTACTTGTCGTTGGGATCATTATATACGTCTATAACGTAATATAACCTAACCTAACCCATCTAGTCTTTCGCTGGTAATGTTTTACAGAATCCCGGTCGTGTCGGTCCGTACCTCTCCGTGGGAGCATTATATATGTCTATAACGTTATATATCCTAACCTAAGGCAACTTAACACCTCGGATGTAGTATTTTACAACATTCCTGGCAGGTCGGCCCCTACTTCTCGGTCTGGACGTTATATACGTCTATAACGTAATATAACCTAACCTAACACATCTAGCCCCTCGCTGGGAATGTTTTGTAGAATCCCGTTCGTGTTGACCCGTACGTCTCGGTGGGAACATTATATACGTCTGTAACGTTATATATCCTAACCTAAGGCAGCCTAACATCTCGGATGTAGTATTTTACAACATTCCTGGCGGGTCGGCCCCTACTTCTCGGTCGGGACGTTATATACGTCTATATCGTAATATAACCTAACCTAACCTATCTATCCCCTCGCTGGGAATGTTTTGTAGAATCCCGTTCGTGTAGCCCCGTACGTCTCGGTGGGAACATTATATACCGCTAATTCGTTATATATCCTAACCTAAGGCAACCTCATACATCGGATGTAGTATTTTACAACATTCCTGGCAGGTCGGACCCTACTTCTAGGTGGTAACATTATATAAGTCTATAACGTAATATAACCTAACCTAAACCATCTAGGCCCTCGCTAATAATGTTTTACAGAATCCCGGTCGTGTCGGTCCGTACCGCTCCGTGTGTACATTATATACGTCTATAACGTTATATATCCTAACCTAAGGCAGCCTAACATCCCGGATGTAGTATTTTACAACATTCCTGGCGGGTCGGCCCCTGCTTCTCGGTGGGAACATTATATACGTCTATAACGTAATATAACCTAACCTAACCCATCTAGGCCCTCGCTAATAATGTTTTACAGAATCCCGGTCGTGTCGGTCCGTACCTCTCCGTGGGAACATTATATACGTCTATAACGTTATATATCCTAACCTAAGGCAACCTCATAACTCGGATGTAGTATTTTACAACATTCCTGGCAGGTCGGACCCTACTTCCAGGTGGGAACATTATATACGTCTATAACGTAATATAACCTAACCTAACACATCTAGCCCCTCGCTGGGAATGTTTTGTAGAATCACGTTCGTGGTGGCCCGTACGTCTCGGTGGGAACATTATATACGTCTATAACGTTATATATCCTATTCTAAGGCAGCCTAACATCCCGGATGTAGTATTTTACAACATTCCTGGCAGGTCGGCCCTTACTTCTAGGTGGGAACAATATATACGTCTATAACGTAATATAACCTAACCTAACCCATCTATCCCCTCGCTGGGAATGTTTTGTAGAATCCCGTTCGTGTAGCCCCTACGTCTCGGTCTGAACATTATATACGTCTATAACGTTATATATCATAACCTAAGGCAACTTAACATGTCGGATGTAGTATTTTACAACATTCCTGGCGGGTCGGCCCCTACTTCTCGGTGGGAACATTATATACGTCTATAACGTAATATAACCTAACCTAACCCATCTAGTCCTTCGCTGGTAATGTTTTACAGAATCCCGGTCGTGTCGGTCCGTACCTCTCCGTGGGAGCATTATATACGTCTATAAGGTTATATATCCTAACCTAAGGCAACTTAACACCTCGGATGTAGTATTTTACAACATTCCTGGCAGGTCGGCCCCTACTTCTCGGTCTGGACGTTATATACGTCTATAACGTAATATAACCTAACCTAACACATCTAGCCCCTCGCTGGGAATGTTTTGTAGAATCCCGTTCGTGTTGACCCGTACGTCTCGGTGGGAACATTATATACGTCTGTAACGTTATATATCCTAACCTAAGGCAGCCTAACATCCCGGATGTAGTATTTTACAACATTCCTGGCGGGTCGGCCCCTACTTCTCGGTGGGAACATTATATACGTCTATAATGTAATATAACCTAACCTAACCCATCTATCTCCTCGCTGGGAATGTTTTGTAGAATCCCGTTCGTGTAGCCCCGTGCGTCTCGGTGGGAACATTATATACGGCTATAAAGTTATATATCCTAACCTAAGGCAGCCTAACATCTCGGATGTTGTATTTTACAACATTCCTGGCAGGTGAGACCCTACTTCCAGGTGGGAACATTATATACGTCTATAACGTAATATAACCTAACCTAACACATCTATCCCCTCGCTGGGAATGTTTTGTAGAATCCCGTTCGTGTAGCCCCGTACGTCTCGGTGGGAACATTATGTACGTCTAATTCGTTATATATCCTAACCTAAGGCAACTTAACATCTCGGATGTAGTATTTTACAACATTCCTGGCGGTTCGGCCCCTACTTATCGGTCTGGACGTTATATACGTCTATAACGTAATATAACCTAACCTAACCCATCTATCCCCTCGCTGGGAATGTTTTGTAGAATCCCGTTCGTGTAGCCCCGTACGTCTCGGTGGGAACATTATATACGTCTATAACGTTATATATCCTAACCTCAGGCAACCTAACATCTCGGATGTAGTACTTTACAACATTCCTGGCGGGTCGGCCCCTACTTCTCGGTGGGAACATTATATACGTCTATAATGTAATATAACCTAACCTAACCCATCTAGAACCTCGCTGATAATGTTTTACAGAATCCCGGTCGTGTCGGTCCGTACCTCTCCGTGGGAACATTATATACGTCTATAACGTTCTATATCCTAACCTAAGGCAACCTCATAACTCGGATGTAGTATTTTACAACATTCCTGGCAGGTCGGACCCTACTTCCAGGTGGGAACATTATATACGCCTATAACGTAATATAACCTAACCTAACACATCTAGCACCTCGCTGGGAATGTTTTGTAGAATCACGTTCGTGGTGGCCCGTACGTCTCGGTGGGAACATTATATACGTCTATAACGTTATATATCCTAATCTAAGGCAGCCTAACATCCCGGATGTAGTATTTTACAACATTCCTGGCAGGACGGCCCTTACTTCTAGGTGGGAACAATATATACGTCTATAACGTAATATAACCTAACCTAACCCATCTATCCCGTCGCTGGGAATGTTTTGTAGAATCCCGTTCGTGTAGCCCCGTACGTCTCGGTGGGAACATTATATACGTCTATAACGTTATATATCCTAACCTTAGGCAACCTAACATCTCGGATGAAGTATTTTACAACATTCCTGGCGGGTCGGCCCCTACCTCTCGGTCTGGACGTTATATATGTCTATAACGTAATATAACCTAACCTAAGATATCTATCCCCTCGCTGGGAATGTTTTGTAGAATCCCGTTCGTGTAGCCCCGTGCGTCTCGGTGGGAACATTATATACGTCTATAACGTTATATATCCTAACCTAAGGCAACCTAACATCTCGGATGTAGCATTTTACAACATTCCCGGCGGGTCGGCCCCTACTTCTCGGTCTGCACGTTATATATGTCTATAACGTAATATAACCTAACCTAACCTATCTATCCCCTCGCTGGGAATGTTTTGTAGAAACCCGTTCGTGTAGCCCCGTACGTCTCGTTCTGAGTATTATATACGTCTATAACGTTATATATCCTATCCTAAGGCAACCTCACACCTCGGATGTAGTATTTTACAACATTCCTGGCAGGTCGGCCCCTACTCCTAGGTGGGAACATTATATACGTCTGTAACGTAATATAACCTAACCTATCCCATCTAGCCCCTCGCTGGTAATGTTTTACAGAATCCCGGTCGTGTCGGTCCGTACCTCTCGGTGGGAACATTATATACGTCTATAACGTTATATATCCTAACCTAAGGCAACCTAACATCTCGGATGTAGTATTTTACAACATTCCTGGCGGGTCGGCCCCTACTTCTCGGTCGGGACGTTATATACGTCTATATCGTAATATAACCTAACCTAACCTATCTATCCCCTCGCTGGGAATGTTTTGTAGAATCCCGTTCGTGTAGCCCCGTGCGTCTCGGTGGGAACATTAGATACGTCTATAACGTTATATATCCTAACCTAAGGCAACGTCACACCTCGGATGTAGTATTTTACAACATTCCTGGCAGGTCGGACCCTACTTCCAGGTGGGAACATTATATACGTCTATAACGTAATATAACCTAACCTAACCTATCTAGCCCCTCGCTGGGAATGTTTTGTAGAATCCCGTTCGTGTAGCCCCGTACGTCTCGTTCTGAACATTATATACGTCTATAACGTTATATATCCTATCCTAAGGCAACCTCACACCTCGGATGTAGTATTTTACAACATTCCTGGCAGGTCGGCCCCTACTCCTAGGTGGGAACATTATATACGTCTATAACGTAATATAACCTAACCTAACCTATCTATCCCCACGCTGGGAATATTTTGTAGAATCCCGTTCGTGTAGCCCCGTACGTCTCGGTGGGAACATTATATACGTCTATAACGTTATATATCCTAACCGTAGGCAACCTAACATCTCGGATGAAGTATTTTACAACATTCCTGGCGGGTCGGCCCCTACCTCTCTGTCTGGACGTTATATATGTCTATAACGTAATATAACCTAACCTAACCTATCTATGCCCTCGCTGGGAATGTTTTGTAGAATTCCGTTCGTGTAGCCCCGTGCGTCTCGGTGGGAACATTATATACGTCTATAACGTTATATATCCTAACCTAAGGCAACCTAACATCTCGGATGTAGTATTTTACAACATTCCTGGCGGGTCGGCCCCTACTTCTCGGTCTGCACGTTATATATGTCTATAACGTAATATAACCTAACCTAACCTATCTATCCCCTCGCTGTGAATGTTTTGTAGAATCCCGTTCGTGTAGCCCCGTACATCTCGGTGGGAACATTATATACGTCTATAACGTTATATATCCTAACCTAAGGCAACCTCACACCTCGGATGTAGTATTTTACAACATTCCTGGCGGCTCGGCACCTACTTGTCGGTGGGAACATTATATACGTCTATAACGTAATATAACCTAACCTAACCTATCTATCTCCTCGCTGGGAATGTTTTGTAGAATCCCGTTCGTGTAGCCCCGTACGTCTCGGTGGGAACATTATATACGTCTAATTCGTTATATATCCTAACCTAAGGCAACCTCATACATCGGATGTAGTATTTTACAACATTCCTGGCAGGTCGGACCCTACTTCTAGGTGGGAACATTATATAAGTCTATAACGTAATATAACATAACCTAACCCATCTAGGCCCCCGCTAATAATGTTTTACAGTATCCCGGTCGGGTCGGTCCGTACCGCTCCGTGGGAACATTATATACGTCTATAACGTTATATATCCTAACCTAAGGCAGCCTAACATCCCGGATGTAGTATTTTACAACATTCCTGGCGGGTCGGCCCCTGCTTCTCGGTGGGAACATTATATACGTCTATAACGTAATATAAGCTAACTTAACCCATCTAGGCCCTCGCTAATAATGTTTTACAGAATCCCGGTCGGGTCGGTCCGTACCGTTCCGTGGGAACATTATATACGTCTATAACGTTATATATCCTAACCTAAGGCAGCCTAACATCCCGGATGTAGTATTTTACAACATTCCTGGCGGGTCGGCCCCTGCTTCTCGGTGGGAACATTATATACGTCTATAACGTAATATAAGCTAACCTAACCAATCTAGGCCCTCGCTAATAATGTTTTACAGAATCCCGGTCGTGTCGGACTGTACCGCTCCGTGGGAACATTATATACGTCTATAACGTTATATATCCTAATCTAAGGCAGCCTAACATCCCGGATGTAGTATTTTACAACATTCCTGGCAGGTCGGCCCTTACTTCTTGGTGGGAACAATATATACGTCTATAACGTAATATAACCTAACCTAACCCATCTATCCCGTCGCTGGGAATGTTTTGTAGAATCCCGTTCGTGTAGTCCCGTACGTCTCGGTGGGAACATTATATACGTCTATAACGTTATATATCCTAACCTAAGGCAGCCTAACATCCCGGATGTAGTATTTTACAACATTCCTGGCGGGTCGGCCCCTACTTCTCGGTGGAAACATTATATACGTCTATAACGTAATATAACCTAACCTATCCCATCTAGCCCCTCGCTGGTAATGTTTTACAGAATCCCGGTCGTGTCGGTCCGTACCTCTCGGTGGGAACATTATATACGTCTATAACGTTATATATCCTAACCTTAGGCAACCTAACATCTCGGATGAAGTATTTTACAACATTCCTGGCGGGTCGGCCCCTACCTCTCGGTCTGGACGTTATATATGTCTATAACGTAATATAACCTAACCCAAGATATCTATCCCCTCGCTGGGAATGTTTTGTAGAATCCCGTTCGTGTAGCCCCGTGCGTCTCGGTGGGAACATTATATACGTCTATAACGTTATATATCCTAACCTAAGGCAACCTAACATCTCGGCTGTAGTATTTTACAACATTCCTGGCGGGTCGGCCCCTACTTCTCGGTCTGCACGTTATATATGTCTATAACGTAATATAACCTAACCTAACCTATCTATCCCCTCGCTGGGAATGTTTTGTAGAATCCCGTTCGTGTAGCCCCGTACGTCTCGTTCTGAGTATTATATACGTCTATAACGTTATATATCCTATCCTAAGGCAACCTCACACCTCGGATGTAGCATTTTACAACATTCCTGGCAGGTCGGCCCCTACTCCTAGGTGGGAACATTATATATGTCTGTAACGTAATATAACCTAACCTAACACATCTATCCCCTCGCTGGGAATGTTTTGTAGAATCCCGTACTTGTAGCCCCGTACGTCTCGGTGGGAACATTATGTACGTCTAATTCGTTATATATCCTAACCTAAGGCAACCTAACATCTCGGATGTAGTATTTTACAACATTCCTGGCGGGTCGGCCCCTACTTCTCGGTCTGGACGTTATATATGTCTATAACGTAATATAACCTAAGCTAACCCATCTATCCCCTCGCTGGGAATGTTTTGTAGAATCCCGTTCGTGTAGCCCCTACGTCTCGGTCTGAACATTATATACGTCCATAACGTTATATATCATAACCTAAGGCAACTTAACATGTCGGATGTAGTATTTTACAACATTCCTGGCGGGTCGGCCCCTACTTCTCGGTGGGAACATTATATACGTCTATAACGTAATATAACCTAACCTAACCCATCTAGTCTTTCGCTGGTAATGTTTTACAGAATCCCGGTCGTGTCGGTCCGTACCTCTCCGTGGGAGCATTATATACGTCTATAACGTTATATATCCTAACCTAAGGCAACTTAACACCTCGGATGTAGTATTTTACAACATTCCTGGCAGGTCGGCCCCTACTTCTCGGTCTGGACGTTATATACGTCTATAACGTAATATAACCTAACCTAACCCATCTATCCCCTCGCTGGGAATGTTTTGTAGAATCCCGTTCGTGTAGCCCCTACGTCTCGGTCTGAACATTATATACGTCTATAACGTTATATATCATAACCTAAGGCAACTTAACATGTCGGATGTAGTATTTTACAACATTCCTGGCGGGTCGGCCCCTACTTCTCGGTGGGAACATTATATACGTCTATAACGTAATATAACCTAACCTAACCCATCTAGTCCTTCGCTGGTAATGTTTTACAGAATCCCGGTCGTGTCGGTCCGTGCCTCTCCGTGGGAGCATTATATACGTCTATAACGTTATATATCCTAACCTAAGGCAACTTAACACCTCGGATGTAGTATTTTACAACATTCCTGGCGGTTCGGCCCCTACTTATCGGTCTGGACGTTATATACGTCTATAACGTAATATAACCTAACCTAACCCATCTATCCCCTCGCTGGGAATGTTTTGTAGAATCCCGTTCGTGTAGCCCCGTACGTCTCGGTGGGAACATTATATACGTCTCTAACGTTATATATCCTAACCTAAGGCAACCTCACACCTCGGATGTAGTATTTTACAACATTCCTGGCGGCTCGGCACCTACTTGTCGGTGGGAACATTATATACGTCTATAACGTAATATAACCTAACCTAACCTATCTATCCCCTCGCTGGGAATGTTTTGTAGAATCCCGTTCGTGTAGCCCCGTACGTCTCGGTGGGAACATTATATACGTCTAATTCGTTATATATCCTAACCTAAGGCAACCTCATACATCGGATGTAGTATTTTACAACATTCCTGGCAGGTCGGACCCTACTTCTAGGTGGTAACATTATATAAGTCTATAACGTAATATAACCTAACCTAAACCATCTAGGCCCTCGCTAATAATGTTTTACAGAATCCCGGTCGTGTCGGTCCGTACCGCTCCGTGTGAACATTATATACGTCTATAACGTTATATATCCTAACCTAAGGCAGCCTAACATCCCGGATGTAGTATTTTACAACATTCCTGGCGGGTCGGCCCCTGCTTCTCGGTGGGGACATTATATACGTCTATAACGTAATATAACCTAACCTAACCCATCTAGGCCCTCGCTAATAATGTTTTACAGAATCCCGGTCGTGTCGGACCGTATCGCTCCGTGGGAACATTATATACGTCTATAACGTTATATATCCTAACCTAAGGCAGCCTAACATCCCGGATGTAGTATTTTACAACATTCCTGGCGGGTCGGCCCCTACTTCTCGGTGGGAACATTATATACGTCTATAATGTAATATAACCTAACCTAACCCATCTATCTCCTCGCTGGGAATGTTTTGTAGAATCCCGTTCGTGTAGCCCCGTGCGTCTCGGTGGGAACATTATATACGGCTATAAAGTTATATATCCTAACCTAAGGCAGCCTAACATCTCGGATGTAGTATTTTACAACATTCCTGGCAGGTCGGACCCTACTTCCAGGTGGGAACATTATATACGTCTATAACGTAATATAACCTAACCTAACACATCTATCCCCTCGCTGGGAATGTTTTGTAGAATCCCGTTCGTGTAGCCCCGTACGTCTCGGTGGGAACATTATATACGTCTAATTCGTTATATATCCTAACCTAAGGCAACCTCATACATCGGATGTAGTATTTTACAACATTCCTGGCATGTCGGACCCTACTTCTAGGTGGGAACATTATATAAGTCTATAACGTAATATAACATAACCTAACCCATCTAGGCCCTCGCTAATAATGTTTTACAGTATCCCGGTCGGGTCGGTCCGTACCGCTCCGTGGGAACATTATATACGTCTATAACGTTATATATCCTAACCTAAGGCAGCCTAACATCCCGGATGTAGTATTTTACAACATTCCTGGCGGGTCGGCCCCTGCTTCTCGGTGGGAACATTATATACGTCTATAACGTAATATAAGCTAACCTAACCAATCTAGGCCCTCGCTAATAATGTTTTACAGAATCCCGGTCGTGTCGGACTGTACCGCTCCGTGGGAACATTATATATGTCTATAACGTTATATATCCTAACCTAAGGCAGCCTAACATCCCGGATGTAGTATTTTACAACATTCCTGGCGGGTCGGCCCCTGCTTCTCGGTGGGAACATTATATACGTCTATAACGTAATATAAGCTAACCTAACCCATCTAGGCCCTCGCTAATAATGTTTTACAGAATCCCGGTCGTGTCGGACTGTACCGCTCCGTGGGAACATTATATACGTCTATAACGTTATATATCCTAACCTAAGGCAGCCTAACATCCCGGATGTAGTATTTTACAACATTCCTGGCGGGTCAGCCCCTGCTTCTCGGTGGGAACATTATATACGTCTATAACGTAATATAAGCTAACTTAACCCATCTAGGCCCTCGCTAATAATGTTTTACAGAATCCCGGTCGGGTCGGTCCGTACCGTTCCGTGGGAACATTATATACGTCTATAACGTTATATATCCTAACCTAAGGCAGCCTAACATCCCGGATGTAGTATTTTACAACATTCCTGGCGGGTCGGCCCCTACTTCTCGGTGGGAACATTATATATGTCTATAATGTAATATAACCTAACTTAACCCATCTATCTCCTCGCTGGGAATGTTTTGTAGAATCCCGTTCGTGTAGCCCCGTACGTCTCGGTGGGAACATTATATACGGCTATAAAGTTATATACCCTAACCTAAGGCAGCCTAACATCTCGGATGTAGTATTTTACAACATTCCTGGCAGGTCGGACCCTACTTCCAGGTGGGAACATTATATACGTCTATAACGTAATATAACCTAACCTAACACATCTATCCCCTCGCTGGGAATGTTTTGTAGAATCCCGTTCGTGTAGCCCCGTACGTCTCGGTGGGAACATTATGTACGTCTAATTCGTTATATATCCTAACCTAAGGCAACCTAACATCTCGGATGTAGTATTTTACAACATTCCTGGCGGGTCGGCCCCTACTTCTCCGTCTGGACGTTATATATGTCTATAACGTAATATAACCTAAGCTAACCCATCTATCCCCTCGCTGGGAATGTTTTGTAGAATCCCGTTCGTGTAGCCCCTACGTCTCGGTCTGAACATTATATACGTCTATAACGTTATATATCATAACCTAAGGCAACTTAACATGTCGGATGTAGTATTTTACAACATTCCTGGCGGGTCGGCCCCTACTTCTCGGTGGGAACATTATATACGTCTATAACGTAATATAACCTAACCTAACGCATCTAGTCCTTCGCTGGTAATGTTTTACAGAATCCCGGTCGTGTCGGTCCGTACCTCTCCGTGGGAGCATTATATACGTCTATAACGTTATATATCCTAACCTAAGGCAACTTAACACCTCGGATGTAGTATTTTACAACATTCCTGGCGGCTCGGCACCTACTTGTCGTTGGGAACATTATATACGTCTATAACGTAATATAACCTAACCTAACCCATCTAGTCTTTCGCTGGTAATGTTTTACAGAATCCCGGTCGTGTCGGTCCGTACCTCTCCGTGGGAGCATTATATACGTCTATAACGTTATATATCCTAACCTAAGGCAACTTAACACCTCGGATGTAGTATTTTACAACATTCCTGGCAGGTCGGCCCCTACTTCTCGGTCTGGACGTTATATACGTCTATAACGTAATATAACCTAACCTAACACATCTAGCCCCTCGCTGGGAATGTTTTGTAGAATCCCGTTCGTGTTGACCCGTACGTCTCGGTGGGAACATTATATACGTCTGTAACGTTATATATCCTAACCTAAGGCAGCCTAACATCTCGGATGTAGTATTTTACAACATTCCTGGCGGGTCGGCCCCTACTTCTCGGTCGGGACGTTATATACGTCTATATCGTAATATAACCTAACCTAACCTATCTATCCCCTCGCTGGGAATGTTTTGTAGAATCCCGTTCGTGTAGCCCCGTACGTCTCGGTGGGAACATTATATACCGCTAATTCGTTATATATCCTAACCTAAGGCAACCTCATACATCGGATGTAGTATTTTACAACATTCCTGGCAGGTCGGACCCTACTTCTAGGTGGTAACATTATATAAGTCTATAACGTAATATAACCTAACCTAAACCATCTAGGCCCTCGCTAATAATGTTTTACAGAATCCCGGTCGTGTCGGTCCGTACCGCTCCGTGTGTACATTATATACGTCTATAACGTTATATATCCTAACCTAAGGCAGCCTAACATCCCGGATGTAGTATTTTACAACATTCCTGGCGGGTCGGCCCCTGCTTCTCGGTGGGAACATTATATACGTCTATAACGTAATATAACCTAACCTAACCCATCTAGGCCCTCGCTAATAATGTTTTACAGAATCCCGGTCGTGTCGGTCCGTACCTCTCCGTGGGAACATTATATACGTCTATAACGTTGTATATCCTAACCTAAGGCAACCTCATAACTCGGATGTAGTATTTTACAACATTCCTGGCAGGTCGGACCCTACTTCCAGGTGGGAACATTATATACGTCTATAACGTAATATAACCTAACCTAACACATCTAGCCCCTCGCTGGGAATGTTTTGTAGAATCACGTTCGTGGTGGCCCGTACGTCTCGGTGGGAACATTATATACGTCTATAACGTTATATATCCTAATCTAAGGCAGCCTAACATCCCGGATGTAGTATTTTACAACATTCCTGGCAGGTCGGCCCTTACTTCTAGGTGGGAACAATATATACGTCTATAACGTAATATAACCTAACCTAACCCATCTATCCCCTCGCTGGGAATGTTTTGTAGAATCCCGTTCGTGTAGCCCCTACGTCTCGGTCTGAACATTATATACGTCTATAACGTTATATATCATAACCTAAGGCAACTTAACATGTCGGATGTAGTATTTTACAACATTCCTGGCGGGTCGGCCCCTACTTCTCGGTGGGAACATTATATACGTCTATGACGTAATATAAGCTAACCTAACCAATCTAGGCCCTCGCTAATAATGTTTTACAGAATCCCGGTCGTGTCGGACTGTACCGCTCCGTGGGAACATTATATACGTCTATAACGTTATATATCCTAACCTAAGGCAGCCTAACATCCCGGATGTAGTATTTTACAACATTCCTGGCGGGTCGGCGCCTGCTTCTCGGTGGGAACATTATATACGTCTATAACGTAATATAAGCTAACCTAACCCATCTAGGCCCTCGCTAATAATGTTTTACAGAATCCCGGTCGTGTCGGACTGTACCGTTCCGTGGGAACATTATATACGTCTATAACGTTATATATCCTAACCTAAGGCAGCCTAACATCCCGGATGTAGTATTTTACAACATTCCTGGCGGGTCGGCCCCTACTTCTCGGTGGGAACATTATATATGTCTATAATGTAATATAACCTAACTTAACCCATCTATCTCCTCGCTGGGAATGTTTTGTAGAATCCCGTTCGTGTAGCCCCGTACGTCTCGGTGGGAACATTATATACGGCTATAAAGTTATATACCCTAACCTAAGGCAGCCTAACATCTCGGATGTAGTATTTTACAACATTCCTGGCAGGTCGGACCCTACTTCCAGGTGGGAACATTATATACGTCTATAACGTAATATAACCTAACCTAACACATCTATCCCCTCGCTGGGAATGTTTTGTAGAATCCCGTTCGTGTAGCCCCGTACGTCTCGGTGGGAACATTATGTACGTCTAATTCGTTATATATCCTAACCTAAGGCAACCTAACATCTCGGATGTAGTATTTTACAACATTCCTGGCGGGTCGGCCCCTACTTCTCCGTCTGGACGTTATATATGTCTATAACGTAATATAACCTAAGCTAACCCATCTATCCCCTCGCTGGGAATGTTTTGTAGAATCCCGTTCGTGTAGCCCCTACGTCTCGGTCTGAACATTATATACGTCTATAACGTTATATATCATAACCTAAGGCAACTTAACATGTCGGATGTAGTATTTTACAACATTCCTGGCGGGTCGGCCCCTACTTCTCGGTGGGAACATTATATACGTCTATAACGTAATATAACCTAACCTAACGCATCTAGTCCTTCGCTGGTAATGTTTTACAGAATCCCGGTCGTGTCGGTCCGTACCTCTCCGTGGGAGCATTATATACGTCTATAACGTTATATATCCTAACCTAAGGCAACTTAACACCTCGGATGTAGTATTTTACAACATTCCTGGCGGCTCGGCACCTACTTGTCGTTGGGATCATTATATACGTCTATAACGTAATATAACCTAACCTAACCCATCTAGTCTTTCGCTGGTAATGTTTTACAGAATCCCGGTCGTGTCGGTCCGTACCTCTCCGTGGGAGCATTATATATGTCTATAACGTTATATATCCTAACCTAAGGCAACTTAACACCTCGGATGTAGTATTTTACAACATTCCTGGCAGGTCGGCCCCTACTTCTCGGTCTGGACGTTATATACGTCTATAACGTAATATAACCTAACCTAACACATCTAGCCCCTCGCTGGGAATGTTTTGTAGAATCCCGTTCGTGTTGACCCGTACGTCTCGGTGGGAACATTATATACGTCTGTAACGTTATATATCCTAACCTAAGGCAGCCTAACATCTCGGATGTAGTATTTTACAACATTCCTGGCGGGTCGGCCCCTACTTCTCGGTCGGGACGTTATATACGTCTATATCGTAATATAACCTAACCTAACCTATCTATCCCCTCGCTGGGAATGTTTTGTAGAATCCCGTTCGTGTAGCCCCGTACGTCTCGGTGGGAACATTATATACCGCTAATTCGTTATATATCCTAACCTAAGGCAACCTCATACATCGGATGTAGTATTTTACAACATTCCTGGCAGGTCGGACCCTACTTCTAGGTGGTAACATTATATAAGTCTATAACGTAATATAACCTAACCTAAACCATCTAGGCCCTCGCTAATAATGTTTTACAGAATCCCGGTCGTGTCGGTCCGTACCGCTCCGTGTGTACATTATATACGTCTATAACGTTATATATCCTAACCTAAGGCAGCCTAACATCCCGGATGTAGTATTTTACAACATTCCTGGCGGGTCGGCCCCTGCTTCTCGGTGGGAACATTATATACGTCTATAACGTAATATAACCTAACCTAACCCATCTAGGCCCTCGCTAATAATGTTTTACAGAATCCCGGTCGTGTCGGTCCGTACCTCTCCGTGGGAACATTATATACGTCTATAACGTTATATATCCTAACCTAAGGCAACCTCATAACTCGGATGTAGTATTTTACAACATTCCTGGCAGGTCGGACCCTACTTCCAGGTGGGAACATTATATACGTCTATAACGTAATATAACCTAACCTAACACATCTAGCCCCTCGCTGGGAATGTTTTGTAGAATCACGTTCGTGGTGGCCCGTACGTCTCGGTGGGAACATTATATACGTCTATAACGTTATATATCCTATTCTAAGGCAGCCTAACATCCCGGATGTAGTATTTTACAACATTCCTGGCAGGTCGGCCCTTACTTCTAGGTGGGAACAATATATACGTCTATAACGTAATATAACCTAACCTAACCCATCTATCCCCTCGCTGGGAATGTTTTGTAGAATCCCGTTCGTGTAGCCCCTACGTCTCGGTCTGAACATTATATACGTCTATAACGTTATATATCATAACCTAAGGCAACTTAACATGTCGGATGTAGTATTTTACAACATTCCTGGCGGGTCGGCCCCTACTTCTCGGTGGGAACATTATATACGTCTATAACGTAATATAACCTAACCTAACCCATCTAGTCCTTCGCTGGTAATGTTTTACAGAATCCCGGTCGTGTCGGTCCGTACCTCTCCGTGGGAGCATTATATACGTCTATAAGGTTATATATCCTAACCTAAGGCAACTTAACACCTCGGATGTAGTATTTTACAACATTCCTGGCAGGTCGGCCCCTACTTCTCGGTCTGGACGTTATATACGTCTATAACGTAATATAACCTAACCTAACACATCTAGCCCCTCGCTGGGAATGTTTTGTAGAATCCCGTTCGTGTTGACCCGTACGTCTCGGTGGGAACATTATATACGTCTGTAACGTTATATATCCTAACCTAAGGCAGCCTAACATCCCGGATGTAGTATTTTACAACATTCCTGGCGGGTCGGCCCCTACTTCTCGGTGGGAACATTATATACGTCTATAATGTAATATAACCTAACCTAACCCATCTATCTCCTCGCTGGGAATGTTTTGTAGAATCCCGTTCGTGTAGCCCCGTGCGTCTCGGTGGGAACATTATATACGGCTATAAAGTTATATATCCTAACCTAAGGCAGCCTAACATCTCGGATGTTGTATTTTACAACATTCCTGGCAGGTGAGACCCTACTTCCAGGTGGGAACATTATATACGTCTATAACGTAATATAACCTAACCTAACACATCTATCCCCTCGCTGGGAATGTTTTGTAGAATCCCGTTCGTGTAGCCCCGTACGTCTCGGTGGGAACATTATGTACGTCTAATTCGTTATATATCCTAACCTAAGGCAACTTAACATCTCGGATGTAGTATTTTACAACATTCCTGGCGGTTCGGCCCCTACTTATCGGTCTGGACGTTATATACGTCTATAACGTAATATAACCTAACCTAACCCATCTATCCCCTCGCTGGGAATGTTTTGTAGAATCCCGTTCGTGTAGCCCCGTACGTCTCGGTGGGAACATTATATACGTCTATAACGTTATATATCCTAACCTCAGGCAACCTAACATCTCGGATGTAGTACTTTACAACATTCCTGGCGGGTCGGCCCCTACTTCTCGGTGGGAACATTATATACGTCTATAATGTAATATAACCTAACCTAACCCATCTAGAACCTCGCTGATAATGTTTTACAGAATCCCGGTCGTGTCGGTCCGTACCTCTCCGTGGGAACATTATATACGTCTATAACGTTCTATATCCTAACCTAAGGCAACCTCATAACTCGGATGTAGTATTTTACAACATTCCTGGCAGGTCGGACCCTACTTCCAGGTGGGAACATTATATACGCCTATAACGTAATATAACCTAACCTAACACATCTAGCACCTCGCTGGGAATGTTTTGTAGAATCACGTTCGTGGTGGCCCGTACGTCTCGGTGGGAACATTATATACGTCTATAACGTTATATATCCTAATCTAAGGCAGCCTAACATCCCGGATGTAGTATTTTACAACATTCCTGGCAGGACGGCCCTTACTTCTAGGTGGGAACAATATATACGTCTATAACGTAATATAACCTAACCTAACCCATCTATCCCGTCGCTGGGAATGTTTTGTAGAATCCCGTTCGTGTAGCCCCGTACGTCTCGGTGGGAACATTATATACGTCTATAACGTTATATATCCTAACCTTAGGCAACCTAACATCTCGGATGAAGTATTTTACAACATTCCTGGCGGGTCGGCCCCTACCTCTCGGTCTGGACGTTATATATGTCTATAACGTAATATAACCTAACCTAAGATATCTATCCCCTCGCTGGGAATGTTTTGTAGAATCCCGTTCGTGTAGCCCCGTGCGTCTCGGTGGGAACATTATATACGTCTATAACGTTATATATCCTAACCTAAGGCAACCTAACATCTCGGATGTAGCATTTTACAACATTCCCGGCGGGTCGGCCCCTACTTCTCGGTCTGCACGTTATATATGTCTATAACGTAATATAACCTAACCTAACCTATCTATCCCCTCGCTGGGAATGTTTTGTAGAAACCCGTTCGTGTAGCCCCGTACGTCTCGTTCTGAGTATTATATACGTCTATAACGTTATATATCCTATCCTAAGGCAACCTCACACCTCGGATGTAGTATTTTACAACATTCCTGGCAGGTCGGCCCCTACTCCTAGGTGGGAACATTATATACGTCTGTAACGTAATATAACCTAACCTATCCCATCTAGCCCCTCGCTGGTAATGTTTTACAGAATCCCGGTCGTGTCGGTCCGTACCTCTCGGTGGGAACATTATATACGTCTATAACGTTATATATCCTAACCTAAGGCAACCTAACATCTCGGATGTAGTATTTTACAACATTCCTGGCGGGTCGGCCCCTACTTCTCGGTCGGGACGTTATATACGTCTATATCGTAATATAACCTAACCTAACCTATCTATCCCCTCGCTGGGAATGTTTTGTAGAATCCCGTTCGTGTAGCCCCGTGCGTCTCGGTAGGAACATTATATACGTCTATAACGTTATATATCCTAACCTAAGGCAACCTCACACCTCGGATGTAGTATTTTACAACATTCCTGGCAGGTCGGACCCTACTTCCAGGTGGGAACATTATATACGTCTATAACGTAATATAACCTAACATCACCTATCCATCCCCTCGCTGGGAATGTTTTGTAGAATCCCGTTCGTGTAGCCCCGTACGTCTCGGTGGGAACAGTATATACGTCTCTAACGTTATATATCCTAACCTAAGGCAACCTCACACCTCGGATGTAGTATTTTACAACATTCCTGGCGGCTCGGCACCTACTTGTCGTTGGGAACATTATATACGTCTATAACGTAATATAACCTAACCTAACCTATCTATCCCCTCGCTGGGAATGTTTTGTAGAATCCCGTTCGTGCAGCCCCGTACGTCTCGGTGGGAACATTATATACGTCTAATTCGTTATATATCCTAACCTAAGGCAACCTCATACATCGGATGTAGTATTTTACAACATTCCTGGCAGGTCGGACCCTACTTCTAGGTGGTAACATTATATAAGTCTATAACGTAATATAACCTAACCTAAACCATCTAGGCCCTCGCTGGGAATGTTTTGTAGAATCCCGTTCGTGTAGCCCCGTACGTCTCGGTGGGAACATTATGTACGTCTAATTCGTTATATATCCTAACCTAAGGCAACTTAACATCTCGGATGTAGTATTTTACAACATTCCTGGCGTGTCGGCCCCTACTTATCGGTCTGGACGTTATATACGTCTATAACGTAAAATAACCTAACCTAACCCATCTATCCCCTCGCTGGGAATGTTTTGTAGAATCCCGTTCGTGTAGCCCCGTACGTCTCGGTGGGAACATTATATACGTCTATAACGTTATATATCCTAACCTCAGGCAACCTAACATCTCGGATGTAGTACTTTACAACATTCCTGGCGGGTCGGCCCCTACTTCTCGGTGGGAACATTATATACGTCTATAATGTAATATAACCTAACCTAACCCATCTAGAACCTCGCTGATAATGTTTTACAGAATCCCGGTCGTGTCGGTCCGTACCTCTCCGTGGGAACATTATATACGTCTATAACGTTATATATCCTAACCTAAGGCAACTTCATAACTCGGATGTAGTATTTTACAACATTCCTGGCAGGTCGGACCCTACTTCCAGGTGGGAACATTATATACGTCTATAACGTAATATAACCTAACCTAACACATCTAGCCCCTCGCTGGGAATGTTTTGTAGAATCACGTTCGTGGTGGCCCGTACGTCTCGGTGGGAACATTATATACGTCTATAACGTTATATATCCTAATCTAAGGCAGCCTAACATCCCGGATGTAGTATTTTACAACATTCCTGGCAGGTCGGCCCTTACTTCTAGGTGGGAACAATATATACGTCTATAACGTAATATAACCTAACCTAACCCATCTATCCCGTCGCTGGGAATGTTTTGTAGAATCCCGTTCGTGTAGCCCCGTACGTCTCGGTGGGAACATTATATACGTCTATAACGTTATATATCCTAACCTAAGGCAGCCTAACATCCCGGATGTAGTATTTTACAACATTCCTGGCGGGTCGGCCCCTACTTCTCGGTGGAAACATTATATACGTCTATAACGTAATATAACCTAACCTATCCCATCTAGCCCCTCGCTGGTAATGTTTTACAGAATCCCGGTCGTGTCGGTCCGTACCTCTCGGTGGGAACATTATATACGTCTATAACGTTATATATCCTAACCTAAGGCAACCTAACATCTCGGATGTAGTATTTTACAACATTCCTGGCGGGTCGGCCCCTACTTCTCGGTCGGGACGTTATATACGTCTATAACGTAATATAACCTAACCTAACCTATCTATCCCCTCGCTGGGAATGGTTTGTAGAATCCCGTTCGTGTAGCCCCGTACGTCTCGGTGGGAACATTAGATACGTCTATAACGTTATATATATTAACCTAAGGCAACCTCACACCTCGGATGTAGTATTTTACAACATTCCTGGCGGGTCGGCCCCTACCTCTCGGTCTGGACGTTATATATGTCTATAACGTAATATAACCTAACCCAAGATATCTATCCCCTCGCTGGGAATGTTTTGTAGAATCCCGTTCGTGTAGCCCCGTGCGTCTCGGTGGGAACATTATATACGTCTATAACGTTATATATCCTAACCTAAGGCAACCTAACATCTCGGATGTAGTATTTTACAACATTCCTGGCGGGTCGGCCCCTACTTCTCGGTCTGCACGTTATATATGTCTATAACGTAATATAACCTAACCTAACCTATCTATCCCCTCGCTGGGAATGTTTTGTAGAATCCCGTTCGTGTAGCCCCGTACGTCTCGGTGGGAACATTATATACGTCTGTAACGTTATATATCCTAACCTAAGGCAGCCTAACATCTCGGATGTAGTATTTTACAACATTCCTGGCGGGTCGGCCCCTACTTCTCGGTCGGGACGTTATATACGTCTATATCGTAATATAACCTAACCTAACCTATCTATCACCTCGCTGGGAATGTTTTGTAGAATCCCGTTCGTGTAGCCCCGTGCGTCTCGGTGGGAACATTATATACGTCTATAACGTTATATATCCTAACCTAAGGCAACCTAACATCTCGGATGTAGTATTTTACAACATTCCTGGCGGTTCGGCCCCTACTTCTCGGTCTGCACGTTATATATGTCTATAACGTAATATAACCTAACCTCACCTATCCATCCCCTCGCTGGGAATGTTTTGTAGAATCTCGTTCGTGTAGCCCCGTACGTCTCGGTGGGAACATTATATACGTCTCTAACGTTATATATCCTAACCTAAGGCAACCTCACACCTCGGATGTAGTATTTTACAACATTCCTGGCGGCTCGGCACCTACTTGTCGGTGGGAACATTATATACGTCTATAACGTAATATAACCTAACCTAACCTATCTATCCCCTCGCTGGGATTGTTTTGTAGAATCCCGTTCGTGTAGCCCCGTACGTCTCGGTGGGAACATTATATACCGCTAATTCGTTATATATCCTAACCTAAGGCAACCTCATACATCGGATGTAGTATTTTACAACATTCCTGGCAGGTCGGACCCTACTTCTAGGTGGTAACATTATATAAGTCTATAACGTAATATAACCTAACCTAAACCATCTAGGCCCTCGCTAATAATGTTTTACAGAATCCCGGTCGTGTCGGTCCGTACCGCTCCGTGTGTACATTATATACGTCTATAACGTTATATATCCTAACCTAAGGCAGCCTAACATCCCGGATGTAGTATTTTACAACATTCCTGGCGGGTCGGCCCCTGCTTCTCGGTGGGAACATTATATACGTCTATAACGTAATATAACCTAACCTAACCCATCTAGGCCCTCGCTAATAATGTTTTACAGAATCCCGGTCGTGTCGGTCCGTACCTCTCCGGGGGAACATTATATACGTCTATAACGTTATATATCCTAACCTAAGGCAACCTCATAACTCGGATGTAGTATTTTACAACATTCCTGGCAGGTCGGACCCTACTTCCAGGTGGGAACATTATATACGTCTATAACGTAATATAACCTAACCTAACACATCTAGCCCCTCGCTGGGAATGTTTTGTAGAATCACGTTCGTGGTGGCCCGTACGTCTCGGTGGGAACATTATATACGTCTATAACGTTATATATCCTAATCTAAGGCAGCCTAACATCCCGGATGTAGTATTTTACAACATTCCTGGCAGGTCGGCCCTTACTTCTAGGTGGGAACAATATATACGTCTATAACGTAATATAACCTAACCTAACCCATCTGTCCCCTCGCTGGGAATGTTTTGTAGAATCCCGTTCGTGTAGCCCCTACGTCTCGGTCTGAACATTATATACGTCTATAACGTTATATATCATAACCTAAGGCAACTTAACATGTCGGATGTAGTATTTTACAACATTCCTGGCGGGTCGGCCCCTACTTCTCGGTGGGAACATTATATACGTCTATAACGTAATATAACCTAACCTAACCCATCTAGTCCTTCGCTGGTAATGTTTTACAGAATCCCGGTCGTGTCGGTCCGTACCTCTCCGTGGGAGCATTATATACGTCTATAACGTTATATATCCTAACCTAAGGCAACTTAACACCTCGGATGTAGTATTTTACAACATTCCTGGCAGGTCGGCCCCTACTTCTCGGTCTGGACGTTATATACGTCTATAACGTAATATAACCTAACTTAACACATCTAGCCCCTCGCTGGGAATGTTTTGTAGAATCCCGTTCGTGTTGACCCGTACGTCTCGGTGGGAACATTATATACGTCTGTAACGTTATATATCCTAACCTAAGGCAGCCTAACATCCCGGATGTAGTATTTTACAACATTCCTGGCGGGTCGGCCCCTACTTCTCGGTGGGAACATTATATACGTCTATAATGTAATATAACCTAACCTAACCCATCTATCTCCTCGCTGGGAATGTTTTGTAGAATCCCGTTCGTGTAGCCCCGTGTGTCTCGGTGGGAACATTATATACGGCTATAAAGTTATATATCCTAACCTAAGGCAGCCTAACATCTCGGATGTAGTATTTTGCAACATTCCTGGCAGGTGAGACCCTACTTCCAGGTGGGAACATTATATACGTCTATAACGTAATATAACCTAACCTAACACATCTATCCCCTCGCTGGGAATGTTTTGTAGAATCCCGTTCGTGTAGCCCCGTACGTCTCGGTGGGAACATTATGTACGTCTAATTCGTTATATATCCTAACCTAAGGCAACTTAACATCTCGGATGTAGTATTTTACAACATTCCTGGCGGTTCGGCCCCTACTTATCGGTCTGGACGTTATATACGTCTATAACGTAATATAACCTAACCTAACCCATCTATCCCCTCGCTGGGAATGTTTTGTAGAATCCCGTTCGTGTAGCCCCGTACGTCTCGGTGGGAACATTATATACGTCTATAACGTTATATATCCTAACCTCAGGCAACCTAACATCTCGGATGTAGTACTTTACAACATTCCTGGCGGGTCGGCCCCTACTTCTCGGTGGGAACATTATATACGTCTATAATGTAATATAACCTAACCTAACCCATCTAGAACCTCGCTGATAATGTTTTACAGAATCCCGGTCGTGTCGGTCCGTACCTCTCCGTGGGAACATTATATACGTCTATAACGTTCTATATCCTAACCTAAGGCAACCTCATAACTCGGATGTAGTATTTTACAACATTCCTGGCAGGTCGGACCCTGCTTCCAGGTGGGAACATTATATACGCCTATAACGTAATATAACCTAACCTAACACATCTAGCACCTCGCTGGGAATGTTTTGTAGAATCACGTTCGTGGTGGCCCGTACGTCTCGGTGGGAACATTATATACGTCTATAACGTTATATATCCTAATCTAAGGCAGCCTAACATCCCGGATGTAGTATTTTACAACATTCCTGGCAGGTCGGCCCTTACTTCTAGGTGGGAACAATATATACGTCTATAACGTAATATAACCTAACCTAACCCATCTAGTCCTTCGCTGGTAATGTTTTACAGAATCCCGGTCGTGTCGGTCCGTACCTCTCCGTGGGAGCATTATATACGTCTATAACGTTATATATCCTAACCTAAGGCAACTTAACACCTCGGATGTAGTATTTTACAACATTCCTGGCAGGTCGGCCCCTACTTCTCGGTCTGGACGTTATATACGTCTATAACGTAATATAACCTAACTTAACACATCTAGCCCCTCGCTGGGAATGTTTTGTAGAATCCCGTTCGTGTTGACCCGTACGTCTCGGTGGGAACATTATATACGTCTGTAACGTTATATATCCTAACCTAAGGCAGCCTAACATCCCGGATGTAGTATTTTACAACATTCCTGGCGGGTCGGCCCCTACTTCTCGGTGGGAACATTATATACGTCTATAATGTAATATAACCTAACCTAACCCATCTATCTCCTCGCTGGGAATGTTTTGTAGAATCCCGTTCGTGTAGCCCCGTGTGTCTCGGTGGGAACATTATATACGGCTATAAAGTTATATATCCTAACCTAAGGCAGCCTAACATCTCGGATGTAGTATTTTGCAACATTCCTGGCAGGTGAGACCCTACTTCCAGGTGGGAACATTATATACGTCTATAACGTAATATAACCTAACCTAACACATCTATCCCCTCGCTGGGAATGTTTTGTAGAATCCCGTTCGTGTAGCCCCGTACGTCTCGGTGGGAACATTATGTACGTCTAATTCGTTATATATCCTAACCTAAGGCAACTTAACATCTCGGATGTAGTATTTTACAACATTCCTGGCGGTTCGGCCCCTACTTATCGGTCTGGACGTTATATACGTCTATAACGTAATATAACCTAACCTAACCCATCTATCCCCTCGCTGGGAATGTTTTGTAGAATCCCGTTCGTGTAGCCCCGTACGTCTCGGTGGGAACATTATATACGTCTATAACGTTATATATCCTAACCTCAGGCAACCTAACATCTCGGATGTAGTACTTTACAACATTCCTGGCGGGTCGGCCCCTACTTCTCGGTGGGAACATTATATACGTCTATAATGTAATATAACCTAACCTAACCCATCTAGAACCTCGCTGATAATGTTTTACAGAATCCCGGTCGTGTCGGTCCGTACCTCTCCGTGGGAACATTATATACGTCTATAACGTTCTATATCCTAACCTAAGGCAACCTCATAACTCGGATGTAGTATTTTACAACATTCCTGGCAGGTCGGACCCTGCTTCCAGGTGGGAACATTATATACGCCTATAACGTAATATAACCTAACCTAACACATCTAGCACCTCGCTGGGAATGTTTTGTAGAATCACGTTCGTGGTGGCCCGTACGTCTCGGTGGGAACATTATATACGTCTATAACGTTATATATCCTAATCTAAGGCAGCCTAACATCCCGGATGTAGTATTTTACAACATTCCTGGCAGGTCGGCCCTTACTTCTAGGTGGGAACAATATATACGTCTATAACGTAATATAACCTAACCTAACCCATCTAGTCCTTCGCTGGTAATGTTTTACAGAATCCCGGTCGTGTCGGTCCGTACCTCTCCGTGGGAGCATTATATACGTCTATAACGTTATATATCCTAACCTAAGGCAACTTAACACCTCGGATGTAGTATTTTACAACATTCCTGGCAGGTCGGCCCCTACTTCTCGGTCTGGACGTTATATACGTCTATAACGTAATATAACCTAACTTAACACATCTAGCCCCTCGCTGGGAATGTTTTGTAGAATCCCGTTCGTGTTGACCCGTACGTCTCGGTGGGAACATTATATACGTCTGTAACGTTATATATCCTAACCTAAGGCAGCCTAACATCCCGGATGTAGTATTTTACAACATTCCTGGCGGGTCGGCCCCTACTTCTCGGTGGGAACATTATATACGTCTATAATGTAATATAACCTAACCTAACCCATCTATCTCCTCGCTGGGAATGTTTTGTAGAATCCCGTTCGTGTAGCCCCGTGTGTCTCGGTGGGAACATTATATACGGCTATAAAGTTATATATCCTAACCTAAGGCAGCCTAACATCTCGGATGTAGTATTTTGCAACATTCCTGGCAGGTGAGACCCTACTTCCAGGTGGGAACATTATATACGTCTATAACGTAATATAACCTAACCTAACACATCTATCCCCTCGCTGGGAATGTTTTGTAGAATCCCGTTCGTGTAGCCCCGTACGTCTCGGTGGGAACATTATGTACGTCTAATTCGTTATATATCCTAACCTAAGGCAACTTAACATCTCGGATGTAGTATTTTACAACATTCCTGGCGGTTCGGCCCCTACTTATCGGTCTGGACGTTATATACGTCTATAACGTAATATAACCTAACCTAACCCATCCATCCCCTCGCTGGGAATGTTTTGTAGAATCCCGTTCGTGTAGCCCCGTACGTCTCGGTGGGAACATTATATACGTCTATAACGTTATATATCCTAACCTCAGGAAACCTAACATCTCGGATGTAGTACTTTACAACATTCCTGGCGGGTCGGCCCCTACTTCTCGGTGGGAACATTATATACGTCTATAATGTAATATAACCTAACCTAACCCATCTAGAACCTCGCTGATAATGTTTTACAGAATCCCGGTCGTGTCGGTCCGTACCTCTCCGTGGGAACATTATATACGTCTATAACGTTCTATATCCTAACCTAAGGCAACCTCATAACTCGGATGTAGTATTTTACAACATTCCTGGCAGGTCGGACCCTGCTTCCAGGTGGGAACAATATATACGTCTATAACGTAATATAACCTAACCTAACCCATCTATCCCGTCGCTGGGAATGTTTTGTAGAATCCCGTTCGTGTAGCCCCGTACGTCTCGGTGGGAACATTATATACGTCTATAACGTTATATATCCTAACCTTAGGCAACCTAACATCTCGGATGAAGTATTTTACAACATTCCTGGCGGGTCGGCCCCTACCTCTCGGTCTGGACGTTATATATGTCTATAACGTAATATAACCTAACCTAAGGTATCTATCCCCTCACTGGGAATGTTTTGTAGAATCCCGTTCGTGTAGCCCCGTGCGTCTCGGTGGGAACATTATATACGTCTATAACGTTATATATCCTAACCTAAGGCAACCTAACATCTCGGATGTAGTATTTTACAACATTCCCGGCGGGTCGGCCCCTACTTCTCGGTCTGCACGTTATATATGTCTATAACGTAATATAACCTAACCTAACCTATCTATCCCCTCGCTGGGAATGTTTTGTAGAATCCCGTTCGTGTAGCCCCGTACGTCTCGGTGGGAACATTATATACGTCTAATTCGTTATATATCCTAACCTAAGGCAACCTCATACATCGGATGTAGTATTTTACAACATTCCTGGCAGGTCGGTCCCTACTTCTAGGTGGTAACATTATATAAGTCTATAACGTAATATAACCTAACCTAAACCATCTAGGCCCTCGCTAATAATGTTTTACAGAATCCCGGTCGTGTCGGTCCGTACCGCTCCGTGTGAACATTATATACGTCTATAACGTTATATATCCTAACCTAAGGCAGCCTAACATCCCGGATGTAGTATTTTACAACATTCCTGGCGGGTCGGCCCCTGCTTCTCGGTGGGGACATTATATACGTCTATAACGTAATATAACCTAACCTAACCCATCTAGGCCCTCGCTAATAATGTTTTACAGAATCCCGGTCGTGTCGGACCGTATCGCTCCGTGGGAACATTATATACGTCTATAACGTTATATATCCTAACCTAAGGCAGCCTAACATCCCGGATGTAGTATTTTACAACATTCCTGGCGGGTCGGCCCCTACTTCTCGGTGGGAACATTATATACGTCTATAATGTAATATAACCTAACCTAACCCATCTATCTCCTCGCTGGGAATGTTTTGTAGAATCCCGTTCGTGTAGCCCCGTGCGTCTCGGTGGGAACATTATATACGGCTATAAAGTTATATATCCTAACCTAAGGCAGCCTAACATCTCGGATGTAGTATTTTACAACATTCCTGGCAGGTCGGACCATACTTCCAGGTGGGAACATTATATACGTCTATAACGTAATATAACCTAACCTAACACATCTATCCCCTCGCTGGGAATGTTTTGTAGAATCCCGTTCGTGTAGCCCCGTACGTCTCGGTGGGAACATTATGTACGTCTAATTCGTTATATATCCTAACCAAAGGCAACTTAACATCTCGGATGTAGTATTTTACAACATTCCTGGCGGGTCGGCCCCTACTTATCGGTCTGGACGTTATATACGTCTATAACGTAATATAACCTAACCTAACCCATCTATCCCCTCGCTGGGAATGTTTTGTAGAATCCCGTTCGTGTAGCCCCGTACGTCTCGGTGGGAACATTATATACGTCTATAACGTTATATATCCTAACCTCAGGCAACCTAACATCTCGTATGTAGTACTTTACAACATTCCTGGCGGGTCGGCCCCTACTTCTCGGTGGGAACATTATATACGTCTATAATGTAATATAACCTAACCTAACCCATCTAGAACCTCGCTGATAATGTTTTACAGAATCCCGGTCGTGTCGGTCCGTACCTCTCCGTGGGAACATTATATACGTCTATAACGTTATATATCCTAACCTAAGGCAACCTCATAACTCGGATGTAGTATTTTACAACATTCCTGGCAGGTCGGACCCTACTTCCAGGTGGGAACATTATATACGTCTATAACGTAATATAACCTAACCTAACACATCTATCCCCTCGCTGGGAATGTTTTGTAGAATCCCGTTCGTGTAGCCCCGTACGTCTCGGTGGGAACATTATGTACGTCTAATTCGTTATATATCCTAACCTAAGGCAACTTAACATCTCGGATGTAGTATTTTACAACATTCCTGGCGGTTCGGCCCCTACTTATCGGTCTGGACGTTATATACGTCTATAACGTAATATAACCTAACCTAACCCATCTATCCCCTCGCTGGGAATGTTTTGTAGAATCCCGTTCGTGTAGCCCCGTACGTCTCGGTGGGAACATTATATACGTCTATAACGTTATATATCCTAACCTCAGGCAACCTAACATCTCGGATGTAGTACTTTACAACATTCCTGGCGGGTCGGCCCCTACTTCTCGGTGGGAACATTATATACGTCTATAATGTAATATAACCTAACCTAACCCATCTAGAACCTCGCTGATAATGTTTTACAGAATCCCGGTCGTGTCGGTCCGTACCTCTCCGTGGGAACATTATATACGTCTATAACGTTCTATATCCTAACCTAAGGCAACCTCATAACTCGGATGTAGTATTTTACAACATTCCTGGCAGCTCGGACCCTACTTCCAGGTGGGAACATTATATACGCCTATAACGTAATCTAACCTAACCTAACACATCTAGCACCTCGCTGGGAATGTTTTGTAGAATCACGTTCGTGGTGGCCCGTACGTCTCGGTGGGAACATTATATACGTCTATAACGTTATATATCCTAATCTAAGGCAGCCTAACATCCCGGATGTAGTATTTTACAACATTCCTGGCGGGTCGGCCCCTACCTCTCGGTCTGGACGTTATATATGTCTATAACGTAATATAACCTAACCTAAGATATCTATCCCCTCGCTGGGAATGTTTTGTAGAATCCCGTTCGTGTAGCCCCGTGCGTCTCGGTGGGAACATTATATACGTCTATAACGTTATATATCCTAACCTAAGGCAACCTAACATCTCGGATGTAGTATTTTACAACATTCCCGGCGGGTCGGCCCCTACTTCTCGGTCTGCACGTTATATATGTCTATAACGTAATATAACCTAACCTAACCTATCTATCCCCTCGCTGGGAATGTTTTGTAGAATCCCGTTCGTGTAGCCCCGTACGTCTCGTTCTGAGTATTATATACGTCTATAACGTTATATATCCTATCCTAAGGCAACCTCACACCTCGGATGTAGTATTTTACAACATTCCTGGCAGGTCGGCCCCTACTCCTAGGTGGGAACATTATATACGTCTGTAACGTAATATAACCTAACCTATCCCATCTAGCCCCTCGCTGGTAATGTTTTCCAGAATCCCGGTCGTGTCGGTCCGTACCTCTCGGTGGGAACATTATATACGTCTATAACGTTATATATCCTAACCTAAGGCAACCTAACATCTCGGATGTAGTATTTTACAACATTCCTGGCGGGTCGGCCCCTACTTCTCGGTCGGGACGTTATATACGTCTATAACGTAATATAACCTAACCTAACCTATCTATCCCCTCGCTGGGAATGGTTTGTGGAATCCCGTTCGTGTAGCCCCGTACGTCTCGGTGGGAACATTAGATACGTCTAATTCGTTATATATCCTAACCTAAGGCAACCTCATACATCGGATGTAGTATTTTACAACATTCCTGGCAGGTCGGTCCCTACTTCTAGGTGGTAACATTATATAAGTCTATAACGTAATATAACCTAACCTAAACCATCTAGGCCCTCGCTAATAATGTTTTACAGAATCCCGGTCGTGTCGGTCCGTACCGCTCCGTGTGAACATTATATACGTCTATAACGTTATATATCCTAACCTAAGGCATCCTAACATCCCGGATGTAGTATTTTACAACATTCCTGGCGGGTCGGCCCCTGCTTCTCGGTGGGGACATTATATACGTCTATAACGTAATATAACCTAACCTAACCCATCTAGGCCCTCGCTAATAATGTTTTACAGAATCCCGGTCGTGTCGGACCGTATCGCTCCGTGGGAACATTATATACGTCTATAACGTTATATATCCTAACCTAAGGCAGCCTAACATCCCGGATGTAGTATTTTACAACATTCCTGGCGGGTCGGCCCCTACTTCTCGGTGGGAACATTATATACGTCTATAATGTAATATAACCTAACCTAACCCATCTATCTCCTCGCTGGGAATGTTTTGTAGAATCCCGTTCGTGTAGCCCCGTGCGTCTCGGTGGGAACATTATATACGGCTATAAAGTTATATATCCTAACCTAAGGCAGCCTAACATCTCGGATGTAGTATTTTACAACATTCCTGGCAGGTCGGACCATACTTCCAGGTGGGAACATTATATACGTCTATAACGTAATATAACCTAACCTAACACATATATCCCCTCGCTGGGAATGTTTTGTAGAATCCCGTTCGTGTAGCCCCGTACGTCTCGGTGGGAACATTATGTACGTCTAATTCGTTATATATCCTAACCAAAGGCAACTTAACATCTCGGATGTAGTATTTTACAACATTCCTGGCGGGTCGGCCCCTACTTATCGGTCTGGACGTTATATACGTCTATAACGTAATATAACCTAACCTAACCCGTCTATCCCCTCGCTGGGAATGTTTTGTAGAATCCCGCTCGTGTAGCCCCGTACGTCTCGGTGGGAACATTATATACGTCTATAACGTTATATATCC
Source organism: Xylocopa violacea (assembly GCA_963969225.1). NCBI lineage: Eukaryota > Metazoa > Arthropoda > Insecta > Hymenoptera > Apidae > Xylocopa > Xylocopa violacea. The sequence goes on along the minus strand of CAXAJV010000008.1, from coordinate 12,837,503 downwards.
TAACCTCAGGCAACCTAACATCTCGTATGTAGTACTTTACAACATTCCTGGCGGGTCGGCCCCTACTTCTCGGTGGGAACATTATATACGTCTATAATGTAATATAACCTAACCTAACCCATCTAGAACCTCGCTGATAATGTTTTACAGAATCCCGGTCGTGTCGGTCCGTACCGCTCCGTGTGTACATTATATACGTCTATAACGTTATATATCCTAACCTAAGGCAGCCTAACATCCCGGATGTAGTATTTTACAACATTCCTGGCGGGTCGGCCCCTGCTTGTCGGTGGGGACATTATATACGTCTATAACGTAATATAACCTAACCTAACCCATCTAGGCCCTCGCTAATAATGTTTTACAGAATCCCGGTCGTGTCGGACCGTATCGCTCCGTGGGAACATTATATACGTCTATAACGTTATATATCCTAACCTAAGGCAGCCTAACATCCCGGATGTAGTATTTTACAACATTCCTGGCAGGTCGGCCCTTACTTCTAGGTGGGAACAATATATACGTCTATAACGTAATATAACCTAACCTAACCCATCTATCCCGTCGCTGGGAATGTTTTGTAGAATCCCGTTCGTGTAGCCCCGTACGTCTCGGTGGGAACATTATATACGTCTATAACGTTATATATCCTAACCTTAGGCACCCTAACATCTCGGATGAAGTATTTTACAGCATTCCTGGCGGGTCGGCCCCTACCTCTCGGTCTGGACGTTATATATGTCTATAACGTAATATAACCTAACCTAAGATATCTATCCCCTCGCTGGGAATGTTTTGTAGAATCCCGTTCGTGTAGCCCCGTACGTCTCGGTGGGAACATTATATATACGTCTATAACGTTATATATCCTAACCTAAGGCAGCCTAACATCCCGGATGTAGTATTTTACAACATTCCTGGCGGGTCGGCCCCTACTTCTCGGTGGGAACATTATATACGTCTATAATGTAATATAACCTAACCTAACCCATCTATCTCCTCGCTGGGAATGTTTTGTAGAATCCCGTTCGTGTAGCCCCGTACGTCTCGGTGGGAACATTATATACGGCTATAAAGTTATATATCCTAACCTAAGGCAGCCTAACATCTCGGATGTAGTATTTTACAACATTCCTGGCAGGTCGTACCCTACTTCCAGGTGGGAACATTATATACGTCTATAACGTAATATAACCTAACCTAACACATCTATCCCCTCGCTGGGAATGTTTTGTAGAATCCCGTTCGTGTAGCCCCGTACGTCTCGGTGGGAACATTATGTACGTCTAATTCGTTATATATCCTAACCTAAGGCAACCTAACATCTCGGATGTAGTATTTTACAACATTCCTGGCGGGTCGGCCCCTACTTCTCGGTCTGGACGTTATATATGTCTATAACGTAATATAACCTAAGCTAACCCATCTATCCCCTCGCTGGGAATGTTTTGTAGAATCCCGTTCGTGTAGCCCCTACGTCTCGGTCTGAACATTATATACGTCTATAACGTTATATATCATAACCTAAGGCAACTTAACATGTCGGATGTAGTATTTTACAACATTCCTGGCGGGTCGGCCCCTACTTCTCGGTGGGAACATTATATACGTCTATAACGTAATATAACCTAACCTAACCCATCTATCCCGTCGCTGGGAATGTTTTGTAGAATCCCGTTCGTGTTGACCCGTACGTCTCGGTGGGAACATTATATACGTCTGTAACGTTATATATCCTAACCTAAGGCAGCCTAACATCTCGGATGTAGTATTTTACAACATTCCTGGCGGGTCGGCCCCTACTTCTCGGTCGGGACGTTATATACGTCTATAACGTAATATAACCTAACCTAACCTATCTATCCCCTCGCTGGGAATGTTTTGTAGAATCCCGTTCGTGTAGCCCCGTGCGTCTCGGTGGGAACATTATATACGTCTATAACGTTATATATCCTAACCTAAGGCAACCTAACATCTCGGATGTAGTACTTTACAACATTCCTGGCGGGTCGGCCCCTACTTCTCGGTGGGAACATTATATACGTCTATAATGTAATATAACCTAACCTAACCCATCTAGAACCTCGCTGATAATGTTTTACAGAATCCCGGTCGTGTCGGTCCGTACCTCTCCGTGGGAACATTATATACGTCTATAACGTTATATATCCTAACCTAAGGCAACCTCATAACTCGGATGTAGTATTTTACAACATTCCTGGCAGGTCGGACCCTACTTCCAGGTGGGAACATTATATACGCCTATAACGTAATATAACCTAACGTAACACATCTATCCCCTCGCTGGGAATGTTTTGTAGAATCACGTTCGTGGTGGCCCGTACGTCTCGGTGGGAACATTATATACGTCTATAACGTTATATATCCTAATCTAAGGCAGCCTAACATCCCGGATGTAGTATTTTACAACATTCCTGGCAGGTCGGCCCTTACTTCTAGGTGGGAACAATATATACGTCTATAACGTAATATAACCTAACCTAACCCATCTATCCCGTCGCTGGGAATGTTTTGTAGAATCCCGTTCGTGTAGCCCCGTACGTCTCGGTGGGAACATTATATACGTCTAATTCGTTATATATCCTAACCTAAGGCAACCTCATACATCGGATGTAGTATTTTACAACATTCCTGGCAGGTCGGACCCTACTTCTAGGTGGTAACATTATATAAGTCTATAACGTAATATAACCTAACCTAAACCATCTAGGCCCTCGCTAATAATGTTTTACAGAATCCCGGTCGTGTCGGTCCGTACCGCTCCGTGTGAACATTATATACGTCTATAACGTTATATATCCTAACCTAAGGCAGCCTAACATCCCGGATGTATTATTTTACAACATTCCTGGCAGGTCGGACCCTACTTCTAGGTGGTAACATTATATAAGTCTATAACGTAATATAACCTAACCTAAACCATCTAGGCCCTCGTTAATAATGTTTTACAGAATCCCGGTCGTGTCGGTCCGTACCGCTCCGTGTGAACATTATATACGTCTATAACGTTATATATCCTAACCTAAGGCAGCCTAACATCCCGGATGTAGTATTTTACAACATTCCTGGCGGGTCGGCCCCTGCTTCTCGGTGGGGACATTATATACGTCTATAACGTAATATAACCTAACCTAACCCATCTAGGCCCTCGCTAATAATGTTTTACAGAATCCCGGTCGTATCGGACCGTACCGCTCCGTGGGAACATTATATACGTCTATAACGCTATATATCCTAACCTAAGGCAGCCTAACATCCCGGATGTAGTATTTTACAACATTCCTGGCGGGTCGGCCCCTACTTCTCGGTGGGAACATTATATACGTCTATAATGTAATATAACCTAACCTAACCCATCTATCTCCTCGCTGGGAATGTTTTGTAGAATCCCGTTCGTGTAGCCCCGTGCGTCTCGGTGGGAACATTATATACGGCTATAAAGTTATATATCCTAACCTAAGGCAGCCTAACATCTCGGATGTAGTATTTTACAACATTCCTGGCAGGTCGGACCCTACTTCCAGGTGGGAACATTATATACGTCTATAACGTAATATAACCTAACCTAACACATCTATCCCCTCGCTGGGAATGTTTTGTAGAATCCCGTTCGTGTAGCCCCGTACGTCTCGGTGGGAACATTATGTACGTCTAATTCGTTATATATCCTAACCAAAGGCAACTTAACATCTCGGATGTAGTATTTTACAACATTCCTGGCGGGTCGGCCCCTACTTATCGGTCTGGACGTTATATACGTCTATAACGTAATATAACCTAACCTAACCCATCTATCCCCTCGCTGGGAATGTTTTGTAGAATCCCGTTCGTGTAGCCCCGTACGTCTCGGTGGGAACATTATATACGTCTATAACGTTATATATCCTAACCTCAGGCAACCTAATATCTCGGATGTAGTACTTTACAACATTCCTGGCGGGTCGGCCCCTACTTCTCGGTGGGAACATTATATACGTCTATAATGTAATATAACCTAACCTAACCAATCTAGAACCTCGCTGATCATGTTTTACAGAATCCCGGTCGTGTCGGTCCGTACCTCTCCGTGGGAACATTATATACGTCTATAACGTTATATATCCTAACCTAAGGCAACCTCATAACTCGGATGTAGTATTTTACAACATTCCTGGCAGGTCGGACCCTACTTCCAGGTGGGAACATTATATACGTCTATAACGTAATATAACCTAACCTAACACATCTAGCCCCTCGCTGGGAATGTTTTGTAGAATCACGTTCGTGGTGGCCCGTACGTCTCGGTGGGAACATTATATACGTCTATAACGTTATATATCCTAATCTAAGGCAGCCTAACATCCCGGATGTAGTATTTTACAACATTCCTGGCAGGTCGGCCCTTACTTCTAGGTGGGAACAATATATACGTCTATAACGTAATATAACCTAACCTAACCCATCTATCCCGTCGCTGGGAATGTTTTGTAGAATCCCGTTCGTGTAGCCCCGTACGTCTCGGTGGGAATATTATATACGTCTATAACGTTATATATCCTAACCTTAGGCAACCTAACATCTCGGATGAAGTATTTTACAACATTCCTGGCGGGTCGGCCCCTACCTCTCGGTCTGGACGTTATATACGTCTATAACGTAATATAACCTAACCTAACCTATCTATCCCCTCGCTGGGAATGGTTTGTAGAATCCCGTTCGTGTAGCCCCGTACGTCTCGGTGGGAACATTAGATACGTCTATAACGTTATATATATTAACCTAAGGCAACCTCACACCTCGGATGTAGTATTTTACAACATTCCTGGCAGGTCGGACCCTACTTCTCGGTCTGCACGTTATATATGTCTATAACGTAATATAACCTAACCTCACCTATCCATCCCCTCGCTGGGAATGTTTTGTAGAATCCCGTTCATGTAGCCCCGTACGTCTCGGTGGGAACATTATATACGTCTCTAACGTTATATATCCTAACCTAAGGCAACCTCACACCTCGGATGTAGTATTTTACAACATTCCTGGCGGATCGGCACCTACTTGTCGGTGGGAACATTATATACGTCTATAACGTAATATAACCTAACCTAACCTATCTATCCCCTCGCTGGGAATGTTTTGTAGAATCCCGTTCGTGTAGCCCCGTACGTCTCGGTGGGAACATTATATACGTCTAATTCGTTATATATCCTAACCTAAGGCAACCTCATACATCGGATGTAGTATTTTACAACATTCCTGGCAGGTCGGACCCTACTTCTAGGTGGTAACATTATATAAGTCTATAACGTAATATAACCTAACCTAAACCATCTAGGCCCTCGCTAATAATGTTTTACAGAATCCCGGTCGTGTCGGTCCGTACCGCTCCGTGTGAACATTATATACGTCTATAACGTTATATATCCTAACCTAAGGCAGCCTAACATCCCGGGTGTATTATTTTACAACATTCCTGGCAGGTCGGACCCTACTTCTAGGTGGTAACATTATATAAGTCTATAACGTAATATAACCTAACCTAAACCATCTAGGCCCTCGCTAATAATGTTTTACAGAATCCCGGTCGTGTCGGTCCGTACCGCTCCGTGAGAACATTATATACGTCTATAACGTTATATATCCTAACCTAAGGCAGCCTAACATCCCGGATGTAGTATTTTACAACATTCCTGGCGGGTCGGCCCCTACTTCTCGGTGGGAACATTATATACGTCTATAATGTAATATAACCTAACCTAACCCATCTATCTCCTCGCTGGGAATGTTTTGTAGAATCCCGTTCGTGTAGCCCCGTGCGTCTCGGTGGGAACATTATATACGGCTATAAAGTTATATATCCTAACCTAAGGCAGCCTAACATCTCGGATGTAGTATTTTACAACATTCCTGGCAGGTCGGACCCTACTTCCAGGTGGGAACATTATATACGTCTATAACGTAATATAACCTAACCTAACACATCTATCCCCTCGCTGGGAATGTTTTGTAGAATCCCGTTCGTGTAGCCCCGTACGTCTCGGTGGGAACATTATGTACGTCTAATTCGTTATATATCCTAACCAAAGGCAACTTAACATCTCGGATGTAGTATTTTACAACATTCCTGGCGGGTCGGCCCCTACTTATCGGTCTGGACGTTATATACGTCTATAACGTAATATAACCTAACCTAACCCATCTATCCCCTCGCTGAGAATGTTTTGTAGAATCCCGTTCGTGTAGCCCCGTACGTCTCGGTGGGAACATTATATACGTCTATAACGTTATATATCCTAACCTCAGGCAACCTAACATCTCGTATGTAGTACTTTACAACATTCCTGGCGGGTCGGCCCCTACTTCTCGGTGGGAACATTATATACGTCTATAATGTAATATAACCTAACCTAACCCATCTAGAACCTCGCTGATAATGTTTTACAGAATCCCGGTCGTGTCGGTCCGTACCTCTCCGTGGGAACATTATATACGTCTATAACGTTATATATCCTAACCTAAGGCAACCTCATAACTCGGATGTAGTATTTTACAACATTCCTGGCAGGTCGGACCCTACTTCCAGGTGGGAACATTATATACGTCTATAACGTAATATAACCTAACCTAACACATCTAGCCCCTCGCTGGGAATGTTTTGTAGAATCACGTTCGTGGTGGCACGTACGTCTCGGTGGGAACATTATATACGTCTATAACGTTATATATCGTAATCTAAGGCAGCCTAACATCCCGGATGTAGTATTTTACAACATTCCTGGCAGGTCGGCCCTTACTTCTAGGTGGGAACAATATATACGTCTATAACGTAATATAACCTAACCTAACCCATCTATCCCGTCGCTGGGAATGTTTTGTAGAATCCCGTTCGTGTAGCCCCGTACGTCTCGGTGGGAACATTATATACGTCTATAACGTTATATATCCTAACCTTAGGCACCCTAACATCTCGGATGAAGTATTTTACAACATTCCTGGCGGGTCGGCCCCTACCTCTCGGTCTGGACGTTATATATGTCTATAACGTAATATAACCTAACCTAAGATATCTATCCCCTCGCTGGGAATGTTTTGTAGAATCCCGTTCGTGTAGCCCCGTACGTCTCGGTGGGAACATTATATATACGTCTATAACGTTATATATCCTAACCTAAGGCAGCCTAACATCCCGGATGTAGTATTTTACAACATTCCTGGCGGGTCGGCCCCTACTTCTCGGTGGGAACATTATATACGTCTATAATGTAATATAACCTAACCTAACCCATCTATCTCCTCGCTGGGAATGTTTTGTAGAATCCCGTTCGTGTAGCCCCGTACGTCTCGGTGGGAACATTATATACGGCTATAAAGTTATATATCCTAACCTAAGGCAGCCCAACATTTCGGATGTAGTATTTTACAACATTCCTGGCAGGTCGTACCCTACTTCCAGGTGGGAACATTATATACGTCTATAACGTAATATAACCTAACCTAACACATCTATCCCCTCGCTGGGAATGTTTTGTAGAATCCCGTTCGTGTAGCCCCGTACGTCTCGGTGGGAACATTATGTACGTCTAATTCGTTATATATCCTAACCTAAGGCAACCTAACATCTCGGATGTAGTATTTTACAACATTCCTGGCGGGTCGGCCCCTACTTCTCGGTCTGGACGTTATATATGTCTATAACGTAATATAACCTAAGCTAACCCATCTATCCCCTCGCTGGGAATGTTTTGTAGAATCCCGTTCGTGTAGCCCCTACGTCTCGGTCTGAACATTATATACGTCTATAACGTTATATATCATAACCTAAGGCAACTTAACATGTCGGATGTAGTATTTTACAACATTCCTGGCGGGTCGGCCCCTACTTCTCGGTGGGAACATTATATACGTCTATAACGTAATATAACCTAACCTAACCCATCTAGTCCTTCGCTGGTAATGTTTTACAGAATCCCGGTCGTGTCGGTTCGTACCTCTCCGTGGGAGCATTATATACGTCTATAACGTTATATATCCTAACCTAAGGCAACTTAACACCTCGGATGTAGTATTTTACAACATTCCCGGCAGGTCGGCCCCTACTTCTCGGTCTGGACGTTATATACGTCTATAACGTAATATAACCTAACCTAACACATCTATCCCCTCGCTGGGAATGTTTTGTAGAATCCCGTTCGTGTAGCCCCGTACGTCTCGGTGGGAACATTATGTACGTCTAATTCGTTATATATCCTAACCTAAGGCAACTTAACATCTCGGATGTAGTATTTTACAACATTCCTGGCGGGTCGGCCCCTACTTATCGGTCTGGACGTTATATACGTCTATAACGTAATATAACCTAACCTAACCCATCTATCCCCTCGCTGGGAATGTTTTGTAGAATCCCGTTCGTGTAGCCCCGTACGTCTCGGTGGGAACATTATATTCGTCTATAACGTTATATATCCTAACCTCAGGCAACCTAACATCTCGGATGTAGTACTTTACAACATTCCTGGCGGGTCGGCCCCTACTTCTCGGTGGGAACATTATATACGTCTATAATGTAATATAACCTAACCTAACCCATCTAGAACCTCGCTGATAATGTTTTACAGAATCCCGGTCGTGTCGGTCCGTACCTCTCCGTGGGAACATTATATACGTCTATAACGTTATATATCCTAACCTAAGGCAACCTCATAACTCGGATGTAGTATTTTACAACATTCCTGGCAGGTCGGACCCTACTTCCAGGTGGGAACATTATATACGCCTATAACGAAATATAACCTAACCTAACACATCTAGCCCCTCGCTGGGAATGTTTTGTAGAATCACGTTCGTGGTGGCCCGTACGTCTCGGTGGGTACATTATATACGTCTATAACGTTATATATCCTAATCTAAGGCAGCCTAACATCCCGGATGTAGTATTTTACAACATTCCTGGCAGGTCGGCCCTTACTTCTAGGTGGGAACAATATATACGTCTATAACGTAATATAACCTAACCTAACCCATCTATCCCGTCGCTGGGAATGTTTTGTAGAATCCCGTTCGTGTAGCCCCGTACGTCTCGGTGGGAACATTATATACGTCTATAACGTTATATATCCTAACCTAAGGCAGCCTAACATCCCGGATGTAGTATTTTACAACATTCCTGGCGGGTCGGCCCTTACTTCTAGGTGGGAACAATATATACGTCTATAACGTAATATAACCTAACCTAACCCATCTATCCCGTCGCTGGGAATGTTTTGTAGAATCCCGTTCGTGTAGCCCCGTACGTCTCGGTGGGAACATTATATACGTCTATAACGTTATATATCCTAACCTTAGGCAACCTAACATCTCGGATGAAGTATTTTACAACATTCCTGGCGGGTCGGCCCCTACCTCTCGGTCTGGACGTTATATATGTCTATAACGTAATATAACCTAACCTAAGATATCTATCCCCTCGCTGGGAATGTTTTGTAGAATCCCGTTCGTGTAGCCCCGTGCGTCTCGGTGGGAACATTATATACGTCTATAACGTTATATATCCTAACCTAAGGCAACCTAACATCTCGGATGTAGTATTTTACAACATTCCTGGCGGGTCGGCCCCTACTTCTCTGTCTGCACGTTATATATGTCTATAACGTAATATAACCTAACCTAACCTATCTATCCCCTCGCTGGGAATGTTTTGTAGAATCCCGTTCGTGTAGCCCCGTACGTCTCGTTCTGAGTATTATATACGTCTATAACGTTATATATCCTATCCTAAGGCAACCTCACACCTCGGATGTAGTATTTTACAACATTCCTGGCAGGTCGGCCCCTACTCCTGGGTGGGAACATTATATACGTCTGTAACGTAATATAACCTAACCTATCCCATCTAGCCCCTCGCTGGTAATGTTTTCCAGAATCCCGGTCGTGTCGGTCCGTACCTCTCGGTGGGAACATTATATACGTCTATAACGTTATATATCCTAACCTAAGGCAACCTAACATCTCGGATGTAGTATTTTACAACATTCCTGGCGGGTCGGCCCCTACTTCTCGGTCGGGACGTTATATACGTCTATAACGTAATATAACCTAACCTAACCTATCTATCCCCTCGCTGGGAATGGTTTGTAGAATCCCGTTCGTGTAGCCCCGTACGTCTCGGTGGGAACATTAGATACGTCTATAACGTTATATATATTAACCTAAGGCAACCTCACACCTCGGATGTAGTATTTTACAACATTCCTGGCAGGTCGGACCCTACTTCTCGGTCTGCACGTTATATATGTCTATAACGTAATATAACCTAACCTCACCTATCCATCCCCTCGCTGGGAATGTTTTGTAGAATCCCGTTCGTGTAGTCCCGTACGTCTCGGTGGGAACATTATATACGTCTCTAACGTTATATATCCTAACCTAAGGCAACCTCACACCTCGGATGTAGTATTTTACAACATTCCTGGCGGATCGGCACCTACTTGTCGGTGGGAACATTATATACGTCTATAACGTAATATAACCTAACCTAACCTATCTATCCCCTCGCTGGGAATGTTTTGTAGAATCCCGTTCCTGTAGCCCCGTACGTCTCGGTGGGAACATTATATACGTCTAATTCGTTATATATCCTAACCTAAGGCAACCTCATACATCGGATGTAGTATTTTACAACATTCCTGGCAGGTCGGACCCTACTTCTAGGTGGTAACATTATATACGTCTATAACGTAATATAACCTAACCTAACCCATCTAGACCCTCGCTGATAATGTTTTACAGAATCCCGGTCGTGTCGGTCCGTACCTCTCCGTGGGAACATTATATACGTCTATAACGTTATATATCCTAACCTAAGGCAACCTTATAACTCGGATGTAGTATTTTACAACATTCCTGGCAGGTCGGACCCTACTTCCAGGTGGGAACATTATATACGTCTATAACGTAATATAACCTAACCTAACACATCTAGACCCTCGCTGGGAATGTTTTGTAGAATCACGTTCGTGGTGGCCCGTACGTCTCGGTGGGAACATTATATACGTCTATAACGTTATATATCCTAATCTAAGGCAGCCTAACATCCCGGATGTAGTATTTTACAACATTCCTGGCAGGTCGGCCCTTACTTCTAGGTGGGAACAATATATACGTCTATAACGTAATATAACCTAACCTAACCCATCTATCCCGTCGCTGGGAATGTTTTGTAGAATCCCGTTCGTGTAGCCCCGTACGTCTCGGTGGGAATATTATATACGTCTATAACGTTATATATCCTAACCTTAGGCAACCTAACATCTCGGATGAAGTATTTTACAACATTCCTGGCGGGTCGGCCCCTACCTCTCGGTCTGGACGTTATATATGTCTATAACGTAATATAACCTAACCTAAGATATCTATCCCCTCGCTGGGAATGTTTTGTAGAATCCCGTTCGTGTAGCCCCGTACGTCTCGGTGGGAACATTATATACGTCTATAACGTTATATATCCTAACCTAAGGCAGCCTAACATCCCGGATGTAGTATTTTACAACATTCCTGGCGGGTCGGCCCCTACTTCTCGGTGGGAACATTATATACGTCTATAATGTAATATAACCTAACCTAACCCATCTATCTCCTCGCTGAGAATGTTTTGTAGAATCCCGTTCGTGTAGCCCCGTACGTCTCGGTGGGAACATTATATACGGCTATAAAGTTATATATCCTAACCTAAGGCAGCCTAACATCTCGGATGTAGTATTTTACAACATTCCTGGCGGGTCGGCCCCTACTTCTCGGTCGGGACGTTATATACGTCTATAACGTAATATAACCTAACCTAACCTATCTATCCCCTCGCTGGGAATGGTTTGTAGAATCCCGTTCGTGTAGCCCCGTACGTCTCGGTGGGAACATTAGATACGTCTATAACGTTATATATATTAACCTAAGGCAACCTCACACCTCGGATGTAGTATTTTACAACATTCCTGGCAGGTCGGACCCTACTTCTCGGTCTGCACGTTATATATGTCTATAACGTAATATAACCTAACCTCACCTATCCATCCCCTCGCTGGGAATGTTTTGTAGAATCCCGTTCGTGTAGCCCCGTACGTCTCGGTGGGAACATTATATACGTCTCTAACGTTATATATCCTAACCTAAGGCAACCTCACACCTCGCATGTAGTATTTTACAACATTCCTGGCGGATCGGCACCTACTTGTCGGTGGGAACATTATATACGTCTATAACGTAATATAACCTAACCTAACCTATCTATCCCCTCGCTGGGAATGTTTTGTAGAATCCCGTTCGTGTAGCCCCGTACGTCTCGGTGGGAACATTATATACGTCTAATTCGTTATATATCCTAACCTAAGGCAACCTCATACATCGGATGTAGTATTTTACAACATTCCTGGCAGGTCGGACCCTACTTCTAGGTGGTAACATTATATAAGTCTATAACGTAATATAACCTAACCTAAACCATCTAGGCCCTCGCTAATAATGTTTTACAGAATCCCGGTCGTGTCGGTCCGTACCGCTCCGTGTGAACATTATATACGTCTATAACGTTATATATCCTAACCTAAGGCAGCCTAACATCCCGGATGTATTATTTTACAACATTCCTGGCAGGTCGGACCCTACTTCTAGGTGGTAACATTATATAAGTCTATAACGTAATATAACCTAACCTAAACCATCTAGGCCCTCGCTAATAATGTTTTACAGAATCCCGGTCGTGTCGGTCCGTACCGCTCCGTGTGAACATTATATACGTCTATAACGTTATATATCCTAACCTAAGGCAGCCTAACATCCCGGATGTAGTATTTTACAACATTCCTGGCGGGTCGGCCCCTGCTTCTCGGTGGGGACATTATATACGTCTATAACGTAATATAACCTAACCTAACCCATCTAGGCCCTCGCTAATAATGTTTTACAGAATCCCGGTCGTGTCGGACCGTACCGCTCCGTGGGAACATTATATACGTCTATAACGTTATATATCCTAACCTAAGGCAGCCTAACATCCCGGATGTAGTATTTTACAACATTCCTGGCGGGTCGGCCCCTACTTCTCGGTGGGAACATTATATACGTCTATAATGTAATATAACCTAACCTAACCCATCTATCTCCTCGCTGGGAATGTTTTGTAGAATCCCGTTCGTGTAGCCCCGTGCGTCTCGGTGGGAACATTATATACGGCTATAAAGTTATATATCCTAACCTAAGGCAGCCTAACATCTCGGATGTAGTATTTTACAACATTCCTGGCAGGTCGGACCCTACTTCCAGGTGGGAACATTATATACGTCTATAACGTAATATAACCTAACCTAACACATCTATCCCCTCGCTGGGAATGTTTTGTAGAATCCCGTTCGTGTAGCCCCGTACGTCTCGGTGGGAACATTATGTACGTCTAATTCGTTATATATCCTAACCAAAGGCAACTTAACATCTCGGATGTAGTATTTTACAACATTCCTAGCGGGTCGGCTCCTACTTATCGGTCTGGACGTTATATACGTCTATAACGTAATATAACCTAACCTAACCCATCTATCCCCTCGCTGGGAATGTTTTGTAGAATCCCGTTCGTGTAGCCCCGTACGTCTCGGTGGGAACATTATATACGTCTATAACGTTATATATCCTAACCTCAGGCAACCTAACATCTCGGATGTAGTACTTTACAACATTCCTGGCGGGTCGGCCCCTACTTCTCGGTGGGAACATTATATACGTCTATAATGTAATATAACCTAACCTAACCAATCTAGAACCTCGCTGATAATGTTTTACAGAATCCCGGTCGTGTCGGTCCGTACCTCTCCGTGGGAACATTATATACGTCTATAACGTTATATATCCTAACCTAAGGCAACCTCATAACTCGGATGTAGTATTTTACAACATTCCTGGCAGGTCGGACCCTACTTCCAGGTGGGAACATTATATATGTCTATAACGTAATATAACCTAACCTAACACATCTAGCCCCTCGCTGGGAATGTTTTGTAGAATCACGTTCGTGGTGGCCCGTACGTCTCGGTGGGAACATTATATACGTCTATAACGTTATATATCCTAATCTAAGGCAGCCTAACATCCCGGATGTAGTATTTTACAACATTCCTGGCAGGTCGGCCCTTACTTCTAGGTGGGAACAATATATACGTCTATAACGTAATATAACCTAACCTAACCCATCTATCCCGTCGCTGGGAATGTTTTGTAGAATCCCGTTCGTGTAGCCCCGTACGTCTCGGTGGGAATATTAGATACGTCTATAACGTTATATATATTAACCTAAGGCAACCTCACACCTCGGATGTAGTATTTTACAACATTCCTGGCAGGTCGGACCCTACTTCTCGGTCTGCACGTTATATATGTCTATAACGTAATATAACCTAACCTCACCTATCCATCCCCTCGCTGGGAATGTTTTGTAGAATCCCGTTCGTGTAGCCCCGTACGTCTCGGTGGGAACATTATATACGTCTCTAACGTTATATATCCTAACCTAAGGCAACCTCACACCTCGGATGTAGTATTTTACAACATTCCTGGCGGATCGGCACCTACTTGTCGGTGGGAACATTATATACGTCTATAACGTAATATAACCTAACCTAACCTATCTATCCCCTCGCTGGGAATGTTTTGTAGAATCCCGTTCGTGTAGCCCCGTACGTCTCGGTGGGAACATTATATACGTCTAATTCGTTATATATCCTAACCTAAGGCAACCTCATACATCGGATGTAGTATTTTACAACATTCCTGGCAGGTCGGACCCTACTTCTAGGTGGTAACATTATATAAGTCTATAACGTAATATAACCTAACCTAAACCATCTAGGCCCTCGCTAATAATGTTTTACAGAATCCCGGTCGTGTCGGTCCGTACCGCTCCGTGTGAACATTATATACGTCTATAACGTTATATATCCTAACCTAAGGCAGCCTAACATCCCGGGTGTAGTATTTTACAACATTCCTGGCGGGTCGGCCCCTGCTTCTCGGTGGGGACATTATATACGTCTATAACGTAATATAACCTAACCTAACCCATCTAGGCCCTCGCTAATAATGTTTTACAGAATCCCGGTCGTGTCGGACCGTACCGCTCCGTGGTAACATTATATACGTCTATAACGTTATATATCCTAACCTAAGGCAGCCTAACATCCCGGATGTAGTATTTTACAACATTCCTGGCGGGTCGGCCCCTACTTCTCGGTGGGAACATTATATACGTCTATAATGTAATATAACCTAACCTAACCCATCTATCTCCTCGCTGGGAATGTTTTGTAGAATCCCGTTCGTGTAGCCCCGTGCGTCTCGGTGGGAACATTATGTACGTCTAATTCGTTATATATCCTAACCAAAGGCAACGTAACATCTCGGTTGTAGTATTTTACAACATTCCTGGCGGGTCGGCCCCTACTTATCGGTCTGGACGTTATATACGTCTATAACGTAATATAACCTAACCTAACACATCTATCCCCTCGCTGGGAATGTTTTGTAGAATCCCGTTCGTGTAGCCCCGTACGTCTCGGTGGGAACATTATGTACGTCTAATTCGTTATATATCCTAACCTAAGGCAACTTAACATCTCGGATGTAGTATTTTACAACATTCCTGGCGGGTCGGCCCCTACTTATCGGTCTGGACGTTATATACGTCTATAACGTAATATAACCTAACCTAACCCATCTATCCCCTCGCTGGGAATGTTTTGTAGAATCCCGTTCGTGTAGCCCCGTACGTCTCGTTCTGAGTATTATATACGTCTATAACGTTATATATCCTATCCTAAGGCAACCTCACACCTCGGATGTAGTATTTTACAACATTCCTGGCAGGTCGGCCCCTACTCCTGGGTGGGAACATTATATACGTCTGTAACGTAATATAACCTAACCTATCCCATCTAGCCCCTCGCTGGTAATGTTTTCCAGAATCCCGGTCGTGTCGGTCCGTACCTCTCGGTGGGAACATTATATACGTCTATAACGTTATATATCCTAACCTAAGGCAACCTAACATCTCGGATGTAGTATTTTACAACATTCCTGGCGGGTCGGCCCCTACTTCTCGGTCGGGACGTTATATACGTCTATAACGTAATATAACCTAACCTAACCTATCTATCCCCTCGCTGGGAATGGTTTGTAGAATCCCGTTCGTGTAGCCCCGTACGTCTCGGTGGGAACATTAGATACGTCTATAACGTTATATATATTAACCTAAGGCAACCTCACACCTCGGATGTAGTATTTTACAACATTCCTGGCAGGTCGGACCCTACTTCTCGGTCTGCACGTTATATATGTCTATAACGTAATATAACCTAACCTCACCTATCCATCCCCTCGCTGGGAATGTTTTGTAGAATCCCGTTCGTGTAGTCCCGTACGTCTCGGTGGGAACATTATATACGTCTCTAACGTTATATATCCTAACCTAAGGCAACCTCACACCTCGGATGTAGTATTTTACAACATTCCTGGCGGATCGGCACCTACTTGTCGGTGGGAACATTATATACGTCTATAACGTAATATAACCTAACCTAACCTATCTATCCCCTCGCTGGGAATGTTTTGTAGAATCCCGTTCCTGTAGCCCCGTACGTCTCGGTGGGAACATTATATACGTCTAATTCGTTATATATCCTAACCTAAGGCAACCTCATACATCGGATGTAGTATTTTACAACATTCCTGGCAGGTCGGACCCTACTTCTAGGTGGTAACATTATATAAGTCTATAACGTAATATAACCTAACCTAAACCATCTAGGCCCTCGCTAATAATGTTTTACAGAATCCCGGTCGTGTCGGTCCGTACCGCTCCGTGTGAACATTATATACGTCTATAACGTTATATATCCTAACCTAAGGCAGCCTAACATCCCGGATGTATTATTTTACAACATTCCTGGCAGGTCGGACCCTACTTCTAGGTGGTAACATTATATAAGTCTATAACGTAATATAACCTAACCTAAACCATCTAGGCCCTCGCTAATAATGTTTTACAGAATCCCGGTCGTGTCGGTCCGTACCGCTCCGTGTGAACATTATATACGTCTATAACGTTATATATCCTAACCTAAGGCAGCCTAACATCCCGGATGTAGTATTTTACAACATTCCTGGCGGGTCGGCCCCTGCTTCTCGGTGGGGACATTATATACGTCTATAACGTAATATAACCTAACCTAACCCATCTAGGCCCTCGCTAATAATGTTTTACAGAATCCCGGTCGTGTCGGACCGTACCGCTCCGTGGGAACATTATATACGTCTATAACGCTATATATCCTAACCTAAGGCAGCCTAACATCCCGGATGTAGTATTTTACAACATTCCTGGCGGGTCGGCCCCTACTTCTCGGTGGGAACATTATATACGTCTATAATGTAATATAACCTAACCTAACCCATCTATCTCCTCGCTGGGAATGTTTTGTAGAATCCCGTTCGTGTAGCCCCGTGCGTCTCGGTGGGAACATTATATACGTCTATAACGTTATATATCCTAATCTAAGGCAGCCTAACATCCCGGATGTAGTATTTTACAACATTCCTGGCAGGTCGGCCCTTACTTCTAGGTGGGAACAATATATACGTCTATAACGTAATATAACCTAACCTAACCCATCTATCCCGTCGCTGGGAATGTTTTGTAGAATCCCGTTCGTGTAGCCCCGTACGTCTCGGTGGGAATATTATATACGTCTATAACGTTATATATCCTAACCTTAGGCAACCTAACATCTCGGATGAAGTATTTTACAACATTCCTGGCGGGTCGGCCCCTACCTCTCGGTCTGGACGTTATATATGTCTATAACGTAATATAACCTAACCTAAGATATCTATCCCCTCGCTGGGAATGTTTTGTAGAATCCCGTTCGTGTAGCCCCGTACGTCTCGGTGGGAACATTATATACGTCTATAACGTTATATATCCTAACCTAAGGCAGCCTAACATCCCGGATGTAGTATTTTACAACATTCCTGGCGGGTCGGCCCCTACTTCTCGGTGGGAACATTATATACGTCTATAATGTAATATAACCTAACCTAACCCATCTATCTCCTCGCTGAGAATGTTTTGTAGAATCCCGTTCGTGTAGCCCCGTACGTCTCGGTGGGAACATTATATACGGCTATAAAGTTATATATCCTAACCTAAGGCAGCCTAACATCTCGGATGTAGTATTTTACAACATTCCTGGCGGGTCGGCCCCTACTTCTCGGTCGGGACGTTATATACGTCTATAACGTAATATAACCTAACCTAACCTATCTATCCCCTCGCTGGGAATGGTTTGTAGAATCCCGTTCGTGTAGCCCCGTACGTCTCGGTGGGAACATTAGATACGTCTATAACGTTATATATATTAACCTAAGGCAACCTCACACCTCGGATGTAGTATTTTACAACATTCCTGGCAGGTCGGACCCTACTTCTCGGTCTGCACGTTATATATGTCTATAACGTAATATAACCTAACCTCACCTATCCATCCCCTCGCTGGGAATGTTTTGTAGAATCCCGTACGTGTAGCCCCGTACGTCTCGGTGGGAACATTATATACGTCTCTAACGTTATATATCCTAACCTAAGGCAACCTCACACCTCGCATGTAGTATTTTACAACATTCCTGGCGGATCGGCACCTACTTGTCGGTGGGAACATTATATACGTCTATAACGTAATATAACCTAACCTAACCTATCTATCCCCTCGCTGGGAATGTTTTGTAGAATCCCGTTCGTGTAGCCCCGTACGTCTCGGTGGGAACATTATATACGTCTAATTCGTTATATATCCTAACCTAAGGCAACCTCATACATCGGATGTAGTATTTTACAACATTCCTGGCAGGTCGGACCCTACTTCTAGGTGGTAACATTATATAAGTCTATAACGTAATATAACCTAACCTAAACCATCTAGGCCCTCGCTAATAATGTTTTACAGAATCCCGGTCGTGTCGGTCCGTACCGCTCCGTGTGAACATTATATACGTCTATAACGTTATATATCCTAACCTAAGGCAGCCTAACATCCCGGATGTATTATTTTACAACATTCCTGGCAGGTCGGACCCTACTTCTAGGTGGTAACATTATATAAGTCTATAACGTAATATAACCTAACCTAAACCATCTAGGCCCTCGCTAATAATGTTTTACAGAATCCCGGTCGTGTCGGTCCGTACCGCTCCGTGTGAACATTATATACGTCTATAACGTTATATATCCTAACCTAAGGCAGCCTAACATCCCGGATGTAGTATTTTACAACATTCCTGGCGGGTCGGCCCCTGCTTCTCGGTGGGGACATTATATACGTCTATAACGTAATATAACCTAACCTAACCCATCTAGGCCCTCGCTAATAATGTTTTACAGAATCCCGGTCGTGTCGGACCGTACCGCTCCGTGGGAACATTATATACGTCTATAACGTTATATATCCTAACCTAAGGCAGCCTAACATCCCGGATGTAGTATTTTACAACATTCCTGGCGGGTCGGCCCCTACTTCTCGGTGGGAACATTATATACGTCTATAATGTAATATAACCTAACCTAACCCATCTATCTCCTCGCTGGGAATGTTTTGTAGAATCCCGTTCGTGTAGCCCCGTGCGTCTCGGTGGGAACATTATATACGGCTATAAAGTTATATATCCTAACCTAAGGCAGCCTAACATCTCGGATGTAGTATTTTACAACATTCCTGGCAGGTCGGACCCTACTTCCAGGTGGGAACATTATATACGTCTATAACGTAATATAACCTAACCTAACACATCTATCCCCTCGCTGGGAATGTTTTGTAGAATCCCGTTCGTGTAGCCCCGTACGTCTCGGTGGGAACATTATGTACGTCTAATTCGTTATATATCCTAACCAAAGGCAACTTAACATCTCGGATGTAGTATTTTACAACATTCCTAGCGGGTCGGCTCCTACTTATCGGTCTGGACGTTATATACGTCTATAACGTAATATAACCTAACCTAACCCATCTATCCCGTCGCTGGGAATGTTTTGTAGAATCCCGTTCGTGTAGCCCCGTACGTCTCGGTGGGAACATTATATACGTCTATAACGTTATATATCCTAACCTCAGGCAACCTAACATCTCGGATGTAGTACTTTACAACATTCCTGGCGGGTCGGCCCCTACTTCTCGGTGGGAACATTATATACGTCTATAATGTAATATAACCTAACCTAACCAATCTAGAACCTCGCTGATAATGTTTTACAGAATCCCGGTCGTGTCGGTCCGTACCTCTCCGTGGGAACATTATATACGTCTATAACGTTATATATCCTAACCTAAGGCAACCTCATAACTCGGATGTAGTATTTTACAACATTCCTGGCAGGTCGGACCCTACTTCCAGGTGGGAACATTATATATGTCTATAACGTAATATAACCTAACCTAACACATCTAGCCCCTCGCTGGGAATGTTTTGTAGAATCACGTTCGTGGTGGCCCGTACGTCTCGGTGGGAACATTATATACGTCTATAACGTTATATATCCTAATCTAAGGCAGCCTAACATCCCGGATGTAGTATTTTACAACATTCCTGGCAGGTCGGCCCTTACTTCTAGGTGGGAACAATATATACGTCTATAACGTAATATAACCTAACCTAACCCATCTATCCCGTCGCTGGGAATGTTTTGTAGAATCCCGTTCGTGTAGCCCCGTACGTCTCGGTGGGAATATTAGATACGTCTATAACGTTATATATATTAACCTAAGGCAACCTCACACCTCGGATGTAGTATTTTACAACATTCCTGGCAGGTCGGACCCTACTTCTCGGTCTGCACGTTATATATGTCTATAACGTAATATAACCTAACATCACCTATCCATCCCCTCGCTGGGAATGTTTTGTAGAATCCCGTTCGTGTAGCCCCGTACGTCTCGGTGGGAACATTATATACGTCTCTAACGTTATATATCCTAACCTAAGGCAACCTCACACCTCGGATGTAGTATTTTACAACATTCCTGGCGGATCGGCACCTACTTGTCGGTGGGAACATTATATACGTCTATAACGTAATATAACCTAACCTAACCTATCTATCCCCTCGCTGGGAATGTTTTGTAGAATCCCGTTCGTGTAGCCCCGTACGTCTCGGTGGGAACATTATATACGTCTAATTCGTTATATATCCTAACCTAAGGCAACCTCATACATCGGATGTAGTATTTTACAACGTTCCTGGCAGGTCGGACCCTACTTCTAGGTGGTAACATTATATAAGTCTATAACGTAATATAACCTAACCTAAACCATCTAGGCCCTCGCTAATAATGTTTTACAGAATCCCGGTCGTGTCGGTCCGTACCGCTCCGTGTGAACATTATATACGTCTATAACGTTATATATCCTAACCTAAGGCAGCCTAACATCCCGGATGTAGTATTTTACAACATTCCTGGCGGGTCGGCCCCTGCTTCTCGGTGGGGACATTATATACGTCTATAACGTAATATAACCTAACCTAACCCATCTAGGCCCTCGCTAATAATGTTTTACAGAATCCCGGTCGTGTCGGACCGTACCGCTCCGTGGTAACATTATATACGTCTATAACGTTATATATCCTAACCTAAGGCAGCCTAACATCCCGGATGTAGTATTTTACAACATTCCTGGCGGGTCGGCCCCTACTTCTCGGTGGGAACATTATATACGTCTATAATGTAATATAACCTAACCTAACCCATCTATCTCCTCGCTGGGAATTTTTTGTAGAATCCCGTTCGTGTAGCCCCGTGCGTCTCGGTGGGAACATTATATACGGCTATAAAGTTATATATCCTAACCTAAGGCAGCCTAACATCTCGGATGTAGTATTTTACAACATTCCTGGCAGGTCGGACCCTACTTCTCGGTCTGGACGTTATATACGTCTATAACGTAATATAACCTAACCTAACACATCTATCCCCTCGCTGGGAATGTTTTGTAGAATCCCGTTCGTGTAGCCCCGTACGTCTCGGTGGGAACATTATGTACGTCTAATTCGTTATATATCCTAACCTAAGGCAACTTAACATCTCGGATGTAGTATTTTACAACATTCCTGGCGGGTCGGCCCCTACTTATCGGTCTGGACGTTATATACGTCTATAACGTAATATAACCTAACCTAACCCATCTATCCCCTCGCTGGGAATGTTTTGTAGAATCCCGTTCGTGTAGCCCCGTACGTCTCGGTGGGAACATTATATTCGTCTATAACGTTATATATCCTAACCTCAGGCAACCTAACATCTCGGATGTAGTACTTTACAACATTCCTGGCGGGTCGGCCCCTACTTCTCGGTGGGAACATTATATACGTCTATAATGTAATATAACCTAACCTAACCCATCTAGAACCTCGCTGATAATGTTTTACAGAATCCCGGTCGTGTCGGTCCGTACCTCTCCGTGGGAACATTATATACGTCTATAACGTTATATATCCTAACCTAAGGCAACCTCATAACTCGGATGTAGTATTTTACAACATTCCTGGCAGGTCGGACCCTACTTCCAGGTGGGAACATTATATACGCCTATAACGAAATATAACCTAACCTAACACATCTAGCCCCTCGCTGGGAATGTTTTGTAGAATCACGTTCGTGGTGGCCCGTACGTCTCGGTGGGTACATTATATACGTCTATAACGTTATATATCCTAATCTAAGGCAGCCTAACATCCCGGATGTAGTATTTTACAACATTCCTGGCAGGTCGGCCCTTACTTCTAGGTGGGAACAATATATACGTCTATAACGTAATATAACCTAACCTAACCCATCTATCCCGTCGCTGGGAATGTTTTGTAGAATCCCGTTCGTGTAGCCCCGTACGTCTCGGTGGGAACATTATATACGTCTATAACGTTATATATCCTAACCTAAGGCAGCCTAACATCCCGGATGTAGTATTTTACAACATTCCTGGCGGGTCGGCCCCTACTTCTCGGTGGAAACATTATATACGTCTATAACGTAATATAACCTAACCTATCCCATCTAGCCCCTCGCTGGGAATATTTTGTAGAATCCCGTTCGTGTAGCCCCGTACGTCTCGGTGGGAACATTATATACGTCTATAACGTTATATATCCTAACCTTAGGCAACCTAACATCTCGGATGAAGTATTTTACAACATTCCTGGCGGGTCGGCCCCTACCTCTCGGTCTGGACGTTATATATGTCTATAACGTAATATAACCTAACCTAAGATATCTATCCCCTCGCTGGGAATGTTTTGTAGAATCCCGTTCGTGTAGCCCCGTGCGTCTCGGTGGGAACATTATATACGTCTATAACGTTATATATCCTAACCTAAGGCAACCTAACATCTCGGATGTAGTATTTTACAACATTCCTGGCGGGTCGGCCCCTACTTCTCGGTCTGCACGTTATATATGTCTATAACGTAATATAACCTAACCTAACCTATCTATCCCCTCGCTGGGAATGTTTTGTAGAATCCCGTTCGTGTAGCCCCGTACGTCTCGTTCTGAGTATTATATACGTCTATAACGTTATATATCCTATCCTAAGGCAACCTCACACCTCGGATGTAGTATTTTACAACATTCCTGGCAGGTCGGCCCCTACTCCTGGGTGGGAACATTATATACGTCTGTAACGTAATATAACCTAACCTATCCCATCTAGCCCCTCGCTGGTAATGTTTTCCAGAATCCCGGTCGTGTCGGTCCGTACCTCTCGGTGGGAACATTATATACGTCTATAACGTTATATATCCTAACCTAAGGCAACCTAACATCTCGGATGTAGTATTTTACAACATTCCTGGCGGGTCGGCCCCTACTTCTCGGTCGGGACGTTATATACGTCTATAACGTAATATAACCTAACCTAACCTATCTATCCCCTCGCTGGGAATGTTTTGTAGAATCCCGTTCGTGTAGCCCCGTACGTCTCGGTGGGAACATTATGTACGTCTAATTCGTTATATATCCTAACCAAAGGCAACGTAACATCTCGGTTGTAGTATTTTACAACATTCCTGGCGGGTCGGCCCCTACTTATCGGTCTGGACGTTATATACGTCTATAACGTAATATAACCTAACCTAACCCATCTATCCCCTCGCTGGGAATGTTTTGTAGAATCCCGTTCGTGTAGCCCCGTACGTCTCGGTGGGAACATTATATACGTCTATAACGTTATATATCCTAACCTCAGGCAACCTAACATCTCGGATGTAGTACTTTACAACATTCCTGGCGGGTCGGCCCCTACTTCTCGGTGGGAACATTATATACGTCTATAATGTAATATAACCTAACCTAACCAATCTACAACCTCGCTGATAATGTTTTACAGAATCCCGGTCGTGTCGGTCCGTACCTCTCCGTGGGAACATTATATACGTCTATAACGTTATATATCCTAACCTAAGGCAACCTTATAACTCGGATGTAGTATTTTACAACATTCCTGGCAGGTCGGACCCTACTTCCAGGTGGGAACATTATATACGTCTATAACGTAATATAACCTAACCTAACACATCTAGACCCTCGCTGGGAATGTTTTGTAGAATCACGTTCGTGGTGGCCCGTACGTCTCGGTGGGAACATTATATACGTCTATAACGTTATATATCCTAATCTAAGGCAGCCTAACATCCCGGATGTAGTATTTTACAACATTCCTGGCAGGTCGGCCCTTACTTCTAGGTGGGAACAATATATACGTCTATAACGTAATATAACCTAACCTAACCCATCTATCCCGTCGCTGGGAATGTTTTGTAGAATCCCGTTCGTGTAGCCCCGTACGTCTCGGTGGGAACATTATATACGTCTATAACGTTATATATCCTAATCTCAGGCAACCTAACATCTCGGATGTAGTACTTTACAACATTCCTGGCGGGTCGGCCCCTACTTCTCGGTGGGAACATTATATACGTCTATAATGTAATATAACCTAACCTAACCAATCTAGAACCTCGCTGATAATGTTTTACAGAATCCCGGTCGTGTCGGTCCGTACCTCTCCGTGGGAACATTATATACGTCTATAACGTTATATATCCTAACCTAAGGCAACCTCATAACTCGGATGTAGTATTTTACAACATTCCTGGCAGGTCGGACCCTACTTCCAGGTGGGAACATTATATATGTCTATAACGTAATATAACCTAACCTAACACATCTAGCCCCTCGCTGGGAATGTTTTGTAGAATCACGTTCGTGGTGGCCCGTACGTCTCGGTGGGAACATTATATACGTCTATAACGTTATATATCCTAATCTAAGGCAGCCTAACATCCCGGATGTAGTATTTTACAACATTCCTGGCAGGTCGGCCCTTACTTCTAGGTGGGAACAATATATACGTCTATAACGTAATATAACCTAACCTAACCCATCTATCCCGTCGCTGGGAATGTTTTGTAGAATCCCGTTCGTGTAGCCCCGTACGTCTCGGTGGGAATATTAGATACGTCTATAACGTTATATATATTAACCTAAGGCAACCTCACACCTCGGATGTAGTATTTTACAACATTCCTGGCAGGTCGGACCCTACTTCTCGGTCTGCACGTTATATATGTCTATAACGTAATATAACCTAACCTCACCTATCCATCCCCTCGCTGGGAATGTTTTGTAGAATCCCGTTCGTGTAGCCCCGTACGTCTCGGTGGGAACATTATATACGTCTCTAACGTTATATATCCTAACCTAAGGCAACCTCACACCTCGGATGTAGTATTTTACAACATTCCTGGCGGATCGGCACCTACTTGTCGGTGGGAACATTATATACGTCTATAACGTAATATAACCTAACCTAACCTATCTATCCCCTCGCTGGGAATGTTTTGTAGAATCCCGTTCGTGTAGCCCCGTACGTCTCGGTGGGAACATTATATACGTCTAATTCGTTATATATCCTAACCTAAGGCAACCTCATACATCGGATGTAGTATTTTACAACATTCCTGGCAGGTCGGACCCTACTTCTAGGTGGTAACATTATATAAGTCTATAACGTAATATAACCTAACCTAAACCATCTAGGCCCTCGCTAATAATGTTTTACAGAATCCCGGTCGTGTCGGTCCGTACCGCTCCGTGTGAACATTATATACGTCTATAACGTTATATATCCTAACCTAAGGCAGCCTAACATCCCGGATGTAGTATTTTACAACATTCCTGGCGGGTCGGCCCCTGCTTCTCGGTGGGAACATTATATACGTCTATAGCGTAATATAACCTAACCTAACCCATCTAGGCCCTCGCTAATAATGTTTTACAGAATCCCGGTCGTGTCGGAACGTACCGCTCCGTGGGAACATTATATACGTCTATAACGTTATATATCCTAACCTAAGGCAGCCTAACATCCCGGATGTAGTATTTTACAACATTCCTGGCGGGTCGGGCCCTACTTCTCGGTGGGAACATTATATACGTCTATAATGTAATATAACCTAACCTAACCCATCTATCTCCTCGCTGGGAATGTTTTGTAGAATCCCGTTCGTGTAGCCCCGTGCGTCTCGGTGGGAACATTATATACGGCTATAAAGTTATATATCCTAACCTAAGGCAGCCTAACATCTCGGATGTAGTATTTTACAACATTCCTGGCAGGTCGGACCCTACTTCCAGGTGGGAACATTATATACGTCTATAACGTAATATAACCTAACCTAACACATCTATCCCCTCGCTGGGAATGTTTTGTAGAATCCCGTTCGTGTAGCCCCGTACGTCTCAGTCGGAACATTATGTACGTCTAATTTGTTATATATCCTAACCTAAGGCAACTTAACATCTCGGATGTAGTATTTTACAACATTCCTGGCGGGTCGGCCCCTACTTATCGGTCTGGACGTTATATACGTCTATAACGTAATATAACCTAACCTAACCCATCTATCCCCTCGCTGGGAATGTTTTGTAGAATCCCGTTCGTGTAGCCCCGTACGTCTCGGTGGGAACATTATATACGTCTATAACGTTATATATCCTAACCTCAGGCAACCTAACATCTCGGATGTAGTACTTTACAACATTCCTGGCAGGTCGGACCCTACTTCCAGGTGGGAACATTATATACGTCTATAACGTAATATAACCTAACCTAACACATCTATCCCCTCGCAGGGAATGTTTTGTAGAATCCCGTTCGTGTAGCCCCGTACTTCTCGGTGGGAACATTATGTACGTCTAATTCGTTATATATCCTAACCAAAGGCAACTTAACATCTCGGATGTAGTATTTTACAACATTCCTGGCGGGTCGGCCCCTACTTATCGGTCTGGACGTTATATACGTCTATAACGTAATATAACCTAACCTAACCCATCTATCCCGTCGCTGGGAATGTTTTGTAGAATCCCGTTCGTGTAGCCCCGTACGTCTCGGTGGGAATATTAGATACGTCTATAACGTTATATATATTAACCTAAGGCAACCTCACACCTCGGATGTAGTATTTTACAACATTCCTGGCAGGTCGGACCCTACTTCTCGGTCTGCACGTTATATATGTCTATAACGTAATATAACCTAACCTCACCTATCCATCCCCTCGCTGGGAATGTTTTGTAGAATCCCGTTCGTGTAGCCCCGTACGTCTCGGTGGGAACATTATATACGTCTCTAACGTTATATATCCTAACCTAAGGCAACCTCACACCTCGGATGTAGTATTTTACAACATTCCTGGCGGATCGGCACCTACTTGTCGGTGGGAACATTATATACGTCTATAACGTAATATAACCTAACCTAACCTATCTATCCCCTCGCTGGGAATGTTTTGTAGAATCCCGTTCGTGTAGCCCCGTACGTCTCGGTGGGAACATTATATACGGCTATAAAGTTGTATATCCTAACCTAAGGCAGCCTAACATCTCGGATGTAGTATTTTACAACATTCCTGGCAGGTCGGACCCTACTTCCAGGTGGGAACATTATATACGTCTATAACGTAATATAACCTAACCTAACACATCTATCCCCTCGCTGGGAATGTTTTGTAGAATCCCGTTCGTGTAGCCCCGTACGTCTCGGTGGGAACATTATGTACGTCTAATTCGTTATATATCCTAACCAAAGGCAACTTAACATCTCGGATGTAGTATTTTACAACATTCCTGGCGGGTCGGCCCCTACTTATCGGTCTGGACGTTATATACGTCTATAACGTAATATAACCTAACCTAACCCATCTATCCCCTCGCAGGGAATGTTTTGTAGAATCCCGTTCGTGTAGCCCCGTACGTCTCGGTGGGAACATTATATACGTCTATAACGTTATATATCCTAACCTCAGGCAACCTAACATCTCGGATGTAGTACTTTACAACATTCCTGGCGGGTCGGACCCTACTTCTCGGTGGGAACATTATATACGTCTATAATGTAATATAACCTAACCTAACCCATCTAGAACCTCGCTGATAATGTTTTACAGAATCCCGGTCGTGTCGGTCCGTACCTCTCCGTGGGAACATTATATACGTCTATAACGTTATATATCCTAACCTAAGGCAACCTCATAACTCGGATGTAGTATTTTACAACATTCCTGGCAGGTCGGACCCTACTTCCAGGTGGGAACATTATATACGTCTATAACGTAATATAACCTAACCTAACACATCTAGCCCCTCGCTGGGAATGTTTTGTAGAATCACGTTCGTGGTGGCCCGTACGTCTCGGTGGGAACATTATATACGTCTATAACGTTATATATCCTAATCTAAGGCAGCCTAACATCCCGGATGTAGTATTTTACAACATTCCTGGCAGGTCGGCCCTTACTTCTAGGTGGGAACAATATATACGTCTATAACGTAATATAACCTAACCTAACCCATCTATCCCGTCGCTGGGAATGTTTTGTAGAATCCCGTTCGTGTAGCCCCGTACGTCTCGGTGGGAACATTATATACGTCTATAACGTTATATATCCTAACCTTAGGCAACCTAACATCTCGGATGAAGTATTTTACAACATTCCTGGCGGGTCGGCCCCTACCTCTCGGTCTGGACGTTATATATGTCTATAACGTAATATAACCTAACCTAACACATCTATCCCCTCGCTGGGAATGTTTTGTAGAATCCCGTTCGTGTAGCCCCGTACGTCTCGGTGGGAACATTATGTACGTCTAATTCGTTATATATCCTAACCTAAGGCAACTTAACATCTCGGATGTAGTATTTTACAACATTCCTGGCGGGTCGGCCCCTACTTATCGGTCTGGACGTTATATACGTCTATAACGTAATATAACCTAACCTAACCCATCTATCCCCTCGCTGGGAATGTTTTGTAGAATCCCGTTCGTGTAGCCCCGTACGTCTCGGTGGGAACATTATATACGTCTATAACATTATATATCCTAACCTCAGGCAACCTAACATCTCGGATGTAGTACTTTACAACATTCCTGGCGGGTCGGCCCCTACTTCTCGGTGGGAACATTATATACGTCTATAACGTAATATAACCTAACCTAACACATCTATCCCCTCGCTGGGAATGTTTTGTAGAATCCCGTTCGTGTAGCCCCGTACGTCTCGGTGGGAACATTATGTACGTCTAATTCGTTATATATCCTAACCTAAGGCAACCTAACATCTCGGATGTAGTATTTTACAACATTCCTGGCGGGTCGGCCCCTACTTCTCGGTCTGGACGTTATATATGTCTATAACGTAATATAACCTAAGCTAACCCATCTATCCCCTCGCTGGGAATGTTTTGTAGAATCCCGTTCGTGTAGCCCCTACGTCTCGGTCTGAACATTATATACGTCTATAACGTTATATATCATACCCTAAGGCAACTTAACATGTCGGATGTAGTATTTTACAACATTCCTGGCGGGTCGGCCCCTAATTCTCGGTGGGAATATTATATACGTCTATAACGTAATATAACCTATCCTAACCCATCTAGTCCTTCGCTGGTAATGTTTCACAGAATCCCGGTCGTGTCGGTCCGTACCTCTCCGTGGGAGCATTATATACGTCTATAACGTTATATATCCTAACCTAAGGCAACTTAACACCTCGGATGTAGTATTTTACAACGTTCCTGGCAGGTCGGCCCCTACTTCTCGGTCTGGACGTTATATACGTCTATAACGTAATATAACCTAACCTAACCTATCTATCCCCTCGCTGGGAATGTTTTGTAGAATCCCGTTCGTGTAGCCCCGTACGTCTCGGTGGGAACATTATATACGTCTAATTCGTTATATATCCTAACCTAAGGCAACCTCATACATCGGATGTAGTATTTTACAACATTCCTGGCAGGTCGGACCCTACTTCTAGGTGGTAACATTATATAAGTCTATAACGTAATATAACCTAACCTAAACCATCTAGGCCCTCGCTAATAATGTTTTACAGAATCCCGGTCGTGTCGGTCCGTACCGCTCCGTGTGAACATTATATACGTCTATAACGTTATATATCCTAACCTAAGGCAGCCTAACATCCCGGATGTAGTATTTTACAACATTCCTGGCGGGTCGGCCCCTGCTTCTCGGTGGGAACATTATATACGTCTATAACGTAATATAACCTAACCTAACCCATCTAGGCCCTCGCTAATAATGTTTTACAGAATCCCGGTCGTGTCGGAACGTACCGCTCCGTGGGAACATTATATACGTCTATAACGTTATATATCCTAACCTAAGGCAGCCTAACATCCCGGATGTAGTATTTTACAACATTCCTGGCGGGTCGGGCCCTACTTCTCGGTGGGAACATTATATACGTCTATAATGTAATATAACCTAACCTAACCCATCTATCTCCTCGCTGGGAATGTTTTGTAGAATCCCGTTCGTGTAGCCCCGTGCGTCTCGGTGGGAACATTATATACGGCTATAAAGTTATATATCCTAACCTAAGGCAGCCTAACATCTCGGATGTAGTATTTTACAACATTCCTGGCAGGTCGGACCCTACTTCCAGGTGGGAACATTATATACGTCTATAACGTAATATAACCTAACCTAACACATCTATCCCCTCGCTGGGAATGTTTTGTAGAATCCCGTTCGTGTAGCCCCGTACGTCTCAGTGGGAACATTATGTACGTCTAATTTGTTATATATCCTAACCTAAGGCAACTTAACATCTCGGATGTAGTATTTTACAACATTCCTGGCGGGTCGGCCCCTACTTATCGGTCTGGACGTTATATACGTCTATAACGTAATATAACCTAACCTAACCCATCTATCCCCTCGCTGGGAATGTTTTGTAGAATCCCGTTCGTGTAGCCCCGTACGTCTCGGTGGGAACATTATATACGTCTATAACGTTATATATCCTAACCTCAGGCAACCTAACATCTCGGATGTAGTACTTTACAACATTCCTGGCAGGTCGGACCCTACTTCCAGGTGGGAACATTATATACGTCTATAACGTAATATAACCTAACCTAACACATCTATCCCCTCGCAGGGAATGTTTTGTAGAATCCCGTTCGTGTAGCCCCGTACTTCTCGGTGGGAACATTATGTACGTCTAATTCGTTATATATCCTAACCAAAGGCAACTTAACATCTCGGATGTAGTATTTTACAACATTCCTGGCGGGTCGGCCCCTACTTATCGGTCTGGACGTTATATACGTCTATAACGTAATATAACCTAACCTAACCCATCTATCCCCTCGCTGGGAATGTTTTGTAGAATCCCGTTCGTGTAGCCCCGTACGTCTCGGTGGGAACATTATATACGTCTATAACGTTATATATCCTAACCTCAGGCAACCTAACATCTCGGATGTAGTACTTTACAACATTCCTGGCGGGTCGGCCCCTACTTCTCGGTGGGAACATTATATACGTCTGTAATGTAATATAACCTAACCTAACCCATCTAGAACCTCGCTGATAATGTTTTACAGAATCCCGGGCGTGTCGGTCCGTACCTCTCCGTGGGAACATTATATACGTCTATAACGTTATATATCCTAACCTAAGGCAACCTAACATCTCGGATGTAGTATTTTACAACATTCCTGGCGGGTCGGCCCCTACTTCTCGGTCTGGACGTTATATATGTCTATAACGTAATATAACCTAACCTAAGATATCTATCCCCTCGCTGGGAATGTTTTGTAGAATCCCGTTCGTGTAGCCCCGTACGTCTCGGTGGGAACATTATATACGTCTATAACGTTATATATCCTAACCTAAGGCAGCCTAACATCCCGGATGTAGTATTTTACAACATTCCTGGCGGGTCGGCCCCTACTTCTCGGTGGGAACATTATATACGTCTATAATGTAATATAACCTAACCTAACCCATCTATCTCCTCGCTGGGAATGTTTTGTAGAATCCCGTTCGTGTAGCCCCGTACGTCTCGGTGGGAACATTATATACGGCTATAAAGTTATATATCCTAACCTAAGGCAGCCTAACATCTCGGATGTAGTATTTTACAACATTCCTGGCAGGTCGTACCCTACTTCCAGGTGGGAACATTATATACGTCTATAACGTAATATAACCTAACCTAACACATCTATCCCCTCGCTGGGAATGTTTTGTAGAATCCCGTTCGTGTAGCCCCTACGTCTCGGTCTGAACATTATATACGTCTATAACGTTATATACCATAACCTAAGGCAACGTAACATGTCGGATGTAGTATTTTACAACATTCCTGGCGGGTCGGCCCCTACTTCTCGGTGGGAACATTATATACGTCTATAACGTAATATAACCTAACCTAACCCATCTAGTCCTTCGCTGGTAATGTTTTACAGAATCCCGGTCGTGTCGGTCCGTACCTCTCCGTGGGAGCATTATATACGTCTATAACGTTATATATCCTAACCTAAGGCAACTTAACACCTCGGATGTAGTATTTTACAACATTCCTGGCAGGTCGGCCCCTACTTCTCTGTCTGGACGTTATATACGTCTATAACGTAATATAACCTAACCTAACACATCTAGCCCCTCGCTGGGAATGTTTTGTAGAATCCCGTTCGTGTTGACCCGTACGTCTCTGTGGGAACATTATATACGTCTGTAGCGTTATATATCCTAACCTAAGGCAGCCTAACATCTCGGATGTAGTATTTTACAACATTCCTGGCGGGTCGGCCCCTACTTCTCGGTCGGGACGTTATATACGTCTATAACGTAATATAACCTAACCTAACCTATCTATCCCCTCGCTGGGAATGTTTTGTAGAATCCCGTTCGTGTAGCCCCGTGCGTCTCGGTGGGAACATTATATACGTCTATAACGTTATATATCCTAACCTAAGGCAACCTAACATCTCGGATGTAGTATTTTACCACATTCCTGGCGGTTCGGCCCCTACTTCTCGGTCTGCACGTTATATATGTCTATAACGTAATATAACCTAACCTCACCTGTCCATCCCCTCGCTGGGAATGTTTTGTAGAATCCCGTTCGTGTAGCCCCGTACGTCTCGTTGGGAGCATTATATACGTCTCTAACGTTATATATCCTAACCTAAGGCAACCTCACCCCGCGGATGTAGTATTTTACAACATTCCTGGCGGCTCGGCACCTACTTGTCGGTGGGAACATTATATACGTCTATAACGTAATATAACCTAACCTAACCTATCTATCCCCTCGCTGGGAATGTTTTGTAGAATCCCGTTCGTGTAGCCCCGTACGTCTCGGTGGGAACATTATATACGTCTAATTCGTTATATATCCTAACCTAAGGCAACCTCATACATCGGATGTACTATTTTACAACATTCCTGGCAGGTCGGACCCTACTTCTAGGTGGTAACATTATATAAGTCTATAACGTAATATAACCTAACCTAAACCATCTAGGCCCTCGCTAATAATGTTTTACAGAATCCCGGTCGTGTCGGTCCGTACCGCTCCGTGTGAACATTATATACGTCTATAACGTTATATATCCTAACCTAAGGCAGCCTAACATCCCGGATGTAGTATTTTACAACATTCCTGGCGGGTCGGCCCCTGCTTCTCGGTGGGAACATTATATACGTCTATAACGTAATATAACCTAACCTAACCCATCTAGGCCCTCATTAATAATGTTTTACAGAATCCCGGTCGTGTCGGACCGTACCGCTCCGTGGGAACATTATATACGTCTATAACGTTATATATCCTAACCTAAGGCAGCCTAACATCCCGGATGTAGTATTTTACAACATTCCTGGCGGGTCGGCCCCTACTTCTCGGTGGGAACATTATATACGTCTATAATGTAATATAACCTAACCTAACCCATCTATCTCCTCGCTGGGAATGTTTTGTAGAATCCCGTTCGTGTAGCCCCGTGCGTCTCGGTGGGAACATTATATACGGCTATAAAGTTATATATCCTAACCTAAGGCAGCCTAACATCTCGGATGTAGTATTTTACAACATTCCTGGCAGGTCGGACCCTACTTCCAGGTGGGAACATTATATACGTCTATAACGTAATATAACCTAACCTAACACATCTATCCCCTCGCTGGGAATGTTTTGTAGAATCCCGTTCGTGTAGCCCCGTACGTCTCGGTGGGAACATTATGTACGTCTAATTCGATATATATCCTAACCTGAGGCAACTTAACATCTCGGATGTAGTATTTTACAACATTCCTGGCAGGTCGGACCCTACTTCCAGGTGGGAACATTATATACGTCTATAACGTAATATAACCTAACCTAACACATCTATCCCCTCGCTGGGAATGTTTTACAGAATCCCGGTCGTGTCGGTCCGTACCTCTCCGTGGGAGCATTATATACGTCTATAACGTTATATATCCTAACCTAAGGCAACTTAACACCTCGGATGTAGTATTTTACAACATTCCTGGCAGGTCGGCCCCTACTTTCCGGTCTGGACGTTATATACGTCTATAACGTAATATAACCTAACCTAACACATCTAGCCCCTCGCTGGGAATGTTTTGTAGAATCCCGTTCGTGTTGTCCCGTACGTCTCGGTGGGAACATTATATACGTCTGTAACGTTATATATCCTAACCTAAGGCAGCCTAACATCTCGGATGTAGTATTTTACAACATTCCTGGCGGGTCGGCCCCTACTTCTCGGTCGGGACGTTATATACGTCTATAACGTAATATAACCTAACCTAACCTATCTATCCCCTCGCTGGGAATGTTTTGTAGAATCCCGTTCGTGTAGCCCCGTGCGTCTCGGTGGGAACATTATATACGTCTGTAACGTTATATATCCTAACCTAAGGCAACCGAACATCTTGGATGTAGTATTTTACAACATTCCTGGCGGTTCGGCCCCTACTTCTCGGTCTGCACGTTATATATGTCTATAACGTAATATAACCTAACCTCACCTATCCATCCCCTCGCTGGGAATGTTTTGTAGAATCCCGTTCGTGTAGCCCCGTACGTCTCGGTGGGAACATTATATACGTCTCTAACGTTATTTATCCTAACCTAAGGCAACCTCACACCTCGGATGTAGTATTTTACAACATTCCTGGCGGATCGGCACCTACTTGTCGGTGGGAACATTATATACGTCTATAACGTAATATAACCTAACCTAACCTATCTATCCCCTCGGTGGGAATGTTTTGTAGAATCCCGTTCGTGTAGCCCCGTACGTCTCGGTGGGAACATTATATACGTCTAATTCGTTATATATCCTAAAATAAGGCACCCTCATACATCGGATGTAGTATTTTACAAAATTCCTGGCAGGTCGGACCCTACTTCTAGGTGGGAACATTATATAAGTCTATAACGTAATATAACCTAACCTAAACCATCTAGGCCCTCGCTAATAATGTTTTACAGAATCCCGGTCGGGTCGGTCCGTACCGCTCCGTGGGAACATTATATACGTCTATAACGTTATATATCCTAACCTAAGGCAGCCTAACATCCCGGATGTAGTATTTTACAACATTCCTGGCGGGTCGGCCCCTACTTCTCGGTGGGAACATTATATACGTCTATAATGTAATATAACCTAACCTAACCCATCTATCTCCTCGCTGGGAATGTTTTGTAGAATCCCGTTCGTGTAGCCCCGTACGTCTCGGTGGGAACATTATATACGGCTATAAAGTTATATATCCTAACCTAAGGCAGCCTAACATCTCGGATGTAGTATTTTACAACATTCCTGGCAGGTCGGACCCCACTTCCAGGTGGGAACATTATATACGTCTATAACGTAATATAACCTAACCTAACACATCTATCCCCTCGCTGGGAATGTTTTGTAGAATCCCGTTCGTGTAGCCCCGTACGTCTCGGTGGGAACATTATGTACGTCTAATTCGTTATATATCCTAACCTAAGGCAACTTAACATCTCGGATGTAGTATTTTACAACATTCCTGGCGGGTCGGCCCCTACTTATCGGTCTGGACGTTATATACGTCTATAACGTAATATAACCTAACCTAACCCATCTATCCCCTCGCTGGGAATGTTTTGTAGAATCCCGTTCGTGTAGCCCCGTACGTCTAGGTGGGAACATTATATACGTCTATAACGTTATATATCCTAACCTCAGGCAACCTAACATCTCGGATGTAGTACTTTACAACATTCCTGGCGGGTCGGCCCCTACTTCTCGGTGGAAACATTATATACGTCTATAATGTAATATAACCTAACCTAACCCATCTAGAACTTCGCTGATAATGTTTTACAGAATCCCGGTCGTGTCGGTCCGTACCTCTCCGTGGGAACATTATATACGTCTATAACGTTATATATCCTAACCTAAGGCAACCTCATAACTCGGATGTAGTATCTTACAACATTCCTGGCAGGTCGGCCCTTACTTCTAGGTGGGAACAATATATATGTCTATAACGTAATATAACCTAACCTAACCCATCTATCCCGTCGCTGGGAATGTTTTGTAGAATCCCGTTCGTGTAGCCCCGTACGTCTCGGTGGGAACATTATATACGTCTATAACGTTATATATCCTAACCTAAGGCAGCCTAGCATCCCGGATGTAGTATTTTACAACATTCCTGGCGGGTCGGCCCCTACTTCTCGGTGGAAACATTATATACGTCTATAACGTAATATAACCTAACCTAACCTATCTATCCCCTCGCTTGGAATGGTTTGTAGAATCCCGTTCGTGTAGCCCCGTACGTCTCGTTGGGAACATTAGATACGTCTATAACGTTATATATATTAACCTAAGGCAACCTCACACCTCGGATGTAGTATTTTACAACATTCCTGGCAGGTCGGACCCTACTTCCAGGTGGGAACGTTATATACGTCTATAACGTAATATAACCTAACCTAACCTATCTAGCCCCTCGCTGGGAATGTTTTGTAGAATCCCTTTCGTGTAGCCCCGTACGTATCGTTCTGAACATTATATACGTCTATAACGTTATATATCCTATCCTAAGGCAACCTCACATCTCGGATGTAGTATTTTACAACATTCCTGGCAGGTCGGCCCCTACTCCTAGGTGGGAACATTATATACGTCTATAACGTAATATAACCTAACCTAACACATCCAGCCCCTCGCTGGGAATGTTTTGTAGAATCACGTTCGTGTTGACACCTACGTCTCGGTAGGAATATTATATACGTCTAGAACGTTATATATCCTAACCTAAGGCAGCCTAACATCTCGGATGAAGTATTTTGCAACATTCCTTGTGGGTCGGCCCCTACTTCTCGGTCTGCACGTTGTATATGTCTATAACGTAATATAACCTAACCTAACACATCTAGCCCCTCGCTGGGAATGTTTTGTGGAATCCCATTCGTGTTGACCCGTACGTCTCGGTGGGAACATTATATACGTCTATAACGTTATATATCCTAACCTAAGGCAACCTAACATCTCGGATGTAGTATTTTACAACATTCCTGGCGGGTCGGCCCCTACTTCTCGGTGGGAACATTATATACCTCTATAATGTAATATAATCTAACCTAACACATCTAGAACCTCGCTGGTAATGTTTTACAGAATCCCGGTCGTGCCGGGCCGTACCTCTCCGTGGGAACATTATATACGTCTATAACGTTATATATCCTAACCTAAGGCAACTTAACACCTCGGATGTAGTATTTTACAACATTCCTGGCGGCTCGGCACCTACTTGTCGGTGGGAACATTATATACGTCTATAACGTAATATAACCTAACCTAACCTATCTATCCCCTCGGTGGGAATGTTTTGTAGAATCCCGTTCGTGTAGCCCCGTACGTCTCGGTGGGAACATTATATACGTCTAATTCGTTATATATCCTAAAATAAGGCAACCTCATACATCGGATGTAGTATTTTACAAAATTCCTGGCAGGTCGGACCCTACTTCTAGGTGGGAACATTATATAAGTCTATAACGTAATATAACCTAACCTAAACCATCTAGGCCCTCGCTAATAATGTTTTACAGAATCCCGGTCGGGTCGGTCCGTACCGCTCCGTGGGAACATTATATACGTCTATAACGTTATATATCCTAACCTAAGGCAGCCTAACATCCCGGATGTAGTATTTTACAACATTCCTGGCGGGTCGGCCCCTACTTCTCGGTGGGAACATTATATACGTCTACAATGTAATATAACCTAACCTAACCCATCTATCTCCTCGCTGGGAATGTTTTGTAGAATTCCGTTCGTGTAGCCCCGTACGTCTCGGTGGGAACATTATATACGGCTATAAAGTTATATATCCTAACCTAAGGCAGCCTAACATCTCGGATGTAGTATTTTACAACATTCCTGGCAGGTCGTACCCTACTTCCAGGTGGGAACATTATATACGTCTATAACGTAATATAACCTAACCTAACACATCCATCCCCTCGCTGGGAATGTTTTGTAGAATCCCGTTCGTGTAGCCCCGTACGTCTCGTTGGGAACATTATGTACGTCTAATTCGTTATATATCCTAACCTAAGGCAACCTAACATCTCGGATGTAGTATTTTACAACATTCCTGGCGGGTCGGCCCCTACTTCTCGGTCTGGACGTTATATATGTCTATAACGTAATATAACCTAAGCTAACCCATCTATCCCCTCGCTGGGAATGTTTTGTAGAATCCCGTTCGTGTAGCCCCTACGTCTCGGTCTGAACATAATATACGCTTATAACGTTATATATCATAACCTAAGGCAACTTAACATGTCGGATGTAGTATTTTACAACATTCCTGGCGGGTCGGCCCCTACTTCTCGGTGGGAACATTATATACGTCTATAACGTAATATAACCTAACCTAACCCATCTAGTCCTTCGCTGGTAATGTTTTACAGAATCTCGGTCGTGTCGGTCCGTACCTCTCCGTGGGAGCATTATATACGTCTATAACGTTATATATCCTAACCTAAGGCAACTTAACACCTCGGATGTAGTATTTTACAACATTCCTGGCAGGTCGGCCCCTACTTCTCGCTGGGAAAATTATATACGTCTATAACGTAATATAATCTAACCTAACCCATCTAGTCCTTCGCTGGTAATGTTTTACAGAATCCCGGTCGTGTCGGTCCGTACCTCACCGTGGGAGCATTATATACGTCTATAACGTTAGATATCCTAACCTAAGGCAACTTAACACCTCGGATGTAGTATTTTACAACATTCCTGGCGGGTCGGCCCCTACTTCTCGGTCTGGACGTTATATACGTCTATAACGTAATATAACCTAACCTAACCCATCTAGCCCCTCGCTGGGAATGTTTTGTAGAATCCCGTTCATGTAGCCCCGTACCTCTCGGTGGGAACACTATATACGTCTATAGCGTTATATATCCTAACCTAAGGCAACCTAACATCTCGGATGTAGTATTTTACAACATTCCTGGCGGGTCGGCCCCTACTTCTCGGTCTGGACGTTATATATGTCTATAACGTAATATAACCTAATCTAACCTATCTATCCCCTCGCTGGGAATGTTTTGTAGAATCCCGTTCGTGTAGCCCCGTACGTCTCGGTGGGAACATTATATACTGCTATAAAGTTATATATCCTAACCTAAGGCAGCCTAACATCTCGGATGTAGTATTTTACAACATTCCTGGCAGGTCGGACCCTACTTCCAGGTGGGAACATTATATACGTCTATAACGTAATATAACCTAACCTAACACATCTATCCCCTCGCTGGGAATGTTTTGTAGAATCCCGTTCGTGTAGCCCCGTACGTCTCGGTGGGAACATTATGTACGTCTAATTCGTTATATATCCTAACCCAAGGCAACTTAACATCTCGGATGTAGTATTTTACAACATTCCTGGCGGGTCGGCACCTACTTATCGGTCTGGACGTTATATACGTCTATAACGTAATATAACCTAACCTAACCCATCTAGAACCTCGCTGATAATGTTTTACAGAATCACGGTCGTGTCGGTCCGTACCTCTCCGTGGGAACATTATATACGTCTATAACGTTATATATCCTAACATAAGGCAGCCTAACATCTCGGATGTAGTATTTTACAACATTCCTGGCGGGTCGGCCCCTACTTCTCGGTGGGAACATTATATACGTCTATAATGTAATATAATCTAACCTAACCCATCTAGAACCTCGCTGGGAATGTTTTGTAGAATCCCGTTCGTGTAGCCCCGTACCTCTCCGTGGGAACGTCATATACGTCTATAACGTTATATATCCTAACCTAAGGCAACTTAACACCTCGGATGTAGTATTTTACAACATTCCTGGCGGCTCGGCACCTACTTGTCGGTGGGAACATTATATACGTCTATAACGTAATATAACCTAACCTAACCTATCTATCCCCTCGGTGGGAATGTTTTGTAGAATCCCGTTCGTGTAGCCCCGTACGTCTCGGTGGGAACATTATATACGTCTAATTCGTTATATATCCTAACCTAAGGCAACCTCATACATCGGATGTACTATTTTACAACATTCCTGGCAGGTCGGACCCTACTTCTAGGTGGGAACATTATATAAGTCTATAACGTAATATAACCTAACCTAAACCATCTAGGCCCTCGCTAATAATGTTTTACAGAATCCCGGTCGTGTCGGTCCGTACCGCTCCGTGTGAACATTATATACGTCTATAACGTTATATATCCTAACCTAAGGCAGCCTAACATCCCGGATGTAGTATTTTACAACATTCCTGGCGGGTCGGCCCCTGCTTCTCGGTGGGAACATTATATACGTCTATAACGTAATATAACCTAACCTAACCCATCTAGGCCCTCGCTAATAATGTTTTACAGAATCCCGGTCGTGTCGGACCGTACCGCTCCGTGGGAACATTATATACGTCTATAACGTTATATATCCTAACCTAAGGCAGCCTAACATCCCGGATGTAGTATTTTACAACATTCCTGGCGGGTCGGCCCCTACTTCTCGGTGGGAACATTATATACGTCTATAATGTAATATAACCTAACCTAACCCATCTATCTCCTCGCTGGGAATGTTTTGTAGACTCCCGTTCGTGTAGCCCCGTACGTCTCGGTGGGAACATTATATACGGCTATAAAGTTATATATCCTAACCTAAGGCAGCCTAACATCTCGGATGTAGTATTTTACAACATTCCTGGCAGGTCGGACCCTACTTCCAGGTGGGAACATTATATACGTCTATAACGTAATATAACCTAACCTAACACATCTATCCCCTCGCTGGGAATGTTTTGTAGAATCCCGTTCGTGTAGCCCCGTACGTCTCGGTGGGAACATTATATACGTCTATAACGTTATATATCCTAACCTCAGGCAACCTAACATCTCGGATGTAGTACTTTACAACATTCCTGGCGGGTCGGCCCCTACTTCTCGGTGGACACATTATATACGTCTATAACGTAATATAACCTAACCTATCCCATCTAGCCCCTCGCTGGTAATGTTTTACAGAATCCCGGTCGTGTCGGTCCGTACCTCTCGGTGGGAACATTATATACGTCTATAACGTTATATATCCTAACCTAAGGCAACCTAACATCTCGGATGTAGTTTTTACAACATTCCTGGCGGGTCGGCCCCTACTTCTCGGTCGGGACGTTATATACGTCTGTAACGTAATGTAACCTAACCTAACCTATCTATCCCCTCGCTGGGAATGGTTTGTAGAATCCCGTTCGTGTAGCCCCGTACGTCTCGGTGGTAACATTAGATACGTCTATAACGTTATATATATTAACCTAAGGCAACCTCACACCTCGGATGTAGTATTTTACAACATTCCTGGCAGGTCGGACCCTACTTCCAGGTGGGAACGTTATATACGTCTATAACGTAATATAACCTAACCTAACCTATCTAGCCCCTCGCTGGGAATGTTTTGTAGAATCCCGTTCGTGTAGCCCCGTACGTCTCGTTCTGAACATTATATACGTCTATAACGTTATATATCCTATCCTAAGGCAACCTCACATCTCGGATGTAGTATTTTACAACATTCCTGGCAGGTCGGCCCCTACTTCTCGGTCTGGACGTTATATACGTCTATAACGTAATATAACCTAACCTAACCCATCTAGCCCCACGCTGGGAATGTTTTGTAGAATCCCGTTCGTGTAGCCCCGTACGTCTCGGTGGGAACATTATATACGTCTATAACGTTATATATCCTAACCTAAGGCAGCCTAACATCCCGGATGTAGTATTTTACAACATTCCTGGCGGGTCGGCCCCTGCTTCTCGGTGGGAACATTATATACGTCTATAACGTAATATAACCTAACCTAACCCATCTAGGCCCTCGCTAATAATGTTTTACAGAATCCCGGTCGTGTCGGACCGTACCGCTCCGTGGGAACATTATATACGTCTATAACGTTATATATCCTAACCTAAGGCAGCCTAACATCCCGGATGTAGTATTTTACAACATTCCTGGCGGGTCGGCCCCTACTTCTCGGTGGGAACATTATATACGTCTATAATGTAATATAACCTAACCTAACCCATCTATCTCCTCGCTGGGAATGTTTTGTAGACTCCCGTTCGTGTAGCCCCGTACGTCTCGGTGGGAACATTATATACGGCTATAAAGTTATATATCCTAACCTAAGGCAGCCTAACATCTCGGATGTAGTATTTTACAACATTCCTGGCAGGTCGGACCCTACTTCCAGGTGGGAACATTATATACGTCTATAACGTAATATAACCTAACCTAACACATCTATCCCCTCGCTGTGAATGTTTTGTAGAATCCCGTTCGTGTAGCCCCGTACGTCTCGGTGGGAACATTATGTACGTCTAATTCGTTATATATCCTAACCTAAGGCAACTTAACATCTCGGATGTAGTATTTTACAACATTCCTGGCGGGTCGGCCCCTACTTATCGGTCTGGACGTTATATACGTCTATAACGTAATATAACCTAACCTAACCCATCTATCCCCTCGCTGGGAATGTTTTGTAGAATCCCGTTCGTGTAGCCCCGTACGTCTCGGTGGGAACATTATATACGTCTATAACGTTATATATCCTAACCTCAGGCAACCTAACATCTCGGATGTAGTACTTTACAACATTCCTGGCGGGTCGGCCCCTACTTCTCGGTGGACACATTATATACGTCTATAACGTAATATAACCTAACCTATCCCATCTAGCCCCTCGCTGGTAATGTTTTACAGAATCCCGGTCGTGTCGGTCCGTACCTCTC
Source organism: Xylocopa violacea (assembly GCA_963969225.1). Lineage (NCBI taxonomy): Eukaryota > Metazoa > Arthropoda > Insecta > Hymenoptera > Apidae > Xylocopa > Xylocopa violacea. The sequence continues at coordinate 12,793,709 of CAXAJV010000008.1, read as the reverse complement.
GGTGGGAACATTATATACGTCTATAACGTTATATATCCTAACCTAAGGCAACCTAACATCTCGGATGTAGTTTTTACAACATTCCTGGCGGGTCGGCCCCTACTTCTCGGTCGGGACGTTATATACGTCTGTAACGTAATGTAACCTAACCTAACCTATCTATCCCCTCGCTGGGAATGGTTTGTAGAATCCCGTTCGTGTAGCCCCGTACGTCTCGGTGGTAACATTAGATACGTCTATAACGTTATATATATTAACCTAAGGCAACCTCACACCTCGGATGTAGTATTTTACAACATTCCTGGCAGGTCGGACCCTACTTCCAGGTGGGAACGTTATATACGTCTATAACGTAATATAACCTAACCTAACCTATCTAGCCCCTCGCTGGGAATGTTTTGTAGAATCCCGTTCGTGTAGCCCCGTACGTCTCGTTCTGAACATTATATACGTCTATAACGTTATATATCCTATCCTAAGGCAACCTCACATCTCGGATGTAGTATTTTACAACATTCCTGGCAGGTCGGCCCCTACTTCTCGGTCTGGACGTTATATACGTCTATAACGTAATATAACCTAACCTAACCCATCTAGCCCCACGCTGGGAATGTTTTGTAGAATCCCGTTCGTGTAGCCCCGTACGTCTCGGTGGGAACATTATATACGTCTATAACGTTATATATCCTAACCTAAGGCAACTTAACACCTCGGATGTAGTATTTTACAACATTGCTGGCGGGTCGGCCCCTACTTCTCGGTGGGAACATTATATACGTCTATAACGTAATATAACCTAACCTAACCCATCTAGAACCTCGCTGATAATGTTTTACAGAATCACGGTCGTGTCGGTCCGTACCTCTCCGTGGGAACATTATATACGTCTATAACGTTATATATCCTAACATAAGGCAGCCTAACATCTCGGATGTAGTATTCTACAACATTCCTGGCGGGTAGGCCCCTACTTCTCGGTGGGAACATTATATACGTCTATAACGTAATATAACCTAACCTAACACATCTAGCTCCTCGCTGGGAATGTTTTGTAGAATCCCGTTCATGTTGACCCGTTCGTCTCGGTGGGAACATTATATACGTCTATAACGTTATATATCCTAACCTAAGGCAACTTAACATGTCGGATGTAGTATTTTACAACATTCCTGGCGGGTCAGCCCCTACTTCTCGGTGGGAAAATTATATACGTCTATAACGTAATATAATCTAACCTAACCCATCTAGTCCTTCGCTGGTAATGTTTTACAGAATCCCGGTCGTGTCGGTCCGTACCTCACCATGGGAGCATTATATACGTCTATAACGTTATATATCCTAACCTAAGGCAACCTAACATCTCGGATGTAGTATTTTACAACATTCCTGGCGGGTCGGCCCCTACTTCTCGGTGGGAACATTATATACGTCTATAATGTAATATAATCTAACCTAACTCATCTAGAACCTCGCTGGTAAAGTTTTACAGAATCCCGGTCGTGTCGGGCCGTACCTCTCCGTGGGAACATTATATACGTCTATAACGTTATATATCCTAACCTAAGGCAACCTAACATCTCGGATGTAGTATTTTACAACATTCCTGGCGGGTCAGCCCCTACTTCTCGCTGGGAAAATTATATACGTCTATAACGTAATATAATCTAACCTAACCCATCTAGTCCTTCGCTGGTAATGTTTTACAGAATCCCGGTCGTGTCGGTCCGTACCTCACCGTGGGAGCATTATATACGTCTATAACGTTATATATCCTAACCTAAGGCAACTTAACACCTCGGATGTAGTATTTTACAACATTCCTGGCGGGTCGGCCCCTACTTCTCGGTCTGGACGTTATATACGTCTATAACGTAATATAACCTAACCTAACCCATCTAGCCCCTCGCTGGGAATGTTTTGTAGAATCCCGTTCGTGTAGCCCCGTACCTCTCGGTGGGAACACTATATACGTCTATAGCGTTATATATCCTAACCTAAGGCAACCTAACATCTCGGATGTAGTATTTTACAACATTCCTGGCGGGTCGGCCCCTACTTCTCGGTCTGGACGTTATATATGTCTATAACGTAATATAACCTAATCTAACCTATCTATCCCCTCGCTGGGAATGTTTTGTAGAATCCCGTTCGTGTAGCCCCGTACGTCTCGGTGGGAACATTATATACTGTTATAAAGTTATATATCCTAACCTAAGGCAGCCTAACATCTCGGATGTAGTATTTTACAACATTCCTGGCAGGTCGGACCCTACTTCCAGGTGGGAACATTATATACGTCTATAACGTAATATAACCTAACCTAACACATCTATCCCCTCGCTGGGAATGTTTTGTAGAATCCCGTTCGTGTAGCCCCGTACGTCTCGGTGGGAACATTATGTACGTCTAATTCGTTATATATCCTAACCCAAGGCAACTTAACATCTCGGATGTAGTATTTTACAACATTCCTGGCGGGTCGGCACCTACTTATCGGTCTGGACGTTATATACGTCTATAACGTAATATAACCTAACCTAACCCATCTAGAACCTCGCTGATAATGTTTTACAGAATCACGGTCGTGTCGGTCCGTACCTCTCCGTGGGAACATTATATACGTCTATAACGTTATATATCCTAACATAAGGCAGCCTAACATCTCGGATGTAGTATTTTACAACATTCCTGGCGGGTCGGCCCCTGCTTCTCGGTGGGAACATTATATACGTCTATAACGTAATATAACCTAACCTAACCCATCTAGGCCCTCGCTAATAATGTTTTACAGAATCCCGGTCGTGTCGGACCGTACCGCTCCGTGGGAACATTATATACGTCTATAACGTTATATATCCTAACCTAAGGCAGCCTAACATCCCGGATGTAGTATTTTACAACATTCCTGGCGGGTCGGCCCCTACTTCTCGGTGGGAACATTATATACGTCTATAATGTAATATAACCTAACCTAACCCATCTATCTCCTCGCTGGGAATGTTTTGTAGACTCCCGTTCGTGTAGCCCCGTACGTCTCGGTGGGAACATTATATACGGCTATAAAGTTATATATCCTAACCTAAGGCAGCCTAACATCTCGGATGTAGTATTTTACAACATTCCTGGCAGGTCGGACCCTACTTCCAGGTGGGAACATTATATACGTCTATAACGTAATATAACCTAACCTAACCCATCTAGAACCTCGCTGATAATGTTTTACAGAATCCCGTTCGTGTAGCCCCGTACGTCTCGGTGGGAACATTGTGTACGTCTAATTCGTTATATATCCTAACCTAAGGCAACTTAACATCTCGGATGTAGTATTTTACAACATTCCTGGCGGGTCGGCCCCTACTTATCGGTCTGGACGTTATATACGTCTATAACGTAATATAACCTAACCTAACCCATCTATCCCCTCGCTGGGAATGTTTTGTAGAATCCCGTTCGTGTAGCCCCGTACGTCTCGGTGGGAACATTATATACGTCTATAACGTTATATATCCTAACCTCAGGCAACCTAACATCTCGGATGTAGTACTTTACAACATTCCTGGCGGGTCGGCCCCTACTTCTCGGTGGACACATTATATACGTCTATAACGTAATATAACCTAACCTATCCCATCTAGCCCCTCGCTGGTAATGTTTTACAGAATCCCGGTCGTGTCGGTCCGTACCTCTCGGTGGGAACATTATATACGTCTATAACGTTATATATCCTAACCTAAGGCAACCTAACATCTCGGATGTAGTTTTTACAACATTCCTGGCGGGTCGGACCCTACTTCTCGGTCGGGACGTTATATACGTCTGTAACGTAATGTAACCTAACCTAACCTATCTATCCCCTCGCTGGGAATGGTTTGTAGAATCCCGTTCGTGTAGCCCCGTACGTCTCGGTGGTAACATTAGATACGTCTATAACGTTATATATATTAACCTAAGGCAACCTCACACCTCGGATGTAGTATTTTACAACATTCCTGGCAGGTCGGACCCTACTTCCAGGTGGGAACGTTATATACGTCTATAACGTAATATAACCTAACCTAACCTATCTAGCCCCTCGCTGGGAATGTTTTGTAGAATCCCGTTCGTGTAGCCCCGTACGTCTCGTTCTGAACATTATATACGTCTATAACGTTATATATCCTATCCTAAGGCAACCTCACATCTCGGATGTAGTATTTTACAACATTCCTGGCAGGTCGGCCCCTACTTCTCGGTCTGGACGTTATATACGTCTATAACGTAATATAACCTAACCTAACCCATCTAGCCCCACGCTGGGAATGTTTTGTAGAATCCCGTTCGTGTAGCCCCGTACGTCTCGGTGGGAACATTATATACGTCTATAACGTTATATATCCTAACCTAAGGCAACTTAACACCTCGGATGTAGTATTTTACAACATTGCTGGCGGGTCGGCCCCTACTTCTCGGTGGGAACATTATATACGTCTATAACGTAATATAACCTAACCTAACCCATCTAGAACCTCGCTGATAATGTTTTACAGAATCACGGTCGTGTCGGTCCGTACCTCTCCGTGGGAACATTATATACGTCTATAACGTTATATATCCTAACATAAGGCAGCCTAACATCTCGGATGTAGTATTCTACAACATTCCTGGCGGGTAGGCCCCTACTTCTCGGTGGGAACATTATATACGTCTATAACGTAATATAACCTAACCTAACACATCTAGCTCCTCGCTGGGAATGTTTTGTAGAATCCCGTTCATGTTGACCCGTTCGTCTCGGTGGGAACATTATATACGTCTATAACGTTATATATCCTAACCTAAGGCAACTTAACATGTCGGATGTAGTATTTTACAACATTCCTGGCGGGTCAGCCCCTACTTCTCGGTGGGAAAATTATATACGTCTATAACGTAATATAATCTAACCTAACCCATCTAGTCATTCGCTGGTAATGTTTCACAGAATCCCGGTCGTGTCGGTCCGTACCTCACCGTGGGAGCATTATATACGTCTATAACGTTATATATCCTAACCTAAGGCAACCTAACATCTCGGATGTAGTATTTTACAACATTCCTGGCGGGTCGGCCCCTACTTCTCGGTGGGAACATTATATACGTCTATAATGTAATATAATCTAACCTAACCCATCTAGAACCTCGCTGGTAAAGTTTTACAGAATCCCGGTCGTGTCGGGCCGTACCTCTCCGTGGGAACATTATATACGTCTATAACGTTATATATCCTAACCTAAGGCAGCCTAACATCCCGGATGTAGTATTTTACAACATTCCTGGCGGGTCGGCCCCTACTTCTCGGTGGGAACATTATATACGTCTATAATGTAATATAACCTAACCTAACCCATCTATCTCCTCGCTGGGAATGTTTTGTAGACTCCCGTTCGTGTAGCCCCGTACGTCTCGGTGGGAACATTATATACGGCTATAAAGTTATATATCCTAACCTAAGGCAGCCTAACATCTCGGATGTAGTATTTTACAACATTCCTGGCAGGTCGGACCCTACTTCCAGGTGGGAACATTATATACGTCTATAACGTAATATAACCTAACCTAACACATCTATCCCCTCGCTGGGAATGTTTTGTAGAATCCCGTTCGTGTAGCCCCGTACGTCTCGGTGGGAACATTATATACGTCTATAACGTTATATATCCTAACCTCAGGCAACCTAACATCTCGGATGTAGTACTTTACAACATTCCTGGCGGGTCGGCCCCTACTTCTCGGTGGACACATTATATACGTCTATAACGTAATATAACCTAACCTATCCCATCTAGCCCCTCGCTGGTAATGTTTTACAGAATCCCGGTCGTGTCGGTCCGTACCTCTCGGTGGGAACATTATATACGTCTATAACGTTATATATCCTAACCTAAGGCAACCTAACATCTCGGATGTAGTTTTTACAACATTCCTGGCGGGTCGGCCCCTACTTCTCGGTCGGGACGTTATATACGTCTGTAACGTAATGTAACCTAACCTAACCTATCTATCCCCTCGCTGGGAATGGTTTGTAGAATCCCGTTCGTGTAGCCCCGTACGTCTCGGTGGTAACATTAGATACGTCTATAACGTTATATATATTAACCTAAGGCAACCTCACACCTCGGATGTAGTATTTTACAACATTCCTGGCAGGTCGGACCCTACTTCCAGGTGGGAACGTTATATACGTCTATAACGTAATATAACCTAACCTAACCTATCTAGCCCCTCGCTGGGAATGTTTTGTAGAATCCCGTTCGTGTAGCCCCGTACGTCTCGTTCTGAACATTATATACGTCTATAACGTTATATATCCTATCCTAAGGCAACTTCACATCTCGGATGTAGTATTTTACAACATTCCTGGCAGGTCGGCCCCTACTTCTCGGTCTGGACGTTATATACGTCTATAACGTAATATAACCTAACCTAACCCATCTAGCCCCACGCTGGGAATGTTTTGTAGAATCCCGTTCATGTTGACCCGTTCGTCTCGGTGGGAACATTATATACGTCTATAACGTTATATATCCTAACCTAAGGCAACTTAACATGTCGGATGTAGTATTTTACAACATTCCTGGCGGGTCAGCCCCTACTTCTCGGTGGGAAAATTATATACGTCTATAACGTAATATAATCTAACCTAACCCATCCAGTCCTTCGCTGGTAATGTTTTACAGAATCCCGGTCGTGTCGGTCCGTACCTCACCGTGGGAGCATTATATACGTCTATAACGTTATATATCCTAACCTAAGGCAACCTAACATCTCGGATGTAGTATTTTACAACATTCCTGGCGGGTCGGCCCCTACTTCTCGGTGGGAACATTATATACGTCTATAATGTAATATAATCTAACCTAACCCATCTAGAACCTCGCTGGTAAAGTTTTACAGAATCCCGGTCGTGTCGGGCCGTACCTCTCCGTGGGAACATTATATACGTCTATAACGTTATATATCCTAACCTAAGGCAGCCTAACATCCCGGATGTAGTATTTTACAACATTCCTGGCGGGTCGGCCCCTACTTCTCGGTGGGAACATTATATACGTCTATAATGTAATATAACCTAACCTAACCCATCTATCTCCTCGCTGGGAATGTTTTGTAGACTCCCGTTCGTGTAGCCCCGTACGTCTCGGTGGGAACATTATATACGGCTATAAAGTTATATATCCTAACCTAAGGCAGCCTAACATCTCGGATGTAGTATTTTACAACATTCCTGGCAGGTCGGACCCTACTTCCAGGTGGGAACATTATATACGTCTATAACGTAATATAACCTAACCTAACACATCTATCCCCTCGCTGGGAATGTTTTGTAGAATCCCGTTCGTGTAGCCCCGTACGTCTCGGTGGGAACATTATATACGTCTATAACGTTATATATCCTAACCTCAGGCAACCTAACATCTCGGATGTAGTACTTTACAACATTCCTGGCGGGTCGGCCCCTACTTCTCGGTGGACACATTATATACGTCTATAACGTAATATAACCTAACCTATCCCATCTAGCCCCTCGCTGGTAATGTTTTACAGAATCCCGGTCGTGTCGGTCCGTACCTCTCGGTGGGAACATTATATACGTCTATAACGTTATATATCCTAACCTAAGGCAACCTAACATCTCGGATGTAGTTTTTACAACATTCCTGGCGGGTCGGCCCCTACTTCTCGGTCGGGACGTTATATACGTCTGTAACGTAATGTAACCTAACCTAACCTATCTATCCCCTCGCTGGGAATGGTTTGTAGAATCCCGTTCGTGTAGCCCCGTACGTCTCGGTGGTAACATTAGATACGTCTATAACGTTATATATATTAACCTAAGGCAACCTCACACCTCGGATGTAGTATTTTACAACATTCCTGGCAGGTCGGACCCTACTTCCAGGTGGGAACGTTATATACGTCTATAACGTAATATAACCTAACCTAACCTATCTAGCCCCTCGCTGGGAATGTTTTGTAGAATCCCGTTCGTGTAGCCCCGTAGGTCTCGTTCTGAACATTATATACGTCTATAACGTTATATATCCTATCCTAAGGCAACCTCACATCTCGGATGTAGTATTTTACAACATTCCTGGCAGGTCGGCCCCTACTCCTAGGTGGGAACATTATATACGTCTATAACGTAATATAACCTAACCTAACACATCTAGCCCCTCGCTGGGAATGTTTTGTAGAATCACGTTCGTGTTGACACCTACGTCTCGGTGGGAATATTATATACGTCTAGAACGTTATATATCCTAACCTAAGGCAGCCTAACATCTCGGATGAAGTGTTTTACAACATTCCTGGTGGGTCGGCCCCTACTTCTCGGTCTGCACGTTGTATATGTCTATAACGTAATATAACCTAACCTAACACATCTAGCCCCTCGCTGGGAATGTTTTGTGGAATCCCATTCGTGTTGACCCGTACGTCTCGGTGGGAACATTATATACATCTATAACGTTATATATCCTAACCTAAGGCAACCTAACATCTCGGATGTAGTATTTTACAACATTCCTGGCGGGTCGGCCCCTACTTCTCGGTGGGAACATTATATACCTCTATAATGTAATATAATCTAACCTAACACATCTAGAACCTCGCTGGTAATGTTTTACAGAATCCCGGTCGTGTCGGGCCGTACCTCTCCGTGGGAACATTATATACGTCTATAACGTTATATATCCTAACCTAAGGCAACTTAACACCTCGGATGTAGTATTTTACAACATTCCTGGCGGGTCGGCCCCTACTTCTCGGTCTGGACGTTATATACGTCTATAACGTAATATAACCTAACCTAACCCATCTAGCCCCTCGCTGGGAATGTTTTGTAGAATCCCGTTCGTGTAGCCCCGTACGTCTCGGTGGGAACATTATATACGTCTATAACGCTATATATCCTAACCTAAGGCAACCTAACATCTCGGATGTAGTATTTTACAACATTCCTGGCGGGTCGGCCCCTACTTCTCGGTGGGAACATTATATACGTCTATAATGTAATATAATCTAACCTAACCCATCTACAACATCGCTGGTAATGTTTTACAGAATCCCGGTCGTGTCGGGCCGTACCTCTCCGTGGGAACATTATATACGTCTATAACGTTATATATCCTAACCTAAGGCAACTTAACACCTCGGATGTAGTATTTTACAACATTCCTGGCGGGTCGGCCCCTACTTCTCGGTCTGGACGTTATATACGTCTATAACGTAATATAACCTAACCTAACCCATCTAGCCCCTCGCTGGGAATGTTTTGTAGAATCCTGTTCGTGTAGCCCCGTACCTCTCGGTGGGAACACTATATACGTCTATAGCGTTATATATCCTAACCTAAGGCAACCTAACATCTCGGATGTAGTATTTTACAACATTCCTGGCGGGTCGGCCCCTACTTCTCGGTCTGGACGTTATATATGTCTATAACGTAATATAACCTAATCTAACCTATCTATCCCCTCGCTGGGAATGTTTTGTAGAATCCCGTTCGTGTAGCCCCGTACGTCTCGGTGGGAACATTATATACTGCTATAAAGTTATATATCCTAACCTAAGGCAGCCTAACATCTCGGATGTAGTATTTTACAACATTCCTGGCAGGTCGGACCCTACTTCCAGGTGGGAACATTATATACGTCTATAACGTAATATAACCTAACCTAACACATCTATCCCCTCGCTGGGAATGTTTTGTAGAATCCCGTTCGTGTAGCCCCGTACGTCTCGGTGGGAACATTATGTACGTCTAATTCGTTATATATCCTAACCTAAGGCAACTTAACATCTCGGATGTAGTATTTTACAACATTCCTGGCGGGTCGGCACCTACTTATCGGTCTGGACGTTATATACGTCTATAACGTAATATAACCTAACCTAACCCATCTAGAACCTCGCTGATAATGTTTTACAGAATCACGGTCGTGTCGGTCCGTACCTCTCCGTGGGAACATTATATACGTCTATAACGTTATATATCCTAACATAAGGCAGCCTAACATCTCGGATGTAGTATTTTACAACATTCCTGGCGGGTCGGCCCCTACTTCTGGGTGGGAACATTATATACGTCTATAATGTAATATAATCTAACCTAACCCATCTAGAACCTCGCTGGTAATGTTTTACAGAATCCCGGTCGTGTCGGGCCGTACCTCTCCGTGGGAACGTCATATACGTCTATAACGTTATATATCCTAACCTAAGGCAACTTAACACCTCGGATGTAGTATTTTACAACATGCCTGGCGGCTCGGCACCTACTTGTAGGTGGGAACATTATATACGTCTATAACGTAATATAACCTAACCTAACCTATCTATCCCCTCGGTGGGAATGTTTTGTAGAATCCCGTTCGTGTAGCCCCGTACGTCTCGGTGGGAACATTATATACGTCTATAACGTTATATATCCTAACCTAAGGCAACCTAACATCTCGGATGTAGTTTTTACAACATTCCTGGCGGGTCGGCCCCTACTTCTCGGCCGGGACGTTATATACGTCTGTAACGTAATGTAACCTAACCTAACCTATCTATCCCCTCGCTGGGAATGGTTTGTAGAATCCCGTTCGTGTAGCCCCGTACGTCTCGGTGGTAACATTAGATACGTCTATAACGTTATATATATTAACCTAAGGCAACCTCACACCTCGGATGTAGTATTTTACAACATTCCTGGCAGGTCGGACCCTACTTCCAGGTGGGAACGTTATATACGTCTATAACGTAATATAACCTAACCTAACCTATCTAGCCCCTCGCTGGGAATGTTTTGTAGAATCACGTTCGTGTTGACACCTACGTCTCGGTGGGAATATTATATACGTCTAGAACGTTATATATCCTAACCTAAGGCAACTTAACATGTCGGATGTAGTATTTTACAACATTCCTGGCGGGTCAGCCCCTACTTCTCGGTGGGAAAATTATATACGTCTATAACGTAATATAATCTAACCTAACCCATCCAGTCCTTCGCTGGTAATGTTTTACAGAATCCCGGTCGTGTCGGTCCGTACCTCACCGTGGGAGCATTATATACATCTATAACGTTATATATCCTAACCTAAGGCAACCTAACATCTCGGATGTAGTATTTTACAACATTCCTGGCGGGTCGGCCCCTACTTCTCGGTGGGAACATTATATACCTCTATAATGTAATATAATCTAACCTAACACATCTAGAACCTCGCTGGTAATGTTTTACAGAATCCCGGTCGTGTCGGGCCGTACCTCTCCGTGGGAACATTATATACGTCTATAACGTTATATATCCTAACCTAAGGCAACTTAACACCTCGGATGTAGTATTTTACAACATTCCTGGCGGGTCGGCCCCTACTTCTCGGTCTGGACGTTATATACGTCTATAACGTAATATAACCTAACCTAACACATCTAGCCCCTCGCTGGGAATGTTTTGTGGAATCCCATTCGTGTTGACCCGTACGTCTCGGTGGGAACATTATATACATCTATAACGTTATATATCCTAACCTAAGGCAACCTAACATCTCGGATGTAGTATTTTACAACATTCCTGGCGGGTCGGCCCCTACTTCTCGGTGGGAACATTATATACCTCTATAATGTAATATAATCTAACCTAACACATCTAGAACCTCGCTGGTAATGTTTCACAGAATCCCGGTCGTGTCGGGCCGTACCTCTCCGTGGGAACATTATATACGTCTATAACGTTATATATCCTAACCTAAGGCAACTTAACACCTCGGATGTAGTATTTTACAACATTCCTGGCGGGTCGGCCCCTACTTCTCGGTCTGGACGTTATATACGTCTATAACGTAATATAACCTAACCTAACCCATCTAGCCCCTCGCTGGGAATGTTTTGTAGAATCCCGTTCGTGTAGCCCCGTACGTCTCGGTGGGAACATTATATACGTCTATAACGCTATATATCCTAACCTAAGGCAACCTAACATCTCGGATGTAGTATTTTACAACATTCCTGGCGGGTCGGCCCCTACTTCTCGGTGGGAACATTATATACGTCTATAATGTAATATAATCTAACCTAACCCATCTACAACATCGCTGGTAATGTTTTACAGAATCCCGGTCGTGTCGGTCCGTACCGCTCCGTGTGAACATTATATACGTCTATAACGTTATATATCCTAACCTAAGGCAGCCTAACATCCCGGATGTAGTATTTTACAACATTCCTGGCGGGTCGGCCCCTGCTTCTCGGTGGGAACATTATATACGTCTATAACGTAATATAATCTAACCTAACCCATCTAGTCCTTCGCTGGTAATGTTTTACAGAATCCCGGTCGTGTCGGGCCGTACCTCTCCGTGGGAACATTATATACGTCTATAACGTTATATATATTAACCTAAGGCAACCTCACACCTCGGATGTAGTATTTTACAACACTCCTGGCAGGTCGGACCCTACTTCCAGGTGGGAACGTTATATACGTCTATAACGTAATATAACCTAACCTAACCTATCTAGCCCCTCGCTGGGAATGTTTTGTAGAATCACGTTCGTGTTGACACCTACGTCTCGGTGGGAATATTATATACGTCTAGAACGTTATATATCCTAACCTAAGGCAGCATAACATCTCGGATGAAGTATTTTACAACATTCCTGGTGGGTCGGCCCCTACTTCTCGGTCTGCACGTTGTATATGTCTATAACGTAATATAACCTAACCTAACACATCTAGCCCCTCGCTGGGAATGTTTTGTGGAATCCCATTCGTGTTGACCCGTACGTCTCGGTGGGAACATTATATACATCTATAACGTTATATATCCTAACCTAAGGCAACCTAACATCTCGGATGTAGTATTTTACAACATTCATGGCGGGTCGGCCCCTACTTCTCGGTGGGAACATTATATACCTCTATAATGTAATATAATCTAACCTAACACATCTAGAACCTCGCTGGTAATTTTTTACAGAATCCCGGTCGTGTCGGGCCGTACCTCTCCGTGGGAACATTATATACGTCTATAACGTTATATATCCTAACCTAAGGCAACTTAACACCTCGGATGTAGTATTTTACAACATTCCTGGCGGGTCGGCCCCTACTTCTCGGTCTGGACGTTATATACGTCTATAACGTAATATAACCTAACCTAACCCATCTAGCCCCTCGCTGGGAATGTTTTGTAGAATCCCGTTCGTGTAGCCCCGTACGTCTCGGTGGAAACATTATATACGTCTAATTCGTTATATATCCTAACCTAAGGCAACCTCATACATCGGATGTACTATTTTACAACATTCCTGGCAGGTCGGACCCTACTTCTAGGTGGGAACATTATATAAGTCTATAACGTAATATAACCTAACCTAAACCATCTAGGCCCTCGCTAATAATGTTTTACAGAATCCCGGTCGTGTCGGTCCGTACCGCTCCGTGTGAACATTATATACGTCTATAACGTTATATATCCTAACCTAAGGCAGCCTAACATCCCGGATGTAGTATTTTACAACATTCCTGGCGGGTCGGCCCCTGCTTCTCGGTGGGAACATTATATACGTCTATAACGTAATATAATCTAACCTAACCCATCTAGTCCTTCGCTGGTAATGTTTTACAGAATCCCGGTCGTGTCGGGCCGTACCTCTCCGTGGGAACATTATATACGTCTATAACGTTATATATCCTAACCTAAGGCAGCCTAACATCCCGGATGTAGTATTTTACAAAATTCCTGGCGGGTCGGCCCCTACTTCTCGGTGGGAACATTATATACGTCTATAATGTAATATAACCTAACCTAACCCATCTATCTCCTCGCTGGGAATGTTTTGTAGACTCCCGTTCGTGTAGCCCCGTACTTCTCGGTGGGAACATTATATACGGCTATAAAGTTATATATCCTAACCTAAGGCAGCCTAACATCTCGGATGTAGTATTTTACAACATTCCTGGCAGGTCGGACCCTACTTCCAGGTGGGAACATTATATACGTCTATAACGTAATATAACCTAACCTAACACATCTATCCCCTCGCTGGGAATGTTTTGTAGAATCCCGTTCGTGTAGCCCCGTACGTCTCGGTGGGAACATTATATACGTCTATAACGTTATATATCCTAACCTCAGGCAACCTAACATCTCGGATGTAGTACTTTACAACATTCCTGGCGGGTCGGCCCCTACTTCTCGGTGGACACATTATATACGTCTATAACGTAATATAACCTAACCTATCCCATCTAGCCCCTCGCTGGTAATGTTTTACAGAATCCCGGTCGTGTCGGTCCGTACCTCTCGGTGGGAACATTATATACGTCTATAACGTTATATATCCTAACCTAAGGCAACTTAACACCTCGGATGTAGTATTTTACAACATTCCTGGCAGGTCGGACCCTACTTCCAGGTGGGAACGTTATATACGTCTATAACGTAATATAACCTAACCTAACCTATCTAGCCCCTCGCTGGGAATGTTTTGTAGAATCCCGTTCGTGTAGCCCCGTACGTCTCGTTCTGAACATTATATACGTCTATAACGTTATATATCCTATCCTAAGGCAACCTCACATCTCGGATGTAGTATTTTACAACATTCCTGGCAGGTCGGCCCCTACTCCTAGGTGGGAACATTATATACGTCTATAACGTAATATAACCTAACCTAACACATCTAGCCCCTCGCTGGGAATGTTTTGTAGAATCACGTTCGTGTTGACACCTACGTCTCGGTGGGAATATTATATACGTCTAGAACGTTATATATCCTAACCTAAGGCAGCCTAACATCTCGGATGAAGTATTTTACAACATTCCTGGTGGGTCGGCCCCTACTTCTCGGTCTGCACGTTGTATATGTCTATAACGTAATATAACCTAACCTAACACATCTAGCCCCTCGCTGGGAATGTTTTGTGGAATCCCATTCGTGTTGACCCGTACGTCTCGGTGGGAACATTATATACATCTATAACGTTATATATCCTAACCTAAGGCAACCTAACATCTCGGATGTAGTATTTTACAACATTCCTGGCGGGTCGGCCCCTACTTCTCGGTGGGAACATTATATACCTCTATAATGTAATATAATCTAACCTAACACATCTAGAACCTCGCTGGTAATGTTTTACAGAATCCCGGTCGTGTCGGGCCGTACGTCTCGGTGGGAACATTATATACGTCTATAACGTTATATATCCTAACCTAAGGCAACTTAACACCTCGGATGTAGTATTTTACAACATTCCTGGCGGGTCGGCCCCTACTTCTCGGTCTGGACGTTATATACGTCTATAACGTAATATAACCTAACCTAACCCATCTAGCCCCTCGCTGGGAATGTTTTGTAGAATCCCGTTCGTGTAGCCCCGTACCTCTCGGTGGGAACACTATATACGTCTATAGCGTTATATATCCTAACCTAAGGCAACCTAACATCTCGGATGTAGTATTTTACAACATTCCTGGCGGGTCGGCCCCTACTTCTCGGTCTGGACGTTATATATGTCTATAACGTAATATAACCTAATCTAACCTATCTATCCCCACGCTGGGAATGTTTTGTAGAATCCCGTTTGTGTAGCCCCGTACGTCTCGGTGGGAACATTATATACTGCTATAAAGTTATATATCCTAACCTAAGGCAGCCTAACATCTCGGATGTAGTATTTTACAACATTCCTGGCAGGTCGGACCCTACTTCCAGGTGGGAACATTATATACGTCTATAACGTAATATAACCTAACCTAACACATCTATCCCCTCGCTGGGAATGTTTTGTAGAATCCCGTTCGTGTAGCCCCGTACGTCTCGGTGGGAACATTATGTACGTCTAATTCGTTATATATCCTAACCTAAGGCAACTTAACATCTCGGATGTAGTATTTTACAACATTCCTGGCGGGTCGGCACCTACTTATCGGTCTGGACGTTATATACGTCTATAACGTAATATAACCTAACCTAACCCATCTAGAACCTCGCTGATAATGTTTTACAGAATCACGGTCGTGTCGGTCCTTACCTCTCCGTGGGAACATTATATACGTCTATAACGTTATATATCCTAACCTAAGGCAGCCTAACATCTCGGATGTAGTATTTTACAACATTCCTGGCAGGTCGGACCCTACTTCCAGGTGGGAACATTATATACGTCTATAACGTAATATAACCTAACCTAACACATCTATCCCCTCGCTGGGAATGTTTTGTAGAATCCCGTTCGTGTAGCTCCGTACGTCTCGGTGGGAACATTATGTACGTCTAATTCGTTATATATCCTAACCTAAGGCAACTTAACATCTCGTATGTAGTATTTTACAACATTGCTGGCGGGTCGGCCCCTACTTCTCGGTGGGAACATTATATACGTCTATAACGTAATATAACCTAACCTAACCCATCTAGAACCTCGCTGATAATGTTTTACAGAATCACGGTCGTGTCGGTCCGTACCTCTCCGTGGGAACATTATATACGTCTATAACGTTATATATCCTAACATAAGGCAGCCTAACATCTCGGATGTAGTATTCTACAACATTCCTGGCGGGTAGGCCCCTACTTCTCGGTGGGAACATTATATACGTCTATAACGTAATATAACCTAACCTAACACATCTAGCTCCTCGCTGGGAATGTTTTGTAGAATCCCGTTCATGTTGACCCGTTCGTCTCTGTGGGAACATTATATACGTCTATAACGTTATATATCCTAACCTAAGGCAACTTAACATGTCGGATGTAGTATTTTACAACATTCCTGGCGGGTCAGCCCCTACTTCTCGGTGGGAAAATTATATACGTCTATAACGTAATATAATCTAACCTAACCCATCTAGTCCTTCGCTGGTAATGTTTTACAGAATCCCGGTCGTGTCGGTCCGTACCTCACCGTGGGAGCATTATATACGTCTATAACGTTATATATCCTAACCTAAGGCAACCTAACATCTCGGATGTAGTATTTTACAACATTCCTGGCGGGTCGGCCCCTACTTCTCGGTGGGAACATTATATACGTCTATAATGTAATATAATCTAACCTAACCCATCTAGAACCTCGCTGGTAATGTTTTACAGAATCCCGGTCGTGTCGGGCCGTACCTCTCCGTGGGAACATTATATACGTCTATAACGTTATATATCCTAACCTAAGGCAGCCTAACATCCCGGATGTAGTATTTTACAACATTCCTGGCGGGTCGGCCCCTACTTCTCGGTGGGAACATTATATACGTCTATAATGTAATATAACCTAACCTAACCCATCTATCTCCTCGCTGGGAATGTTTTGTAGACTCCCGTTCGTGTAGCCCCGTACGTCTCGGTGGGAACATTATATACGGCTATAAAGTTATATATCCTAACCTAAGGCAGCCTAACATCTCGGATGTAGTATTTTACAACATTCCTGGCAGGTCGGACCCTACTTCCAGGTGGGAACATTATATACGTCTATAACGTAATATAACCTAACCTAACACATCTATCCCCTCGCTGGGAATGTTTTGTAGAATCCCGTTCGTGTAGCCCCGTACGTCTCGGTGGGAACATTATATACGTCTATAACGTTATATATCCTAACCTCAGGCAACCTAACATCTCGGGTGTAGTACTTTACAACATTCCTGGCGGGTCGGCCCCTACTTCTCGGTGGACACATTATATACGTCTATAACGTAATATAACCTAACCTATCCCATCTAGCCCCTCGCTGGTAATGTTTTACAGAATCCCGGTCGTGTCGGTCCGTACCTCTCGGTGGGAACATTATATACGTCTATAACGTTATATATCCTAACCTAAGGCAACCTAACATCTCGGATGTAGTTTTTACAACATTCCTGGCGGGTCGGCCCCTACTTCTCGGTCGGGACGTTATATACGTCTGTAACGTAATGTAACCTAACCTAACCTATCTATCCCCTCGCTGGGAATGGTTTGTAGAATCCCGTTCGTGTAGCCCCGTACGTCTCGGTGGTAACATTAGATACGTCTATAACGTTATATATATTAACCTAAGGCAACCTCACACCTCGGATGTAGTATTTTACAACATTCCTGGCAGGTCGGACCCTACTTCCAGGTGGGAACGTTATATACGTCTATAACGTAATATAACCTAACCTAACCTATCTAGCCCCTCGCTGGGAATGTTTTGTAGAATCCCGTTCGTGTAGCCCCGTACGTCTCGTTCTGAACATTATATACGTCTATAACGTTATATATCCTATCCTAAGGCAACCTCACATCTCGGATGTAGTATTCTACAACATTCCTGGCAGGTCGGCCCCTACTCCTAGGTGGGAACATTATATACGTCTATAACGTAATATAACCTAACCTAACACATCTAGCCCCTCGCTGGGAATGTTTTGTAGAATCACGTTCGTGTTGACACCTACGTCTCGGTGGGAATATTATATACGTCTAGAACGTTATATATCCTAACCTAAGGCAGCCTAACATCTCGGATGAAGTATTTTACAACATTCCTGGTGGGTCGGCCCCTACTTCTCGGTCTGCACGTTGTATATGTCTATAACGTAATATAACCTAACCTAACACATCTAGCCCCTCGCTGGGAATGTTTTGTGGAATCCCATTCGTGTTGACCCGTACGTCTCGGTGGGAACATTATATACATCTATAACGTTATATATCCTAACCTAAGGCAACCTAACATCTCGGATGTAGTATTTTACAACATTCCTGGCGGGTCGGCCCCTACTTCTCGGTGGGAACATTATATACCTCTATAATGTAATATAATCTAACCTAACACATCTAGAACCTCGCTGGTAATGTTTTACAGAATCCCGGTCGTGTCGGGCCGTACCTCTCCGTGGGAACATTATATACGTCTATAACGTTATATATCCTAACCTAAGGCAACTTAACACCTCGGATGTAGTATTTTACAACATTCCTGGCGGGTCGGCGCCTACTTCTCGGTCTGGACGTTATATACGTCTATAACGTAATATAACCTAACCTAACCCATCTAGCCCCTCGCTGGGAATGTTTTGTAGAATCCCGTTCGTGTAGCCCCGTACGTCTCGGTGGGAACATTATATACGTCTATAACGTTATATATCCTAACCTAAGGCAACTTAACACCTCGGATGTAGTATTTTACAACATTGCTGGCGGGTCGGCCCCTACTTCTCGGTGGGAACATTATATACGTCTATAACGTAATATAACCTAACCTAACCCATCTAGAACCTCGCTGATAATGTTTTACAGAATCACGGTCGTGTCGGTCCGTACCTCTCCGTGGGAACATTATATACGTCTATAACGTTATATATCCTAACATAAGGCAGCCTAACATCTCGGATGTAGTATTCTACAACATTCCTGGCGGGTAGGCCCCTACTTCTCGGTGGGAACATTATATACGTCTATAACGTAATATAACCTAACCTAACACATCTAGCTCCTCGCTGGGAATGTTTTGTAGAATCCCGTTCATGTTGACCCGTTCGTCTCGGTGGGAACATTATATACGTCTATAACGTTATATATCCTAACCTAAGGCAACTTAACATGTCGGATGTAGTATTTTACAACATTCCTGGCGGGTCAGCCCCTACTTCTCGGTGGGAAAATTATATACGTCTATAACGTAATATAATCTAACCTAACCCATCTAGTCCTTCGCTGGTAATGTTTTACAGAATCCCGGTCGTGTCGGTCCGTACCTCACCGTGGGAGCATTATATACGTCTATAACGTTATATATCCTAACCTAAGGCAACCTAACATCTCGGATGTAGTATTTTACAACATTCCTGGCGGGTCGGCCCCTACTTCTCGGTGGGAACATTATATACGTCTATAATGTAATATAATCTAACCTAACCCATCTAGAACCTCGCTGGTAATGTTTTACAGAATCCCGGTCGTGTCGGGCCGTACCTCTCCGTGGGAACATCATATACGTCTATAACGTTATATATCCTAACCTAAGGCAACTTAACACCTCGGATGTAGTATTTTACAACATTCCTGGCGGCTCGGCACCTACTTGTCGGTGGGAACATTATATACGTCTATAACGTAATATAACCTAACCTAACCTATCTATCCCCTCGCTGGGAATGTTTTGTAGAATCCCGTTCGTGTAGCCCCGTACGTCTCGGTGGGAACATTATATACGTCTAATTCGTTATATATCCTAACCTAAGGCAACCTCATACATCGGATGTACTATTTTACAACATTCCTGGCAGGTCGGACCCTACTTCTAGGTGGTAACATTATATAAGTCTATAACGTAATATAACCTAACCTAAACCATCTAGGCCCTCGCTAATAATGTTTTACAGAATCCCGGTCGTGTCGGTCCGTACCGCTCCGTGTGAACATTATATATGTCTATAACGTTATATATCCTAACCTAAGGCAGCCTAACATCTCGAATGTAGTATTTTACAACATTCCTGGCGGGTCGGCCCCTACTTCTCGGTCTGGACGTTATATATGTCTATAACGTAATATAACCTAAGCTAACCCATCTATCCCCTCGCTGGGAATGTTTTGTAGAATCCCGTTCGTGTAGCCCCTACGTCTCGGTCTGAACATAATATACGTCTATAACGTTATATATCATAACCTAAGGCAACTTAACATGTCGGATGTAGTATTTTACAACATTCCTGGCGGGTCGGCCCCTACTTCTCGGTGGGAACATTATATACGTCTATAACGTAATATAACCTAACCTAACCCATCTAGTCCTTCGCTGGTAATGTTTTACAGAATCCCGGTCGTGTCGGTCCGTACCTCTCCGTGGGAGCATTATATACGTCTATAACGTTATATATCCTAACCTAAGGCAACTTAACACCTCGGATGTAGTATTTTACAACATTCCTGGCAGGTCGGCCCCTACTTCTCGGTCTGGACGTTATATACGTCTATAACGTAATATAACCTAACCTAACACATCTAGCCCCTCGCTGGGAATGTTTTGTAGAATCCCGTTCGTGTTGTCCCGTACGTCTCGGTGGGAACATTATATACGTCTGTAACGTTATATATCCTAACCTAAGGCAGCCTAACATCCCGGATGTAGTATTTTACAACATTCCTGGCGGGTCGGCCCCTACTTCTCGGTGGGAACATTATATACGTTTATAATGTAATATAACCTAACCTAACCCATCTATCTCCTCGCTGGGAATGTTTTGTAGACTCCCGTTCGTGTAGCCCCGTACGTCTCGGTGGGAACATTATATACGGCTATAAAGTTATATATCCTAACCTAAGGCAGCCTAACATCTCGGATGTAGTATTTTACAACATTCCTGGCAGGTCGGACCCTACTTCCAGGTGGGAACGTTATATACGTCTATAACGTAATATAACCTAACCTAACACATCTATCCCCTCGCTGGGAATGTTTTGTAGAATCCCGTTCGTGTAGCCCCGTACGTCTCGGTGGGAACATTATGTACGTCTAATTCGTTATATATCCTAACCTAAGGCAACTTAACATCTCGGATGTACTATTTTACAACATTCCTGGCGGGTCGGCCCCTACTTATCGGTCTGGACGTTATATACGTCTATAACGTAATATAACCTAACCTAACCCATCTATCCCCTCGCTGGGAATGTTTTGTAGAATCCCGTTCGTGTAGCCCCGTACGTCTCGGTGGGAACATTATATACGTCTATAACGTTATATATCCTAACCTCAGGCAACCTAACATCTCGGATGTAGTACTTTACAACATTCCTGGCGGGTCGGCCCCTACTTCTCGGTGGAAACATTATATACGTCTATAACGTAATATAACCTAACCTATCCCATCTAGCCCCTCGCTGGTAATGTTTTACAGAATCCCGGTCGTGTCGGTCCGTACCTCTCGGTGGGAACATTATATACGTCTATAACGTTATATATCCTAACCTAAGGCAACCTAACATCTCGGATGTAGTTTTTACAACATTCCTGGCGGGTCGGCCACTACTTCTCGGTCGGGACGTTATATACGTCTGTAACGTAATGTAACCTAACCTAACCTATCTATCCCCTCGCTGGGAATGGTTTGTAGAATCCCGTTCGTGTAGCCCCGTACGTCTCGGTGGTAACATTAGATACGTCTATAACGTTATATATATTAACCTAAGGCAACCTCACACCTCGGATGTAGTATTTTACAACATTCCTGGCAGGTCGGACCCTACTTCCAGGTGGGAACGTTATATACGTCTATAACGTAATATAACCTAACCTAACCTATCTAGCCCCTCGCTGGGAATGTTTTGTAGAATCCCGTTCGTGTAGCCCCGTACGTCTCGTTCTGAACATTATATACGTCTATAACGTTATATATCCTATCCTAAGGCAACCTCACATCTCGGATGTAGTATTTTACAACATTCCTGGCAGGTCGGCCCCTACTCCTAGGTGGGAACATTATATACGTCTATAACGTAATATAACCTAACCTAACACATCTAGCCCCTCGCTGGGAATGTTTTGTAGAATCACGTTCGTGTTGACACCTACGTCTCGGTGGGAATATTATATACGTCTAGAACGTTATATATCCTAACCTAAGGCAGCCTGACATCTCGGATGAAGTATTTTACAACATTCCTGGTGGGTCGGCCCCTACTTCTCGGTCTGCACGTTGTATATGTCTATAACGTAATATAACCTAACCTAACACATCTAGCCCCTCGCTGGGAATGTTTTGTGGAATCCCATTCGTGTTGACCCGTACGTCTCGGTGGGAACATTATATACATCTATAACGTTATATATCCTAACCTAAGGCAACCTAACATCTCGGATGTAGTATTTTACAACATTCCTGGCGGGTCGGCCCCTACTTCTCGGTGGGAACATTATATACCTCTATATTGTAATATAATCTAACCTAACACATCTAGAACCTCGCTGGTAATGTTTTACAGAATCCCGGTCGTGTCGGTCCGTACCGCTCCGTGTGAACATTATATATGTCTATAACGTTATATATCCTAACCTAAGGCAGCCTAACATCTCGGATGTAGTATTTTACAACATTCCTGGCAGGTCGTACCCTACTTCCAGGTGGGAACATTATATACGTCTATAACGTAATATAACCTAACCTAACACATCCATCCCCTCGCTGGGAATGTTTTGTAGAATCCCGTTCGTGTAGCCCCGTACGTCTCGGTGGGAACATTATGTACGTCTAATTCGTTATATATCCTAACCTAAGGCAACCTAACATCTCGGATGTAGTATTTTACAACATTCCTGGCGGGTCGGCCCCTACTTCTCGGTCTGGACGTTATATATGTCTATAACGTAATATAACCTATGCTAACCCATCTATCCCCTCGCTGGGAATGTTTTGTAGAATCCCGTTCGTGTAGCCCCTACGTCTCGGTCTGAACATAATATACGTCTATAACGTTATATATCATAACCTAAGGCAACTTAACACCTCGGATGTAGTATTTTACAACATTGCTGGCGGGTCGGCCCCTACTTCTCGGTGGGAACATTATATACGTCTATAACGTAATATAACCTAACCTAACCCATCTAGAAACTCGCTGATAATGTTTTACAGAATCACGGTCGTGTCGGTCCGTACCTCTCCGTGGGAACATTATATACATCTATAACGTTATATATCCTAACATAAGGCAGCCTAACATCTCGGATGTAGTATTTTACAACATTCCTGGCGGGTCGGCCCCTACTTCTCGGTCTGGACGTTACATACGTCTATAACGTAATATGACCTAACCTAACCCATCTAGCCCCTCGCTGGGAATGTTTTGTAGAATCCCGTTCGTGTAGCCCCGTACGTCTCGGTGGGAACATTATATACGTCTATAACGTTATATATCCTAACCTAAGGCAACCTAACATCTCGGATGTAGTATTTTACAACATTCCTGGCGGGTCGGCCCCTACTTCTCGGTGGGAACATTATATACGTCTATAATGTAATATAATCTAACCTAACCCATCTAGAACCTCGCTGGTAATGTTTTACAGAATCCCGGTCGTGTCGGGCCGTACCTCTCCGTGGGAACATTATATACGTCTATAACGTTATATATCCTAACCTAAGGCTACTTAACACCTCGGATGTAGTATTTTACAACATTCCTGGCGGGTCGGCCCCTACTTCTCGGTCTGGACGTTATATACGTCTATAACGTAATATAACCTAACCTAACCCATCTAGCCCCTCGCTGGGAATGTTTTGTAGAATCCCGTTCGTGTAGCCCCGTACATCTCGGTGGGAACACTATATACGTCTATAGCGTTATATATCCTAACCTAAGGCAACCTAACATCTCGGATGTAGTATTTTACAACATTCCTGGCGGGTCGGCCCCTACTTCTCGGTCTGGACGTTATATATGTCTATAACGTAATATAACCTAACCTAACCTATCTATCCCCTCGCTGGGAATATTTTGTAAAATCCCGTTCGTGTCGGGCTGTACGTCTCAGTGGGAACATTATATACGTCTATAACGTTATATATCCTAACCTAAGGCAACTTAACACCTCGGATGTAGTATTTTACAACATTCCTGGCAGGTCGGCCCTACTTCTCGGTCTGGACGTTATATACGTCTATAACGTAATATAACCTAACCTAACACATCTAGCCCCTCGCTGGGAATGTTTTGTAGAATCCCGTTCGTGTTGACACGTACGTCTCGGTGGGACCATTATATACGTCTGTAACGTTATATATCCTAACCTAAGGCAGCCTAACATCTCGGATGTAGTATTTTACAACATTCCTGGCGGGTCGGCCCCTACTTCTCGGTCGGGACGTTATATACGTCTGTAACGTAATATAACCTAACCTAACCTATCTATCCCCTCGCTGGGAATGTTTTGTAGAATCCCGTTCGTGTAGCCCCGTGCGTCTCGGTGGGAACATTATATACGTCTATAACGTTATATATCCTAACCTAAGGCAACCTAACATCTCGGATGTAGTATTTTACAACATTCCTGGCGGCTCGGCACCTACTTGTCGGTGGGAACATTATATACGTCAATAACGTAATATAACCTAACCTAACCTATCTATCCCCTCGCTGGGAATGTTTTGTAGAATCCCGTTCGTGTAGCCCCGTACGTCTCGGTGGGAACATTATATACGTCTAATTCGTTATATATCCTAACCTAAGGCAACCTCATACATCGGATGTAGTATTTTACAACATTCCTGGCAGGTCGGACCCTACATTTAGGTGGGAACATTATATAAGTCTATAACGTAATATAACCTAACCTAACCCATCTAGGCCCTCGCTAATAATGTTTTACAGAATCCCGGTCGTGTCGGTCCGTACCGCTCCGTGGGAACATTATATACGTCTATAACGTTATATATCCTAACCTAAGGCAGCCTAACATCCCGGATGTAGTATTTTACAACATTCCTGGCGGGTCGGCCCCTGCTTCTCGGTGGGAACATTATACACGTCTATAACGTAATATAACCTAACCTAACCCATCTAGGCCCTCGCTAATAATGTTTTACAGAATCCCGGTCGTGTCGGTCCGTATCGCTCCGTGGGAACATTATATACGTCTATAACGTTATATATCCTAACCTAAGGCAGCCTAACATCCCGGATGTAGTATTTTACAACATTCCTGGCGGGTCGGCCCCTGCTTCTCGGTGGGAACATTATACACGTCTATAACGTAATATAACCTAACCTAACCCATCTAGGCCCTCGCTAATAATGTTTTACAGAATCCCGGTCGTGTCGGACCGTACCGCTCCGTGGGAACATTATATACGTCTGTAACGTTATATATCCTAACCTAAGGCAACTTAACATGTCGGATGTAGTATTTTACAACATTCCTGGCGTGTCGGCCCCTACTTCTCGGTGGGAACGTTATATACGTCTATAACGTAATATAACCTAACCTAACCTATCTATCCCCTCGCTGGGAATGTTTTGTAGAATCCCGTTCGTGTAGCCCCGTACGTCTCGGTGGGAACATTATATACGTCTATCACGTTATATATCCTAACCTAAGGCAACCTAACATCTCGAATGTAGTATTTTACAACATTGTTGGCGGGTCGGCACCTGCTTCTCTTTGGAAACATTATATACGTCTATAACGTAATATAACCTAACCTAACACATCTATCCCCTCGCTGGGAATGTTTTGTAGAATCCCGTTCGTGTAGCCCCGTACGTCTCGGTGGGAACATTATGTACGTCTAATTCGTTATATATCCTAACCTAAGGCAACTTAACACCTCGGATGTAGTATTTTACAACATTGCTGGCGGGTCGGCCCCTACTTCTCGGTGGGAACATTATATACGTCTATAACGTAATATAACCTAACCTAACCCATCTAGAAACTCGCTGATAATGTTTTACAGAATCACGGTCGTGTCGGTCCGTACCTCTCCGTGGGAACATTATATACATCTATAACGTTATATATCCTAACATAAGGCAGCCTAACATCTCGGATGTAGTATTTTACAACATTCCTGGCGGGTCGGCCCCTACTTCTCGGTCTGGACGTTACATACGTCTATAACGTAATATGACCTAACCTAACCCATCTAGCCCCTCGCTGGGAATGTTTTGTAGAATCCCGTTCGTGTAGCCCCGTACGTCTCGGTGGGAACATTATATACGTCTATAACGTTATATATCCTAACCTAAGGCAACCTAACATCTCGGATGTAGTATTTTACAACATTCCTGGCGGGTCGGCCCCTACTTCTCGGTGGGAACATTATATACGTCTATAATGTAATATAATCTAACCTAACCCATCTAGAACCTCGCTGGTAATGTTTTACAGAATCCCGGTCGTGTCGGGCCGTACCTCTCCGTGGGAACATTATATACGTCTATAACGTTATATATCCTAACCTAAGGCTACTTAACACCTCGGATGTAGTATTTTACAACATTCCTGGCGGGTCGGCCCCTACTTCTCGGTCTGGACGTTATATACGTCTATAACGTAATATAACCTAACCTAACCCATCTAGCCCCTCGCTGGGAATGTTTTGTAGAATCCCGTTCGTGTAGCCCCGTACATCTCGGTGGGAACACTATATACGTCTATAGCGTTATATATCCTAACCTAAGGCAACCTAACATCTCGGATGTAGTATTTTACAACATTCCTGGCGGGTCGGCCCCTACTTCTCGGTCTGGACGTTATATATGTCTATAACGTAATATAACCTAACCTAACCTATCTATCCCCTCGCTGGGAATATTTTGTAAAATCCCGTTCGTGTCGGGCTGTACGTCTCAGTGGGAACATTATATACGTCTATAACGTTATATATCCTAACCTAAGGCAACTTAACACCTCGGATGTAGTATTTTACAACATTCCTGGCAGGTCGGC
Organism: Xylocopa violacea; assembly: GCA_963969225.1. Lineage (NCBI taxonomy): Eukaryota > Metazoa > Arthropoda > Insecta > Hymenoptera > Apidae > Xylocopa > Xylocopa violacea. Next base: position 12,766,279 of record CAXAJV010000008.1, on the reverse strand, counting down.
CCCTACTTCTCGGTCTGGACGTTATATACGTCTATAACGTAATATAACCTAACCTAACACATCTAGCCCCTCGCTGGGAATGTTTTGTAGAATCCCGTTCGTGTTGACCCGTACGTCTCGGTGGGAACATTATATACGTCTGTAACGTTATATATCCTAACCTAAGGCAGCCTAACATCTCGGATGTAGTATTTTACAACATTCCTGGCGGGTCGGCCCCTACTTCTCGGTCGGGACGTTATATACGTCTGTAACGTAATATAACCTAACCTAACCTATCTATCCCCTCGCTGGGAATGTTTTGTAGAATCCCGTTCGTGTAGCCCCGTGCGTCTCGGTGGGAACATTATATACGTCTATAACGTTATATATCCTAACCTAAGGCAACCTAACATCTCGGATGTAGTATTTTACAACATTCCTGGCGGCTCGGCACCTACTTGTCGGTGGGAACATTATATACGTCAATAACGTAATATAACCTAACCTAACCTATCTATCCCCTCGCTGGGAATGTTTTGTAGAATCCCGTTCGTGTAGCCCCGTACGTCTCGGTGGGAACATTATATACGTCTAATTCGTTATATATCCTAACCTAAGGCAACCTCATACATCGGATGTAGTATTTTACAACATTCCTGGCAGGTCGGACCCTACATTTAGGTGGGAACATTATATAAGTCTATAACGTACTATAACCTAACCTAACCCATCTAGGCCCTCGCTAATAATGTTTTACAGAATCCCGGTCGTGTCGGACCGTACCGCTCCGTGGGAACATTATATACGTCTATAACGTTATATATCCTAACCTAAGGCAGCCTAACATCCCGGATGTAGTATTTTACAACATTCCTGGCGGGTCGGCCCCTGCTTCTCGGTGGGAACATTATACACATCTATAACGTAATATAACCTAACCTAACCCATCTAGGCCCTCGCTAATAATGTTTTACAGAATCCCGGTCGTGTCGGACCGTACCGCTCCGTGGGAACATTATATACGTCTGTAACGTTATATATCCTATCCTAAGGCAACCTCACACCTCGGATGTAGTATTTTACAACATTCCTGGCAGGTCGGCCCTTACTTCTAGGTGGGAACATTATATACGTCTATAATGTAATATAACCTAACCTAACCCATCTATCCCCTCGCTGGGAATGTTTTGTAGAATCCCGTTCGTGTAGCCCCGTACGTCTCGGTGGGAACATTATATACGTCTATAACGTTATATATCCTAACCTCAGGCAACCTAACATCTCGGATGCAGTATTTTACAACATTCCTGGCGTGTCGGCCCCTACTTCTCGGTCGGAACGTTATATACGTCTATAACGTAATATAACCTAACCTAACCTATCTATCCCCTCGCTGGGAATGTTTTGTAGAATCCCGTTCGTGTAGCCCCGTACGTCTCGGTGGGAACATTATATACGTCTATCACGTTATATATCCTAACCTAAGGCAACCTAACATCTCGAATGTAGTATTTTACAACATTGTTGGCGGGTCGGCACCTGCTTCTCTTTGGAAACATTATATACGTCTATAACGTAATATAACCTAACCTAACCCATCTAGGCCCTCGCTAATAATGTTTTACAGAATCCCGGTCGTGTCGGTCCGTACCGCTCCGTGGGAACATTATATACGTCTATAACGTTATATATCCTTACCTAAGGCAGCCTAACATCTCGGATGTAGTATTTTACATCATTCCTGGCGGGTCGGCCCCTACTTCTCGGTGGGAACATTATATACGTCTGTAACGTAATATAACCTAACCTAACCCATCTAGTCCGTCGCTGGTAATGTTTTACAGAATCTCGTGTCGGACCTTACCTCACCGTGGAGACATTAGATACGTCTATAACGTTATATATCCTATCCTAAGGCAACCTCACACCTCGGATGTAGTATTTTACAACATTCCTGGCAGGTCGGCCCTTACTTCTAGGTGGGAACATTATATACGTCTATAATGTAATATAACCTAACCTAACCCATCTATCCCCTCGCTGGGAATGTTTTGTAGAATCCCGTTCGTGTAGCCCCGTACGTCTCGGTGGGAACATTATATACGTCTATAACGTTATATATCCTAACCTAAGGCAACCTAACATCTCGGATGTAGTATTTTACAACATTCCTGGCGGGTCGGCCCCTACTTCTCGGTGGGAACATTATATACGTCTATAATGTAATATAATCTAACCTAACCCATCTAGAACCTCGCTGGTAATGTTTTACAGAATCCCGGTCGTGTCGGGCCGTACCTCTCCGTGGGAACATTATATACGTCTATAACGTTATATATCCTAACCTAAGGCAACTTAACACCTCGGATGTAGTATTTTACAACATTCCTGGCGGGTCGGCCCCTACTTCTCGGTCTGGACGTTATATACGTCTATAACGTAATATAACCTAACCTAACCCATCTAGCCCCTCGCTGGGAATGTTTTGTAGAATCCCGTTCGTGTAGCCCCGTACATCTCGGTGGGAACACTATATACGTCTATAGCGTTATATATCCTAACCTAAGGCAACCTAACATCTCGGATGTAGTATTTTACAACATTCCTGGCGGGTCGGCCCCTACTTCTCGGTCTGGACGTTATATATGTCTATAACGTAATATAACCTAACCTAACCTATCTATCCCCTCGCTGGGAATATTTTGTAAAATCCCGTTCGTGTCGGGCTGTACGTCTCAGTGGGAACATTATATACGTCTATAACGTTATATATCCTAACCTAAGCCAACTTAACACCTCGGATGTAGTAATTTAAAACATTCCTGGCAGGTCGGCCCCTACTTCTCGGTCTGGACGTTATATACGTCTATAACGTAATATAACCTAACCTAACACATCTAGCCCCTCGCTGGGAATGTTTTGTAGAATCCCGTTCGTGTTGACCCGTACGTCTCGGTGGGAACATTATATACGTCTGTAACGTTATATATCCTAACCTAAGGCAGCCTAACATCTCGGATGTAGTATTTTACAACATTCCTGGCGGGTCGGCCCCTACTTCTCGGTCGGGACGTTATATACGTCTGTAACGTAATATAACCTAACCTAACCTATCTATCCCCTCGCTGGGAATGTTTTGTAGAATCCCGTTCGTGTAGCCCCGTGCGTCTCGGTGGGAACATTATATACGTCTATAACGTTATATATCCTAACCTAAGGCAACCTAACATCTCGGATGTAGTATTTTACAACATTCCTGGCGGCTCGGCACCTACTTGTCGGTGGGAACATTATATACGTCAATAACGTAATATAACCTAACCTAACCTATCTATCCCCTCGCTGGGAATGTTTTGTAGAATCCCGTTCGTGTAGCCCCGTACGTCTCGGTGGGAACATTATATACGTCTAATTCGTTATATATCCTAACCTAAGGCAACCTCATACATCGGATGTAGTATTTTACAACATTCCTGGCAGGTCGGACCCTACATTTAGGTGGGAACATTATATAAGTCTATAACGTAATATAACCTAACCTAACCCATCTAGGCCCTCGCTAATAATGTTTTACAGAATCCCGGTCGTGTCGGTCTGTACCGCTCCGTGGGAACATTATATACGTCTATAACGTTATATATCCTAACCTAAGGCAGCCTAACATCCCGGATGTAGTATTTTACAACATTCCTGGCGGGTCGGCCCCTGCTTCTCGGTGGGTACACTATACACATCTATAACGTAATATAACCTAACCTAACCCATCTAGGCCCTCGCTAATAATGTTTTACAGAATCCCGGTCGTGTCGGACCGTACCGCTCCGTGGGAACATTATATACGTCTGTAACGTTATATATCCTAACCTAAGGCAACTTAACATGTCGGATGTAGTATTTTACAACATTCCTGGCGGGTCGGCCACTACTTCTCGGTGGGAACATTATATACGTCTATAACGTAATATAACGTAACCTAACCTATCTATCCCCTCGCTGGGAATGTTTTGTAGAATCCCGTTCGTGTAGCCCCATACGTCTCGGTGGGAACATTATATACGTCTATAGCGTTATATATCCTAGCATAAGGCAACCTAACATCTCGGATGCAGTATTTTACAACATTCCTGGCGTGTCGGCCCCTACTTCTCGGTCGGAACGTTATATACGTCTATAACGTAATATAACCTAACCTAACCTATCTATCCCCTCGCTGGGAATGTTTTGTAGAATCCCGTTCGTGTAGCCCCGTACGTCTCGGTGGGAACATTATATACGTCTATCACGTTATATATCCTAACCTAAGGCAACCTAACATCTCGAATGTAGTATTTTACAACATTGTTGGCGGGTCGGCACCTGCTTCTCTTTGGAAACATTATATACGTCTATAACGTAATATAACCTAACCTAACCCATCTAGGCCCTCGCTAATAATGTTTTACAGAATCCCGGTCGTGTCGGTCCGTACCGCTCCGTGGGAACATTATATACGTCTATAACGTTATATATCCTTACCTAAGGCAGCCTAACATCTCGGATGTAGTATTTTACATCATTCCTGGCGGGTCGGCCCCTACTTCTCGGTGGGAACATTATATACGTCTGTAACGTAATATAACCTAACCTAACCCATCTAGTCCGTCGCTGGTAATGTTTTACAGAATCTCGTGTCGGACCTTACCTCACCGTGGAGACATTAGATACGTCTATAACGTTATATATCCTATCCTAAGGCAACCTCACACCTCGGATGTAGTATTTTACAACATTCCTGGCAGGTCGGCCCTTACTTCTAGGTGGGAACATTATATACGTCTATAATGTAATATAACCTAACCTAACCCATCTATCCCCTCGCTGGGAATGTTTTGTAGAATCCCGTTCGTGTAGCCCCGTACGTCTCGGTGGGAACATTATATACGTCTATAACGTTATATATCCTAACCTAAGGCAACTTAACATGTCGGATGTAGTATTTTACAACATTCCTGGCGGGTCGGCCCCTACTTTTCGGTGGGAAAATTATATACGTCTATAACGTAATATAACCTAACCTAACCCATCTAGTCCTTCGCTGGTAATGTTTTACAGAATCCCGGTCGTGTCGGTCCGTACCTCACCGTGGGAGCATTATATAAGTCTATAACGTTATATATCCTAACCTAAGGCAACTTAACACCTCGGATGTAGTATTTTACAACATTCCTGGCGGGTCGGCCCCTACTTCTCGGTCTGGACGTTACATACGTCTATAACGTAATATGACCTAACCTAACCCATCTAGCCCCTCGCTGGGAATGTTTTGTAGAATCCCGTTCGTGTAGCCCCGTACGTCTCGGTGGGAACATTATATACGTCTATAACGTTATATATCCTAACCTAAGGCAACCTAACATCTCGGATGTAGTATTTTACAACATTCCTGGCGGGTCGGCCCCTACTTCTCGGTGGGAACATTATATACGTCTATAATGTAATATAATCTAACCTAACCCATCTAGAACCTCGCTGGTAATGTTTTACAGAATCCCGGTCGTGTCGGGCCGTACCTCTCCGTGGAAACATTATATACGTCTATAACGTTATATACCCTAACCTAAGGCAACTTAACACCTCGGATGTAGTATTTTACAACATTCCTGGCGGGTCGGCCCCTACTTCTCGGTCTGGACGTTATATACGTCTATAACGTAATATAACCTAACCTAACCCATCTAGCCCCTCGCTGGGAATGTTTTGTAGAATCCCGTTCGTGTAGCCCCGTACCTCTCGGTGGGAACACTATATACGTCTATAGCGTTATATATCCTAACCTAAGGCAACCTAACATCTCGGATGTAGTATTTTACAACATTCCTGGCGGGTCGGCCCCTACTTCTCGGTCTGGACGATATATATGTCTATAACGTAATATAACCTAACCTAACCTATCTATCCCCTCGCTGGGAATGTTTTGTAAAATCCCGTTCGTGTCGGGCCGTACGTCTCGGTGGGAACATTATATACGTCTATAACGTTATATATCCTAACCTAAGGCAACTTAACACCTCGGATATAGTATTTTACAACATTCCTGGCAGGTCGGCCCCTACTTCTCGGTCTGGACGTTATATACGTCTATAACGTAATATAACCTAACCTAACACATCTAGCCCCTCGCTGGGAATGTTTTGTAGAATCCCGTTCGTGTTGACCCGTACGTCTCGGTGGGAACATTATATACGTCTGTAACGTTATATATCCTAACCTAAGGCAGCCTAACATCTCGGATGTAGTATTTTACAACATTCCTGGCGGGTCGGCCCCTACTTCTCGATCGGGACGTTATATACGTCTATAACGTAATATAACCTAACCTAACCTATCTATTCCCTCGCTGGGAATGTTTTGTAGAACCCCGTTCGTGTAGCCCCGTACGTCTCGGTGGGAACACTATATACGTCTATAACGTTATATATCCTAACCTAAGGCAACTTAACATGTCGGATGTAGTATTTTACAACATTCCTGGCGGGTCGGCCACTACTTCTCGGTGGGAACATTATATACGTCTATAACGTAATATAACCTAACCTAACACATCTATCCCCTCGCTGGGAATGTTTTGTAGAATCCCGTTCGTGTAGCCCCGTACGTCTCGGTGGGAACATTATATACGTCTATCACGTTATATATCCTAACCTAAGGCAACCTAACATCTCGAATGTAGTATTTTACAACATTGTTGGCGGGTCGGCACCTGCTTCTCTTTGGAAACATTATATACGTCTATAACGTAATATAACCTAACCTAACCCATCTAGGCCCTCGCTAATAATGTTTTACAGAATCCCGGTCGTGTCGGTCCGTACCGCTCCGTGGGAACATTATATACGTCTATAACGTTATATATCCTTACCTAAGGCAGCCTAACATCTCGGATGTAGTATTTTACAACATTCCTGGCGGGTCGGCCCCTACTTCTCGGTGGGAACATTATATACGTCTATAACGTAATATAACCTAACCTAACCCATCTAGAAACTCGCTGATAATGTTTTACAGAATCACGGTCGTGTCGGTCCGTACCTCTCCGTGGGAACATTATATACATCTATAACGTTATATATCCTAACATAAGGCAGCCTAACATCTCGGATGTAGTATTTTACAACATTCCTGGCGGGTCGGCCCCTACTTCTCGGTCTGGACGTTACATACGTCTATAACGTAATATGACCTAACCTAACCCATCTAGCCCCTCGCTGGGAATGTTTTGTAGAATCCCGTTCGTGTAGCCCCGTACGTCTCGGTGGGAACATTATATACGTCTATAACGTTATATATCCTAACCTAAGGCAACCTAACATCTCGGATGTAGTATTTTACAACATTCCTGGCGGGTCGGCCCCTACTTCTCGGTGGGAACATTATATACGTCTATAATGTAATATAATCTAACCTAACCCATCTAGAACCTCGCTGGTAATGTTTTACAGAATCCCGGTCGTGTCGGGCCGTACCTCTCCGTGGGAACATTATATACGTCTATAACGTTATATATCCTAACCTAAGGCTACTTAACACCTCGGATGTAGTATTTTACAACATTCCTGGCGGGTCGGCCCCTACTTCTCGGTCTGGACGTTATATACGTCTATAACGTAATATAACCTAACCTAACCCATCTAGCCCCTCGCTGGGAATGTTTTGTAGAATCCCGTTCGTGTAGCCCCGTACATCTCGGTGGGAACACTATATACGTCTATAGCGTTATATATCCTAACCTAAGGCAACCTAACATCTCGGATGTAGTATTTTACAACATTCCTGGCGGGTCGGCCCCTACTTCTCGGTCTGGACGTTATATATGTCTATAACGTAATATAACCTAACCTAACCTATCTATCCCCTCGCTGGGAATATTTTGTAAAATCCCGTTCGTGTCGGGCTGTACGTCTCAGTGGGAACATTATATACGTCTATAACGTTATATATCCTAACCTAAGGCAACTTAACACCTCGGATGTAGTATTTTACAACATTCCTGGCAGGTCGGCCCTACTTCTCGGTCTGGACGTTATATACGTCTATAACGTAATATAACCTAACCTAACACATCTAGCCCCTCGCTGGGAATGTTTTGTAGAATCCCGTTCGTGTTGACACGTACGTCTCGGTGGGAACATTATATACGTCTGTAACGTTATATATCCTAACCTAAGGCAGCCTAACATCTCGGATGTAGTATTTTACAACATTCCTGGCGGGTCGGCCCCTACTTCTCGGTCGGGACGTTATATACGTCTGTAACGTAATATAACCTAACCTAACCTATCTATCCCCTCGCTGGGAATGTTTTGTAGAATCCCGTTCGTGTAGCCCCGTGCGTCTCGGTGGGAACATTATATACGTCTATAACGTTATATATCCTAACCTAAGGCAACCTAACATCTCGGATGTAGTATTTTACAACATTCCTGGCGGCTCGGCACCTACTTGTCGGTGGGAACATTATATACGTCAATAACGTAATATAACCTAACCTAACCTATCTATCCCCTCGCTGGGAATGTTTTGTAGAATCCCGTTCGTGTAGCCCCGTACGTCTCGGTGGGAACATTATATACGTCTAATTCGTTATATATCCTAACCTAAGGCAACCTCATACATCGGATGTAGTATTTTACAACATTCCTGGCAGGTCGGACCCTACATTTAGGTGGGAACATTATATAAGTCTATAACGTAATATAACCTAACCTAACCCATCTAGGCCCTCGCTAATAATGTTTTACAGAATCCCGGTCGTGTCGGTCCGTACCGCTCCGTGGGAACATTATATACGTCTATAACGTTATATATCCTAACCTAAGGCAGCCTAACATCCCGGATGTAGTATTTTACAACATTCCTGGCGGGTCGGCCCCTGCTTCTCGGTGGGAACATTATACACGTCTATAACGTAATATAACCTAACCTAACCCATCTAGGCCCTCGCTAATAATGTTTTACAGAATCCCGGTCGTGTCGGTCCGTATCGCTCCGTGGGAACATTATATACGTCTATAACGTTATATATCCTAACCTAAGGCAGCCTAACATCCCGGATGTAGTATTTTACAACATTCCTGGCGGGTCGGCCCCTGCTTCTCGGTGGGAACATTATACACGTCTATAACGTAATATAACCTAACCTAACCCATCTAGGCCCTCGCTAATAATGTTTTACAGAATCCCGGTCGTGTCGGACCGTACCGCTCCGTGGGAACATTATATACGTCTGTAACGTTATATATCCTAACCTAAGGCAACTTAACATGTCGGATGTAGTATTTTACAACATTCCTGGCGGGTCGGCCACTACTTCTCGGTGGGAACATTATATACGTCTATAACGTAATATAACGTAACCTAACCTATCTATCCCCTCGCTGGGAATGTTTTGTAGAATCCCGTTCGTGTAGCCCCATACGTCTCGGTGGGAACATTATATACGTCTATAGCGTTATATATCCTAGCATAAGGCAACCTAACATCTCGGATGCAGTATTTTACAACATTCCTGGCGTGTCGGCCCCTACTTCTCGGTCGGAACGTTATATACGTCTATAACGTAATATAACCTAACCTAACCTATCTATCCCCTCGCTGGGAATGTTTCGTAGAATCCCGTTCGTGTAGCCCCGTACGTCTCGGTGGGAACATTATATACGTCTATCACGTTATATATCCTAACCTAAGGCAACCTAACATCTCGAATGTAGTATTTTACAACATTGTTGGCGGGTCGGCACCTGCTTCTCTTTGGAAACATTATATACGTCTATAACGTAATATAACCTAACCTAACCCATCTAGGCCCTCGCTAATAATGTTTTACAGAATCCCGGTCGTGTCGGTCCGTACCGCTCCGTGGGAACATTATATACGTCTATAACGTTATATATCCTTACCTAAGGCAGCCTAACATCTCGGATGTAGTATTTTACATCATTCCTGGCGGGTCGGCCCCTACTTCTCGGTGGGAACATTATATACGTCTGTAACGTAATATAACCTAACCTAACCCATCTAGTCCGTCGCTGGTAATGTTTTACAGAATCTCGTGTCGGACCTTACCTCACCGTGGAGACATTAGATACGTCTATAACGTTATATATCCTATCCTAAGGCAACCTCACACCTCGGATGTAGTATTTTACAACATTCCTGGCAGGTCGGCCCTTACTTCTAGGTGGGAACATTATATACGTCTATAATGTAATATAACCTAACCTAACCCATCTATCCCCTCGCTGGGAATGTTTTGTAGAATCCCGTTCGTGTAGCCCCGTACGTCTCGGTGGGAACATTATATACTGCTTTAAAGTTATATATCCTAACCTAAGGCAGCCTAACATCTCGGATGTAGTATTTTACAACATTCCTGGCAGGTCGGACCCTACTTCCAGGTGGGAACATTATATACGTCTATAACGTAATATAACCTAACCTAACACATCTATCCCCTCGCTGGGAATGTTTTGTAGAATCCCGTTCGTGTAGCCCCGTACGTCTCGGTGGGAACATTATGTACGTCTAATTCGTTATATATCCTAACCTAAGGCAACTTAACACCTCGGATGTAGTATTTTACAACATTGCTGGCGGGTCGGCCCCTACTTCTCGGTGGGAACATTATATACGTCTATAACGTAATATAACCTAACCTAACCCATCTAGAAACTCGCTGATAATGTTTTACAGAATCACGGTCGTGTCGGTCCGTACCTCTCCGTGGGAACATTATATACATCTATAACGTTATATATCCTAACATAAGGCAGCCTAACATCTCGGATGTAGTATTTTACAACATTCCTGGCGGGTCGGCCCCTACTTCTCGGTCTGGACGTTACATACGTCTATAACGTAATATGACCTAACCTAACCCATCTAGCCCCTCGCTGGGAATGTTTTGTAGAATCCCGTTCGTGTAGCCCCGTACGTCTCGGTGGGAACATTATATACGTCTATAACGTTATATATCCTAACCTAAGGCAACCTAACATCTCGGATGTAGTATTTTACAACATTCCTGGCGGGTCGGCCCCTACTTCTCGGTGGGAACATTATATACGTCTATAATGTAATATAATCTAACCTAACCCATCTAGAACCTCGCTGGTAATGTTTTACAGAATCCCGGTCGTGTCGGGCCGTACCTCTCCGTGGGAACATTATATACGTCTATAACGTTATATATCCTAACCTAAGGCTACTTAACACCTCGGATGTAGTATTTTACAACATTCCTGGCGGGTCGGCCCCTACTTCTCGGTCTGGACGTTATATACGTCTATAACGTAATATAACCTAACCTAACCCATCTAGCCCCTCGCTGGGAATATTTTGTAAAATCCCGTTCGTGTCGGGCTGTACGTCTCAGTGGGAACATTATATACGTCTATAACGTTATATATCCTAACCTAAGGCAACTTAACACCTCGGATGTAGTATTTTACAACATTCCTGGCAGGTCGGCCCCTACTTCTCGGTCGGGACGTTATATACGTCTGTAACGTAATATAACCTAACCTAACCTATCTATCCCCTCGCTGGGAATGTTTTGTAGAATCCCGTTCGTGTAGCCCCGTGCGTCTCGGTGGGAACATTATATACGTCTATAACGTTATATATCCTAACCTAAGGCAACCTAACATCTCGGATGTAGTATTTTACAACATTCCTGGCGGCTCGGCACCTACTTGTCGTTGGGAACATTATATACGTCAATAACGTAATATAACCTAACCTAACCTATCTATCCCCTCGCTGGGAATGTTTTGTAGAATCCCGTTCGTGTAGCCCCGTACGTCTCGGTGGGAACATTATATACGTCTAATTCGTTATATATCCTAACCTAAGGCAACCTCATACATCGGATGTAGTATTTTACAACATTCCTGGCAGGTCGGACCCTACATTTAGGTGGGAACATTATATAAGTCTATAACGTAATATAACCTAACCTAACCCATCTAGGCCCTCGCTAATAATGTTTTACAGAATCCCGGTCGTGTCGGTCTGTACCGCTCCGTGGGAACATTATATACGTCTATAACGTTATATATCCTAACCTAAGGCAGCCTAACATCCCGGATGTAGTATTTTACAACATTCCTGGCGGGTCGGCCCCTGCTTCTCGGTGGGTACATTATACACATCTATAACGTAATATAACCTAACCTAACCCATCTAGGCCCTCGCTAATAATGTTTTACAGAATCCCGGTCGTGTCGGACCGTACCGCTCCGTGGGAACATTATATACGTCTGTAACGTTATATATCCTAACCTAAGGCAACTTAACATGTCGGATGTAGTATTTTACAACATTCCTGGCGGGTCGGCCCCTACTTCTCGGTGGGAACATTATATACGTCTGTAACGTAATATAACCTAACCTAACCCATCTAGTCCGTCGCTGGTAATGTTTTACAGAATCTCGTGTCGGACCTTACCTCACCGTGGAGACATTAGATACGTCTATAACGTTATATATCCTATCCTAAGGCAACCTCACACCTCGGATGTAGTATTTTACAACATTCCTGGCAGGTCGGCCCTTACTTCTAGGTGGGAACATTATATACGTCTATAATGTAATATAACCTAACCTAACCCATCTATCCCCTCGCTGGGAATGTTTTGTAGAATCCCGTTCGTGTAGCCCCGTACGTCTCGGTGGGAACATTATATACGTCTATAACGTTATATATCCTAACCTAAGGCAACTTAACATGTCGGATGTAGTATTTTACAACATTCCTGGCGGGTCGGCCCCTACTTCTCGGTGGGAAAATTATATACGTCTATAACGTAATATAACCTAACCTAACCCATCTAGTCCTTCGCTGGTAATGTTTTACAGAATCCCGGTCGTGTCGGTCCGTACCTCACCGTGGGAGCATTATATAAGTCTATAACGTTATATATCCTAACCTAAGGCAACTTAACACCTCGGATGTAGTATTTTACAACATTCCTGGCGGGTCGGCCCCTACTTCTCGGTCTGGACGTTACATACGTCTATAACGTAATATGACCTAACCTAACCCATCTAGCCCCTCGCTGGGAATGTTTTGTAGAATCCCGTTCGTGTAGCCCCGTACGTCTCGGTGGGAACATTATATACGTCTATAACGTTATATATCCTAACCTAAGGCAACCTAACATCTCGGATGTAGTATTTTACAACATTCCTGGCGGGTCGGCCCCTACTTCTCGGTGGGAACATTATATACGTCTATAATGTAATATAATCTAACCTAACCCATCTAGAACCTCGCTGGTAATGTTTTACAGAATCCCGGTCGTGTCGGGCCGTACCTCTCCGTGGAAACATTATATACGTCTATAACGTTATATATCCTAACCTAAGGCAACTTAACACCTCGGATGTAGTATTTTACAACATTCCTGGCGGGTCGGCCCCTACTTCTCGGTCTGGACGTTATATACGTCTATAACGTAATATAACCTAACCTAACCCATCTAGCCCCTCGCTGGGAATGTTTTGTAGAATCCCGTTCGTGTAGCCCCGTACCTCTCGGTGGGAACACTATATACGTCTATAGCGTTATATATCCTAACCTAAGGCAACCTAACATCTCGGATGTAGTATTTTACAACATTCCTGGCGGGTCGGCCCCTACTTCTCGGTCTGGACGATATATATGTCTATAACGTAATATAACCTAACCTAACCTATCTATCCCCTCGCTGGGAATGTTTTGTAAAATCCCGTTCGTGTCGGGCCGTACGTCTCGGTGGGAACATTATATACGTCTATAACGTTATATATCCTAACCTAAGGCAACTTAACACCTCGGATGTAGTATTTTACAACATTCCTGGCAGGTCGGCCCCTACTTCTCGGTCTGGACGTTATATACGTCTATAACGTAATATAACCTAACCTAACACATCTAGCCCCTCGCTGGGAATGTTTTGTAGAATCCCGTTCGTGTTGACCCGTACGTCTCGGTGGGAACATTATATACGTCTGTAACGTTATATATCCTAACCTAAGGCAGCCTAACATCTCGGATGTAGTATTTTACAACATTCCTGGCGGGTCGGCCCCTACTTCTCGATCGGGACGTTATATACGTCTATAACGTAATATAACCTAACCTAACCTATCTATTCCCTCGCTGGGAATGTTTTGTAGAATCCCGTTCGTGTAGCCCCGTACGTCTCGGTGGGAACACTATATACGTCTATAACGTTATATATCCTAACCTAAGGCAACTTAACATGTCGGATGTAGTATTTTACAACATTCCTGGCGGGTCGGCCACTACTTCTCGGTGGGAACATTATATACGTCTATAACGTAATATAACCTAACCTAAGGCAACCTAACATCTCGAATGTAGTATTTTACAACATTGTTGGCGGGTCGGCACCTGCTTCTCGGTGGGAACATTATATACGTCTATCACGTTATATATCCTAACCTAAGGCAACCTAACATCTCGAATGTAGTATTTTACAACATTGTTGGCGGGTCGGCACCTGCTTCTCTTTGGAAACATTATATACGTCTATAACGTAATATAACCTAACCTAACCCATCTAGGCCCTCGCTAATAATGTTTTACAGAATCCCGGTCGTGTCGGTCCGTACCGCTCCGTGGGAACATTATATACGTCTATAACGTTATATATCCTTACCTAAGGCAGCCTAACATCTCGGATGTAGTATTTTACAACATTCCTGGCGGGTCGGCCCCTACTTCTCGGTGGGAACATTATATACGTCTGTAACGTAATATAACCTAACCTAACCCATCTAGTCCGTCGCTGGTAATGTTTTACAGAATCTCGTGTCGGACCTTACCTCACCGTGGAGACATTAGATACGTCTATAACGTTATATATCCTATCCTAAGGCAACCTCACACCTCGGATGTAGTATTTTACAACATTCCTGGCAGGTCGGCCCTTACTTCTAGGTGGGAACATTATATACGTCTATAATGTAATATAACCTAACCTAACCCATCTATCCCCTCGCTGGGAATGTTTTGTAGAATCCCGTTCGTGTAGCCCCGTACGTCTCGGTGGGAACATTATATACGTCTATAACGTTATATATCCTAACCTCAGGCAACCTAACATCTCGGATGTAGTATTTTACAACATTCCTGGCGGGTCGGCCCCTACTTCTCGGTGGGAGCATTATATACGTCTATAATGTAATATGACCTAACCTAACCCATCTAGAACCTCGCTAATAATGTTTTACAGAATCCCGGTCGTGTCGGTCCGTACCTCTCCGTGGGAACATTATATACGTCTATAACGTTATATATCCTAACCTAAGGCAACCTAACATCTCGGATGTAGTATTTTACAACATTCCTGGCGTGTCGGCCCCTACTTCTCGGTCGGAACGTTATATACGTCTATAACGTAATACAACCTAACCTAACCTATCTATCCCCTCGCTGGGAATGTTTTGTAGAATCCCGTTCGTGTAGCCCCGTACGTCTCGGTGGGAACATTATATACGTCTATCACGTTATATAACCTAACCTAAGGCAACCTAACATCTCGAATGTAGTATTTTACAACATTCCTGGCGGGTCGGCCCCTACTTCTCGGTGGGAAAATTATATACGTCTATAACGTAATATAACCTAACCTAACCCATCTAGTCCTTCGCTGGTAATGTTTTACAGAATCCCGGTCGTGTCGGTCCGTACCTCACCGTGGGAGCATTATATAAGTCTATAACGTTATATATCCTAACCTAAGGCAACTTAACACCTCGGATGTAGTATTTTACAACATTCCTGGCGGGTCGGCCCCTACTTCTCGGTCTGGACGTTACATACGTCTATAACGTAATATGACCTAACCTAACCCATCTAGAACCTCGCTGGTAATGTTTTACAGAATCCCGGTCGTGTCGGGCCGTACCTCTCCGTGGGAACATTATATACGTCTATAACGTTATATATCCTAACCTAAGGCAACTTAACACCTCGGATGTAGTATTTTACAAC
Organism: Xylocopa violacea; assembly: GCA_963969225.1. Classification (NCBI taxonomy): domain Eukaryota; kingdom Metazoa; phylum Arthropoda; class Insecta; order Hymenoptera; family Apidae; genus Xylocopa; species Xylocopa violacea. The sequence continues at coordinate 12,750,258 of CAXAJV010000008.1, read as the reverse complement.
ATTCCTGGCGGGTCGGCCCCTACTTCTCGGTCTGGACGTTATATACGTCTATAACGTAATATAACCTAACCTAACCCATCTAGCCCCTCGCTGGGAATGTTTTGTAGAATCCCGTTCGTGTAGCCCCGTACCTCTCGGTGGGAACACTATATACGTCTATAGCGTTATATATCCTAACCTAAGGCAACCTAACATCTCGGATGTAGTATTTTACAACATTCCTGGCGGGTCGGCCCCTACTTCTCGGTCTGGACGTTATATATGTCTATAACGTAATATAACCTAACCTAACCTATCTATCCCCTCGCTGGGAATGTTTTGTAAAATCCCGTTCGTGTCGGGCCGTACGTCTCGGTGGGAACATTATATACGTCTATAACGTTATATATCCTAACCTAAGGCAACTTAACACCTCGGATGTAGTATTTTACAACATTCCTGGCAGGTCGGCCCCTACTTCTCGGTCTGGACGTTATATACGTCTATAACGTAATATAACCTAACCTAACACATCTAGCCCCTCGCTGGGATTGTTTTGTAGAATCCCGTTCGTGTTGACCCGTACGTCTCTGTGGGAACATTATATACGTCTGAAACGTTATATATCCTAACCTAAGGCAGCCTAACATCTCGGATGTAGTATTTTACAACATTCCTGTCGGGTCGGCCCCTACTTCTCGATCGGGACGTTATATACGTCTATAACGTAATATAACCTAACCTAACCCATCTAGGCCCTCGCTGGGAATGTTTTGTAGAATCCCGTTCGTGTAGCCCCGTACGTCTCGGTGGGAACACTATATACGTCTATAACGTTATATATCCTAACCTAAGGCAACTTAACATGTCGGATGTAGTATTTTACAACATTCCTGGCGGGTCGGCCACTACTTCTCTTTGGAAACATTATATACGTCTATAACGTAATATAACCTAACCTAACCCATCTAGGCCCTCGCTAATAATGTTTTACAGAATCCCGGTCGTGTCGGTCCGTACCGCTCCGTGGGAACATTATATACGTCTATAACGTTATATATCCTTACCTAAGGCAGCCTAACATCTCGGATGTAGTATTTTACAACATTCCTGGCGGGTCGGCCCCTACTTCTCGGTGGGAACATTATATACGTCTGTAACGTAATATAACCTAACCTAACCCATCTAGTCCGTCGCTGGTAATGTTTTACAGAATCTCGTGTCGGACCTTACCTCACCGTGGAGACATTAGATACGTCTATAACGTTATATATCCTATCCTAAGGCAACCTCACACCTCGGATGTAGTATTTTACAACATTCCTGGCAGGTCGGCCCTTACTTCTAGGTGGGAACATTATATACGTCTATAATGTAATATAACCTAACCTAACCCATCTATCCCCTCGCTGGGAATGTTTTGTAAAATCCCGTTCGTGTAGCCCCGTACGTCTCGGTGGGAACATTATATACGTCTATAACGTTATATATCCTAACCTCAGGCAACCTAACATCTCGGATGTAGTATTTTACAACATTCCTGGCGGGTCGGCCCCTACTTCTCGGTGGGAGCATTATATACGTCTATAATGTAATATGACCTAACCTAACCCATCTAGAACCTCGCTAATAATGTTTTACAGAATCCCGGTCGTGTCGGTCCGTACCTCTCCGTGGGAACATTATATACGTCTATAACGTTATATATCCTAACCTAAGGCAACCTAACATCTCGGATGTAGTATTTTACAACATTCCTGGCGTGTCGGCCCCTACTTCTCGGTCGGAACGTTATATACGTCTATAACGTAATACAACCTAACCTGACCTATCTATCCCCTCGCTGGGAATGTTTTGTAGAATCCCGTTCGTGTAGCCCCGTACGTCTCGGTGGGAACATTATATACGTCTATCACGTTATATAACCTAACCTAAGGCAACCTAACATCTCGAATGTAGTATTTTACAACATTCCTGGCGGGTCGGCCCCTACTTCTCGGTGGGAAAATTATATACGTCTATAACGTAATATAACCTAACCTAACCCATCTAGTCCTTCGCTGGTAATGTTTTACAGAATCCCGGTCGTGTCGGTCCGTACCTCACCGTGGGAGCATTATATAAGTCTATAACGTTATATATCCTAACCTAAGGCAACTTAACACCTCGGATGTAGTATTTTACAACATTCCTGGCGGGTCGGCCCCTACTTCTCGGTCTGGACGTTACATACGTCTATAACGTAATATGACCTAACCTAACCCATCTAGCCCCTCGCTGGGAATGTTTTGTAGAATCCCGTTCGTGTAGCCCCGTACGTCTCGGTGGGAACATTATATACGTCTATAACGTTATATATCCTAACCTAAGGCAACCTAACACCTCGGATGTAGTATTTTACAACATTCCTGGCGGGTCGGCCCCTACTTCTCGGTGGGAACATTATATACGTCTATAATGTAATATAATCTAACCTAACCCATCTAGAACCTCGCTGGTAATGTTTTACAGAATCCCGGTCGTGTCGGGCCGTACCTCTCCGTGGGAACATTATATACGTCTATAACGTTATATATCCTAACCTAAGGCAACTTAACACCTCGGATGTAGTATTTTACAACATTCCTGGCGGGTCGGCCCCTACTTCTCGGTCTGGACGTTATATACGTCTATAACGTAATATAACCTAACCTAACCCATCTAGCCCCTCGCTGGGAATGTTTTGTAGAATCCCGTTCGTGTAGCCCCGTACCTCTCGGTGGGAACACTATATACGTCTATAGCGTTATATATCCTAACCTAAGGCAACCTAACATCTCTGATGTAGTATTTTACAACATTCCTGGCGGGTCGGCCCCTACTTCTCGGTCTGGACGTTATATATGTCTATAACGTAATATAACCTAACCTAACCTATCTATCCCCTCGCTGGGAATGTTTTGTAAAATCCCGTTCGTGTCGGGCCGTACGTCTCGGTGGGAACATTATATACGTCTATAACGTTATATATCCTAACCTAAGGCAACTTAACACCTCGGATGTAGTATTTTACAACATTCCTGGCAGGTCGGCCCCTACTTCTCGGTCTGGACGTTATATACGTCTATAACGTAATATAACCTAACCTAACACATCTAGCCCCTCGCTGGGATTGTTTTGTAGAATCACGTTCGTGTTGACCCGTACGTCTCTGTGGGAACATTATATACGTCTGAAACGTTATATATCCTAACCTAAGGCAGCCTAACATCTCGGATGTAGTATTTTACAACATTCCTGGCGGGTCGGCCCCTACTTCTCGATCGGGACGTTATATACGTCTATAACGTAATATAACCTAACCTAACCCATCTAGGCCCTCGCTGGGAATGTTTTGTAGAATCCCGTTCGTGTAGCCCCGTACGTCTCGGTGGGAACACTATATACGTCTATAACGTTATATATCCTAACCTAAGGCAACTTAACATGTCGGATGTAGTATTTTACAACATTCCTGGCGGGTCGGCCACTACTTCTCGGTGGGAACATTATATACGTCTATAACGTAATATAACCTAACCTAACCTATCTATCCCCTCGCTGGGAATGTTTTGTAGAATCCCGTTCGTGTAGCCCCATACGTCTCGGTGGGAACATTATATACGTCTATAGCGTTATATATCCTAGCATAAGGCAACTTAACATGTCGGATGTAGTATTTTACAACATTCCTGGCGGGTCGGCCACTACTTCTCGGTGGGAACATTATATACGTCTATAACGTAATATAACCTAACCTAACACATCTATCCCCTCGCTGGGAATGTTTTGTAGAATCCCGTTCGTGTAGCCCCGTACGTCTCGGTGGGAACATTATATACGTCTATCACGTTATATATCCTAACCTAAGGCAACCTAACATCTCGAATGTAGTATTTTACAACATTGTTGGCGGGTCGGCACCTGCTTCTCTTTGGAAACATTATATACGTCTATAACGTAATATAACCTAACCTAACCCATCTAGGCCCTCGCTAATAATGTTTTACAGAATCCCGGTCGTGTCGGTCCGTACCGCTCCGTGGGAACATTATATACGTCTATAACGTTATATATCCTTACCTAAGGCAGCCTAACATCTCGGATGTAGTATTTTACAACATTCCTGGCGGGTCGGCCCCTACTTCTCGGTGGGAACATTATATACGTCTGTAACGTAATATAACCTAACCTAACCCATCTAGTCCGTCGCTGGTAATGTTTTACAGAATCTCGTGTCGGACCTTACCTCACCGTGGAGACATTAGATACGTCTATAACGTTATATATCCTATCCTAAGGCAACCTCACACCTCGGATGTAGTATTTTACAACATTCCTGGCAGGTCGGCCCTTACTTCTAGGTGGGAACATTATATACGTCTATAATGTAATATAACCTAACCTAACCCATCTATCCCCTCGCTGGGAATGTTTTGTAGAATCCCGTTCGTGTAGCCCCGTACGTCTCGGTGGGAACATTATATACGTCTATAACGTTATATATCCTAACCTCAGGCAACCTAACATCTCGGATGTAGTATTTTACAACATTCCTGGCGGGTCGGCCCCTACTTCTCGGTGGGAGCATTATATACGTCTATAATGTAATATGACCTAACCTAACCCATCTAGAACCTCGCTAATAATGTTTTACAGAATCCCGGTCGTGTCGGTCCGTACCTCTCCGTTGGAACATTATATACGTCTATAACGTTATATATCCTAACCTAAGGCAACCTAACATCTCGGATGTAGTATTTTACAACATTCCTGGCGTGTCGGCCCCTACTTCTCGGTCGGAACGTTATATACGTCTATAACGTAATACAACCTAACCTAACCTATCTATCCCCTCGCTGGGAATGTTTTGTAGAATCCCGTTCGTGTAGCCCCGTACGTCTCGGTGGGAACATTATATACGTCTATCACGTTATATAACCTAACCTAAGGCAACCTAACATCTCGAATGTAGTATTTTACAACATTCCTGGCGGGTCGGCCCCTACTTCTCGGTGGGAAAATTATATACGTCTATAACGTAATATAACCTAACCTAACCCATCTAGTCCTTCGCTGGTAATGTTTTACAGAATCCCGGTCGTGTCGGTCCGTACCTCACCGTGGGAGCATTATATAAGTCTATAACGTTATATATCCTAACCTAAGGCAACTTAACACCTCGGATGTAGTATTTTACAACATTCCTGGCGGGTCGGCCCCTACTTCTCGGTCTGGACGTTACATACGTCTATAACGTAATATGACCTAACCTAACCCATCTAGCCCCTCGCTGGGAATGTTTTGTAGAATCCCGTTCGTGTAGCCCCGTACGTCTCGGTGGGAACATTATATACGTCTATAACGTTATATATCCTAACCTAAGGCAACCTAACACCTCGGATGTAGTATTTTACAACATTCCTGGCGGGTCGGCCCCTACTTCTCGGTGGGAACATTATATACGTCTATAATGTAATATAATCTAACCTAACCCATCTAGAACCTCGCTGGTAATGTTTTACAGAATCCCGGTCGTGTCGGGCCGTACCTCTCCGTGGGAACATTATATACGTCTATAACGTTATATATCCTAACCTAAGGCAACTTAACACCTCGGATGTAGTATTTTACAACATTCCTGGCGGGTCGGCCCCTACTTCTCGGTCTGGACGTTATATACGTCTATAACGTAATATAACCTAACCTAACCCATCTAGCCCCTCGCTGGGAATGTTTTGTAGAATCCCGTTCGTGTAGCCCCGTACCTCTCGGTGGGAACACTATATACGTCTATAGCGTTATATATCCTAACCTAAGGCAACCTAACATCTCGGATGTAGTATTTTACAACATTCCTGGCGGGTCGGCCCCTACTTCTCGGTCTGGACGTTATATATGTCTATAACGTAATATAACCTAACCTAACCTATCTATCCCCTCGCTGGGAATGTTTTGTAAAATCCCGTTCGTGTCGGGCCGTACGTCTCGGTGGGAACATTATATACGTCTATAACGTTATATATCCTAACCTAAGGCAACTTAACACCTCGGATGTAGTATTTTACAACATTCCTGGCAGGTCGGCCCCTACTTCTCGGTCTGGACGTTATATACGTCTATAACGTAATATAACCTAACCTAACACATCTAGCCCCTCGCTGGGATTGTTTTGTAGAATCCCGTTCGTGTTGACCCGTACGTCTCTGTGGGAACATTATATACGTCTGAAACGTTATATATCCTAACCTAAGGCAGCCTAACATCTCGGATGTAGTATTTTACAACATTCCTGGCGGGTCGGCCCCTACTTCTCGATCGGGACGTTATATACGTCTATAACGTAATATAACCTAACCTAACCCATCTAGGCCCTCGCTGGGAATGTTTTGTAGAATCCCGTTCGTGTAGCCCCGTACGTCTCGGTGGGAACACTATATACGTCTATAACGTTATATATCCTAACCTAAGGCAACTTAACATGTCGGATGTAGTATTTTACAACATTCCTGGCGGGTCGGCCACTACTTCTCTTTGGAAACATTATATACGTCTATAACGTAATATAACCTAACCTAACCCATCTAGGCCCTCGCTAATAATGTTTTACAGAATCCCGGTCGTGTCGGTCCGTACCGCTCCGTGGGAACATTATATACGTCTATAACGTTATATATCCTTACCTAAGGCAGCCTAACATCTCGGATGTAGTATTTTACAACATTCCTGGCGGGTCGGCCCCTACTTCTCGGTGGGAACATTATATACGTCTGTAACGTAATATAACCTAACCTAACCCATCTAGTCCGTCGCTGGTAATGTTTTACAGAATCTCGTGTCGGACCTTACCTCACCGTGGAGACATTAGATACGTCTATAACGTTATATATCCTATCCTAAGGCAACCTCACACCTCGGATGTAGTATTTTACAACATTCCTGGCAGGTCGGCCCTTACTTCTAGGTGGGAACATTATATACGTCTATAATGTAATATAACCTAACCTAACCCATCTATCCCCTCGCTGGGAATGTTTTGTAGAATCCCGTTCGTGTAGCCCCGTACGTCTCGGTGGGAACATTATATACGTCTATAACGTTATATATCCTAACCTCAGGCAACCTAACATCTCGGATGTAGTATTTTACAACATTCCTGGCGGGTCGGCCCCTACTTCTCGGTGCGAGCATTATATACGTCTATAATGTAATATGACCTAACCTAACCCATCTAGAACCTCGCTAATAATGTTTTACAGAATCCCGGTCGTGTCGGTCCGTACCTCTCCGTGGGAACATTATATACGTCTATAACGTTATATATCCTAACCTAAGGCAACCTAACATCTCGGATGTAGTATTTTACAACATTCCTGGCGTGTCGGCCCCTACTTCTCGGTCGGAACGTTATATACGTCTATAACGTAATACAACCTAACCTAACCTATCTATCCCCTCGCTGGGAATGTTTTGTAGAATCCCGTTCGTGTAGCCCCGTACGTCTCGGTGGGAACATTATATACGTCTATCACGTTATATAACCTAACCTAAGGCAACCTAACATCTCGAATGTAGTATTTTACAACATTCCTGGCGGGTCGGCCCCTACTTCTCGGTGGGAAAATTATATACGTCTATAACGTAATATAACCTAACCTAACCCATCTAGTCCTTCGCTGGTAATGTTTTACAGAATCCCGGTCGTGTCGGTCCGTACCTCACCGTGGGAGCATTATATAAGTCTATAACGTTATATATCCTAACCTAAGGCAACTTAACACCTCGGATGTAGTATTTTACAACATTCCTGGCGGGTCGGCCCCTACTTCTCGGTCTGGACGTTACATACGTCTATAACGTAATATGACCTAACCTAACCCATCTAGCCCCTCGCTGGGAATGTTTTGTAGAATCCCGTTCGTGTAGCCCCGTACGTCTCGGTGGGAACATTATATACGTCTATAACGTTATATATCCTAACCTAAGGCAACCTAACACCTCGGATGTAGTATTTTACAACATTCCTGGCGGGTCGGCCCCTACTTCTCGGTGGGAACATTATATACGTCTATAATGTAATATAATCTAACCTAACCCATCTAGAACCTCGCTGGTAATGTTTTACAGAATCCCGGTCGTGTCGGGCCGTACCTCTCCGTGGGAACATTATATACGTCTATAACGTTATATATCCTAACCTAAGGCAACTTAACACCTCGGATGTAGTATTTTACAACATTCCTGGCGGGTCGGCCCCTACTTCTCGGTCTGGACGTTATATACGTCTATAACGTAATATAACCTAACCTAACCCATCTAGCCCCTCGCTGGGAATGTTTTGTAGAATCCCGTTCGTGTAGCCCCGTACCTCTCGGTGGGAACACTATATACGTCTATAGCGTTATATATCCTAACCTAAGGCAACCTAACATCTCTGATGTAGTATTTTACAACATTCCTGGCGGGTCGGCCCCTACTTCTCGGTCTGGACGTTATATATGTCTATAACGTAATATAACCTAACCTAACCTATCTATCCCCTCGCTGGGAATGTTTTGTAAAATCCCGTTCGTGTCGGGCCGTACGTCTCGGTGGGAACATTATATACGTCTATAACGTTATATATCCTAACCTAAGGCAACTTAACACCTCGGATGTAGTATTTTACAACATTCCTGGCAGGTCGGCCCCTACTTCTCGGTCTGGACGTTATATACGTCTATAACGTAATATAACCTAACCTAACACATCTAGCCCCTCGCTGGGATTGTTTTGTAGAATCACGTTCGTGTTGACCCGTACGTCTCTGTGGGAACATTATATACGTCTGAAACGTTATATATCCTAACCTAAGGCAGCCTAACATCTCGGATGTAGTATTTTACAACATTCCTGGCGGGTCGGCCCCTACTTCTCGATCGGGACGTTATATACGTCTATAACGTAATATAACCTAACCTAACCCATCTAGGCCCTCGCTGGGAATGTTTTGTAGAATCCCGTTCGTGTAGCCCCGTACGTCTCGGTGGGAACACTATATACGTCTATAACGTTATATATCCTAACCTAAGGCAACTTAACATGTCGGATGTAGTATTTTACAACATTCCTGGCGGGTCGGCCACTACTTCTCGGTGGGAACATTATATACGTCTATAACGTAATATAACCTAACCTAACCTATCTATCCCCTCGCTGGGAATGTTTTGTAGAATCCCGTTCGTGTAGCCCCATACGTCTCGGTGGGAACATTATATACGTCTATAGCGTTATATATCCTAGCATAAGGCAACCTAACATCTCGGATGCAGTATTTTACAACATTCCTGGCGTGTCGGCCCCTACTTCTCGGTCGGAACGTTATATACGTCTATAACGTAATATAACCTAACCTAACCTATCTATCCCCTCGCTGGGAATGTTTTGTAGAATCCCGTTCGTGTAGCCCCGTACGTCTCGGTGGGAACATTATATACGTCTATCACGTTATATATCCTAACCTAAGGCAACCTAACATCTCGAATGTAGTATTTTACAACATTGTTGGCGGGTCGGCACCTGCTTCTCTTTGGAAACATTATATACGTCTATAACGTAATATAACCTAACCTAACCCATCTAGGCCCTCGCTAATAATGTTTTACAGAATCCCGGTCGTGTCGGTCCGTACCGCTCCGTGGGAACATTATATACGTCTATAACGTTATATATCCTTACCTAAGGCAGCCTAACATCTCGGATGTAGTATTTTACAACATTCCTGGCGGGTCGGCCCCTACTTCTCGGTGGGAACATTATATACGTCTGTAACGTAATATAACCTAACCTAACCCATCTAGTCCGTCGCTGGTAATGTTTTACAGAATCTCGTGTCGGACCTTACCCCACCGTGGAGACATTAGATACGTCTATAACGTTATATATCCTATCCTAAGGCAACCTCACACCTCGGATGTAGTATTTTACAACATTCCTGGCAGGTCGGCCCTTACTTCTAGGTGGGAACATTATATACGTCTATAATGTAATATAACCTAACCTAACCCATCTATCCCCTCGCTGGGAATGTTTTGTAGAATCCCGTTCGTGTAGCCCCGTACGTCTCGGTGGGAACATTATATACGTCTATAACGTTATATATCCTAACCTCAGGCAACCTAACATCTCGGATGTAGTATTTTACAACATTCCTGGCGGGTCGGCCCCTACTTCTCGGTGGGAGCATTATATACGTCTATAATGTAATATGACCTAACCTAACCCATCTAGAACCTCGCTAATAATGTTTTACAGAATCCCGGTCGTGTCGGTCCGTACCTCTCCGTGGGAACATTATATACGTCTATAACGTTATATATCCTAACCTAAGGCAACCTAACATCTCGGATGTAGTATTTTACAACATTCCTGGCGTGTCGGCCCCTACTTCTCGGTCGGAACGTTATATACGTCTATAACGTAATACAACCTAACCTAACCTATCTATCCCCTCGCTGGGAATGTTTTGTAGAATCCCGTTCGTGTAGCCCCGTACGTCTCGGTGGGAACATTATATACGTCTATCACGTTATATAACCTAACCTAAGGCAACCTAACATCTCGAATGTAGTATTTTACAACATTCCTGGCGGGTCGGCCACTACTTCTCGGTGGGAACATTATATACGTCTATAACGTAATATAACCTAACCTAACCTATCTATCCCCTCGCTGGGAATGTTTTGTAGAATCCCGTTCGTGTAGCCCCATACGTCTCGGTGGGAACATTATATACGTCTATAGCGTTATATATCCTAGCATAAGGCAACCTAACATCTCGGATGCAGTATTTTACAACATTCCTGGCGTGTCGGCCCCTACTTCTCGGTCGGAACGTTATATACGTCTATAACGTAATATAACCTAACCTAACCTATCTATCCCCTCGCTGGGAATGTTTTGTAGAATCCCGTTCGTGTAGCCCCGTACGTCTCGGTGGGAACATTATATACGTCTATCACGTTATATATCCTAACCTAAGGCAACCTAACATCTCGGATGTAGTATTTTACAACATTCCTGGCGGGTCGGCCCCTACTTCTCGGTCTGGACGTTATATATGTCTATAACGTAATATAACCTAACCTAACCTATCTATCCCCTCGCTGGGAATGTTTTGTAAAATCCCGTTCGTGTCGGGCCGTACGTCTCGGTGGGAACATTATATACGTCTATAACGTTATATATCCTAACCTAAGGCAACTTAACACCTCGGATGTAGTATTTTACAACATTCCTGGCAGGTCGGCCCCTACTTCTCGGTCTGGACGTTATATACGTCTATAACGTAATATAACCTAACCTAACACATCTAGCCCCTCGCTGGGATTGTTTTGTAGAATCCCGTTCGTGTTGACCCGTACGTCTCTGTGGGAACATTATATACGTCTCAAACGTTATATATCCTAACCTAAGGCACCCTAACATCTCGGATGTAGTATTTTACAACATTCCTGGCGGGTCGGCCCCTACTTCTCGATCGGGACGTTATATACGTCTATAACGTAATATAACCTAACCTAACCCATCTAGGCCCTCGCTGGGAATGTTTTGTAGAATCCCGTTCGTGTAGCCCCGTACGTCTCGGTGGGAACACTATATACGTCTATAACGTTATATATCCTAACCTAAGGCAACTTAACATGTCGGATGTAGTATTTTACAACATTCCTGGCGGGTCGGCCACTACTTCTCGGTGGGAACATTATATACGTCTATAACGTAATATAACCTAACCTAACCTATCTATCCCCTCGCTGGGAATGTTTTGTAGAATCCCGTTCGTGTAGCCCCATACGTCTCGGTGGGAACATTATATACGTCTATAGCGTTATATATCCTAGCATAAGGCAACCTAACATCTCGGATGCAGTATTTTACAACATTCCTGGCGTGTCGGCCCCTACTTCTCGGTGGGAGCATTATATACGTCTATAATGTAATATGACCTAACCTAACCCATCTAGAACCTCGCTAATAATGTTTTACAGAATCCCGGTCGTGTCGGTCCGTACCTCTCCGTGGGAACATTATATACGTCTATAACGTTATATATCCTAACCTAAGGCAACCTAACATCTCGGATGTAGTATTTTACAACATTCCTGGCGTGTCGGCCCCTACTTCTCGGTCGGAACGATATATACGTCTATAACGTAATACAACCTAACCTAACCTATCTATCCCCTCGCTGGGAATGTTTTGTAGAATCCCGTTCGTGTAGCCCCGTACGTCTCGGTGGGAACATTATAGACGTCTATCACGTTATATAACCTAACCTAAGGCAACCTAACATCTCGAATGTAGTATTTTACAACATTCCTGGCGGGTCGGCCCCTACTTCTCGGTGGGAAAATTATATACGTCTATAACGTAATATAACCTAACCTAACCCATCTAGTCCTTCGCTGGTAATGTTTTACAGAATCCCGGTCGTGTCGGTCCGTACCTCACCGTGGGAGCATTATATAAGTCTATAACGTTATATATCCTAACCTAAGGCAACTTAACACCTCGGATGTAGTATTTTACAACATTCCTGGCGGGTCGGCCCCTACTTCTCGGTCTGGACGTTACATACGTCTATAACGTAATATGACCTAACCTAACCCATCTAGCCCCTCGCTGGGAATGTTTTGTAGAATCCCGTTCGTGTAGCCCCGTACGTCTCGGTGGGAACATTATATACGTCTATAACGTTATATATCCTAACCTAAGGCAACCTAACACCTCGGATGTAGTATTTTACAACATTCCTGGCGGGTCGGCCCCTACTTCTCGGTGGGAACATTATATACGTCTATAATGTAATATAATCTAACCTAACCCATCTAGAACCTCGCTGGTAATGTTTTACAGAATCCCGGTCGTGTCGGGCCGTACCTCTCCGTGGGAACATTATATACGTCTATAACGTTATATATCCTAACCTAAGGCAACTTAACACCTCGGATGTAGTATTTTACAACATTCCTGGCGGGTCGGCCCCTACTTCTCGGTCTGGACGTTATATACGTCTATAACGTAATATAACCTAACCTAACCCATCTAGCCCCCCGCTGGGAATGTTTTGTAGAATCCCGTTCGTGTAGCCCCGTACCTCTCGGTGGGAACACTATATACGTCTATAGCGTTATATATCCTAACCTAAGGCAACCTAACATCTCGGATGTAGTATTTTACAACATTCCTGGCGGGTCGGCCCCTACTTCTCGGTCTGGACGTTATATATGTCTATAACGTAATATAACCTAACCTAACCTATCTATCCCCTCGCTGGGAATGTTTTGTAAAATCCCGTTCGTGTCGGGCCGTACGTCTCGGTGGGAACATTATATACGTCTATAACGTTATATATCCTAACCTAAGGCAACTTAACACCTCGGATGTAGTATTTTACAACATTCCTGGCAGGTCGGCCCCTACTTCTCGGTCTGGACGTTATATACGTCTATAACGTAATATAACCTAACCTAACACATCTAGCCCCTCGCTGGGATTGTTTTGTAGAATCCTGTTCGTGTTGACCCGTACGTCTCTGTGGGAACATTATATACGTCTGAAACGTTATATATCCTAACCTAAGGCAGCCTAACATCTCGGATGTAGTATTTTACAACATTCCTGGCGGGTCGGCCCCTACTTCTCGATCGGGACGTTATATACGTCTATAACGTAATATAACCTAACCTAACCCATCTAGGCCCTCGCTGGGAATGTTTTGTAGAATCCCGTTCGTGTAGCCCCGTACGTCTCGGTGGGAACACTATATACGTCTATAACGTTATATATCCTAACCTAAGGCAACTTAACATGTCGGATGTAGTATTTTACAACATTCCTGGCGGGTCGGCCACTACTTCTCGGTGGGAACATTATATACGTCTATAACGTAATATAACCTAACCTAACCTATCTATCCCCTCGCTGGGAATGTTTTGTAGAATCCCGTTCGTGTAGCCCCATACGTCTCGGTGGGAACATTATATACGTCTATAGCGTTATATATCCTAGCATAAGGCAACCTAACATCTCGGATGCAGTATTTTACAACATTCCTGGCGTGTCGGCCCCTACTTCTCGGTCGGAACGTTATATACGTCTATAACGTAATATAACCTAACCTAACCTATCTATCCCCTCGCTGGGAATGTTTTGTAGAATCCCGTTCGTGTAGCCCCGTACGTCTCGGTGGGAACATTATATACGTCTATCACGTTATATATCCTAACCTAAGGCAACCTAACATCTCGAATGTAGTATTTTACAACATTGTTGGCGGGTCGGCACCTGCTTCTCTTTGGAAACATTATATACGTCTATAACGTAATATAACCTAACCTAACCCATCTAGGCCCTCGCTAATAATGTTTTACAGAATCCCGGTCGTGTCGGTCCGTACCGCTCCGTGGGAACATTATATACGTCTATAACGTTATATATCCTTACCTAAGGCAGCCTAACATCTCGGATGTAGTATTTTACAACATTCCTGGCGGGTCGGCCCCTACTTCTCGGTGGGAACATTATATACGTCTGTAACGTAATATAACCTAACCTAACCCATCTAGTCCGTCGCTGGTAATGTTTTACAGAATCTCGTGTCGGACCTTACCTCACCGTGGAGACATTAGATACGTCTATAACGTTATATATCCTATCCTAAGGCAACCTCACACCTCGGATGTAGTATTTTACAACATTCCTGGCAGGTCGGCCCTTACTTCTAGGTGGGAACATTATATACGTCTATAATGTAATATAACCTAACCTAACCCATCTATCCCCTCGCTGGGAATGTTTTGTAGAATCCCGTTCGTGTAGCCCCGTACGTCTCGGTGGGAACATTATATACGTCTATAACGTTATATATCCTAACCTCAGGCAACCTAACATCTCGGATGTAGTATTTTACAACATTCCTGGCGGGTCGGCCCCTACTTCTCGGTGGGAGCATTATATACGTCTATAATGTAATATGACCTAACCTAACCCATCTAGAACCTCGCTAATAATGTTTTACAGAATCCCGGACGTGTCGGTCCGTACCTCTCCGTGGGAACATTATATACGTCTATAACGTTATATATCCTAACCTAAGGCAACCTAACATCTCGGATGTAGTATTTTACAACATTCCTGGCGTGTCGGCCCCTACTTCTCGGTCGGAACGTTATATACGTCTATAACGTAATACAACCTAACCTAACCTATCTATCCCCTCGCTGGGAATGTTTTGTAGAATCCCGTTCGTGTAGCCCCGTACGTCTCGGTGGGAACATTATATACGTCTATCACGTTATATAACCTAACCTAAGGCAACCTAACATCTCGAATGTAGTATTTTACAACATTCCTGGCGGGTCGGACCCTACTTCTCGGTGGGAAAATTATATACGTCTATAACGTAATATAACCTAACCTAACCCATCTAGTCCTTCGCTGGTAATGTTTTACAGAATCCCGGTCGTGTCGGTCCGTACCGCTCCGTGGGAACATTATATACGTCTATAACGTTATATATCCTTACCTAAGGCAGCCTAACATCTCGGATGTAGTATTTTACAACATTCCTGGCGGGTCGGCCCCTACTTCTCGGTGGGAACATTATATACGTCTGTAACGTAATATAACCTAACCTAACCCATCTAGTCCGTCGCTGGTAATGTTTTACAGAATCTCGTGTCGGACCTTACCTCACCGTGGAGACATTAGATACGTCTATAACGTTATATATCCTATCCTAAGGCAACCTCACACCTCGGATGTAGTATTTTACAACATTCCTGGCAGGTCGGCCCTTACTTCTAGGTGGGAACATTATATACGTCTATAATGTAATATAACCTAACCTAACCCATCTATCCCCTCGCTGGGAATGTTTTGTAGAATCCCGTTCGTGTAGCCCCGTACGTCTCGGTGGGAACATTATATACGTCTATAACGTTATATATCCTAACCTCAGGCAACCTAACATCTCGGATGTAGTATTTTACAACATTCCTGGCGGGTCGGCCCCTACTTCTCGGTGGGAGCATTATATACGTCTATAATGTAATATGACCTAACCTAACCCATCTAGAACCTCGCTAATAATGTTTTACAGAATCCCGGTCGTGTCGGTCCGTACCTCTCCGTGGGAACATTATATACGTCTATAACGTTATATATCCTAACCTAAGGCAACCTAACATCTCGGATGTAGTATTTTACAACATTCCTGGCGTGTCGGCCCCTACTTCTCGGTCGGAACGTTATATACGTCTATAACGTAATACAACCTAACCTAACCTATCTATCCCCTCGCTGGGAATGTTTTGTAGAATCCCGTTCGTGTAGCCCCGTACGTCTCGGTGGGAACATTATATACGTCTATCACGTTATATAACCTAACCTAAGGCAACCTAACATCTCGAATGTAGTATTTTACAACATTCCTGGCGGGTCGGCCCCTACTTCTCGGTGGGAAAATTATATACGTCTATAACGTAATATAACCTAACCTAACCCATCTAGTCCTTCGCTGGTAATGTTTTACAGAATCCCGGTCGTGTCGGTCCGTACCTCACCGTGGGAGCATTATATAAGTCTATAACGTTATATATCCTAACCTAAGGCAACTTAACACCTCGGATGTAGTATTTTACAACATTCCTGGCGGGTCGGCCCCTACTTCTCGGTCTGGACGTTACATACGTCTATAACGTAATATGACCTAACCTAACCCATCTAGCCCCTCGCTGGGAATGTTTTGTAGAATCCCGTTCGTGTAGCCCCGTACGTCTCGGTGGGAACACTATATACTGCTTTAAAGTTATATATCCTAACCTAAGGCAGCCTAACATCTCGGATGTAGTATTTTACAACATTCCTGGCAGGTCGGACCCTACTTCCAGGTGGGAACATTATATACGTCTATAACGTAATATAACCTAACCTAACACATCTATCCCCTCGCTGGGAATGTTTTGTAGAATCCCGTTCGTGTAGCCCCGTACGTCTCGGTGGGAACATTATGTACGTCTAATTCGTTATATATCCTAACCTAAGGCAACTTAACACCTCGGATGTAGTATTTTACAACATTGCTGGCGGGTCGGCCCCTACTTCTCGGTGGGAACATTATATACGTCTATAACGTAATATAACCTAACCTAACCCATCTAGAAACTCGCTGATAATGTTTTACAGAATCACGGTCGTGTCGGTCCGTACCTCTCCGTGGGAACATTATATACATCTATAACGTTATATATCCTAACATAAGGCAGCCTAACATCTCGGATGTAGTATTTTACAACATTCCTGGCGGGTCGGCCCCTACTTCTCGGTCTGGACGTTACATACGTCTATAACGTAATATGACCTAACCTAACCCATCTAGCCCCTCGCTGGGAATGTTTTGTAGAATCCCGTTCGTGTAGCCCCGTACGTCTCGGTGGGAACATTATATACGTCTATAACGTTATATATCCTAACCTAAGGCAACCTAACACCTCGGATGTAGTATTTTACAACATTCCTGGCGGGTCGGCCCCTACTTCTCGGTGGGAACATTATATACGTCTATAATGTAATATAATCTAACCTAACCCATCTAGAACCTCGCTGGTAATGTTTTACAGAATCCCGGTCGTGTCGGGCCGTACCTCTCCGTGGGAACATTATATACGTCTATAACGTTATATATCCTAACCTAAGGCTACTTAACACCTCGGATGTAGTATTTTACAACATTCCTGGCGGGTCGGCCCCTACTTCTCGGTCTGGACGTTATATACGTCTATAACGTAATATAACCTAACCTAACCCATCTAGCCCCTCGCTGGGAATGTTTTGTAGAATCCCGTTCGTGTAGCCCCGTACATCTCGGTGGGAACACTATATACGTCTATAGCGTTATATATCCTAACCTAAGGCAACCTAACATCTCGGATGTAGTATTTTACAACATTCCTGGCGGGTCGGCCCCTACTTCTCGGTCTGGACGTTATATATGTCTATAACGTAATATAACCTAACCTAACCTATCTATCCCCTCGCTGGGAATATTTTGTAAAATCCCGTTCGTGTCGGGCTGTACGTCTCGGTGGGAACATTATATACGTCTATAACGTTATATATCCTAACCTAAGGCAACTTAACACCTCGGATGTAGTATTTTACAACATTCCTGGCAGGTCGGCCCTACTTCTCGGTCTGGACGTTATATACGTCTATAACGTAATATAACCTAACCTAACACATCTAGCCCCTCGCTGGGAATGTTTTGTAGAATCCCGTTCGTGTTGACACGTACGTCTCGGTGGGAACATTATATACGTCTGTAACGTTATATATCCTAACCTAAGGCAGCCTAACATCTCGGATGTAGTATTTTACAACATTCCTGGCGGGTCGACCCCTACTTCTCGGTCGGGACGTTATATACGTCTGTAACGTAATATAACCTAACCTAACCTATCTATCCCCTCGCTGGGAATGTTTTGTAGAATCCCGTTCGTGTAGCCCCGTGCGTCTCGGTGGGAACTATATATACGTCTATAACGTTATATATCCTAACCTAAGGCAACCTAACATCTCGGATGTAGTATTTTACAACATTCCTGGCGGCTCGGCACCTACTTGTCGGTGGGAACATTATATACGTCAATAACGTAATATAACCTAACCTAACCTATCTATCCCCTCGCTGGGAATGTTTTGTAGAATCCCGTTCGTGTAGCCCCGTACGTCTCGGTGGGAACATTATATACGTCTAATTCGTTATATATCCTAACCTAAGGCAACCTCATACATCGGATGTAGTATTTTACAACATTCCTGGCAGGTCGGACCCTACATTTAGGTGGGAACATTATATAAGTCTATAACGTAATATAACCTAACCTAACCCATCTAGGCCCTCGCTAATAATGTTTTACAGAATCCCGGTCGTGTCGGTCCGTACCGCTCCGTGGGAACATTATATACGTCTATAACGTTATATATCCTAACCTAAGGCAGCCTAACATCCCGGATGTAGTATTTTACAACATTCCTGGCGGGTCGGCCCCTGCTTCTCGGTGGGAACATTATACACGTCTATAACGTAATATAACCTAACCTAACCCATCTAGGCCCTCGCTAATAATGTTTTACAGAATCCCGGTCGTGTCGGTCCGTATCGCTCCGTGGGAACATTATATACGTCTATAACGTTATATATCCTAACCTAAGGCAGCCTAACATCCCGGATGTAGTATTTTACAACATTCCTGGCGGGTCGGCCCCTGCTTCTCGGTGGGAACATTATACACGTCTATAACGTAATATAACCTAACCTAACCCATCTAGGCCCTCGCTAATAATGTTTTACAGAATCCCGGTCGTGTCGGACCGTACCGCTCCGTGGGAACATTATATACGTCTGTAACGT
This sequence comes from Xylocopa violacea, assembly GCA_963969225.1. Lineage (NCBI taxonomy): Eukaryota > Metazoa > Arthropoda > Insecta > Hymenoptera > Apidae > Xylocopa > Xylocopa violacea. The sequence continues at coordinate 12,730,805 of CAXAJV010000008.1, read as the reverse complement.
TATATATCCTAACCTAAGGCAACTTAACATGTCGGATGTAGTATTTTACAACATTCCTGGCGGGTCGGCCACTACTTCTCGGTGGGAACATTATATACGTCTATAACGTAATATAACGTAACCTAACCTATCTATCCCCTCGCTGGGAATGTTTTGTAGAATCCCGTTCGTGTAGCCCCATACGTCTCGGTGGGAACATTATATACGTCTATAGCGTTATATATCCTAGCATAAGGCAACCTAACATCTCGGATGCAGTATTTTACAACATTCCTGGCGTGTCGGCCCCTACTTCTCGGTCGGAACGTTATATACGTCTATAACGTAATATAACCTAACCTAACCTATCTATCCCCTCGCTGGGAATGTTTTGTAGAATCCCGTTCGTGTAGCCCCGTACGTCTCGGTGGGAACATTATATACGTCTATCACGTTATATATCCTAACCTAAGGCAACCTAACATCTCGAATGTAGTATTTTACAACATTGTTGGCGGGTCGGCACCTGCTTCTCTTTGGAAACATTATATACGTCTATAACGTAATATAACCTAACCTAACCCATCTAGGCCCTCGCTAATAATGTTTTACAGAATCCCGGTCGTGTCGGTCCGTACCGCTCCGTGGGAACATTATATACGTCTATAACGTTATATATCCTTACCTAAGGCAGCCTAACATCTCGGATGTAGTATTTTACATCATTCCTGGCGGGTCGGCCCCTACTTCTCGGTGGGAACATTATATACGTCTGTAACGTAATATAACCTAACCTAACCCATCTAGTCCGTCGCTGGTAATGTTTTACAGAATCTCGTGTCGGACCTTACCTCACCGTGGAGACATTAGATACGTCTATAACGTTATATATCCTATCCTAAGGCAACCTCACACCTCGGATGTAGTATTTTACAACATTCCTGGCAGGTCGGCCCTTACTTCTAGGTGGGAACATTATATACGTCTATAATGTAATATAACCTAACCTAACCCATCTATCCCCTCGCTGGGAATGTTTTGTAGAATCCCGTTCGTGTAGCCCCGTACGTCTCGGTGGGAACATTATATACGTCTATAACGTTATATATCCTAACCTAAGGCAACCTAACATCTCGGATGTAGTATTTTACAACATTCCTGGCGGGTCGGCCCCTACTTCTCGGTGGGAACATTATATACGTCTATAATGTAATATAATCTAACCTAACCCATCTAGAACCTCGCTGGTAATGTTTTACAGAATCCCGGTCGTGTCGGGCCGTACCTCTCCGTGGGAACATTATATACGTCTATAACGTTATATATCCTAACCTAAGGCAACTTAACACCTCGGATGTAGTATTTTACAACATTCCTGGCGGGTCGGCCCCTAATTCTCGGTCTGGACGTTACATACGTCTATAACGTAATATGACCTAACCTAACCCATCTAGCCCCTCGCTGGGAATGTTTTGTAGAATCCCGTTCGTGTAGCCCCGTACGTCTCGGTGGGAACATTATATACTGCTTTAAAGTTATATATCCTAACCTAAGGCAGCCTAACATCTCGGATGTAGTATTTTACAACATTCCTGGCAGGTCGGACCCTACTTCCAGGTGGGAACATTATATACGTCTATAACGTAATATAACCTAACCTAACACATCTATCCCCTCGCTGGGAATGTTTTGTAGAATCCCGTTCGTGTAGCCCCGTACGTCTCGGTGGGAACATTATGTACGTCTAATTCGTTATATATCCTAACCTAAGGCAACTTAACACCTCGGATGTAGTATTTTACAACATTGCTGGCGGGTCGGCCCCTACTTCTCGGTGGGAACATTATATACGTCTATAACGTAATATAACCTAACCTAACCCATCTAGAAACTCGCTGATAATGTTTTACAGAATCACGGTCGTGTCGGTCCGTACCTCTCCGTGGGAACATTATATACATCTATAACGTTATATATCCTAACATAAGGCAGCCTAACATCTCGGATGTAGTATTTTACAACATTCCTGGCGGGTCGGCCCCTACTTCTCGGTCTGGATGTTACATACGTCTATAACGTAATATGACCTAACCTAACCCATCTAGCCCCTCGCTGGGAATGTTTTGTAGAATCCCGTTCGTGTAGCCCCGTACGTCTCGGTGGGAACATTATATACGTCTATAACGTTATATATCCTAACCTAAGGCAACCTAACATCTCGGATGTAGTATTTTACAACATTCCTGGCGGGTCGGCCCCTACTTCTCGGTGGGAACATTATATACGTCTATAATGTAATATAATCTAACCTAACCCATCTAGAACCTCGCTGGTAATGTTTTACAGAATCCCGGTCGTGTCGGGCCGTACCTCTCCGTGGGAACATTATATACGTCTATAACGTTATATATCCTAACCTAAGGCTACTTAACACCTCGGATGTAGTATTTTACAACATTCCTGGCGGGTCGGCCCCTACTTCTCGGTCTGGACGTTATATACGTCTATAACGTAATATAACCTAACCTAACCCATCTAGCCCCTCGCTGGGAATGTTTTGTAGAATCCCGTTCGTGTAGCCCCGTACATCTCGGTGGGAACACTATATACGTCTATAGCGTTATATATCCTAACCTAAGGCAACCTAACATCTCGGATGTAGTATTTTACAACATTCCTGGCGGGTCGGCCCCTACTTCTCGGTCTGGACGTTATATATGTCTATAACGTAATATAACCTAACCTAACCTATCTATCCCCTCGCTGGGAATATTTTGTAAAATCCCGTTCGTGTCGGGCTGTACGTCTCAGTGGGAACATTATATACGTCTATAACGTTATATATCCTAACCTAAGGCAACTTAACACCTCGGATGTAGTATTTTACAACATTCCTGGCAGGTCGGCCCCTACTTCTCGGTCGGGACGTTATATACGTCTGTAACGTAATATAACCTAACCTAACCTATCTATCCCCTCGCTGGGAATGTTTTGTAGAATCCCGTTCGTGTAGCCCCGTGCGTCTCGGTGGGAACATTATATACGTCTATAACGTTATATATCCTAACCTAAGGCAACCTAACATCTCGGATGTAGTATTTTACAACATTCCTGGCGGCTCGGCACCTACTTGTCGGTGGGAACATTATATACGTCAATAACGTAATATAACCTAACCTAACCTATCTATCCCCTCGCTGGGAATGTTTTGTAGAATCCCGTTCGTGTAGCCCCGTACGTCTCGGTGGGAACATTATATACGTCTAATTCGTTATATATCCTAACCTAAGGCAACCTCATACATCGGATGTAGTATTTTACAACATTCCTGGCAGGTCGGACCCTACATTTAGGTGGGAACATTATATAAGTCTATAACGTAATATAACCTAACCTAACCCATCTAGGCCCTCGCTAATAATGTTTTACAGAATCCCGGTCGTGTCGGTCTGTACCGCTCCGTGGGAACATTATATACGTCTATAACGTTATATATCCTAACCTAAGGCAGCCTAACATCCCGGATGTAGTATTTTACAACATTCCTGGCGGGTCGGCCCCTGCTTCTCGGTGGGTACATTATACACATCTATAACGTAATATAACCTAACCTAACCCATCTAGGCCCTCGCTAATAATGTTTTACAGAATCCCGGTCGTGTCGGACCGTACCGCTCCGTGGGAACATTATATACGTCTGTAACGTTATATATCCTAACCTAAGGCAACTTAACATGTCGGATGTAGTATTTTACAACATTCCTGGCGGGTCGGCCACTACTTCTCGGTGGGAACATTATATACGTCTATAACGTAATATAACGTAACCTAACCTATCTATCCCCTCGCTGGGAATGTTTTGTAGAATCCCGTTCGTGTAGCCCCATACGTCTCGGTGGGAACATTATATACGTCTATCACGTTATATATCCTAACCTAAGGCAACCTAACATCTCGAATGTAGTATTTTACAACATTGTTGGCGGGTCGGCACCTGCTTCTCTTTGGAAACATTATATACGTCTATAACGTAATATAACCTAACCTAACCCATCTAGGCCCTCGCTAATAATGTTTTACAGAATCCCGGTCGTGTCGGTCCGTACCGCTCCGTGGGAACATTATATACGTCTATAACGTTATATATCCTTACCTAAGGCAGCCTAACATCTCGGATGTAGTATTTTACATCATTCCTGGCGGGTCGGCCCCTACTTCTCGGTGGGAACATTATATACGTCTGTAACGTAATATAACCTAACCTAACCCATCTAGTCCGTCGCTGGTAATGTTTTACAGAATCTCGTGTCGGACCTTACCTCACCGTGGAGACATTAGATACGTCTATAACGTTATATATCCTATCCTAAGGCAACCTCACACCTCGGATGTAGTATTTTACAACATTCCTGGCAGGTCGGCCCTTACTTCTAGGTGGGAACATTATATACGTCTATAATGTAATATAACCTAACCTAACCCATCTATCCCCTCGCTGGGAATGTTTTGTAGAATCCCGTTCGTGTAGCCCCGTACGTCTCGGTGGGAACATTATATACGTCTATAACGTTATATATCCTAACCTAAGGCAACTTAACATGTCGGATGTAGTATTTTACAACATTCCTGGCGGGTCGGCCCCTACTTCTCGGTGGGAAAATTATATACGTCTATAACGTAATATAACCTAACCTAACCCATCTAGTCCTTCGCTGGTAATGTTTTACAGAATCCCGGTCGTGTCGGTCCGTACCTCACCGTGGGAGCATTATATAAGTCTATAACGTTATATATCCTAACCTAAGGCAACTTAACACCTCGGATGTAGTATTTTACAACATTCCTGGCGGGTCGGCCCCTACTTCTCGGTCTGGACGTTACATACGTCTATAACTTAATATGACCTAACCTAACCCATCTAGCCCCTCGCTGGGAATGTTTTGTAGAATCCCGTTCGTGTAGCCCCGTACGTCTCGGTGGGAACATTATATACGTCTATAACGTTATATATCCTAACCTAAGGCAACCTAACATCTCGGATGTAGTATTTTACAACATTCCTGGCGGGTCGGCCCCTACTTCTCGGTGGGAACATTATATACGTCTATAATGTAATATAATCTAACCTAACCCATCTAGAACCTCGCTGGTAATGTTTTACAGAATCCCGGTCGTGTCGGGCCGTACCTCTCCGTGGAAACATTATATACGTCTATAACGTTATATATCCTAACCTAAGGCAACTTAACACCTCGGATGTAGTATTTTACAACATTCCTGGCGGGTCGGCCCCTACTTCTCGGTCTGGACGTTATATACGTCTATAACGTAATATAACCTAACCTAACCCATCTAGCCCCTCGCTGGGAATGTTTTGTAGAATCCCGTTCGTGTAGCCCCGTACCTCTCGGTGGGAACACTATATACGTCTATAGCGTTATATATCCTAACCTAAGGCAACCTAACATCTCGGATGTAGTATTTTACAACATTCCTGGCGGGTCGGCCCCTACTTCTCGGTCTGGACGATATATATGTCTATAACGTAATATAACCTAACCTAACCTATCTATCCCCTCGCTGGGAATGTTTTGTAAAATCCCGTTCGTGTCGGGCCGTACGTCTCGGTGGGAACATTATATACGTCTATAACGTTATATATCCTAACCTAAGGCAACTTAACACCTCGGATGTAGTATTTTACAACATTCCTGGCAGGTCGGCCCCTACTTCTCGGTCTGGACGTTATATACGTCTATAACGTAATATAACCTAACCTAACACATCTAGCCCCTCGCTGGGAATGTTTTGTAGAATCCCGTTCGTGTTGACCCGTACGTCTCGGTGGGAACATTATATACGTCTGTAACGTTATATATCCTAACCTAAGGCAGCCTAACATCTCGGATGTAGTATTTTACAACATTCCTGGCGGGTCGGCCCCTACTTCTCGATCGGGACGTTATATACGTCTATAACGTAATATAACCTAACCTAACCTATCTATTCCCTCGCTGGGAATGTTTTGTAGAATCCCGTTCGTGTAGCCCCGTACGTCTCGGTGGGAACACTATATACGTCTATAACGTTATATATCCTAACCTAAGGCAACTTAACATGTCGGATGTAGTATTTTACAACATTCCTGGCGGGTCGGCCACTACTTCTCGGTGGGAACATTATATACGTCTATAACGTAATATAACCTAACCTAACACATCTATCCCCTCGCTGGGAATGTTTTGTAGAATCCCGTTCGTGTAGCCCCGTACGTCTCGGTGGGAACATTATATACGTCTATCACGTTATATATCCTAACCTAAGGCAACCTAACATCTCGAATGTAGTATTTTACAACATTGTTGGCGGGTCGGCACCTGCTTCTCTTTGGAAACATTATATACGTCTATAACGTAATATAACCTAACCTAACCCATCTAGGCCCTCGCTAATAATGTTTTACAGAATCCCGGTCGTGTCGGTCCGTACCGCTCCGTGGGAACATTATATACGTCTATAACGTTATATATCCTTACCTAAGGCAGCCTAACATCTCGGATGTAGTATTTTACAACATTCCTGGCGGGTCGGCCCCTACTTCTCGGTGGGAACATTATATACGTCTGTAACGTAATATAACCTAACCTAACCCATCTAGTCCGTCGCTGGTAATGTTTTACAGAATCTCGTGTCGGACCTTACCTCACCGTGGAGACATTAGATACGTCTATAACGTTATATATCCTATCCTAAGGCAACCTCACACCTCGGATGTAGTATTTTACAACATTCCTGGCAGGTCGGCCCTTACTTCTAGGTGGGAACATTATATACGTCTATAATGTAATATAACCTAACCTAACCCATCTATCCCCTCGCTGGGAATGTTTTGTAGAATCCCGTTCGTGTAGCCCCGTACGTCTCGGTGGGAACATTATATACGTCTATAACGTTATATATCCTAACCTCAGGCAACCTAACATCTCGGATGTAGTATTTTACAACATTCCTGGCGGGTCGGCCCCTACTTCTCGGTGGGAGCATTATATACGTCTATAATGTAATATGACCTAACCTAACCCATCTAGAACCTCGCTAATAATGTTTTACAGAATCCCGGTCGTGTCGGTCCGTACCTCTCCGTGGGAACATTATATACGTCTATAACGTTATATATCCTAACCTAAGGCAACCTAACATCTCGGATGTAGTATTTTACAACATTCCTGGCGGGTCGGCCCCTACTTCTCGGTCTGGACGTTACATACGTCTATAACGTAATATGACCTAACCTAACCCATCTAGCCCCTCGCTGGGAATGTTTTGTAGAATCCCGTTCGTGTAGCCCCGTACGTCTCGGTGGGAACATTATATACGTCTATAACGTTATATATCCTAACCTAAGGCAACCTAACACCTCGGATGTAGTATTTTACAACATTCCTGGCGGGTCGGCCCCTACTTCTCGGTGGGAACATTATATACGTCTATAATGTAATATAATCTAACCTAACCCATCTAGAACCTCGCTGGTAATGTTTTACAGAATCCCGGTCGTGTCGGGCCGTACCTCTCCGTGGGAACATTATATACGTCTATAACGTTATATATCCTAACCTAAGGCAACTTAACACCTCGGATGTAGTATTTTACAACATTCCTGGCGGGTCGGCCCCTACTTCTCGGTCTGGACGTTATATACGTCTATAACGTAATATAACCTAACCTAACCCATCTAGCCCCTCGCTGGGAATGTTTTGTAGAATCCCGTTCGTGTAGCCCCGTACCTCTCGGTGGGAACACTATATACGTCTATAGCGTTATATATCCTAACCTAAGGCAACCTAACATCTCGGATGTAGTATTTTACAACATTCCTGGCGGGTCGGCCCCTACTTCTCGGTCTGGACGTTATATATGTCTATAACGTAATATAACCTAACCTAACCTATCTATCCCCTCGCTGGGAATGTTTTGTAAAATCCCGTTCGTGTCGGGCCGTACGTCTCGGTGGGAACATTATATACGTCTATAACGTTATATATCCTAACCTAAGGCAACTTAACACCTCGGATGTAGTATTTTACAACATTCCTGGCAGGTCGGCCCCTACTTCTCGGTCTGGACGTTATATACGTCTATAACGTAATATAACCTAACCTAACACATCTAGCCCCTCGCTGGGATTGTTTTGTAGAATCCCGTTCGTGTTGACCCGTACGTCTCTGTGGGAACATTATATACGTCTGAAACGTTATATATCCTAACCTAAGGCAGCCTAACATCTCGGATGTAGTATTTTACAACATTCCTGGCGGGTCGGCCCCTACTTCTCGATCGGGACGTTATATACGTCTATAACGTAATATAACCTAACCTAACCCATCTAGGCCCTCGCTGGGAATGTTTTGTAGAATCCCGTTCGTGTAGCCCCGTACGTCTCGGTGGGAACACTATATACGTCTATAACGTTATATATCCTAACCTAAGGCAACTTAACATGTCGGATGTAGTATTTTACAACATTCCTGGCGGGTCGGCCACTACTTCTCTTTGGAAACATTATATACGTCTATAACGTAATATAACCTAACCTAACCCATCTAGGCCCTCGCTAATAATGTTTTACAGAATCCCGGTCGTGTCGGTCCGTACCGCTCCGTGGGAACATTATATACGTCTATAACGTTATATATCCTTACCTAAGGCAGCCTAACATCTCGGATGTAGTATTTTACAACATTCCTGGCGGGTCGGCCCCTACTTCTCGGTGGGAACATTATATACGTCTGTAACGTAATATAACCTAACCTAACCCATCTAGTCCGTCGCTGGTAATGTTTTACAGAATCTCGTGTCGGACCTTACCTCACCGTGGAGACATTAGATACGTCTATAACGTTATATATCCTATCCTAAGGCAACCTCACACCTCGGATGTAGTATTTTACAACATTCCTGGCAGGTCGGCCCTTACTTCTAGGTGGGAACATTATATACGTCTATAATGTAATATAACCTAACCTAACCCATCTATCCCCTCGCTGGGAATGTTTTGTAGAATCCCGTTCGTGTAGCCCCGTACGTCTCGGTGGGAACATTATATACGTCTATAACGTTATATATCCTAACCTCAGGCAACCTAACATCTCGGATGTAGTATTTTACAACATTCCTGGCGGGTCGGCCCCTACTTCTCGGTGGGAGCATTATATACGTCTATAATGTAATATGACCTAACCTAACCCATCTAGAACCTCGCTAATAATGTTTTACAGAATCCCGGTCGTGTCGGTCCGTACCTCTCCGTGGGAACATTATATACGTCTATAACGTTATATATCCTAACCTAAGGCAACCTAACATCTCGGATGTAGTATTTTACAACATTCCTGGCGTGTCGGCCCCTACTTCTCGGTCGGAACGTTATATACGTCTATAACGTAATACAACCTAACCTAACCTATCTATCCCCTCGCTGGGAATGTTTTGTAGAATCCCGTTCGTGTAGCCCCGTACGTCTCGGTGGGAACATTATATACGTCTATCACGTTATATAACCTAACCTAAGGCAACCTAACATCTCGAATGTAGTATTTTACAACATTCCTGGCGGGTCGGCCCCTACTTCTCGGTGGGAAAATTATATACGTCTATAACGTAATATAACCTAACCTAACCCATCTAGTCCTTCGCTGGTAATGTTTTACAGAATCCCGGTCGTGTCGGTCCGTACCTCACCGTGGGAGCATTATATAAGTCTATAACGTTATATATCCTAACCTAAGGCAACTTAACACCTCGGATGTAGTATTTTACAACATTCCTGGCGGGTCGGCCCCTACTTCTCGGTCTGGACGTTACATACGTCTATAACGTAATATGACCTAACCTAACCCATCTAGCCCCTCGCTGGGAATGTTTTGTAGAATCCCGTTCGTGTAGCCCCGTACGTCTCGGTGGGAACATTATATACGTCTATAACGTTATATATCCTAACCTAAGGCAACCTAACACCTCGGATGTAGTATTTTACAACATTCCTGGCGGGTCGGCCCCTACTTCTCGGTGGGAACATTATATACGTCTATAATGTAATATAATCTAACCTAACCCATCTAGAACCTCGCTGGTAATGTTTTACAGAATCCCGGTCGTGTCGGGCCGTACCTCTCCGTGGGAACATTATATACGTCTATAACGTTATATATCCTAACCTAAGGCAACTTAACACCTCGGATGTAGTATTTTACAACATTCCTGGCGGGTCGGCCCCTACTTCTCGGTCTGGACGTTATATACGTCTATAACGTAATATAACCTAACCTAACCCATCTAGCCCCTCGCTGGGAATGTTTTGTAGAATCCCGTTCGTGTAGCCCCGTACCTCTCGGTGGGAACACTATATACGTCTATAGCGTTATATATCCTAACCTAAGGCAACCTAACATCTCTGATGTAGTATTTTACAACATTCCTGGCGGGTCGGCCCCTACTTCTCGGTCTGGACGTTATATATGTCTATAACGTAATATAACCTAACCTAACCTATCTATCCCCTCGCTGGGAATGTTTTGTAAAATCCCGTTCGTGTCGGGCCGTACGTCTCGGTGGGAACATTATATACGTCTATAGCGTTATATATCCTAGCATAAGGCAACCTAACATCTCGGATGCAGTATTTTACAACATTCCTGGCGTGTCGGCCCCTACTTCTCGGTCGGAACGTTATATACGTCTATAACGTAATATAACCTAACCTAACCTATCTATCCCCTCGCTGGGAATGTTTTGTAGAATCCCGTTCGTGTAGCCCCGTACGTCTCGGTGGGAACATTATATACGTCTATCACGTTATATATCCTAACCTAAGGCAACCTAACATCTCGAATGTAGTATTTTACAACATTGTTGGCGGGTCGGCACCTGCTTCTCTTTGGAAACATTATATACGTCTATAACGTAATATAACCTAACCTAACCCATCAAGCCCCTAGCTAATAATGTTTTACAGAATCCCGGTCGTGTCGGTCCGTACCGCTCCGTGGGAACATTATATACGTCTATAACGTTATATATCCTTACCTAAGGCAGCCTAACATCTCGGATGTAGTATTTTACAACATTCCTGGCGGGTCGGCCCCTACTTCTCGGTGGGAACATTATATACGTCTGTAACGTAATATAACCTAACCTAACCCATCTAGTCCGTCGCTGGTAATGTTTTACAGAATCTCGTGTCGGACCTTACCTCACCGTGGAGACATTAGATACGTCTATAACGTTATATATCCTATCCTAAGGCAACCTCACACCTCGGATGTAGTATTTTACAACATTCCTGGCAGGTCGGCCCTTACTTCTAGGTGGGAACATTATATACGTCTATAATGTAATATAACCTAACCTAACCCATCTATCCCCTCGCTGGGAATGTTTTGTAGAATCCCGTTCGTGTAGCCCCGTACGTCTCGGTGGGAACATTATATACGTCTATAACGTTATATATCCTAACCTCAGGCAACCTAACATCTCGGATGTAGTATTTTACAACATTCCTGGCGGGTCGGCCCCTACTTCTCGGTGGGAGCATTATATACGTCTATAATGTAATATGACCTAACCTAACCCATCTAGAACCTCGCTAATAATGTTTTACAGAATCCCGGTCGTGTCGGTCCGTACCTCTCCGTGGGAACATTATATACGTCTATAACGTTATATATCCTAACCTAAGGCAACCTAACATCTCGGATGTAGTATTTTACAACATTCCTGGCGTGTCGGCCCCTACTTCTCGGTCGGAACGTTATATACGTCTATAACGTAATACAACCTAACCTAACCTATCTATCCCCTCGCTGGGAATGTTTTGTAGAATCCCGTTCGTGTAGCCCCGTACGTCTCGGTGGGAACATTATATACGTCTATCACGTTATATAACCTAACCTAAGGCAACCTAACATCTCGAATGTAGTATTTTACAACATTCCTGGCGGGTCGGCCACTACTTCTCGGTGGGAACATTATATACGTCTATAACGTAATATAACCTAACCTAACCTATCTATCCCCTCGCTGGGAATGTTTTGTAGAATCCCGTTCGTGTAGCCCCATACGTCTCGGTGGGAACATTATATACGTCTATAGCGTTATATATCCTAGCATAAGGCAACCTAACATCTCGGATGCAGTATTTTACAACATTCCTGGCGTGTCGGCCCCTACTTCTCGGTCGGAACGTTATATACGTCTATAACGTAATATAACCTAACCTAACCTATCTATCCCCTCGCTGGGAATGTTTTGTAGAATCCCGTTCGTGTAGCCCCGTACGTCTCGGTGGGAACATTATATACGTCTATCACGTTATATATCCTAACCTAAGGCAACCTAACATCTCGGATGTAGTATTTTACAACATTCCTGGCGGGTCGGCCCCTACTTCTCGGTCTGGACGTTATATATGTCTATAACGTAATATAACCTAACCTAACCTATCTATCCCCTCGCTGGGAATGTTTTGTAAAATCCCGTTCGTGTCGGGCCGTACGTCTCGGTGGGAACATTATATACGTCTATAACGTTATATATCCTAACCTAAGGCAACTTAACACCTCGGATGTAGTATTTTACAACATTCCTGGCAGGTCGGCCCCTACTTCTCGGTCTGGACGTTATATACGTCTATAACGTAATATAACCTAACCTAACACATCTAGCCCCTCGCTGGGATTGTTTTGTAGAATCCCGTTCGTGTTGACCCGTACGTCTCTGTGGGAACATTATATACGTCTCAAACGTTATATATCCTAACCTAAGGCAGCCTAACATCTCGGATGTAGTATTTTACAACATTCCTGGCGGGTCGGCCCCTACTTCTCGATCGGGACGTTATATACGTCTATAACGTAATATAACCTAACCTAACCCATCTAGGCCCTCGCTGGGAATGTTTTGTAGAATCCCGTTCGTGTAGCCCCGTACGTCTCGGTGGGAACACTATATACGTCTATAACGTTATATATCCTAACCTAAGGCAACTTAACATGTCGGATGTAGTATTTTACAACATTCCTGGCGGGTCGGCCACTACTTCTCGGTGGGAACATTATATACGTCTATAACGTAATATAACCTAACCTAACCTATCTATCCCCTCGCTGGGAATGTTTTGTAGAATCCCGTTCGTGTAGCCCCATACGTCTCGGTGGGAACATTATATACGTCTATAGCGTTATATATCCTAGCATAAGGCAACCTAACATCTCGGATGCAGTATTTTACAACATTCCTGGCGTGTCGGCCCCTACTTCTCGGTGGGAGCATTATATACGTCTATAATGTAATATGACCTAACCTAACCCATCTAGAACCTCGCTAATAATGTTTTACAGAATCCCGGTCGTGTCGGTCCGTACCTCTCCGTGGGAACATTATATACGTCTATAACGTTATATATCCTAACCTAAGGCAACCTAACATCTCGGATGTAGTATTTTACAACATTCCTGGCGTGTCGGCCCCTACTTCTCGGTCGGAACGATATATACGTCTATAACGTAATACAACCTAACCTAACCTATCTATCCCCTCGCTGGGAATGTTTTGTAGAATCCCGTTCGTGTAGCCCCGTACGTCTCGGTGGGAACATTATAGACGTCTATCACGTTATATAACCTAACCTAAGGCAACCTAACATCTCGAATGTAGTATTTTACAACATTCCTGGCGGGTCGGCCCCTACTTCTCGGTGGGAAAATTATATACGTCTATAACGTAATATAACCTAACCTAACCCATCTAGTCCTTCGCTGGTAATGTTTTACAGAATCCCGGTCGTGTCGGTCCGTACCTCACCGTGGGAGCATTATATAAGTCTATAACGTTATATATCCTAACCTAAGGCAACTTAACACCTCGGATGTAGTATTTTACAACATTCCTGGCGGGTCGGCCCCTACTTCTCGGTCTGGACGTTACATACGTCTATAACGTAATATGACCTAACCTAACCCATCTAGCCCCTCGCTGGGAATGTTTTGTAGAATCCCGTTCGTGTAGCCCCGTACGTCTCGGTGGGAACATTATATACGTCTATAACGTTATATATCCTAACCTAAGGCAACCTAACACCTCGGATGTAGTATTTTACAACATTCCTGGCGGGTCGGCCCCTACTTCTCGGTGGGAACATTATATACGTCTATAATGTAATATAATCTAACCTAACCCATCTAGAACCTCGCTGGTAATGTTTTACAGAATCCCGGTCGTGTCGGGCCGTACCTCTCCGTGGGAACATTATATACGTCTATAACGTTATATATCCTAACCTAAGGCAACTTAACACCTCGAATGTAGTATTTTACAACATTCCTGGCGGGTCGGCCCCTACTTCTCGGTCTGGACGTTATATACGTCTATAACGTAATATAACCTAACCTAACCCATCTAGCCCCTCGCTGGGAATGTTTTGTAGAATCCCGTTCGTGTAGCCCCGTACCTCTCGGTGGGAACACTATATACGTCTATAGCGTTATATATCCTAACCTAAGGCAACCTAACATCTCGGATGTAGTATTTTACAACATTCCTGGCGGGTCGGCCCCTACTTCTCGGTGGGAAAATTATATACGTCTATAACGTAATATAACCTAACCTAACCCATCTAGTCCTTCGCTGGTAATGTTTTACAGAATCCCGGTCGTGTCGGTCCGTACCTCACCGTGGGAGCATTATATAAGTCTATAACGTTATATATCCTAACCTAAGGCAACTTAACACCTCGGATGTAGTATTTTACAACATTCCTGGCGGGTCGGCCCCTACTTCTCGGTCTGGACGTTACATACGTCTATAACGTAATATGACCTAACCTAACCCATCTAGCCCCTCGCTGGGAATGTTTTGTAGAATCCCGTTCGTGTAGCCCCGTACGTCTCGGTGGGAACATTATATACGTCTATAACGTTATATATCCTAACCTAAGGCAACCTAACACCTCGGATGTAGTATTTTACAACATTCCTGGCGGGTCGGCCCCTACTTCTCGGTGGGAACATTATATACGTCTATAATGTAATATAATCTAACCTAACCCATCTAGAACCTCGCTGGTAATGTTTTACAGAATCCCGGTCGTGTCGGGCCGTACCTCTCCGTGGGAACATTATATACGTCTATAACGTTATATATCCTAACCTAAGGCAACTTAACACCTCGGATGTAGTATTTTACAACATTCCTGGCGGGTCGGCCCCTACTTCTCGGTCTGGACGTTATATACGTCTATAACGTAATATAACCTAACCTAACCCATCTAGCCCCTCGCTGGGAATGTTTTGTAGAATCCCGTTCGTGTAGCCCCGTACCTCTCGGTGGGAACACTATATACGTCTATAGCGTTATATATCCTAACCTAAGGCAACCTAACATCTCGGATGTAGTATTTTACAACATTCCTGGCGGGTCGGCCCCTACTTCTCGGTCTGGACGTTATATATGTCTATAACGTAATATAACCTAACCTAACCTATCTATCCCCTCGCTGGGAATGTTTTGTAAAATCCCGTTCGTGTCGGGCCGTACGTCTCGGTGGGAACATTATATACGTCTATAACGTTATATATCCTAACCTAAGGCAACTTAACACCTCGGATGTAGTATTTTACAACATTCCTGGCAGGTCGGCCCCTACTTCTCGGTCTGGACGTTATATACGTCTATAACGTAATATAACCTAACCTAACACATCTAGCCCCTCGCTGGGATTGTTTTGTAGAATCCTGTTCGTGTTGACCCGTACGTCTCTGTGGGAACATTATATACGTCTGAAACGTTATATATCCTAACCTAAGGCAGCCTAACATCTCGGATGTAGTATTTTACAACATTCCTGGCGGGTCGGCCCCTACTTCTCGATCGGGACGTTATATACGTCTATAACGTAATATAACCTAACCTAACCCATCTAGGCCCTCGCTGGGAATGTTTTGTAGAATCCCGTTCGTGTAGCCCCGTACGTCTCGGTGGGAACACTATATACGTCTATAACGTTATATATCCTAACCTAAGGCAACTTAACATGTCGGATGTAGTATTTTACAACATTCCTGGCGGGTCGGCCACTACTTCTCGGTGGGAACATTATATACGTCTATAACGTAATATAACCTAACCTAACCTATCTATCCCCTCGCTGGGAATGTTTTGTAGAATCCCGTTCGTGTAGCCCCATACGTCTCGGTGGGAACATTATATACGTCTATAGCGTTATATATCCTAGCATAAGGCAACCTAACATCTCGGATGCAGTATTTTACAACATTCCTGGCGTGTCGGCCCCTACTTCTCGGTCGGAACGTTATATACGTCTATAACGTAATATAACCTAACCTAACCTATCTATCCCCTCGCTGGGAATGTTTTGTAGAATCCCGTTCGTGTAGCCCCGTACGTCTCGGTGGGAACATTATATACGTCTATCACGTTATATATCCTAACCTAAGGCAACCTAACATCTCGAATGTAGTATTTTACAACATTGTTGGCGGGTCGGCACCTGCTTCTCTTTGGAAACATTATATACGTCTATAACGTAATATAACCTAACCTAACCCATCTAGGCCCTCGCTAATAATGTTTTACAGAATCCCGGTCGTGTCGGTCCGTACCGCTCCGTGGGAACATTATATACGTCTATAACGTTATATATCCTTACCTAAGGCAGCCTAACATCTCGGATGTAGTATTTTACAACATTCCTGGCGGGTCGGCCCCTACTTCTCGGTGGGAACATTATATACGTCTGTAACGTAATATAACCTAACCTAACCCATCTAGTCCGTCGCTGGTAATGTTTTACAGAATCTCGTGTCGGACCTTACCTCACCGTGGAGACATTAGATACGTCTATAACGTTATATATCCTATCCTAAGGCAACCTCACACCTCGGATGTAGTATTTTACAACATTCCTGGCAGGTCGGCCCTTACTTCTAGGTGGGAACATTATATACGTCTATAATGTAATATAACCTAACCTAACCCATCTATCCCCTCGCTGGGAATGTTTTGTAGAATCCCGTTCGTGTAGCCCCGTACGTCTCGGTGGGAACATTATATACGTCTATAACGTTATATATCCTAACCTCAGGCAACCTAACATCTCGGATGTAGTATTTTACAACATTCCTGGCGGGTCGGCCCCTACTTCTCGGTGGGAGCATTATATACGTCTATAATGTAATATGACCTAACCTAACCCATCTAGAACCTCGCTAATAATGTTTTACAGAATCCCGGTCGTGTCGGTCCGTACCTCTCCGTGGGAACATTATATACGTCTATAACGTTATATATCCTAACCTAAGGCAACCTAACATCTCGGATGTAGTATTTTACAACATTCCTGGCGTGTCGGCCCCTACTTCTCGGTCGGAACGTTATATACGTCTATAACGTAATACAACCTAACCTAACCTATCTATCCCCTCGCTGGGAATGTTTTGTAGAATCCCGTTCGTGTAGCCCCGTACGTCTCGGTGGGAACATTATATACGTCTATCACGTTATATAACCTAACCTAAGGCAACCTAACATCTCGAATGTAGTATTTTACAACATTCCTGGCGGGTCGGCCCCTACTTCTCGGTGGGAAAATTATATACGTCTATAACGTAATATAACCTAACCTAACCCATCTAGTCCTTCGCTGGTAATGTTTTACAGAATCCCGGTCGTGTCGGTCCGTACCTCACCGTGGGAGCATTATATAAGTCTATAACGTTATATATCCTAACCTAAGGCAACTTAACACCTCGGATGTAGTATTTTACAACATTCCTGGCGGGTCGGCCCCTACTTCTCGGTCTGGACGTTACATGCGTCTATAACGTAATATGACCTAACCTAACCCATCTAGCCCCTCGCTGGGAATGATTTGTAGAATCCCGTTCGTGTAGCCCCGTACGTCTCGGTGGGAACACTATATACGTCTATAGCGTTATATATCCTAACCTAAGGCAACCTAACATCTCGGATGTAGTATTTTACAACATTCCTGGCGGGTCGGCCCCTACTTCTCGGTGGGAACATTATATACGTCTATAATGTAATATAATCTAACCTAACCCATCTAGAACCTCGCTGGTAATGTTTTACAGAATCCCGGTCGTGTCGGGCCGTACCTCTCCGTGGGAACATTATATACGTCTATAACGTTATATATCCTAACCTAAGGCAACTTAACACCTCGGATGTAGTATTTTACAACATTCCTGGCGGGTCGGCCCCTACTTCTCGGTCTGGACGTTATATACGTCTATAACGTAATATAACCTAACCTAACCCATCTAGCCCCTCGCTGGGAATGTTTTGTAGAATCCCGTTCGTGTAGCCCCGTACCTCTCGGTGGGAACACTATATACGTCTATAGCGTTATATATCCTAACCTAAGGCAACCTAACATCTCGGATGTAGTATTTTACAACATTCCTGGCGGGTCGGCCCCTACTTCTCGGTCTGGACGTTATATATGTCTATAACGTAATATAACCTAACCTAACCTATCTATCCCCTCGCTGGGAATGTTTTGTAAAATCCCGTTCGTGTCGGGCCGTACGTCTCGGTGGGAACATTATATACGTCTATAACGTTATATATCCTAACCTAAGGCAACTTAACACCTCGGATGTAGTATTTTACAACATTCCTGGCAGGTCGGCCCCTACTTCTCGGTCTGGACGTTATATACGTCTATAACGTAATATAACCTAACCTAACACATCTAGCCCCTCGCTGGGAATGTTTTGTAGAATCCCGTTCGTGTTGACCCGTACGTCTCTGTGGGAACATTATATACGTCTGTAACGTTATATATCCTAACCTAAGGCAGCCTAACATCTCGGATGTAGTATTTTACAACATTCCTGGCGGGTCGGCCCCTACTTCTCGATCGGGACGTTATATACGTCTATAACGTAATATAACCTAACCTAACCCATCTAGGCCCTCGCTGGGAATGTTTTGTAGAATCCCGTTCGTGTAGCCCCGTACGTCTCGGTGGGAACATTATATACGTCTATAACGTTATATATCCTAACCTCAGGCAACCTAACATCTCGGATGTAGTATTTTACAACATTCCTGGCGGGTCGGCCCCTACTTCTCGGTGGGAGCATTATATACGTCTATAATGTAATATAACCTAACCTAACCCATCTAGAACCTCGCTGATAATGTTTTACAGAATCCCGGTCGTGTCGGTCCGTACCTCTCCGTGGGAACATTATATACGTCTATAACGTTATATATCCTAACATAAGGCAGACTAACATCTCGGATGTAGTATTTTACAACATTCCTGGCGGGTCGGCCCCTACTTCTCGGTGGGAATATTATATACGTCTATAACGTAATATAACCTAACCTAACACATCTAGCTCCTCGCTGGGAATGTTTTGTAGAATCCCGTTCATGTTGATCCGTACGTCTCGGTGGGAACATTATATACGTCCATAACGTTATATATCCTAGCATAAGGCAGCCTAACATCTCGGATGTAGTATTTTACAACATTCCTGGCGGGTCGGCCCCTACTTCTCGGTGGGAACATTATATACGTCTATAACGTAATATAACCTAAGCTAACCTATCTATCCCCTCGCTGGGAATGTTTTGTAGAATCCCGTACGTGTAGCCCTGTACGTCTCGGTGGGAACACTATATACGTCTATAACGTTATATATCCTAACCTAAGGCAACTTAACATCTCGGATGTAGTATTTCACAACATTCCTTGCGGGTCGGCCCCTACTTCTCGGTCTGGACGTTATATACGTCTATAACGTACTATAACCTAACCTAACCTATCTATCCCCTCGCTGGGAATGTTTTGTAAATTCCCGTTCGTGTAGCCCCGTACGTCTCGGTGGGAACATTATATACGTCTATAACGTTATATATCCTAACCTAAGGCAACCTAACATCTCGGATGTAGTATTTTACAACATCCCTGGCGTGTCGGCCCCTACTTCTCGGTCGGAACGTTATATACGTCTATAACGTAATACAACCTAACCTAACCTATCTATCCCCTCGCTGGGAATGTTTTGTAGAATCCCGTTCGTGTAGCCCCGTACGTCTCGGTGGGAACATTATATACGTCTATCACGTTATATAACCTAACCTAAGGCAACCTAACATGTCGAATGTAGTATTTTACAACATTGCTGGCGGGTCGGCACCTATTTCTCGGTGGGAACATTATATACGTCTATAACGTAATATAACCTAAGCTAACCTATCTATCCCCTCGCTGGGAATGTTTTGTAGAATCCCGTTCGTGTAGCCCCTACGTCTCGGTCTGAACATTATATACGTCTATAACGTTATATATCCTAACCTAAGGCAACTTAACATGTCGGATGTAGTATTTTACAACATTCCTGGCGGGTCGGCCCCTACTTCTCGGTGGGAAAATTATATACGTCTATAACGTAATATAACCTAACCTAACCCATCTAGTCCTTCGCTGGTAATGTTTTACAGAATCCCGGTCGTGTCGGTCCGTACCTCACCGTGGGAGCATTATATAAGTCTATAACGTTATATATCCTAACCTAAGGCAACTTAACACCTCGGATGTAGTATTTTACAACATTCCTGGCGGGTCGGCCCCTACTTCTCGGTCTGGACGTTACATACGTCTATAACGTAATATGACCTAACCTAACCCATCTAGCCCCTCGCTGGGAATGTTTTGTAGAATCCCGTTCGTGTAGCCCCGTACGTCTCGGTGGGAACATTATATACGTCTATAACGTTATATATCCTAACCTAAGGCAACCTAACATCTCAGATGTAGTATTTTACAACATTCCTGGCGGGTCGGCCCCTACTTCTCGGTGGGAACATTATATACGTCTATAATGTAATATAATCTAACCTAACCCATCTAGAACCTCGCTGGTAATGTTTTACAGAATCCCGGTCGTGTCGGTCCGTACCTCTCCGTGGGAACATTATATACGTCTATAACGTTATATATCCTAACCTAAGGCAACCTAACATCTCGGATGTAGTATTTTACAACATTCCTGGCGTGTCGGCCCCTACTTCTCGGTCGGAACGTTATATACGTCTATAACGTAATACAACCTAACCTAACCTATCTATCCCCTCGCTGGGAATGTTTTGTAGAATCCCGTTCGTGTAGCCCCGTACGTCTCGGTGGGAACATTATATACGTCTATCACGTTATATAACCTAACCTAAGGCAACCTAACATCTCGAATGTAGTATTTTACAACATTCCTGGCGGGTCGGCCACTACTTCTCGGTGGGAACATTATATACGTCTATAACGTAATATAACCTAACCTAACCTATCTATCCCCTCGCTGGGAATGTTTTGTAGAATCCCGTTCGTGTAGCCCCATACGTCTCGGTGGGAACATTATATACGTCTATAGCGTTATATATCCTAGCATAAGGCAACCTAACATCTCGGATGCAGTATTTTACAACATTCCTGGCGTGTCGGCCCCTACTTCTCGGTCGGAACGTTATATACGTCTATAACGTAATATAACCTAACCTAACCTATCTATCCCCTCGCTGGGAATGTTTTGTAGAATCCCGTTCGTGTAGCCCCGTACGTCTCGGTGGGAACATTATATACGTCTATCACGTTATATATCCTAACCTAAGGCAACCTAACATCTCGGATGTAGTATTTTACAACATTCCTGGCGGGTCGGCCCCTACTTCTCGGTCTGGACGTTATATATGTCTATAACGTAATATAACCTAACCTAACCTATCTATCCCCTCGCTGGGAATGTTTTGTAAAATCCCGTTCGTGTCGGGCCGTACGTCTCGGTGGGAACATTATATACGTCTATAACGTTATATATCCTAACCTAAGGCAACTTAACACCTCGGATGTAGTATTTTACAACATTCCTGGCAGGTCGGCCCCTACTTCTCGGTCTGGACGTTATATACGTCTATAACGTAATATAACCTAACCTAACACATCTAGCCCCTCGCTGGGATTGTTTTGTAGAATCCCGTTCGTGTTGACCCGTACGTCTCTGTGGGAACATTATATACGTCTCAAACGTTATATATCCTAACCTAAGGCAGCCTAACATCTCGGATGTAGTATTTTACAACATTCCTGGCGGGTCGGCCCCTACTTCTCGATCGGGACGTTATATACGTCTATAACGTAATATAACCTAACCTAACCCATCTAGGCCCTCGCTGGGAATGTTTTGTAGAATCCCGTTCGTGTAGCCCCGTACGTCTCGGTGGGAACACTATATACGTCTATAACGTTATATATCCTAACCTAAGGCAACTTAACATGTCGGATGTAGTATTTTACAACATTCCTGGCGGGTCGGCCACTACTTCTCGGTGGGAACATTATATACGTCTATAACGTAATATAACCTAACCTAACCTATCTATCCCCTCGCTGGGAATGTTTTGTAGAATCCCGTTCGTGTAGCCCCATACGTCTCGGTGGGAACATTATATACGTCTATAGCGTTATATATCCTAGCATAAGGCAACCTAACATCTCGGATGCAGTATTTTACAACATTCCTGGCGTGTCGGCCCCTACTTCTCGGTGGGAGCATTATATACGTCTATAATGTAATATGACCTAACCTAACCCATCTAGAACCTCGCTAATAATGTTTTACAGAATCCCGGTCGTGTCGGTCCGTACCTCTCCGTGGGAACATTATATACGTCTATAACGTTATATATCCTAACCTAAGGCAACCTAACATCTCGGATGTAGTATTTTACAACATTCCTGGCGTGTCGGCCCCTACTTCTCGGTCGGAACGATATATACGTCTATAACGTAATACAACCTAACCTAACCTATCTATCCCCTCGCTGGGAATGTTTTGTAGAATCCCGTTCGTGTAGCCCCGTACGTCTCGGTGGGAACATTATAGACGTCTATCACGTTATATAACCTAACCTAAGGCAACCTAACATCTCGAATGTAGTATTTTACAACATTCCTGGCGGGTCGGCCCCTACTTCTCGGTGGGAAAATTATATACGTCTATAACGTAATATAACCTAACCTAACCCATCTAGTCCTTCGCTGGTAATGTTTTACAGAATCCCGGTCGTGTCGGTCCGTACCTCACCGTGGGAGCATTATATAAGTCTATAACGTTATATATCCTAACCTAAGGCAACTTAACACCTCGGATGTAGTATTTTACAACATTCCTGGCGGGTCGGCCCCTACTTCTCGGTCTGGACGTTACATACGTCTATAACGTAATATGACCTAACCTAACCCATCTAGCCCCTCGCTGGGAATGTTTTGTAGAATCCCGTTCGTGTAGCCCCGTACGTCTCGGTGGGAACATTATATACGTCTATAACGTTATATATCCTAACCTAAGGCAACCTAACACCTCGGATGTAGTATTTTACAACATTCCTGGCGGGTCGGCCCCTACTTCTCGGTGGGAACATTATATACGTCTATAATGTAATATAATCTAACCTAACCCATCTAGAACCTCGCTGGTAATGTTTTACAGAATCCCGGTCGTGTCGGGCCGTACCTCTCCGTGGGAACATTATATACGTCTATAACGTTATATATCCTAACCTAAGGCAACTTAACACCTCGAATGTAGTATTTTACAACATTCCTGGCGGGTCGGCCCCTACTTCTCGGTCTGGACGTTATATACGTCTATAACGTAATATAACCTAACCTAACCCATCTAGCCCCTCGCTGGGAATGTTTTGTAGAATCCCGTTCGTGTAGCCCCGTACCTCTCGGTGGGAACACTATATACGTCTATAGCGTTATATATCCTAACCTAAGGCAACCTAACATCTCGGATGTAGTATTTTACAACATTCCTGGCGGGTCGGCCCCTACTTCTCGGTGGGAAAATTATATACGTCTATAACGTAATATAACCTAACCTAACCCATCTAGTCCTTCGCTGGTAATGTTTTACAGAATCCCGGTCGTGTCGGTCCGTACCTCACCGTGGGAGCATTATATAAGTCTATAACGTTATATATCCTAACCTAAGGCAACTTAACACCTCGGATGTAGTATTTTACAACATTCCTGGCGGGTCGGCCCCTACTTCTCGGTGGGAACATTATATACGTCTATAATGTAATATAATCTAACCTAACCCATCTAGAACCTCGCTGGTAATGTTTTACAGAATCCCGGTCGTGTCGGGCCGTACCTCTCCGTGGGAACATTATATACGTCTATAACGTTATATATCCTAACCTAAGGCAACTTAACACCTCGGATGTAGTATTTTACAACATTCCTGGCGGGTCGGCCCCTACTTCTCGGTCTGGACGTTATATACGTCTATAACGTAATATAACCTAACCTAACCCATCTAGCCCCTCGCTGGGAATGTTTTGTAGAATCCCGTTCGTGTAGCCCCGTACCTCTCGGTGGGAACACTATATACGTCTATAGCGTTATATATCCTAACCTAAGGCAACCTAACATCTCGGATGTAGTATTTTACAACATTCCTGGCGGGTCGGCCCCTACTTCTCGGTCTGGACGTTATATATGTCTATAACGTAATATAACCTAACCTAACCTATCTATCCCCTCGCTGGGAATGTTTTGTAAAATCCCGTTCGTGTCGGGCCGTACGTCTCGGTGGGAACATTATATACGTCTATAACGTTATATATCCTAACCTAAGGCAACTTAACACCTCGGATGTAGTATTTTACAACATTCCTGGCAGGTCGGCCCCTACTTCTCGGTCTGGACGTTATATACGTCTATAACGTAATATAACCTAACCTAACACATCTAGCCCCTCGCTGGGATTGTTTTGTAGAATCCTGTTCGTGTTGACCCGTACGTCTCTGTGGGAACATTATATACGTCTGAAACGTTATATATCCTAACCTAAGGCAGCCTAACATCTCGGATGTAGTATTTTACAACATTCCTGGCGGGTCGGCCCCTACTTCTCGATCGGGACGTTATATACGTCTATAACGTAATATAACCTAACCTAACCCATCTAGGCCCTCGCTGGGAATGTTTTGTAGAATCCCGTTCGTGTAGCCCCGTACGTCTCGGTGGGAACACTATATACGTCTATAACGTTATATATCCTAACCTAAGGCAACTTAACATGTCGGATGTAGTATTTTACAACATTCCTGGCGGGTCGGCCACTACTTCTCGGTGGGAACATTATATACGTCTATAACGTAATATAACCTAACCTAACCTATCTATCCCCTCGCTGGGAATGTTTTGTAGAATCCCGTTCGTGTAGCCCCATACGTCTCGGTGGGAACATTATATACGTCTATAGCGTTATATATCCTAGCATAAGGCAACCTAACATCTCGGATGCAGTATTTTACAACATTCCTGGCGTGTCGGCCCCTACTTCTCGGTCGGAACGTTATATACGTCTATAACGTAATATAACCTAACCTAACCTATCTATCCCCTCGCTGGGAATGTTTTGTAGAATCCCGTTCGTGTAGCCCCGTACGTCTCGGTGGGAACATTATATACGTCTATCACGTTATATATCCTAACCTAAGGCAACCTAACATCTCGAATGTAGTATTTTACAACATTGTTGGCGGGTCGGCACCTGCTTCTCTTTGGAAACATTATATACGTCTATAACGTAATATAACCTAACCTAACCCATCTAGGCCCTCGCTAATAATGTTTTACAGAATCCCGGTCGTGTCGGTCCGTACCGCTCCGTGGGAACATTATATACGTCTATAACGTTATATATCCTTACCTAAGGCAGCCTAACATCTCGGATGTAGTATTTTACAACATTCCTGGCGGGTCGGCCCCTACTTCTCGGTGGGAACATTATATACGTCTGTAACGTAATATAACCTAACCTAACCCATCTAGTCCGTCGCTGGTAATGTTTTACAGAATCTCGTGTCGGACCTTACCTCACCGTGGAGACATTAGATACGTCTATAACGTTATATATCCTATCCTAAGGCAACCTCACACCTCGGATGTAGTATTTTACAACATTCCTGGCAGGTCGGCCCTTACTTCTAGGTGGGAACATTATATACGTCTATAATGTAATATAACCTAACCTAACCCATCTATCCCCTCGCTGGGAATGTTTTGTAGAATCCCGTTCGTGTAGCCCCGTACGTCTCGGTGGGAACATTATATACGTCTATAACGTTATATATCCTAACCTCAGGCAACCTAACATCTCGGATGTAGTATTTTACAACATTCCTGGCGGGTCGGCCCCTACTTCTCGGTGGGAGCATTATATACGTCTATAATGTAATATGACCTAACCT
The DNA here is from genome assembly GCA_963969225.1 of Xylocopa violacea. Lineage (NCBI taxonomy): Eukaryota > Metazoa > Arthropoda > Insecta > Hymenoptera > Apidae > Xylocopa > Xylocopa violacea. The sequence continues at coordinate 12,704,453 of CAXAJV010000008.1, read as the reverse complement.
AACCCATCTAGAACCTCGCTAATAATGTTTTACAGAATCCCGGTCGTGTCGGTCCGTACCTCTCCGTGGGAACATTATATACGTCTATAACGTTATATATCCTAACCTAAGGCAACCTAACATCTCGGATGTAGTATTTTACAACATTCCTGGCGTGTCGGCCCCTACTTCTCGGTCGGAACGTTATATACGTCTATAACGTAATACAACCTAACCTAACCTATCTATCCCCTCGCTGGGAATGTTTTGTAGAATCCCGTTCGTGTAGCCCCGTACGTCTCGGTGGGAACATTATATACGTCTATCACGTTATATAACCTAACCTAAGGCAACCTAACATCTCGAATGTAGTATTTTACAACATTCCTGGCGGGTCGGCCCCTACTTCTCGGTGGGAAAATTATATACGTCTATAACGTAATATAACCTAACCTAACACATCTAGCTCCTCGCTGGGAATGTTTTGTAGAATCCCGTTCATGTTGATCCGTACGTCTCGGTGGGAACATTATATACGTCTATAACGTTATATATCCTAGCATAAGGCAGCCTAACATCTCGGATGTAGTATTTTACAACATTCCTGGCGGGTCGGCCCCTACTTCTCGGTCTGGACGTTATATACGTCTATAACGTAATATAACCTAACCTAACCCATCTAGCCCCTCGCTGGGAATGTTTTGTAGAATCCCGTTCGTGTAGCCCCGTACCTCTCGGTGGGAACACTATATACGTCTATAGCGTTATATATCCTAACCTAAGGCAACCTAACATCTCGGATGTAGTATTTTACAACATTCCTGGCGGGTCGGCCCCTACTTCTCGGTCTGGACGTTATATATGTCTATAACGTAATATAACCTAACCTAACCTATCTATCCCCTCGCTGGGAATGTTTTGTAAAATCCCGTTCGTGTCGGGCCGTACGTCTCGGTGGGAACATTATATACGTCTATAACGTTATATATCCTAACCTAAGGCAACTTAACACCTCGGATGTAGTATTTTACAACATTCCTGGCAGGTCGGCCCCTACTTCTCGGTCTGGACGTTATATACGTCTATAACGTAATATAACCTAACCTAACACATCTAGCCCCTCGCTGGGAATGTTTTGTAGAATCCCGTTCGTGTTGACCCGTACGTCTCTGTGGGAACATTATATACGTCTGTAACGTTATATATCCTAACCTAAGGCAGCCTAACATCTCGGATGTAGTATTTTACAACATTCCTGGCGGGTCGGCCCCTACTTCTCGATCGGGACGTTATATACGTCTATAACGTAATATAACCTAACCTAACCCATCTAGGCCCTCGCTGGGAATGTTTTGTAGAATCCCGTTCGTGTAGCCCCGTACGTCTCGGTGGGAACATTATATACGTCTATAACGTTATATATCCTAACCTCAGGCAACCTAACATCTCGGATGTAGTATTTTACAACATTCCTGGCGGGTCGGCCCCTACTTCTCGGTGGGAGCATTATATACGTCTATAATGTAATATAACCTAACCTAACCCATCTAGAACCTCGCTGATAATGTTTTACAGAATCCCGGTCGTGTCGGTCCGTACCTCTCCGTGGGAACATTATATACGTCTATAACGTTATATATCCTAACATAAGGCAGACTAACATCTCGGATGTAGTATTTTACAACATTCCTGGCGGGTCGGCCCCTACTTCTCGGTGGGAATATTATATACGTCTATAACGTAATATAACCTAACCTAACACATCTAGCTCCTCGCTGGGAATGTTTTGTAGAATCCCGTTCATGTTGATCCGTACGTCTCGGTGGGAACATTATATACGTCCATAACGTTATATATCCTAGCATAAGGCAGCCTAACATCTCGGATGTAGTATTTTACAACATTCCTGGCGGGTCGGCCCCTACTTCTCGGTGGGAACATTATATACGTCTATAACGTAATATAACCTAAGCTAACCTATCTATCCCCTCGCTGGGAATGTTTTGTAGAATCCCGTACGTGTAGCCCTGTACGTCTCGGTGGGAACACTATATACGTCTATAACGTTATATATCCTAACCTAAGGCAACTTAACATCTCGGATGTAGTATTTCACAACATTCCTTGCGGGTCGGCCCCTACTTCTCGGTCTGGACGTTATATACGTCTATAACGTACTATAACCTAACCTAACCTATCTATCCCCTCGCTGGGAATGTTTTGTAAATTCCCGTTCGTGTAGCCCCGTACGTCTCGGTGGGAACATTATATACGTCTATAACGTTATATATCCTAACCTAAGGCAACCTAACATCTCGGATGTAGTATTTTACAACATCCCTGGCGTGTCGGCCCCTACTTCTCGGTCGGAACGTTATATACGTCTATAACGTAATACAACCTAACCTAACCTATCTATCCCCTCGCTGGGAATGTTTTGTAGAATCCCGTTCGTGTAGCCCCGTACGTCTCGGTGGGAACATTATATACGTCTATCACGTTATATAACCTAACCTAAGGCAACCTAACATGTCGAATGTAGTATTTTACAACATTGCTGGCGGGTCGGCACCTATTTCTCGGTGGGAACATTATATACGTCTATAACGTAATATAACCTAAGCTAACCTATCTATCCCCTCGCTGGGAATGTTTTGTAGAATCCCGTTCGTGTAGCCCCTACGTCTCGGTCTGAACATTATATACGTCTATAACGTTATATATCCTAACCTAAGGCAACTTAACATGTCGGATGTAGTATTTTACAACATTCCTGGCGGGTCGGCCCCTACTTCTCGGTGGGAAAATTATATACGTCTATAACGTAATATAACCTAACCTAACCCATCTAGTCCTTCGCTGGTAATGTTTTACAGAATCCCGGTCGTGTCGGTCCGTACCTCACCGTGGGAGCATTATATAAGTCTATAACGTTATATATCCTAACCTAAGGCAACTTAACACCTCGGATGTAGTATTTTACAACATTCCTGGCGGGTCGGCCCCTACTTCTCGGTCTGGACGTTACATACGTCTATAACGTAATATGACCTAACCTAACCCATCTAGCCCCTCGCTGGGAATGTTTTGTAGAATCCCGTTCGTGTAGCCCCGTACGTCTCGGTGGGAACATTATATACGTCTATAACGTTATATATCCTAACCTAAGGCAACCTAACATCTCAGATGTAGTATTTTACAACATTCCTGGCGGGTCGGCCCCTACTTCTCGGTGGGAACATTATATACGTCTATAATGTAATATAATCTAACCTAACCCATCTAGAACCTCGCTGGTAATGTTTTACAGAATCCCGGTCGTGTCGGGCCGTACCTCTCCGTGGGAACATTATATACGTCTATAACGTTATATATCCTAACCTAAGGCAACTTAACACCTCGGATATAGTATTTTACAACATTCCTGGCGGGTCGGCCCCTACTTCTCGGTCTGGACGTTATATACGTCTATAACGTACTATAACCTAACCTAACCTATCTATCCCCTCGCTGGGAATGTTTTGTAAATTCCCGTTCGTGTAGCCCCGTACGTCTCGGTGGGAACATTATATACGTCTATAACGTTATATATCCTAACCTAAGGCAACCTAACATCTCGGATGTAGTATTTTACAACATCCCTGGCGTGTCGGCCCCTACTTCTCGGTCGGAACGTTATATTCGTCTATAACGTAATACAACCTAACCTAACCTATCTATCCCCTCGCTGGGAATGTTTTGTAGAATCCCGTTCGTGTAGCCCCGTACGTCTCGGTGGGAACATTATATACGTCTATCACGTTATATAACCTAACCTAAGGCAACCTAACATCTCGAATGTAGTATTTTACAACATTGCTGGCGGGTCGGCACCTATTTCTCGGTGGGAACATTATATACGTCTATAACGTAATATAACCTAAGCTAACCTATCTATCCCCTCGCTGGGAATGTTTTGTAGAATCCCGTTCGTGTAGCCCCTACGTCTCGGTCTGAACATTATATACGTCTATAACGTTATATATCCTAACCTAAGGCAACTTAACATGTCGGATGTAGTATTTTACAACATTCCTGGCGGGTCGGCCCCTACTTCTCGGTGGGAAAATTATATACGTCTATAACGTAATATAACCTAACCTAACCCATCTAGTCCTTCGCTGGTAATGTTTTACAGAATCCCGGTCGTGTCGGTCCGTACCTCACCGTGGGAGCATTATATAAGTCTATAACGTTATATATCCTAACCTAAGGCAACTTAACACCTCGGATGTAGTATTTTACAACATTCCTGGCGGGTCGGCCCCTACTTCTCGGTCGGGACGTTATATACGTCTATAACGTAATATAACCTAACCTAACCTATCTATCCCCTCGCTGGGAATGTTTTGTAGAATCCCGTTCGTGTAGCCCCGTGCGTCTCGGTGGGAACATTATATACGTCTATAACGTTATATATCCTAACCTAAGGCAACCTAACATCTCGGATGTAGTATTTTACAACATTCCTGGCGGGTCGGCCCCTACTTCTCGGTCTGCACGTTATATATGTCTATAACGTAATATAACCTAACCTCACCTATCCATCCCCTCGCTGGGAATGTTTTGTAGTATCCCGTTCGTGTAGCCCCGTTCGTCTCGGTGGGAACATTATATACGTCTCTAACGTTATATATCCTAACCTAAGGCAACCTCACACCTCGGATGTAGTATTTTACAACATTCCTGGCGGCTCGGCACCTACTTGTCGGTGGGAACATTATATACGTCAATAACGTAATATAACCTAACCTAACCTATCTATCCCCTCGCTGGGAATGTTTTGTAGAATCCCGTTCGTGTAGCCCCGTACGTCTCGGTGGGAACATTATATACGTCTAATTCGTTATATATCCTAACCTAAGGCAACCTCATACATCGGATGTAGTATTTTACAACATTCCTGGCAGGTCGGACCCTACATCTAGGTGGGAACATTATATAAGTCTATAACGTAATATAACCTAACCTAACCCATCTAGGCCCTCGCTAATAATGTTTTACAGAATCCCGGTCGTGTCAGTCCGTACCGCTCCGTGGGAACATTATATACGTCTATAACGTTATATATCCTAACCTAAGGCAGCCTAACATCTCGGATGTAGTATTTTACAACATTCCTGTCGGTTCGGCCCCTACTTCTCGGTGGGAACATTATATACGTCTGTAACGTAATATAACCTAACCTAACACATCTAGTCCTTCGCTGGTAATGTTTTACAGAATCTCGTGTCGGACCTTACCTCACCGTGGAGACATTAGATACATCTATAACGTTATATATCCTAACCTAAGGCAACCTCACACCTCGGATGTAGTATTTCACAACATTCCTTGCTGGTCGGCCCCTACTTCTCGGTCTGGACGTTATATACGTCTATAACGTAATATAACCTAACCTAACCTATCTATCCCCTCGCTGGGAATGTTTTGTAGAATCCCGTTCGTGTAGCCCCGTACGTCTCGGTGGGAACATTATATACGTCTATAACGTTATATATCCTAACCTAAGGCAACCTAACATGTCTTATGTAGTATTTTACAACATTCCTGGCGTGTCGGCCCCTACTTCTCGGTCGGAACGTTATATACGTCTATATCGTAATACAACCTAACCTAACCTATCTATCCCCTCGCTGGGAATGTTTTGTAGAATCCCGTTCGTGTAGCCTCTACGTCTCGGTCTGAACATTATATACGTCTATAACGTTATATATCCTAACCTAAGGCAACTTAACATGTCGGATGTAGTATTTTACAACATTCCTGGCGGGTCGGCCCCTACTTCTCGGTGGGAAAATTATATACGTCTATAACGTAATATAACCTAACCTAACCCATCTAGTCCTTCGCTGGTAATGTTTTACAGAATCCCGGTCGTGTCGGTCCGTACCTCACCGTGGGAGCATTATATAAGTCTATAACGTTATATATCCTAACCTAAGGCAACTTAACACCTCGGATGTAGTATTTTACAACATTCCTGGCGGGTCGGCCCCTACTTCTCGGTCTGGACGTTACATACGTCTATAACGTAATATGACCTAACCTAACCCATCTAGCCCCTCGCTGGGAATGTTTTGTAGAATCCCGTTCGTGTAGCCCCGTACGTCTCGGTGGGAACATTATATACGTCTATAACGTTATATATCCTAACCTAAGGCAACCTAACATCTCGGATGTAGTATTTTACAACATTCCTGGCGGGTCGGCCCCTACTTCTCGGTGGGAACATTATATACGTCTATAATGTAATATAATCTAACCTAACCCATCTAGAACCTCGCTGGTAATGTTTTACAGAATCCCGGTCGTGTCGGGCCGTACCTCTCCGTGGGAACATTATATACGTCTATAACGTTATATATCCTAACCTAAGGCAACTTAACACCTCGGATATAGTATTTTACAACATTCCTGGCGGGTCGGCCCCTACTTCTCGGTCTGGACGTTATATACGTCTATAACGTAATATAACCTAACCTAACCCATCTAGCCCCTCGCTGGGAATGTTTTGTAGAATCCCGTTCGTGTAGCCCCGTACCTCTCGGTGGGAACACTATATACGTCTATAGCGTTATATATCCTAACCTAAGGCAACCTAACATCTCGGATGTAGTATTTTACAACATTCCTGGCGGGTCGGCCCCTACTTCTCGGTCTGGACGTTATATATGTCTATAACGTAATACAACCTAACCTAACCTATCTATCCCCTCGCTGGGAATGTTTTGTAAAATCCCGTTCGTGTCGGGCCGTACGTCTCGGTGGGAACATTATATACGTCTATAACGTTATATATCCTAACCTAAGGCAACTTAACACCTCGGATGTAGTATTTTACAACATTCCTGGCAGGTCGGCCCCTACTTCTCGGTCTGGACGTTATATACGTCTATAACGTAATATAACCTAACCTAACACATCTAGCCCCTCGCTGGGAATGTTTTGTAGAATCCCGTTCGTGTTGACCCGTACGTCTCGGTGGGAACATTATATACGTCTGTAACGTTATATATCCTAACCTAAGGCAGCCTAACATCTCGGATGTAGTATTTTACAACATTCCTGGCGGGTCGGCCCCTACTTCTCGGTCTGCACGTTATATATGTCTATAACGTAATATAACCTAACCTCACCTATCCATCCCCTCGCTGGGAATGTTTTGTAGTATCCCGTTCGTGTAGCCCCGTTCGTCTCGGTGGGAACATTATATACGTCTCTAATGTTATATATCCTAACCTAAGGCAACCTCACACCTCGGATGTAGTATTTTACAACATTCCTGGCGGCTCGGCACCTACTTGTCGGTGGGAACATTATATACGTCAATAACGTAATATAACCTAACCTAACCCATCTAGCCCCTCGCTGGGAATGTTTTGTAGAATCCCGTTCGTGTAGCCCCGTACCTCTCGGTGGGAACACTATATACGTCTATAGCGTTATATATCCTAACCTAAGGCAACCTAACATCTCGGATGTAGTATTTTACAACATTCCTGGCGGGTCGGCCCCTACTTCTCGGTCTGGACGTTATATATGTCTATAACGTAATATAACCTAACCTAACCTATCTATCCCCTCGCTGGGAATGTTTTGTAAAATCCCGTTCGTGTCGGGCCGTACGTCTCGGTGGGAACATTATATACGTCTATAACGTTATATATCCTAACCTAAGGCAACTTAACACCTCGGATGTAGTATTTTACAACATTCCTGGCAGGTCGGCCCCTACTTCTCGGTCTGGACGTTATATACGTCTATAACGTAATATAACCTAACCTAACACATCTAGCCCCTCGCTGGGAATGTTTTGTAGAATCCCGTTCGTGTTGACCCGTACGTCTCGGTGGGAACATTATATACGTCTGTAACGTTATATATCCTAACCTAAGGCAGCCTAACGTCTCGGATGTAGTATTTTACAACATTCCTGGCGGGTCGGCCCCTACTTCTCGGTCGGGACGTTATATACGTCTATAACGTAATATAACCTAACCTAACCTATCTATCCCCTCGCTGGGAATGTTTTGTAGAATCCCGTTCGTGTAGCCCCGTGCGTCTCGGTGGGAACATTATATACGTCTATAACGTTATATATCCTAACCTAAGGCAACCTAACATCTCGGATGTAGTATTTTACAACATTCCTGGCGGGTCGGCCCCTACTTCTCGGTCTGCACGTTATATATGTCTATAACGTAATATAACCTAACCTAACCCATCTATCCCCTCGCTGGGAATGTTTTGTAGAATCCCGTTCGTGTAGCCCCGTACGTCTTGGTGGGAACATTATATACGTCTATAACGTTATATATCCTAACCTCAGGCAACCTAACATCTCGGATGTAGTATTTTACAACATTCCTGGCGGGTCGGCCCCTACTTCTCGGTGGGAACATTATATACGTCTATAATGTAATATAACCTAACCTAACCCATCTAGAACCTCGCTGATAATGTTTTACAGAATCCCGGTCGTGTCGGTCCGTACCTCTCCGTGGGAACATTATATACGTCTATAACGTGATATATCCTAACATAAGGCAGCCTAACATCTCGGATGTAGTATTTTACAACATTCCTGGCGGGTCGGCCCCTACTTCTCGGTGGGACTATTATATACGTCTATAACGTAATATAACCTAACCTAACACATCTAGCTCCTCGCTGGGAATGTTTTGTAGAATCCCGTTCATGTTGATCCGTACGTCTCGGTGGGAACATTATATACGTCTATAACGTTATATATCCTAGCATAAGGCAGCCTAACATCTCGGATGTAGTATTTTACAACATTCCTGGCGGGTCGGCCCCTACTTCTCGGTGGGAACATCATATACGTCTATAACGTAATATAACCTAAGCTAAAATATCTATCCCCTCGCTGGGAATGTTTTGTAGAATCCCGTACGTGTAGCCCCGTACGTCTCGGTGGGAACACTATATACGTCTATAACGTTATATATCCTAACCTAAGGCAACTTAACATCTCGGATGTAGTATTTCACAACATTCCTTGCGGGTCGGCCCCTACTTCTCGGTCTGGACGTTATATACGTCTATAACGTAATATAACCTAACCTAACCTATCTATCCCCTCGCTGGGAATGTTTTGTAAATTCCCGTTCGTGTAGCCCCGTACGTCTCGGTGGGAACATTATATACGTCTATAACGTTATATATCCTAACCTAAGGCAACTTAACATGTCGGATGTAGTATTTTACAACATTCCTGGCGGGTCGGCCCCTACTTCTCGGTGGGAAAATTATATACGTCTATAACGTAATATAACCTAACCTAACCCATTTAGTCCTTCGCTGGTAATGTTTTACAGAATCCCGGTCGTGTCGGTCCGTACCTCTCCGTGGGAGCATTATATACGTCTATAACGTTATATATCCTAACCTAAGGCAACTTAACACCTCGGATGTAGTATTTTACAACATGCCTGGCGGGTCGGCCCCTACTTCTCGGTTTGACGTTATATACGTCTATAACGTAATATAAGCTAACCTAACCCATCTAGCCCCTCGCTGGGAATGTTTTGTAGAATCCCGTTCGTGTAGCCCCGTACGTCTCGGTGGGAACACTATATACGTCTATAACGTTATATATCCTAACCTAAGGCAACTTAACTTGTCGGATGTAGTATTTTACAACATTCCTGGCGGGTCGGCCCCTACTTCTCGGTGGGAACATTATATACGTCTATAACGTAATATAACCTAACCTAACCCATCTAGTCCTTCGCTGGTAATGTTTTACAGAATCCCGGTCGTGTCGGTCCGTACCTCTCCGTGGGAGCATTATATACGTCTATAACGTTATATATCCTAACCTAAGGCAACTTAACACCTCGGATGTAGTATTTTACAACATTCCTGGCGGGTCGGCCCCTACTTCTCGGTCTGGACGTTATATACGTCTATAACGTAATATAACCTAACCTAACCCATCTAGCCCCTCGCTGGGAATGTTTAGTAGAATCCCGTTCGTGTAGCCCCGTACGTCTCGGTGGGAACATTATATACGTCTATAACGTTATATATCCTAACCTAAGGCAACTTAACATCTCGGATGTAGTATTTCACAACATTCCTTGCGGGTCGGCCCCTACTTCTCGGTCTGGACGTTATATACGTCTATAACGTAATATAACCTAACCTAACCTATCTATCCCCTCGCTGGGTATGTTTTGTAGAATCCCGTTCCTGTAGCCCCGTACGTCTCGGTGGGAACATTATATCCGTCTATAACGTTATATATCCTAACCTAAGGCAACCTAACATCTCGGATGTAGTATTTTACAACATTCCTGGCGTGTCGGCCCCTACTTCTCGGTGGGAACATTATATACGTCTGTAACGTAATATAACCTAACCTAACCCATCTAGTCCTTCGCTGGTAATGTTTTACAGAATCTCGTGTCGGACCTTACCTCACCGTGGAGACATAAGATACGTCTATAACGTTATATATCCTATCCTAAGGCAATCTCACACCTCGGATGTAGTATTTTACAACATTCCTGGCAGGTCGGCCCTTACTTCTAGGTGGGAACATTATATACGTCTATAATGTAATATAACCTAACCTAACCCATCTATCCCCTCGCTGGGAATGTTTTGTAGAATCCCGTTCGTGTAGCCCCGTACGTCTTGGTGGGAACATTATATACGTCTATAACGTTATATATCCTAACCTCAGGCAACCTAACATCTCGGATGTAGTATTTTACAACATTCCTGGCGGGTCGGCCCCTACTTCTCGGTGGGAACATTATATACGTCTATAATGTAATATAACCTAACCTAACCCATCTAGAACCTCGCTGATAATGTTTTACAGAATCCCGGTCGTGTCGGTCCGTACCTCTCCGTGGGAACATTATATACGTCTATAACGTGATATATCCTAACATAAGGCAGCCTAACATCTCGGATGTAGTATTTTACAACATTCCTGGCGGGTCGGCCCCTACTTCTCGGTGGGACTATTATATACGTCTATAACGTAATATAACCTAACCTAACACATCTAGCTCCTCGCTGGGAATGTTTTGTAGAATCCCGTTCATGTTGATCCGTACGTCTCGGTGGGAACATTATATACGTCTATAACGTTATATATCCTAGCATAAGGCAGCCTAACATCTCGGATGTAGTATTTTACAACATTCCTGGCGGGTCGGCCCCTACTTCACGGTGGGAACATTATATACGTCTATAACGTAATATAACCTAAGCTAACCTATCTATCCCCTCGCTGGGAATGTTTTGTAGAATCCCGTTCGTGTAGCCCCGCACGTCTCGGTTGGAACACTATATACTCCTATAACGTTATATATCCTAACCTAAGGCAACTTAACATCTCGGATGTAGTATTTCACAACATTCCTTGCGGGTCGGCCCCTACTTCTCGGTCTGGACGTTATATACGTCTATAACGTAATATAACCTAACCTAACCTATATATCCCCTCGCTGGGAATGTTTTGTAGAATCCCGTTCGTGTAGCCCCGTACGTCTCGGTGGGAACATTATATACGTCTATAACGTTATATATCCTAACCTAAGGCAACCTAACATCTCGGATGTAGTATTTTACAACATTCCTGGCGTGTCGGCCCCTACTTCTCGGTCGGAACGTTATATGCGTCTATAACGTAATATAACCTAACCTAACCTATCTATCCCCTCGCTGGGAATGTTTTGTAGAATCCCGTTCGTGTAGCCCCGTACGTCTCGGTGGGAACATTATATACGTCTATCACGTTATATATCCTAACCTAGGGCAACCTAACATCTCGAATGTAGTATTTTACAACATTGCTGGCGGGTCGGCACCTGCTTCTCTTTGGAAACATTATATACGTCTATAACGTAATATAACCTAACCTAACCCATCTAGGTCCTCGCTAATAATGTTTTACAGAATCCCGGTCGTGTCGGTCCGTACCGCTCCGTGGGAACATTATATACGTCTATAACGTTATATATTCTAACCTAAGGCAGCCTAACATCTCGGTTGTAGTATTTTACAACATTCCTGGCGGGTCGGCCCCTACTTCTCGGTGGGAACATTATATACGTCTATAATGTAATATAACCTAACCTAACCCATCTAGAACCTCGCTGATAATGTTTTACAGAATCCCGGTCGTGTCGGTCCGTACCTCTCCGTGGGAACATTATATACGTCAATAACGTTATATATCCTAACATAAGGCAGCCTAACATCTCGGATGTAGTATTTTACAACATTCCTGGCGGGTCGGCCCCTACTTCTCGGTGGGAACATTATATACGTCTGTAACGTAATATAACCTAACCTAACACATCTAGCTCCTCGCTGGGAATGTTTTGTAGAATCCCGTTCATGTTGACGCGTACGTCTCGGTGGGAACATTATATACGTCTATACCGTTATATATCCTAGCATAAGGCAACCTAACATCTCGGATGTAGTATTTTACAACATTCCTGGCGGGTAGGCCCCTACTTCTCGGTGGGAACATTATATACGTCTATAACGTAATATAACCTAAGCTAACCTATCTATCCCCTCGCTGGGAATGTTTTGTAGAATCCCGTTCGTGTAGCCCCGTACGTCTCGGTGGGAACACTATATACGTCTATAACGTTATATATCCTAACCTAAGGCAACTTAACATCTCGGATGTAGTATTTCACAACATTCCTTGCGGGTCGGCCCCTACTTCTCGGTCTGGACGTTATATACGTCTATAACGTAATATAACCTAACCTAACCTATATATCCCTTCGCTGGGAATGTTTTGTAAATTCCCGTTCGTGTAGCCCCGTACGTCTCGGTGGGAACATTATATACGTCTATAACGTTATATATCCTAACCTAAGGCTACCTAACATCTCGGATGTAGTATTTTACAACATTCCTGGCGTGTCGGCCCCTACTTCTCGGTCGGAACGTTATATACGTCTATAACGTAATACAACCTAACCTAACCTATCTATCCCCTCGCTGGGAATGTTTTGTAGAATCCCGTTCGTGTAGCCCCGTACGTCTCGGTGGGAACATTATATACGTCTATCACGTTATATAACCTAACCTAAGGCAACCTAACATCTCGAATGTTGTATTTTACAACATTGCTGGCGGGTCGGCACCTGCTTCTCTTTGGAAACATTATATACGTCTATAACGTAATATAACCAGCCTAACCCATCTAGGCCCTCGCTAATAATGTTTTACAGAATCCCGGTCGTTCGGTCCGTACCTCTCCGTGGGAACATTATATACGTCTATAACGTTATATATCCTAACCTAAGGCAGCCTAACATCTCGGATGTAGTATTTTACAACATTCCTGACGGGTGGCCCCTACTTCTCGGTGGGAATATTATATACGTCTATAACGTAATATAACCTAACCTAACACATCTAGCTCCTCGCTGGGAATGTTTTGTAGAATCCCGTTCATGTTGATCCGTACGTCTCTGTGTGAACATTATATACGTCTATAACGTTATATATCCTAGCATAAGGCAGCCTAACATCTCGGATGTAGTATTTTACAACATTCCTGGCGGGTCGGCCCCTACTTCTCGGTGGGAACATTATATACGTCTATAACGTAATATAACCTAAGCTAACCTATCTATCCCCTCGCTGGGAATGTTTTGTAGAATCCCGTTCGTGTAGCCCCGTACGTCTCGGTGGGAACACTATATACGTCTATAACGTTATATATCCTAACCTAAGGCAACCTAACATCTCGGATGTAGTATTTTACAACATTCCTGGCGGGTCGGCCCCTACTTCTCGGTCTGGACGTTATATATGTCTATAACGTAATATAACCTAACCTAACCTATCTATCCCCTCGCTGGGAATGTTTTGTAGAATCCCGTTCGTGTAGCCCCGTACGTCTCGGTGGGAACATTATATACGTCTATAACGTTATATATCCTAACCTAAGGCAACCTAACATCTCGGATGTAGTATTTTACAACATTCCTGGCGTGTCGGCCCCTACTTCTCGGTCGGAACGTTATATACGTCTATAACGTAATATAACCTAACCTAACCTATCTATCCCCTCGCTGGGAATGTTTTGTAGAATCCCGTTCGTGTAGCCCCGTACGTCTCGGTGGGAACATTATATACGTCTATCACGTTATATATCCTAACCTAAGGCAACCTAACATCTCGAATGTAGTATTTTACAACATTGCTGGCGGGTCGGCACCTGCTTCTCTTTGGAAACATTATATACGTCTATAACGTAATATAACCTAACCTAACCCATCTAGGCCCTCGCTAATAATGTTTTACAGAATCCCGGTCGTGTCGGTCCGTACCGCTCCGTGGGAACATTATATACGTCTATAACGTTATATATTCTAACCTAAGGCAGCCTAACATCTCGGATGTAGTATTTTACAACATTCGTGGCGGGTCGGCCCCTACTTCTCGGTGGGAACATTATATACGTCTGTAACGTAATATAACCTAACCTAACCCATCTAGTCCTTCGCTGGTAATGTTTTACAGAATCTCGTGTCGGACCTTACCTCACCGTGGAGACATTAGATACGTCTATAACGTTATATATCCTATCCTAAGGCAACCTCACACCTCGGATGTAGTATTTTACAACATTCCTGGCAGGTCGGCCCTTACTTCTAGGTGGGAACAATATATACGTCTATAACGTAATATAACCTAACCTAACCCATCTATCCCCTCGCTGGGAATGTTTTGTAGAATCCCGTTCGTGTAGCCCCGTACGTCTCGGTGGGAACATTATATACGTCTATAACGTTATATATCCTAACCTCAGGCAACCTAACATCTCGGATGTAGTATTTTACAACATTCCTGGCGGGTCGGCCCCTACTTCTCGGTGGGAACGTTATATACGTCTATAATGTAATATAACCTAGCCTAACCCATCTAGAACCTCGCTGATAATGTTTTACAGAATCCCGGTCGTGTCGGTCCGTACCTCTCCGTGGGAACATTATATACGTCAATAACGTTATATATCCTAACATAAGGCAGCCTAACATCTCGGATGTAGTATTTTACAACATTCCTGGCGGGTCGGCCCCTACTTCTCGGTGGGAACATTATATACGTCTGTAACGTAATATAACCTAACCTAACACATCTAGATCCTCGCTGGGAATGTTTTGTAGAATCCCGTTCATGTTGACCCGTACGTCTCGGTGGGAACATTATATACGTCTATAACGTTATATATCCTAGCATAAGGCAGCCTAACATCTCGGATGTAGTATTTTACAACATTCCTGGCGGGTAGGCCCCTACTTCTCGGTGGGAACATTATATACGTCTATAACGTAATATAACCTAAGCTAACCTATCTATCCCCTCGCTGGGAATGTTTTGTAGAATCCCGTTCGTGTAGCCCCGTACGTCTCGGTAGGAACACTATATACGTCTATAACGTTATATATCCTAACCTAAGGCAACTTAACATCTCGGATGTAGTATTTCACAACATTCCTTGCGGGTCGGCCCCTACTTCTCGGTCTAGACGTTATATACGTCTATAACGTAATATAACCTAACCTAACCTATCTATCCCCTCGCTGGGAATGTTTTGTAAATTCCCGTTCGTGTAGCCCCGTACGTCTCGGTGGGAACATTATATACGTCTATAACGTTATATATCCTAACCTAAGGCAACCTAACATCTCGGATGTAGTATTTTACAACATTCCTGGCGTGTCGGCCCCTACTTCTCGGTCGGAACGTTATATACGTCTATAACGTAATATAACCTAGCCTAACCCATCTATCCCCTCGCTGGGAATGTTTTGTAGAATCCCGTTCGTGTAGCCCCGTACGTCTCGGTGGGAACATTATATACGTCTATAACGTTATATATCCTAACCTAAGGCAACCTAACATCTCGGATGTAGTATTTTACAACATTCCTGGCGTGTAGGCCCCTACTTCTCGGTCGGAACGTTATATACGTCTATAACGTAATATAACCTAACCTAACCTATCTATCCCCTCGCTGGGAATGTTTTGTAGAATCCCGTTCGTGTAGCCCCGTACGTCTCGGTGGGAACATTATATACGTCTATCACGTTATATATCCTAACCTAAGGCAACCTAACATCTCGAATGTAGTATTTTACAACATTGCTGGCGGGTCGGCACCTGCTTCTCTTTGGAAACATTATATACGTCTATAACGTAATATAACCTAACCTAACCCATCTAGGCCCTCGCTAATAATGTTTTACAGAATCCCGGTCGTGTCGGTCCGTACCGCTCCGTGGGAACATTATATACGTCTATAACGTTATATATTCTAACCTAAGGCAGCCTAACATCTCGGATGTAGTATTTTACAACATTCCTGGCGGGTCGGCCCCTACCTCTCGGTCTGGACGTTATATATGTCTATAACGTAATATAACCTAACCTAACCTATCTATCCCCTCGCTGGGAATGTTTTGTAGAATCCCGTTCGTGTAGCCCCGTGCGTCTCGGTGGGAACATTATATACGTCTATAACGTTATATATCCTAACCTAAGGCAACCTAACATCTCGGATGTAGTATTTTACAACATTCCTGGCCAGTCGGCCCCTACTTCTCGGTCTGCACGTTATATATGTCTATAACGTAATATAACCTAACCTAAACTATCTATCCCCTCGCTGGGAATGTTTTGTAGAATCCCGTTCGTGTAGCCCCGTACGTCTCGGTGGGAACATTATATACGTCTATAACGTTATATATCCTAACCTAAGGCAACCTCACACCTCGGATGTAGTATTTTACAACATTCCTGGCGGCTCGGCACCTACTAGTCGGTGGGAACATTATATACGTCTATAACGTAATATAACCTAACCTAACCTATCTATCCCCTCGCTGGGAATGTTTTGTAGAATCCCGTTCGTGTAGCCCCGTACGTCTCGGTGGGAACATTATGTACGTCTAATTCGTTATATATCCTAACCTAAGGCAACCTAACATCTCGGATGTAGTATTTTACAACATTCCTGGCGGGTCGGCCCCTACTTCTCGGTCTGCACGGTATATATGTCTATAACGTAATATAACCTAACCTAACCCATCTATCCCCTCGCTGGGAATGTTTTGTAGAATCCCGTTCGTGTAGCCCCGTACGTCTCGGTGGGAACATTATATACGTCTATATCGTTATATATCATAACCTAAGGCAACTTAACATGTCGGATGTAGTATTTTACAACATTCCTGGCGGGTCGGCCCCTACTTCTCGGTGGGAACATTATATACGTCTATAACGTAATATAACCTAACCTAACCCACCTAGTCCTTCGCTGGTAATGTTTTACAGAATCCCGGTCGTGTCGGTCCGTGCCTCTCCGTGGGAGCATTATATACGTCTATAACGTTATATATCCTAACCTAAGGCAACTTAACACCTCGGATGTAGTATTTTCCAACATTCCTGGCGGGTCGGCCCCTACTTCTCGGTCTGGACGTTATATATGTCTATAACGTAATATAGCCTAAGCTAACCTATCTATCCCCTCGCTGGGAATGTTTTGTAGAATCCCGTTCGTGTAGCCCCGTACGTCTCGGTGGGAACATTATATACGTCTATAACGTTATATATCCTAACCTAAGGCAACCTCACACCTCGGATGTAGTATTTTACAACATTCCTGGCGGCTCGGCACCTACTTGTCGGTGGGAACATTATATACGTCTATAACGTAATATAACCTAACCTAACCTATCTATCCCCTCGCTGGGAATGTTTTGTAGAATCCCGTTCGTGTAGCCCCGTACGTCTCTGTGGGAACATTATGTACGTCTAATTCGTTATATATCCTAACCTAAGGCAACCTAACATCTCGGATGTAGTATTTTACAACATTCCTGGCGGGTCGGCCCCTACTTCTCGGTCTGCACGTTATATATGTCTATAACGTAATATAACCTAACCTAACCCATCTATCCCCTCGCTGGGAATGTTTTGTAGAATCCCGTTCGTGTAGCCCCGTACGTCTCGGTGGGAACATTATATACGTCTATAACGTTATATATCATAACCTAAGGCAACTTAACATGTGGGATGTAGTATTTTACAACATTCCTGGCGGGTCGGCCCCTACTTCTCGGTGGGAACATTATATCCGTCTATAACGTAATATAACCTAACCTAACCCACCTAGTCCTTCGCTGGTAATGTTTTACAGAATCCCGGTCGTGTCGGTCCGTGCCTCTCCGTGGGAGCATTATATACGTCTATAACGTTATATATCCTAACCTAAGGCAACTTAACACCTCGGATGTAGTATTTTACAACATTCCTGGCGGGTCGGCCCCTACTTCTCGGTCTGGACGTTATATATGTCTATAACGTAATATAACCTAAGCTAACCTATCTATCCCCTCGCTGGGAATGTTTTGTAGAATCCCGTTCGTGTAGCCCCTACGTCTCGGTCTGAACATTATATACGTCTATAACGTTATATATCATAACCTAAGGCAACTTAACATGTCGGATGTAGTATTTTACAACATTCCTGGCGGGTCGGCCCCTACTTCTCGGTGGGAACATTATGTACGTCTATAACGTAATATAACCTAACCTAACCCACCTAGTCCTTCGCTGGTAATGTTTTACAGAATCCCGGTCGTGTCGGTCCGTACCTCTCCGTGGGAACATTATATACGTCTATAACGTTATATATCCTAACCTAAGGCAACTTAACACCTCGGATGTAGTATTTTACAACATTCCTGGCAGGTCGGCCCCTACTTCTCGGTCTGGACGTTATATACGTCTATAACGTAATATAACCTAACCTAACACATCTAGCCCCTCGCTGGGAGTGTTTTGTAGAATACCGTTCGTGTTGACCCGTACGTCTCGGTGGGAACATTATATACGTCTGTAACGTTATATATCCTAACCTAAGGCAGCCTAACATCTCGGATGTAGTATTTTACAACATTCCTGGCGGGTCGGCCCCTACTTCTCGGTCTGGACGTTATATACGTCTATAACGTAATATAACCTACCCTAACACATCTAGCCCCTCGCTGGGAGTGTTTTGTAGAATACCGTTCGTGTAGCCCCGTACGTCTCGGTGGGAACATTATATACGTCTATAACGTTATATATCCTAACCTAAGGCAACGTCACACCTCGGATGTAGTATTTTACAACATTCCTGGCAGGTCGGACCCTACTTCCAGGTGGGAACATTATATACGTCTATAACGTAATATAACCTAACCTAACCTATCTAGCCCCTCGCTGGGAATGTTTTGTAGAATCCCGTTCGTGTAGCCCCGTACGTCTCGTTCTGAACATTATATACGTCTATAACGTTATATATCCTATCCTAAGGCAACCTCACACCTCGGATGTAGTATTTTACAACATTCCTGGCAGGTCGGCCCCTACTCCTAGGTGGGAACATTATATACGTCTATAACGTAATATAACCTAACCTAACCTATCTATCCCCACGCTGGGAATATTTTGTAGAATCCCGTTCGTGTAGCCCCGTACGTCTCGGTGGGAACATTATATACGTCTATAACGTTATATATCCTAACCTTAGGCAACCTAACATCTCGGATGAAGTATTTTACAACATTCCTGGCGGGTCGGCCCCTACCTCTCTGTCTGGACGTTATATATGTCTATAACGTAATATAACCTAACCTAACCTATCTATGCCCTCGCTGGGAATGTTTTGTAGAATCCCGTTCGTGTAGCCCCGTGCGTCTCGGTGGGAACATTATATACGTCTATAACGTTATATATCCTAACCTAAGGCAACCTAACATCTCGGATGTAGTATTTTACAACATTCCTGGCGGGTCGGCCCCTACTTCTCGGTCTGCACGTTATATATGTCTATAACGTAATATAACCTAACCTAACCTATCTATCCCCTCGCTGTGAATGTTTTGTAGAATCCCGTTCGTGTAGCCCCGTACGTCTCGGTGGGAACATTATATACGTCTATAACGTTATATATCCTAACCTAAGGCAACCTCACACCTCGGATGCAGTATTTTACAACATTCCTGGCGGCTCGGCACCTACTTGTCGGTGGGAACATTATATACGTCTATAACGTAATATAACCTAACCTAACCTATCTATCTCCTCGCTGGGAATGTTTTGTAGAATCCCGTTCGTGTAGCCCCGTACGTCTCGGTGGGAACATTATATACGTCTAATTCGTTATATATCCTAACGTAAGGCAACCTCATACATCGGATGTAGTATTTTACAACATTCCTGGCAGGTCGGACCCTACTTCTAGGTGGTAACATTATATAAGTCTATAACGTAATATAACCTAACCTAAACCATCTAGGCCCTCGCTGGGAATGTTTTGTAGAATCCCGTTCGTGTAGCCCCGTACGTCTCGGTGGGAACATTATGTACGTCTAATTCGTTATATATCCTAACCTAAGGCAACTTAACATCTCGGATGTAGTATTTTACAACATTCCTGGCGTGTCGGCCCCTACTTATCGGTCTGGACGTTATATACGTCTATAACGTAAAATAACCTAACCTAACCCATCTATCCCCTCGCTGGGAATGTTTTGTAGAATCCCGTTCGTGTAGCCCCGTACGTCTCGGTGGGAACATTATATACGTCTATAACGTTATATATCCTAACCTCAGGCAACCTAACATCTCGGATGTAGTACTTTACAACATTCCTGGCGGGTCGGCCCCTACTTCTCGGTGGGAACATTATATACGTCTATAATGTAATATAACCTAACCTAACCCATCTAGAACCTCGCTGATAATGTTTTACAGAATCCCGGTCGTGTCGGTCCGTACCTCTCCGTGGGAACATTATATACGTCTATAACGTTATATATCCTAACCTAAGGCAACTTCATAACTCGGATGTAGTATTTTACAACATTCCTGGCAGGTCGGACCCTACTTCCAGGTGGGAACAATATATACGTCTATAACGTAATATAACCTAACCTAACCCATCTATCCCGTCGCTGGGAATGTTTTGTAGAATCCCGTTCGTGTAGCCCCGTACGTCTCGGTGGGAACATTATATACGTCTATAACGTTATATATCCTAACCTAAGGCAGCCTAACATCCCGGATGTAGTATTTTACAACATTCCTGGCGGGTCGGCCCCTACTTCTCGGTGGAAACATTATATACGTCTATAACGTAATATAACCTAACCTATCCCATCTAGCCCCTCGCTGGTAATGTTTTACAGAATCCCGGTCGTGTCGGTCCGTACCTCTCGGTGGGAACATTATATACGTCTATAACGTTATATATCCTAACCTAAGGCAACCTAACATCTCGGATGTAGTATTTTACAACATTCCTGGCGGGTCGGCCCCTACTTCTCGGTCGGGACGTTATATACGTCTATAACGTAATATAACCTAACCTAACCTATCTATCCCCTCGCTGGGAATGGTTTGTAGAATCCCGTTCGTGTCGCCCCGTACGTCTCGGTGGGAACATTAGATACGTCTATAACGTTATATATATTAACCTAAGGCAACCTAACACCTCGGATGTAGTATTTTACAACATTCCTGGCGGGTCGGCCCCTACTTCTCGGTGGGAACATTATATACGTCTATAACGTAATATAACCTAACCTAACCCACCTAGTCCTTCGCTGGTAATGTTTTACAGAATCCCGGTCGTGTCGGTCCGTACCTCTCTGTGGGAACATTATATACGTCTATAACGTTATATATCCTAACCTAAGGCAACTTAACACCTCGGATGTAGTATTTTACAACATTCCTGGCAGGTCGGCCCCTACTTCTCGGTCTGGACGTTATATACGTCTATAACGTAATATAACCTAACCTAACACATCTAGCCCCTCGCTGGGAGTGTTTTGTAGAATACCGTTCGTGTTGACCCGTACGTCTCGGTGGGAACATTATATACGTCTATAACGTTATATATCCTAACCTCAGGCAACCTAACATCTCGGATGTAGTACTTTACAACATTCCTGGCGGGTCGGCCCCTACTTCTCGGTGGGAACATTATATACGTCTATAATGTAATATAACCTAACCTAACCCATCTAGAACCTCGCTGATAATGTTTTACAGAATCCCGGTCGTGTCGGTCCGTACCTCTCCGTGGGAACATTATATACGTCTATAACGTTATATATCCTAACCTAAGGCAACCTCATAACTCGGATGTAGTATTTTACAACATTCCTGGCAGGTCGGCCCCTACTTCTCGGTGGGAACATTATATACGTCTATAATGTAATATAACCTAACCTAACCCATCTATCTCCTCGCTGGGAATGTTTTGTAGAATCCCGTTCGTGTAGCCCCGTACGTCTCGGTGGGAACATTATATACGGCTATAAAGTTATATATCCTAACCTAAGGCAGCCTAACATCTCGGATGTAGTATTTTACAACATTCCTGGCAGGTCGGACCCTACTTCCAGGTGGGAACATTATATACGTCTATAACGTAATATAACCTAACCTAACACATCTATCCCCTCGCTGGGAATGTTTTGTAGAATCCCGTTCGTGTAGCCCCGTACGACTCGGTGGGAACATTATATACGTCTATAACGTTATATATCCTAACCTAAGGCAGCCTAACATCCCGGATGTAGTATTTTACAACATTCCTGGCGGGTCGGCCCCTACTTCTCGGTCGGGACGTTATATACGTCTATAACGTAATATAACCTAACCTAACCTATCTATCCCCTCGCTGGGAATGGTTTGTAGAATCCCGTTCGTGTAGCCCCGTACGTCTCGGTGGGAACATTAGATACGTCTATAACGTTATATATATTAACCTAAGGCAACCTCACACCTCGGATGTAGTATTTTACAACATTCCTGGCAGGTCGGACCCTACTTCCAGGTGGGAACATTATATACGTCTATAACGTAATATAACCTAACCTAACCTATCTAGCCCCTCGCTGGGAATGTTTTGTAGAATCCCGTTCGTGTAGCCCCGTACGTCTCGGTGGGAACATTATATACGTCTATAACGTTATATATCCTAACCTAAGGCAACCTCACACCTCGGATGTAGTATTTTACAACATTCCTGGCGGGTCGGCCCCTACTTCTCGGTCTGCACGTTATATATGTCTATAACGTAATATAACCTAACCTAACCTATCTATCCCCTCGCTGGGAATGTTTTGTAGAATCCCGTTCGTGTAGCCCCGTACGTCTCGTTCTGAGTATTATATACGTCTATAACGTTATATATCCTATCCTAAGGCAACCTCACACCTCGGATGTAGTATTTTACAACATTCCTGGCAGGTCGGCCCTTACTTCTAGGTGGGAACAATATATACGTCTATAACGTAATATAACCTAACCTAACCCATCTATCCCGTCGCTGGGAATGTTTTGTAGAATCCCGTTCGTGTAGCCCCGTACGTCTCGGTGGGAACATTATATACGTCTATAACGTTATATATCCTAACCTAAGGCAGCCTAACATCCCGGATGTAGTATTTTACAACATTCCTGGCGGGTCGGCCCCTACTTCTCGGTGGAAACATTATATACGTCTATAACGTAATATAACCTAACCTATCCCATCTAGCCCCTCGCTGGTAATGTTTTACAGAATCCCGGTCGTGTCGGTCCGTACGTCTCGTTCTGAACATTATATACGTCTATAACGTTATATATCCTATCCTAAGGCAACCTCACACCTCGGATGTAGTATTTTACAACATTCCTGGCAGGTCGGCCCCTACTCCTAGGTGGGAACATTATATACGTCTATAACGTAATATAACCTAACCTAACACATCTAGCCCCTCGCTGGGAATGTTTTGTAAAATCACGTTCGTGTTGACACCTACGTCTCTGTGGGAATATTATATACGTCTAGAACGTTATATATCCTAACCTAAGGCAGCCTAACATCTCGGATGTAGTATTTTACAACATTCCTGGCGGGTCGGCCCCTACTTCTCGGTCGGGACGTTATATACGTGTATAACGTAATATAACCTAACCTAACCTATCTATCCCCTCGCTGGGAATGTTTTGTAGAATCCCGTTCGTGTAGCCCCGTACGTCTCGGTGGGAACATTATATACGTCTATAACGTTATATATCCTAACCTTAGGCAACCTAACATCTCGGATGAAGTATTTTACAACATTCCTGGCGGGTCGGCCCCTACCTCTCGGTCTGGACGTTATATATGTCTATAACGTAATATAACCTAACCTAACCTATCTATCCCCTCGCTGGGAATGTTTTGTAGAATCCCGTTCGTGTAGCCCCGTGCGTCTCGGTGGGAACATTATATACGTCTATAACGTTATATATCCTAACCTAAGGCAACCTAACATCTCGGATGTAGTATTTTACAACATTCCTGGCGAGTCGGCCCCTACTTCTCGGTCTGCACGTTATATATGTCTATAACGTAATATAACCTAACCTAAACTATCTATCCCCTCGCTGGGAATGTTTTGTAGAATCCCGTTCGTGTAGCCCCGTACGTCTCGGTGGGAACATTATATACGTCTATAACGTTATATATCCTAACCTAAGGCAACCTCACACCTCGGATGTAGTATATTACAACATTCCTGGCGGCTCGGCACCTACTTGTCGGTGGGAACATTATATACGTCTATAACGTAATATAACCTAACCTAACCTATCTATCCCCTCGCTGGGAATGTTTTGTAGAATCCCGTTCGTGTAGCCCCGTACGTCTCGGTGGGAACATTATGTACGTCTAATTCGTTATATATCCTAACCTAAGGCAACCTAACATCTCGGATGTAGTATTTTACAACATTCCTGGCGGGTCGGCCCCTACTTCTCGGTCTGCACGTTATATATGTCTATAACGTAATATAACCTAACCTAACCCATCTATCCCCTCGCTGGGAATGTTTTGTAGTATCCCGTTCGTGTAGCCCCGTACGTCTCGGTGGGAACATTATATACGTCTATAACGTTATATATCATAACCTAAGGCAACTTAACATGTCGGATGTAGTATTTTACAACATTCCTGGCGGGTCGGCCCCTACTTCTCGGTGGGAACATTATATACGTCTATAACGTAATATAACCTAACCTAACCCACCTAGTCCTTCGCTGGTAATGTTTTACAGAATCCCGGTCGTGTCGGTCCGTGCCTCTCCGTGGGAGCATTATATACGTCTATAACGTTATATATCCTAACCTAAGGCAACTTAACACCTCGGATGTAGTATTTTACAACATTCCTGGCGGGTCGGCCCCTACTTCTCGGTCTGGACGTTATATATGTCTATAACGTAATATAACCTAAGCTAACCTATCTATCCCCTCGCTGGGAATGTTTTGTAGAATCCCGTTCGTGTAGCCCCGTACGTCTCGGTGGGAACATTATATACGTCTATAACGTTATATATCCTAACCTAAGGCAACCTCACACCTCGGATGTAGTATTTTACAACATTCCTGGCGGCTCGGCACCTACTTGTCGGTGGGAACATTATATACGTCTATAACGTAATATAACCTAACCTAACCTATCTATCCCCTCGCTGGGAATGTTTTGTAGAATCCCGTTCGTGTAGCCCCGTACGTCTCGGTGGGAACATTATGTACGTCTAATTCGTTATATATCCTAACCTAAGGCAACCTAACATCTCGGATGTAGTATTTTACAACATTCCTGGCGGGTCGGCCCCTACTTCTCGGTCTGCACGTTATATATGTCTATAACGTAATATAACCTAACCTAACCCATCTATCCCCTCGCTGGGAATGTTTTGTAGAATCCCGTTCGTGTAGCCCCTACGTCTCGGTCTGAACATTATATACGTCTATAACGTTATATATCATAACCTAAGGCAACTTAACATGTCGGATGTAGTATTTTACAACATTCCTGGCAGGTCGGCCCCTACTTCTCGGTGGGAACATTATATACGTCTATAACGTAATATAACCTAACCTAACCCATCTATCCCGTCGCTGGGAATGTTTTGTAGAATCCCGTTCGTGTAGCCCCGTACGTCTCGGTGGGAACATTATATACGTCTATAACGTTATATATCCTAACCTAAGGCAGCTTAACATCCCGGATGTAGTATTTTACAACATTCCTGGCGGGTCGGCCCCTACTTCTCGGTGGAAACATTATATACGTCTATAACGTAATATAACCTAACCTATCCCATCTAGCCCCTCGCTGGTAATGTTTTACAGAATCCCGGTCGTGTCGGTCCGTACCTCTCGGTGGGAACATTATATACGTCTATAACGTTATATATCCTAACCTTAGGCAACCTAACATCTCGGATGAAGTATTTTACAACATTCCTGGCGGGTCGGCCCCTACCTCTCGGTCTGGACGTTATATATGTCTATAACGTAATATAACCTAACCCAAGATATCTATCCCCTCGCTGGGAATGTTTTGTAGAATCCCGTTCGTGTAGCCCCGTGCGTCTCGGTGGGAACATTATATACGTCTATAACGTTATATATCCTAACCTAAGGCAACCTAACATCTCGGATGTAGTATTTTACAACATTCCTGGCGGGTCGGCCCCTACTTCTCGGTCTGCACGTTATATATGTCTATAACGTAATATAACCTAACCTAACCTATCTATCCCCTCGCTGGGAATGTTTTGTAGAATCCCGTTCGTGTAGCCCCGTACGTCTCGTTCTGAGTATTATATACGTCTATAACGTTATATATCCTATCCTAAGGCAACCTCACACCTCGGATGTAGTATTTTACAACATTCCTGGCAGGTCGGCCCCTACTCCTAGGTGGGAACATTATATACGTCTGTAACGTAATATAACCTAACCTATCCCATCTAGCCCCTCGCTGGTAATGTTTTACAGAATCCCGGTCGTGTCGGTCCGTACCTCTCGGTGGGAACATTATATACGTCTATAACGTTATATATCCTAACCTAAGGCAACCTAACATCGCGGATGTAGTATTTTACAACATTCCTGGCGGGTCGGCCCCTACTTCTCGGTCGGGACGTTATATACGTCTATAACGTAATATAACCTAACCTAACCTATCTATCCCCCCGCTGGGAATGGTATGTAGAATCCCGTTCGTGTAGCCCCGTACGTCTCGGTGGGAACATTAGATACGTCTATAACGTTATATATATTAACCTAAGGCAACCTCACACCTCGGATGTAGTATTTTACAACATTCCTGGCAGGTCGGACCCTACTTCTCGGTCTGCACGTTATATATGTCTATAACGTAATATAACCTAACCTCACCTATCCATCCCCTCGCTGGGAA
This sequence comes from Xylocopa violacea, assembly GCA_963969225.1. Taxonomy (NCBI): domain Eukaryota; kingdom Metazoa; phylum Arthropoda; class Insecta; order Hymenoptera; family Apidae; genus Xylocopa; species Xylocopa violacea. Next base: position 12,677,107 of record CAXAJV010000008.1, on the reverse strand, counting down.
TGTTTTGTAGAATCCCGTTCGTGTAGCCCCGTACGTCTCGGTGGGAACATTATATACGTCTCTAACGTTATATATCCTAACCTAAGGCAACCTCACACCTCGGATGTAGTATTTTACAACATTCCTGGCGGCTCGGCACCTACTTCTCGGTCTGCACGTTATATATGTCTATAACGTAATATAACCTAACCTCACCTGTCCATCCCCTCGCTGGGAATGTTTTGTAGAATCCCGTTCGTGTAGCCCCGTACGTCTCGGTGGGAACATTATATACGTCTCTAACATTATATATCCTAACCTAAGGCAACCTCACACCTCGGATGTAGTATTTTACAACATTCCTGGCGGCTCGGCACCTGCTTCTCGGTGGGGACATTATATACGTCTATAACGTAATATAACCTAACCTAACCCATCTATCTCCTCGCTGGGAATGTTTTGTAGAATCCCGTTCGTGTAGCCCCGTGCGTCTCGGTGGGAACATTATATACGGCTATAAAGTTATATATCCTAACCTAAGGCAGCCTAGCATCTCGGATGTAGTATTTTACAACATTCCTGGCAGGTCGGACCCTACTTCCAGGTGGGAACATTATATACGTCTATAACGTAATATAACCTGACCTATCCCATCTAGCCCCTCGCTGGTAATGTTTTACAGAATCCCGGTCGTGTCGGTCCGTACCTCTCGGTGGGAACATTATGTACGTCTAATTCGTTATATATCCTAACCTAAGGCAACCTAACATCGCGGATGTAGTATTTTACAACATTCCTGGCGGGTCGGCCCCTACTTCTCGGTCGGGACGTTATATACGTCTATAACGTAATATAACCTAACCTAACCTATCTATCCCCTCGCTGGGAATGGTTTGTAGAATCCCGTTCGTGTAGCCCCGTACGTCTCGGTGGGAACATTAGATACGTCTATAACGTTATATATATTAACCTAAGGCAACCTCACACCTCGGATGTAGTATTTTACAACATTCCTGGCAGGTCGGACCCTACTTCTCGGTCTGCACATTATATATATCTATAACGTAATATAACCTAACCTCACCTATCCATCCCCTCGCTGGGAATGTTTTGTAGAATCCCGTTCGTGTAGCCCCGTACGTCTCGGTGGGAACATTATATACGTCTCTAACGTTATATATCCTAACCTAAGGCAACCTCACACCTCGGATGTAGTATTTTACAACATTCCTGGCGGCTCGGCACCTACTTGTCGGTAGGAACACTATATACGTCTATAACGTAATATAACCTAACCTAACCTATCTATCCCCTCGCTGGGAATGTTTTGTAGAATCCCGTTCGTGTAGCCCCGTACGTCTCGGTGGGAACATTATATACGTCTAATTCGTTATATATCCTAACCTAAGGCAACCTCATACATCGGATGTAGTATTTTACAACATTCCTGGCAGGTCGGACCCTACTTCTAGGTGGTAACATTATATAAGTCTATAACGTAATATAACCTAACCTAAACCATCTAGGCCCTCGCTAATAATGTTTTACAGAATCCCGGTCGTGTCGGTCCGTACCGCTCCGTGTGAACATTATATACGTCTATAACGTTATATATCCTAACCTAAGGCAGCCTAACATCCCGGATGTAGTATTTTACAACATTCCTGGCGGGTCGGCCCCTGCTTCTCGGTGGGGACATTATATACGTCTATAACGTAATATAACCTAACCTAACCCATCTAGGCCCTCGCTAATAATGTTTTACAGAATCCCGGTCGTGTCGGACCGTATCGCACCGTGGGAACATTATATACGTCTATAACGTTATATATCCTAACCTAAGGCAGCCTAACATCCCGGATGTAGTATTTTACAACATTCCTGGCGCGTCGGCCCCTACTTCTCGGTGGGAACATTATATACGTCTATAACGTAATATAACCTAACCTAACACATCTATCCCCTCGCTGGGAATGTTTTGTAGAATCCCGTTCGTGTAGCCCCGTACGTCTCGGTGGGAACATTATGTACGTCTAATTCGTTATATATCCTAACCAAAGGCAACTTAACATCTCGGATGTAGTATTTTACAACATTCCTGGCGGGTCGGCCCCTACTTTCGGTCTGGACGTTATATACGTCTATAACGTAATATAACCTAACCTAACCCATCTATCCCCTCGCTGGGAATGTTTTGTAGAATCCCGTTCGTGTAGCCCCGTACGTCTCGGTGGGAACATTATATACGTCTATAACGTTATATATCCTAACCTCAGGCAACCTAACATCTCGGATGTAGTACTTTACAACATTCCTGGCGGGTCGGCCCCTACTTCTCGGTGGGAACATTATATACGTCTATAATGTAATATAACCTAACCTAACCCATCTAGAACCTCGCTGATAATGTTTTACAGAATCCCGGTCGTGTCGGTCCGTACCTCTCCGTGGGAACATTATATACGTCTATAACGTTATATATCCTAACCTAAGGCAACCTCATAACTCGGATGTAGTATTTTACAACATTCCTGGCAGGTCGGACCCTACTTCCAGGTGGGAACATTATATACGTCTATAACGTAATATAACCTAACCTAACACATCTAGCCCCTCGCTGGGAATGTTTTGTAGAATCACGTTCGTGGTGGCCCGTACGTCTCGGTGGGAACATTATATACGTCTATAACGTTATATATCGTAATCTAAGGCAGCCTAACATCCCGGATGTAGTATTTTACAACATTCCTGGCGGGTCGGCCCCTACCTCTCTGTCTGGACGTTATATATGTCTATAACGTAATATAACCTAAGCTAACCTATCTATGCCCTCGCTGGGAATGTTTTGTAGAATCCCGTTCGTGTAGCCCCGTGCGTCTCGGTGGGAACATTATATACGTCTATAACGTTATATATCCTAACATAAGGCAACCTAACATCTCGGATGTAGTATTTTACAACATTCCTGGCGGGTCGGCCCCTACTTCTCGGTCTGCACGTTATATATGTCTATAACGTAATATAACCTAACCTAACCTATCTATCTCCTCGCTGGGAATGTTTTGTAGAATCCCGTTCGTGTAGCCCCGTACGTCTCGGCGGGAACATTATATACGTCTATAACGTTATATATCCTAACCTAAGGCAACCTCACACCTCGGATGTAGTATTTTACAACATTCCTGGCGGCTCGGCACCTACTTGTCGGTGGGAACATTATATACGTCTATAACGTAATATAACCTAACCTAACCTATCTATCTCCTCGCTGGGAATGTTTTGTAGAATTCCGTTCGTGTAGCCCCGTACGTCTCGGTGGGAACATTATATACGTCTAATTCGTTATATATCCTAACCTAAGGCAACCTCATACATCGGATGTAGTATTTTACAACATTCCTGGCAGGTCGGACCCTACTTCTAGGTGGGAACATTATATAAGTCTATAACGTAATATAACATAACCTAACCCATCTAGGCCCTCGCTAATAATGTTTTACAGTATCCCGGTCGGGTCGGTCCGTACCGCTCCGTGGGAACATTATATACGTCTATAACGTTATATATCCTAACCTAAGGCAGCCTAACATCCCGGATGTAGTATTTTACAACATTCCTGGCGGGTCGGCCCCTGCTTCTCGGTGGGAACATTATATACGTCTATAACGTAATATAAGCTAACTTAACCCATCTAGGCCCTCGCTAATAATGTTTTACAGAATCCCGGTCGGGTCGGTCCGTACCGTTCCGTGGGAACATTATATACGTCTATAACGTTATATATCCTAACCTAAGGCAGCCTAACATCCCGGATGTAGTATTTTACAACATTCCTGGCGGGTCGGCCCCTGCTTCTCGGTGGGAACATTATATACGTCTATAACGTAATATAAGCTAACCTAACCAATCTAGGCCCTCGCTAATAATGTTTTACAGAATCCCGGTCGTGTCGGACTGTACCGCTCCGTGGGAACATTATATACGTCTATAACGTTATATATCCTAACCTAAGGCAACTTCATAACTCGGATGTAGTATTTTACAACATTCCTGGCAGGTCGGACCCTACTTCCAGGTGGGAACATTATATACGTCTATAACGTAATATAACCTAACCTAACACATCTAGCCCCTCGCTGGGAATGTTTTGTAGAATCACGTTCGTGGTGGCCCGTACGTCTCGGTGGGAACATTATATACGTCTATAACGTTATATATCCTAATCTAAGGCAGCCTAACATCCCGGATGTAGTATTTTACAACATTCCTGGCAGGTCGGCCCTTACTTCTAGGTGGGAACAATATATACGTCTATAACGTAATATAACCTAACCTAACCCATCTATCCCGTCGCTGGGAATGTTTTGTAGAATCCCGTTCGTGTAGCCCCGTACGTCTCGGTGGGAACATTATATACGTCTATAACGTTATATATCCTAACCTAAGGCAGCCTAACATCCCGGATGTAGTATTTTACAACATTCTTGGCGGGTCGGTCCCTACTTCTCGGTGGAAACATTATATACGTCTATAACGTAATATAACCTAACCTATCCCATCTAGCCCCTCGCTGGTAATGTTTTACAGAATCCCGGTCGTGTCCGTCCGTACCTCTCGGTGGGAACATTATATACGTCTATAACGTAATATAACCTAACCTAACCTATCTATCCCCTCGCTGGGAATGTTTTGTAGAATCCCGTTCGTGTAGCCCCTACGTCTCGGTCTGAACATTATATACGTCCATAACGTTATATATCATAACCTAAGGCAACTTAACATGTCGGATGTAGTATTTTACAACATTCCTGGCGGGTCGGCCCCTACTTCTCGGTGGGAACATTATATACGTCTATAACGTAATATAACCTAACCTAACCCATCTAGTCTTTCGCTGGTAATGTTTTACAGAATCCCGGTCGTGTCGGTCCGTACCTCTCCGTGGGAGCATTATATACGTCTATAACGTTATATATCCTAACCTAAGGCAACTTAACACCTCGGATGTAGTATTTTACAACATTCCTGGCAGGTCGGCCCCTACTTCTCGGTCTGGACGTTATATACGTCTATAACGTAATATAACCTAACCTAACACATCTAGCCCCTCGCTGGGAATGTTTTGTAGAATCCCGTTCGTGTTGACCCGTACGTCTCGGTGGGAACATTATATACGTCTGTAACGTTATATATCCTAACCTAAATCAGCCTAACATCTCGGATGTAGTATTTTACAACATTCCTGGCGGGTCGGCCCCTACTTCTCAGTCGGGACGTTATATACGTCTATATCGTAATATAACCTAACCTAACCTATCTATCCCCTCGCTGGGAATGTTTTGTAGAATCCCGTTCGTGTAGCCCCGTACGTCTCGGTGGGAACATTATATACGTCTAATTCGTTATATATCCTAACCTAAGGCAACCTCATACATCGGATGTAGTATTTTACAACATTCCTGGCAGGTCGGACCCTACTTCTAGGTGGTAACATTATATAGGTCTATACCGTAATATAACCTAACCTAAACCATCTAGGCCCTCGCTAATAATGTTTTACAGAATCCCGGTCGTGTCGGTCCGTACCGCTCCGTGTGAACATTATATACGTCTATAACGTTATATATCCTAACCTAAGGCAGCCTAACATCCCGGATGTAGTATTTTACAACATTCCTGGCGGGTCGGCCCCTGGTTCTCGGTGGGAACATTATATACGTCTATAACGTAATATAACCTAACCTAACCCATCTAGGCCCTCGCTAATAATGTTTTACAGTATCCCGGTCGTGTCGGACCGTACCGCTCCGTGGGAACATTATATACGTCTATAACTTTATATATCCTAACCTAAGGCAGCCTAACATGCCGGATGTTGTATTTTACAACATTCCGGGCGGGTCGGCCCCTACTTCTCGGTGGGAACATTATATACGTCTATAATGTAATATAACCTAACCTAACCCATCTATCTCCTCGCTGGGAATGTTTTGTAGAATCCCGTTCGTGTAGCCCCGTGCGTCTCGGTGGGAACATTATATACGGCTATAAAGTTATATATCCTAACCTAAGGCAGCCTAACATCTCGGATGTAGTATTTTACAACATTCCTGGCAGGTCGGACCCTACTTCCAGGTGGGAACATTATATACGTCTATAACGTAATATAACCTAACCTAACACATCTATCCCCTCGCTGGGAATGTTTTGTAGAATCCCGTTCGTGTAGCCCCGTACGTCTCGGTGGGAACATTATGTACGACTAATTCGTTATATATCCTAACCTAAGGCAACTTAACATCTCGGATGTAGTATTTTACAACATTCCTGGCGGGTCGGCCCCTACTTATCGGTCTGGACGTTATATACGTCTATAACGTAATATAACCTAACCTAACATATCTAGCCCCTCGCTGGGAATGTTTTGTAGAATCCCGTTCGTGTTGACCCGTACGTCTCGGTGGGAACATTATATACGTCTGTAACGTTATATATCCTAACCTAAGGCAGCCTAACATCTCGGATGTAGTATTTTACAACATTCCTGGCGGGTCGGCCCTTACTTCTAGGTGGGAACAATATATACGTCTATAACGTAATATAACCTAACCTAACCCATCTATCCCCTCGCTGGGAATGTTTTGTAGAATCCCGTTCGTGTAGCCCCTACGTCTCGGTGGGAACATTATATACGTCTATAACGTTATATATCCTAACCTCAGGCAACCTAACATCTCGGATGTAGTACTTTACAACATTCCTGGCGGGTCGGCCCCTACTTCTCGGTGGGAACATTATATACGTCTATAATGTAATATAACCTAACCTAACCCATCTAGAACCTCGCTGATAATGTTTTACAGAATCCCGGTCGTGTCGGTCCGTACCTCTCCGTGGGAACATTATATACGTCTATAACGTTCTATATTCTAACCTAAGGCAACCTCATAACTCGGATGTAGTATTTTACAACATTCCTGGCAGGTCGGACCCTACTTCCAGGTGGGAACATTATATACGCCTATAACGTAATATAACCTAACCTAACACATCTAGCACATCGCTGGGAATGTTTTGTAGAATCACGTTCGTGGTGGCCCGTACGTCTCGGTGGGAACATTATATACGTCTATAACGTTATATATCCTAATCTAAGGCAGCCTAACATCCCGGATGTAGTATTTTACAACATTCCTGGCAGGTCGGCCCTTACTTCTAGGTGGGAACAATATATACGTCTATAACGTAATATAACCTAACCTAACCCATCTATCCCGTCGCTGGGAATGTTTTGTAGAATCCCGTTCGTGTAGCCCCGTACGTCTCGGTGGGAACATTATATACGTCTATAACGTTATATATCCTAACCTTAGGCAACCTAACATCTCGGATGAAGTATTTTACAACATTCCTGGCGGGTCGGCCCCTACCTCTCGGTCTGGACGTTATATATGTCTATAACGTAATATAACCTAACCTAAGATATCTATCCCCTCGCTGAGAATGTTTCGTAGAATCCCGTTCGTGTAGCCCCGTGCGTCTCGGTGGGAACATTATATACGTCTATAACGTTATATATCCTAACCTAAGGCAACCTAACATCTCGGATGTAGTATTTTACAACATTCCCGGCGGGTCGGCCCCTACTTCTCGGTCTGCACGTTATATATGTCTATAACGTAATATAACCTAACCTAACCTATCTATCCCCTCGCTGGGAATGTTTTGTAGAATCCCGTTCGTGTAGCCCCGTACGTCTCGTTCTGAGTATTATATACGTCTATAACGTTATATATCCTATCCTAAGGCAACCTCACACCTCGGATGTAGTATTTTACAACATTCCTGGCAGGTCGGACCATACTTCCAGGTGGGAACATTATATACGTCTATAACGTAATATAACCTAACCTAACACATCTATCCCCTCGCTGGGAATGTTTTGTAGAATCCCGTTCGTGTAGCCCCGTGCGTCTCGGTGGGAACATTATATACGTCTATAACGTTATATATCCTAACCTAAGGCAACCTAACATCGCGGATGTAGTATTTTACAACATTCCTGGCGGGTCGGCCCCTACTTCTCGGTCGGGACGTTATATACGTCTATAACGTAATATAACCTAACCTAACCTATCTATCCCCTCGCTGGGAATGGTATGTAGAATCCCGTTCGTGTAGCCCCGTACGTCTCGGTGGGAACATTAGATACGTCTATAACGTTATATATATTAACCTAAGGCAACCTCACACCTCGGATGTAGTATTTTACAACATTCCTGGCAGGTCGGACCCTACTTCTCGGTCTGCACGTTATATATGTCTATAACGTAATATAACCTAACCTCACCTATCCATCCCCTCGCTGGGAATGTTTTGTAGAATCCCGTTCGTGTAGCCCCGTACGTCTCGGTGGGAACATTATATACGTCTCTAACGTTATATATCCTAACCTAAGGCAACCTCACACCTCGGATGTAGTATTTTACAACATTCCTGGCGGCTCGGCACCTACTTCTCGGTCTGCACGCTATATATGTCTATAACGTAATATAACCTAACCTCACCTGTCCATCCCCTCGCTGGGAATGTTTTGTAGAATCCCGTTCGTGTAGCCCCGTACGTCTCGGTGGGAACATTATATACGTCTCTAACATTATATATCCTAACCTAAGGCAACCTCACACCTCGGATGTAGTATTTTACAACATTCCTGGCGGCTCGGCACCTGCTTCTCGGTGGGGACATTATATACGTCTATAACGTAATATAACCTAACCTAACCCATCTATCTCCTCGCTGGGAATGTTTTGTAGAATCCCGCTCGTGTAGCCCCGTGCGTCTCGGTGGGAACATTATATACGGCTATAATGTAATATAACCTAACCTAACCCATCTAGAACCTCGCTGATAATGTTTTACAGAATCCCGGTCGTGTCGGTCCGTACCTCTCCGTGGGAACATTATATACGTCTATAACGTTCTATATCCTAACCTAAGGCAACCTCATAACTCGGATGTAGTATTTTACAACATTCCTGGCAGGTCGGACCCTACTTCCAGGTGGGAACATTATATACGCCTATAACGTAATATAACCTAACCTAACACATCTAGCACATCGCTGGGAATGTTTTGTAGAATCACGTTCGTGGTGGCCCGTACGTCTCGGTGGGAACATTATATACGTCTATAACGTTATATATCCTAATCTAAGGCAGCCTAACATCCCGGATGTAGTATTTTACAACATTCCTGGCAGGTCGGCCCTTACTTCTAGGTGGGAACAATATATACGTCTATAACGTAATATAACCTAACCTAACCCATCTATCCCGTCGCTGGGAATGTTTTGTAGAATCCCGTTCGTGTAGCCCCGTACGTCTCGGTGGGAACATTATATACGTCTATAACGTTATATATCCTAACCTTAGGCAACCTAACATCTCGGATGAAGTATTTTACAACATTCCTGGCGGGTCGGCCCCTACCTCTCGGTCTGGACGTTATATATGTCTATAACGTAATATAACCTAACCTAAGATATCTATCCCCTCGCTGGGAATGTTTTGTAGAATCCCGTTCGTGTAGCCCCGTGCGTCTCGGTGGGAACATTATATACGTCTATAACGTTATATATCCTAACCTAAGGCAACCTAACATCTCGGATGTAGTATTTTACAACATTCCCGGCGGGTCGGCCCCTACTTCTCGGTCTGCACGTTATATATGTCTATAACGTAATATAACCTAACCTAACCTATCTATCCCCTCGCTGGGAATGTTTTGTAGAATCCCGTTCGTGTAGCCCCGTACGTCTCGTTCTGAGTATTATATACGTCTATAACGTTATATATCCTATCCTAAGGCAACCTCACACCTCGGATGTAGTATTTTACAAAATTCCTGGCAGGTCGGACCATACTTCCAGGTGGGAACATTATATACGTCTATAACGTAATATAACCTAACCTAACACATCTATCCCCTCGCTGGGAATGTTTTGTAGAATCCCGTTCGTGTAGCCCCGTGCGTCTCGGTGGGAACATTATATACGTCTATAACGTTATATATCCTAACCTAAGGCAACCTAACATCGCGGATGTAGTATTTTACAACATTCCTGGCGGGTCGGCCCCTACTTCTCGGTCGGGACGTTATATACGTCTATAACGTAATATAACCTAACCTAACCTATCTATCCCCTCGCTGGGAATGGTATGTAGAATCCCGTTCGTGTAGCCCCGTACGTCTCGGTGGGAACATTAGATACGTCTATAACGTTATATATATTAACCTAAGGCAACCTCACACCTCGGATGTAGTATTTTACAACATTCCTGGCAGGTCGGACCCTACTTCTCGGTCTGCACGTTATATATGTCTATAACGTAATATAACCTAACCTCACCTATCCATCCCCTCGCTGGGAATGTTTTGTAGAATCCCGTTCGTGTAGCCCCGTACGTCTCGGTGGGAACATTATATACGTCTCTAACGTTATATATCCTAACCTAAGGCAACCTCACACCTCGGATGTAGTATTTTACAACATTCCTGGCGGCTCGGCACCTACTTCTCGGTCTGCACGCTATATATGTCTATAACGTAATATAACCTAACCTCACCTGTCCATCCCCTCGCTGGGAATGTTTTGTAGAATCCCGTTCGTGTAGCCCCGTACGTCTCGGTGGGAACATTATATACGTCTCTAACATTATATATCCTAACCTAAGGCAACCTCACACCTCGGATGTAGTATTTTACAACATTCCTGGCGGCTCGGCACCTGCTTCTCGGTGGGGACATTATATACGTCTATAACGTAATATAACCTAACCTAACCCATCTATCTCCTCGCTGGGAATGTTTTGTAGAATCCCGCTCGTGTAGCCCCGTGCGTCTCGGTGGGAACATTATATACGGCTATAAAGTTATATATCCTAACCTAAGGCAGCCTAACATCTCGGATGTAGTATTTTACAACATTCCTGGCAGGTCGGACCCTACTTCCAGGTGGGAACATTATATACGTCTATAACGTAATATAACCTAACCTATCCCATCTAGCCCCTCGCTGGTAATGTTTTACAGAATCCCGGTCGTGTCGGTCCGTACCTCTCGGTGGGAACATTATGTACGTCTAATTCGTTATATATCCTAACCTAAGGCAACCTAACATCGCGGATGTAGTATTTTACAACATTCCTGGCGGGTCGGCCTCTACTTCTCGGTCGGGACGTTATATACGTCTATAACGTAATATAACCTAACCTAACCTATCTATCCCCTCGCTGGGAATGGTTTGTAGAATCCCGTTCGTGTAGCCCCGTACGTCTCGGTGGGAACATTAGATACGTCTATAACGTTATATATATTAACCTAAGGCAACCTCACACCTCGGATGTAGTATTTTACAACATTCCTGGCAGGTCGGACCCTACTTCTCGGTCTGCACATTATATATATCTATAACGTAATATAACCTAACCTCACCTATCCATCCCCTCGCTGGGAATGTTTTGTAGAATCCCGTTCGTGTAGCCCCGTACGTCTCGGTGGGAACATTATATACGTCTCTAACGTTATATATCCTAACCTAAGGCAACCTCACACCTCGGATGTAGTATTTTACAACATTCCTGGCGGCTCGGCACCTACTTGTCGGTGGGAACATTATATACGTCTATAACGTAATATAACCTAACCTAACCTATCTATCCCCTCGCTGGGAATGTTTTGTAGAATCCCGTTCGTGTAGCCCCGTACGTCTCGGTGGGAACATTATATACGTCTAATTCGTTATATATCCTAACCTAAGGCAACCTCATACATCGGATGTAGTATTTTACAACATTCCTGGCAGGTCGGACCCTACTTCTAGGTGGTAACATTATATAAGTCTATAACGTAATATAACCTAACCTAAACCATCTAGGCCCTCGCTAATAATGTTTTACAGAATCCCGGTCGTGTCGGTCCGTACCGCTCCGTGTGAACATTATATACGTCTATAACGTTATATATCCTAACCTAAGGCAGCCTAACATCCCGGATGTAGTATTTTACAACATTCCTGACGGGTCGGCCCCTGCTTCTCGGTGGGGACATTATATACGTCTATAACGTAATATAACCTAACCTAACCCATCTAGGCCCTCGCTAATAATGTTTTACAGAATCCCGGTCGTGTCGGACCGTATCGCTCCGTGGGAACATTATATACGTCTATAACGTTATATATCCTAACCTAAGGCAGCCTAACATCCCGGATGTAGTATTTTACAACATTCCTGGCGCGTCGGCCCCTACTTCTCGGTGGGAACATTATATACGTCTATAACGTAATATAACCTAACCTAACACATCTATCCCCTCGCTGGGAATGTTTTGTAGAATCCCGTTCGTGTAGCCCCGTACGTCTCGGTGGGAACATTATGTACGTCTAATTCGTTATATATCCTAACCAAAGGCAACTTAACATCTCGGATGTAGTATTTTACAACATTCCTGGCGGGTCGGCCCCTACTTTCGGTCTGGACGTTATATACGTCTATAACGTAATATAACCTAACCTAACCCATCTATCCCCTCGCTGGGAATGTTTTGAAGAATCCCGTTCGTGTAGCCCCGTACGTCTCGGTGGGAACATTATATACGTCTATAACGTTATATATCCTAACCTCAGGCAACCTAACATCTCGGATGTAGTACTTTACAACATTCCTGGCGGGTCGGCCCCTACTTCTCGGTGGGAACATTATATACGTCTATAATGTAATATAACCTAACCTAACCCATCTAGAACCTCGCTGATAATGTTTTACAGAATCCCGGTCGTGTCGGTCCGTACCTCTCCGTGGGAACATTATATACGTCTATAACGTTATATATCCTAACCTAAGGCAACCTCATAACTCGGATGTAGTATTTTACAACATTCCTGGCAGGTCGGACCCTACTTCCAGGTGGGAACATTATATACGTCTATAACGTAATTTAACCTAACCTAACACATCTAGCCCCTCGCTGGGAATGTTTTGTAGAATCACGTTCGTGGTGGCCCGTACGTCTCGGTGGCAACATTATATACGTCTATAACGTTATATATCGTAATCTAAGGCAGCCTAACATCCCGGATGTAGTATTTTACAACATTCCTGGCGGGTCGGCCCCTACCTCTCTGTCTGGACGTTATATATGTCTATAACGTAATATAACCTAAGCTAACCTATCTATGCCCTCGCTGGGAATGTTTTGTAGAATCCCGTTCGTGTAGCCCCGTACGTCTCGGTGGGAACATTATATACGTCTCTAACATTATATATCCTAACCTAAGGCAACCTCACACCTCGGATGTAGTATTTTACAACATTCCTGGCGGCTCGGCACCTGCTTCTCGGTGGGGACATTATATACGTCTATAACGTAATATAACCTAACCTAACCCATCTATCTCCTCGCTGGGAATGTTTTGTAGAATCGCGCTCGTGTAGCCCCGTGCGTCTCGGTGGGAACATTATATACGGCTATAATGTAATATAACCTAACCTAACCCATCTAGAACCTCGCTGATAATGTTTTACAGAATCCCGGTCGTGTCGGTCCGTACCTCTCCGTGGGAACATTATATACGTCTATAACGTTCTATATCCTAACCTAAGGCAACCTCATAACTCGGATGTAGTATTTTACAACATTCCTGGCAGGTCGGACCCTACTTCCAGGTGGGAACATTATATACGCCTATAACGTAATATAACCTAACCTAACACATCTAGCACATCGCTGGGAATGTTTTGTAGAATCACGTTCGTGGTGGCCCGTACGTCTCGGTGGGAACATTATATACGTCTATAACGTTATATATCCTAATCTAAGGCAGCCTAACATCCCGGATGTAGTATTTTACAACATTCCTGGCAGGTCGGCCCTTACTTCTAGGTGGGAACAATATATACGTCTATAACGTAATATAACCTAACCTAACCCATCTATCCCGTCGCTGGGAATGTTTTGTAGAATCCCGTTCGTGTAGCCCCGTACGTCTCGGTGGGAACATTATATACGTCTATAACGTTATATATCCTAACCTTAGGCAACCTAACATCTCGGATGAAGTATTTTACAACATTCCTGGCGGGTCGGCCCCTGCTTCTCGGTGGGGACATTATATACGTCTATAACGTAATATAACCTAACCTAACCCATCTAGGCCCTCGCTAATAATGTTTTACAGAATCCCGGTCGTGTCGGACCGTATCGCTCCGTGGGAACATTATATACGTCTATAACGTTATATATCCTAACCTAAGGCAGCCTAACATCCCGGATGTAGTATTTTACAACATTCCTGGCGCGTCGGCCCCTACTTCTCGGTGGGAACATTATATACGTCTATAACGTAATATAACCTAACCTAACACATCTATCCCCTCGCTGGGAATGTTTTGTAGAATCCCGTTCGTGTAGCCCCGTACGTCTCGGTGGGAACATTATGTACGTCTAATTCGTTATATATCCTAACCAAAGGCAACTTAACATCTCGGATGTAGTATTTTACAACATTCCTGGCGGGTCGGCCCCTACTTTCGGTCTGGACGTTATATACGTCTATAACGTAATATAACCTAACCTAACCCATCTATCCCCTCGCTGGGAATGTTTTGAAGAATCCCGTTCGTGTAGCCCCGTACGTCTCGGTGGGAACATTATATACGTCTATAACGTTATATATCCTAACCTCAGGCAACCTAACATCTCGGATGTAGTACTTTACAACATTCCTGGCGGGTCGGCCCCTACTTCTCGGTGGGAACATTATATACGTCTATAATGTAATATAACCTAACCTAACCCATCTAGAACCTCGCTGATAATGTTTTACAGAATCCCGGTCGTGTCGGTCCGTACCTCTCCGTGGGAACATTATATACGTCTATAACGTTATATATCCTAACCTAAGGCAACCTCATAACTCGGATGTAGTATTTTACAACATTCCTGGCAGGTCGGACCCTACTTCCAGGTGGGAACATTATATACGTCTATAACGTAATTTAACCTAACCTAACACATCTAGCCCCTCGCTGGGAATGTTTTGTAGAATCACGTTCGTGGTGGCCCGTACGTCTCGGTGGCAACATTATATACGTCTATAACGTTATATATCGTAATCTAAGGCAGCCTAACATCCCGGATGTAGTATTTTACAACATTCCTGGCGGGTCGGCCCCTACCTCTCTGTCTGGACGTTATATATGTCTATAACGTAATATAACCTAAGCTAACCTATCTATGCCCTCGCTGGGAATGTTTTGTAGAATCCCGTTCGTGTAGCCCCGTACGTCTCGGTGGGAACATTATATACGTCTCTAACATTATATATCCTAACCTAAGGCAACCTCACACCTCGGATGTAGTATTTTACAACATTCCTGGCGGCTCGGCACCTGCTTCTCGGTGGGGACATTATATACGTCTATAACGTAATATAACCTAACCTAACCCATCTATCTCCTCGCTGGGAATGTTTTGTAGAATCGCGCTCGTGTAGCCCCGTGCGTCTCGGTGGGAACATTATATACGGCTATAATGTAATATAACCTAACCTAACCCATCTAGAACCTCGCTGATAATGTTTTACAGAATCCCGGTCGTGTCGGTCCGTACCTCTCCGTGGGAACATTATATACGTCTATAACGTTCTATATCCTAACCTAAGGCAACCTCATAACTCGGATGTAGTATTTTACAACATTCCTGGCAGGTCGGACCCTACTTCCAGGTGGGAACATTATATACGCCTATAACGTAATATAACCTAACCTAACACATCTAGCACATCGCTGGGAATGTTTTGTAGAATCACGTTCGTGGTGGCCCGTACGTCTCGGTGGGAACATTATATACGTCTATAACGTTATATATCCTAATCTAAGGCAGCCTAACATCCCGGATGTAGTATTTTACAACATTCCTGGCAGGTCGGCCCTTACTTCTAGGTGGGAACAATATATACGTCTATAACGTAATATAACCTAACCTAACCCATCTATCCCGTCGCTGGGAATGTTTTGTAGAATCCCGTTCGTGTAGCCCCGTACGTCTCGGTGGGAACATTATATACGTCTATAACGTTATATATCCTAACCTTAGGCAACCTAACATCTCGGATGAAGTATTTTACAACATTCCTGGCGGGTCGGCCCCTACCTCTCGGTCTGGACGTTATATATGTCTATAACGTAATATAACCTAACCTAAGATATCTATCCCCTCGCTGGGAATGTTTTGTAGAATCCCGTTCGTGTAGCCCCGTGCGTCTCGGTGGGAACATTATATACGTCTATAACGTTATATATCCTAACCTAAGGCAACCTAACATCTCGGATGTAGTATTTTACAACATTCCCGGCGGGTCGGCCCCTACTTCTCGGTCTGCACGTTATAAATGTCTATAACGTAATATAACCTAACCTAACCTATCTATCCCCTCGCTGGGAATGTTTTGTAGAATCCCGTTCGTGTAGCCCCGTACGTCTCGTTCTGAGTATTATATACGTCTATAACGTTATATATCCTATCCTAAGGCAACCTCACACCTCGGATGTAGTATTTTACAAAATTCCTGGCAGGTCGGACCATACTTCCAGGTGGGAACATTATATACGTCTATAACGTAATATAACCTAACCTAACACATCTATCCCCTCGCTGGGAATGTTTTGTAGAATCCCGTTCGTGTAGCCCCGTGCGTCTCGGTGGGAACATTATATACGTCTATAACGTTATATATCCTAACCTAAGGCAACCTAACATCGCGGATGTAGTATTTTACAACATTCCTGGCGGGTCGGCCCCTACTTCTCGGTCGGGACGTTATATACGTCTATAACGTAATATAACCTAACCTAACCTATCTATCCCCTCGCTGGGAATGGTATGTAGAATCCCGTTCGTGTAGCCCCGTACGTCTCGGTGGGAACATTAGATACGTCTATAACGTTATATATATTAACCTAAGGCAACCTCACACCTCGGATGTAGTATTTTACAACATTCCTGGCAGGTCGGACCCTACTTCTCGGTCTGCACGTTATATATGTCTATAACGTAATATAACCTAACCTCACCTATCCATCCCCTCGCTGGGAATGTTTTGTAGAATCCCGTTCGTGTAGCCCCGTACGTCTCGGTGGGAACATTATATACGTCTCTAACGTTATATATCCTAACCTAAGGCAACCTCACACCTCGGATGTAGTATTTTACAACATTCCTGGCGGCTCGGCACCTACTTCTCGGTCTGCACGCTATATATGTCTATAACGTAATATAACCTAACCTCACCTGTCCATCCCCTCGCTGGGAATGTTTTGTAGAATCCCGTTCGTGTAGCCCCGTACGTCTCGGTGGGAACATTATATACGTCTCTAACATTATATATCCTAACCTAAGGCAACCTCACACCTCGGATGTAGTATTTTACAACATTCCTGGCGGCTCGGCACCTGCTTCTCGGTGGGGACATTATATACGTCTATAACGTAATATAACCTAACCTAACCCATCTATCTCCTCGCTGGGAATGTTTTGTAGAATCCCGCTCGTGTAGCCCCGTGCGTCTCGGTGGGAACATTATATACGGCTATAAAGTTATATATCCTAACCTAAGGCAGCCTAACATCTCGGATGTAGTATTTTACAACATTCCTGGCAGGTCGGACCCTACTTCCAGGTGGGAACATTATATACGTCTATAACGTAATATAACCTAACCTATCCCATCTAGCCCCTCGCTGGTAATGTTTTACAGAATCCCGGTCGTGTCGGTCCGTACCTCTCGGTGGGAACATTATGTACGTCTAATTCGTTATATATCCTAACCTAAGGCAACCTAACATCGCGGATGTAGTATTTTACAACATTCCTGGCGGGTCGGCCCCTACTTCTCGGTCGGGACGTTATATACGTCTATAACGTAATATAACCTAACCTAACCTATCTATCCCCTCGCTGGGAATGGTTTGTAGAATCCCGTTCGTGTAGCCCCGTACGTCTCGGTGGGAACATTAGATACGTCTATAACGTTATATATATTAACCTAAGGCAACCTCACACCTCGGATGTAGTATTTTACAACATTCCTGGCAGGTCGGACCCTACTTCTCGGTCTGCACATTATATATATCTATAACGTAATATAACCTAACCTCACCTATCCATCCCCTCGCTGGGAATGTTTTGTAGAATCCCGTTCGTGTAGCCCCGTACGTCTCGGTGGGAACATTATATACGTCTCTAACGTTATATATCCTAACCTAAGGCAACCTCACACCTCGGATGTAGTATTTTACAACATTCCTGGCGGCTCGGCACCTACTTGTCGGTGGGAACATTATATACGTCTATAACGTAATATAACCTAACCTAACCTATCTATCCCCTCGCTGGGAATGTTTTGTAGAATCCCGTTCGTGTAGCCCCGTACGTCTCGGTGGGAACATTATATACGTCTAATTCGTTATATATCCTAACCTAAGGCAACCTCATACATCGGATGTAGTATTTTACAACATTCCTGGCAGGTCGGACCCTACTTCTAGGTGGTAACATTATATAAGTCTATAACGTAATATAACCTAACCTAAACCATCTAGGCCCTCGCTAATAATGTTTTACAGAATCCCGGTCGTGTCGGTCCGTACCGCTCCGTGTGAACATTATATACGTCTATAACGTTATATATCCTAACCTAAGGCAGCCTAACATCCCGGATGTAGTATTTTACAACATTCCTGACGGGTCGGCCCCTGCTTCTCGGTGGGGACATTATATACGTCTATAACGTAATATAACCTAACCTAACCCATCTAGGCCCTCGCTAATAATGTTTTACAGAATCCCGGTCGTGTCGGACCGTATCGCTCCGTGGGAACATTATATACGTCTATAACGTTATATATCCTAACCTAAGGCAGCCTAACATCCCGGATGTAGTATTTTACAACATTCCTGGCGCGTCGGCCCCTACTTCTCGGTGGGAACATTATATACGTCTATAACGTAATATAACCTAACCTAACACATCTATCCCCTCGCTGGGAATGTTTTGTAGAATCCCGTTCGTGTAGCCCCGTACGTCTCGGTGGGAACATTATGTACGTCTAATTCGTTATATATCCTAACCAAAGGCAACTTAACATCTCGGATGTAGTATTTTACAACATTCCTGGCGGGTCGGCCCCTACTTTCGGTCTGGACGTTATATACGTCTATAACGTAATATAACCTAACCTAACCCATCTATCCCCTCGCTGGGAATGTTTTGAAGAATCCCGTTCGTGTAGCCCCGTACGTCTCGGTGGGAACATTATATACGTCTATAACGTTATATATCCTAACCTCAGGCAACCTAACATCTCGGATGTAGTACTTTACAACATTCCTGGCGGGTCGGCCCCTACTTCTCGGTGGGAACATTATATACGTCTATAATGTAATATAACCTAACCTAACCCATCTAGAACCTCGCTGATAATGTTTTACAGAATCCCGGTCGTGTCGGTCCGTACCTCTCCGTGGGAACATTATATACGTCTATAACGTTATATATCCTAACCTAAGGCAACCTCATAACTCGGATGTAGTATTTTACAACATTCCTGGCAGGTCGGACCCTACTTCCAGGTGGGAACATTATATACGTCTATAACGTAATTTAACCTAACCTAACACATCTAGCCCCTCGCTGGGAATGTTTTGTAGAATCACGTTCGTGGTGGCCCGTACGTCTCGGTGGCAACATTATATACGTCTATAACGTTATATATCGTAATCTAAGGCAGCCTAACATCCCGGATGTAGTATTTTACAACATTCCTGGCGGGTCGGCCCCTACCTCTCTGTCTGGACGTTATATATGTCTATAACGTAATATAACCTAAGCTAACCTATCTATGCCCTCGCTGGGAATGTTTTGTAGAATCCCGTTCGTGTAGCCCCGTGCGTCTCGGTGGGAACATTATATACGTCTATAACGTTATATATCCTAACATAAGGCAACCTAACATCTCGGATGTAGTATTTTACAACATTCCTGGCGGGTCGGCCCCTACTTCTCGGTCTGCACGTTATATATGTCTATAACGTAATATAACCTAACCTAACCTATCTATCTCCTCGCTGGGAATGTTTTGTAGAATCCCGTTCGTGTAGCCCCGTACGTCTCGGCGGGAACATTATATACGTCTATAACGTTATATATCCTAACCTAAGGCAACCTCACACCTCGGATGTAGTATTTTACAACATTCCTGGCGGCTCGGCACCTACTTGTCGGTGGGAACATTATATACGTCTATAACGTAATATAACCTAACCTAACCTATCTATCTCCTCGCTGGGAATGTTTTGTAGAATCCCGTTCGTGTAGCCCCGTACGTCTCGGTGGGAACATTATATACGTCTAATTCGTTATATATCCTAACCTAAGGCAACCTCATACATCGGATGTAGTATTTTACAACATTCCTGGCAGGTCGGACCCTACTTCTACGTGGGAACATTATATAAGTCTATAACGTAATATAACATAACCTAACCCATCTAGGCCCTCGCTAATAATGTTTTACAGTATCCCGGTCGGGTCGGTCCGTACCGCTCCGTGGGAACATTATATACGTCTATAACGTTATATATCCTAACCTAAGGCAGCCTAACATCCCGGATGTAGTATTTTACAACATTCCTGGCGGGTCGGCCCCTGCTTCTCGGTGGGAACATTATATACGTCTATAACGTAATATAAGCTAACTTAACCCATCTAGGCCCTCGCTAATAATGTTTTACAGAATCCCGGTCGGGTCGGTCCGTACCGTTCCGTGGGAACATTATATACGTCTATAACGTTATATATCCTAACCTAAGGCAGCCTAACATCCCGGATGTAGTATTTTACAACATTCCTGGCGGGTCGGCCCCTGCTTCTCGGTGGGAACATTATATACGTCTATAACGTAATATAAGCTAACCTAACCAATCTAGGCCCTCGCTAATAATGTTTTACAGAATCCCGGTCGTGTCGGACTGTACCGCTCCGTGGGAACATTATATACGTCTATAACGTTATATATCCTAACCTAAGGCAACTTCATAACTCGGATGTAGTATTTTACAACATTCCTGGCAGGTCGGACCCTACTTCCAGGTGGGAACATTATATACGTCTATAACGTAATATAACCTAACCTAACACATCTAGCCCCTCGCTTGGAATGTTTTGTAGAATCACGTTCGTGGTGGCCCGTACGTCTCGGTGGGAACATTATATACGTCTATAACGTTATATATCCTAATCTAAGGCAGCCTAACATCCCGGATGTAGTATTTTACAACATTCCTGGCAGGTCGGCCCTTACTTCTAGGTGGGAACAATATATACGTCTATAACGTAATATAACCTAACCTAACCCATCTATCCCGTCGCTGGGAATGTTTTGTAGAATCCCGTTCGTGTAGCCCCGTACGTCTCGGTGGGAACATTATATACGTCTATAACGTTATATATCCTAACCTAAGGCAGCCTAACATCCCGGATGTAGTATTTTACAACATTCTTGGCGGGTCGGCCCCTACTTCTCGGTGGAAACATTATATACGTCTATAACGTAATATAACCTAACCTAACCCATCTATCTCCTCGCTGGGAATGTTTTGTAGAATCCCGTTCGTGTAGCCCCGTGCGTCTCGGTGGGAACATTATATACGGCTATAAAGTTATATATCCTAACCTAAGGCAGCCTAACATCTCGGATGTAGTATTTTACAACATTCCTGGCAGGTGAGACCCTACTTCCAGGTGGGAACATTATATACGTCTATAACGTAATATAACCTAACCTAACACATCTATCCCCTCGCTGGGAATGTTTTGTAGAATCCCGTTCGTGTAGCCCCGTACGTCTCGGTGGGAACATTATGTACGTCTAATTCGTTATATATCCTAACCTAAGGCAACTTAACATCTCGGATGTAGTATTTTACAACATTCCTGGCGGTTCGGCCCCTACTTATCGGTCTGGACGTTATATACGTCTATAACGTAATATAACCTAACCTAACCCATCTATCCCCTCGCTGGGAATGTTTTGTAGAATCCCGTACGTGTAGCCCCGTACGTCTCGGTGGGAACATTATATACGTCTATAACGTTATATATCCTAAACTCAGGCAACCTAACATCTCGGATGTAGTACTTTACAACATTCCTGGCGGGTCGGCCCCTACTTCTCGGTGGGAACATTATATACGTCTATAATGTAATATAACCTAACCTAACCCATCTAGAACCTCGCTGATAATGTTTTACAGAATCCCGGTCGTGTCGGTCCGTACCTCTCCGTGGGAACATTATATACGTCTATAACGTTCTATATTCTAACCTAAGGCAACCTCATAACTCGGATGTAGTATTTTACAACATTCCTGGCAGGTCGGACCCTACTTCCAGGTGGGAACATTATATACGCCTATAACGTAATATAACCTAACCTAACACATCTAGCACATCGCTGGGAATGTTTTGTAGAATCACGTTCGTGGTGGCCCGTACGTCTCGGTGGGAACATTATATACGTCTATAACGTTATATATCCTAATCTAAGGCAGCCTAACATCCCGGATGTAGTATTTTACAACATTCCTGGCAGGTCGGCCCTTACTTCTAGGTGGGAACAATATATACGTCTATAACGTAATATAACCTAACCTAACCCATCTATCCCGTCGCTGGGAATGTTTTGTAGAATCCCGTTCGTGTAGCCCCGTACGTCTCGGTGGGAACATTATATACGTCTATAACGTTATATATCCTAACCTTAGGCAACCTAACATCTCGGATGAAGTATTTTACAACATTCCTGGCGGGTCGGCCCCTACCTCTCGGTCTGGACGTTATATATGTCTATAACGTAATATAACCTAACCTAAGATATCTATCCCCTCGCTGAGAATGTTTTGTAGAATCCCGTTCGTGTAGCCCCGTGCGTCTCGGTGGGAACATTATATACGTCTATAACGTTATATATCCTAACCTAAGGCAACCTAACATCTCGGATGTAGTATTTTACAACATTCCCGGCGGGTCGGCCCCTACTTCTCGGTCTGCACGTTATATATGTCTATAACGTAATATAACCTAACCTAACCTATCTATCCCCTCGCTGGGAATGTTTTGTAGAATCCCGTTCGTGTAGCCCCGTACGTCTCGTTCTGAGTATTATATACGTCTATAACGTTATATATCCTATCCTAAGGCAACCTCACACCTCGGATGTAGTATTTTACAACATTCCTGGCAGGTCGGACCATACTTCCAGGTGGGAACATTATATACGTCTATAACGTAATATAACCTAACCTAACACATCTATCCCCTCGCTGGGAATGTTTTGTAGAATCCCGTTCGTGTAGCCCCGTGCGTCTCGGTGGGAACATTATATACGTCTATAACGTTATATATCCTAACCTAAGGCAACCTAACATCGCGGATGTAGTATTTTACAACATTCCTGGCGGGTCGGCCCCTACTTCTCGGTCGGGACGTTATATACGTCTATAACGTAATATAACCTAACCTAACCTATCTATCCCCTCGCTGGGAATGGTATGTAGAATCCCGTTCGTGTAGCCCCGTACGTCTCGGTGGGAACATTAGATACGTCTATAACGTTATATATATTAACCTAAGGCAACCTCACACCTCGGATGTAGTATTTTACAACATTCCTGGCAGGTCGGACCCTACTTCTCGGTCTGCACGTTATATATGTCTATAACGTAATATAACCTAACCTCACCTATCCATCCCCTCGCTGGGAATGTTTTGTAGAATCCCGTTCGTGTAGCCCCGTACGTCTCGGTGGGAACATTATATACGTCTCTAACGTTATATATCCTAACCTAAGGCAACCTCACACCTCGGATGTAGTATTTTACAACATTCCTGGCGGCTCGGCACCTACTTCTCGGTCTGCACGCTATATATGTCTATAACGTAATATAACCTAACCTCACCTGTCCATCCCCTCGCTGGGAATGTTTTGTAGAATCCCGTTCGTGTAGCCCCGTACGTCTCGGTGGGAACATTATATACGTCTCTAACATTATATATCCTAACCTAAGGCAACCTCACACCTCGGATGTAGTATTTTACAACATTCCTGGCGGCTCGGCACCTGCTTCTCGGTGGGGACATTATATACGTCTATAACGTAATATAACCTAACCTAACCCATCTATCTCCTCGCTGGGAATGTTTTGTAGAATCCCGCTCGTGTAGCCCCGTGCGTCTCGGTGGGAACATTATATACGGCTATAATGTAATATAACCTAACCTAACCCATCTAGAACCTCGCTGATAATGTTTTACAGAATCCCGGTCGTGTCGGTCCGTACCTCTCCGTGGGAACATTATATACGTCTATAACGTTCTATATCCTAACCTAAGGCAACCTCATAACTCGGATGTAGTATTTTACAACATTCCTGGCAGGTCGGACCCTACTTCCAGGTGGGAACATTATATACGCCTATAACGTAATATAACCTAACCTAACACATCTAGCACATCGCTGGGAATGTTTTGTAGAATCACGTTCGTGGTGGCCCGTACGTCTCGGTGGGAACATTATATACGGGTATAACGTTATATATCCTAATCTAAGGCAGCCTAACATCCCGGATGTAGTATTTTACAACATTCCTGGCAGGTCGGCCCTTACTTCTAGGTGGGAACAATATATACGTCTATAACGTAATATAACCTAACCTAACCCATCTATCCCGTCGCTGGGAATGTTTTGTAGAATCCCGTTCGTGTAGCCCCGTACGTCTCGGTGGGAACATTATATACGTCTATAACGTTATATATCCTAACCTTAGGCAACCTAACATCTCGGATGAAGTATTTTACAACATTCCTGGCGGGTCGGCCCCTACCTCTCGGTCTGGACGTTATATATGTCTATAACGTAATATAACCTAACCTAAGATATCTATCCCCTCGCTGGGAATGTTTTGTAGAATCCCGTTCGTGTAGCCCCGTGCGTCTCGGTGGGAACATTATATACGTCTATAACGTTATATATCCTAACCTAAGGCAACCTAACATCTCGGATGTAGTATTTTACAACATTCCCGGCGGGTCGGCCCCTACTTCTCGGTCTGCACGTTATATATGTCTATAACGTAATATAACCTAACCTAACCTATCTATCCCCTCGCTGGGAATGTTTTGTAGAATCCCGTTCGTGTAGCCCCGTACGTCTCGTTCTGAGTATTATATACGTCTATAACGTTATATATCCTATCCTAAGGCAACCTCACACCTCGGATGTAGTATTTTACAAAATTCCTGGCAGGTCGGACCATACTTCCAGGTGGGAACATTATATACGTCTATAACGTAATATAACCTAACCTAACACATCTATCCCCTCGCTGGGAATGTTTTGTAGAATCCCGTTCGTGTAGCCCCGTGCGTCTCGGTGGGAACATTATATACGTCTATAACGTTATATATCCTAACCTAAGGCAACCTAACATCGCGGATGTAGTATTTTACAACATTCCTGGCGGGTCGGCCCCTACTTCACGGTCGGGACGTTATATACGTCTATAACGTAATATAACCTAACCTAACCTATCTATCCCCTCGCTGGGAATGGTATGTAGAATCCCGTTCGTGTAGCCCCGTACGTCTCGGTGGGAACATTAGATACGTCTATAACGTTATATATATTAACCTAAGGCAACCTCACACCTCGGATGTAGTATTTTACAACATTCCTGGCAGGTCGGACCCTACTTCTCGGTCTGCACGTTATATATGTCTATAACGTAATATAACCTAACCTCACCTATCCATCCCCTCGCTGGGAATGTTTTGTAGAATCCCGTTCGTGTAGCCCCGTACGTCTCGGTGGGAACATTATATACGTCTCTAACGTTATATATCCTAACCTAAGGCAACCTCACACCTCGGATGTAGTATTTTACAACATTCCTGGCGGCTCGGCACCTACTTCTCGGTCTGCACGCTATATATGTCTATAACGTAATATAACCTAACCTCACCTGTCCATCCCCTCGCTGGGAATGTTTTGTAGAATCCCGTTCGTGTAGCCCCGTACGTCTCGGTGGGAACATTATATACGTCTCTAACATTATATATCCTAACCTAAGGCAACCTCACACCTCGGATGTAGTATTTTACAACATTCCTGGCGGCTCGGCACCTGCTTCTCGGTGGGGACATTATATACGTCTATAACGTAATATAACCTAACCTAACCCATCTATCTCCTCGCTGGGAATGTTTTGTAGAATCCCGCTCGTGTAGCCCCGTGCGTCTCGGTGGGAACATTATATACGGCTATAAAGTTATATATCCTAACCTAAGGCAGCCTAACATCTCGGATGTAGTATTTTACAACATTCCTGGCAGGTCGGACCCTACTTCCAGGTGGGAACATTATATACGTCTATAACGTAATATAACCTAACCTATCCCATCTAGCCCCTCGCTGGTAATGTTTTACAGAATCCCGGTCGTGTCGGTCCGTACCTCTCGGTGGGAACATTATGTACGTCTAATTCGTTATATATCCTAACCTAAGGCAACCTAACATCGCGGATGTAGTATTTTACAACATTCCTGGCGGGTCGGCCCCTACTTCTCGGTCGGGACGTTATATACGTCTATAACGTAATATAACCTAACCTAACCTATCTATCCCCTCGCTGGGAATGGTTTGTAGAATCCCGTTCGTGTAGCCCCGTACGTCTCGGTGGGAACATTAGATACGTCTATAACATTATATATATTAACCTAAGGCAACCTCACACCTCGGATGTAGTATTTTACAACATTCCTGGCAGGTCGGACCCTACTTCTCGGTCTGCACATTATATATATCTATAACGTAATATAACCTAACCTCACCTATCCATCCCCTCGCTGGGAATGTTTTGTAGAATCCCGTTCGTGTAGCCCCGTACGTCTCGGTGGGAACATTATATACGTCTCTAACGTTATATATCCTAACCTAAGGCAACCTCACACCTCGGATGTAGTATTTTACAACATTCCTGGCGGCTCGGCACCTACTTGTCGGTGGGAACATTATATACGTCTATAACGTAATATAACCTAACCTAACCTATCTATCCCCTCGCTGGGAATGTTTTGTAGAATCCCGTTCGTGTAGCCCCGTACGTCTCGGTGGGAACATTATATACGTCTAATTCGTTATATATCCTAACCTAAGGCAACCTCATACATCGGATGTAGTATTTTACAACATTCCTGGCAGGTCGGACCCTACTTCTAGGTGGTAACATTATATAAGTCTATAACGTAATATAACCTAACCTAAACCATCTAGGCCCTCGCTAATAATGTTTTACAGAATCCCGGTCGTGTCGGTCCGTACCGCTCCGTGTGAACATTATATACGTCTATAACGTTATATATCCTAACCTAAGGCAGCCTAACATCCCGGATGTAGTATTTTACAACATTCCTGACGGGTCGGCCCCTGCTTCTCGGTGGGGACATTATATACGTCTATAACGTAATATAACCTAACCTAACCCATCTAGGCCCTCGCTAATAATGTTTTACAGAATCCCGGTCGTGTCGGACCGTATCGCTCCGTGGGAACATTATATACGTCTATAACGTTATATATCCTAACCTAAGGCAGCCTAACATCCCGGATGTAGTATTTTACAACATTCCTGGCGCGTCGGCCCCTACTTCTCGGTGGGAACATTATATACGTCTATAACGTAATATAACCTAACCTAACACATCTATCCCCTCGCTGGGAATGTTTTGTAGAATCCCGTTCGTGTAGCCCCGTACGTCTCGGTGGGAACATTATGTACGTCTAATTCGTTATATATCCTAACCAAAGGCAACTTAACATCTCGGATGTAGTATTTTACAACATTCCTGGCGGGTCGGCCCCTACTTTCGGTCTGGACGTTATATACGTCTATAACGTAATATAACCTAACCTAACCCATCTATCCCCTCGCTGGGAATGTTTTGAAGAATCCCGTTCGTGTAGCCCCGTACGTCTCGGTGGGAACATTATATACGTCTATAACGTTATATATCCTAACCTCAGGCAACCTAACATCTCGGATGTAGTACTTTACAACATTCCTGGCGGGTCGGCCCCTACTTCTCGGTGGGAACATTATATACGTCTATAATGTAATATAACCTAACCTAACCCATCTAGAACCTCGCTGATAATGTTTTACAGAATCCCGGTCGTGTCGGTCCGTACCTCTCCGTGGGAACATTATATACGTCTATAACGTTATATATCCTAACCTAAGGCAACCTCATAACTCGGATGTAGTATTTTACAACATTCCTGGCAGGTCGGACCCTACTTCCAGGTGGGAACATTATATACGTCTATAACGTAATTTAACCTAACCTAACACATCTAGCCCCTCGCTGGGAATGTTTTGTAGAATCACGTTCGTGGTGGCCCGTACGTCTCGGTGGCAACATTATATACGTCTATAACGTTATATATCGTAATCTAAGGCAGCCTAACATCCCGGATGTAGTATTTTACAACATTCCTGGCGGGTCGGCCCCTACCTCTCTGTCTGGACGTTATATATGTCTATAACGTAATATAACCTAAGCTAACCTATCTATGCCCTCGCTGGGAATGTTTTGTAGAATCCCGTTCGTGTAGCCCCGTGCGTCTCGGTGGGAACATTATATACGTCTATAACGTTATATATCCTAACATAAGGCAACCTAACATCTCGGATGTAGTATTTTACAACATTCCTGGCGGGTCGGCCCCTACTTCTCGGTCTGCACGTTATATATGTCTATAACGTAATATAACCTAACCTAACCTATCTATCTCCTCGCTGGGAATGTTTTGTAGAATCCCGTTCGTGTAGCCCCGTACGTCTCGGCGGGAACATTATATACGTCTATAACGTTATATATCCTAACCTAAGGCAACCTCACACCTCGGATGTAGTATTTTACAACATTCCTGGCGGCTCGGCACCTACTTGTCGGTGGGAACATTATATACGTCTATAACGTAATATAACCTAACCTAACCTATCTATCTCCTCGCTGGGAATGTTTTGTAGAATCCCGTTCGTGTAGCCCCGTACGTCTCGGTGGGAACATTATATACGTCTAATTCGTTATATATCCTAACCTAAGGCAACCTCATACATCGGATGTAGTATTTTACAACATTCCTGGCAGGTCGGACCCTACTTCTACGTGGGAACATTATATAAGTCTATAACGTAATATAACATAACCTAACCCATCTAGGCCCTCGCTAATAATGTTTTACAGTATCCCGGTCGGGTCGGTCCGTACCGCTCCGTGGGAACATTATATACGTCTATAACGTTATATATCCTAACCTAAGGCAGCCTAACATCCCGGATGTAGTATTTTACAACATTCCTGGCGGGTCGGCCCCTGCTTCTCGGTGGGAACATTATATACGTCTATAACGTAATATAAGCTAACTTAACCCATCTAGGCCCTCGCTAATAATGTTTTACAGAATCCCGGTCGGGTCGGTCCGTACCGTTCCGTGGGAACATTATATACGTCTATAACGTTATATATCCTAACCTAAGGCAGCCTAACATCCCGGATGTAGTATTTTACAACATTCCTGGCGGGTCGGCCCCTGCTTCTCGGTGGGAACATTATATACGTCTATAACGTAATATAAGCTAACCTAACCAATCTAGGCCCTCGCTAATAATGTTTTACAGAATCCCGGTCGTGTCGGACTGTACCGCTCCGTGGGAACATTATATACGTCTATAACGTTATATATCCTAACCTAAGGCAACTTCATAACTCGGATGTAGTATTTTACAACATTCCTGGCAGGTCGGACCCTACTTCCAGGTGGGAACATTATATACGTCTATAACGTAATATAACCTAACCTAACACATCTAGCCCCTCGCTTGGAATGTTTTGTAGAATCACGTTCGTGGTGGCCCGTACGTCTCGGTGGGAACATTATATACGTCTATAACGTTATATATCCTAATCTAAGGCAGCCTAACATCCCGGATGTAGTATTTTACAACATTCCTGGCAGGTCGGCCCTTACTTCTAGGTGGGAACAATATATACGTCTATAACGTAATATAACCTAACCTAACCCATCTATCCCGTCGCTGGGAATGTTTTGTAGAATCCCGTTCGTGTAGCCCCGTACGTCTCGGTGGGAACATTATATACGTCTATAACGTTATATATCCTAACCTAAGGCAGCCTAACATCCCGGATGTAGTATTTTACAACATTCTTGGCGGGTCGGCCCCTACTTCTCGGTGGAAACATTATATACGTCTATAACGTAATGTAACCTAACCTAACCCATCTATCTCCTCGCTGGGAATGTTTTGTAGAATCCCGTTCGTGTAGCCCCGTGCGTCTCGGTGGGAACATTATATACGGCTATAAAGTTATATATCCTAACCTAAGGCAGCCTAACATCTCGGATGTAGTATTTTACAACATTCCTGGCAGGTGAGACCCTACTTCCAGGTGGGAACATTATATACGTCTATAACGTAATATAACCTAACCTAACACATCTATCCCCTCGCTGGGAATGTTTTGTAGAATCCCGTTCGTGTAGCCCCGTACGTCTCGGTGGGAACATTATGTACGTCTAATTCGTTATATATCCTAACCTAAGGCAACTTAACATCTCGGATGTAGTATTTTACAACATTCCTGGCGGTTCGGCCCCTACTTATCGGTCTGGACGTTATATACGTCTATAACGTAATATAACCTAACCTAACCCATCTATCCCCTCGCTGGGAATGTTTTGTAGAATCCCGTACGTGTAGCCCCGTACGTCTCGGTGGGAACATTATATACGTCTATAACGTTATATATCCTAAACTCAGGCAACCTAACATCTCGGATGTAGTACTTTACAACATTCCTGGCGGGTCGGCCCCTACTTCTCGGTGGGAACATTATATACGTCTATAATGTAATATAACCTAACCTAACCCATCTAGAACCTCGCTGATAATGTTTTACAGAATCCCGGTCGTGTCGGTCCGTACCTCTCCGTGGGAACATTATATACGTCTATAACGTTCTATATTCTAACCTAAGGCAACCTCATAACTCGGATGTAGTATTTTACAACATTCCTGGCAGGTCGGACCCTACTTCCAGGTGGGAACATTATATACGCCTATAACGTAATATAACCTAACCTAACACATCTAGCACATCGCTGGGAATGTTTTGTAGAATCACGTTCGTGGTGGCCCGTACGTCTCGGTGGGAACATTATATACGTCTATAACGTTATATATCCTAATCTAAGGCAGCCTAACATCCCGGATGTAGTATTTTACAACATTCCTGGCAGGTCGGCCCTTACTTCTAGGTGGGAACAATATATACGTCTATAACGTAATATAACCTAACCTAACCCATCTATCCCGTCGCTGGGAATGTTTTGTAGAATCCCGTTCGTGTAGCCCCGTACGTCTCGGTGGGAACATTATATACGTCTATAACGTTATATATCCTAACCTTAGGCAACCTAACATCTCGGATGAAGTATTTTACAACATTCCTGGCGGGTCGGCCCCTACCTCTCGGTCTGGACGTTATATATGTCTATAACGTAATATAACCTAACCTAAGATATCTATCCCCTCGCTGAGAATGTTTTGTAGAATCCCGTTCGTGTAGCCCCGTGCGTCTCGGTGGGAACATTATATACGTCTATAACGTTATATATCCTAACCTAAGGCAACCTAACATCTCGGATGTAGTATTTTACAACATTCCCGGCGGGTCGGCCCCTACTTCTCGGTCTGCACGTTATATATGTCTATAACGTAATATAACCTAACCTAACCTATCTATCCCCTCGCTGGGAATGTTTTGTAGAATCCCGTTCGTGTAGCCCCGTACGTCTCGTTCTGAGTATTATATACGTCTATAACGTTATATATCCTATCCTAAGGCAACCTCACACCTCGGATGTAGTATTTTACAACATTCCTGGCAGGTCGGACCATACTTCCAGGTGGGAACATTATATACGTCTATAACGTAATATAACCTAACCTAACACATCTATCCCCTCGCTGGGAATGTTTTGTAGAATCCCGTTCGTGTAGCCCCGTGCGTCTCGGTGGGAACATTATATACGTCTATAACGTTATATATCCTAACCTAAGGCAACCTAACATCGCGGATGTAGTATTTTACAACATTCCTGGCGGGTCGGCCCCTACTTCTCGGTCGGGACGTTATATACGTCTATAACGTAATATAACCTAACCTAACCTATCTATCCCCTCGCTGGGAATGGTATGTAGAATCCCGTTCGTGTAGCCCCGTACGTCTCGGTGGGAACATTAGATACGTCTATAACGTTATATATATTAACCTAAGGCAACCTCACACCTCGGATGTAGTATTTTACAACATTCCTGGCAGGTCGGACCCTACTTCTCGGTCTGCACGTTATATATGTCTATAACGTAATATAACCTAACCTCACCTATCCATCCCCTCGCTGGGAATGTTTTGTAGAATCCCGTTCGTGTAGCCCCGTACGTCTCGGTGGGAACATTATATACGTCTCTAACGTTATATATCCTAACCTAAGGCAACCTCACACCTCGGATGTAGTATTTTACAACATTCCTGGCGGCTCGGCACCTACTTCTCGGTCTGCACGCTGTATATGTCTATAACGTAATATAACCTAACCTCACCTGTCCATCCCCTCGCTGGGAATGTTTTGTAGAATCCCGTTCGTGTAGCCCCGTACGTCTCGGTGGGAACATTATATACGTCTCTAACATTATATATCCTAACCTAAGGCAACCTCACACCTCGGATGTAGTATTTTACAACATTCCTGGCGGCTCGGCACCTGCTTCTCGGTGGGGACATTATATACGTCTATAACGTAATATAACCTAACCTAACCCATCTATCTCCTCGCTGGGAATGTTTTGTAGAATCCCGCTCGTGTAGCCCCGTGCGTCTCGGTGGGAACATTATATACGGCTATAATGTAATATAACCTAACCTAACCCATCTAGAACCTCGCTGATAATGTTTTACAGAATCCCGGTCGTGTCGGTCCGTACCTCTCCGTGGGAACATTATATACGTCTATAACGTTCTATATCCTAACCTAAGGCAACCTCATAACTCGGATGTAGTATTTTACAACATTCCTGGCAGGTCGGACCCTACTTCCAGGTGGGAACATTATATACGCCTATAACGTAATATAACCTAACCTAACACATCTAGCACATCGCTGGGAATGTTTTGTAGAATCACGTTCGTGGTGGCCCGTACGTCTCGGTGGGAACATTATATACGTCTATAACGTTATATATCCTAATCTAAGGCAGCCTAACATCCCGGATGTAGTATTTTACAACATTCCTGGCAGGTCGGCCCTTACTTCTAGGTGGGAACAATATATACGTCTATAACGTAATATAACCTAACCTAACCCATCTATCCCGTCGCTGGGAATGTTTTGTAGAATCCCGTTCGTGTAGCCCCGTACGTCTCGGTGGGAACATTATATACGTCTATAACGTTATATATCCTAACCTTAGGCAACCTAACATCTCGGATGAAGTATTTTACAACATTCCTGGCGGGTCGGCCCCTACCTCTCGGTCTGGACGTTATATATGTCTATAACGTAATATAACCTAACCTAAGATATCTATCCCCTCGCTGGGAATGTTTTGTAGAATCCCGTTCGTGTAGCCCCGTGCGTCTCGGTGGGAACATTATATACGTCTATAACGTTATATATCCTAACCTAAGGCAACCTAACATCTCGGATGTAGTATTTTACAACATTCCCGGCGGGTCGGCCCCTACTTCTCGGTCTGCACGTTATATATGTCTATAACGTAATATAACCTAACCTAACCTATCTATCCCCTCGCTGGGAATGTTTTGTAGAATCCCGTTCGTGTAGCCCCGTACGTCTCGTTCTGAGTATTATATACGTCTATAACGTTATATATCCTATCCTAAGGCAACCTCACACCTCGGATGTAGTATTTTACAAAATTCCTGGCAGGTCGGACCATACTTCCAGGTGGGAACATTATATACGTCTATAACGTAATATAACCTAACCTAACACATCTATCCCCTCGCTGGGAATGTTTTGTAGAATCCCGTTCGTGTAGCCCCGTGCGTCTCGGTGGGAACATTATATACGTCTATAACGTTATATATCCTAACCTAAGGCAACCTAACATCGCGGATGTAGTATTTTACAACATTCCTGGCGGGTCGGCCCCTACTTCTCGGTCGGGACGTTATATACGTCTATAACGTAATATAACCTAACCTAACCTATCTATCCCCTCGCTGGGAATGGTATGTAGAATCCCGTTCGTGTAGCCCCGTACGTCTCGGTGGGAACATTAGATACGTCTATAACGTTATATATATTAACCTAAGGCAACCTCACACCTCGGATGTAGTATTTTACAACATTCCTGGCAGGTCGGACCCTACTTCTCGGTCTGCACGTTATATATGTCTATAACGTAATATAACCTAACCTCACCTATCCATCCCCTCGCTGGGAATGTTTTGTAGAATCCCGTTCGTGTAGCCCCGTACGTCTCGGTGGGAACATTATATACGTCTCTAACGTTATATATCCTAACCTAAGGCAACCTCACACCTCGGATGTAGTATTTTACAACATTCCTGGCGGCTCGGCACCTACTTCTCGGTCTGCACGCTATATATGTCTATAACGTAATATAACCTAACCTCACCTGTCCATCCCCTCGCTGGGAATGTTTTGTAGAATCCCGTTCGTGTAGCCCCGTACGTCTCGGTGGGAACATTATATACGTCTCTAACATTATATATCCTAACCTAAGGCAACCTCACACCTCGGATGTAGTATTTTACAACATTCCTGGCGGCTCGGCACCTGCTTCTCGGTGGGGACATTATATACGTCTATAACGTAATATAACCTAACCTAACCCATCTATCTCCTCGCTGGGAATGTTTTGTAGAATCCCGCTCGTGTAGCCCCGTGCGTCTCGGTGGGAACATTATATACGGCTATAAAGTTATATATCCTAACCTAAGGCAGCCTAACATCTCGGATGTAGTATTTTACAACATTCCTGGCAGGTCGGACCCTACTTCCAGGTGGGAACATTATATACGTCTATAACGTAATATAACCTAACCTATCCCATCTAGCCCCTCGCTGGTAATGTTTTACAGAATCCCGGTCGTGTCGGTCCGTACCTCTCGGTGGGAACATTATGTACGTCTAATTCGTTATATATCCTAACCTAAGGCAACCTAACATCGCGGATGTAGTATTTTACAACATTCCTGGCGGGTCGGCCCCTACTTCTCGGTCGGGACGTTATATACGTCTATAACGTAATATAACCTAACCTAACCTATCTATCCCCTCGCTGGGAATGGTTTGTAGAATCCCGTTCGTGTAGCCCCGTACGTCTCGGTGGGAACATTAGATACGTCTATAACGTTATATATATTAACCTAAGGCAACCTCACACCTCGGATGTAGTATTTTACAACATTCCTGGCAGGTCGGACCCTACTTCTCGGTCTGCACATTATATATATCTATAACGTAATATAACCTAACCTCACCTATCCATCCCCTCGCTGGGAATGTTTTGTAGAATCCCGTTCGTGTAGCCCCGTACGTCTCGGTGGGAACATTATATACGTCTCTAACGTTATATATCCTAACCTAAGGCAACCTCACACCTCGGATGTAGTATTTTACAACATTCCTGGCGGCTCGGCACCTACTTGTCGGTGGGAACATTATATACGTCTATAACGTAATATAACCTAACCTAACCTATCTATCCCCTCGCTGGGAATGTTTTGTAGAATCCCGTTCGTGTAGCCCCGTACGTCTCGGTGGGAACATTATATACGTCTAATTCGTTATATATCCTAACCTAAGGCAACCTCATACATCGGATGTAGTATTTTACAACATTCCTGGCAGGTCGGACCCTACTTCTAGGTGGTAACATTATATAAGTCTATAACGTAATATAACCTAACCTAAACCATCTAGGCCCTCGCTAATAATGTTTTACAGAATCCCGGTCGTGTCGGTCCGTACCGCTCCGTGTGAACATTATATACGTCTATAACGTTATATATCCTAACCTAAGGCAGCCTAACATCCCGGATGTAGTATTTTACAACATTCCTGACGGGTCGGCCCCTGCTTCTCGGTGGGGACATTATATACGTCTATAACGTAATATAACCTAACCTAACCCATCTAGGCCCTCGCTAATAATGTTTTACAGAATCCCGGTCGTGTCGGACCGTATCGCTCCGTGGGAACATTATATACGTCTATAACGTTATATATCCTAACCTAAGGCAGCCTAACATCCCGGATGTAGTATTTTA
This sequence comes from Xylocopa violacea, assembly GCA_963969225.1. Taxonomy (NCBI): domain Eukaryota; kingdom Metazoa; phylum Arthropoda; class Insecta; order Hymenoptera; family Apidae; genus Xylocopa; species Xylocopa violacea. The sequence goes on along the minus strand of CAXAJV010000008.1, from coordinate 12,640,545 downwards.
CAACATTCCTGGCGCGTCGGCCCCTACTTCTCGGTGGGAACATTATATACGTCTATAACGTAATATAACCTAACCTAACACATCTATCCCCTCGCTGGGAATGTTTTGTAGAATCCCGTTCGTGTAGCCCCGTACGTCTCGGTGGGAACATTATGTACGTCTAATTCGTTATATATCCTAACCAAAGGCAACTTAACATCTCGGATGTAGTATTTTACAACATTCCTGGCGGGTCGGCCCCTACTTTCGGTCTGGACGTTATATACGTCTATAACGTAATATAACCTAACCTAACCCATCTATCCCCTCGCTGGGAATGTTTTGAAGAATCCCGTTCGTGTAGCCCCGTACGTCTCGGTGGGAACATTATATACGTCTATAACGTTATATATCCTAACATAAGGCAACCTAACATCTCGGATGTAGTATTTTACAACATTCCTGGCGGGTCGGCCCCTACTTCTCGGTCTGCACGTTATATATGTCTATAACGTAATATAACCTAACCTAACCTATCTATCTCCTCGCTGGGAATGTTTTGTAGAATCCCGTTCGTGTAGCCCCGTACGTCTCGGCGGGAACATTATATACGTCTATAACGTTATATATCCTAACCTAAGGCAACCTCACACCTCGGATGTAGTATTTTACAACATTCCTGGCGGCTCGGCACCTACTTGTCGGTGGGAACATTATATACGTCTATAACGTAATATAACCTAACCTAACCTATCTATCTCCTCGCTGGGAATGTTTTGTAGAATCCCGTTCGTGTAGCCCCGTACGTCTCGGTGGGAACATTATATACGTCTAATTCGTTATATATCCTAACCTAAGGCAACCTCATACATCGGATGTAGTATTTTACAACATTCCTGGCAGGTCGGACCCTACTTCTACGTGGGAACATTATATAAGTCTATAACGTAATATAACATAACCTAACCCATCTAGGCCCTCGCTAATAATGTTTTACAGTATCCCGGTCGGGTCGGTCCGTACCGCTCCGTGGGAACATTATATACGTCTATAACGTTATATATCCTAACCTAAGGCAGCCTAACATCCCGGATGTAGTATTTTACAACATTCCTGGCGGGTCGGCCCCTGCTTCTCGGTGGGAACATTATATACGTCTATAACGTAATATAAGCTAACTTAACCCATCTAGGCCCTCGCTAATAATGTTTTACAGAATCCCGGTCGGGTCGGTCCGTACCGTTCCGTGGGAACATTATATACGTCTATAACGTTATATATCCTAACCTAAGGCAGCCTAACATCCCGGATGTAGTATTTTACAACATTCCTGGCGGGTCGGCCCCTGCTTCTCGGTGGGAACATTATATACGTCTATAACGTAATATAAGCTAACCTAACCAATCTAGGCCCTCGCTAATAATGTTTTACAGAATCCCGGTCGTGTCGGACTGTACCGCTCCGTGGGAACATTATATACGTCTATAACGTTATATATCCTAACCTAAGGCAACTTCATAACTCGGATGTAGTATTTTACAACATTCCTGGCAGGTCGGACCCTACTTCCAGGTGGGAACATTATATACGTCTATAACGTAATATAACCTAACCTAACACATCTAGCCCCTCGCTTGGAATGTTTTGTAGAATCACGTTCGTGGTGGCCCGTACGTCTCGGTGGGAACATTATATACGTCTATAACGTTATATATCCTAATCTAAGGCAGCCTAACATCCCGGATGTAGTATTTTACAACATTCCTGGCAGGTCGGCCCTTACTTCTAGGTGGGAACAATATATACGTCTATAACGTAATATAACCTAACCTAACCCATCTATCCCGTCGCTGGGAATGTTTTGTAGAATCCCGTTCGTGTAGCCCCGTACGTCTCGGTGGGAACATTATATACGTCTATAACGTTATATATCCTAACCTAAGGCAGCCTAACATCCCGGATGTAGTATTTTACAACATTCTTGGCGGGTCGGCCCCTACTTCTCGGTGGAAACATTATATACGTCTATAACGTAATATAACCTAACCTATCCCATCTAGCCCCTCGCTGGTAATGTTTTACAGAATCCCGGTCGTGTCGGTCCGTACCTCTCGGTGGGAACATTATATACGTCTATAACGTAATATAACCTAACCTAACCTATCTATCCCCTCGCTGGGAATGTTTTGTAGAATCCCGTTCGTGTAGCCCCTACGTCTCGGTCTGAACATTATATACGTCCATAACGTTATATATCATAACCTAAGGCAACTTAACATGTCGGATGTAGTATTTTACAACATTCCTGGCGGGTCGGCCCCTACTTCTAGGTGGTAACATTATATAGGTCTATAACGTAATATAACCTACCCTAAACCATCTAGGCCCTCGCTAATAATGTTTTACAGAATCCCGGTCGTGTCGGACCGTACCGCTCCGTGGGAACATTATATACGTCTATAACGTTATATATCCTAACCTAAGGCAGCCTAACATGCCGGATGTTGTATTTTACAACATTCCTGGCGGGTCGGCCCCTACTTCTCGGTGGGAACATTATATACGTCTATAATGTAATATAACCTAACCTAACCCATCTATCTCCTCGCTGGGAATGTTTTGTAGAATCCCGTTCGTGTAGCCCCGTGCGTCTCGGTGGGAACATTATATACGGCTATAAAGTTATATATCCTAACCTAAGGCAGCCTAACATCTCGGATGTAGTATTTTACAACATTCCTGGCAGGTCGGACCCTACTTCCAGGTGGGAACATTATATACGTCTATAACGTAATATAACCTAACCTAACACATCTATCCCCTCGCTGGGAATGTTTTGTAGAATCCCGTTCGTGTAGCCCCGTACGTCTCGGTGGGAACATTATGTACGACTAATTCGTTATATATCCTAACCTAAGGCAACTTAACATCTCGGATGTAGTATTTTACAACATTCCTGGCGGGTCGGCCCCTACTTATCGGTCTGGACGTTATATACGTCTATAACGTAATATAACCTAACCTAACATATCTAGCCCCTCGCTGGGAATGTTTTGTAGAATCCCGTTCGTGTTGACCCGTACGTCTCGGTGGGAACATTATATACGTCTGTAACGTTATATATCCTAACCTAAGGCAGCCTAACATCTCGGATGTAGTATTTTACAACATTCCTGGCGGGTCGGCCCTTACTTCTAGGTGGGAACAATATATACGTCTATAACGTAATATAACCTAACCTAACCCATCTATCCCCTCGCTGGGAATGTTTTGTAGAATCCCGTTCGTGTAGCCCCTACGTCTCGGTCTGAACATTATATACGTCTATAACGTTATATATCATAACCTATGGCAACTTAACATGTCGGATGTAGTATTTTACAACATTCCTGGCGGGTCGGCCCCTACTTCTCGGTGGGAACATTATATACGTCTATAACGTAATATAACCTAACCTAACCCATCTAGTCCTTCGCTGGTAATGTTTTACAGAATCCCGGTCGTGTCGGTCCGTACCTCTCCGTGGGAGCATTATATACGTCTATAACGTTATATATCCTAACCTAAGGCAACTTAACACCTCGGATGTAGTATTTTACAACATTCCTGGCAGGTCGGCCCCTACTTCTCGGTCTGGACGTTATATACGTCTATAACGTAATATAACCTAACCTAACACATCTAGCCCCTCGCTGGGAATGTTTTGTAGAATCCCGTTCGTGTTGACCCGTACGTCTCGGTGGGAACATTATATACGTCTGTAACGTTATATATCCTAACCTAAGGCAGCCTAACATCCCGGATGTAGTATTTTACAACATTCCTGGCGGGTCGGCCCCTACTTCTCGGTGGGAACATTTTATACGTCTATAATGTAATATAACCTAACCTAACCCATCTATCTCCTCGCTGGGAATGTTTTGTAGAATCCCGTTCGTGTAGACCCGTGCGTCTCGGTGGGAACATTATATACGGCTATAAAGTTATATATCCTAACCTAAGGCAGCCTAACATCTCGGATGTAGTATTTTACAACATTCCTGGCAGGTGAGACCCTACTTCCAGGTGGGAACATTATATACGTCTATAACGTAATATAACCTAACCTAACACATCTATCCCCTCGCTGGGAATGTTTTGTAGAATCCCGTTCGTGTAGCCCCGTACGTCTCGGTGGGAACATTATGTACGTCTAATTCGTTATATATCCTAACCTAAGGCAACTTAACATCTCGGATGTAGTATTTTACAACATTCCTGGCGGTTCGGCCCCTACTTATCGGTCTGGACGTTATATACGTCTATAACGTAATATAACCTAACCTAACCCATCTATCCCCTCGCTGGGAATGTTTTGTAGAATCCCGTTCGTGTAGCCCCGTACGTCTCGGTGGGAACATTATATACGTCTATAACGTTATATATCCTAACCTCAGGCAACCTAACATCTCGGATGTAGTACTTTACAACATTCCTGGCGGGTCGGCCCCTACTTCTCGGTGGGAACATTATATACGTCTATAATGTAATATAACCTAACCTAACCCATCTAGAACCTCGCTGATAATGTTTTACAGAATCCCGGTCGTGTCGGACCGTACCTCTCCGTGGGAACATTATATACGTCTATAACGTTATATATCCTAACCTTAGGCAACCTAACATCTCGGATGTAGTATTTTACAACATTCCTGGCGGTTCGGCCCCTACTTATCGGTCTGGACGTTATATACGTCTATAACGTAATATAACCTAACCTAACCCATCTATCCCGTCGCTGGGAATGTTTTGTAGAATCCCGTTCGTGTAGCCCCGTACGTCTCGGTGGGAACATTATATACGTCTATAACGTTATATATCCTAACCTTAGGCAACCTAACATCTCGGATGAAGTATTTTACAACATTCCTGGCGGGTCGGCCCCTACCTCTCGGTCTGGACGTTATATATGTCTATAACGTAATATAACCTAACCTAAGATATCTATCCCCTCGCTGGGAATGTTTTGTAGAATCCCGTTCGTGTAGCCCCGTACGTCTCGGTGGGAACATTATATACGTCTATAACGCTATATATCCTAACCTAAGGCAACCTAACATCTCGGATGTAGTATTTTACAACATTCCTGGCGGGTCGGCCCCTACTTCTCGGTCTGGACGTTATATATGTCTATAACGTAATATAACCTAATCTAACCTATCTATCCCCTCGCTGGGAATGTTTTGTAGAATCCCGTTCGTGTAGCCCCGTACGTCTCGTTCTGAGTATTATATACGTCTATAACGTTATATATCCTATCCTAAGGCAACCTCACACCTCGGATGTAGTATTTTACAACATTCCTGGCAGGTCGGACCATACTTCCAGGTGGGAACATTATATACGTCTATAACGTAATATAACCTAACCTAACACATCTATCCCCTCGCTGGGAATGTTTTGTAGAATCCCGTTCGTGTAGCCCCGTACGTCTCGGTGGGAACATTATGTACGTCTAATTCGTTATATATCCTAACCTAAGGCAACCTAACATCTCGGATGTAGTATTTTACAACATTCCTGGCGGGTCGGCCCCTACTTCTCGGTCTGGACGTTATATATGTCTATAACGTAATATAACCTAAGCTAACCCATCTATCCCCTCGCTGGGAATGTTTTGTAGAATCCCGTTCGTGTAGCCCCTACGTCTCGGTCTGAACATTATATACGTCTATAACGTTATATATCATAACCTAAGGCAACTTAACATGTCGGATGTAGTATTTTACAACATTCCTGGCGGGTCGGCCCCTACTTCTCGGTGGGAACATTATATACGTCTATAACGTAATATAACCTAACCTAACCCATCTAGTCCTTCGCTGGTAATGTTTTACAGAATCCCGGTCGTGTCGGTTCGTACCTCTCCGTGGGAGCATTATATACGTCTATAACGTTATATATCCTAACCTAAGGCAACTTAACACCTCGGATGTAGTATTTTACAACATTCCTGGCAGGTCGGCCCCTACATCTCGGTCTGGACGTTATATACGTCTATAACGTAATATAACCTAACCTAACACATCTAGCCCCTCGCTGGGAATGTTTTGTAGAATCCCGTTCGTGTTGACCCGTACGTCTCGGTGGGAACATTATATACGTCTGTAACGTTATATATCCTAACCTAAGGCAGCCTAACATCTCGGATGTAGTATTTTACAACATTCCTGGCGGGTCGGCCCCTACTTCTCGGTCGGGACGTTATATACGTCTATAACGTAATATAACCTAACCTAACCTATCTATCCCCTCGCTGGGAATGTTTTGTAGAATCCCGTTCGTGTAGCCCCGTGCGTCTCGGTGGGAACATTATATACGTCTATAACGTTATATATCCTAACCTAAGGCAACCTAACATCTCGGATGTAGTACTTTACAACATTCCTGGCGGGTCGGCCCCTACTTCTCGGTGGGAACATTATATACGTCTATAATGTAATATAACCTAACCTAACCCATCTAGAACCTCGCTGATAATGTTTTACAGAATCCCGGTCGTGTCGGTCCGTACCTCTCCGTGGGAACATTATATACGTCTATAACGTTATATATCCTAACCTAAGGCAACCTCATAACTCGGATGTAGTATTTTACAACATTCCTGGCAGGTCGGACCCTACTTCCAGGTGGGAACATTATATACGCCTATAACGTAATATAACCTAACCTAACACATCTAGCCCCTCGCTGGGAATGTTTTGTAGAATCACGTTCGTGGTGGCCCGTACGTCTCGGTGGGAACATTATATACGTCTATAACGTTATATATCCTAATCTAAGGCAGCCTAACATCCCGGATGTAGTATTTTACAACATTCCTGGCAGGTCGGCCCTTACTTCTAGGTGGGAACAATATATACGTCTATAACGTAATATAACCTAACCTAACCCATCTATCCCGTCGCTGGGAATGTTTTGTAGAATCCCGTTCGTGTAGCCCCGTACGTCTCGGTGGGAACACTATATACGTCTATAACGTTATATATCCTAACCTAAGGCAGCCTAACATCCCGGATGTAGTATTTTACAACATTCCTGGCGGGTCGGCCCCTACTTCTCGGTGGAAACATTATATACGTCTATAACGTAATATAACCTAACCTATCCCATCTAGCCCCTCGCTGGGAATGTTTTGTAGAATCCCGTTCGTGTAGCCCCGTACGTCTCGGTGGGAACATTATATACGTCTCTAACGTTATATATCCTAACCTAAGGCAACCTCACACCTCGGATGTAGTATTTTACAACATTCCTGGCGGGTCGGCCCCTACTTCTCGGTGGGAACATTATATACGTCTATAATGTAATATAACCTAACCTAACCCATCTAGAACCTCGCTGATAATGTTTTACAGAATCCCGGTCGTGTCGGTCCGTACCTCTCCGTGGGAACATTATATACGTCTATAACGTTATATATCCTAACCTAAGGCAACCTCATAACTCGGATGTAGTATTTTACAACATTCCTGGCAGGTCGGACCCTACTTCCAGGTGGGAACATTATATACGTCTATAACGTAATATAACCTAACCTAACACATCTATCCCCTCGCTGGGAATGTTTTGTAGAATCCCGTTCGTGTAGCCCCGTACGTCTCGGTGGGAACATTATGTACGACTAATTCGTTATATATCCTAACCTAAGGCAACTTAACATCTCGGATGTAGTATTTTACAACATTCCTGGCGGGTCGGCCCCTACTTATCGGTCTGGACGTTATATACGTCTATAACGTAATATAACCTAACCTAACATATCTAGCCCCTCGCTGGGAATGTTTTGTAGAATCCCGTTCGTGTTGACCCGTACGTCTCGGTGGGAACATTATATACGTCTGTAACGTTATATATCCTAACCTAAGGCAGCCTAACATCTCGGATGTAGTATTTTACAACATTCCTGGCGGGTCGGCCCTTACTTCTAGGTGGGAACAATATATACGTCTATAACGTAATATAACCTAACCTAACCCATCTATCCCCTCGCTGGGAATGTTTTGTAGAATCCCGTTCGTGTAGCCCCTACGTCTCGGTCTGAACATTATATACGTCTATAACGTTATATATCATAACCTAAGGCAACTTAACATGTCGGATGTAGTATTTTACAACATTCCTGGCGGGTCGGCCCCTACTTCTCGGTGGGAACATTATATACGTCTATAACGTAATATAACCTAACCTAACCCATCTAGTCCTTCGCTGGTAATGTTTTACAGAATCCCGGTCGTGTCGGTCCGTACCTCTCCGTGGGAGCATTATATACGTCTATAACGTTATATATCCTAACCTAAGGCAACTTAACACCTCGGATGTAGTATTTTACAACATTCCTGGCAGGTCGGCCCCTACTTCTCGGTCTGGACGTTATATACGTCTATAACGTAATATAACCTAACCTAACACATCTAGCCCCTCGCTGGGAATGTTTTGTAGAATCCCGTTCGTGTTGACCCGTACGTCTCGGTGGGAACATTATATACGTCTGTAACGTTATATATCCTAACCTAAGGCAGCCTAACATCCCGGATGTAGTATTTTACAACATTCCTGGCGGGTCGGCCCCTACTTCTCGGTGGGAACATTTTATACGTCTATAATGTAATATAACCTAACCTAACCCATCTATCTCCTCGCTGGGAATGTTTTGTAGAATCCCGTTCGTGTAGCCCCGTGCGTCTCGGTGGGAACATTATATACGGCTATAAAGTTATATATCCTAACCTAAGGCAGCCTAACATCTCGGATGTAGTATTTTACAACATTCCTGGCAGGTGAGACCCTACTTCCAGGTGGGAACATTATATACGTCTATAACGTAATATAACCTAACCTAACACATCTATCCCCTCGCTGGGAATGTTTTGTAGAATCCCGTTCGTGTAGCCCCGTACGTCTCGGTGGGAACATTATGTACGTCTAATTCGTTATATATCCTAACCTAAGGCAACTTAACATCTCGGATGTAGTATTTTACAACATTCCTGGCGGTTCGGCCCCTACTTATCGGTCTGGACGTTATATACGTCTATAACGTAATATAACCTAACCTAACCCATCTATCCCCTCGCTGGGAATGTTTTGTAGAATCCCGTTCGTGTAGCCCCGTACGTCTCGGTGGGAACATTATATACGTCTATAACGTTATATATCCTAACCTCAGGCAACCTAACATCTCGGATGTAGTACTTTACAACATTCCTGGCGGGTCGGCCCCTACTTCTCGGTGGGAACATTATATACGTCTATAATGTAATATAACCTAACCTAACCCATCTAGAACCTCGCTGATAATGTTTTACAGAATCCCGGTCGTGTCGGTCCGTACCTCTCCGTGGGAACATTATATACGTCTATAACGTTATATATCCTAACCTTAGGCAACCTAACATCTCGGATGTAGTATTTTACAACATTCCTGGCGGTTCGGCCCCTACTTATCGGTCTGGACGTTATATACGTCTATAACGTAATATAACCTAACCTAACCCATCTATCCCCTCGCTGGGAATGTTTTGTAGAATCCCGTTCGTGTAGCCCCGTACGTCTCGGTGGGAACATTATATACGTCTATAACGTTATATATCCTAACCTCAGGCAACCTAACATCTCGGATGTAGTACTTTACAACATTCCTGGCGGGTCGGCCCCTACTTCTCGGTGGGAACATTATATACGTCTATAATGTAATATAACCTAACCTAACCCATCTAGAACCTCGCTGATAATGTTTTACAGAATCCCGGTCGTGTCGGTCCGTACCTCTCCGTGGGAACATTATATACGTCTATAACGTTCTATATCCTAACCTAAGGCAACCTCATAACTCGGATGTAGTATTTTACAACATTCCTGGCAGGTCGGCCCTTACTTCTAGGTGGGAACAATATATACGTCTATAACGTAATATAACCTAACCTAACCCATCTATCCCGTCGCTGGGAATGTTTTGTAGAATCCCGTTCGTGTAGCCCCGTACGTCTCGGTGGGAACATTATATACGTCTATAACGTTATATATCCTAACCTTAGGCAACCTAACATCTCGCATGAAGTATTTTACAACATTCCTGGCGGGTCGGCCCCTACCTCTCGGTCTGGACGTTATATATGTCTATAACGTAATATAACCTAACCTAAGATATCTATCCCCTCGCTGGGAATGTTTTGTAGAATCCCGTTCGTGTAGCCCCGTGCGTCTCGGTGGGAACATTATATACGTCTATAACGTTATATATCCTAACCTAAGGCAACCTAACATCTCGGATGTAGTATTTTACAACATTCCCGGCGGGTCGGCCCCTACTTCTCGGTCTGCACGTTATATATGTCTATAACGTAATATAACCTAACCTAACCTATCTATCCCCTCGCTGGGAATGTTTTGTAGAATCCCGTTCGTGTAGCCCCGTACGTCTCGTTCTGAGTATTATATACGTCTATAACGTTATATATCCTATCCTAAGGCAACCTCACACCTCGGATGTAGTATTTTACAACATTCCTGGCAGGTCGGACCATACTTCCAGGTGGGAACATTATATACGTCTATAACGTAATATAACCTAACCTAACACATCTATCCCCTCGCTGGGAATGTTTTGTAGAATCCCGTTCGTGTAGCCCCGTACGTCTCGGTGGGAACATTATGTACGTCTAATTCGTTATATATCCTAACCAAAGGCAACTTAACATCTCGGATGTAGTATTTTACAACATTCCTGGCGGGTCGGCCCCTACTTATCGGTCTGGACGTTATATACGTCTATAACGTAATATAACCTAACCTAACCCATCTATCCCCTCGCTGGGAATGTTTTGTAGAATCCCGTTCGTGTAGCCCCGTACGTCTCGGTGGGAACATTATATACGTCTATAACGTTATATATCCTAACCTCAGGCAACCTAACATCTCGTATGTAGTACTTTACAACATTCCTGGCGGGTCGGCCCCTACTTCTCGGTGGGAACATTATATACGTCTATAATGTAATATAACCTAACCTAACCCATCTAGAACCTCGCTGATAATGTTTTACAGAATCCCGGTCGCGTCGGTCCGTACCTCTCCGTGGGAACATTATATACGTCTATAACGTTATATATCCTAACCTAAGGCAACCTCATAACTCGGATGTAGTATTTTACAACATTCCTGGCAGGTCGGACCCTACTTCCAGGTGGGAACATTATATACGTCTATAACGTAATATAACCTAACCTAACACATCTAGCCCCTCGCTGGGAATGTTTTGTAGAATCACGTTCGTGGTGGCACGTACGTCTCGGTGGGAACATTATATACGTCTATAACGTTATATATCGTAATCTAAGGCAGCCTAACATCCCGGATGTAGTATTTTACAACATTCCTGGCAGGTCGGCCCTTACTTCTAGGTGGGAACAATATATACGTCTATAACGTAATATAACCTAACCTAACACATCTAGCCCCTCGCTGGGAATGTTTTGTAGAATCCCGTTCGTGTAGCCCCGTACGTCTCGGTGGGAACATTATATACGTCTATAACGTTATATATCCTAACCTTAGGCACCCTAACATCTCGGATGTAGTATTTTACAACATTCCTGGCGGGTCGGCCCCTACTTCTCGGTGGGAACATTATATACGTCTATAATGTAATATAACCTAACCTAACCCATCTATCTCCTCGCTGGGAATGTTTTGTAGAATCCCGTTCGTGTAGCCCCGTACGTCTCGGTGGGAACATTATATACGGCTACAAAGTTATATATCCTAACCTAAGGCAGCCTAACATCTCGGATGTAGTATTTTACAACATTCCTGGCAGGTCGTACCCTACTTCCAGGTGGGAACATTATATACGTCTATAACGTAATATAACCTAACCTAACACATCTATCCCCTCGCTGGGAATGTTTTGTAGAATCCCGTTCGTGTAGCCCCGTACGTCTCGGTGGGAACATTATGTACGTCTAATTCGTTATATATCCTAACCTAAGGCAACCTAACATCTCGGATGTAGTATTTTACAACATTCCTGGCGGGTCGGCCCCTACTTCTCGGTCTGGACGTTATATATGTCTATAACGTAATATAACCTAAGCTAACCCATCTATCCCCTCGCTGGGAATGTTTTGTAGAATCCCGTTCGTGTAGCCCCTACGTCTCGGTCTGAACATTATATACGTCTATAACGTTATATATCATAACCTAAGGCAACTTAACATGTCGGATGTAGTATTTTACAACATTCCTGGCGGGTCGGCCCCTACTTCTCGGTGGGAACATTATATACGTCTATAACGTAATATAACCTAACCTAACCCATCTAGTCCTTCGCTGGTAATGTTTTACAGAATCCCGGTCGTGTCGGTTCGTACCTCTCCGTGGGAGCATTATATACGTCTATAACGTTATATATCCTAACCTAAGGCAACTTAACACCTCGGATGTAGTATTTTACAACATTCCTGGCAGGTCGGCCCCTACTTCTCGGTCTGGACGTTATATACGTCTATAACGTAATATAACCTAACCTAACACATCTAGCCCCTCGCTGGGAATGTTTTGTAGAATCCCGTTCGTGTTGACCCGTACGTCTCGGTGGGAACATTATATACGTCTGTAACGTTATATATCCTAACCTAAGGCAGCCTAACATCTCGGATGTAGTATTTTACAACATTCCTGGCGGGTCGGCCCCTACTTCTCGGTCGGGACGTTATATACGTCTATAACGTAATATAACCTAACCTAACCTATCTATCCCCTCGCTGGGAATGTTTTGTAGAATCCCGTTCGTGTAGCCCCGTGCGTCTCGGTGGGAACATTATATACGTCTATAACGTTATATATCCTAACCTAAGGCAACCTAACATCTCGGATGTAGTACTTTACAACATTCCTGGCGGGTCGGCCCCTACTTTCGGTGGGAACATTATATACGTCTATAATGTAATATAACCTAACCTAACCCATCTAGAACCTCGCTGATAATGTTTTACAGAATCCCGGTCGTGTCGGTCCGTACCTCTCCGTGGGAACATTATATACGTCTATAACGTTATATATCCTAACCTAAGGCAACCTCATAACTCGGATGTAGTATTTTACAACATTCCTGGCAGGTCGGACCCTACTTCCAGGTGGGAACATTATATACGCCTATAACGTAATATAACCTAACCTAACACATCTAGCCCCTCGCTGGGAATGTTTTGTAGAATCACGTTCGTGGTGGCCCGTACGTCTCGGTGGGAACATTATATACGTCTATAACGTTATATATCCTAATCTAAGGCAGCCTAACATCCCGGATGTAGTATTTTACAACATTCCTGGCAGGTCGGCCCTTACTTCTAGGTGGGAACAATATATACGTCTATAACGTAATATAACCTAACCTAACCCATCTATCCCGTCGCTGGGAATGTTTTGTAGAATCCCGTTCGTGTAGCCCCGTACGTCTCGGTGGGAACACTATATACGTCTATAACGTTATATATCCTAACCTAAGGCAGCCTAACATCCCGGATGTAGTATTTTACAACATTCCTGGCGGGTCGGCCCCTACTTCTCGGTGGAAACATTATATACGTCTATAACGTAATATAACCTAACCTATCCCATCTAGCCCCTCGCTGGGAATGTTTTGTAGAATCCCGTTCGTGTAGCCCCGTACGTCTCGGTGGGAACATTATATACGTCTCTAACGTTATATATCCTAACCTAAGGCAACCTCACACCTCGGATGTAGTATTTTACAACATTCCTGGCGGCTCGGCACCTACTTGTCGGTGGGAACATTATATACGTCTATAACGTAATATAACCTAACCTAACCTATCTATCCCCTCGCTGGGAATGTTTTGTAGAATCCCGTTCGTGTAGCCCCGTACGTCTCGGTGGGAACATTATATACGTCTAATTCGTTATATATCCTAACCTAAGGCAACCTCATACATCGGATGTAGTATTTTACAACATTCCTGGCAGGTCGGACCCTACTTCTAGGTGGTAACATTATATAAGTCTATAACGTAATATAACCTAACCTAAACCATCTAGGCCCTCGCTAATAATGTTTTACAGAATCCCGGTCGTGTCGGTCCGTACCGCTCCGTGTGAACATTATATACGTCTATAACGTTATATATCCTAACCTAAGGCAGCCTAACATCCCGGATGTAGTATTTTACAACATTCCTGGCGGGTCGGCCCCTGCTTCTCGGTGGGAACATTATATACGTCTATAACGTAATATAACCTAACCTAACCCATCTAGGCCCTCGCTAATAATGTTTTACAGAATCCCGGTCGTGTCGGACCGTACCGCTCCGTGGGAACATTATATACGTCTATAACGTTATATATCCTAACCTAAGGCAGCCTAACATCCCGGATGTAGTATTTTACAACATTCCTGGCGGGTCGGCCCCTACTTCTCGGTGGGAACATTATATACGTCTATAATGTAATATAACCTAACCTAACCCATCTATCTCCTCGCTGGGAATGTTTTGTAGAATCCCGTTCGTGTAGCCCCGTGCGTCTCGGTGGGAACATTATATACGGCTATAAAGTTATATATCCTAACCTAAGGCAGCCTAACATCTTGGATGTAGTATTTTACAACATTCCTGGCAGGTCGGACCCTACTTCCAGGTGGGAACATTATATACGTCTATAACGTAATATAACCTAACCTAACACATCTATCCCCTCGCTGGGAATGTTTTGTAGAATCCCGTTCGTGTAGCCCCGTACGTCTCGGTGGGAACATTATATACGTCTATAATGTAATATAACCTAACCTAACCCATCTAGAACCTCGCTGATAATGTTTTACAGAATCCCGGTCGTGTCGGTCCGTACCGCTCCGTGTGAACATTATATACGTCTATAACGTTATATATCCTAACCTAAGGCAGCCTAACATCCCGGATGTAGTATTTTACAACATTCCTGGCGGGTCGGCCCCTGCTTCTCGGTGGGAACATTATATACGTCTATAACGTAATATAACCTAACCTAACCCATCTAGGCCCTCGCTAATAATGTTTTACAGAATCCCGGTCGTGTCGGACCGTACCGCTCCGTGGGAACATTATATACGTCTATAACGTTATATATCCTAACCTAAGGCAGCCTAACATGCCGGATGTTGTATTTTACAACATTCCTGGCGGGTCGGCCCCTACTTATCGGTCTGGACGTTATATACGTCTATAACGTAATATAACCTAACCTAACATATCTAGCCCCTCGCTGGGAATGTTTTGTAGAATCCCGTTCGTGTTGACCCGTACGTCTCGGTGGGAACATTATATACGTCTGTAACGTTATATATCCTAACCTAAGGCAGCCTAACATCTCGGATGTAGTATTTTACAACATTCCTGGCGGGTCGGCCCTTACTTCTAGGTGGGAACAATATATACGTCTATAACGTAATATAACCTAACCTAACCCATCTATCCCCTCGCTGGGAATGTTTTGTAGAATCCCGTTCGTGTAGCCCCTACGTCTCGGTCTGAACATTATATACGTCTATAACGTTATATATCATAACCTAAGGCAACTTAACATGTCGGATGTAGTATTTTACAACATTCCTGGCGGGTCGGCCCCTACTTCTCGGTGGGAACATTATATACGTCTATAACGTAATATAACCTAACCTAACCCATCTAGTCCTTCGCTGGTAATGTTTTACAGAATCCCGGTCGTGTCGGTCCGTACCTCTCCGTGGGAGCATTATATACGTCTATAACGTTATATATCCTAACCTAAGGCAACTTAACACCTCGGATGTAGTATTTTACAACATTCCTGGCAGGTCGGCCCCTACTTCTCGGTCTGGACGTTATATACGTCTATAACGTAATATAACCTAACCTAACACATCTAGCCCCTCGCTGGGAATGTTTTGTAGAATCCCGTTCGTGTTGACCCGTACGTCTCGGTGGGAACATTATATACGTCTGTAACGTTATATATCCTAACCTAAGGCAGCCTAACATCCCGGATGTAGTATTTTACAACATTCCTGGCGGGTCGGCCCCTACTTCTCGGTGGGAACATTATATACGTCTATAATGTAATATAACCTAACCTAACCCATCTATCTCCTCGCTGGGAATGTTTTGTAGAATCCCGTTCGTGTAGCCCAGTGCGTCTCGGTGGGAACATTATATACGGCTATAAAGTTATATATCCTAACCTAAGGCAGCCTAACATCTCGGATGTAGTATTTTACAACATTCCTGGCAGGTGGTACCCTACTTCCAGGTGGGAACATTATATACGTCTATAACGTAATATAACCTAACCTAACACATCTATCCCCTCGCTGGGAATGTTTTGTAGAATCCCGTTCGTGTAGCCCCGTACGTCTCGGTGGGAACATTATGTACGTCTAATTCGTTATATATCCTAACCTAAGGCAACCTAACATCTCGGATGTAGTATTTTACAACATTCCTGGCGGGTCGGCCCCTACTTCTCGGTCTGGACGTTATATATGTCTATAACGTAATATAACCTAAGCTAACCCATCTATCCCCTCGCTGGGAATGTTTTGTAGAATCCCGTTCGTGTAGCCCCTACGTCTCGGTCTGAACATTATATACGTCTATAACGTTATATATCATAACCTAAGGCAACTTAACATGTCGGATGTAGTATTTTACAACATTCCTGGCGGGTCGGCCCCTACTTCTCGGTGGGAACATTATATACGTCTATAACGTAATATAACCTAACCTAACCCATCTAGTCCTTCGCTGGTAATGTTTTACAGAATCCCGGTCGTGTCGGTTCGTACCTCTCCGTGGGAGCATTATATACGTCTATAACGTTATATATCCTAACCTAAGGCAACTTAACACCTCGGATGTAGTATTTTACAACATTCCTGGCAGGTCGGCCCCTACTTCTCGGTCTGGACGTTATATACGTCTATAACGTAATATAACCTAACCTAACACATCTAGCCCCTCGCTGGGAATGTTTTGTAGAATCCCGTTCGTGTTCACCCGTACGTCTCGGTGGGAACATTATATACGTCTCTAAAGTTATATATCCTAACCTAAGGCAACCTCACACCTCGGATGTAGTATTTTACAACATTCCTGGCGGCTCGGCACCTACTTGTCGGTGGGAACATTATATACGTCTTTAACGTAATATAACCTAACCTAACCTATCTATCCCCTCGCTGGGAATGTTTTGTAGAATCCCGTTCGTGTAGCCCCGTACGTCTCGGTGGGAACATTATATACGTCTAATTCGTTATATATCCTAACCTAAGGCAACCTCATACATCGGATGTAGTATTTTACAACATTCCTGGCAGGTCGGACCCTACTTCTAGGTGGTAACATTATATAAGTCTATAACGTAATATAACCTAACCTAAACCATCTAGGCCCTCGCTAATAATGTTTTACAGAATCCCGGTCGTGTCGGTCCGTACCGCTCCGTGTGAACATTATATACGTCTATAACGTTATATATCCTAACCTAAGGCAACCTTATAACTCGGATGTAGTATTTTACAACATTCCTGGCGGGTCGGCCCCTACTTCTCGGTGGGAACATTATATACGTCTATAATGTAATATAACCTAACCTAACCCATCTATCTCCTCGCTGGGAATGTTTTGTAGAATCCCGTTCGTGTAGCCCCGTGCGTCTCGGTGGGAACATTATATACGTCTATAACGTTATATATCCTAACCTAAGGCAACCTAACATCTCGGATGTAGTATTTTACAACATTCCTGGCGGGTCGGCCCCTACTTCTCGGTCTGCACGTTATATATGTCTATAACGTAATATAACCTAACCTAACCTATCTATACCCTCGCTGGGAATGTTTTGTAGAATCCCGTTCGTGTAGCCCCGTACGTCTCGTTCTGAGTATTATATACGTCTATAACGTTATATATCCTATCCTAAGGCAACCTCACACCTCGGATGTAGTATTTTACAACATTCCTGGCAGGTCGGCCCCTACTCCTGGGTGGGAACATTATATACGTCTGTAACGTAATATAACCTAACCTATCCCATCTAGCCCCTCGCTGGTAATGTTTTCCAGAATCCCGGTCGTGTCGGTCCGTACCTCTCGGTGGGAACATTATATACGTCTATAACGTTATATATCCTAACCTAAGGCAACCTAACATCTCGGATGTAGTATTTTACAACATTCCTGGCGGGTCGGCCCCTACTTCTCGGTCGGGACGTTATATACGTCTATAACGTAATATAACCTAACCTAACCTATCTATCCCCTCGCTGGGAATGTTTTGTAGAATCCCGTTCGTGTAGCCCCGTGCGTCTCGGTGGGAACATTATATACGTCTATAACGTTATATATCCTAACCTAAGGCAGCCTAACATCCCGGATGTAGTATTTTACAACATTCCTGGCGGGTCGGCCCCTGCTTCTCGGTGGGAACATTATATACGTCTATAACGTAATATAACCTAACCTAACCCATCTAGGCCCTCGCTAATAATGTTTTACAGAATCCCGGTCGTGTCGGACCGTACCGCTCCGTGGGAACATTATATACGTCTATAACGTTATATATCCTAACCTAAGGCAGCCTAACATGCCGGATGTTGTATTTTACAACATTCCTGGCGGGTCGGCCCCTACTTCTCGGTGGGAACATTATATACGTCTATAATGTAATATAACCTAACCTAACCCATCTATCTCCTCGCTGGGAATGTTTTGTAGAATCCCGTTCGTGTAGCCCCGTGCGTCTCGGTGGGAACATTATATACGGCTATAAAGTTATATATCCTAACCTAAGGCAGCCTAACATCTCGGATGTAGTATTTTACAACATTCCTGGCAGGTCGGACCCTACTTCCAGGTGGGAACATTATATACGTCTATAACGTAATATAACCTAACCTAACACATCTATCCCCTCGCTGGGAATGTTTTGTAGAATCCCGTTCGTGTAGCCCCGTACGTCTCGGTGGGAACATTATGTACGACTAATTCGTTATATATCCTAACCTAAGGCAACTTAACATCTCGGATGTAGTATTTTACAACATTCCTGGCGGGTCGGCCCCTACTTATCGGTCTGGACGTTATATACGTCTATAACGTAATATAACCTAACCTAACATATCTAGCCCCTCGCTGGGAATGTTTTGTAGAATCCCGTTCGTGTTGACCCGTACGTCTCGGTGGGAACATTATATACGTCTGTAACGTTATATATCCTAACCTAAGGCAGCCTAACATCTCGGATGTAGTATTTTACAACATTCCTGGCGGGTCGGCCCTTACTTCTAGGTGGGAACAATATATACGTCTATAACGTAATATAACCTAACCTAACCCATCTATCCCCTCGCTGGGAATGTTTTGTAGAATCCCGTTCGTGTAGCCCCTACGTCTCGGTCTGAACATTATATACGTCTATAACGTTATATATCATAACCTAAGGCAGCCTAACATCCCGGATGTAGTATTTTACAACATTCCTGGCGGGTCGGCCCCTACTTCTCGGTGGGAACATTATATACGTCTATAATGTAATATAACCTAACCTAACCCATCTATCTCCTCGCTGGGAATGTTTTGTAGAATCCCGTTCGTGTAGCCCCGTGCGTCTCGGTGGGAACATTATATACGGCTATAAAGTTATATATCCTAACCTAAGGCAGCCTAACATCTCGGATGTAGTATTTTGCAACATTCCTGGCAGGTGAGACCCTACTTCCAGGTGGGAACATTATATACGTCTATAACGTAATATAACCTAACCTAACACATCTATCCCCTCGCTGGGAATGTTTTGTAGAATCCCGTTCGTGTAGCCCCGTACGTCTCGGTGGGAACATTATGTACGTCTAATTCGTTATATATCCTAACCTAAGGCAACTTAACATCTCGGATGTAGTATTTTACAACATTCCTGGCGGTTCGGCCCCTACTTATCGGTCTGGACGTTATATACGTCTATAACGTAATATAACCTAACCTAACCCATCTATCCCCTCGCTGGGAATGTTTTGTAGAATCCCGTTCGTGTAGCCCCGTACGTCTCGGTGGGAACATTATATACGTCTATAACGTTATATATCCTAACCTCAGGCAACCTAACATCTCGGATGTAGTACTTTACAACATTCCTGGCGGGTCGGCCCCTACTTCTCGGTGGGAACATTATATACGTCTATAATGTAATATAACCTAACCTAACCCATCTAGAACCTCGCTGATAATGTTTTACAGAATCCCGGTCGTGTCGGTCCGTACCTCTCCGTGGGAACATTATATACGTCTATAACGTTCTATATCCTAACCTAAGGCAACCTCATAACTCGGATGTAGTATTTTACAACATTCCTGGCAGGTCGGACCCTACGTCCAGGTGGGAACATTATATACGCCTATAACGTAATATAACCTAACCTAACACATCTAGCACCTCGCTGGGAATGTTTTGTAGAATCACGTTCGTGGTGGCCCGTACGTCTCGGTGGGAACATTATATACGTCTATAACGTTATATATCCTAATCTAAGGCAGCCTAACATCCCGGATGTAGTATTTTACAACATTCCTGGCAGGTCGGCCCTTACTTCTAGGTGGGAACAATATATACGTCTATAACGTAATATAACCTAACCTAACCCATCTATCCCGTCGCTGGGAATGTTTTGTAGAAACCCGTTCGTGTAGCCCCGTACGTCTCGGTGGGAACATTATATACGTCTATAACGTTATATATCCTAACCTTAGGCAACCTAACATCTCGGATGAAGTATTTTACAACATTCCTGGCGGGTCGGCCCCTACCTCTCGGTCTGGACGTTATATATGTCTATAACGTAATATAACCTAACCTAAGATATCTATCCCCTCGCTGGGAATGTTTTGTAGAATCCCGTTCGTGTAGCCCCGTACGTCTCGGTGGGAACATTATATACGTCTATAACGTTATATATCCTAACCTCAGGCAACCTAACATCTCGTATGTAGTACTTTACAACATTCCTGGCGGGTCGGCCCCTACTTCTCGGTGGGAACATTATATACGTCTATAATGTAATATAACCTAACCTAACCCATCTATCTCCTCGCTGGGAATGTTTTGTAGAATCCCGGTCGTGTAGCCCCGTACGTCTCGGTGGGAACATTATATACGGCTATAAAGTTATATATCCTAACCTAAGGCAGCCTAACATCTCGGATGTAGTATTTTACAACATTCCTGGCAGGTGGTACCCTACTTCCAGGTGGGAACATTATATACGTCTATAACGTAATATAACCTAACCTAACACATCTATCCCCTCGCTGGGAATGTTTTGTAGAATCCCGTTCGTGTAGCCCCGTACGTCTCGGTGGGAACATTATGTACGTCTAATTCGTTATATATCCTAACCTAAGGCAACCTAACATCTCGGATGTAGTATTTTACAACATTCCTGGCGGGTCGGCCCCTACTTCTCGGTCTGGACGTTATATATGTCTATAACGTAATATAACCTAAGCTAACCCATCTATCCCCTCGCTGGGAATGTTTTGTAGAATCCCGTTCGTGTAGCCCCTACGTCTCGGTCTGAACATTATATACGTCTATAACGTTATATATCATAACCTAAGGCAACTTAACATGTCGGATGTAGTATTTTACAACATTCCTGGCGGATCGGCCCCTACTTCTCGGTGGGAACATTATATACGTCTATAACGTAATATAACCTAACCTAACCCATCTAGTCCTTCGCTGGTAATGTTTTACAGAATCCCGGTCGTGTCGGTTCGTACCTCTCCGTGGGAGCATTATATACGTCTATAACGTTATATATCCTAACCTAAGGCAACTTAACACCTCGGATGTAGTATTTTACAACATTCCTGGCAGGTCGGCCCCTACTTCTCGGTCTGGACGTTATATACGTCTATAACGTAATATAACCTAACCTAACACATCTAGCCCCTCGCTGGGAATGTTTTGTAGAATCCCGTTCGTGTTGACCCGTACGTCTCGGTGGGAACATTATATACGTCTCTAACGTTATATATCCTAACCTAAGGCAACCTCACACCTCGGATGTAGTATTTTACAACATTCCTGGCGGCTCGGCACCTACTTGTCGGTGGGAACATTATATACGTCTTTAACGTAATATAACCTAACCTAACCTATCTATCCCCTCGCTGGGAATGTTTTGTAGAATCCCGTTCGTGTAGCCCCGTACGTCTCGGTGGGAACATTATATACGTCTAATTCGTTATATATCCTAACCTAAGGCAACCTCATACATCGGATGTAGTATTTTACAACATTCCTGGCAGGTCGGACCCTACTTCTAGGTGGTAACATTATATAAGTCTATAACGTAATATAACCTAACCTAAACCATCTAGGCCCTCGCTAATAATGTTTTACAGAATCCCGGTCGTGTCGGTCCGTACCGCTCCGTGTGAACATTATATACGTCTATAACGTTATATATCCTAACCTAAGGCAACCTCATAACTCGGATGTAGTATTTTACAACATTCCTGGCGGGTCGGCCCCTACTTCTCGGTGGGAACATTATATACGTCTATAATGTAATATAACCTAACCTAACCCATCTATCTCCTCGCTGGGAATGTTTTGTAGAATCCCGTTCGTGTAGCCCCGTGCGTCTCGGTGGGAACATTATATACGGCTATAAAGTTATATATCCTAACCTAAGGCAGCCTAACATCTCGGATGTAGTATTTTACAACATTCCTGGCAGGTCGGACCCTACTTCCAGGTGGGAACATTATATACGTCTATAACGTAATATAACCTAACCTAACACATCTATCCCCTCGCTGGGAATGTTTTGTAGAATCCCGTTCGTGTAGCCCCGTGCGTCTCGGTGGGAACATTATATACGTCTATAACGTTATATATCCTAACCTAAGGCAACCTAACATCTCGGATGTAGTATTTTACAACATTCCTGGCGGGTCGGCCCCTACTTCTCGGTCTGCACGTTATATATGTCTATAACGTAATATAACCTAACCTAACCTATCTATCCCCTCGCTGGGAATGTTTTGTAGAATCCCGTTCGTGTAGCCCCGTACGTCTCGTTCTGAGTATTATATACGTCTATAACGTTATATATCCTATCCTAAGGCAACCTCACACCTCGGATGTAGTATTTTACAACATTCCTGGCAGGTCGGCCCCTACTCCTGGGTGGGAACATTATATACGTCTGTAACGTAATATAACCTAACCTATCCCATCTAGCCCCTCGCTGGTAATGTTTTCCAGAATCCCGGTCGTGTCGGTCCGTACCTCTCGGTGGGAACATTATATACGTCTATAACGTTATATATCCTAACCTAAGGCAACCTAACATCTCGGATGTAGTATTTTACAACATTCCTGGCGGGTCGGCCCCTACTTCTCGGTCGGGACGTTATATACGTCTATAACGTAATATAACCTAACCTAACCTATCTATCCCCTCGCTGGGAATGTTTTGTAGAATCCCGTTCGTGTTGACCCGTACGTCTCGGTGGGAACATTATATACGTCTGTAACGTTATATATCCTAACCTAAGGCAGCCTAACATCTCGGATGTAGTATTTTACAGCATTCCTGGCGTGTCGGCCCCTACTTCTCGGTCGGGACGTTATATACGTCTATAACGCAATATAACCTAACCTAACCTATCTATCCCCTCGCTGGGAATGTTTTGTAGAATCCCGTTCGTGTAGCCCCGTGCGTCTCGGTGGGAACATTATATACGTCTATAACGTTATATATCCTAACCTAAGGCAACCTAACATCTCGGATGTAGTACTTTACAACATTCCTGGCGGGTCGGCCCCTACTTCTCGGTGGGAACATTATATACGTCTATAATGTAATATAACCTAACCTAACCCATCTAGAACCTCGCTGATAATGTTTTACAGAATCCCGGTCGTGTCGGTCCGTACCGCTCCGTGTGAACATTATATACGTCTATAACGTTATATATCCTAACCTAAGGCAGCCTAACATCCCGGATGTAGTATTTTACAACATTCCTGGCGGGTCGGCCCCTGCTTCTCGGTGGGAACATTATATACGTCTATAACGTAATATAACCTAACCTAACCCATCTAGGCCCTCGCTAATAATGTTTTACAGAATCCCGGTCGTGTCGGACCGTACCGCTCCGTGGGAACATTATATACGTCTATAACGTTATATATCCTAACCTAAGGCAGCCTAACATGCCGGATGTTGTATTTTACAACATTCCTGGCGGGTCGGCCCCTACTTCTCGGTGGGAACATTATATACGTCTATAATGTAATATAACCTAACCTAACCCATCTATCTCCTCGCTGGGAATGTTTTGTAGAATCCCGTTCGTGTAGCCCCGTGTGTCTCGGTGGGAACATTATATACGGCTATAAAGTTATATATCCTAACCTAAGGCAGCCTAACATCTCGGATGTAGTATTTTACAACATTCCTGGCAGGTCGGACCCTACTTCCAGGTGGGAACATTATATACGTCTATAACGTAATATAACCTAACCTAACACATCTATCCCCTCGCTGGGAATGTTTTGTAGAATCCCGTTCGTGTAGCCCCGTACGTCTCGGTGGGAACATTATGTACGACTAATTCGTTATATATCCTAACCTAAGGCAACTTAACATCTCGGATGTAGTATTTTACAACATTCCTGGCGGGTCGGCCCCTACTTATCGGTCTGGACGTTATATACGTCTATAACGTAATATAACCTAACCTAACATATCTAGCCCCTCGCTGGGAATGTTTTGTAGAATCCCGTTCGTGTTGACCCGTACGTCTCGGTGGGAACATTATATACGTCTGTAACGTTATATATCCTAACCTAAGGCAGCCTAACATCTCGGATGTAGTATTTTACAACATTCCTGGCGGGTCGGCCCTTACTTCTAGGTGGGAACAATATATACGTCTATAACGTAATATAACCTAACCTAACCCATCTATCCCCTCGCTGGGAATGTTTTGTAGAATCCCGTTCGTGTAGCCCCTACGTCTCGGTCTGAACATTATATACGTCTATAACGTTATATATCATAACCTAAGGCAACTTAACATGTCGGATGTAGTATTTTACAACATTCCTGGCGGGTCGGCCCCTACTTCTCGGTGGGAACATTATATACGTCTATAACGTAATATAACCTAACCTAACCCATCTAGTCCTTCGCTGGTAATGTTTTACAGAATCCCGGTCGTGTCGGTCCGTACCTCTCCGTGGGAGCATTATATACGTCTATAACGTTATATATCCTAACCTAAGGCAACTTAACACCTCGGATGTAGTATTTTACAACATTCCTGGCAGGTCGGCCCCTACTTCTCGGTCTGGACGTTATATACGTCTATAACGTAATATAACCTAACCTAACACATCTAGCCCCTCGCTGGGAATGTTTTGTAGAATCCCGTTCGTGTTGACCCGTACGTCTCGGTGGGAACATTATATACGTCTGTAACGTTATATATCCTAACCTAAGGCAGCCTAACATCCCGGATGTAGTATTTTACAACATTCCTGGCGGGTCGGCCCCTACTTCTCGGTGGGAACATTATATACGTCTATAATGTAATATAACCTAACCTAACCCATCTATCTCCTCGCTGGGAATGTTTTGTAGAATCCCGTTCGTGTAGCCCCGTGCGTCTCGGTGGGAACATTATATACGGCTATAAAGTTATATATCCTAACCTAAGGCAGCCTAACATCTCGGATGTAGTATTTTACAACATTCCTGGCAGGTGAGACCCTACTTCCAGGTGGGAACATTATATACGTCTATAACGTAATATAACCTAACCTAACACATCTATCCCCTCGCTGGGAATGTTTTGTAGAATCCCGTTCGTGTAGCCCCGTACGTCTCGGTGGGAACATTATGTACGTCTAATTCGTTATATATCCTAACCTAAGGCAACTTAACATCTCGGATGTAGTATTTTACAACATTCCTGGCGGTTCGGCCCCTACTTATCGGTCTGGACGTTATATACGTCTATAACGTAATATAACCTAACCTAACCCATCTATCCCCTCGCTGGGAATGTTTTGTAGAATCCCGTTCGTGTAGCCCCGTACGTCTCGGTGGGAACATTATATACGTCTATAACGTTATATATCCTAACCTCAGGCAACCTAACATCTCGGATGTAGTACTTTACAACATTCCTGGCGGGTCGGCCCCTACTTCTCGGTGGGAACATTATATACGTCTATAATGTAATATAACCTAACCTAACCCATCTAGAACCTCGCTGATAATGTTTTACAGAATCCCGGTCGTGTCGGTCCGTACCTCTCCGTGGGAACATTATATACGTCTATAACGTTCTATATCCTAACCTAAGGCAACCTCATAACTCGGATGTAGTATTTTACAACATTCCTGGCAGGTCGGACCCTACTTCCAGGTGGGAACATTATATACGCCTATAACGTAATATAACCTAACCTAACACATCTAGCACCTCGCTGGGAATGTTTTGTAGAATCACGTTCGCGGTGGCCCGTACGTCTCGGTGGGAACATTATATACGTCTATAACGTTATGTATCCTAATCTAAGGCAGCCTAACATCCCGGATGTAGTATTTTACAACATTCCTGGCAGGTCGGCCCTTACTTCTAGGTGGGAACAATATATACGTCTATAACGTAATATAACCTAACCTAACCCATCTATCCCGTCGCTGCGAATGTTTTGTAGAATCCCGTTCGTGTAGCCCCGTACGTCTCGGTGGGAACATTATATACGTCTATAACGTTATATATCCTAACCTTAGGCAACCTAACATCTCGGATGAAGTATTTTACAACATTCCTGGCGGGTCGGCCCCTACCTCTCGGTCTGGACGTTATATATGTCTATAACGTAATATAACCTAACCTAAGATATCTATCCCCTCGCTGGGAATGTTTTGTAGAATCCCGTTCGTGTAGCCCCGTACGTCTCGGTGGGAACATTATATACGTCTATAACGTTATATATCCTAACCTCAGGCAACCTAACATCTCGTATGTAGTACTTTACAACATTCCTGGCGGGTCGGCCCCTACTTCTCGGTGGGAACATTATATACGTCTATAATGTAATATAACCTAACCTAACCCATCTATCTCCTCGCTGGGAATGTTTTGTAGAATCCCGGTCGTGTAGCCCCGTACGTCTCGGTGGGAACATTATATACGGCTATAAAGTTATATATCCTAACCTAAGGCAGCCTAACATCTCGGATGTAGTATTTTACAACATTCCTGGCAGGTGGTACCCTACTTCCAGGTGGGAACATTATATACGTCTATAACGTAATATAACCTAACCTAACCCATCTAGTCCTTCGCTGGTAATGTTTTACAGAATCCCGGTCGTGTCGGTTCGTACCTCTCCGTGGGAGCATTATATACGTCTAATTCGTTATATATCCTAACCTAAGGCAACCTAACATCTCGGATGTAGTATTTTACAACATTCCTGGCGGGTCGGCCCCTACTTCTCGGTCTGGACGTTATATATGTCTATAACGTAATATAACCTAAGCTAACCCATCTATCCCCTCGCTGGGAATGTTTTGTAGAATCCCGTTCGTGTAGCCCCTACGTCTCGGTCTGAACATTATATACGTCTATAACGTTATATATCATAACCTAAGGCAACTTAACATGTCGGATGTAGTATTTTACAACATTCCTGGCGGGTCGGCCCCTACTTCTCGGTCGGGACGTTATATACGTCTATAACGTAATATAACCTAACCTAACCTATCTATCCCCTCGCTGGGAATGTTTTGTAGAATCCCGTTCGTGTAGCCCCGTGCGTCTCGGTGGGAACATTATATACGTCTATAACGTTATATATCCTAACCTAAGGCAACCTAACATCTCGGATGTAGTACTTTACAACATTCCTGGCGGGTCGGCCCCTACTTCTCGGTGGGAACATTATATACGTCTATAATGTAATATAACCTAACCTAACCCATCTAGAACCTCGCTGATAATGTTTTACAGAATCCCGGTCGTGTCGGTCCGTACCTCTCCGTGGGAACATTATATACGTCTATAACGTTATATATCCTAACCTAAGGCAACCTCATAACTCGGATGTAGTATTTTACAACATTCCTGGCAGGTCGGACCCTACTTCCAGGTGGGAACATTATATACGCCTATAACGTAATATAACCTAACCTAACACATCTAGCCCCTCGCTGGGAATGTTTTGTAGAATCACGTTCGTGGTGGCCCGTACGTCTCGGTGGGAACATTATATACGTCTATAACGTTATATATCCTAATCTAAGGCAGCCTAACATCCCGGATGTAGTATTTTACAACATTCCTGGCAGGTCGGCCCTTACTTCTAGGTGGGAACAATATATACGTCTATAACGTAATATAACCTAACCTAACCCATCTATCCCGTCGCTGGGAATGTTTTGTAGAATCCCGTTCGTGTAGCCCCGTACGTCTCGGTGGGAACACTATATACGTCTATAACGTTATATATCCTAACCTAAGGCAGCCTAACATCCCGGATGTAGTATTTTACAACATTCCTGGCGGGTCGGCCCCTACTTCTCGGTGGAAACATTATATACGTCTATAACGTAATATAACCTAACCTATCCCATCTAGCCCCTCGCTGGGAATGTTTTGTAGAATCCCGTTCGTGTAGCCCCGTACGTCTCGGTGGGAACATTATATACGTCTATAACGTTATATATCCTAACCTTAGGCAACCTAACATCTCGGATGAAGTATTTTACAACATTCCTGGCAGGTCGGCCCCTACTCCTAGGTGGGAACATTATATACGTCTGTAACGTAATATAACCTAACCTATCCCATCTAGCCGCTCGCTGGTAATGTTTTACAGAATCCCGGTCGTGTCGGTCCGTACCTCTCGGTGGGAACATTGTATACGTCTATAACGTTATATATCCTAACCTAAGGCAACCTAACATCTCGGATGTAGTATTTTACAACATTCCTGGCGGGTCGGCCCCTACTTCTCGGTCGGGACGTTATATACGTCTATAACGTAATATAACCTAACCTAACCTATCTATCCCCTCGCTGGGAATGGTTTGTAGAATCCCGTTCGTGTAGCCCCGTACGTCTCGGTGGGAACATTAGATACGTCTATAACGTTATATATATTAACCTAAGGCAACCTCACACCTCGGATGTAGTATTTTACAACATTCCCTGCAGGTCGGACCCTACTTCTCGGTCTGCACGTTATATATGTCTATAACGTAATATAACCTAAGCTAACCCATCTATCCCCTCGCTGGGAATGTTTTGTAGAATCCCGTTCGTGTAGCCCCTACGTCTCGGTCTGAACATTATATACGTCTATAACGTTATATATCATAACCTAAGGCAACTTAACATGTCGGATGTAGTATTTTACAACATTCCTGGCGGCTCGGCACCTACTTGTCGGTGGGAACATTATATACGTCTATAACGTAATATAACCTAACCTAACCTATCTATCCCCTCGCTGGGAATGTTTTGTAGAATCCCGTTCGTGTAGCCCCGTACGTCTCGGTGGGAACATTATATACGTCTAATTCGTTATATATCCTAACCTAAGGCAACCTCATACATCGGATGTAGTATTTTACAACATTCCTGGCAGGTCGGACCCTACTTCTAGGTGGTAACAT
The DNA here is from genome assembly GCA_963969225.1 of Xylocopa violacea. Lineage (NCBI taxonomy): Eukaryota > Metazoa > Arthropoda > Insecta > Hymenoptera > Apidae > Xylocopa > Xylocopa violacea. The sequence goes on along the minus strand of CAXAJV010000008.1, from coordinate 12,610,788 downwards.
TATATAAGTCTATAACGTAATATAACCTAACCTAAACCATCTAGGCCCTCGCTAATAATGTTTTACAGAATCCCGGTCGTGTCGGTCCGTACCGCTCCGTGTGAACATTATATACGTCTATAACGTTATATATCCTAACCTAAGGCAGCCTAACATCCCGGATGTAGTATTTTACAACATTCCTGGCGGGTCGGCCCCTGCTTCTCGGTGGGAACATTATATACGTCTATAACGTAATATAACCTAACCTAACCCATCTAGGCCCTCGCTAATAATGTTTTACAGAATCCCGGTCGTGTCGGACCGTACCGCTCCGTGGGAACATTATATACGTCTATAACGTTATATATCCTAACCTAAGGCAGCCTAACATCCCGGATGTAGTATTTTACAACATTCCTGGCGGGTCGGCCCCTACTTCTCGGTGGGAACATTATATACGTCTATAATGTAATATAACCTAACCTAACCCATCTATCTCCTCGCTGGGAATGTTTTGTAGAATCCCGTTCGTGTAGCCCCGTGCGTCTCGGTGGGAACATTATATACGGCTATAAAGTTATATATCCTAACCTAAGGCAGCCTAACATCTCGGATGTAGTATTTTACAACATTCCTGGCAGGTCGGACCCTACTTCCAGGTGGGAACATTATATACGTCTATAACGTAATATAACCTAACCTAACACATCTATCCCCTCGCTGGGAATGTTTTGTAGAATCCCGTTCGTGTAGCCCCGTACGTCTCGGTGGGAACATTATGTACGTCTAATTCGTTATATATCCTAACCTAAGGCAACTTAACATCTCGGATGTAGTATTTTACAACATTCCTGGCGGGTCGGCCCCTACTTATCGGTCTGGACGTTATATACGTCTATAACGTAATATAACCTAACCTAACCCATCTATCCCCTCGCTGGGAATGTTTTGTAGAATCCCGTTCGTGTAGCCCCGTACGTCTCGGTGGGAACATTATATTCGTCTATAACGTTATATATCCTAACCTCAGGCAACCTAACATCTCGGATGTAGTACTTTACAACATTCCTGGGGGGTCGGCCCCTACTTCTCGGTGGGAACATTATATACGTCTGTAACGTAATATAACCTAACCTATCCCATCTAGCCCCTCGCTGGTAATGTTTTACAGAATCCCGGTCGTGTCGGTCCGTACCTCTCGGTGGGAACATTGTATACGTCTATAACGTTATATATCCTAACCTAAGGCAACCTAACATCTCGGATGTAGTATTTTACAACATTCCTGGCGGGTCGGCCCCTACTTCTCGGTCGGGACGTTATATACGTCTATAACGTAATATAACCTAACCTAACCTATCTATCCCCTCGCTGGGAATGGTTTGTAGAATCCCGTTCGTGTAGCCCCGTACGTCTCGGTGGGAACATTAGATACGTCTATAACGTTATATATCCTAACCTAAGGCAACCTAACATCTCGGATGTAGTATTTTACAACATTCCTGGCAGGTCGGACCCTACTTCTCGGTCTGCACGTTATATATGTCTATAACGTAATATAACCTAACCTAACCTATCTATCCCCTCGCTGGGAATGTTTTGTAGAATCCCGTTCGTGTAGCCCCGTACGTCTCGTTCTGAGTATTATATACGTCTATAACGTTATATATCCTATCCTAAGGCAACCTCACACCTCGGATGTAGTATTTTACAACATTCCTGGCAGGTCGGCCCCTACTCCTGGGTGGGAACATTATATACGTCTGTAACGTAATATAACCTAACCTATCCCATCTAGCCCCTCGCTGGTAATGTTTTCCAGAATCCCGGTCGTGTCGGTCCGTACCTCTCCGTGGGAACATTATATACGTCTATAACGTTATATATCCTAACCTAAGGCAACCTCATAACTCGGATGTAGTATTTTACAACATTCCTGGCAGGTCGGACCCTACTTCCAGGTGGGAACATTATATACGCCTATAACGTAATATAACCTAACCTAACACATCTAGCCCCTCGCTGGGAATGTTTTGTAGAATCACGTTCGTGGTGGCCCGTACGTCTCGGTGGGAACATTATATACGTCTATAACGTTATATATCCTAATCTAAGGCAGCCTAACATCCCGGATGTAGTATTTTACAACATTCCTGGCAGGTCGGCCCTTACTTCTAGGTGGGAACAATATATACGTCTATAACGTAATATAACCTAACCTAACCCATCTATCCCGTCGCTGGGAATGTTTTGTAGAATCCCGTTCGTGTAGCCCCGTACGTCTCGGTGGGAACACTATATACGTCTATAACGTTATATATCCTAACCTAAGGCAGCCTAATATCCCGGATGAAGTATTTTACAACATTCCTGGCAGGTCGGCCCCTACTCCTAGGTGGGAACATTATATACGTGTGTAACGTAATATAACCTAACCTATCCCATCTAGCCCCTTGCTGGTAATGTTTTACAGAATCCCGGTCGTGTCAGTCCGTACCTCTCGGTGGGAACATTGTATACGTCTATAACGTTATATATCCTAACCTAAGGCAACCTAACATCTCGGATGTAGTATTTTACAACATTCCTGGCGGGTCGGCCCCTACTTCTCGGTCGGGACGTTATATACGTCTACAACGTAATATAACCTAACCTAACCTATCTATCCCCTCGCTGGGAATGGTTTGTAGAATCCCGTTCGTGTAGCCCCGTACGTCTCGGTGGGAACATTAGATACGTCTATAACGTTATATATATTAACCTAAGGCAACCTCACACCTCGGATGTAGTATTTTACAACATTCCTGGCAGGTCGGACCCTACTTCTCGGTCTGCACGTTATATATGTCTATAACGTAATATAACCTAACCTCACCTATCCATCCCCTCGCTGGGAATGTTTTGTAGAATCCCGTTCGTGTAGCCCCGTACGTCTCGGTGGGAACATTATATACGTCTAATTCGTTATATATCCTAACCTAAGGCAACCTCATACATCGGATGTAGTATTTTACAACATTCCTGGCAGGTCGGACCCTACTTCTAGGTGGTAACATTATATAAGTCTATAACGTAATATAACCTAACCTAAACCATCTAGGCCCTCGCTAATAATGTTTTACAGAATCCCGGTCGTGTCGGTCCGTACCGCTCCGTGTGAACATTATATACGTCTATAACGTTATATATCCTAACCTAAGGCAGCCTAACATCCCGGATGTAGTATTTTACAACATTCCTGGCGGGTCGGCCCCTGCTTCTCGGTGGGAACATTATATACGTCTATAATGTAATATAACCTAACCTAACCCATCTATCTCCTCGCTGGGAATGTTTTGTAGAATCCCGTTCGTGTAGCCCCGTGCGTCTCGGTGGGAACATTATATACGGCTATAAAGTTATATATCCTAACCTAAGGCAGCCTAACATCTCGGATGTAGTATTTTACAACATTCCTGGCAGGTCGGACCCTACTTCCAGGTGGGAACATTATATACGTCTATAACGTAATATAACCTAACCTAACACATCTATCCCCTCGCTGGGAATGTTTTGTAGAATCCCGTTCGTGTAGCCCCGTACGTCTCGGTGGGAACATTATGTACGTCTAATTCGTTATATATCCTAACCTAAGGCAACTTAACATCTCGGATGTAGTATTTTACAACATTCCTGGCGGGTCGGCCCCTACTTATCGGTCTGGACGTTATATACGTCTATAACGTAATATAACCTAACCTAACACATCTAGCCCCTCGCTGGGAATGTTTTCTAGAATCACGTTCGTGGTGGCCCGTACGTCTCGGTGGGAACATTATATACGTCTATAACGTAATATATCCTAGTCTAAGGCAGCCTAACATCCCGGATGTAGTATTTTACAACATTCCTGGCAGGTCGGCCCTTACTTCTAGGTGGGAACAATATATACGTCTATAACGTAATATAACCTAACCTAACCCATCTATCCCGTCGCTGGGAATGTTTTGTAGAATCCCGTTCGTGTAGCCCCGTACGTCTCGGTGGGAACATTATATACGTCTATAACGTTATATATCCTAACCTAAGGCAGCCTAACATCCCGGATGTAGTATTTTACAACATTCCTGGCGGGTCGGCCCCTACTTCTCGGTGGAAACATTGTATACGTCTATAACGTAATATAACCTAACCTATCCCATCTAGCCCCTCGCTGGGAATATTTTGTAGAATCCCGTTCGTGTAGCCCCGTACGTCTCGGTGGGAACATTATATACGTCTATAACGTTATATATCCTAACCTTAGGCAACCTAACATCTCGGATGAAGTATTTTACAACATTCCTGGCGGGTCGGCCCCCTACCTCTCGGTCTGGACGTTATATATGTCTATAACGTAATATAACCTAACCTAAGATATCTATCCCCTCGCTGGGAATGTTTTGTAGAATCCTGTTCGTGTAGCCCCGTACGTCTCGTTCTGAGTATTATATACGTCTATAACGTTATATATCCTATCCTAAGGCAACCTCACACCTCGGATGTAGTATTTTACAACATTCCTGGCAGGTCGGCCCCTACTCCTGGGTGGGAACATTATATACGTCTGTAACGTAATATAACCTAACCTATCCCATCTAGCCCCTCGCTGGTAATGTTTTCCAGAATCCCGGTCGTGTCGGTCCGTACCTCTCGGTGGGAACATTATATACGTCTATAACGTTATATATCCTAACCTAAGGCAACCTAACATCTCGGATGTAGTATTTTACAACATTACTGGCGGGTCGGCCCCTACTTCTCGGTCGGGACGTTATATACGTCTATAACGTAATATAACCTAACCTAACCTATCTATCCCCTCGCTGGGAATGGTTTGTAGAATCCCGTTCGTGTAGCCCCGTACGTCTCGGTGGGAACATTAGATACGTCTATAACGTTATATATATTAACCTAAGGCAACCTCACACCTCGGATGTAGTATTTTACAACATTCCTGGCAGGTCGGACCCTACTTCTCGGTCTGCACGTTATATATGTCTATAACGTAATATAACCTAACCTCACCTATCCATCCCCTCGCTGGGAATGTTTTGTAGAATCCCGTTCGTGTAGCCCCGTACGTCTCGGTGGGAACATTATATACGTCTCTAACGTTATATATCCTAACCTAAGGCAACCTCACACCTCGGATGTAGTATTTTACAACATTCCTGGCGGATCGGCACCTACTTGTCGGTGGGAACATTATATACGTCTATAACGTAATATAACCTAACCTAACCTATCTATCCCCTCGCTGGGAATGTTTTGTAGAATCCCGTTCGTGTAGCCCCGTACGTCTCGGTGGGAACATTATATACGTCTAATTCGTTATATATCCTAACCTAAGGCAACCTCATACATCGGTTGTAGTATTTTACAACATTCCTGGCAGGTCGGACCCTACTTCTAGGTGGTAACATTATATAAGTCTATAACGTAATATAACCTAACCTAAACCATCTAGGCCCTCGCTAATAATGTTTTACAGAATCCCGGTCGTGTCGGTCCGTACCGCTCCGTGTGAACATTATATACGTCTATAACGTTATATATCCTAACCTAAGGCAGCCTAACATCCCGGATGTATTATTTTACAACATTCCTGGCAGGTCGGACCCTACTTCTAGGTGGTAACATTATATAAGTCTATAACGTAATATAACCTAACCTAAACCATCTAGGCCCTCGCTAATAATGTTTTACAGAATCCCGGTCGTGTCGGTCCGTACCGCTCCGTGTGAACATTATATACGTCTATAACGTTATATATCCTAACCTAAGGCAGCCTAACATCCCGGATGTAGTATTTTACAACATTCCTGGCGGGTCGGCCCCTGCTTCTCGGTGGGGACATTATATACGTCTATAACGTAATATAACCTAACCTAACCCATCTAGGCCCTCGCTAATAATGTTTTACAGAATCCCGGTCGTGTCGGACCGTACCGCTCCGTGGGAACATTATATACGTCTATAACGCTATATATCCTAACCTAAGGCAGCCTAACATCCCGGATGTAGTATTTTACAACATTCCTGGCGGGTCGGCCCCTACTTCTCGGTGGGAACATTATATACGTCTATAATGTAATATAACCTAACCTAACCCATCTATCTCCTCGCTGGGAATGTTTTGTAGAATCCCGTTCGTGTAGCCCCGTGCGTCTCGGTGGGAACATTATATACGGCTATAAAGTTATATATCCTAACCTAAGGCAGCCTAACATCTCGCATGTAGTATTTTACAACATTCCTGGCAGGTCGGACCCTACTTCCAGGTGGGAACATTATATACGTCTATAACGTAATATAACCTAACCTAACACATCTATCCCCTCGCTGGGAATGTTTTGTAGAATCCCGTTCGTGTAGCCCCGTACGTCTCGGTGGGAACATTATGTACGTCTAATTCGTTATATATCCTAACCAAAGGCAACTTAACATCTCGGATGTAGAATTTTACAACATTCCTGGCGGGTCGGCCCCTACTTATCGGTCTGGACGTTATATACGTCTATAACGTAATATAACCTAACCTAACCCATCTATCCCCTCGCTGGGAATGTTTTGTAGAATCCCGTTCGTGTAGCCCCGTACGTCTCGGTGGGAACATTATATACGTCTATAACGTTATATATCCTAACCTCAGGCAACCTAACATCTCGGATGTAGTACTTTACAACATTCCTGGCGGGTCGGCCCCTACTTCTCGGTGGGAACATTATATACGTCTATAATGTAATATAACCTAACCTAACCAATCTAGAACCTCGCTGATAATGTTTTACAGAATCCCGGTCGTGTCGGTCCGTACCTCTCCGTGGGAACATTATATACGTCTATAACGTTATATATCCTAACCTAAGGCAACCTCATAACTCGGATGTAGTATTTTACAACATTCCTGGCAGGTCGGACCCTACTTCCAGGTGGGAACATTATATACGTCTATAACGTAATATAACCTAACCTAACACATCTAGCCCCTCGCTGGGAATGTTTTGTAGAATCACGTTCGTGGTGGCCCGTACGTCTCGGTGGGAACATTATATACGTCTATAACGTTATATATCCTAATCTAAGGCAGCCTAACATCCCGGATGTAGTATTTTACAACATTCCTGGCAGGTCGGCCCTTACTTCTAGGTGGGAACAATATATACGTCTATAACGTAATATAACATAACCTAACCCATCTATCCCGTCGCTGGGAATGTTTTGTAGAATCCCGTTCGTGTAGCCCCGTACGTCTCGGTGGGAATATTATATACGTCTATAACGTTATATATCCTAACCTTAGGCAACCTAATATCTCGGATGAAGTATTTTACAACATTCCTGGCGGGTCGGCCCCTACCTCTCGGTCTGGACGTTATATATGTCTATAACGTAATATAACCTAACCTAAGATATCTATCCCCTCGCTGGGAATGTTTTGTAGAATCCCGTTCGTGTAGCCCCGTACGTCTCGGTGGGAACATTATATACGTCTATAACGTTATATATCCTAACCTAAGGCAGCCTAACATCCCGGATGTAGTATTTTACAACATTCCTGGCGGGTCGGCCCCTACTTCTCGGTGGGAACATTATATACGTCTATAATGTAATATAACCTAACCTAACCCATCTATCTCCTCGCTGGGAATGTTTTGTAGAATCCCGTTCGTGTAGCCCCGTGCGTCTTGGTGGGAACATTATATACGTCTATAACGTTATATATCCTAACCTAAGCAACCTAACATCTCGGATGTAGTATTTTACAACATTCCTGGCGGGTCGGCCCCTACTTCTCGGTCTGCACGTTATATATGTCTATAACGTAATATAACCTAACCTAACCTATCTATCCCCTCGCTGGGAATATTTTGTAGAATCCCGTTCGTGTAGCCCCGTACGTCTCGTTCTGAGTATTATATACGTCTATAACGTTATATATCCTATCCTAAGGCAACCTCACACCTCGGATGTAGTATTTTACAACATTCCTGGCAGGTCGGCCCCTACTCCTGGGTGGGAACATTATATACGTCTGTAACGTAATATAACCTAACCTATCCCATCTAGCCCCTCGCTGGTAATGTTTTCCAGAATCCCGGTCGTGTCGGTCCGTACCTCTCGGTGGGAACATTATATACGTCTATAACGTTATATATCCTAACCTAAGGCAACCTAACATCTCGGATGTAGTATTTTACAACATTCCTGGCGGGTCGGCCCCTACTTCTCGGTCGGGACGTTATATACGTCTATAACGTAATATAACCTAACCTAACCTATCTATCCCCTCGCTGGGAATGTTTTGTAGAATCCCGTTCGTGTTGACCCGTACGTCTCGGTGGGAACACTATATACGTCTATAACGTTATATATCCTAACCTAAGGCAGCCTAACATCCCGGATGTAGTATTTTTCAACATTCCTGGCGGGTCGGCCCCTACTTCTCGGTGGAAACATTATATACGTCTATAACGTAATATAACCTAACCTATCCCATCTAGCCCCTCGCTGGGAATGTTTTGTAGAATCCCGTTCGTGTAGCCCCGTACGTCTCGGTGGGAACATTATATACGTCTATAACGTTATATATCCTAACCTTAGGCAACCTAACATCTCGGATGAAGTATTTTACAACATTCCTGGCAGGTCGGCCCCTACTCCTAGGTGGGAACATTATATACGTCTGTAACGTAATATAACCTAACCTATCCCATCTAGCCCCTCGCTGGTAATGTTTTACAGAATCCCGGTCGTGTCGGTCCGTACCTCTCGGTGGGAACATTGTATACGTCTATAACGTTATATATCCTAACCTAAGGCAACCTAACATCTCGGATGTAGTATTTTACAACATTCCTGGCGGGTCGGCCCCTACTTCTCGGTCGGGACGTTATATACGTCTATAACGTAATATAACCTAACCTAACCTATCTATCCCCTCGCTGGGAATGGTTTGTAGAATCCCGTTCGTGTAGCCCCGTACGTCTCGGTGGGAACATTAGATACGTCTATAACGTTATATATATTAACCTAAGGCAACCTCACACCTCGGATGTAGTATTTTACAACATTCCTGGCAGGTCGGACCCTACTTCTCGGTCTGCACGTTATATATGTCTATAACGTAATATAACCTAACCTCACCTATCCATCCCCTCGCTGGGAATGTTTTGTAGAATCCCGTTCGTGTAGCCCCGTACGTCTCGGTGGGAACATTATATACGTCTCTAACGTTATATATCCTAACCTAAGGCAACCTCACACCTCGGATGTAGTATTTTACAACATTCCTGGCGGCTCGGCACCTACTGGTCGGTGGGAACATTATATACGTCTATAACGTAATATAACCTAACCTAACCTATCTATCCCCTCGCTGGGAATGTTTTGTAGAATCCCGTTCGTGTAGCCCCGTACGTCTCGGTGGGAACATTATATACGTCTAATTCGTTATATATCCTAACCTAAGGCAACCTCATACATCGGATGTAGTATTTTACAACATTCCTGGCAGGTCGGACCCTACTTCTAGGTGGTAACATTATATAAATCTATAACGTAATATAACCTAACCTAAACCATCTAGGCCCTCGCTAATAATGCTTTACAGAATCCCGGTCGTGTCGGACCGTACCGCTCCGTGGGAACATTATATACGTCTATAACGTTATATATCCTAACCTAAGGCAGCCTAACATCCCGGATGTAGTATTTTACAACATTCCTGGCGGGTCGGCCCCTACTTCTCGGTGGGAACATTATATACGTCTATAATGTAATATAACCTAACCTAACCCATCTATCTCCTCGCTGGGAATGTTTTGTAGAATCCCGTTCGTGTAGCCCCGTGCGTCTCGGTGGGAACATTATATACGGCTATAAAGTTATATATCCTAACCTAAGGCAGCCTAACATCTCGGATGTAGTATTTTACAACATTCCTGGCAGGTCGGACCCTACTTCCAGGTGGGAACATTATATACGTCTATAACGTAATATAACCTAACCTAACACATCTATCCCCTCGCTGGGAATGTTTTGTAGAATCCCGTTCGTGTAGCCCCGTACGTCTCGGTGGGAACATTATGTACGTCTAATTCGTTATATATCCTAACCTAAGGCAACTTAACATCTCGGATGTAGTATTTTACAACATTCCTGGCGGGTCGGCCCCTACTTATCGGTCTGGACGTTATATACGTCTATAACGTAATATAACCTAACCTAACCCATCTATCCCCTCGCTGGGAATGTTTTGTAGAATCCCGTTCGTGTAGCCCCGTACGTCTCGGTGGGAACATTATATTCGTCTATAACGTTATATATCCTAACCTCAGGCAACCTAACATCTCGGATGTAGTACTTTACAACATTCCTGGCGGGTCGGCCCCTACTTCTCGGTGGGAACATTATATACGTCTATAATGTAATATAACCTAACCTCACCTATCCATCCCCTCGCTGGGAATGTTTTGTAGAATCCCGTTCGTGTAGCCCCGTACGTCTCGGTGGGAACATTATATACGTCTATAACGTTATATATCCTAACCTAAGGCAGCCTAACATCCCGGATGTAGTATTTTTCAACATTCCTGGCGGGTCGGCCCCTACTTCTCGGTGGAAACATTATATACGTCTATAACGTAATATAACCTAACCTATCCCATCTAGCCCCTCGCTGGGAATGTTTTGTAGAATCCCGTTCGTGTAGCCCCGTACGTCTCGGTGGGAACATTATATACGTCTATAACGTTATATATCCTAACCTTAGGCAACCTAACATCTCGGATGAAGTATTTTACAACATTCCTGGCAGGTCGGCCCCTACTCCTAGGTGGGAACATTATATACGTCTGTAACGTAATATAACCTAACCTATCCCATCTAGCCCCTCGCTGGTAATGTTTTACAGAATCCCGGTCGTGTCGGTCCGTACCTCTCGGTGGGAACATTGTATACGTCTATAACGTTATATATCCTAACCTAAGGCAACCTAACATCTCGGATGTAGTATTTTACAACATTCCTGGCGGGTCGGCCCCTACTTCTCGGTCGGGACGTTATATACGTCTATAACGTAATATAACCTAACCTAACCTATCTATCCCCTCGCTGGGAATGGTTTGTAGAATCCCGTTCGTGTAGCCCCGTACGTCTCGGTGGGAACATTAGATACGTCTATAACGTTATATATATTAACCTAAGGCAACCTCACACCTCGGATGTAGTATTTTACAACATTCCTGGCAGGTCGGACCCTACTTCTCGGTCTGCACGTTATATATGTCTATAACGTAATATAACCTAACCTCACCTATCCATCCCCTCGCTGGGAATGTTTTGTAGAATCCCGTTCGTGTAGCCCCGTACGTCTCGGTGGGAACATTATATACGTCTCTAACGTTATATATCCTAACCTAAGGCAACCTCACACCTCGGATGTAGTATTTTACAACATTCCTGGCGGCTCGGCACCTACTGGTCGGTGGGAACATTATATACGTCTATAACGTAATATAACCTAACCTAACCTATCTATCCCCTCGCTGGGAATGTTTTGTAGAATCCCGTTCGTGTAGCCCCGTACGTCTCGGTGGGAACATTATATACGTCTAATTCGTTATATATCCTAACCTAAGGCAACCTCATACATCGGATGTAGTATTTTACAACATTCCTGGCAGGTCGGACCCTACTTCTAGGTGGTAACATTATATAAATCTATAACGTAATATAACCTAACCTAAACCATCTAGGCCCTCGCTAATAATGCTTTACAGAATCCCGGTCGTGTCGGTCCGTACCGCTCCGTGTGAACATTATATACGTCTATAACGTTATATATCCTAACCTAAGGCAGCCTAACATCCCGGATGTAGTATTTTACAACATTCCTGGCGGGTCGGCCCCTGCTTCTCGGTGGGAACATTATATACGTCTATAACGTAATATAACCTAACCTAACCCATCTAGGCACTCGCTAATAATGTTTTACAGAATCCCGGTCGTGTCGGACCGTACCGCTCCGTGGGAACATTATATACGTCTATAACGTTATATATCCTAACCTAAGGCAGCCTAACATCCCGGATGTAGTATTTTACAACATTCCTGGCGGGTCGGCCCCTACTTCTCGGTGGGAACATTATATACGTCTATAATGTAATATAACCTAACCTAACCCATCTATCTCCTCGCTGGGAATGTTTTGTAGAATCCCGTTCGTGTAGCCCCGTGCGTCTCGGTGGGAACATTATATACGGCTATAAAGTTATATATCCTAACCTAAGGCAGCCTAACATCTCGGATGTAGTATTTTACAACATTCCTGGCAGGTCGGACCCTACTTCCAGGTGGGAACATTATATACGTCTATAACGTAATATAACCTAACCTAACACATCTATCCCCTCGCTGGGAATGTTTTGTAGAATCCCGTTCGTGTAGCCCCGTACGTCTCGGTGGGAACATTATGTACGTCTAATTCGTTATATATCCTAACCTAAGGCAACTTAACATCTCGGATGTAGTATTTTACAACATTCCTGGCGGGTCGGCCCCTACTTATCGGTCTGGACGTTATATACGTCTATAACGTAATATAACCTAACCTAACCCATCTATCCCCTCGCTGGGAATGTTTTGTAGAATCCCGTTCGTGTAGCCCCGTACGTCTCGGTGGGAACATTATATTCGTCTATAACGTTATATATCCTAACCTCAGGCAACCTAACATCTCGGATGTAGTACTTTACAACATTCCTGGCGGGTCGGCCCCTACTTCTCGGTGGGAACATTATATACGTCTATAATGTAATATAACCTAACCTAACCCATCTATCCCGTCGCTGGGAATGTTTTGTAGAATCCCGTTCGTGTAGCCCCGTACGTCTCGGTGGGAACATTATATACGTCTATAACGTTATATATCCTAACCTAAGGCAGCCTAACATCCCGGATGTAGTATTTTACAACATTCCTGGCGGGTCGGCCCCTACTTCTCGGTGGAAACATTGTATACGTCTATAACGTAATATAACCTAACCTATCCCATCTAGCCCCTCGCTGGGAATATTTTGTAGAATCCCGTTCGTGTAGCCCCGTACGTCTCGGTGGGAACATTATATACGTCTATAACGTTATATATCCTAACCTTAGGCAACCTAACATCTCGGATGAAGTATTTTACAACATTCCTGGCGGGTCGGCCCCTACCTCTCGGTCTGGACGTTATATATGTCTATAACGTAATATAACCTAACCTAAGATATCTATCCCCTCGCTGGGAATGTTTTGTAGAATCCCGTTCGTGTAGCCCCGTACGTCTCGTTCTGAGTATTATATACGTCTATAACGTTATATATCCTATCCTAAGGCAACCTCACACCTCGGATGTAGTATTTTACAACATTCCTGGCAGGTCGGCCCCTACTCCTGGGTGGGAACATTATATACGTCTGTAACGTAATATAACCTAACCTATCCCATCTAGCCCCTCGCTGGTAATGTTTTCCAGAATCCCGGTCGTGTCGGTCCGTACCTCTCGGTGGGAACATTATATACGTCTATAACGTTATATATCCTAACCTAAGGCAACCTAACATCTCGGATGTAGTATTTTACAACATTCCTGGCGGGTCGGCCCCTACTTCTCGGTCGGGACGTTATATACGTCTATAACGTAATATAACCTAACCTAACCTATCTATCCCCTCGCTGGGAATGGTTTGTAGAATCCCGTTCGTGTAGCCCCGTACGTCTCGGTGGGAACATTAGATACGTCTATAACGTTATATATATTAACCTAAGGCAACCTCACACCTCGGATGTAGTATTTTACAACATTCCTGGCAGGTCGGACCCTACTTCTCGGTCTGCACGTTATATATGTCTATAACGTAATATAACCTAACCTCACCTATCCATCCCCTCGCTGGGAATGTTTTGTAGAATCCCGTTCGTGTAGCCCCGTACGTCTCGGTGGGAACATTATATACGTCTCTAACGTTATATATCCTAACCTAAGGCAACCTCACACCTCGGATGTAGTATTTTACAACATTCCTGGCGGCTCGGCACCTACTGGTCGGTGGGAACATTATATACGTCTATAACGTAATATAACCTAACCTAACCTATCTATCCCCTCGCTGGGAATGTTTTGTAGAATCCCGTTCGTGTAGCCCCGTACGTCTCGGTGGGAACATTATATACGTCTAATTCGTTATATATCCTAACCTAAGGCAACCTCATACATCGGATGTAGTATTTTACAACATTCCTGGCAGGTCGGACCCTACTTCTAGGTGGTAACATTATATAAGTCTATAACGTAATATAACCTAACCTAAACCATCTAGGCCCTCGCTAATAATGCTTTACAGAATCCCGGTCGTGTCGGTCCGTACCGATCCGTGTGAACATTATATACGTCTATAACGTTATATATCCTAACCTAAGGCAGCCTAACATCCCGGATGTAGTATTTTACAACATTCCTGGCGGGTCGGCCCCTGCTTCTCGGTGGGAACATTATATAAGTCTATAACGTAATATAACCTAACCTAACCCATCTAGGCACTCGCTAATAATGTTTTACAGAATCCCGGTCGTGTCGGACCGTACCGCTCCGTGGGAACATTATATACGTCTATAACGTTATATATCCTAACCTAAGGCAGCCTAACATCCCGGATGTAGTATTTTACAACATTCCTGGCGGGTCGGCCCCTACTTCTCGGTGGGAACATTATATACGTCTATAATGTAATATAACCTAACCTAACCCATCTATCTCCTCGCTGGGAATGTTTTGTAGAATCCCGTTCGTGTAGCCCCGTGCGTCTCGGTGGGAACATTATATACGGCTATAAAGTTATATATCCTAACCTAAGGCAGCCTAACATCTCGGATGTAGTATTTTACAACATTCCTGGCAGGTCGGACCCTACTTCCAGGTGGGAACATTATATACGTCTATAACGTAATATAACCTAACCTAACACATCTATCCCCTCGCTGGGAATGTTTTGTAGAATCCCGTTCGTGTAGCCCCGTACGTCTCGGTGGGAACATTATGTACGTCTAATTCGTTATATATCCTAACCTAAGGCAACTTAACATCTCGGATGTAGTATTTTACAACATTCCTGGCGGGTCGGCCCCTACTTATCGGTCTGGACGTTATATACGTCTATAACGTAATATAACCTAACCTAACCCATCTATCCCCTCGCTGGGAATGTTTTGTAGAATCCCGTTCGTGTAGCCCCGTACGTCTCGGTGGGAACATTATATTCGTCTATAACGTTATATATCCTAACCTCAGGCAACCTAACATCTCGGATGTAGTACTTTACAACATTCCTGGCGGGTCGGCCCCTACTTCTCGGTGGGAACATTATATACGTCTATAATGTAATATAACCTAACCTAACCCATCTATCCCGTCGCTGGGAATGTTTTGTAGAATCCCGTTCGTGTAGCCCCGTACGTCTCGGTGGGAACATTATATACGTCTATAACGTTATATATCCTAACCTAAGGCAGCCTAACATCCCGGATGTAGTATTTTACAACATTCCTGGCGGGTCGGCCCCTACTTCTCGGTGGAAACATTGTATACGTCTATAACGTAATATAACCTAACCTATCCCATCTAGCCCCTCGCTGGGAATATTTTGTAGAATCCCGTTCGTGTAGCCCCGTACGTCTCGGTGGGAAAATTATATACGTCTATAACGTTATATATCGTAACCTTAGGCAACCTAACATCTCGGATGAAGTATTTTACAACATTCCTGGCGGGTCGGCCCCTACCTCTCGGTCTGGACGTTATATATGTCTATAACGTAATATAACCTAACCTAAGATATCTATCCCCTCGCTGGGAATGTTTTGTAGAATCCCGTTCGTGTAGCCCCGTACGTCTCGTTCTGAGTATTATATACGTCTATAACGTTATATATCCTATCCTAAGGCAACCTCACACCTCGGATGTAGTATTTTACAACATTCCTGGCAGGTCGGCCCCTACTCCTGGGTGGGAACATTATATACGTCTGTAACGTAATATAACCTAACCTATCCCATCTAGCCCCTCGCTGGTAATGTTTTCCAGAATCCCGGTCGTGTCGGTCCGTACCTCTCGGTGGGAACATTATATACGTCTATAACTTTATATATCCTAACCTAAGGCAACCTAACATCTCGGATGTAGTATTTTACAACATTCCTGGCGGGTCGGCCCCTACTTCTCGGTCGGGACGTTATATACGTCTATAACGTAATATAACCTAACCTAACCTATCTATCCCCTCGCTGGGAATGGTTTGTAGAATCCCGTTCGTGTAGCCCCGTACGTCTCGGTGGGAACATTAGA
Organism: Xylocopa violacea; assembly: GCA_963969225.1. Taxonomy (NCBI): domain Eukaryota; kingdom Metazoa; phylum Arthropoda; class Insecta; order Hymenoptera; family Apidae; genus Xylocopa; species Xylocopa violacea. The sequence continues at coordinate 12,594,401 of CAXAJV010000008.1, read as the reverse complement.
TACGTCTATAACGTTATATATATTAACCTAAGGCAACCTCACACCTCGGATGTAGTATTTTACAACATTCCTGGCAGGTCGGACCCTACTTCTCGGTCTGCACGTTATATATGTCTATAACGTAATATAACCTAACCTCACCTATCCATCCCCTCGCTGGGAATGTTTTGTAGAATCCCGTTCGTGTAGCCCCGTACGTCTCGGTGGGAACATTATATACGTCTCTAACGTTATATATCCTAACCTAAGGCAACCTCACACCTCGGATGTAGTATTTTACAACATTCCTGGCGGATCGGCACCTACTTGTCGGTGGGAACATTATATACGTCTATAACGTAATATAACCTAACCTAACCTATCTATCCCCTCGCTGGGAATGTTTTGTAGAATCCCGTTCGTGTAGCCCCGTACGTCTCGGTGGGAACATTATATACGTCTAATTCGTTATATATCCTAACCTAAGGCAACCTCATACATCGGATGTAGTATTTTACAACATTCCTGGCAGGTCGGACCCTACTTCTAGGTGGTAACATTATATAAGTCTATAACGTAATATAACCTAACCTAAACCATCTAGGCCCTCGCTAATAATGTTTTACAGAATCCCGGTCGTGTCGGTCCGTACCGCTCCGTGTGAACATTATATACGTCTATAACGTTATATATCCTAACCTAAGGCAGCCTAACATCCCGGATGTATTATTTTACAACATTCCTGGCAGGTCGGACCCTACTTCTAGGTGGTAACATTATATAAGTCTATAACGTAATATAACCTAACCTAAACCATCTAGGCCCTCGCTAATAATGTTTTACAGAATCCCGGTCGTGTCGGTCCGTACCGCTCCGTGTGAATATTATATACGTCTATAACGTTATATATCCTAACCTAAGGCAACCTCATAACTCGGATGTAGTATTTTACAACATTCCTGGCGGGTCGGCCCCTGCTTCTCGGTGGGGACATTATATACGTCTATAACGTAATATAACCTAACCTAACCCATCTAGGCCCTCGCTAATAATGTTTTACAGAATCCCGGTCGTGTCGGACCGTACCGCTCCGTGGGAACATTATATACGTCTATAACGCTATATATCCTAACCTAAGGCAGCCTAACATCCCGGATGTAGTATTTTACAACATTCCTGGCGGGTCGGCCCCTACTTCTCGGTGGGAACATTATATACGTCTATAATGTAATATAACCTAACCTAACCCATCTATCTCCTCGCTGGGAATGTTTTGTAGAATCCCGTTCGTGTAGCCCCGTGCGTCTCGGTGGGAACATTATATACGGCTATAAAGTTATATATCCTAACCTAAGGCAGCCTAACATCTCGCATGTAGTATTTTACAACATTCCTGGCAGGTCGGACCCTACTTCCAGGTGGGAACATTATATACGTCTATAACGTAATATAACCTAACCTAACACATCTATCCCCTCGCTGGGAATGTTTTGTAGAATCCCGTTCGTGTAGCCCCGTACGTCTCGGTGGGAACATTATGTACGTCTAATTCGTTATATATCCTAACCTAAGGCAACTTAACATCTCGGATGTAGTATTTTACAACATTCCTGGCGGGTCGGCCCCTACTTATCGGTCTGGACGTTATATACGTCTATAACGTAATATAACCTAACCTAACCCATCTATCCCCTCGCTGGGAATGTTTTGTAGAATCCCGTTCGTGTAGCCCCGTACGTCTCGGTGGGAACATTATATTCGTCTATAACGTTATATATCCTAACCTCAGGCAACCTAACATCTCGGATGTAGTACTTTACAACATTCCTGGCGGGTTGGCCCCTACTTCTCGGTGGGAACATTATATACGTCTATAATGTAATGTAACCTAACCTAACCCATCTAGAACCTCGCTGATAATGTTTTACAGAATCCCGGTCGTGTCGGTCCGTACCTCTCCGTGGGAACATTATATACGTCTATAACGTTATATATCCTAACCTAAGGCAACCTCATAACTCGGATGTAGTATTTTACAACATTCCTGGCAGGTCGGACCCTACTTCCAGGTGGGAACATTATATACGCCTATAACGTAATATAACCTAACCTAACACATCTAGCCCCTCGCTGGGAATGTTTTCTAGAATCACGTTCGTGGTGGCCCGTACGTCTCGGTGGGAACATTATATACGTCTATAACGTTATATATCCTAATCTAAGGCAGCCTAACATCCCGGATGTAGTATTTTACAACATTCCTGGCAGGTCGGTCCTTACTTCTAGGTGGGAACAATATATACGTCTATAACGTAATATAACCTAACCTAACCCATCTATCCCGTCGCTGGGAATGTTTTGTAGAATCCCGTTCGTGTAGCCCCGTACGTCTCGGTGGGAACATTATATACGTCTATAACGTTATATATCCTAACCTAAGGCAGCCTAACATCCCGGATGTAGTATTTTACAACATTCCTGGCGTGTCGGCCCCTACTTCTCGGTGGAAACATTGTATACGTCTATAACGTAATATAACCTAACCTATCCCATCTAGCCCCTCGCTGGGAATATTTTGTAGAATCCCGTTCGTGTAGCCCCGTACGTCTCGGTGGGAACATTATATACGTCTATAACGTTATATATCCTAACCTTAGGCAACCTAACATCTCGGATGAAGTATTTTACAACATTCCTGGCGGGTCGGCCCCTACCTCTCGGTCTGGACGTTATATATGTCTATAACGTAATATAACCTAACCTAAGATATCTATCCCCTCGCTGGGAATGTTTTGTAGAATCCCGTTCGTGTAGCCCCGTAAGTCTCGTTCTGAGTATTATATACGTCTATAACGTTATATATCCTATCCTAAGGCAACCTCACACCTCGGATGTAGTATTTTACAACATTCCTGGCAGGTCGGCCCCTACTCCTGGGTGGGAACATTATATACGTCTGTAACGTAATATAACCTAACCTATCCCATCTAGCCCCTCGCTGGTAATGTTTTCCAGAATCCCGGTCGTGTCGGTCCGTACCTCTCGGTGGGAACATTATATACGTCTATAACGTTATATATCCTAACCTAAGGCAACCTAACATCTCGGATGTAGTATTTTACAACATTCCTGGCGGGTCGGCCCCTACTTCTCGGTCGGGACGTTATATACGTCTATAACGTAATATAACCTAACCTAACCTATCTATCCCCTCGCTGGGAATGGTTTGTAGAATCCCGTTCGTGTAGCCCCGTACGTCTCGGTGGGAACATTAGATACGTCTATAACGTTATATATATTAACCTAAGGCAACCTCACACCTCGGATGTAGTATTTTACAACATTCCTGGCAGGTCGGACCCTACTTCTCGGTGGGAACATTATATACGTCTATAATGAATATAACCTAACCTAACCCATCTAGAACCTCGCTGATAATGTTTTACAGAATCCCGGTCGTGTCGGTCCGTACCTCTCCGTGGGAACATTATATACGTCTATAACGTTATATATCCTAACCTAAGGCAACCTCATAACTCGGATGTAGTATTTTACAACATTCCTGGCAGGTCGGACCCTACTTCCAGGTGGGAACATTATATACGTCTATAACGTAATATAACCTAACCTAACACATCTAGCCCCTCGCTGGGAATGTTTTGTAGAATCACGTTCGTGGTGGCACGTACGTCTCGGTGGGAACATTATATACGTCTATAACGTTATATATCGTAATCTAAGGCAGCCTAACATCCCGGATGTAGTATTTTACAACATTCCTGGCAGGTCGGCCCTTACTTCTAGGTGGGAACAATATATACGTCTATAACGTAATATAACCTAACCTAACCCATCTATCCCGTCGCTGGGAATGTTTTGTAGAATCCCGTTCGTGTAGCCCCGTACGTCTCGGTGGGAACATTATATACGTCTATAACGTTATATATCCTAACCTTAGGCACCCTAACATCTCGGATGAAGTATTTTACAACATTCCTGGCGGGTCGGCCCCTACCTCTCGGTCTGGACGTTATATATGTCTATAACGTAATATAACCTAACCTAAGATATCTATCCCCTCGCTGGGAATGTTTTGTAGAATCCCGTTCGTGTAGCCCCGTACGTCTCGGTGGGAACATTATATATACGTCTATAACGTTATATATCCTAACCTAAGGCAGCCTAACATCCCGGATGTAGTATTTTACAACATTCCTGGCGGGTCGGCCCCTACTTCTCGGTGGGAACATTATATACGTCTATAATGTAATATAACCTAACCTAACCCATCTATCTCCTCGCTGGGAATGTTTTGTAGAATCCCGTTCGTGTAGCCCCGTACGTCTCGGTGGGAACATTATATACGGCTATAAAGTTATATATCCTAACCTAAGGCAGCCTAACATCTCGGATGTAGTATTTTACAACATTCCTGGCAGGTCGTACCCTACTTCCAGGTGGGAACATTATATACGTCTATAACGTAATATAACCTAACCTAACACATCTATCCCCTCGCTGGGAATGTTTTGTAGAATCCCGTTCGTGTAGCCCCGTACGTCTCGGTGGGAACATTATGTACGTCTAATTCGTTATATATCCTAACCTAAGGCAACCTAACATCTCGGATGTAGTATTTTACAACATTCCTGGCGGGTCGGCCCCTACTTCTCGGTCTGGACGTTATATATGTCTATAACGTAATATAACCTAAGCTAACCCATCTATCCCCTCGCTGGGAATGTTTTGTAGAATCCCGTTCGTGTAGCCCCTACGTCTCGGTCTGAACATTATATACGTCTATAACGTTATATATCATAACCTAAGGCAACTTAACATGTCGGATGTAGTATTTTACAACATTCCTGGCGGGTCGGCCCCTACTTCTCGGTGGGAACATTATATACGTCTATAACGTAATATAACCTAACCTAACCCATCTAGTCCTTCGCTGGTAATGTTTTACAGAATCCCGGTCGTGTCGGTTCGTACCTCTCCGTGGGAGCATTATATACGTCTATAACGTTATATATCCTAACCTAAGGCAACTTAACACCTCGGATGTAGTATTTTACAACATTCCTGGCAGGTCGGACCCTACTTCCAGGTGGGAACATTATATACGTCTATAACGTAATATAACCTAACCTAACACATCTATCCCCTCGCTGGGAATGTTTTGTAGAATCCCGTTCGTGTAGCCCCGTACGTCTCGGTGGGAACATTATGTACGTCTAATTCGTTATATATCCTAACCTAAGGCAACTTAACATCTCGGATGTAGTATTTTACAACATTCCTGGCGGGTCGGCCCCTACTTATCGGTCTGGACGTTATATACGTCTATAACGTAATATAACCTAACCTAACCCATCTATCCCCTCGCTGGGAATGTTTTGTAGAATCCCGTTCGTGTAGCCCCGTACGTCTCGGTGGGAACATTATATTCGTCTATAACGTTATATATCCTAACCTCAGGCAACCTAACATCTCGGATGTAGTACTTTACAACATTCCTGGCGGGTTGGCCCCTACTTCTCGGTGGGAACATTATATACGTCTATAATGTAATGTAACCTAACCTAACCCATCTAGAACCTCGCTGATAATGTTTTACAGAATCCCGGTCGTGTCGGTCCGTACCTCTCCGTGGGAACATTATATACGTCTATAACGTTATATATCCTAACCTAAGGCAACCTCATAACTCGGATGTAGTATTTTACAACATTCCTGGCAGGTCGGACCCTACTTCCAGGTGGGAACATTATATACGCCTATAACGTAATATAACCTAACCTAACACATCTAGCCCCTCGCTGGGAATGTTTTCTAGAATCACGTTCGTGGTGGCCCGTACGTCTCGGTGGGAACATTATATACGTCTATAACGTTATATATCCTAATCTAAGGCAGCCTAACATCCCGGATGTAGTATTTTACAACATTCCTGGCAGGTCGGTCCTTACTTCTAGGTGGGAACAATATATACGTCTATAACGTAATATAACCTAACCTAACCCATCTATCCCGTCGCTGGGAATGTTTTGTAGAATCCCGTTCGTGTAGCCCCGTACGTCTCGGTGGGAACATTATATACGTCTATAACGTTATATATCCTAACCTAAGGCAGCCTAACATCCCGGATGTAGTATTTTACAACATTCCTGGCGTGTCGGCCCCTACTTCTCGGTGGAAACATTGTATACGTCTATAACGTAATATAACCTAACCTATCCCATCTAGCCCCTCGCTGGGAATATTTTGTAGAATCCCGTTCGTGTAGCCCCGTACGTCTCGGTGGGAACATTATATACGTCTATAACGTTATATATCCTAACCTTAGGCAACCTAACATCTCGGATGAAGTATTTTACAACATTCCTGGCGGGTCGGCCCCTACCTCTCGGTCTGGACGTTATATATGTCTATAACGTAATATAACCTAACCTAAGATATCTATCCCCTCGCTGGGAATGTTTTGTAGAATCCCGTTCGTGTAGCCCCGTAAGTCTCGTTCTGAGTATTATATACGTCTATAACGTTATATATCCTATCCTAAGGCAACCTCACACCTCGGATGTAGTATTTTACAACATTCCTGGCAGGTCGGCCCCTACTCCTGGGTGGGAACATTATATACGTCTGTAACGTAATATAACCTAACCTATCCCATCTAGCCCCTCGCTGGTAATGTTTTCCAGAATCCCGGTCGTGTCGGTCCGTACCTCTCGGTGGGAACATTATATACGTCTATAACGTTATATATCCTAACCTAAGGCAACCTAACATCTCGGATGTAGTATTTTACAACATTCCTGGCGGGTCGGCCCCTACTTCTCGGTCGGGACGTTATATACGTCTATAACGTAATATAACCTAACCTAACCTATCTATCCCCTCGCTGGGAATGGTTTGTAGAATCCCGTTCGTGTAGCCCCGTACGTCTCGGTGGGAACATTAGATACGTCTATAACGTTATATATATTAACCTAAGGCAACCTCACACCTCGGATGTAGTATTTTACAACATTCCTGGCAGGTCGGACCCTACTTCTCGGTGGGAACATTATATACGTCTATAATGAATATAACCTAACCTAACCCATCTAGAACCTCGCTGATAATGTTTTACAGAATCCCGGTCGTGTCGGTCCGTACCTCTCCGTGGGAACATTATATACGTCTATAACGTTATATATCCTAACCTAAGGCAACCTCATAACTCGGATGTAGTATTTTACAACATTCCTGGCAGGTCGGACCCTACTTCCAGGTGGGAACATTATATACGTCTATAACGTAATATAACCTAACCTAACACATCTAGCCCCTCGCTGGGAATGTTTTGTAGAATCACGTTCGTGGTGGCACGTACGTCTCGGTGGGAACATTATATACGTCTATAACGTTATATATCGTAATCTAAGGCAGCCTAACATCCCGGATGTAGTATTTTACAACATTCCTGGCAGGTCGGCCCTTACTTCTAGGTGGGAACAATATATACGTCTATAACGTAATATAACCTAACCTAACCCATCTATCCCGTCGCTGGGAATGTTTTGTAGAATCCCGTTCGTGTAGCCCCGTACGTCTCGGTGGGAACATTATATACGTCTATAACGTTATATATCCTAACCTTAGGCACCCTAACATCTCGGATGAAGTATTTTACAACATTCCTGGCGGGTCGGCCCCTACCTCTCGGTCTGGACGTTATATATGTCTATAACGTAATATAACCTAACCTAAGATATCTATCCCCTCGCTGGGAATGTTTTGTAGAATCCCGTTCGTGTAGCCCCGTACGTCTCGGTGGGAACATTATATATACGTCTATAACGTTATATATCCTAACCTAAGGCAGCCTAACATCCCGGATGTAGTATTTTACAACATTCCTGGCGGGTCGGCCCCTACTTCTCGGTGGGAACATTATATACGTCTATAATGTAATATAACCTAACCTAACCCATCTATCTCCTCGCTGGGAATGTTTTGTAGAATCCCGTTCGTGCAGCCCCGTGGTCTCGGTGGGAACATTATATACGTCTATAACGTTATATATCCTAACCTAAGGCAACCTAACATCTCGGATGTAGTACTTTACAACATTCCTGGCGGGTCGGCCCCTACTTCTCGGTGGGAACATTATATACGTCTATAATGTAATATAACCTAACCTAACCCATCTAGAACCTCGCTGATAATGTTTTACAGAATCCCGGTCGTGTCGGTCCGTACCTCTCCGTGGGAACATTATATACGTCTATAACGTTATATATCCTAACCTAAGGCAACCTCATAACTCGGATGTAGTATTTTACAACATTCCTGGCAGGTCGGACCCTACTTCCAGGTGGGAACATTATATACGCCTATAACGTAATATAACCTAACCTAACACATCTAGCCCCTCGCTGGGAATGTTTTGTAGAATCACGTTCGTGGTGGCCCGTACGTCTCGGTGGGAACATTATATACGTCTATAACGTTATATATCCTAATCTAAGGCAGCCTAACATCCCGGATGTAGTATTTTACAACATTCCTGGCAGGTCGGCCCTTACTTCTAGGTGGGAACAATATATACGTCTATAACGTAATATAACCTAACCTAACCCATCTATCCCGTCGCTGGGAATGTTTTGTAGAATCCCGTTCGTGTAGCCCCGTACGTCTCGGTGGGAACATTATATACGTCTATAACGTTATATATCCTAACCTAAGGCAGCCTAACATCCCGGATGTAGTATTTTACAACATTCCTGGCGGGTCGGCCCCTACTTCTCGGTGGAAACATTATATACGTCTATAACGTAATATAACCTAACCTATCCCATCTAGCCCCTCGCTGGGAATGTTTTGTAGAATCCCGTTCGTGTAGCCCCGTACGTCTCGGTGGGAACATTATATACGTCTATAACGTTATATATCCTAACCTTAGGCAACCTAACATCTCGGATGAAGTATTTTACAACATTCCTGGCAGGTCGGCCCCTACTCCTAGGTGGGAACATTATATACGTCTGTAACGTAATATAACCTAACCTATCCCATCTAGCCCCTCGCTGGTAATGTTTTACAGAATCCCGGTCGTGTCGGTCCGTACCTCTCGGTGGGAACATTATATACGTCTATAACGTTATATATCCTAACCTTAGGCACCCTAACATCTCGGATGAAGTATTTTACAACATTCCTGGCGGGTCGGCCCCTACCTCTCGGTCTGGACGTTATATATGTCTATAACGTAATATAACCTAACCTAAGATATCTATCCCCTCGCTGGGAATGTTTTGTAGAATCCCGTTCGTGTAGCCCCGTACGTCTCGGTGGGAACATTATATATACGTCTATAACGTTATATATCCTAACCTAAGGCAGCCTAACATCCCGGATGTAGTATTTTACAACATTCCTGGCGGGTCGGCCCCTACTTCTCGGTGGGAACATTATATACGTCTATAATGTAATATAACCTAACCTAACCCATCTATCTCCTCGCTGGGAATGTTTTGTAGAATCCCGTTCGTGTAGCCCCGTACGTCTCGGTGGGAACATTATATACGGCTATAAAGTTATATATCCTAACCTAAGGCAGCCTAACATCTCGGATGTAGTATTTTACAACATTCCTGGCAGGTCGTACCCTACTTCCAGGTGGGAACATTATATACGTCTATAACGTAATATAACCTAACCTAACACATCTATCCCCTCGCTGGGAATGTTTTGTAGAATCCCGTTCGTGTAGCCCCGTACGTCTCGGTGGGAACATTATGTACGTCTAATTCGTTATATATCCTAACCTAAGGCAACCTAACATCTCGGATGTAGTATTTTACAACATTCCTGGCGGGTCGGCCCCTACTTCTCGGTCTGTACGTTATATATGTCTATAACGTAATATAACCTAAGCTAACCCATCTATCCCCTCGCTGGGAATGTTTTGTAGAATCCCGTTCGTGTAGCCCCTACGTCTCGGTCTGAACATTATATACGTCTATAACGTTATATATCATAACCTAAGGCAACTTAACATGTCGGATGTAGTATTTTACAACATTCCTGGCGGGTCGGCCCCTACTTCTCGGTGGGAACATTATATACGTCTATAACGTAATATAACCTAACCTAACCCATCTAGTCCTTCGCTGGTAATGTTTTACAGAATCCCGGTCGTGTCGGTTCGTACCTCTCCGTGGGAGCATTATATACGTCTATAACGTTATATATCCTAACCTAAGGCAACTTAACACCTCGGATGTAGTATTTTACAACATTCCTGGCAGGTCGGCCCCTACTTCTCGGTCTGGACGTTATATACGTCTATAACGTAATATAACCTAACCTAACACATCTAGCCCCTCCCTGGGAATGTTTTGTAGAATCCCGTTCGTGTTGACCCGTACGTCTCGGTGGGAACATTATATACGTCTGTAACGTTATATATCCTAACCTAAGGCAGCCTAACATCTCGGATGTAGTATTTTACAACATTCCTGGCGGGTCGGCCCCTACTTCTCGGTCGGGACGTTATATACGTCTATAACGTAATATAACCTAACCTAACCTATCTATCCCCTCGCTGGGAATGTTTTGTAGAATCCCGTTCGTGCAGCCCCGTGGTCTCGGTGGGAACATTATATACGTCTATAACGTTATATATCCTAACCTAAGGCAACCTAACATCTCGGATGTAGTACTTTACAACATTCCTGGCGGGTCGGCCCCTACTTCTCGGTGGGAACATTATATACGTCTATAATGTAATATAACCTAACCTAACCCATCTAGAACCTCGCTGATAATGTTTTACAGAATCCCGGTCGTGTCGGTCCGTACCTCTCCGTGGGAACATTATATACGTCTATAACGTTATATATCCTAACCTAAGGCAACCTCATAACTCGGATGTAGTATTTTACAACATTCCTGGCAGGTCGGACCCTACTTCCAGGTGGGAACATTATATACGCCTATAACGTAATATAACCTAACCTAACACATCTAGCCCCTCGCTGGGAATGTTTTGTAGAATCACGTTCGTGGTGTCCCGTACGTCTCGGTGGGAACATTATATACGTCTATAACGTTATATATCCTAATCTAAGGCAGCCTAACATCCCGGATGTAGTATTTTACAACATTCCTGGCAGGTCGGCCCTTACTTCTAGGTGGGAACAATATATACGTCTATAACGTAATATAACCTAACCTAACCCATCTATCCCGTCGCTGGGAATGTTTTGTAGAATCCCGTTCGTGTAGCCCCGTACGTCTCGGTGGGAACATTATATACGTCTATAACGTTATATATCCTAACCTAAGGCAGCCTAACATCCCGGATGTAGTATTTTACAACATTCCTGGCGGGTCGGCCCCTACTTCTCGGTGGAAACATTATATACGTCTATAACGTAATATAACCTAACCTATCCCATCTAGCCCCTCGCTGGGAATGTTTTGTAGAATCCCGTTCGTGTAGCCCCGTACGTCTCGGTGGGAACATTATATACGTCTATAACGTTATATATCCTAACCTTAGGCAACCTAACATCTCGGATGAAGTATTTTACAACATTCCTGGCAGGTCGGCCCCTACTCCTAGGTGGGAACATTATATACGTCTGTAACGTAATATAACCTAACCTATCCCATCTAGCCCCTCGCTGGTAATGTTTTACAGAATCCCGGTCGTGTCGGTCCGTACCTCTCGGTGGGAACATTATATACGTCTATAACGTTATATATCCTAACCTAAGGCAACCTAACATCTCGGATGTAGTATTTTACAACATTCCTGGCGGGTCGGCCCCTACTTCTCGGTCGGGACGTTATATACGTCTATAACGTAATATAACCTAACCTAACCTATCTATCCCCTCGCTGGGAATGGTTTGTAGAATCCCGTTCGTGTAGCTCCGTACGTCTCGGTGGGAACATTAGATACGTCTATAACGTTATATATATTATCCTAAGGCAACCTCACACCTCGGATGTAGTATTTTACAACATTCCTGGCAGGTCGGACCCTACTTCTCGGTCTGCACGTTATATATGTCTATAACGTAATATAACCTAACCTCACCTATCCATCCCCTCGCTGGGAATGTTTTGTAGAATCCCGTTCGTGGAGCCCCGTACGTCTCGGTGGGAACATTATATACGTCTCTAACGTTATATATCCTAACCTAAGGCAACCTCACACCTCGGATGTAGTATTTTACAACATTCCTGGCGGCTCGGCACCTACTTGTCGGTGGGAACATTATATACGTCTATAACGTAATATAACCTAACCTAACCTATCTATCCCCTCGCTGGGAATGTTTTGTAGAATCCCGTTCGTGTAGCCCCGTACGTCTCGGTGGGAACATTATATACGTCTAATTCGTTATATATCCTAACCTAAGGCAACCTCATACATCGGATGTAGTATTTTACAACATTCCTGGCAGGTCGGACCCTACTTCTAGGTGGTAACATTATATAAGTCTATAACGTAATATAACCTAACCTAAACCATCTACGCCCTCGCTAATAATGTTTTACAGAATCCCGGTCGTGTCGGTCCGTACCGCTCCGTGTGAACATTATATACGTCTATAACGTTATATATCCTAACCTAAGGCAGCCTAACATCCCGGATGTAGTATTTTACAACATTCCTGGCGGGTCGGCCCCTGCTTCTCGGTGGGAACATTATATACGTCTATAACGGAATATAACCTAACCTAACCCATCTAGGCCCTCGCTAATAATGTTTTACAGAATCCCGGTCGTGTCGGACCGTACCGCTCCGTGGGAACATTATATACGTCTATAACGTTATATATCCTAACCTAAGGCAGCCTAACATCCCGGATGTAGTATTTTACAACATTCCTGGCGGGTCGGCCCCTACTTCTCGGTGGGAACATTATATACGTCTATAATGTAATATAACCTAACCTAACCCATCTATCTCCTCGCTGGGAATGTTTTGTAGAATCCCGTTCGTGTAGCCCCGTGCGTCTCGGTGGGAACATTATATACGGCTATAAAGTTATATATCCTAACCTAAGGCAGCCTAACATCTCGGATGTAGTATTTTACAACATTCCTGGCAGGTCGGACCCTACTTCCAGGTGGGAACATTATATACGTCTATAACGTAATATAACCTAACCTAACACATCTATCCCCTCGCTGGGAATGTTTTGTAGAATCCCGTTCGTGTAGCCCCGTACGTCTCGGTGGGAACATTATGTACGTCTAATTCGTTATATATCCTAACCTAAGGCAACTTAACATCTCGGATGTAGTATTTTACAACATTCCTGGCGGGTCGGCCCCTACTTATCGGTCTGGACGTTATATACGTCTATAACGTAATATAACCTAACCTAACCCATCTATCCCCTCGCTGGGAATGTTTTGTAGAATCCCGTTCGTGTAGCCCCGTACGTCTCGGTGGGAACATTATATTCGTCTATAACGTTATATATCCTAACCTCAGGCAACCTAACATCTCGGATGTAGTACTTTACAACATTCCTGGCGGGTCGGCCCCTACTTCTCGGTGGGAACATTATATACGTCTATAATGTAATATAACCTAACCTAACCCATCTAGAACCTCGCTGATAATGTTTTACAGAATCCCGGTCGTGTCGGTCCGTACCTCTCCGTGGGAACATTATATACGTCTATAACGTTATATATCCTAACCTAAGGCAACCTCATAACTCGGATGTAGTATTTTACAACATTCCTGGCAGGTCGGACCCTACTTCCAGGTGGGAACATTATATACGCCTATAACGTAATATAACCTAACCTAACACATCTAGCCCCTCGCTGGGAATGTTTTGTAGAATCACGTTCGTGGCGGCCCGTACGTCTCGGTGGGAACATTATATACGTCTATAACGTTATATATCCTAATCTAAGGCAGCCTAACATCCCGGATGTAGTATTTTACAACATTCCTGGCAGGTCGGCCCTTCCTTCTAGGTGGGAACAATATATACGTCTATAACGTAATATAACCTAACCTAACCCATCTATCCCGTCGCTGGGAATGTTTTGTAGAATCCCGTTCGTGTAGCCCCGTACGTCTCGGTGGGAACATTATATACGTCTATAACGTTATATATCCTAACCTAAGGCAGCCTAACATCCCGGATGTAGTATTTTACAACATTCCTGGCGGGTCGGCCCCTACTTCTCGGTGGGAACATTATATACGTCTATAACGTAATATAACCTAACCTATCCCATCTAGCCCCTCGCTGGGAATATTTTGTAGAATCCCGTTCGTGTAGCCCCGTACGTCTCGGTGGGAACATTATATACGTCTATAACGTTATATATCCTAACCTTAGGCAACCTAACATCTCGGATGAAGTATTTTACAACATTCCTGGCGGGTCGGCCCCTACCTCTCGGTCTGGACGTTATATATGTCTATAACGTAATATAACCTAACCTAAGATATCTATCCCCTCGCTGGGAATGTTTTGTAGAATCCCGTTCGTGTAGCCCCGTGCGTCTCGGTGGGAACATTATATACGTCTATAACGTTATATATCCTAACCTAAGGCAACCTAACATCTCGGATGTAGTATTTTACAACATTCCTGGCGGGTCGGCCCCTACTTCTCGGTCTGCACGTTATATATGTCTATAACGTAATATAACCTAACCTAACCTATCTATCCCCTCGCTGGGAATGTTTTGTAGAATCCCGTTCGTGTAGCCCCGTACGTCTCGTTCTGAGTATTATATACGTCTATAACGTTATATATCCTATCCTGAGGCAACCTCACATCTCGGATGTAGTATTTTACAACATTCCTGGCAGGTCGGCCCCTACTCCTGGGTGGGAACGTTATATACGTCTGTAACGTAATATAACCTAACCTATCCCATCTAGCCCCTCGCTGGTAATGTTTTCCAGAATCCCGGTCGTGTCGGTCCGTACCTCTCGGTGGGAACATTATATACGTCTATAACGTTATATATCCTAACCTAAGGCAACCTAACATCTCGGATGTAGTATTTTACAACATTCCTGGCGGGTCGGCCCCTACTTCTCGGTCGGGACGTTATATACGTCTATAACGTAATATAACCTAACCTAACCTATCTATCCCCTCGCTGGGAATGGTTTGTAGAATCCCGTTCGTGTAGCCCCGTACGTCTCGGTGGGAACATTAGATACGTCTATAACGTTATATATATTAACCTAAGGCAACCTCACACCTCGGATGTAGTATTTTACAACATTCCTGGCAGGTCGGACCCTACTTCTCGGTCTGCACGTTATATATGTCTATAACGTAATATAACCTAACCTCACCTATCCATCCCCTCGCTGGGAATGTTTTGTAGAATCCCGTTCGTGTAGCCCCGTACGTCTCGGTGGGAACATTATATACGTCTCTAACGTTATATATCCTAACCTAAGGCAACCTCACACCTCGGATGTAGTATTTTACAACATTCCTGGCGGATCGGCACCTACTTGTCGGTGGGAACATTATATACGTCTATAACGTAATATAACCTAACCTAACCTATCTATCCCCTCGCTGGGAATGTTTTGTAGAATCCCGTTCGTGTAGCCCCGTACGTCTCGGTGGGAACATTATATACGTCTAATTCGTTATATATCCTAACCTAAGGCAACCTCATACATCGGATGTAGTATTTTACAACATTCCTGGCAGGTCGGACCCTACTTCTAGGTGGTAACATTATATAAGTCTATAACGTAATATAACCTAACCTAAACCATCTAGGCCCTCGCTAATAATGTTTTACAGAATCCCGGTCGTGTCGGTCCGTACCGCTCCGTGTGAATATTATATACGTCTATAACGTTATATATCCTAACCTAAGGCAGCCTAACATCCCGGATGTATTATTTTACAACATTCCTGGCAGGTCGGACCCTACTTCTAGGTGGTAACATTATATAAGTCTATAACGTAATATAACCTAACCTAAACCATCTAGGCCCTCGCTAATAATGTTTTACAGAATCCCGGTCGTGTCGGTCCGTACCGCTCCGTGTGAACATTATATACGTCTATAACGTTATATATCCTAACCTAAGGCAGCCTAACATCCCGGATGTAGTATTTTACAACATTCCTGGCGGGTCGGCCCCTGCTTCTCGGTGGGGACATTATATACGTCTATAACGTAATATAACCTAACCTAACCCATCTAGGCCCTCGCTAATAATGTTTTACAGAATCCCGGTCGTGTCGGACCGTACCGCTCCGTGGGAACATTATATACGTCTATAACGTTATATATCCTAACCTAAGGCAGCCTAACATCCCGGATGTAGTATTTTACAACATTCCTGGCGGGTCGGCCCCTACTTCTCGGTGGGAACATTATATACGTCTATAATGTAATATAACCTAACCTAACCCATCTATCTCCTCGCTGGGAATGTTTTGTAGAATCCCGTTCGTGTAGCCCCGTGCGTCTCGGTGGGAACATTATATACGGCTATAAAGTTATATATCCTAACCTAAGGCAGCCTAACATCTCGGATGTAGTATTTTACAACATTCCTGGCAGGTCGGACCCTACTTCCAGGTGGGAACATTATATACGTCTATAACGTAATATAACCTAACCTAACACATCTAGCCCCTCGCTGGGAATGTTTTGTAGAATCACGTTCGTGGTGGCCCGTACGTCTCGGTGGGAACATTATATACGTCTATAACGTTATATATCCTAATCTAAGGCAGCCTAACATCCCGGATGTAGTATTTTACAACATTCCTGGCAGGTCGGCCCTTACTTCTAGGTGGGAACAATATATACGTCTATAACGTAATATAACCTAACCTAACCCATCTATCCCGTCGCTGGGAATGTTTTGTAGAATCCCGTTCGTGTAGCCCCGTACGTCTCGGTGGGAATATTATATACGTCTATAACGTTATATATCCTAACCTTAGGCAACCTAACATCTCGGATGAAGTATTTTACAACATTCCTGGCGGGTAGGCCCCTACCTCTCGGTCTGGACGTTATATATGTCTATAACGTAATATAACCTAACCTAAGATATCTATCCCCTCGCTGGGAATGTTTTGTAGAATCCCGTTCGTGTAGCCCCGTACGTCTCGGTGGGAACATTATATACGTCTATAACGTTATATATCCTAACCTAAGGCAGCCTAACATCCCGGATGTAGTATTTTACAACATTCCTGGCGGGTCGGCCCCTACTTCTCGGTGGGAACATTATATACGTCTATAATGTAATATAACCTAACCTAACCCATCTATCTCCTCGCTGGGAATGTTTTGTAGAATCCCGTTCGTGTAGCCCCGTACGTCTCGGTGGGAACATTATAAACGGCTATAAAGTTATATATCCTAACCTAAGGCAGCCTAACATCTCGGATGTAGTATTTTACAACATTCCTGGCGGGTCGGCCCCTACTTCTCGGTCGGGACGTTATATACGTCTATAACGTAATATAACCTAACCTAACCTATCTATCCCCTCGCTGGAAATGTTTTGTAGAATCCCGTTCGTGTAGCCCCGTGCGTCTCGGTGGGAACATTATATACGTCTATAACGTTATATATCCTAACCTAAGGCAACCGAACATCTTGGATGTAGTATTTTACAACATTCCTGGCGGTTCGGCCCCTACTTCTCGGTCTGCACGTTATATATGTCTATAACGTAATATAACCTAACCTAACCTATCTATCCCCTCGGTGGGAATGTTTTGTAGAATCCCGTTCGTGTAGCCCCGTACGTCTCGGTGGGAACATTATATACGTCTAATTCGTTATATATCCTAACCTAAGGCAACCTCATACATCGGATGTAGTATTTTACAAAATTCCTGGCAGGTCGGACCCTACTTCTAGGTGGGAACATTATATAAGTCTATAACGTAATATAACCTAACCTAAACCATCTAGGCCCTCGCTAATAATGTTTTACAGAATCCCGGTCGTGTCGGTCCGTACCGCTCCGTGTGAACATTATATACGTCTATAACGTTATATATCCTAACCTAAGGCAGCCTAACATCCCGGATGTAGTATTTTACAACATTCCTGGCGGGTCGGCCCCTGCTTCTCGGTGGGAACATTATATACGTCTATAACGTAATATAACCTAACCTAACCCATCTAGGCCCTCGCTAATAATGTTTTACAGAATCCCGGTCGGGTCGGTCCGTACCGCTCCGTGGGAACATTATATACGTCTATAACGTTATATATCCTAACCTAAGGCAGCCTAACATCCCGGATGTAGTATTTTACAACATTCCTGGCGGGTCGGCCCCTACTTCTCGGTGGGAACATTATATACGTCTATAATGTAATATAACCTAACCTAACCCATCTATCTCCTCGCTGGGAATGTTTTGTAGAATCCCGTTCGTGTAGCCCCGTACGTCTCGGTGGGAACATTATATACGGCTATAAAGTTATATATCCTAACCTAAGGCAGCCTAACATCTCGGATGTAGTATTTTACAACATTCCTGGCAGGTCGTACCCTACTTCCAGGTGGGAACATTATATACGTCTATAACGTAATATAACCTAACCTAACACATCCATCCCCTCGCTGGGAATGTTTTGTAGAATCCCGTTCGTGTAGCCCCGTACGTCTCGGTGGGAACATTATGTACGTCTAATTCGTTATATATCCTAACCTAAGGCAACCTAACATCTCGGATGTAGTATTTTACAACATTCCTGGCGGGTCGGCCCCTACTTCTCGGTCTGGACGTTATATACGTCTATAACGTAATATAACCTAACCTAACACATCTAGCCCCTCGCTGGGAATGTTTTGTAGAATCCCGTTCGTGTTGTCCCGTACGTCTCGGTGGGAACATTATATACGTCTGTAACGTTATATATCCTAACCTAAGGCAGCCTAACATCTCGGATGTAGTATTTTACAACATTCCTGGCGGGTCGGCCCCTACTTCTCGGTCGGGACGTTATATACGTCTATAACGTAATATAACCTAACCTAACCTATCTATCCCCTCGCTGGGAATGTTTTGTAGAATCCCGTTCGTGTAGCCCCGTGCGTCTCGGTGGGAACATTATATACGTCTATAACGTTATATATCCTCACCTAAGGCAACCGAACATCTTGGATGTAGTATTTTACAACATTCCTGGCGGTTCGGCCCCTACTTCACGGTCTGCACGTTATATATGTCTATAACGTAATATAACCTAACCTAACCTATCTATCCCCTCGCTGGGAATGTTTTGTAGAATCCCGTTCGTGTAGCCCCGTGCGTCTCGGTGGGAACATTATATACGTCTATAACGTTATATATCCTAACCTAAGGCAACCGAACATCTTGGATGTAGTATTTTACAACATTCCTGGCGGTTCGGCCCCTACTTCTCGGTCTGCACGTTATATATGTCTATAACGTAATATAACCTAACCTCACCTATCCATCCCCTCGCTGGGAATGTTTTGTAGAATCCCGTTCGTGTAGCCCCGTACGTCTCGGTGGGAACATTATATACGTCTCTAACGTTATTTATCCTAACCTAAGGCAACCTCACACCTCGGATGTAGTATTTTACAACATTCCTGGCGGCTCGGCACCTACTTGTCGGTGGGAACATTATATACGTCTATAACGTAATATAACCTAACCTAACCTATCTATCCCCTCGGTGGGAATGTTTTGTAGAATCCCGTTCGTGTAGCCCCGTACGTCTCGGTGGGAACATTATATACGTCTAATTCGTTATATATCCTAACCTAAGGCAACCTCATACATCGGATGTAGTATTTTACAAAATTCCTGGCAGGTCGGACCCTACTTCTAGGTGGGAACATTATATAAGTCTATAACGTAATATAACCTAACCTAAACCATCTAGGCCCTCGCTAATAATGTTTTACAGAATCCCGGTCGTGTCGGTCCGTACCGCTCCGTGTGAACATTATATACGTCTATAACGTTATATATCCTAACCTAAGGCAGCCTAACATCCCGGATGTAGTATTTTACAACATTCCTGGCGGGTCGGCCCCTGCTTCTCGGTGGGAACATTATATACGTCTATAACGTAATATAACCTAACCTAACCCATCTAGGCCCTCGCTAATAATGTTTTACAGAATCCCGGTCGTGTCGGACCGTACCGCTCCGTGGGAACATTATATACGTCTATAACGTTATATATCCTAACCTAAGGCAGCCTAACATCCCGGATGTAGTATTTTACAACATTCCTGGCGGGTCGGCCCCTACTTCTCGGTGGGAACATTATATACGTCTATAATGTAATATAACCTAACCTAACACATCTATCCCCTCGCTGGGAATGTTTTGTAGAATCCCGTTCGTGTAGCCCCGTACGTCTCGGTGGGAACATTATGTACGTCTAATTCGTTATATATCCTAACCTAAGGCAACTTAACATCTCGGATGTAGTATTTTACAACATTCCTGGCGGGTCGGCCCCTACTTATCGGTCTGGACGTTATATACGTCTATAACGTAATATAACCTAACCTAACCCATCTATCCCCTCGCTGGGAATGTTTTGTAGAATCCCGTTCGTGTAGCCCCGTACGTCTAGGTGGGAACATTATATACGTCTATAACGTTATATATCCTAACCTCAGGCAACCTAACATCTCGGATGTAGTACTTTACAACATTCCTGGCGGGTCGGCCCCTACTTCTCGGTGGAAACATTATATACGTCTATAATGTAATATAACCTAACCTAACCCATCTAGAACCTCGCTGATAATGTTTTACAGAATCCCGGTCGTGTCGGTCCGTACCTCTCCGTGGGAACATTATATACGTCTATAACGTTATATATCCTAACCTAAGGCAACCTCATAACTCGGATGTAGTATCTTACAACATTCCTGGCAGGTCGGCCCTTACTTCTAGGTGGGAACAATATATACGTCTATAACGTAATATAACCTAACCTAACCCATCTATCCCGTCGCTGGGAATGTTTTGTAGAATCCCGTTCGTGTAGCCCCGTACGTCTCGGTGGGAAAATTATATACGTCTATAACGTTATATATCCTAACCTAAGGCAGCCTAACATCCCGGATGTAGTATTTTACAACATTCCTGGCGGGTCGGCCCCTACTTCTCGGTGGAAACATTATATACGTCTATAACGTAATATAACCTAACCTATCCCATCTAGCCCCTCGCTGGTAATGTTTTACAGAATCCCGGTCGTGTCGGTCCGTACCTCTCGGTGGGAACATTATATACGTCTATAACGTTATATATCCTAACCTAAGGCAACCTAACATCTCGGATGTAGTTTTTACAACATTCCTGGCGGGTCGGCCCCTACTTCTCGGTCGGGACGTTATATACGTCTGTAACGTAATATAACCTAACCTAACCTATCTATCCCCTCGCTGGGAATGGTTTGTAGAATCCCGTTCGTGTAGCCCCGTACGTCTCGGTGGGAACATTAGATACGTCTATAACGTTATATATATTAACCTAAGGCAACCTCACACCTCGGATGTAGTATTTTACAACATTCCTGGCAGGTCGGACCCTACTTCCAGGTGGGAACGTTATATACGTCTATAACGTAATATAACCTAACCTAACCTATCTAGCCCCTCGCTGGGAATGTTTTGTAGAATCCCGTTCGTGTAGCCCCGTACGTCTCGTTCTGAACATTATATACGTCTATAACGTTATATATCCTATCCTAAGGCAACCTCACATCTCGGATGTAGTATTTTACAACATTCCTGGCAGGTCGGCCCCTACTCCTAGGTGGGAACATTATATACGTCTATAACGTAATATAACCTAACCTAACACATCTAGCCCCTCGCTGGGAATGTTTTGTAGAATCACGTTCGTGTAGCCCCGTACGTCTCGGTGGGAACATTATATACGGCTATAAAGTTATATATCCTAACCTAAGGCAGCCTAACATCTCGGATGTAGTATTTTACAACATTCCTGGCAGGTCGTACCCTACTTCCAGGTGGGAACATTATATACGTCTATAACGTAATATAACCTAACCTAACACATCCATCCCCTCGCTGGGAATGTTTTGTAGAATCCCGTTCGTGTAGCCCCGTACGTCTCGGTGGGAACATTATGTACGTCTAATTCGTTATATATCCTAACCTAAGGCAACCTAACATCTCGGATGTAGTATTTTACAACATTCCTGGCGGGTCGGCCCCTACTTCTCGGTCTGGACGTTATATATGTCTATAACGTAATATAACCTAAGCTAACCCATCTATCCCCTCGCTGGGAATGTTTTGTAGAATCCCGTTCGTGTAGCCCCTACGTCTCGGTCTGAACATAATATACGCTTATAACGTTATACATCATAACCTAAGGCAACTTAACATGTCGGATGTAGTATTTTACAACATTCCTGGCGGGTCGGCCCCTACTTCTCGGTGGGAACATTATATACGTCTATAACGTAATATAACCTAACCTAACCCATCTAGTCCTTCGCTGGTAATGTTTTACAGAATCCCGGTCGTGTCGGTCCGTACCTCTCCGTGGGAGCATTATATACGTCTATAACGTTATATATCCTAACCTAAGGCAACTTAACACCTCGGATGTAGTATTTTACAACATTCCTGGCAGGTCGGCCCCTACTTCTCGGTCTGGACGTTATATACGTCTATAACGTAATATAACCTAACCTAACACATCTAGCCCCTCGCTGGGAATGTTTTGTAGAATCCCGTTCGTGTTGTCCCGTACGTCTCGGTGGGAACATTATATACGTCTGTAACGTTATATATCCTAACCTAAGGCAGCCTAACATCTCGGATGTAGTATTTTACAACATTCCTGGCGGGTCGGCCCCTACTTCTCGGTCGGGACGTTATATACGTCTATAACGTAATATAACCTAACCTAACCTATCTATCCCCTCGCTGGGAATGTTTTGTAGAATCCCGTTCGTGTAGCCCCGTGCGTCTCGGTGGGAACATTATATACGTCTATAACGTTATATATCCTAACCTAAGGCAACCGAACATCTTGGATGTAGTATTTTACAACATTGCTGGCGGTTCGGCCCCTACTTCTCGGTCTGCACGTTATATATGTCTATAACGTAATATAACCTAACCTCACCTATCCATCCCCTCGCTGGGAATGTTTTGTAGAATCCCGTTCGTGTAGCCCCGTACGTCTCGGTGGGAACATTATATACGTCTCTAACGTTATTTATCCTAACCTAAGGCAACCTCACACCTCGGATGTAGTATTTTACAACATTCCTGGCGGCTCGGCACCTACTTGTCGGTGGGAACATTATATACGTCTATAACGTATTATAACCTAACCTAACCCATCTATCTCCTCGCTGGGAATGTTTTGTAGAATCCCGTTCGTGTAGCCCCGTACGTCTCGGTGGGAACATTATATACGGCTATAAAGTTATATATCCTAACCTAAGGCAGCCTAACATCTCGGATGTAGTATTTTACAACATTCCTGGCAGGTCGGACCCTACTTCCAGGTGGGAACATTATATACGTCTATAACGTAATATAACCTAACCTAACCCATCTAGAACCTCGCTGGTAATGTTTTGTAGAATCCCGTTCGTGTAGCCCCGTACGTCTCGGTGGGAACATTATATACGTCTATAACGTTATATATCCTAACCTAAGGCAACTTAACACCTCGGATGTAGTATTTTACAACATTGCTGGCGGGTCGGCCCCTACTTCTCGGTGGGAACATTATATACGTCTATAACGTAATATAACCTAACCTAACCCATCTAGTCCTTCGCTGGTAATGTTTTACAGAATCCCGGTCGTGTCGGTCCGTACCTCTCCGTGGGAGCATTATATACGTCTATAACGTTATATATCCTAACCTAAGGCAACTTAACACCTCGGATGTAGTATTTTACAACATTCCTGGCAGGTCGGCCCCTACTTCTCGGTCTGGACGTTATATACGTCTATAACGTAATATAACCTAACCTAACACATCTAGCCCCTCGCTGGGAATGTTTTGTAGAATCCCGTTCGTGTTGTCCCGTACGTCTCGGTGGGAACATTATATACGTCTGTAACGTTATATATCCTAACCTAAGGCAGCCTAACATCTCGGATGTAGTATTTTACAACATTCCTGGCGGGTCGGCCCCTACTTCTCGGTCGGGACGTTATATACGTCTATAACGTAATATAACCTAACCTAACCTATCTATCCCCTCGCTGGGAATGTTTTGTAGAATCCCGTTCGTGTAGCCCCGTGCGTCTCGGTGGGAACATTATATACGTCTATAACGTTATATATCCTAACCTAAGGCAACCGAACATCTTGGATGTAGTATTTTACAACATTGCTGGCGGTTCGGCCCCTACTTCTCGGTCTGCACGTTATATATGTCTATAACGTAATATAACCTAACCTCACCTATCCATCCCCTCGCTGGGAATGTTTTGTAGAATCCCGTTCGTGTAGCCCCGTACGTCTCGGTGGGAACATTATATACGTCTCTAACGTTATTTATCCTAACCTAAGGCAACCTCACACCTCGGATGTAGTATTTTACAACATTCCTGGCGGCTCGGCACCTACTTGTCGGTGGGAACATTATATACGTCTATAACGTATTATAACCTAACCTAACCCATCTATCTCCTCGCTGGGAATGTTTTGTAGAATCCCGTTCGTGTAGCCCCGTACGTCTCGGTGGGAACATTATATACGGCTATAAAGTTATATATCCTAACCTAAGGCAGCCTAACATCTCGGATGTAGTATTTTACAACATTCCTGGCAGGTCGGACCCTACTTCCAGGTGGGAACATTATATACGTCTATAACGTAATATAACCTAACCTAACCCATCTAGAACCTCGCTGGTAATGTTTTGTAGAATCCCGTTCGTGTAGCCCCGTACGTCTCGGTGGGAACATTATATACGTCTATAACGTTATATATCCTAACCTAAGGCAACTTAACACCTCGGATGTAGTATTTTACAACATTGCTGGCGGGTCGGCCCCTACTTCTCGGTGGGAACATTATATACGTCTATAACGTAATATAACCTAACCTAACCCATCTAGAACCTCGCTGATAATGTTTTACAGAATCACGGTCGTGTCGGTCCGTACCTCTCCGTGGGAACATTATATACATCTATAACGTTATATATCCTAACATAAGGCAGCCTAACATCTCGGATGTAGTATTTTACAACATTCCTGGCGGGTAGGCCCCTACTTCTCGGTGGGAACATTATATACGTCTATAACGTAATATAATCTAACCTAACCCATCTAGTCCTTCGCTGGTAATGTTTTACAGAATCCCGGTCGTGTCGGTCCGTACCTCACCGTGGGAGCATTATATACGTCTATAACGTTATATATCCTAACCTAAGGCAACTTAACACCTCGGATGTAGTATTTTACAGCATTCCTGGCGGGTCGGCCCCTACTTCTCGGTCTGGACGTTACATACGTCTATAACGTAATATAACCTAACCTAACCCATCTAGCCCCTCGCTGGGAATGTTTTGTAGAATCCCGTTCGTGTAGCCCCGTACGTCTCGGTGGGAACATTATATACGTCTATAACGCTATATATCCTAACCTAAGGCAACCTAACATCTCGGATGTAGTATTTTACAACTTTCCTGGCGGGTCGGCCCCTACTTCTCGGTGGGAACATTATATACGTCTATAATGTAATATAATCTAACCTAACCCATCTACAACATCGCTGGTAATGTTTTACAGAATCCCGGTCGTGTCGGGCCGTACCTCTCCGAGGGAACATTATATACGTCTATAACGTTATATATCCTAACCTAAGCAACTTAACACCTCGGATGTAGTATTTTACAACATTCCTGGCGGGTCGGCCCCTACTTCTCGGTCTGGACGTTATATACGTCTATAACGTAATATAACCTAACCTAACCCATCTAGCCCCTCGCTGGGAATGTTTTGTAGAATCCCGTTCGTGTAGCCCCGTACCTCTCGGTGGGAACACTATATACGTCTATAGCGTTATATATCCTAACCTAAGGCAACCTAACATCTCGGATGTAGTATTTTACAACATTCCTGGCGGGTCGGCCCCTACTTCTCGGTCTGGACGTTATATATGTCTATAACGTAATATAACCTAATCTAACCTATCTATCCCCTCGCTGGGAATGTTTTGTAGAATCCCGTTCGTGTAGCCCCGTACGTCTCGGTGGGAACATTATATACTGCTATAAAGTTATATATCCTAACCTAAGGCAGCCTAACATCTCGGATGTAGTATTTTACAACATTCCTGGCAGGTCGGACCCTACTTCCAGGTGGGAACATTATATACGTCTATAACGTAATATAACCTAACCTAACACATCTATCCCCTCGCTGGGAATGTTTTGTAGAATCCCGTTCGTGTAGCCCCGTACGTCTCGGTGGGAACATTATGTACGTCTAATTCGTTATATATCCTAACCTAAGGCAACTTTACATCTCGGATGTAGTATTTTACAACATTCCTGGCGGGGCGGCACCTACTTATCGGTCTGGACGTTATATACGTCTATAACGTAATATAACCTAACCTAACCCATCTAGAACCTCGCTGATAATGTTTTACAGAATCACGGTCGTGTCGGTCCGTACCTCTCCGTGGGAACATTATATACGTCTATAACGTTATATATCCTAACATAAGGCAGCCTAACATCTCGGATGTAGTATTTTACAACATTTCTGGCGGGTCGGCCCCTACTTCTCGGTGGGAACATTATATACGTCTATAATGTAATATAATCTAACCTAACCCATCTAGAACCTCGCTGGTAATGTTTTACAGAATCCCGGTCGTGTCGGGCCGTACCTCTCCGTGGGAACATCATATACGACTATAACGTTATATATCCTAACCTAAGGCAACTTAACACCTCGGATGTAGTATTTTACAACATTCCTGGCGGCTCGGCACCTACTTGTCGGTGGGAACATTATATACGTCTATAACGTAATATAACCTAACCTAACCTATCTATCCCCTCGCTGGGAATGTTTTGTAGAATCCCGTTCGTGTAGCCCCGTACGTCTCGGTGGGAACATTATATACGTCTAATTCGTTATATATCCTAACCTAAGGCAACCTCATACATCGGATGTACTATTTTACAACATTCCTGGCAGGTCGGACCCTACTTCTAGGTGGTAACATTATATAAGTCTATAACGTAATATAACCTAACCTAAACCATCTAGGCCCTCGCTAATAATGTTTTACAGAATCCCGGTCGTGTCGGTCCGTACCGCTCCGTGTGAACATTATATACGTCTATAACGTTATATATCCTAACCTAAGGCAGCCTAACATTCCGGATGTAGTATTTTACAACATTCCTGGCGGGTCGGCCCCTGCTTCTCGGTGGGAACATTATATACGTCTATAACGTAATATAACCTAACCTAACCCATCTAGGCCCTCGCTAATAATGTTTTACAGAATCCCGGTCGTGTCGGACCGTACCGCTCCGTGGGAACATTATATACGTCTATAACGTTATATATCCTAACCTAAGGCAGCCTAACATCCCGGATGTAGTATTTTACAACATTCCTGGCGGGTCGGCCCCTACTTCTCGGTGGGAACATTATATACGTCTATAATGTAATATAACCTAACCTAACCCATCTATCTCCTCGCTGGGAATGTTTTGTAGACTCCCGTTCGTGTAGCCCCGTACGTCTCGGTGGGAACATTATATACGGCTATAAAGTTATATATCCTAACCTAAGGCAGCCTAACATCTCGGATGTAGTATTTTACAACATTCCTGGCAGGTCGGACCCTACTTCCAGGTGGGAACATTATATACGTCTATAACGTAATATAACCTAACCTAACACATCTATCCCCTCGCTGGGAATGTTTTGTAGAATCCCGTTCGTGTAGCCCCGTACGTCTCGGTGGGAACATTATGTACGTCTAATTCGTTATATATCCTAACCTAAGGCAACTTAACATCTCGGATGTAGTATTTTACAACATTCCTGGCGGGTCGGCCCCTACTTATCGGTCTGGACGTTATATACGTCTATAACGTAATATAACCTAACCTAACCCATCTATCCCCTCGCTGGGAATGTTTTGTAGAATCCCGTTCGTGTAGCCCCGTACGTCTCGGTGGGAACATTATATACGTCTCTAACGTTATTTATCCTAACCTAAGGCAACCTCACACCTCGGATGTAGTATTTTACAACATTCCTGGCGGCTCGGCACCTACTTGTCGGTGGGAACATTATATACGTCTATAACGTATTATAACCTAACCTAACACATCTATCCCCTCGCTGGGAATGTTTTGTAGAATCCCGTTCGTGTAGCCCCGTACGTCTCGGTGGGAACATTATGTACGTCTAATTCGTTATATATCCTAACCTAAGGCAACTTAACATCTCGGATGTAGTATTTTACAACATTCCTGGCGGGTCGGCCCCTACTTATCGGTCTGGACGTTATATACGTCTATAACGTAATATAACCTAACCTAACCCATCTATCCCCTCGCTGGGAATGTTTTGTAGAACCCCGTTCGTGTAGCCCCGTACGTCTCGGTGGGAACATTATATACGTCTATAACGTTATATATCCTAACCTCAGGCAACCTAACATCTCGGATGTAGTACTTTACAACATTCCTGGCGGGTCGGCCCCTACTTCTCGGTGGACACATTATATACGTCTATAACGTAATATAACCTAACCTATCCCATCTAGCCCCTCGCTGGTAATGTTTTACAGAATCCCGGTCATGTCGGTCCGTACCTCTCGGTGGGAACATTATATACGTCTATAACGTTATATATCCTAACCTAAGGCAACCTAACATCTCGGATGTAGTTTTTACAACATTCCTGGCGGGTCGGCCCCTACTTCTCGGTCGGGACGTTATATACGTCTGTAACGTAATGTAACCTAACCTAACCTATCTATCCCCTCGCTGGGAATGGTTTGTAGAATCCCGTTCGTGTAGCCCCGTACGTCTCGGTGGTAACATTAGATACGTCTATAACGTTATATATATTAACCTAAGGCAACCTCACACCTCGGATGTAGTATTTTACAACATTCCTGGCAGGTCGGACCCTACTTCCAGGTGGGAACGTTATATACGTCTATAACGTAATATAACCTAACCTAACCTATCTAGCCCCTCGCTGGGAATGTTTTGTAGAATCCCGTTCGTGTAGCCCCGTACGTCTCGTTCTGAACATTATATACGTCTATAACGTTATATATCCTATCCTAGGGCAACCTCACATCTCGGATGTAGTATTTTACAACATTCCTGGCAGGTCGGCCCCTACTCCTAGGTGGGAACATTATATACGTCTATAACGTAATATAACCTAACCTAACACATCTAGCCCCTCGCTGGGAATGTTTTGTAGAATCACGTTCGTGTTGACACCTACGTCTCGGTGGGAATATTATATACGTCTAGAACGTTATATATCCTAACCTAAGGCAACTTAACATGTCGGATGTAGTATTTTACAACATTCCTGGCGGGTCGGCCCCTACTTCTCGGTGGGAACATTATATACCTCTATAATGTAATATAATCTAACCTAACACATCTAGAACCTCGCTGGTAATGTTTTACAGTATCCCGGTCGTGTCGGGCCGTACCTCTCCGTGGGAACATTATATACGTCTATAACGTTATATATCCTAACCTAAGGCAACTTAACACCTCGGATGTAGTATTTTACAACATTCCTGGCGGGTCGGCCCCTACTTCTCGGTCTGCACGTTGTATATGTCTATAACGTAATATAACCTAACCTAACACATCTAGCCCCTCGCTGGGAATGTTTTGTGGAATCCCATTCGTGTTGACCCGTACGTCTCGGTGGGAACATTATATACATCTATAACGTTATATATCATAACCTAAGGCAACTTAACATGTCGGATGTAGTATTTTACAACATTCCTGGCGGGTCGGCCCCTACTTCTCGGTGGGAACATTATATACCTCTATAATGTAATATAATCTAACCTAACACATCTAGAACCTCGCTGGTAATGTTTTACAGAATCCCGGTCGTGTCGGGCCGTACCTCTCCGTGGGAACATTATATACGTCTATAACGTTATATATCCTAACCTAAGGCAACTTAACACCTCGGATGTAGTATTTTACAACATTCCTGGCGGGTCGGCCCCTACTTCTCGGTCTGGACGTTATATACGTCTATAACGTAATATAACCTAACCTAACCCATCTAGCCCCTCGCTGGGAATGTTTTGTAGAATCCCGTTCGTGTAGCCCCGTACGTCTCGGTGGGAACATTATATACGTCTATAACGTTATATATCCTAACCTCAGGCAACCTAACATCTCGGATGTAGTACTTTACAACATTCCTGGCGGGTCGGCCCCTACTTCTCGGTGGAAACATTATATACGTCTATAACGTAATATAACCTAACCTATCCCATCTAGACCCTCGCTGGTAATGTTTTACAGAATCCCGGTCGTGTCGGTCCGTACCTCTCGGTGGGAACATTATATACGTCTATAACGTTATATATCCTAACCTAAGGCAACCTAACATCTCGGATGTAGTTTTTACAACATTCCTGGCGGGTCGGCCCCTACTTCTCGGTCGGGACGTTATATACGTCTGTAACGTAATGTAACCTAACCTAACCTATCTATCCCCTCGCTGGGAATGGTTTGTAGAATCCCGTTCGTGTAGCCCCGTACGTCTCGGTGGTAACATTAGATACGTCTATAACGTTATATATATTAACCTAAGGCAACCTCACTCCTCGGATGTAGTATTTTACAACATTCCTGGCAGGTCGGACCCTACTTCCAGGTGGGAACGTTATATATGTCTATAACGTAATATAACCTAAGCTAACCCATCTATCCCCTCGCTGGGAATGTTTTGTAGAATCCCGTTCGTGTAGCCCCTACGTCTCGGTCTGAACATAATATACGTCTATAACGTTATATATCATAACCTAAGGCAACTTAACATGTCGGATGTAGTATTTTACAACATTCCTGGCGGGTCGGCCCCTACTTCTCGGTGGGAACATTATATACGTCTATAACGTAATATAACCTAACCTAACACATCTAGCTCCTCGCTGGGAATGTTTTGTAGAATCCCGTTCATGTTGACCCGTACGTCTCGGTGGGATCATTATATACGTCTATAACGTTATATATCCTAACCTAAGGCAACTTAACATGTCGGATGTAGTATTTTACAACATTCCTGGCGGGTCGGCCCCTACTTCTCGGTGGGAAAATTATATACGTCTATAACGTAATATAACCTAACCTAACCCATCTAGTCCTTCGCTGGTAATGTTTTACAGAATCCCGGTCGTGTCGGTCCGTACCTCACCGTGGGAGCATTATATACGTCTATAACGTTATGTATCCTAACCTAAGGCAACTTAACACCTCGGATGTAGTATTTTACAACATTCCTGGCGGGTCGGCCCCTACTTCTCGGTCTGGACGTTACATACGTCTATAACGTAATATGACCTAACCTAACCCATCTAGCCCCTCGCTGGGAATGTTTTGTAGAATCCCGTTCGTGTAGCCCCGTACGTCTCGGTGGGAACATTATATACGTCTATAACGTTATATATCCTAACCTAAGGCAACCTAACATCTCGGATGTAGTATTTTACAACATTCCTGGCGGGTCGGCCCCTACTTCTCGGTGGGAACATTATATACGTCTATAATGTAATATAATCTAACCTAACCCATCTAGCCCCTCGCTGGGAATGTTTTGTAGAATCCCGTTCGTGTAGCCCCGTACGTCTCGGTGGGAACATTATATACGTCTATAACGTTATATATCCTAACCTAAGGCAACTTAACACCTCGGATGTAGTATTTTACAACATTGCTGGCGGGTCGGCCCCTACTTCTCGGTGGGAACATTATATACGTCTATAACGTAATATAACCTAACCTAACCCATCTAGAACCTCGCTGATAATGTTTTACAGAATCACGGTCGTGTCGGTCCGTACCTCTCCGTGGGAACATTATATACGTCTATAACGTTATATATCCTAACATAAGGCAGCCTAACATCTCGGATGTAGTATTCTACAACATTCCTGGCGGGTAGGCCCCTACTTCTCGGTGGGAACATTATTTACGTCTATAACGTAATATAACCTAACCTAACACATCTAGCTCCTCGCTGGGAATGTTTTGTAGAATCCCGTTCATGTTGACCCGTTCGTCTCGGTGGGAACAATATATACGTCTATAACGTTATATATCCTAACCTAAGGCAACTTAACATGTCGGATGTAGTATTTTACAACATTCCTGGCGGGTCAGCCCCTACTTCTCGGTGGGAAAATTATATACGTCTATAACGTAATATAATCTAACCTAACCCATCTAGTCCTTCGCTGGTAATGTTTTACAGAATCCCGGTCGTGTCGGTCCGTACCTCACCGTGGGAGCATTATATACGTCTATAACGTTATATATCCTAACCTAAGGCAACCTAACATCTCGGATGTAGTATTTTACAACATTCCTGGCGGGTCGGCCCCTACTTCTCGGTGGGAACATTATATACGTCTATAATGTAATATAATCTAACCTAACCCATCTAGAACCTCGCTGGTAATGTTTTACAGAATCCCGGTCGTGTCGGTCCGTACCTCTCGGTGGGAACATTATATACGTCTATAACGTTATATATCCTAACCTAAGGCAACCTAACATCTCGGATGTAGTTTTTACAACATTCCTGGCGGGTCGGCCCCTACTTCTCGGTCGGGACGTTATATACGTCTGTAACGTAATGTAACCTAACCTAACCTATCTATCCCCTCGCTGGGAATGGTTTGTAGAATCCCGTTCGTGTAGCCCCGTACGTCTCGGTGGTAACATTAGATACGTCTATAACGTTATATATATTAACCTAAGGCAACCTCACACCTCGGATGTAGTATTTTACAACATTCCTGGCAGGTCGGACCCTACTTCCAGGTGGGAACGTTATATATGTCTATAACGTAATATAACCTAAGCTAACCCATCTATCCCCTCGCTGGGAATGTTTTGTAGAATCCCGTTCGTGTAGCCCCTACGTCTCGGTCTGAACATAATATACGTCTATAACGTTATATATCATAACCTAAGGCAACTTAACATGTCGGATGTAGTATTTTACAACATTCCTGGCGGGTCGGCCCCTACTTCTCGGTGGGAACATTATATACGTCTATAACGTAATATAACCTAACCTAACACATCTAGCTCCTCGCTGGGAATGTTTTGTAGAATCCCGTTCATGTTGACCCGTACGTCTCGGTGGGATCATTATATACGTCTATAACGTTATATATCCTAACCTAAGGCAACTTAACATGTCGGATGTAGTATTTTACAACATTCCTGGCGGGTCGGCCCCTACTTCTCGGTGGGAAAATTATATACGTCTATAACGTAATATAACCTAACCTAACCCATCTAGTCCTTCGCTGGTAATGTTTTACAGAATCCCGGTCGTGTCGGTCCGTACCTCACCGTGGGAGCATTATATACGTCTATAACGTTATGTATCCTAACCTAAGGCAACTTAACACCTCGGATGTAGTATTTTACAACATTCCTGGCGGGTCGGCCCCTACTTCTCGGTCTGGACGTTACATACGTCTATAACGTAATATGACCTAACCTAACCCATCTAGCCCCTCGCTGGGAATGTTTTGTAGAATCCCGTTCGTGTAGCCCCGTACGTCTCGGTGGGAACATTATATACGTCTATAACGTTATATATCCTAACCTAAGGCAACCTAACATCTCGGATGTAGTATTTTACAACATTCCTGGCGGGTCGGCCCCTACTTCTCGGTGGGAACATTATATACGTCTATAATGTAATATAATCTAACCTAACCCATCTAGCCCCTCGCTGGGAATGTTTTGTAGAATCCCGTTCGTGTAGCCCCGTACGTCTCGGTGGGAACATTATATACGTCTATAACGTTATATATCCTAACCTAAGGCAACTTAACACCTCGGATGTAGTATTTTACAACATTGCTGGCGGGTCGGCCCCTACTTCTCGGTGGGAACATTATATACGTCTATAACGTAATATAACCTAACCTAACCCATCTAGAACCTCGCTGATAATGTTTTACAGAATCACAGTCGTGTCGGTCCGTACCTCTCAGTGGGAACATTATATACGTCTATAACGTTATATATCCTAACATAAGGCAGCCTAACATCTCGGATGTAGTATTCTACAACATTGCTGGCGGGTAGGCCCCTACTTCTCGGTGGGAACATTATATACGTCTATAACGTAATATAACCTAACCTAACACATCTAGCTCCTCGCTGGGAATGTTTTGTAGAATCCCGTTCATGTTGACCCGTTCGTCTCGGTGGGAACATTATATACGTCTATAACGTTATATATCCTAACCTAAGGCAACTTAACATGTCGGATGTAGTATTTTACAACATTCCTGGCGGGTCAGCCCCTACTTCTCGGTGGGAAAATTATATACGTCTATAACGTAATATAATCTAACCTAACGCATCTAGTCCTTCGCTGGTAATGTTTTACAGAATCCCGGTCGTGTCGGTCCGTACCTCACCGTGGGAGCATTATATACGTCTATAACGTTATATATCCTAACCTAAGGCAACCTAACATCTCGGATGTAGTATTTTACAACATTCCTGGCGGGTCGGCCCCTACTTCTCGGTGGGAACATTATATACGTCTATAATGTAATATAATCTAACCTAACCCATCTAGAACCTCGCTGGTAATGTTTTACAGAATCCCGGTCGTGTCGGGCCGTACCTCTCCGTGGGAACATCATATACGTCTATAACGTTATATATCCTAACCTAAGGCAACTTAACACCTGGGATGTAGTATTTTACAACATTCCTGGCGGCTCGGCACCTACTTGTCGGTGGGAACATTATATACGTCTATAACGTAATATAACCTAACCTAACCTATCTATCCCCTCGCTGGGAATGTTTTGTAGAATCCCGTTCGTGTAGCCCCGTACGTCTCGGTGGGAACATTATATACGTCTAATTCGTTATATATCCTAACCTAAGGCAACCTCATACATCGGATGTACTATTTTACAACATTCCTGGCAGGTCGGACCCTACTTCTAGGTGGTAACATTATATAATTCTATAACGTAATATAACCTAACCTAAACCATCTAGGCCCTCGCTAATAATGTTTTACAGAATCCCGGTCGTGTCGGTCCGCACCGCTCCGTGTGAACATTATATATGTCTATAACGTTATATATCCTAACCTAAGGCAGCCTAACATCTCGGATGTAGTATTTTACAACATTCCTGGCAGGTCGTACCCTACTTCCAGGTGGGAACATTATATACGTCTATAACGTAATATAACCTAACCTAACACATCCATCCCCTCGCTGGGAATGTTTTGTAGAATCCCGTTCGTGTAGCCCCGTACGTCTCGGTGGGAACATTATGTACGTCTAATTCGTTATATATCCTAACCTAAGGCAACCTAACATCTCGGATGTAGTATTTTACAACATTCCTGGCGGGTCGGCCCCTACTTCTCGGTCTGGACGTTATATATGTCTATAACGTAATATAACCTAAGCTAACCCATCTATCCCCTCGCTGGGAATGTTTTGTAGAATCCCGTTCGTGTAGCCCCTACGTCTCGGTCTGAACATAATATACGTCTATAACGTTATATATCATAACCTAAGGCAACTTAACATGTCGGATGTAGTATTTTACAACATTCCTGGTGGGTCGGCCCCTACTTCTCGGTCTGCACGTTGTATATGTCTATAACGTAATATAACCTAACCTAACACATCTAGCCCCTCGCTGGGAATGTTTTGTGGAATCCCATTCGTGTTGACCCGTACGTCTCGGTGGGAACATTATATACATCTATAACGTTATATATCCTAACCTAAGGCAACCTAACATCTCGGATGTAGTATTTTACAACATTCCTGGCGGGTCGGCCCCTACTTCTCGGTGGGAACATTATATACCTCTATATTGTAATATAATCTAACCTAACACATCTAGAACCTCGCTGGTAATGTTTTACAGAATCCCGGTCGTGTCGGGCCGTACCTCTCCGTGGGAACATTATATACGTCTATAACGTTATATATCCTAACCTAAGGCAACTTAACACCTCGGATGTAGTATTTTACAACATTCCTGGCGGGTCGGCCCCTACTTCTCGGTCTGGACGTTATATACGTCTATAACGTAATATAACCTAACCTAACCCATCTAGCCCCTCGCTGGGAATGTTTTGTACAATCCCGTTCGTGTAGCCCCGTACGTCTCGGTGGGAACATTATATACGTCTATAACGTTATATATCCTAACCTAAGGCAACTTAACACCTCGGATGTAGTATTTTACAACATTGCTGGCGGGTCGGCCCCTACTTCTCGGTGGGAACATTATATACGTCTATAACGTAATATAACCTAACCTAACACATCTAGCTCCTCGCTGGGAATGTTTTGTAGAATCCCGTTCATGTTGACCCGTTCGTCTCGGTGGGAACATTATATACGTCTATAACGTTATATATCCTAACCTAAGGCAACTTAACATGTCGGATGTAGTATTTTACAACATTCCTGGCGGGTCAGCCCCTACTTCTCGGTGGGAAAATTATATACGTCTATAACGTAATATAATCTAACCTAACCCATCTAGTCCTTCGCTGGTAATGTTTTACAGAATCCCGGTCGTGTCGGTCCGTACCTCACCGTGGGAGCATTATATACGTCTATAACGTTATATATCCTAACCTAAGGCAACCTAACATCTCGGATGTAGTATTTTACAACATTCCTGGCGGGTCGGCCCCTACTTCTCGGTGGGAACATTATATACGTCTATAATGTAATATAATCTAACCTAACCCATCTAGAACCTCGCTGGTAATGTTTTACAGAATCCCGGTCGTGTCGGGCCGTACCTCTCCGTGGGAACATCATATACGTCTATAACGTTATATATCCTAACCTAAGGCAACTTAACACCTCGGATGTAGTATTTTACAACATTCCTGGCGGCTCGGCACCTACTTGTCGGTGGGAACATTATATACGTCTATAACGTAATATAACCTAACCTAACCTATCTATCCCCTCGCTGGGAATGTTTTGTAGAATCCCGTTCGTGTAGCCCCGTACGTCTCGGTGGGAACATTATATACGTCTAATTCGTTATATATCCTAACCTAAGGCAACCTCATACATCGGATGTACTATTTTACAACATTCCTGGCAGGTCGGACCCTACTTCTAGGTGGTAACATTATATAAGTCTATAACGTAATATAACCTAACCTAAACCATCTAGGCCCTCGCTAATAATGTTTTACAGAATCCCGGTCGTGTCGGTCCGCACCGCTCCGTGTGAACATTATATATGTCTATAACGTTATATATCCTAACCTAAGGCAGCCTAACATCTCGGATGTAGTATTTTACAACATTCCTGGCAGGTCGTACCCTACTTCCAGGTGGGAACATTATATACGTCTATAACGTAATATAACCTAACCTAACACATCCATCCCCTCGCTGGGAATGTTTTGTAGAATCCCGTTCGTGTAGCCCCGTACGTCTCGGTGGGAACATTATGTACGTCTAATTCGTTATATATCCTAACCTAAGGCAACCTAACATCTCGGATGTAGTATTTTACAACATTCCTGGCGGGTCGGCCCCTACTTCTCGGTCTGGACGTTATATATGTCTATAACGTAATATAACCTAAGCTAACCCATCTATCCCCTCGCTGGGAATGTTTTGTAGAATCCCGTTCGTGTAGCCCCTACGTCTCGGTCTGAACATAATATACGTCTATAACGTTATATATCATAACCTAAGGCAACTTAACATGTCGGATGTAGTATTTTACAACATTCCTGGCGGGTCGGCCCCTACTTCTCGGTGGGAACATTATATACGTCTATAACGTAATATAACCTAACCTAACCCATCTAGTCCTTCGCTGGTAATGTTTTACAGAATCCCGGTCGTGTCGGTCCGTACCTCTCCGTGGGAGCATTATATACGTCTATAACGTTATATATCCTAACCTAAGGCAACCTAACATGTCGGATGTAGTATTTTACAACATTCCTGGCGGGTCGGCCCCTACTTCTCGGTGGGAAAATTATATACGTCTATAACGTAATATAACCTAACCTAACCCATCTAGTCCTTCGCTGGTAATGTTTTACAGAATCCCGGTCGTGTCGGTCCGTACCTCACCGTGGGAGCATTATATACGTCTATAACGTTATATATCCTAACCTAAGGCAACTTAACACCTCGGATGTAGTATTTTACAACATTCCTGGCGGGTCGGCCCCTACTTCTCGGTCTGGACGTTACATACGTCTATAACGTAATATGACCTAACCTAACCCATCTAGCCCCTCGCTGGGAATGTTTTGTAGAATCCCGTTCGTGTAGCCCCGTACGTCTCGGTGGGAACATTATATACGTCTATCACGTTATATATCCTAACCTAAGGCAACCTAACATCTCGGATGTAGTATTTTACAACATTCCTGGCAGGTCGTACCCTACTTCCAGGTGGGAACATTATATACGTCTATAACGTAATATAACCTAACCTAACACATCCATCCCCTCGCTGGGAATGTTTTGTAGAATCCCGTTCGTGTAGCCCCGTACGTCTCGGTGGGAACATTATGTACGTCTAATTCGTTATATATCCTAACCTAAGGCAACCTAACATCTCGGATGTAGTATTTTACAACATTCCTGGCGGGTCGGCCCCTACTTCTCGGTCTGGACGTTATATATGTCTATAACGTAATATAACCTAAGCTAACCCATCTATCCCCTCGCTGGGAATGTTTTGTAGAATCCCGTTCGTGTAGCCCCTACGTCTCGGTCTGAACATAATATACGTCTATAACGTTATATATCATAACCTAAGGCAACTTAACATGTCGGATGTAGTATTTTACAACATTCCTGGCGGGTCGGCCCCTACTTCTCGGTGGGAACATTATATACGTCTATAACGTAATATAACCTAACCTAACCCATCTAGTCCTTCGCTGGTAATGTTTTACAGAATCCCGGTCGTGTCGGTCCGTACCTCTCCGTGGGAGCATTATATACGTCTATAACGTTATATATCCTAACCTAAGGCAACTTAACATGTCGGATGTAGTATTTTACAACATTCCTGGCGGGTCGGCCCCTACTTCTCGGTGGGAAAATTATATACGTCTATAACGTAATATAACCTAACCTAACCCATCTAGTCCTTCGCTGGTAATGTTTTACAGAATCCCGGTCGTGTCGGTCCGTACCTCACCGTGGGAGCATTATATACGTCTATAACGTTATATATCCTAACCTAAGGCAACTTAACACCTCGGATGTAGTATTTTACAACATTCCTGGCGGGTCGGCCCCTACTTCTCGGTCTGGACGTTACATACGTCTATAACGTAATATGACCTAACCTAACCCATCTAGCCCCTCGCTGGGAATGTTTTGTAGAATCCCGTTCGTGTAGCCCCGTACGTCTCGGTGGGAACATTATATACGTCTATAACGTTATATATCCTAACCTAAGGCAACCTAACATCTCGGATGTAGTATTTTACAACATTCCTGGCGGGTCGGCCCCTACTTCTCGGTGGGAACATTATACACGTCTATAATGTAATATAATCTAACCTAACCCATCTAGAACCTCGCTGGTAATGTTTTACAGAATCCCGGTCGTGTCGGGCCGTACCTCTCCGTGGGAACATTATATACGTCTATAACGTTATATATCCTAACCTAAGGCAACTTAACACCTCGGATGTAGTATTTTACAGCATTCCTGGCGGGTCGGCCCCTACTTCTCGGTCTGGACGTTATATACGTCTATAACGTAATATAACCTAACCTAATCCATCTAGCCCCTCGCTGGGAATGTTTTGTAGAATCCCGTTCGTGTAGCCCCGTACATCTCGGTGGGAACACTATATACGTCTATAGCGTTATATATCCTAACCTAAGGCAACCTAACATCTCGGATGTAGTATTTTACAACATTCCTGGCGGGTCGGCCCCTACTTCTCGGTCTGGACGTTATATATGTCTATAACGTAATATAACCTAACCTAACCTATCTATCCCCTCGCTGGGAATATTTTGTAAAATCCCGTTCGTGTCGGGCCGTACGTCTCAGTGGGAACATTATATACGTCTATAACGTTATATATCCTAACCTAAGGCAACTTAACACCTCGGATGTAGTATTTTACAACATTCCTGGCGGGTCGGCCCCTACTTCTCGGTCTGGACGTTACATACGTCTATAACGTAATATGACCTAACCTAACCCATCTAGCCCCTCGCTGGGAATGTTTTGTAGAATCCCGTTCGTGTAGAACCGTACGTCTCGGTGGGAACATTATATACGTCTATAACGTTATATATCCTAACCTAAGGCAACCTAACATCTCGGATGTAGTATTTTACAACATTCCTGGCGGGTCGGCCCCTACTTCTCGGTGGGAACATTATATACGTCTATAATGTAATATAATCTAACCTAACCCATCTAGAACCTCGCTGGTAATGTTTTACAGAATCCCGGTCGTGTCGGGCCGTACCTCTCCGTGGGAATATTATATACGTCTATAACGTTATATATCCTAACCTAAGGCAACTTAACACCTCGGATGTAGTATTTTACAACATTCCTGGCGGGTCGGCCCCTACTTCTCGGTCTGGACGTTATATACGTCTATAACGTAATATAACCTAACCTAACCCATCTAGCCCCTCGCTGGGAATGTTTTGTAGAATCCCGTTCGTGTAGCCCCGTACATCTCGGTGGGAACACTATATACGTCTATAGCGTTATATATCCTAACCTAAGGCAACCTAACATCTCGGATGTAGTATTTTACAACATTCCTGGCGGGTCGGCCCCTACTTCTCGGTCTGGACGTTATATATGTCTATAACGTAATATAACCTAACCTAACCTATCTATCCCCTCGCTGGGAATATTTTGTAAAATCCCGTTCGTGTCGGGCCGTACGTCTCAGTGGGAACATTATATACGTCTATAACGTTATATATCCTAACCTAAGGCAACTTAACACCTCGGATGTAGTATTTTACAACATTCCTGGCAGGTCGGCCCCTACTTCTCGATCTGGACGTTATATACGTCTATAACGTAATATAACCTAACCTAACACATCTAGCCCCTCGCTGGGAATGTTTTGTAGAATCCCGTTCGTGTTGACCCGTACGTCTCGGTGGGAACATTATATACGTCTGTAACGTTATATATCCTAACCTAAGGCAGCCTAACATCTCGGATGTAGTATTTTACAACATTCCTGGCGGGTCGGCCCCTACTTCTCGGTCTGCACGTTATATATGTCTATAACGTAATATAACCTAACCTAACACATCTAGCCCCTCGCTGGGAATGTTTTGTGGAATCCCGTTCGTGTTGACCCGTGCGTCTCGGTGGGAACATTATATACGTCTATAACGTTATATATCCTAACCTAAGGCAACTTAACATCTCGGATGTAGTATTTCACAACATTCCTTGCTGGTCGGCCCCTACTTCTCGGTCTGGACGTTATATACGTCTATAACGTAATATAACCTAACCTAACCCATCTAGGCCCTCGCTGGGAATGTTTTGTAGAATCCCGTTCGTGTAGCCCCGTACGTCTCGGTGGGAACACTATATACGTCTATAGCGTTATATATATTAACCTAAGGCAACCTAACATCTCGGATGTAGTATTTTACAACATTCCTGGCGGGTCGGCCCCTACTTCTCGGTGGGAACATTATATACGTCTATAATGTAATATAATCTAACCTAACCCATCTAGAACCTCGCTGGTAATGTTTTACAGAATCCCGGTCGTGTCGGGCCGTACCTCTCCGTGGGAACATTATATACGCCTATAACGTTATATATCCTAACCTAAGGCAACTTAACACCTCGGATGTAGTATTTTACAACATTCCTGGCAGGTCGGCCCCTACTTCTCGGTCTGGACGTTATATACGTCTATAACGTAATATAACCTAACCTAACACATCTAGCCCCTCGCTGGGAATGTTTTGTAGAATCCCGTTCGTGTTGACCCGTACGTCTCGGTGGGAACATTATATACGTCTGTAACGTTATATATCCTAACCTAAGGCAGCCTAACATCTCGGATGTAGTATTTTACAACATTCCTGGCGGGTCGGCCCCTACTTCTCGATCGGGACGTTATATACGTCTATAACGTAATATAACCTAACCTAACCTATCTATTCCCTCGCTGGGAATGTTTTGTAGAATCCCGTTCGTGTAGCCCCGTACGTCTCGGTGGGAACACTATATACGTCTATAACGTTATATATCCTAACCTAAGGCAACTTAACATGTCGGATGTAGTATTTTACAACATTCCTGGCGGGTCGGCCACTACTTCTCGGTGGGAACATTATATACGTCTATAACGTAATATAACCTAACCTAACCTATCTATCCCCTCGCTGGGAATGTTTTGTAGAATCCCGTTCGTGTAGCCCCATACGTCTCGGTGGGAACATTATATACGTCTATAGCGTTATATATCCTAGCATAAGGCAACCTAACATCTCGGATGCAGTATTTTACAACATTCCTGGCGTGTCGGCCCCTACTTCTCGGTCGGAACGTTATATACGTCTATAACGTAATATAACCTAACCTAACCTATCTATCCCCTCGCTGGGAATGTTTTGTAGAATCCCGTTCGTGTAGCCCCGTACGTCTCGGTGGGAACATTATATACGTCTATCACGTTATATATCCTAACCTAAGGCAACCTAACATCTCGAATGTAGTATTTTACAACATTGTTGGCGTGTCGGCACCTGCTTCTCTTTGGAAACATTATATACGTCTATAACGTAATATAACCTAACCTAACCCATCTAGGCCCTCGCTAATAATGTTTTACAGAATCCCGGTCGTGTCGGTCCGTACCGCTCCGTGGGAACATTATATACGTCTATAACGTTATATATCCTTACCTAAGGCAGCCTAACATCTCGGATGTAGTATTTTACAACATTCCTGGCGGGTCGGCCCCTACTTCTCGGTGGGAACATTATATACGTCTGTAACGTAATATAACCTAACCTAACCCATCTAGTCCGTCGCTGGTAATGTTTTACAGAATCTCGTGTCGGACCTTACCTCACCGTGGAGACATTAGATACGTCTATAACGTTATATATCCTATCCTAAGGCAACCTCACACCTCGGATGTAGTATTTTACAACATTCCTGGCAGGTCGGCCCTTACTTCTAGGTGGGAACATTATATACGTCTATAATGTAATATAACCTAACCTAACCCATCTATCCCCTCGCTGGGACTGTTTTGTAGAATCCCGTTCGTGTAGCCCCGTACGTCTCGGTGGGAACATTATATACGTCTATAACGTTATATATCCTAACCTCAGGCAACCTAACATCTCGGATGTAGTATTTTACAACATTCCTGGCGGGTCGGCCCCTACTTCTCGGTGGGAGCATTATATACGTCTAT
This sequence comes from Xylocopa violacea, assembly GCA_963969225.1. Lineage (NCBI taxonomy): Eukaryota > Metazoa > Arthropoda > Insecta > Hymenoptera > Apidae > Xylocopa > Xylocopa violacea. Next base: position 12,550,681 of record CAXAJV010000008.1, on the reverse strand, counting down.
AATGTAATATAACCTAACCTAACCCATCTAGAACCTCGCTGATAATGTTTTACAGAATCCCGGTCGTGTCGGTCCGTACCTCACCGTGGGAGCATTATATAAGTCTATAACGTTATATATCCTAACCTAAGGCAACTTAACACCTCGGATGTAGTATTTTACAACATTCCTGGCGGGTCGGCCCCTACTTCTCGGTCTGGACGTTACATACGTCTATAACGTAATATGACCTAACCTAACCCATCTAGCCCCTCGCTGGGAATGTTTTGTAGAATCCCGTTCGTGTAGCCCCGTACGTCTCGGTGGGAACATTATATACGTCTATAACGTTATATATCCTAACCTAAGGCAACCTAACATCTCGGATGTAGTATTTTACAACATTCCTGGCGGGTCGGCCCCTACTTCTCGGTGGGAACATTATACACGTCTATAATGTAATATAATCTAACCTAACCCATCTAGAACCTCGCTGGTAATGTTTTACAGAATCCCGGTCGTGTCGGGCCGTACCTCTCCGTGGGAACATTATATACGTCTATAATGTTATATATCCTAACCTAAGGCAACTTAACACCTCGGATGTAGTATTTTACAACATTCCTGGCGGGTCGGCCCCTACTTCTCGGTCTGGACGTTATATACGTCTATAACGTAATATAACCTAACCTAATCCATCTAGCCCCTCGCTGGGAATGTTTTGTAGAATCCCGTTCGTGTAGCCCCGTACATCTCGGTGGGAACACTATATACGTCTATAGCGTTATATATCCTAACCTAAGGCAACCTAACATCTCGGATGTAGTATTTTACAACATTCCTGGCGGGTCGGCCCCTACTTCTCGGTCTGGACGTTATATATGTCTATAACGTAATATAACCTAACCTAACCTATCTATCCCCTCGCTGGGAATATTTTGTAAAATCCCGTTCGTGTCGGGCCGTACGTCTCAGTGGGAACATTATATACGTCTATAACGTTATATATCCTAACCTAAGGCAACTTAACACCTCGGATGTAGTATTTTACAACATTCCTGGCGGGTCGGCCCCTACTTCTCGGTCTGGACGTTACATACGTCTATAACGTAATATGACCTAACCTAACCCATCTAGCCCCTCGCTGGGAATGTTTTGTAGAATCCCGTTCGTGTAGAACCGTACGTCTCGGTGGGAACATTATATACGTCTATAACGTTATATATCCTAACCTAAGGCAACCTAACATCTCGGATGTAGTATTTTACAACATTCCTGGCGGGTCGGCCCCTACTTCTCGGTGGGAACATTATATACGTCTATAATGTAATATAATCTAACCTAACCCATCTAGAACCTCGCTGGTAATGTTTTACAGAATCCCGGTCGTGTCGGGCCGTACCTCTCCGTGGGAATATTATATACGTCTATAACGTTATATATCCTAACCTAAGGCAACTTAACACCTCGGATGTAGTATTTTACAACATTCCTGGCGGGTCGGCCCCTACTTCTCGGTCTGGACGTTACATACGTCTATAACGTAATATGACCTAACCTAACCCATCTAGCCCCTCGCTGGGAATGTTTTGTAGAATCCCGTTCGTGTAGAACCGTACGTCTCGGTGGGAACATTATATACGTCTATAACGTTATATATCCTAACCTAAGGCAACCTAACATCTCGGATGTAGTATTTTACAACATTCCTGGCGGGTCGGCCCCTACTTCTCGGTGGGAACATTATATACGTCTATAATGTAATATAATCTAACCTAACCCATCTAGAACCTCGCTGGTAATGTTTTACAGAATCCCGGTCGTGTCGGGCCGTACCTCTCCGTGGGAATATTATATACGTCTATAACGTTATATATCCTAACCTAAGGCAACTTAACACCTCGGATGTAGTATTTTACAACATTCCTGGCGGGTCGGCCCCTACTTCTCGGTCTGGACGTTATATACGTCTATAACGTAATATAACCTAACCTAACCCATCTAGCCCCTCGCTGGGAATGTTTTGTAGAATCCCGTTCGTGTAGCCCCGTACATCTCGGTGGGAACACTATATACGTCTATAGCGTTATATATCCTAACCTAAGGCAACCTAACATCTCGGATGTAGTATTTTACAACATTCCTGGCGGGTCGGCCCCTACTTCTCGGTCTGGACGTTATATATGTCTATAACGTAATATAACCTAACCTAACCTATCTATCCCCTCGCTGGGAATATTTTGTAAAATCCCGTTCGTGTCGGGCCGTACGTCTCAGTGGGAACATTATATACGTCTATAACGTTATATATCCTAACCTAAGGCAACTTAACATCTCGGATGTAGTATTTTACAACATTCCTGGCGGGTCGGCCCCTACTTCTCGGTCTGCACGTTATATATGTCTATAACGTAATATAACCTAACCTAACACATCTAGCCCCTCGCTGGGAATGTTTTGTGGAATCCCGTTCGTGTTGACCCGTGCGTCTCGGTGGGAACATTATATACGTCTATAACGTTATATATCCTAACCTAAGGCAACTTAACATCTCGGATGTAGTATTTCACAACATTCCTTGCTGGTCGGCCCCTACTTCTCGGTCTGGACGTTATATACGTCTATAACGTAATATAACCTAACCTAACCCATCTAGGCCCTCGCTGGGAATGTTTTGTAGAATCCCGTTCGTGTAGCCCCGTACGTCTCGGTGGGAACACTATATACGTCTATAACGTTATATATCCTAACCTAAGGCAACTTAACACCTCGGATGTAGTATTTTACAACATTCCTGGCGGGTCGGCCCCTACTTCTCGGTCTGGACGTTATATGCGTCTATAACGTAATATAACCTAACCTAACCCATCTAGCCCCTCGCTGGGAATGTTTTGTAGAATCCCGTTCGTGTAGCCCCGTACCTCTCGGTGGGAACACTATATACGTCTATAGCGTTATATATCCTAACCTAAGGCAACCTAACATCTCGGATGTAGTATTTTACAACATTCCTGGCGGGTCGGCCCCTACTTCTCGGTGGGAACATTATATACGTCTATAATGTAATATAATCTAACCTAACCCATCTAGAACCTCGCTGGTAATGTTTTACAGAATCCCGGTCGTGTCGGGCCGTACCTCTCCGTGGGAACATTATATACGCCTATAACGTTATATATCCTAACCTAAGGCAACTTAACACCTCGGATGTAGTATTTTACAACATTCCTGGCAGGTCGGCCCCTACTTCTCGGTCTGGACGTTATATACGTCTATAACGTAATATAACCTAACCTAACACATCTAGCCCCTCGCTGGGAATGTTTTGTAGAATCCCGTTCGTGTTGACCCGTACGTCTCGGTGGGAACATTATATACGTCTGTAACGTTATATATCCTAACCTAAGGCAGCCTAACATCTCGGATGTAGTATTTTACAACATTCCTGGCGGGTCGGCCCCTACTTCTCGATCGGGACGTTATATACGTCTATAACGTAATATAACCTAACCTAACCTATCTATTCCCTCGCTGGGAATGTTTTGTAGAATCCCGTTCGTGTAGCCCCGTACGTCTCGGTGGGAACACTATATACGTCTATAACGTTATATATCCTAACCTAAGGCAACTTAACATGTCGGATGTAGTATTTTACAACATTCCTGGCGTGTCGGCCCCTACTTCTCGGTCGGAACGTTATATACGTCTATAACGTAATATAACCTAACCTAACCTATCTATCCCCTCGCTGGGAATGTTTTGTAGAATCCCGTTCGTGTAGCCCCGTACGTCTCGGTGGGAACATTATATACGTCTATCACGTTATATATCCTAACCTAAGGCAACCTAACATCTCGAATGTAGTATTTTACAACATTGTTGGCGTGTCGGCACCTGCTTCTCTTTGGAAACATTATATACGTCTATAACGTAATATAACCTAACCTAACCCATCTAGGCCCTCGCTAATAATGTTTTACAGAATCCCGGTCGTGTCGGTCCGTACCGCTCCGTGGGAACATTATATACGTCTATAACGTTATATATCCTTACCTAAGGCAGCCTAACATCTCGGATGTAGTATTTTACAACATTCCTGGCGGGTCGGCCCCTACTTCTCGGTGGGAACATTATATACGTCTGTAACGTAATATAACCTAACCTAACCCATCTAGTCCGTCGCTGGTAATGTTTTACAGAATCTCGTGTCGGACCTTACCTCACCGTGGAGACATTAGATACGTCTATAACGTTATATATCCTATCCTAAGGCAACCTCACACCTCGGATGTAGTATTTTACAACATTCCTGGCAGGTCGGCCCTTACTTCTAGGTGGGAACATTATATACGTCTATAATGTAATATAACCTAACCTAACCCATCTATCCCCTCGCTGGGACTGTTTTGTAGAATCCCGTTCGTGTAGCCCCGTACGTCTCGGTGGGAACATTATATACGTCTATAACGTTATATATCCTAACCTCAGGCAACCTAACATCTCGGATGTAGTATTTTACAACATTCCTGGCGGGTCGGCCCCTACTTCTCGGTGGGAGCATTATATACGTCTATAATGTAATATAACCTAACCTAACCCATCTAGAACCTCGCTGATAATGTTTTACAGAATCCCGGTCGTGTCGGTCCGTACCTCACCGTGGGAGCATTATATAAGTCTATAACGTTATATATCCTAACCTAAGGCAACTTAACACCTCGGATGTAGTATTTTACAACATTCCTGGCGGGTCGGCCCCTACTTCTCGGTCTGGACGTTACATACGTCTATAACGTAATATGACCTAACCTAACCCATCTAGCCCCTCGCTGGGAATGTTTTGTAGAATCCCGTTCGTGTAGCCCCGTACGTCTCGGTGGGAACATTATATACGTCTATAACGTTATATATCCTAACCTAAGGCAACCTAACATCTCGGATGTAGTATTTTACAACATTCCTGGCGGGTCGGCCCCTACTTCTCGGTGGGAACATTATACACGTCTATAATGTAATATAATCTAACCTAACCCATCTAGAACCTCGCTGGTAATGTTTTACAGAATCCCGGTCGTGTCGGGCCGTACCTCTCCGTGGGAACATTATATACGTCTATAACGTTATATATCCTAACCTAAGGCAACTTAACACCTCGGATGTAGTATTTTACAACATTCCTGGCGGGTCGGCCCCTACTTCTCGGTCTGGACGTTATATACGTCTATAACGTAATATAACCTAACCTAATCCATCTAGCCCCTCGCTGGGAATGTTTTGTAGAATCCCGTTCGTGTAGCCCCGTACATCTCGGTGGGAACACTATATACGTCTATAGCGTTATATATCCTAACCTAAGGCAACCTAACATCTCGGATGTAGTATTTTACAACATTCCTGGCGGGTCGGCCCCTACTTCTCGGTCTGGACGTTATATATGTCTATAACGTAATATAACCTAACCTAACCTATCTATCCCCTCGCTGGGAATATTTTGTAAAATCCCGTTCGTGTCGGGCCGTACGTCTCAGTGGGAACATTATATACGTCTATAACGTTATATATCCTAACCTAAGGCAACTTAACACCTCGGATGTAGTATTTTACAACATTCCTGGCGGGTCGGCCCCTACTTCTCGGTCTGGACGTTACATACGTCTATAACGTAATATGACCTAACCTAACCCATCTAGCCCCTCGCTGGGAATGTTTTGTAGAATCCCGTTCGTGTAGAACCGTACGTCTCGGTGGGAACATTATATACGTCTATAACGTTATATATCCTAACCTAAGGCAACCTAACATCTCGGATGTAGTATTTTACAACATTCCTGGCGGGTCGGCCCCTACTTCTCGGTGGGAACATTATATACGTCTATAATGTAATATAATCTAACCTAACCCATCTAGAACCTCGCTGGTAATGTTTTACAGAATCCCGGTCGTGTCGGGCCGTACCTCTCCGTGGGAATATTATATACGTCTATAACGTTATATATCCTAACCTAAGGCAACTTAACACCTCGGATGTAGTATTTTACAACATTCCTGGCGGGTCGGCCCCTACTTCTCGGTCTGGACGTTATATACGTCTATAACGTAATATAACCTAACCTAACCCATCTAGCCCCTCGCTGGGAATGTTTTGTAGAATCCCGTTCGTGTAGCCCCGTACATCTCGGTGGGAACACTATATACGTCTATAGCGTTATATATCCTAACCTAAGGCAACCTAACATCTCGGATGTAGTATTTTACAACATTCCTGGCGGGTCGGCCCCTACTTCTCGGTCTGGACGTTATATATGTCTATAACGTAATATAACCTAACCTAACCTATCTATCCCCTCGCTGGGAATATTTTGTAAAATCCCGTTCGTGTCGGGCCGTACGTCTCAGTGGGAACATTATATACGTCTATAACGTTATATATCCTAACCTAAGGCAACTTAACACCTCGGATGTAGTATTTTACAACATTCCTGGCAGGTCGGCCCCTACTTCTCGATCTGGACGTTATATACGTCTATAACGTAATATAACCTAACCTAACACATCTAGCCCCTCGCTGGGAATGTTTTGTTGAATCCCGTTCGTGTTGACCCGTACGTCTCGGTGGGAACATTATATACGTCTGTAACGTTATATATCCTAACCTAAGGCAGCCTAACATCTCGGATGTAGTATTTTACAACATTCCTGGCGGGTCGGCCCCTACTTCTCGGTCTGCACGTTATATATGTCTATAACGTAATATAACCTAACCTAACACATCTAGCCCCTCGCTGGGAATGTTTTGTGGAATCCCGTTCGTGTTGACCCGTGCGTCTCGGTGGGATCATTATATACGTCTATAACGTTATATATCCTAACCTAAGGCAACTTAACATCTCGGATGTAGTATTTCACAACATTCCTTGCTGGTCGGCCCCTACTTCTCGGTCTGGACGTTATATACGTCTATAACGTAATATAACCTAACCTAACCCATCTAGGCCCTCGCTGGGAATGTTTTGTAGAATCCCGTTCGTGTAGCCCCGTACGTCTCGGTGGGAACACTATATACGTCTATAACGTTATATATCCTAACCTAAGGCAACTTAACACCTCGGATGTAGTATTTTACAACATTCCTGGCGGGTCGGCCCCTACTTCTCGGTCTGGACGTTATATGCGTCTATAACGTAATATAACCTAACCTAACCCATCTAGCCCCTCGCTGGGAATGTTTTGTAGAATCCCGTTCGTGTAGCCCCGTACCTCTCGGTGGGAACACTATATACGTCTATAGCGTTATATATCCTAACCTAAGGCAACCTAACATCTCGGATGTAGTATTTTACAACATTCCTGGCGGGTCGGCCCCTACTTCTCGGTGGGAACATTATATACGTCTATAATGTAATATAATCTAACCTAACCCATCTAGAACCTCGCTGGTAATGTTTTACAGAATCCCGGTCGTGTCGGGCCGTACCTCTCCGTGGGAACATTATATACGCCTATAACGTTATATATCCTAACCTAAGGCAACTTAACACCTCGGATGTAGTATTTTACAACATTCCTGGCAGGTCGGCCCCTACTTCTCGGTCTGGACGTTATATACGTCTATAACGTAATATAACCTAACCTAACACATCTAGCCCCTCGCTGGGAATGTTTTGTAGAATCCCGTTCGTGTTGACCCGTACGTCTCGGTGGGAACATTATATACGTCTGTAACGTTATATATCCTAACCTAAGGCAGCCTAACATCTCGGATGTAGTATTTTACAACATTCCTGGCGGGTCGGCCCCTACTTCTCGATCGGGACGTTATATACGTCTATAACGTAATATAACCTAACCTAACCTATCTATTCCCTCGCTGGGAATGTTTTGTAGAATCCCGTTCGTGTAGCCCCGTACGTCTCGGTGGGAACACTATATACGTCTATAACGTTATATATCCTAACCTAAGGCAACTTAACATGTCGGATGTAGTATTTTACAACATTCCTGGCGGGTCGGCCACTACTTCTCGGTGGGAACATTATATACGTCTATAACGTAATATAACCTAACCTAACCTATCTATCCCCTCGCTGGGAATGTTTTGTAGAATCCCGTTCGTGTAGCCCCATACGTCTCGGTGGGAACATTATATACGTCTATAGCGTTATATATCCTAGCATAAGGCAACCTAACATCTCGGATGCAGTATTTTACAACATTCCTGGCGTGTCGGCCCCTACTTCTCGGTCGGAACGTTATATACGTCTATAACGTAATATAACCTAACCTAACCTATCTATCCCCTCGCTGGGAATGTTTTGTAGAATCCCGTTCGTGTAGCCCCGTACGTCTCGGTGGGAACATTATATACGTCTATCACGTTATATATCCTAACCTAAGGCAACCTAACATCTCGAATGTAGTATTTTACAACATTGTTGGCGTGTCGGCACCTGCTTCTCTTTGGAAACATTATATACGTCTATAACGTAATATAACCTAACCTAACCCATCTAGGCCCTCGCTAATAATGTTTTACAGAATCCCGGTCGTGTCGGTCCGTACCGCTCCGTGGGAACATTATATACGTCTATAACGTTATATATCCTTACCTAAGGCAGCCTAACATCTCGGATGTAGTATTTTACAACATTCCTGGCGGGTCGGCCCCTACTTCTCGGTGGGAACATTATATACGTCTGTAACGTAATATAACCTAACCTAACCCATCTAGTCCGTCGCTGGTAATGTTTTACAGAATCTCGTGTCGGACCTTACCTCACCGTGGAGACATTAGATACGTCTATAACGTTATATATCCTATCCTAAGGCAACCTCACACCTCGGATGTAGTATTTTACAACATTCCTGGCAGGTCGGCCCTTACTTCTAGGTGGGAACATTATATACGTCTATAATGTAATATAACCTAACCTAACCCATCTATCCCCTCGCTGGGAATGTTTTGTAGAATCCCGTTCGTGTAGCCCCGTACGTCTCGGTGGGAACATTATATACGTCTATAACGTTATATATCCTAACCTCAGGCAACCTAACATCTCGGATGTAGTATTTTACAACATTCCTGGCGGGTCGGCCCCTACTTCTCGGTGGGAGCATTATATACGTCTATAATGTAATATAACCTAACCTAACCCATCTAGAACCTCGCTGATAATGTTTTACAGAATCCCGGTCGTGTCGGTCCGTACCTCACCGTGGGAGCATTATATAAGTCTATAACGTTATATATCCTAACCTAAGGCAACTTAACACCTCGGATGTAGTATTTTACAACATTCCTGGCGGGTCGGCCCCTACTTCTCGGTCTGGACGTTACATACGTCTATAACGTAATATGACCTAACCTAACCCATCTAGCCCCTCGCTGGGAATGTTTTGTAGAATCCCGTTCGTGTAGCCCCGTACGTCTCGGTGGGAACATTATATACGTCTATAACGTTATATATCCTAACCTAAGGCAACCTAACATCTCGGATGTAGTATTTTACAACATTCCTGGCGGGTCGGCCCCTACTTCTCGGTGGGAACATTATATACGTCTATAATGTAATATAATCTAACCTAACCCATCTAGAACCTCGCTGGTAATGTTTTACAGAATCCCGGTCGTGTCGGGCCGTACCTCTCCGTGGGAACATTATATACGTCTATAACGTTATATATCCTAACCTAAGGCAACTTAACACCTCGGATGTAGTATTTTACAACATTCCTGGCGGGTCGGCCCCTACTTCTCGGTCTGGACGTTATATACGTCTATAACGTAATATAACCTAACCTAACCCATCTAGCCCCTCGCCGGGAATGTTTTGTAGAATCCCGTTCGTGTAGCCCCGTACCTCTCGGTGGGAACACTATATACGTCTATAGCGTTATATATCCTAACCTAAGGCAACCTAACATCTCGGATGTAGTATTTTACAACATTCCTGGCGGGTCGGCCCCTACATCTCGGTCTGGACGTTATATATGTCTATAACGTAATATAACCTAACCTAACCTATCTATCCCCTCGCTGGGAATGTTTTGTAAAATCCCGTTCGTGTCGGGCCGTACGTCTCGGTGGGAACATTATATACGTCTATAACGTTATATATCCTAACCTAAGGCAACTTAACACCTCGGATGTAGTATTTTACAACATTCCTGGCAGGTCGGCCCCTACTTCTCGGTCTGGACGTTATATACGTCTATAACGTAATATAACCTAACCTAACACATCTAGCCCCTCGCTGGGAATGTTATGTAGAATCCCGTTCGTGTTGACCCGTACGTCTCGGTGGGAACATTATATACGTCTGTAACGTTATATATCCTAACCTAAGGCAGCCTAACATCTCGGATGTAGTATTTTACAACATTCCTGGCGGGTCGGCCCCTACTTCTCGATCGGGACGTTATATACGTCTATAACGTAATATAACCTAACCTAACCTATCTATTCCCTCGCTGGGAATGTTTTGTAGAATCCCGTTCGTGTAGCCCCGTACGTCTCGGTGGGAACATTATATACGTCTATAACCATATATATCCTAACCTAAGGCAACCTAACATCTCGGATGAAGTATTTTACAACATTCCTGGTGGGTCGGCCCCTACTTCTCGGTCTGCACGTTATATATGTCTATAACGTAATATAACCTAACCTAACACATCTAGCCCCTCGCTGGGAATGTTTTGTGGAATCCCGTTCGTGTTGACCCGTACGTCTCGGTGGGAACATTATATACGTCTATAACGTTATATATCCTAACCTAAGGCAACTTAACATCTCGGATGTAGTATTTCACAACATTCCTTGCTGGTCGGCCCCTACTTCTCGGTCTGGACGTTATATACGTCTATAACGTAATATAACCTAACCTAACCTATCTATCCCCTCGCTGGGAATGTTTTGTAGAATGCCGTTCGTGTAGCCCCGTACGTCTCGGTGGGAACATTATATACGTCTATAACGTTATATATCCTAACCTAAGGCAACCTAACATCTCGGATGTAGTATTTTACAACATTCCTGGCGTGTCGGCCCCTACTTCTCGGTCGGAACGTTATATACGTCTATATCGTAATACAACCTAACCTAACCTATCTATCCCCTCGCTGGGAATGTTTTGTAGAATGCCGTTCGTGTAGCCCCGTACGTCTCGGTGGGAACATTATATACGTCTGTAACGTTATATATCCTAACCTAAGGCAACTTAACATGTCGGATGTAGTATTTTACAACATTCCTGGCGGGTCGGCCCCTACTTCTCGGTGGGAAAATTATATACGTCTATAACGTAATATAACCTAACCTAACCCATCTGGTCCTTCGCTGGTAATGTTTTACAGAATCCCGGTCGTGTCGGTCCGTACCTCTCCGTGGGAGCATTATATACGTCCATAACGTTATATATCCTAACCTAAGGCAACTTAACACCTCGGATGTAGTATTTTACAACATGCCTGGCGGGTCGGCCCCTACTTCTCGGTCTGGACGTTATATACGTCTATAACGTAATATAACCTAACCTAACCCATCTAGGCCCTCGCTGGGAATGTTTTGTAGAATCCCGTTCGTGTAGCCCCGTACGTCTCGGTGGGAACACTATATACGTCTATAACGTTATATATCCTAACCTAAGGCAACTTAACATGTCGGATGTAGTATTTTACAACATTCCTGGCGGGTCGGCCCCTACTTCTCGGTGGGAAAATTATATACGTCTATAACGTAATATAACCTAACCTAACCCATCTAGTCCTTCGCTGGTAATGTTTTACAGAATCCCGGTCGTGTCGGTCCGTACCTCACCGTGGGAGCATTATATAAGTCTATAACGTTATATATCCTAACCTAAGGCAACTTAACACCTCGGATATAGTATTTTACAACATTCCTGGCGGGTCGGCCCCTACTTCTCGGTCTGGACGTTATATACGTCTATAACGTAATATAACCTAACCTAACCCATCTAGCCCCGCGCTGGGAATGTTTTGTAGAATCCCGTTCGTGTAGCCCCGTACCTCTCGGTGGGAACACTATATACGTCTATAGCGTTATATATCCTAACCTAAGGCAACCTAACATCTCGGATGTAGTATTTTACAACATTCCTGGCAGGTCGGCCCTTACTTCTAGGTGGGAACAATATATACGTCTAGAACGTAATATAACCTAACCTAACCCATCTATCCCCTCGCTGGGAATGTTTTGTATAATCCCGTTCGTGTAGCCCCGTACGTCTCGGTGGGAACACTATATACGTCTATAACGTTATATATCCTAACCTAAGGCAACTTAACATGTCGGATGTAGTATTTTACAACATTCCTGGCGGGTCGGCCCCTACTTCTCGGTGGGAACATTACATACGTCTATAACGTAATATAACCTAACCTAACCCATCTAGTCCTTCGCTGGTAATGTTTTACAGAATCCCGGTCGTGTCGGTCCGTACATCTCCGTGGAAGCATTATATACGTCTATAACGTTATATATCCTAACCTAAGGCAACTTAACACCTCGGATGTAGTATTTTACAACATTCCTGGCGGGTCGGCCCCTACTTCTCGGTCTGGACGTTATATACGTCTATAACGTAATATAACCTAACCTAACCCATCTAGCCCCTCGCTGGGAATGTTTAGTAGAATCCCGTTCGTGTAGCCCCGTACGTCTCGGTGGGAACATTATATACGTCTATAACGTTATATATCCTAACCTAAGGCAACTTAACATCTCGGATGTAGTATTTCACAACATTCCTTGCTGGTCGGCCCCTACTTCTCGGTCTGGACGTTATATACCTCTATAACGTAATATAACCTAACCTAACCTATCTATCCCCTCGCTGGGAATGTTTTGTAGAATCCCGTTCGTGTAGCCCCGTACGTCTCGGTGGGAACATTATATACGTCTATAACGTTATATATCCTAACCTAAGGCAACCTAACATCTCGGATGTAGTATTTTACAACATTCCTGGCGTGTCGGCCCCTACTTCTCGGTCGGAACGTTATATACGTCTATATCGTAATACAACCTAACCTAACCTATCTATCCCCTCGCTGGGAATGTTTTGTAGAATCCCGTTCGTGTAGCCCCGTACGTCTCGGTGGGAACATTATATACGTCTATAACGTTATATATCCTAACCTAAGGCAACTTAACATGTCGGATGTAGTATTATACAACATTCCTGGCGGGTCGGCCCCTACTTCTCGGTGGGAAAATTATATACGTCTATAACGTAATATAACCTAACCTAACCCATCTAGTCCTTCGCTGGTAATGTTTTACAGAATCCCGGTCGTGTCGGTCCGTACCTCTCCGTGGGAGCATTATATACGTCCATAACGTTATATATCCTAACCTAAGGCAACTTAACACCTCGGATGCAGTATTTTACAACATTCCTGGCGTGTCGGCCCCTACTTCTCGGTCGGAACGTTATATACGTCTATAACGTAATATAACCTAACCTAACCTATCTATCCCCTCGCTGGGAATGTTTTGTAGAATCCCGTTCGTGTAGCCCCGTACGTCTCGGTGGGAACATTATATACGTCTATCACGTTATATATCCTAACCTAAGGCAACCTAACATCTCGAATGTAGTATTTTACAACATTGTTGGCGGGTCGGCACCTGCTTCTCTTTGGAAACATTATATACGTCTAAAACGTAATATAACCTAACCTAACCCATCTAGGCCCTCGCTAATAATGTTTTACAGAATCCCGGTCGTGTCGGTCCGTACCGCTCCGTGGGAACATTATATACGTCTATAACGTTATATATCCTTACCTAAGGCAGCCTAACATCTCGGATGTAGTATTTTACAACATTCCTGGCGGGTCGGCCCCTACTTCTCGGTGGGAACATTATATACGTCTGTAACGTAATATAACCTAACCTAACCCATCTATCCCCTCGCTGGGAATGTTTTGTAGAATCCCGTTCGTGTAGCCCCGTACGTCTCGGTGGGAACATTATATACGTCTATAACGTTATATATCCTAACCTCAGGCAACCTAACATCTCGGATGTAGTATTTTACAACATTCCTGGCGGGTGGGCCCCTACTTCTCGGTGGGAGCATTATATACGTCTATAATGTAATATAACCTAACCTAACCCATCTAGAACCTCGCTGATAATGTTTTACAGAATCCCGGTCGTGTCGGTCCGTACCTCTCCGTGGGAACATTATATACGTCTATAACGTTATATATCCTAACATAAGGCAGCCTAACATCTCGGATGTAGTATTTTACAACATTCCTGGCGGGTCGGCCCCTACTTCTCGGTGGGAATATTATATACGTCTATAACGTAATATAACCTAACCTAACACATCTAGCTCCTCGCTGGGAATGTTTTGTAGAATCCCGTTCATGTGGATCCGTACGTCTCGGTGGGAGCATTATATACGTCTATAACGTTATATATCCTAACCTAAGGCAACTTAACACCTCGGATGTAGTATTTTACAACATGCCTGGCGGGTCGGCCCCTACTTCTCGGTTTGACGTTATATACGTCTATAACGTAATATAACCTAACCTAACCCATCTAGCCCCTCGCTGGGAATGTTTTGTAGAATCCCGTTCGTGTAGCCCCGTACGTCTCGGTGGGAACACTATATACGTCTATAACGTTATATATCCTAACCTAAGGCAACTTAACTTGTCGGATGTAGTATTTTACAACATTCCTGGCGGGTCGGCCCCTACTTCTCGGTGGGAACATTATATACGTCTATAACGTAATATAACCTAACCTAACCCATCTAGTCCTTCGCTGGTAATGTTTTACAGAATCCCGGTCGTGTCGGTCCGTACCTCTCCGTGGGAGCATTATATACGTCTATAACGTTATATATCCTAACCTAAGGCAACTTAACACCTCGGATGTAGTATTTTACAACATTCCTGGCGGGTCGGCCCCTACTTCTCGGTCTGGACGTTATATACGTCTATAACGTAATATAACCTAACCTAACCCATCTAGCCCCTCGCTGGGAATGTTTAGTAGAATCCCGTTCGTGTAGCCCCGTACGTCTCGGTGGGAACATTATATACGTCTATAACGTTATATATCCTAACCTAAGGCAACTTAACATCTCGGATGTAGTATTTCACAACATTCCTTGCGGGTCGGCCCCTACTTCTCGGTCTGGACGTTATATACGTCTATAACGTAATATAACCTAACCTAACCTATCTATCCCCTCGCTGGGTATGTTTTGTAGAATCCCGTTCCTGTAGCCCCGTACGTCTCGGTGGGAACATTATATACGTCTATAACGTTATATATCCTAACCTAAGGCAACCTAACATCTCGGATGTAGTATTTTACAACATTCCTGGCGTGTCGGCCCCTACTTCTCGGTGGGAACATTATATACGTCTGTAACGTAATATAACCTAACCTAACCCATCTAGTCCTTCGCTGGTAATGTTTTACAGAATCTCGTGTCGGACCTTACCTCACCGTGGAGACATAAGATACGTCTATAACGTTATATATCCTATCCTAAGGCAACCTCACACCTCGGATGTAGTATTTTACAACATTCCTGGCAGGTCGGCCCTTACTTCTAGGTGGGAACATTATATACGTCTATAATGTAATATAACCTAACCTAACCCATCTATCCCCTCGCTGGGAATGTTTTGTAGAATCCCGTTCGTGTAGCCCCGTACGTCTCGGTGGGAACATTATATACGTCTATAACGTTATATATCCTAACCTCAGGCAACCTAACATCTCGGATGTAGTATTTTACAACATTCCTGGCGGGTCGGCCCCTACTTCTCGGTGGGAGCATTATATACGTCTATAATGTAATATAACCTAACCTAACCCATCTAGAACCTCGCTGATAATGTTTTACAGAATCCCGGTCGTGTCGGTCCGTACCTCTCCGTGGGAACATTATATACGTCTATAACGTTATATATCCTAACATAAGGCAGCCTAACATCTCGGATGTAGTATTTTACAACATTCCTGGCGGGTCGGCCCCTACTTCTCGGTGGGAACATTACATACGTCTATAACGTAATATAACCTAACCTAACCTATCTATCCCCTCGCTGGGAATGTTTTGTAGAATCCCGTTCGTGTAGCCCCATACGTCTCGGTGGGAACATTATATACGTCTATAGCGTTATATATCCTAGCATAAGGCAACCTAACATCTCGGATGCAGTATTTTACAACATTCCTGGCGTGTCGGCCCCTACTTCTCGGTCGGAACGTTATATACGTCTATAACGTAATATAACCTAACCTAACCTATCTATCCCCTCGCTGGGAATGTTTTGTAGAATCCCGTTCGTGTAGCCCCGTACGTCTCGGTGGGAACATTATATACGTCTATCACGTTATATATCCTAACCTAAGGCAACCTAACATCTCGAATGTAGTATTTTACAACATTGTTGGCGGGTCGGCACCTGCTTCTCTTTGGAAACATTATATACGTCTATAACGTAATATAACCTAACCTAACCCATCTAGGGCCTCGCTAATAATGTTTTACAGAATCCCGGTCGTGTCGGTCCGTACCGCTCCGTGGGAACATTATATACGTCTATAACGTTATATATCCTTACCTAAGGCAGCCTAACATCTCGGATGTAGTATTTTACAACATTCCTGGCGGGTCGGCCCCTACTTCTCGGTGGGAACATTATATACGTCTGTAACGTAATATAACCTAACCTAACCCATCTAGTCCGTCGCTGGTAATGTTTTACAGAATCTCGTGTCGGACCTTACCTCATCGTGGAGACATTAGATACGTCTATAACGTTATATATCCTATCCTAAGGCAACCTCACACCTCGGATGTAGTATTTTACAACATTCCTGGCAGGTCGGCCCTTACTTCTAGGTGGGAACATTATATACGTCTATAATGTAATATAACCTAACCTAACCCATCTATCCCCTCGCTGGGAATGTTTTGTAGAATCCCGTTCGTGTAGCCCCGTACGTCTCGGTGGGAACATTATATACGTCTATAACGTTATATATCCTAACCTCAGGCAACCTAACATCTCGGATGTAGTATTTTACAACATTCCTGGCGGGTCGGCCCCTACTTCTCGGTGGGAACATTATATACGTCTATAATGTAATATAATCTAACCTAACCCATCTAGAACCTCGCTGGTAATGTTTTACAGAATCCCGGTCGTGTCGGGCCGTACCTCTCCGTGGGAACATTATATACGTCTATAACGTTATATATCCTAACCTAAGGCAACTTAACACCTCGGATGTAGTATTTTACAACATTCCTGGCGGGTCGGCCCCTACTTCTCGGTCTGGACGTTATATACGTCTATAACGTAATATAACCTAACCTAACCCATCTAGCCCCTCGCTGGGAATGTTTTGTAGAATCCCGTTCGTGTAGCCCCGTACCTCTCGGTGGGAACACTATATACGTCTATAGCGTTATATATCCTAACCTAAGGCAACCTAACATCTCGGATGTAGTATTTTACAACATTCCTGGCGGGTCGGCCCCTACATCTCGGTCTGGACGTTATATATGTCTATAACGTAATATAACCTAACCTAACCTATCTATCCCCTCGCTGGGAATGTTTTGTAAAATCCCGTTCGTGTCGGGCCGTACGTCTCGGTGGGAACATTATATACGTCTATAACGTTATATATCCTAACCTAAGGCAACTTAACACCTCGGATGTAGTATTTTACAACATTCCTGGCAGGTCGGCCCCTACTTCTCGGTCTGGACGTTATATACGTCTATAACGTAATATAACCTAACCTAACACATCTAGCCCCTCGCTGGGAATGTTATGTAGAATCCCGTTCGTGTTGACCCGTACGTCTCGGTGGGAACATTATATACGTCTGTAACGTTATATATCCTAACCTAAGGCAGCCTAACATCTCGGATGTAGTATTTTACAACATTCCTGGCGGGTCGGCCCCTACTTCTCGATCGGGACGTTATATACGTCTATAACGTAATATAACCTAACCTAACCTATCTATTCCCTCGCTGGGAATGTTTTGTAGAATCCCGTTCGTGTAGCCCCGTACGTCTCGGTGGGAACATTACATACGTCTATAACCATATATATCCTAACCTAAGGCAACCTAACATCTCGGATGAAGTATTTTACAACATTCCTGGTGGGTCGGCCCCTACTTCTCGGTCTGCACGTTATATATGTCTATAACGTAATATAACCTAACCTAACACATCTAGCCCCTCGCTGGGAATGTTTTGTGGAATCCCGTTCGTGTTGACCCGTACGTCTCGGTGGGAACATTATATACGTCTATAACGTTATATATCCTAACCTAAGGCAACTTAACATCTCGGATGTAGTATTTCACAACATTCCTTGCTGGTCGGCCCCTACTTCTCGGTCTGGACGTTATATACGTCTATAACGTAATATAACCTAACCTAACCTATCTATCCCCTCGCTGGGAATGTTTTGTAGAATGCCGTTCGTGTAGCCCCGTACGTCTCGGTGGGAACATTATATACGTCTATAACGTTATATATCCTAACCTAAGGCAACCTAACATCTCGGATGTAGTATTTTACAACATTCCTGGCGTGTCGGCCCCTACTTCTCGGTCGGAACGTTATATACGTCTATATCGTAATACAACCTAACCTAACCTATCTATCCCCTCGCTGGGAATGTTTTGTAGAATGCCGTTCGTGTAGCCCCGTACGTCTCGGTGGGAACATTATATACGTCTGTAACGTTATATATCCTAACCTAAGGCAACTTAACATGTCGGATGTAGTATTTTACAACATTCCTGGCGGGTCGGCCCCTACTTCTCGGTGGGAAAATTATATACGTCTATAACGTAATATAACCTAACCTAACCCATCTAGTCCTTCGCTGGTAATGTTTTACAGAATCCCGGTCGTGTCGGTCCGTACCTCTCCGTGGGAGCATTATATACGTCCATAACGTTATATATCCTAACCTAAGGCAACTTAACACCTCGGATGTAGTATTTTACAACATGCCTGGCGGGTCGGCCCCTACTTCTCGGTCTGGACGTTATATACGTCTATAACGTAATATAACCTAACCTAACCCATCTAGGCCCTCGCTGGGAATGTTTTGTAGAATCCCGTTCGTGTAGCCCCGTACGTCTCGGTGGGAACACTATATACGTCTATAACGTTATATATCCTAACCTAAGGCAACTTAACATGTCGGATGTAGTATTTTACAACATTCCTGGCGGGTCGGCCCCTACTTCTCGGTGGAAAAATTATATACGTCTATAACGTAATATAACCTAACCTAACCCATCTAGTCCTTCGCTGGTAATGTTTTACAGAATCCCGGTCGTGTCGGTCCGTACCTCACCGTGGGAGCATTATATAAGTCTATAACGTTATATATCCTAACCTAAGGCAACTTAACACCTCGGATATAGTATTTTACAACATTCCTGGCGGGTCGGCCCCTACTTCTCGGTCTGGATGTTATATACGTCTATAACGTAATATAACCTAACCTAACCCATCTAGCCCCTCGCTGGGAATGTTTTGTAGAATCCCGTTCGTGTAGCCCCGTACCTCTCGGTGGGAACACTATATACGTCTATAGCGTTATATATCCTAACCTAAGGCAACCTAACATCTCGGATGTAGTATTTTACAACATTCCTGGCAGGTCGGCCCTTACTTCTAGGTGGGAACAATATATACGTCTAGAACGTAATATAACCTAACCTAACCCATCTATCCCCTCGCTGGGAATGTTTTGTATAATCCCGTTCGTGTAGCCCCGTACGTCTCGGTGGGAACACTATATACGTCTATAACGTTATATATCCTAACCTAAGGCAACTTAACATGTCGGATGTAGTATTTTACAACATTCCTGGCGGGTCGGCCCCTACTTCTCGGTGGGAACATTACATACGTCTATAACGTAATATAACCTAACCTAACCCATCTAGTCCTTCGCTGGTAATGTTTTACAGAATCCCGGTCGTGTCGGTCCGTACATCTCCGTGGAAGCATTATATACGTCTATAACGTTATATATCCTAACCTAAGGCAACTTAACACCTCGGATGTAGTATTTTACAACATTCCTGGCGGGTCGGCCCCTACTTCTCGGTCTGGACGTTATATACGTCTATAACGTAATATAACCTAACCTAACCCATCTAGCCCCTCGCTGGGAATGTTTAGTAGAATCCCGTTCGTGTAGCCCCGTACGTCTCGGTGGGAACATTATATACGTCTATAACGTTATATATCCTAACCTAAGGCAACCTAACATCTCGGATGTAGTATTTTACAACATTCCTGGCGTGTCGGCCCCTACTTCTCGGTCGGAACGTTATATACGTCTATATCGTAATACAACCTAACCTAACCTATCTATCCCCTCGCTGGGAATGTTTTGTAGAATCCCGTTCGTGTAGCCCCGTACGTCTCGGTGGGAACATTATATACGTCTATAACGTTATATATCCTAACCTAAGGCAACTTAACATGTCGGATGTAGTATTTTACAACATTCCTGGCGGGTCGGCCCCTACTTCTCGGTGGGAAAATTATATACGTCTATAACGTAATATAACCTAACCTAACCCATCTAGTCCTTCGCTGGTAATGTTTTACAGAATCCCGGTCGTGTCGGTCCGTACCTCTCCGTGGGAGCATTATATACGTCCATAACGTTATATATCCTAACCTAAGGCAACTTAACACCTCGGATGTAGTATTTCACAACATGCCTGGCGGGTCGGCCCCTACTTCTCGGTCTGGACGTTATATACGTCTATAACGTAATATAACCTAACCTAACCCATCTAGCCCCTCGCTGGGAATGTTTTGTAGAATCCCGTTCGTGTAGCCCCGTACGTCTCGGTGGGAACACTATATACGTCTATAACGTTATATATCCTAACCTAAGGCAACTTAACATGTCGGATGTAGTATTTTACAACATTCCTGGCGGGTCGGCCACTACTTCTCGGTGGGAACATTACATACGTCTATAACGTAATATAACCTAACCTAACCTATCTATCCCCTCGCTGGGAATGTTTTGTAGAATCCCGTTCGTGTAGCCCCATACGTCTCGGTGGGAACATTATATACGTCTATAGCGTTATATATCCTAGCATAAGGCAACCTAACATCTCGGATGCAGTATTTTACAACATTCCTGGCGTGTCGGCCCCTACTTCTCGGTCGGAACGTTATATACGTCTATAACGTAATATAACCTAACCTAACCTATCTATCCCCTCGCTGGGAATGTTTTGTAGAATCCCGTTCGTGTAGCCCCGTACGTCTCGGTGGGAACATTATATACGTCTATCACGTTATATATCCTAACCTAAGGCAACCTAACATCTCGAAT
This sequence comes from Xylocopa violacea, assembly GCA_963969225.1. Classification (NCBI taxonomy): domain Eukaryota; kingdom Metazoa; phylum Arthropoda; class Insecta; order Hymenoptera; family Apidae; genus Xylocopa; species Xylocopa violacea. Next base: position 12,529,282 of record CAXAJV010000008.1, on the reverse strand, counting down.
GTAGTATTTTACAACATTGTTGGCGGGTCGGCACCTGCTTCTCTCTGGAAACATTATATACGTCTAAAACGTAATATAACCTAACCTAACCCATCTAGGCCCTCGCTAATAATGTTTTACAGAATCCCGGTCGTGTCGGTCCGTACCGCTCCGTGGGAACATTATATACGTCTATAACGTTATATATCCTTACCTAAGGCAGCCTAACATCTCGGATGTAGTATTTTACAACATTCCTGGCGGGTCGGCCCCTACTTCTCGGTGGGAACATTATATACGTCTGTAACGTAATATAACCTAACCTAACCCATCTAGTCCGTCGCTGGTAATGTTTTACAGAATCTCGTGTCGGACCTTACCTCATCGTGGAGACATTAGATACGTCTATAACGTTATATATCCTATCCTAAGGCAACCTCACACCTCGGATGTAGTATTTTACAACATTCCTGGCAGGTCGGCCCTTACTTCTAGGTGGGAACATTATATACGTCTATAATGTAATATAACCTAACCTAACCCATCTATCCCCTCGCTGGGAATGTTTTGTAGAATCCCGTTCGTGTAGCCCCGTACGTCTCGGTGGGAACATTATATACGTCTATAACGTTATATATCCTAACCTCAGGCAACCTAACATCTCGGATGTAGTATTTTACAACATTCCTGGCGGGTGGGCCCCTACTTCTCGGTGGGAGCATTATATACGTCTATAATGTAATATAACCTAACCTAACCCATCTAGAACCTCGCTGATAATGTTTTACAGAATCCCGGTCGTGTCGGTCCGTACCTCTCCGTGGGAACATTATATACGTCTATAACGTTATATATCCTAACATAAGGCAGCCTAACATCTCGGATGTAGTATTTTACAACATTCCTGGCGGGTCGGCCCCTACTTCTCGGTGGGAATATTATATACGTCTATAACGTAATATAACCTAACCTAACACATCTAGCTCCTCGCTGGGAATGTTTTGTAGAATCCCGTTCATGTGGATCCGTACGTCTCGGTGGGAGCATTATATACGTCTATAACGTTATATATCCTAACCTAAGGCAACTTAACACCTCGGATGTAGTATTTTACAACATGCCTGGCGGGTCGGCCCCTACTTCTCGGTTTGACGTTATATACGTCTATAACGTAATATAACCTAACCTAACCCATCTAGCCCCTCGCTGGGAATGTTTTGTAGAATCCCGTTCGTGTAGCCCCGTACGTCTCGGTGGGAACACTATATACGTCTATAACGTTATATATCCTAACCTAAGGCAACTTAACTTGTCGGATGTAGTATTTTACAACATTCCTGGCGGGTCGGCCCCTACTTCTCGGTGGGAACATTATATACGTCTATAACGTAATATAACCTAACCTAACCCATCTAGTCCTTCGCTGGTAATGTTTTACAGAATCCCGGTCGTGTCGGTCCGTACCTCTCCGTGGGAGCATTATATACGTCTATAACGTTATATATCCTAACCTAAGGCAACTTAACACCTCGGATGTAGTATTTTACAACATTCCTGGCGGGTCGGCCCCTACTTCTCGGTCTGGACGTTATATACGTCTATAACGTAATATAACCTAACCTAACCCATCTAGCCCCTCGCTGGGAATGTTTAGTAGAATCCCATTCGTGTAGCCCCGTACGTCTCGGTGGGAACATTATATACGTCTATAACGTTATATATCCTAACCTAAGGCAACTTAACATCTCGGATGTAGTATTTCACAACATTCCTTGCGGGTCGGCCCCTACTTCTCGGTCTGGACGTTATATACGTCTATAACGTAATATAACCTAACCTAACCTATCTATCCCCTCGCTGGGTATGTTTTGTAGAATCCCGTTCCTGTAGCCCCGTACGTCTCGGTGGGAACATTATATACGTCTATAACGTTATATATCCTAACCTAAGGCAACCTAACATCTCGGATGTAGTATTTTACAACATTCCTGGCGTGTCGGCCCCTACTTCTCGGTGGGAACATTATATACGTCTGTAACGTAATATAACCTAACCTAACCCATCTAGTCCTTCGCTGGTAATGTTTTACAGAATCTCGTGTCGGACCTTACCTCACCGTGGAGACATAAGATACGTCTATAACGTTATATATCCTATCCTAAGGCAACCTCACACCTCGGATGTAGTATTTTACAACATTCCTGGCAGGTCGGCCCTTACTTCTAGGTGGGAACATTATATACGTCTATAATGTAATATAACCTAACCTAACCCATCTATCCCCTCGCTGGGAATGTTTTGTAGAATCCCGTTCGTGTAGCCCCGTACGTCTCGGTGGGAACATTATATACGTCTATAACGTTATATATCCTAACCTCAGGCAACCTAACATCTCGGATGTAGTATTTTACAACATTCCTGGCGGGTCGGCCCCTACTTCTCGGTGGGAGCATTATATACGTCTATAATGTAATATAACCTAACCTAACCCATCTAGAACCTCGCTGATAATGTTTTACAGAATCCCGGTCGTGTCGGTCCGTACCTCTCCGTGGGAACATTATATACGTCTATAACGTTATATATCCTAACATAAGGCAGCCTAACATCTCGGATGTAGTATTTTACAACATTCCTGGCGGGTCGGCCCCTACTTCTCGGTGGGAACATTACATACGTCTATAACGTAATATAACCTAACCTAACCTATCTATCCCCTCGCTGGGAATGTTTTGTAAAATCCCGTTCGTGTAGCCCCATACGTCTCGGTGGGAACATTATATACGTCTATAGCGTTATATATCCTAGCATAAGGCAACCTAACATCTCGGATGCAGTATTTTACAACATTCCTGGCGTGTCGGCCCCTACTTCTCGGTCGGAACGTTATATACGTCTATAACGTAATATAACCTAACCTAACCTATCTATCCCCTCGCTGGGAATGTTTTGTAGAATCCCGTTCGTGTAGCCCCGTACGTCTCGGTGGGAACATTATATACGTCTATCACGTTATATATCCTAACCTAAGGCAACCTAACATCTCGAATGTAGTATTTTACAACATTGTTGGCGGGTCGGCACCTGCTTCTCTTTGGAAACATTATATACGTCTATAACGTAATATAACCTAACCTAACCCATCTAGGGCCTCGCTAATAATGTTTTACAGAATCCCGGTCGTGTCGGTCCGTACCGCTCCGTGGGAACATTATATACGTCTATAACGTTATATATCCTTACCTAAGGCAGCCTAACATCTCGGATGTAGTATTTTACAACATTCCTGGCGGGTCGGCCCCTACTTCTCGGTGGGAACATTATATACGTCTGTAACGTAATATAACCTAACCTAACCCATCTAGTCCGTCGCTGGTAATGTTTTACAGAATCTCGTGTCGGACCTTACCTCATCGTGGAGACATTAGATACGTCTATAACGTTATATATCCTATCCTAAGGCAACCTCACACCTCGGATGTAGTATTTTACAACATTCCTGGCAGGTCGGCCCTTACTTCTAGGTGGGAACATTATATACGTCTATAATGTAATATAACCTAACCTAACCCATCTATCCCCTCGCTGGGAATGTTTTGTAGAATCCCGTTCGTGTAGCCCCGTACGTCTCGGTGGGAACATTATATACGTCTATAACGTTATATATCCTAACCTCAGGCAACCTAACATCTCGGATGTAGTATTTTACAACATTCCTGGCGGGTCGGCCCCTACTTCTCGGTGGGAGCATTATATACGTCTATAATGTAATATAACCTAACCTAACCCATCTAGAACCTCGCTGATAATGTTTTACAGAATCCCGGTCGTGTCGGTCCGTACCTCTCCGTGGGAACATTATATACGTCTATAACGTTATATATCCTAACATAAGGCAGCCTAACATCTCGGATGTAGTATTTTACAACATTCCTGGCGGGTCGGCCCCTACTTCTCGGTGGGAACATTATATACGTCTATAACGTAATATAACCTAACCTAACCCATCTAGTCCTTCGCTGGTAATGTTTTACAGAATTCCGGTCGTGTCGGTCCGTACCTCTCCGTGGGAGCATTATATACGTCTATAACGTTATATATCCTAACCTAAGGCAACTTAACACCTCGGATGTAGTATTTTACAACATTCCTGGCGGGTCGGCCCCTACTTCTCGGTCTGGACGTTATATACGTCTATAACGTAATATAACCTAACCTAACCCATCTAGCCCCTCGCTGGGAATGTTTAGTAGAATCCCATTCGTGTAGCCCCGTACGTCTCGGTGGGAACATTATATACGTCTATAACGTTATATATCCTAACCTAAGGCAACTTAACATCTCGGATGTAGTATTTCACAACATTCCTTGCGGGTCGGCCCCTACTTCTCGGTCTGGACGTTATATACGTCTATAACGTAATATAACCTAACCTAACCTATCTATCCCCTCGCTGGGTATGTTTTGTAGAATCCCGTTCCTGTAGCCCCGTACGTCTCGGTGGGAACATTATATACGTCTATAACGTTATATATCCTAACCTAAGGCAACCTAACATCTCGGATGTAGTATTTTACAACATTCCTGGCGTGTCGGCCCCTACTTCTCGGTGGGAACATTATATACGTCTGTAACGTAATATAACCTAACCTAACCCATCTAGTCCTTCGCTGGTAATGTTTTACAGAATCTCGTGTCGGACCTTACCTCACCGTGGAGACATAAGATACGTCTATAACGTTATATATCCTATCCTAAGGCAACCTCACACCTCGGATGTAGTATTTTACAACATTCCTGGCAGGTCGGCCCTTACTTCTAGGTGGGAACATTATATACGTCTATAATGTAATATAACCTAACCTAACCCATCTATCCCCTCGCTGGGAATGTTTTGTAGAATCCCGTTCGTGTAGCCCCGTACGTCTCGGTGGGAACATTATATACGTCTATAACGTTATATATCCTAACCTCAGGCAACCTAACATCTCGGATGTAGTATTTTACAACATTCCTGGCGGGTCGGCCCCTACTTCTCGGTGGGAGCATTATATACGTCTATAATGTAATATAACCTAACCTAACCCATCTAGAACCTCGCTGATAATGTTTTACAGAATCCCGGTCGTGTCGGTCCGTACCTCTCCGTGGGAACATTATATACGTCTATAACGTTATATATCCTAACATAAGGCAGCCTAACATCTCGGATGTAGTATTTTACAACATTCCTGGCGGGTCGGCCCCTACTTCTCGGTGGGAACATTACATACGTCTATAACGTAATATAACCTAACCTAACCTATCTATCCCCTCGCTGGGAATGTTTTGTAGAATCCCGTTCGTGTAGCCCCATACGTCTCGGTGGGAACATTATATACGTCTATAGCGTTATATATCCTAGCATAAGGCAACCTAACATCTCGGATGCAGTATTTTACAACATTCCTGGCGTGTCGGCCCCTACTTCTCGGTCGGAACGTTATATACGTCTATAACGTAATATAACCTAACCTAACCTATCTATCCCCTCGCTGGGAATGTTTTGTAGAATCCCGTTCGTGTAGCCCCGTACGTCTCGGTGGGAACATTATATACGTCTATCACGTTATATATCCTAACCTAAGGCAACCTAACATCTCGAATGTAGTATTTTACAACATTGTTGGCGGGTCGGCACCTGCTTCTCTTTGGAAACATTATATACGTCTATAACGTAATATAACCTAACCTAACCCATCTAGGGCCTCGCTAATAATGTTTTACAGAATCCCGGTCGTGTCGGTCCGTACCGCTCCGTGGGAACATTATATACGTCTATAACGTTATATATCCTTACCTAAGGCAGCCTAACATCTCGGATGTAGTATTTTACAACATTCCTGGCGGGTCGGCCCCTACTTCTCGGTGGGAACATTATATACGTCTGTAACGTAATATAACCTAACCTAACCCATCTAGTCCGTCGCTGGTAATGTTTTACAGAATCTCGTGTCGGACCTTACCTCATCGTGGAGACATTAGATACGTCTATAACGTTATATATCCTATCCTAAGGCAACCTCACACCTCGGATGTAGTATTTTACAACATTCCTGGCAGGTCGGCCCTTACTTCTAGGTGGGAACATTATATACGTCTATAATGTAATATAACCTAACCTAACCCATCTATCCCCTCGCTGGGAATGTTTTGTAGAATCCCGTTCGTGTAGCCCCGTACGTCTCGGTGGGAACATTATATACGTCTATAACGTTATATATCCTAACCTCAGGCAACCTAACATCTCGGATGTAGTATTTTACAACATTCCTGGCGGGTCGGCCCCTACTTCTCGGTGGGAGCATTATATACGTCTATAATGTAATATAACCTAACCTAACCCATCTAGAACCTCGCTGATAATGTTTTACAGAATCCCGGTCGTGTCGGTCCGTACCTCTCCGTGGGAACATTATATACGTCTATAACGTTATATATCCTAACATAAGGCAGCCTAACATCTCGGATGTAGTATTTTACAACATTCCTGGCGGGTCGGCCCCTACTTCTCGGTGGGAATATTATATACGTCTATAACGTAATATAACCTAACCTAACACATCTAGCTCCTCGCTGGGAATGTTTTGTAGAATCTCGTTCATGTGGATCCGTACGTCTCGGTGGGAACATTATATACGTCTATAACGTAATATAACCTAACCTAACCCATCTAGTCCTTCGCTGGTAATGTTTTACAGAATCCCGGTCGTGTCGGTCCGTACCTCTCCGTGGGAGCATTATATACGTCTATAACGTTATATATCCTAACCTAAGGCAACTTAACACCTCGGATGTAGTATTTTACAACATTCCTGGCGGGTCGGCCCCTACTTCTCGGTCTGGACGTTATATACGTCTATAACGTAATATAACCTAACCTAACCCATCTAGCCCCTCGCTGGGAATGTTTAGTAGAATCCCGTTCGTGTAGCCCCGTACGTCTCGGTGGGAACATTATATACGTCTATAACGTTATATATCCTAACCTAAGGCAACTTAACATCTCGGATGTAGTATTTCACAACATTCCTTGCGGGTCGGCCCCTACTTCTCGGTCTGGACGTTATATACGTCTATAACGTAATATAACCTAACCTAACCTATCTATCCCCTCGCTGGGTATGTTTTGTAGAATCCCGTTCCTGTAGCCCCGTACGTCTCGGTGGGAACATTATATACGTCTATAACGTTATATATCCTAACCTAAGGCAACCTAACATCTCGGATGTAGTATTTTACAACATTCCTGGCGTGTCGGCCCCTACTTCTCGGTGGGAACATTATATACGTCTGTAACGTAATATAACCTAACCTAACCCATCTAGTCCTTCGCTGGTAATGTTTTACAGAATCTCGTGTCGGACCTTACCTCACCGTGGAGACATAAGATACGTCTATAACGTTATATATCCTATCCTAAGGCAACCTCACACCTCGGATGTAGTATTTTACAACATTCCTGGCGGGTCGGCCCCTACTTCTCGGTGGGAGCATTATATACGTCTATAATGTAATATAACCTAACCTAACCCATCTAGAACCTCGCTGATAATGTTTTACAGAATCCCGGTCGTGTCGGTCCGTACCTCTCCGTGGGAACATTATATACGTCTATAACGTTATATATCCTAACATAAGGCAGCCTAACATCTCGGATGTAGTATTTTACAACATTCCTGGCGGGTCGGCCCCTACTTCTCGGTGGGAACATTACATACGTCTATAACGTAATATAACCTAACCTAACCTATCTATCCCCTCGCTGGGAATCTTTTGTAGAATCCCGTTCGTGTAGCCCCATACGTCTCGGTGGGAACATTATATACGTCTATAGCGTTATATATCCTAGCATAAGGCAACCTAACATCTCGGATGCAGTATTTTACAACATTCCTGGCGTGTCGGCCCCTACTTCTCGGTCGGAACGTTATATACGTCTATAACGTAATATAACCTAACCTAACCTGTCTATCCCCTCGCTGGGAATGTTTTGTAGAATCCCGTTCGTGTAGCCCCGTACGTCTCGGTGGGAACATTATATACGTCTATCACGTTATATATCCTAACCTAAGGCAACCTAACATCTCGAATGTAGTATTTTACAACATTGTTGGCGGGTCGGCACCTGCTTCTCTTTGGAAACATTATATACGTCTATAACGTAATATAACCTAACCTAACCCATCTAGGCCCTCGCTAATAATGTTTTACAGAATCCCGGTCGTGTCGGTCCGTACCGCTCCGTGGGAACATTATATACGTCTATAACGTTATATATCCTTACCTAAGGCAGCCTAACATCTCGGATGTAGTATTTTACAACATTCCTGGCGGGTCGGCCCCTACTTCTCGGTGGGAACATTATATACGTCTGTAACGTAATATAACCTAACCTAACCCATCTAGTCCGTCGCTGGTAATGTTTTACAGAATCTCGTGTCGGACCTTACCTCATCGTGGAGACATTAGATACGTCTATAACGTTATATATCCTATCCTAAGGCAACCTCACACCTCGGATGTAGTATTTTACAACATTCCTAGCAGGTCGGCCCTTACTTCTAGGTGGGAACATTATATACGTCTATAATGTAATATAACCTAACCTAACCCATCTATCCCCTCGCTGGGAATGTTTTGTAGAATCCCGTTCGTGTAGCCCCGTACGTCTCGGTGGGAACATTATATACGTCTATAACGTTATATATCCTAACCTCAGGCAACCTAACATCTCGGATGTAGTATTTTACAACATTCCTGGCGGGTCGGCCCCTACTTCTCGGTGGGAGCATTATATACGTCTATAATGTAATATAACCTAACCTAAACCATCTAGAACCTCGCTGATAATGTTTTACAGAATCCCGGTCGTGTCGGTCCGTACCTCTCCGTGGGAACATTATATACGTCTATAACGTTATATATCCTAACATAAGGCAGCCTAACATCTCGGATGTAGTATTTTACAACATTCCTGGCGGGTCGGCCCCTACTTCTCGGTGGGAATATTATATACGTCTATAACGTAATATAACCTAACCTAACACATCTAGCTCCTCGCTGGGAATGTTTTGTAGAATCCCGTTCATGTTGATCCGTACGTCTCGGTGGGAGCATTATATACGTCTATAACGTTATATATCCTAACCTAAGGCAACTTAACACCTCGGATGTAGTATTTTACAACATGCCTGGCGGGTCGGCCCCTACTTCTCGGTTTGACGTTATATACGTCTATAACGTAATATAACCTAACCTAACCCATCTAGCCCCTCGCTGGGAATGTTTTGTAGAATCCCGTTCGTGTAGCCCCGTACGTCTCGGTGGGAACACTATATACGTCTATAACGTTATATATCCTAACCTAAGGCAACTTAACTTGTCGGATGTAGTATTTTACAACATTCCTGGCGGGTCGGCCCCTACTTCTCGGTGGGAACATTATATACGTCTAAAACGTAATATAACCTAACCTAACCCATCTAGTCCTTCGCTGGTAATGTTTTACAGAATCCCGGTCGTGTCGGTCCGTACCTCTCCGTGGGAGCATTATATACGTCTATAACGTTATATATCCTAACCTAAGGCAACTTAACACCTCGGATGTAGTATTTTACAACATTCCTGGCGGGTCGGCCCCTACTTCTCGGTCTGGACGTTATATACGTCTATAACGTAATATAACCTAACCTAACCCATCTAGCCCCTCGCTGGGAATGTTTAGTAGAATCCCGTTCGTGTAGCCCCGTACGTCTCGGTGGGAACATTATATACGTCTATAACGTTATATATCCTAACCTAAGGCAACTTAACATCTCGGATGTAGTATTTCACAACATTCCTTGCGGGTCGGCCCCTACTTCTCGGTCTGGACGTTATATACGTCTATAACGTAATATAACCTAACCTAACCTATCTATCCCCTCGCTGGGTATGTTTTGTAGAATCCCGTTCCTGTAGCCCCGTACGTCTCGGTGGGAACATTATATACGTCTATAACGTTATATATCCTAACCTAAGGCAACCTAACATCTCGGATGTAGTATTTTACAACATTCCTGGCGTGTCGGCCCCTACTTCTCGGTGGGAACATTATATACGTCTGTAACGTAATATAACCTAACCTAACCCATCTAGTCCTTCGCTGGTAATGTTTTACAGAATCTCGTGTCGGACCTTACCTCACCGTGGAGACATAAGATACGTCTATAACGTTATATATCCTATCCTAAGGCAACCTCACACCTCGGATGTAGTATTTTACAACATTCCTGGCAGGTCGGCCCTTACTTCTAGGTGGGAACATTATATACGTCTATAATGTAATATAACCTAACCTAACCCATCTATCCCCTCGCTGGGAATGTTTTGTAGAATCCCGTTCGTGTAGCCCCGTACGTCTCGGTGGGAACATTATATACGTCTATAACGTTATATATCCTAACCTCAGGCAACCTAACATCTCGCATGTAGTATTTTACAACATTCCTGGCGGGTCGGCCCCTACTTCTCGGTGGGAGCATTATATACGTCTATAATGTAATATAACCTAACCTAACCCATCTAGAACCTCGCTGATAATGTTTTACAGAATCCCGGTCGTGTCGGTCCGTACCTCTCCGTGGGAACATTATATACGTCTATAACGTTATATATCCTAACATAAGGCAGCCTAACATCTCGGATGTAGTATTTTACAACATTCCTGGCGGGTCGGCCCCTACTTCTCGGTGGGAATATTATATACGTCTATAACGTAATATAACCTAACCTAACACATCTAGCTCCTCGCTGGGAATGTTTTGTAGAATCCCGTTCATGTTGATCCGTACGTCTCGGTGGGAGCATTATATACGTCTATAACGTTATATATCCTAACCTAAGGCAACTTAACACCTCGGATGTAGTATTTTACAACATGCCTGGCGGGTCGGCCCCTACTTCTCGGTTTGACGTTATATACGTCTATAACGTAATATAACCTAACCTAACCCATCTAGCCCCTCGCTGGGAATGTTTTGTAGAATCCCGTTCGTGTAGCCCCGTACGTCTCGGTGGGAACACTATATACATCTATAACGTTATATATCCTAACCTAAGGCAACTTAACTTGTCGGATGTAGTATTTTACAACATTCCTGGCGGGTCGGCCCCTACTTCTCGGTGGGAACATTATATACGTCTATAACGTAATATAACCTAACCTAACCCATCTAGTCCTTCGCTGGTAATGTTTTACAGAATCCCGGTCGTGTCGGTCCGTACCTCTCCGTGGGAGCATTATATACGTCTATAACGTTATATATCCTAACCTAAGGCAACTTAACACCTCGGATGTAGTATTTTACAACATTCCTGGCGGGTCGGCCCCTACTTCTCGGTCTGGACGTTATATACGTCTATAACGTAATATAACCTAACCTAACCCATCTAGCCCCTCGCTGGGAATGTTTAGTAGAATCCCGTTCGTGTAGCCCCGTACGTCTCGGTGGGAACATTATATACGTCTATAACGTTATATATCCTAACCTAAGGCAACTTAACATCTCGGATGTAGTATTTCACAACATTCCTTGCGGGTCGGCCCCTACTTCTCGGTCTGGACGTTATATACGTCTATAACGTAATATAACCTAACCTAAGCTATCTATCCCCTCGCTGGGTATGTTTTGTAGAATCCCGTTCCTGTAGCCCCGTACGTCTCGGTGGGAACATTATATACGTCTATAACGTTATATATCCTAACCTAAGGCAACCTAACATCTCGGATGTAGTATTTTACAACATTCCTGGCGTGTCGGCCCCTACTTCTCGGTGGGAACATTATATACGTCTGTAACGTAATATAACCTAACCTAACCCATCTAGTCCTTCGCTGGTAATGTTTTACAGAATCTCGTGTCGGACCTTACCTCACCGTGGAGACATAAGATACGTCTATAACGTTATATATCCTATCCTAAGGCAACCTCACACCTCGGATGTAGTATTTTACAACATTCCTGGCAGGTCGGCCCTTACTTCTAGGTGGGAACATTATATACGTCTATAATGTAATATAACCTAACCTAACCCATCTATCCCCTCGCTGGGAATGTTTTGTAGAATCCCGTTCGTGTAGCCCCGTACGTCTCGGTGGGAACATTATATACGTCTATAACGTTATATATCCTAACCTCAGGCAACCTAACATCTCGGATGTAGTATTTTACAACATTCCTGGCGGGTCGGCCCCTACTTCTCGGTGGGAACATTATATACGTCTATAATGTAATATAACCTAACCTAACCCATCTAGAACCTCGCTGATAATGTTTTACAGAATCCCGGTCGTGTCGGTCCGTACCTCTCCGTGGGAACATTATATACGTCTATAACGTTATATATCCTAACCTAAGGCAACCTAACATCTCGGATGTAGTATTTTACAACATTCCTGGCGTGTCGGCCCCTACTTCTCGGTCGGAACGTTATATGCGTCTATAACGTAATATAACCTAACCTAACCTATCTATCCCCTCGCTGGGAATGTTTTGTAGAATCCCGTTCGTGTAGCCCCGTACGTCTCCGTGGAAGCATTATATACGTCTATAACGTTATATATCCTAACCTAAGGCAACTTAACACCTCGGATGTAGTATTTTACAACATTCCTGGCGGGTCGGCCCCTACTTCTCGGTCTGGACGTTATATACGTCTATAACGTAATATAACCTAACCTAACCCATCTAGCCCCTCGCTGGGAATGTTTAGTAGAATCCCGTTCGTGTAGCCCCGTACGTCTCGGTGGGAACATTATATACGTCTATAACGTTATATATCCTAACCTAAGGCAACTTAACATCTCGGATGTAGTATTTCACAACATTCCTTGCTGGTCGGCCCCTACTTCTCGGTCTGGACGTTATATACCTCTATAACGTAATATAACCTAACCTAACCTATCTATCCCCTCGCTGGGAATGTTTTGTAGAATCCCGTTCGTGTAGCCCCGTACGTCTCGGTGGGAACATTATATACGTCTATAACGTTATATATCCTAACCTAAGGCAACCTAACATCTCGGATGTAGTATTTTACAACATTCCTGGCGTGTCGGCCCCTACTTCTCGGTCGGAACGTTATATACGTCTATATCGTAATACAACCTAACCTAACCTATCTATCCCCTCGCTGGGAATGTTTTGTAGAATCCCGTTCGTGTAGCCCCGTACGTCTCGGTGGGAACATTATATACGTCTATAACGTTATATATCCTAACCTAAGGCAACTTAACATGTCGGATGTAGTATTTTACAACATTCCTGGCGGGTCGGCCCCTACTTCTCGGTGCGAAAATTATATACGTCTATAACGTAATATAACCTAACCTAACCCATCTAGTCCTTCGCTGGTAATGATTTACAGAATCCCGGTCGTGTCGGTCCGTACCTCTCCGTGGGAGCATTATATACGTCCATAACGTTATATATCCTAACCTAAGGCAACTTAACACCTCGGATGTAGTATTTCACAACATGCCTGGCGGGTCGGCCCCTACTTCTCGGTCTGGACGTTATATACGTCTATAACGTAATATAACCTAACCTAACCCATCTAGCCCCTCGCTGGGAATGTTTTGTAGAATCCCGTTCGTGTAGCCCCGTACGTCTCGGTGGGAACACTATATACGTCTATAACGTTATATATCCTAACCTAAGGCAACTTAACATGTCGGATGTAGTATTTTACAACATTCCTGGCGGGTCGGCCACTACATCTCGGTGGGAACATTACATACGTCTATAACGTAATATAACCTAACCTAACCTATCTATCCCCTCGCTGGGAATGTTTTGTAGAATCCCGTTCGTGTAGCCCCATACGTCTCGGTGGGAACATTATATACGTCTATAGCGTTATATATCCTAGCATAAGGCAACCTAACATCTCGGATGCAGTATTTTACAACATTCCTGGCGTGTCGGCCCCTACTTCTCGGTCGGAACGTTATATACGTCTATAACGTAATATAACCTAACCTAACCTATCTATCCCCTCGCTGGGAATGTTTTGTAGAATCCCGTTCGTGTAGCCCCGTACGTCTCGGTGGGAACATTATATACGTCTATCACGTTATATATCCTAACCTAAGGCAACCTAACATCTCGGATGTAGTATTTTACAACATTCCTGGCGTGTCGGCCCCTACTTCTCGGTCGGAACGTTATATGCGTCTATAACGTAATATAACCTAACCTAACCTATCTATCCCCTCGCTGGGAATGTTTTGTAGAATCCCGTTCGTGTAGCCCCGTACGTCTCGGTGGGAACATTATATACGTCTATCACGTTATATATCCTAACCTAGGGCAACCTAACATCTCGAATGTAGTATTTTACAACATTGCTGGCGGGTCGGCACCTGCTTCTCTTTGGAAACATTATATACGTCTATAACGTAATATAACCTAACCTAACCCATCTAGGTCCTCGCTAATAATGTTTTACAGAATCCCGGTCGTGTCGGTCCGTACCGCTCCGTAGGAACATTATATACGTCTATAACGTTATATATTCTAACCTAAGGCAGCCTAACATCTCGGTTGTAGTATTTTACAACATTCCTGGTGGGTCGGCCCCTACTTCTCGGTGGGAACATTATATACGTCTGTAACGTAATATAACCTAACCTAACCCATCTAGTCCTTCGCTGGTAATGTTTTACAGAATCTCGTGTCGGACCTTACCTCACCGTGGAGACATTAGATACGTCTATATCGTTATATATCCTATCCTAAGGCAACCTCACACCTCGGATGTAGTATTTTACAACATTCCTGGCAGGTCGGCCCTTACTTCTAGGTGGGAACAATATATACGTCTATAACGTAATATAACCTAACCTAACCCATCTATCCCCTCGCTGGGAATGTTTTGTAGAATCCCGTTCGTGTAGCCCCGTACGTCTCGGTGGGAACATTATATACGTCTATAACGTTATATATCCTAACCTAAGGCAACCTAACATCTCGGATGTAGTATTTTACAACATTCCTGGCGTGTCGGCCCCTACTTCTCGGTCGGAACGTTATATGCGTCTATAACGTAATATAACCTAACCTAACCTATCTATCCCCTCGCTGGGAATGTTTTGTAGAATCCCGTTCGTGTAGCCCCGTACGTCTCGGTGGGAACATTATATACGTCTATCACGTTATATATCCTAACCTAAGGCAACCTAACATCTCGAATGTAGTATTTTACAACATTCCTGGCAGGTCGGACCCTACATCTAGGTGGGAACATTATATAAGCCTATAACGTAATATAACCTAACCTAACCCATCTAGGCCCTCGCTAATAATGTTTTACAGAATCCCGGTCGTGTCGGTCCGTACCGCTCCGTGGGAACATTATATACGTCTATAACGTTATATATCCTAACCTAAGGCAGCCTAACATCTCGGATGTAGTATTTTACAACATTCCTGTCGGTTCGGCCCCTACTTCTCGGTGGGAACATTATATACGTCTGTAACGTAATATAACCTAACCTAACACATCTAGTCCTTCGCAGGTAATGTTTTACAGAATCTCGTGTCGGACCTTACCTCACCGTGGAGACATTAGATACATCTATAACGTTATATATCCTATCCTAAGGCAACCTCACACCTCGGATGTAGTATTTTACAACATTCCTGGCAGGTCGGCCCTTACTTCTAGGTGGGAACAATATATACGTCTATAACGTAATATAACCTAACCTAACCCATCTATCCCCTCGCTGGGAATGTTTTGTAGAATCCCGTTCGTGTAGCCCCGTACGTCTCGGTGGGAACACTATATACGTCTATAACGTTATATATCCTAACCTAAGGCAACTTAACATGTCGGATGTAGTATTTTACAACATTCCTGGCGGGTCGGCCCCTACTTCTCGGTGGGAACATTACATACGTCTATAACGTAATATAACCTAACCTAACCCATCTAGTCCTTCGCTGGTAATGTTTTACAGAATCCCGGTCGTGTCGGTCCGTACCTCTCCGTGGAAGCATTATATACGTCTATAACGTTATATATCCTAACCTAAGGCAACTTAACACCTCGGATGTAGTATTTTACAACATTCCTGGCGGGTCGGCCCCTACTTCTCGGTCTGGACGTTATATACGTCTATAACGTAATATAACCTAACCTAACCCATCTAGCCCCTCGCTGGGAATGTTTAGTAGAATCCCGTTCATGTAGCCCCGTACGTCTCGGTGGGAACATTATATACGTCTATAACGTTATATATCCTAACCTAAGGCAACTTAACATCTCGGATGTAGTATTTCACAACATTCCTTGCTGGTCGGCCCCTACTTCTCGGTCTGGACGTTATATACCTCTATAACGTAATATAACCTAACCTAACCTATCTATCCCCTCGCTGGGAATGTTTTGTAGAATCCCGTTCGTGTAGCCCCGTACGTCTCGGTGGGAACATTATATACGTCTATAACGTTATATATCCTAACCTAAGGCAACCTAACATCTCGGATGTAGTATTTTACAACATTCCTGGCGTGTCGGCCCCTACTTCTCGGTCGGAACGTTATATACGTCTATATCGTAATACAACCTAACCTAACCTATCTATCCCCTCGCTGGGAATGTTTTGTAGAATCCCGTTCGTGTAGCCCCGTACGTCTCGGTGGGAACATTATATACGTCTATAACGTTATATATCCTAACCTAAGGCAACTTAACATGTCGGATGTAGTATTTTACAACATTCCTGGCGGGTCGGCCCCTACTTCTCGGTGGGAAAATTATATACGTCTATAACGTAATATAACCTAACCTAACCCATCTAGTCCTTCGCTGGTAATGATTTACAGAATCCCGGTCGTGTCGGTCCGTACCTCTCCGTGGGAGCATTATATACGTCCATAACGTTATATATCCTAACCTAAGGCAACTTAACACCTCGGATGTAGTATTTCACAACATGCCTGGCGGGTCGGCCCCTACTTCTCGGTCTGGACGTAATATACGTCTATAACGTAATATAACCTAACCTAACCCATCTAGCCCCTCGCTGGGAATGTTTTGTAGAATCCCGTTCGTGTAGCCCCGTACGTCTCGGTGGGAACACTATATACGTCTATAACGTTATATATCCTAACCTAAGGCAACTTAACATGTCGGATGTAGTATTTTACAACATTCCTGGCGGGTCGGCCACTACTTCTCGGTGGGAACATTACATACGTCTATAACGTAATATAACCTAACCTAACCTATCTATCCCCTCGCTGGGAATGTTTTGTAGAATCCCGTTCGTGTAGCCCCATACGTCTCGGTGGGAACATTATATACGTCTATAGCGTTATATATCCTAGCATAAGGCAACCTAACATCTCGGATGCAGTATTTTACAACATTCCTGGCGTGTCGGCCCCTACTTCTCGGTCGGAACGTTATATACGTCTATAACGTAATATAACCTAACCTAACCTATCTATCCCCTCGCTGGGAATGTTTTGTAGAATCCCGTTCGTGTAGCCCCGTACGTCTCGGTGGGAACATTATATACGTCTACCACGTTATATATCCTAACCTAAGGCAACCTAACATCTCGAATGTAGTATTTTACAACATTGTTGGCGGGTCGGCACCTGCTTCTCTTTGGAAACATTATATACGTCTATAACGTAATATAACCTAACCTAACCCATCTAGGCCCTCGCTAATAATGTTTTACAGAATCCCGGTCGTGTCGGTCCGTACCGCTCCGTGGGAACATTATATACGTCTATAACGTTATATATCCTTACCTAAGGCAGCCTAACATCTCGGATGCAGTATTTTACAACATTCCTGGCGGGTCGGCCCCTACTTCTCGGTGGGAACATTATATACGTCTGTAACGTAATATAACCTAACCTAACACATCTAGTCCTTCGCAGGTAATGTTTTACAGAATCTCGTGTCGGACCTTACCTCACCGTGGAGACATTAGATACATCTATAACGTTATATATCCTATCCTAAGGCAACCTCACACCTCGGATGTAGTATTTTACAACATTCCTGGCAGGTCGGCCCTTACTTCTAGGTGGGAACAATATATACGTCTATAACGTAATATAACCTAACCTAACCCATCTATCCCCTCGCTGGGAATGTTTTGTAGAATCCCGTTCGTGTAGCCCCGTACGTCTCGGTGGGAACACTATATACGTCTATAACGTTATATATCCTAACCTAAGGCAACTTAACATGTCGGATGTAGTATTTTACAACATTCCTGGCGGGTCGGCCCCTACTTCTCGGTGGGAACATTACATACGTCTATAACGTAATATAACCTAACCTAACCCATCTAGTCCTTCGCTGGTAATGTTTTACAGAATCCCGGTCGTGTCGGTCCGTACCTCTCCGTGGAAGCATTATATACGTCTATAACGTTATATATCCTAACCTAAGGCAACTTAACACCTCGGATGTAGTATTTTACAACATTCCTGGCGGGTCGGCCCCTACTTCTCGGTCTGGACGTTATATACGTCTATAACGTAATATAACCTAACCTAACCCATCTAGCCCCTCGCTGGGAATGTTTAGTAGAATCCCGTTCATGTAGCCCCGTACGTCTCGGTGGGAACATTATATACGTCTATAACGTTATATATCCTAACCTAAGGCAACTTAACATCTCGGATGTAGTATTTCACAACATTCCTTGCTGGTCGGCCCCTACTTCTCGGTCTGGACGTTATATACCTCTATAACGTAATATAACCTAACCTAACCTATCTATCCCCTCGCTGGGAATGTTTTGTAGAATCCCGTTCGTGTAGCCCCATACGTCTCGGTGGGAACATTATATACGTCTATAGCGTTATATATCCTAGCATAAGGCAACCTAACATCTCGGATGCAGTATTTTACAACATTCCTGGCGTGTCGGCCCCTACTTCTCGGTCGGAACGTTATATACGTCTATAACGTAATATAACCTAACCTAACCTATCTATCCCCTCGCTGGGAATGTTTTGTAGAATCCCGTTCGTGTAGCCCCGTACGTCTCGGTGGGAACATTATATACGTCTACCACGTTATATATCCTAACCTAAGGCAACCTAACATCTCGAATGTAGTATTTTACAACATTGTTGGCGGGTCGGCACCTGCTTCTCTTTGGAAACATTATATACGTCTATAACGTAATATAACCTAACCTAACCCATCTAGGCCCTCGCTAATAATGTTTTACAGAATCCCGGTCGTGTCGGTCCGTACCGCTCCGTGGGAACATTATATACGTCTATAACGTTATATATCCTTACCTAAGGCAGCCTAACATCTCGGATGCAGTATTTTACAACATTCCTGGCGGGTCGGCCCCTACTTCTCGGTGGGAACATTATATACGTCTGTAACGTAATATAACCTAACCTAACCCATCTAGTCCGTCGCTGGTATTGTTTTACAGAATCTCGTGTCGGACCTTACCTCACCGTGGAGACATTAGATACGTCTATAACGTTATATATCCTATCCTAAGCCAACCTCACACCTCGGATGTAGTATTTTACAACATTCCTGGCAGGTCGGCCCTTACTTCTAGGTGGGAACATTATATACGTCTATAATGTAATATAACCTAACCTAACCCATCTATCCCCTCGCTGGGAATGTTTTGTAGAATCCCGTTCGTGTAGCCCCGTACGTCTCGGTGGGAACATTATATACGTCTATAACGTTATATATCCTAACCTCAGGCAACCTAACATCTCGGATGTAGTATTTTACAACATTCCTGGCGGGTCGGCTCCTACTTCTCGGTGGGAATATTATATACGTCTATAACGTAATATAACCTAACCTAACACATCTAGCTCCTCGCTGGGAATGTTTTGTAGAATCCCGTTCATGTTGATCCGTACGTCTCGGTGGGAACATTATATACGTCTATAACGTTATATATCCTAGCATAAGGCAGCCTAACATCTCGGATGTAGTATTTTACAACATTCCTGGCGGGTAGCCCCCTACTTCTCGGTCGGAACGTTATATACGTCTATAACGTAATACAACCTAACCTAACCTATCTATCCCCTCGCTGGGAATGTTTTGTAGAATCCCGTTCGTGTAGCCCCGTACGTCTCGGTGGGAACACTATATACGTCTATAACGTTATATATCCTAACCTGAGGCAACTTAACATCTCGGATGTAGTATTTCACAACATTCCTTGCGGGTCGGCCCCTACTTCTCGGTCTAGACGTTATATACGTCTATAACGTAATATAACCTAACCTAACCTATCTATCCCCTCGCTGGGAATGTTTTGTAAATTCCCGTTCGTGTAGCCCCGTACGTCTCGGTGGGAACATTATATACGTCTATAACGTTATATATCCTAACCTAAGGCAACTTAACATGTCGGATGTAGTATTTTACAACATTCCTGGCGGGTCGGCACCTGCTTCTCTTTGGAAACATTATATACGTCTATAACGTAATATAACCTAACCTAACCCATCTAGGTCCTCGCTAATAATGTTTTACAGAATCCCGGTCGTGTCGGTCCGTACCGCTCCGTAGGAACATTATATACGTCTATAACGTTATATATTCTAACCTAAGGCAGCCTAACATCTCGGTTGTAGTATTTTACAACATTCCTGGTGGGTCGGCCCCTACTTCTCGGTGGGAACATTATATACGTCTGTAACGTAATATAACCTAACCTAACCCATCTAGTCCTTCGCTGGTAATGTTTTACAGAATCTCGTGTCGGACCTTACCTCACCGTGGAGACATTAGATACGTCTATAACGTTATATATCCTATCCTAAGGCAACCTCACACCTCGGATGTAGTATTTTACAACATTCCTGGCAGGTCGGCCCTTACTTCTAGGTGGGAACAATATATACGTCTATAACGTAATATAACCTAACCTAACCCATCTATCCCCTCGCTGGGAATGTTTTGTAGAATCCCGTTCGTGTAGACCCGTACGTCTCGGTGGGAACATTATATACGTCTATAACGTTATATATCCTAACCTCAGGCAACCTAACATCTCGGATGTAGTATTTTACAACATTCCTGGCGGGTCGGCCCCTACTTCTCGGTGGGAACATTATATACGTCTATAATGTAATATAACCTAACCTAACCCATCTAGAACCTCGCTGATAATGTTTTACAGAATCCCGGTCGTGTCGGTCCGTACCTCTCCGTGGGAACATTATATACGTCAATAACGTTATATATCCTAACATAAGGCAGCCTAACATCTCGGATGTAGTATTTTACAACATTCCTGGCGGGTCGGCCCCTACTTCTCGGTGGGAACATTATATACGTCTGTAACGTAATATAACCTAACCTAACACATCTAGCTCCTCGCTGGGAATGTTTTGTAGAATCCCGTTCATGTTGACGCGTACGTCTCGGTGGGAACATTATATACGTCTATACCGTTATATATCCTAGCATAAGGCAACCTAACATCTCGGATGTAGTATTTTACAACATTCCTGGCGGGTAGGCCCCTACTTCTCGGTGGGAACATTATATACGTCTATAACGTAATATAACCTAACCTAACCCATTTAGTCCTTCGCTGGTAATGTTTTACAGAATCCCGGTCGTGTCGGTCCGTACATCTCCGTGGGAGCATTATATACGTCTATAACGTTATATATCCTAACCTAAGGCAACTTAACACCTCGGATGTAGTATTTTACAACATGCCTGGCGTGTCGGCCCCTAATTCTCGGTTTGGACGTTATATACGTCTATAACGTAATATAACCTAACCTAACCCATCTAGCCCCTCGCTGGGAATGTTTTGTAGAATCCCGTTCGTGTAGCCCCGTACGTCTCGGTGGGAACACTATATACGTCTATAACGTTATATATCCTAACCTAAGGCAACTTAACATGTCGGATGTAGTATTTTACAACATTCCTGGCGGGTCGGCCCCTACTTCTCGGTGGGAACATTCTATACGTCTATAACGTAATATAACCTAACCTAACCCATCTAGTCCTTCGCTGGTAATGTTTTACAGAATCCCGGTCGTGTCGGTCCGTACCTCTCCGTGGGAGCATTATATACGTCTATAACGTTATATATCCTAACCTAAGGCAACTTAACACCACGGATGTAGTATTTTACAACATTCCTGGCGGGTCGGCCCCTACTTCTCGGTCTGGACGTTATATACGTTTATAACGTAATATAACCTAACCCAACCCATCTAGCCCCTCGCTGGGAATGTTTTGTGGAATCACGTTCGTGTAGCCCCGTACGTCTCGGTGGGAACATTATATACGTCTATAACGTTATATATCCTAACCTAAGGCAACCTAACATCTCGGATGTAGTATTTTACAACATTCCTGGTGTGTCGGCCCCTACATCTCGGTCGGAACGTTATATACGTCTATATCGTAATACAACATAACCTAACCTATCTATCCCCTCGCTGGGAATGTTTTGTAGAATCCCGTTCGTGTAGCCCCGTACGTCTCGGTGGGAACATTATATACGTCTATCACGTTATATATCCTAACCTAAGGCAACCTAACATCTCGAATGTAGTATTTTACAACATTGTTGGCGGGTCGGCACCTGCTTCTCTTTGGAAACATTATATACGTCTATAACGTAATATAACCTAACCTAACCCATCTAGGCCCTCGCTAGTAATGTTTTACAGAATCCCGGTCGTGTCGGTCCGTACCTCTCCGTGGGAACATTATATACGTCTATAACGTTATATATCCTTACCTAAGGCAGCCTAACATCTCGGATGTCGTATTTTACAACATTCCTGGCGGGTCGGCCCCTACTTCTCGGTCTGGACGTTATATACGTCTATAACGTAATATAACCTAACCTAACCCATCTAGCCCCTCGCTGGGAATGTTTTGTAGAATCCCGTTCGTATAGCCCCGTACGTCTCGGTGGGAACACTATATACGTCTATAACGTTATATATCCTAACCTAAGGCAACTTAACATGTCGGATGTAGTATTTTACAACATTCCTGGCGGGTCGGCTCCTACTACTCGGTGGGCACATTATATACGTCTATAACGTAATATAACCTAACCTAACCCATCTAGTCCTTCGCTGGTAATGTTTTACAGAATCCCGGTCGTGTCGGTCCGTACCTCTCCGTGGGAGCATTATATACTTCTATAACGTTATATATCCTAACCTAAGGCAACTTAACACCTCGGATGTAGTATTTTACAACATTCCTGGCGGGCCGGCCCCTACTTCTCGGTCTGGACGTTATATACGTCTATAACGTAATATAACCTAACCTAACCCATCTAGCCCCTCGCTGGGAATGTTTAGTAGAATCCCGTTCGTGTAGCCCCGTACGTCTCGGTGGGAACATTATATACGTCTATA
Organism: Xylocopa violacea; assembly: GCA_963969225.1. Lineage (NCBI taxonomy): Eukaryota > Metazoa > Arthropoda > Insecta > Hymenoptera > Apidae > Xylocopa > Xylocopa violacea. Next base: position 12,505,838 of record CAXAJV010000008.1, on the reverse strand, counting down.
ACGTTATATATCCTAACCTAAGGCAACTTAACATCTCGGATGTAGTATTTCACAACATTCCTTGCGGGTCGGCCCGTACTTCTCGGTCTGGACGTTATATACGTCTATAACGTAATATAACCTAACCTAACCTATATATCCCCTCGCTGGGAATGTTTTGTAGAATCCCGTTCGTGTAGCCCCGTACGTCTCGGTGGGAACATTATATACGTCTATAACGTTATATATCCTAACCTAAGGCAACCTAACATCTCGGATGTAGTATTTTACAACATTCCTGGCGTGTCGGCCCCTACTTCTCGGTCGGAACGTTATATACGTCTATAACGTAATATAACCTAACCTAACCTATCTATACCCTCGCTGGGAATGTTTTGTAGAATCCCGTTCGTGTAGCCCCGTACGTCTCGGTGGGAACATTATATACGTCTATCACGTTATATATCCTAACCTAAGGCAACCTAACATCTCGAATGTAGTATTTTACAACATTGCTGGCGGGTCGGCACCTGCTTCTCTTTGGAAACATTATATACGTCTATAACGTAATATAACCTAACCTAACCCATCTAGGCCCTCGCTAATAATGTTTTACAGAATCCCGGTCGTGTCGGTCCGTACCGCTCCGTGGGAACATTATATACGTCTATAACGTTATATATCCTAACCTAAGGCAGCCTAACATCTCGGATGTAGTATTTTACAACATTCCTGGAGGGTCGGCCCCTACTTCTCGGTGGGAACATTACATACGTCTGTAACGTAATATAACCTAACCTAACCCATCTAGTCCTTCGCTGGTAATGTGTTACAGAATCTCGTGTCGGACCTTACCTCACCGTGGAGACATTAGATACGTCTATAACGTTATATATCCTATCCTATGGCAACCTCACACCTCGGATGTAGTATTTTACAACATTCCTGGCAGGTCGGCCCTTACTTCTAGGTGGGAACAATATATACGTCTATAACGTAATATAACCTAACCTAACCCATCTATCCCCTCGCTGGGAATGTTTTGTAGAATCCCGTTCGTGTAGCCCCGTACGTTTCGGTGGGAACATTATATACGTCTATAACGTTATATATCCTAACCTCAGGCAACCTAACATCTCGGATGTAGTATTTTACAACATTCCTGGCGGGTCGGCCCCTACTTCTCGGTGGGAACATTATATACGTCTATAATGTAATATAACCTAACCTAACCCATCTAGAACCACGCTGATAATGTTTTACAGAATCCCGGTCGTGTCGGTCCGTACCTCACCGTGGGAATATTATATACGTCAATAACGTTATATATCCTAACATAAGGCAGCCTAACATCTCGGATGTAGTATTTTACAACATTCCTGGCGGGTCGGCCCCTACTTCTCGGTGGGAACATTATATACGTCTGTAACGTAATATAACATAACCTAACACATCTAGCTCCTCGCTGGGAATGTTTTGTAGAATCCCGTTCATGTTGTCCCGTACGTCTCGGTGGGAACATTATATACGTCTATAACGTTATATATCCTAGCATAAGGCAGCCTAACATCTCGGATGTAGTATTTTACAACATTCCTGGCGTGTCGGCCCCTACTTCTCGGTCGGAACGTTATATACGTCTATAACGTAATATAACCTAACCTAACCTATCTATACCCTCGCTGGGAATGTCTTGTAGAATCCCGTTCGTGTAGCCCCGTACGTCTCGGTGGGAACATTATATACGTCTATCACGTTATATATCCTAACCTAAGGCAACCTAACATCTCGAATGCAGTATTTTACAACATTGCTGGCGGGTCGGCACCTGCTTCTCTTTGGAAACATTATATACGTCTATAACGTAATATAACCAAACCTAACCCATCTAGGCCCTCGCTAATAATGTTTTACAGAATCCCGGTCGTGTCGGTCCGTACCGCTCCGTGGGAACATTATATACGTCTATAACGTTATATAACCTAACCTAAGGCAGCCTAACATCTCGGATGTAGTATTTTACAACATTCCTGGCGGGTCGGCCCCTACTTCTCGGTGGGAACATTATATACGTCTGTAACGTAATATAACCTAACCTAACCCATCTAGTCCTTCGCTGGTAATCTTTTACAGAATCTCGTGTCGGACCTTACCTCACCGTGGAGACATTAGATACGTCTATAACGTTATATATCCTATCCTATGGCAACCTCACACCTCGGATGTAGTATTTTACAACATTCCTGGCAGGTCGGCCCTTACTTCTAGGTGGGAACAATATATACGTCTATAACGTAATATAACCTAACCTAACCCATCTATCCCCTCGCTGGGAATGTTTTGTAGAATCCCGTTCGTGTAGCCCCGTACGTTTCGGTGGGAACATTATATACGTCTATAACGTTATATATCCTAAGCTCAGGCAACCTAACATCTCGGATGTAGTATTTTACAACATTCCTGGCGGGTCGGCCCCTACTTCTCGGTGGGAACATTATATACGTCTATAATGTAATATAACCTAACCTAACCCATCTAGAACCCCGCTGATAATGTTTTACAGAATCCCGGTCGTGTCGGTCCGTACCTCACCGTGGGAATATTATATACGTCAATAACGTTATATATCCTAACATAAGGCAGCCTAACATCTCGGATGTAGTATTTTACAACATTCCTGGCGGGTCGGCCCCTACTTCTCGGTGGGAACATTATATACGTCTGTAACGTAATATAACATAACCTAACACATCTAGCTCCTCGCTGGGAATGTTTTGTAGAATCCCGTTCATGTTGACCCGTACGTCTCGGTGGGAACATTATATACGTCTATAACGTTATATATCCTAGCATAAGGCAGCCTAACATCTCGGATGTAGTATTTTACAACATTCCTGGCGTGTCGGCCCCTACTTCTCGGTCGGAACGTTATATACGTCTATAACGTAATATAACCTAACCTAACCTATCTATACCCTCGCTGGGAATGTTTTGTAGAATCCCGTTTGTGTAGCCCCGTATGTCTCGGTGGGAACATTATATACGTCTATCACGTTATATATCCTAACCTAAGGCAACCTAACATCTCGAATGCAGTATTTTACAACATTGCTGGCGGGTCGGCACCTGCTTCTCTTTGGAAACATTATATACGTCTATAACGTAATATAACCAAACCTAACCCATCTAGGCCCTCGCTGGTAATCTTTTACAGAATCTCGTGTCGGACCTTACCTCACCGTGGAGACATTAGATACGTCTATAACGTTATATATCCTATCCTAAGGCAACCTCACACCTCGGATGTAGTATTTTACAACATTCCTGGCAGGTCGGCCCTTACTTCTAGGTGGGAACAATATATACGTCTATAACGTAATATAACCTAACCTAACCCATCTATCCCCTCGCTGGGAATGTTTTGTAGAATCCCGTTCGTGTAGCCCCGTACGTCTCGGTGGGAACATTATATACGTCTATAACGTTATATATCCTAACCTCAGGCAACCTAACATCTCGGATGTAGTATTTTACAACATTCCTGGCGGGTCGGCCCCTACTTCTCGGTGGGAACATTATATACGTCTGTAACGTAATATAACCTAACCTAACCCATCTAGCCCCTCGCTGGGAATGTTTAGTAGAATACCGTTCGTGTAGCCCCGTACGTCTCGGTGGGAACATTATATACGTCTATAACGTTATATATCCTAACCTAAGGCAACTTAACATCTCGGATGTAGTATTTCACAACATTCCTTGCGCGTCGGCCCCTACTTCTCGGTCTGGACGTTATATACGTCTATAACGTAATATAACCTAACCTAACCTATATATCCCCTCGCTGGGAATGTTTTGTAGAATCCCGTTCGTGTAGCCCCGTACGTCTCGGTGGGAACATTATATACGTCTATAACGTTATATATCCTAACCTAAGGCAACCTAACATCTCGGATGTAGTATTTTACAACATTCCTGGCGTGTCGGCCCCCACTTCTCGGTCGGAACGTTATATACGTCTATAACGTAATATAACCTAACCTAACCTATCTATACCCTCGCTGGGAATGTTTTGTAGAATCCCGTACGTGTAGCCCCGTACGTCTCGGTGGGAACATTATATACGTCTATCACGTTATATATCCTAACCTAAGGCAACCTAACATCTCGAATGTAGTATTTTACAACATTGCTGGCGGGTCGGCACCTGCTTCTCTTTGGAAACATTATATACGTCTATAACGTAATATAACCTAACCTAACCCATCTAGGCCCTCGCTAATAATGTTTTACAGAATCCCGGTCGTGTCGGTCCGTACCGCTCCGTGGGAACATTATATACGTCTATAACGTTATATATCCTAACCTAAGGCAGCCCAACATCTCGGATGTAGTATTTTACAACATTCCTGGCGGGTCGGCCCCTACTTCTCGGTGGGAACATTATATACGTCTGTAACGTAATATAACCTAACCTAACCCATCTAGTCCTTCGCTGGTAATCTTTTACAGAATCTCGTGTCGGACCTTACCTCACCGTGGAGACATTAGATGCGTCTATAACGTTATATATCCTATCCTAAGGCAACCTCACATCTCGGATGTAGTATTTTACAACATTCCTGGCAGGTCGGCCCTTACTTCTAGGTGGGAACAATATATACGTCTATAACGTAATATAACCTAACCTAACCCATCTATCCCCTCGCTGGGAATGTTTTGTAGAATCCCGTTCGTGTAGCCCCGTACGTCTCGATGGGAACATTATATACGTCTATAACGTTATATATCCTAACCTCAGGCAACCTAACATCTCGGATGTAGTATTTTACAACATTCCTGGCGGGTCGGCCCCTACTTCTCGGTGGGAATATTATATACGTCTATAACGTAATATAACCTAACCTAACCCATCTAGCCCCTCGCTGGGAATGTTTTGTAGAATCCCGTTCGTGTAGCCCCGTACGTCTCGGTGGGAACATTATATACGTCTATAACGTTATATATCCTAACCTAAGGCAACTTAGCATCTCGGATGTAGTATTTCACAACATTCCTTGCGGGTCGGCCCCTACTTCTCGGTCTGGACGTTATATACGTCTATAACGTAATATAACCTAACCTAACCTATCTATCCCCTCGCTGGGAATATTTTGTAGAATCCCGTTCGTGTAGCCCCGTACGTCTCGGTGGGAACATTGTATACGTCTATAACGTTATATATCCTAACCTCAGGCAACTTATCACCTCGGATGTAGTATTTTACAACATTCCTGGCGGGTCGGCTCCTACTTCTCGGTGGGAACATTATATACGTCTGTAACGTAATATAACCTAACCTAACCCATCTAGTCCTTCGCTGGTAATGTTTTACAGAATCTCGTGTCGGACCTTACCTCACCGTGGAGACATTAGATACGTCTATAACGTTATATACCCTATCCTAAGGCAACCTCACACCTCGGATGTAGTATTTTACAACATTCCTGGCAGGTCGGCCCTTACTTCTAGGTGGGAACAATATATACGTCTATAACGTAATATAACCTAACCTAACCCATCTATCCCCTCGCTGGGAATGTTTTGTAGAATCCCGTTCGTGTAGACACGTACGTCTCGGTGGGAACATTATATACGTCTATAACGTTATATATCCTAACCTCAGGCAACCTAACATCTCGGATGTAGTATTTTACAACATTCCTGGCGGGTCGGCCCCTACTTCTTGGTCTGGACGTTATATACGTCTATAACGTAATATAACCTAACCTAACCTATCTATCCCCTCGCTGGGAATGTTTTGTAGAATCCCGTTCGTGTAGCCCCGTACGTCTCGGTGGGAACACTATATACGTCTATAACGTTATATATCCTAACGTAAGGCAACCTAACATCTCGGTTGTGGTATTTTACAACATTCCTGGCGTGTCGGCCCCTACTTCTCGGTCGGAACGTTATATACGTCTATAACGTAATACAACCTAACCTAACCTATCTATCCCCTCGCTGGGAATGTTTTGTAGAATCCCGTTCGTGTAGCCCCGTACGTCTCGGTGGGAACATTATATACGTCTATCACGTTATATAACCTAACCTAAGGCAACCTAACATCTCGAATGTAGTATTTTACAACTTTGCTGGCGGGTCGGCACCTGCTTCTCTTTGGAAACATTATATACGTCTATCACGTAATATAACCTAACCTTACCCATCTAGGCCCTCGCTAATAATGTTTTACAGAATCCCGGTCGTGTGGGTCCGTACCGCTCCGTGGGAACATTATATACGTCTATAACGTTATATATCCTAACCTAAGGCAGCTTAACATCTCGGATGTAGTATTTTACAACATTCCTGCCGGGTCGGCCCCTACTTGTCGGTGGGAACATTATATACGTCTGTAACGTAATATAACCTAACCTAACCCATCTAGTCCTTCGCTGGTAATGTTTTACAGAATCTCGTGGCGGACCTTACCTCACCGTGGAGACATTAGATACATCTATAACGTTATATACCCTATCCTAAGGCAACCTCACACCTCGGATGTAGTATTTTACAACATTCCTGGCAGGTCGGCCCTTACTTCTAGGTGGGAACAATATATACGTCTATAACGTAATATAACCTAACCTAACCCATCTATCCCCTCGCTGGGAATGTTTTGTAGAATCCCGTTCGTGTAGCCCCGTACGTCTCGGTGGGAACATTATATACGTCTATAACGTTATATATCCTAACCTCAGGCAACCTAACATCTCGGATGTAGTATTTTACAACATACCTGGCGGGTCGGCCCCTACTTCTCGGTGGGAACAATATATACGTCTATAACGTAATATAACCTAACCTAACCCATCTATCCCCTCGCTGGGAATGTTTTGTAGAATCCCGTTCGTGTAGCCCCGTACGTCTCGGTGGGAACACTATATACGTCTATAACGTTATATATCCTAACGTAAGGCAACCTAACATCTCGGATGTGGTATTTTACAACATTCCTGGCGTGTCGGCCCCTACTTCTCGGTCTGGACGTTATATACGTCTATAACGTAATATAACCTAACCTAACCTATCTATCCCCTCGCTGGGAATGTTTTGTAGAATCCCGTTCGTGTAGCCCCGTACGTCTCGGTGGGAACACTATATACGTCTATAACGTTATATATCCTAACGTAAGGCAACCTAACATCTCGGATGTGGTATTTTACAACATTCCTGGCGTGTCGGCCCCTACTTCTCGGTCGGAACGTTATATACGTCTATAACGTAATACAACCTAACCTAACCTATCTATCCCCTCGCTGGGAATGTTTTGTAGAATCCCGTTCGTGTAGCCCCGTACGTCTCGGTGGGAACATTATATACGTCTATCACGTTATATAACCTAACCTAAGGCAACCTAACATCTCGAATGTAGTATTTTACAACTTTGCTGGCGGGTCGGCACCTGCTTCTCTTTGGAAACATTATATACGTCTATCACGTAATATAACCTAACCTTACCCATCTAGGCCCTCGCTAATAATGTTTTACAGAATCCCGGTCGTGTGGGTCCGTACCGCTCCGTGGGAACATTATATACGTCTATAACGTTATATATCCTAACCTAAGGCAGCTTAACATCTCGGATGTAGTATTTTACAACATTCCTGGCGGGTCGGCCCCTACTTCTCGGTGGGAACATTATATACGTCTGTAACGTAATATAACCTAACCTAACCCATCTAGTCCTTCGCTGGTAATGTTTTACAGAATCTCGTGGCGGACCTTACCTCACCGTGGAGACATTAGATACATCTATAACGTTATATATCCTATCCTAAGGCAACCTCACACCTCGGATGTAGTATTTTACAACATTCCTGGCAGGTCGGCCCTTACTTCTAGGTGGGAACAATATATACGTCTATAACGTAATATAACCTAACCTAACCCATCTATCGCCTCGCTGGGAATGTTTTGTAGAATCCCGTTCGTGTAGACACGTACGTCTCGGTGGGAACATTATATACGTCTATAACGTTATATATCCTAACCTCAGGCAACCTAACATCTCGGATGTAGTATTTTACAACATTCCTGGCGGGTCGGCCCCTACTTCTCGGTGGGAACAATATATACGTCTATAACGTAATATAACCTAACCTAACCCATCTATCCCCTCGCTGGGAATGTTTTGTAGAATCCCGTTCGTGTAGCCCCGTACGTCTCGGTGGGAACACTATATACGTCTATAACGTTATATATCCTAACGTAAGGCAACCTAACATCTCGGATGTAGTATTTTACAACATTCCTGGCGTGTCGGCCCCTACTTCTCGGTCGGAACGTTATATACGTCTATAACGTAATACAACCTAACCTAACCTATCTATCCCCTCGCTGGGAATGTTTTGTAGAATCCCGTTCGTGTAGCCCCGTACGTCTCGGTGGGAACATTATATACGTCTATCACGTTATATAACCTAACCTAAGGCAACCTAACATCTCGAATGTAGTGTTTTACAACTTTGCTGGCGGGTCGGCACCTGCTTCTCTTTGGAAACATTATATACGTCTATAACGTAATATAACCTAACCTTACCCATCTAGGCCCTCGCTAATAATGTTTTACAGAATCCCGGTCGTGTGGGTCCGTACCGCTCCGTGGGAACATTATATACGTCTATAACGTTATATATCCTAACCTAAGGCAGCTTAACATCTCGGATGTAGTATTTTACAACATTCCTGGCGGGTCGGCCCCTACTTCTCGGTGGGAACATTATATACGTCTGTAACGTAATATAACCTAACCTAACCCATCTAGTCCTTCGCTGGTAATGTTTTACAGAATCTCGTGGCGGACCTTACCTCACCGTGGAGACATTAGATACATCTATAACGTTATATATCCTATCCTAAGGCAACCTCACACCTCGGATGTAGTATTTTACAACATTCCTGGCAGGTCGGCCCTTACTTCTAGGTGGGAACAATATATACGTCTATAACGTAATATAACCTAACCTAACCCATCTATCCCCTCGCTGGGAATGTTTTGTAGAATCCCGTTCGTGTAGACACGTACGTCTCGGTGGGAACATTATATACGTCTATAACGTTATATATCCTAACCTCAGGCAACCTAACATCTCGGATGTAGTATTTTACAACATTCCTGGCGGGTCGGCCCCTACTTCTCGGTGGGAACAATATATACGTCTATAACGTAATATAACCTAACCTAACCCATCTATCCCCTCGCTGGGAATGTTTTGTAGAATCCCGTTCGTGTAGCCCCGTACGTCTCGGTGGGAACACTATATACGTCTATAACGTTATATATCCTAACGTAAGGCAACCTAACATCTCGGATGTAGTATTTTACAACATTCCTGGCGTGTCGGCCCCTACTTCTCGGTCGGAACGTTATATACGTCTATAACGTAATACAACCTAACCTAACCTATCTATCCCCTCGCTGGGAATGTTTTGTAGAATCCCGTTCGTGTAGCCCCGTACGTCTCGGTGGGAACATTATATACGTCTATCACGTTATATAACCTAACCTAAGGCAACCTAACATCTCGAATGTAGTATTTTACAACTTTGCTGGCGGGTCGGCACCTGCTTCTCTTTGGAAACATTATATACGTCTATAACGTAATATAACCTAACCTTACCCATCTAGGCCCTCGCTAATAATGTTTTACAGAATCCCGGTCGTGTGGGTCCGTACCGCTCCGTGGGAACATTATATACGTCTATAACGTTATATATCCTAACCTAAGGCAGCTTAACATCTCGGATGTAGTATTTTACAACATTCCTGGCGGGTCGGCCCCTACTTCTCGGTGGGAACATTATATACGTCTGTAACGTAATATAACCTAACCTAACCCATATAGTCCTTCGCTGGTAATGTTTTACAGAATCTCGTGTCGGACCTTACCTCACCGTGGAGACATTAGATACATCTATAACGTTATATATCCTATCCTAAGGCAACCTCACACCTCGGATGTAGTATTTTACAACATTCCTGGCGGGTCGGCCCCTACTTCTCGGTGGGAACATTATATACGTCTATAATGTAATATAACCTAACCTAACCCATCTAGAACCTCGCTGATAATATTTACAGAATCCCGGTCGTGTCGGTCCGTACCTCTCCGTGGGAACATTATATACGTCTATAACGTTATATATCCTAACCTAAGGCAACTTAACATGTCGGATGCAGTATTTTACAACATTCCTGGCGTGTCGGCCCCTACTTCTCGGTCGGAACGTTATATACGTCTATAACGTAATATAACCTAACCTAACCTATCTATCCCCTCGCTGGGAATGTTTTGTAGAATCCCGTTCGTGTAGCCCCGTACGTCTCGGTGGGAACATTATATACGTCTATCACGTTATATATCCTAACCTAAGGCAACCTAACATCTCGAATGTAGTATTTTACAACATTGTTGGCGGGTCGGCACCTGCTTCTCTTTGGAAACATTATATACGTCTATAACGTAATATAACCTAACCTAACCCATCTAGGCCCTCGCTAATAATGTTTTACAGAATCCCGGTCGTGTCGGTCCGTACCGCTCCGTGGGAACATTATATACGTCTATAACGTTATATATCCTTACCTAAGGCAGCCTAACATCTCGGATGTAGTATTTTACAACATTCCTGGCGGGTCGGCCCCTACTTCTCGGTGGGAACATTATATACGTCTGTAACGTAATAAAACCTAACCTAACCCATCTAGTCCTTCGCTGGTAATGTTTTACAGAATCTCGTGTCGGACCTTACCTCACCGTGAAGACATTAGATACGTCTATATCGTTATATATCCTATCCTAAGGCAACCACATACCTCGGATGTAGTATTTTACAACATTCCTGGCAGGTCGGCCCTTACTTCTAGGTGGGATCATTATATACGTCTATAATGTAATATAACCTAACCTAACCCATCTATCCCCTCGCTGGGAATGTTTTGTAGAATCCCGTTCGTGTAGCCCCGTACGTCTCGGTGGGAACATTATATACGTCTATAACGTTATATATCCTAACCTCAGGCAACCTAACATCTCGGATGTAGTATTTTACAACATTCCTGGCGGGTCGGCCCCTACTTCTCGGTGGGAACATTATATACGTCTATAATGTAATATAACCTAACCTAACCCATCTAGAACCTCGCTGATAATGTTTTACAGAATCCCGGTCGTGTCGGTCCGTACCGCTCCGTGGGAACATTATATACGTCTATAACGTTATATATCCTAACCTAAGGCAGCCTAACATCTCGGATGTAGTATTTTACAACATTCCTGGCGGGTCGGCCCCTACTTCTCGGTGGGAACATTATATACGTCTATAACGTAATATAACCTAAGCTAACCTATCTATCCCCTCGCTGGGAATGTTTTGTAGAATCCCGTTCGTGTAGCCCCGTACGTCTCGGTGGGAACATTATATACGTCTATCACGTTATATATCCTAACCTAAGGCAACCTAACATCGCGAATGTAGTATTTTACAACATTCCTGGCGGGTCGGCCCCTACTTCTCGGTCTGGACGTGATATATGTCTATAACGTAATATAACCTAACCTAACCTATCTATCCCCTCGCTGGGAATGTTTTGTAGAATCCCGTTCGTGTAGCCCCGTACGTCTCGGTGGGAACATTATATACGTCTATAACGTTATATATCCTAAGCTAAGGCAACTTAACATCTCGGATGTAGTATTTCACAACATTCCTTGCGGGTCGGCCCCTACTTCTCGGTCTGGACGTTATATACGTCTATAACGTAATATAACCTAACCTAACCTATATATCTCCTCGCTGGGAATGTTTTGTAGAATCCCGTTCGTGTAGCCCCGTACGTCTCGGTGGGAACATTATATACGTCTATAACGTAATATAACCTAACCTAACCCATCTAGGCCCTCGCTAATAATGTTTTACAGAATCCCGGTCGTGTCGGTCCGTACCGCTCCGTGGGAACATTATATACGTCTATAACGTTATATATCCTAACCTAAGGCAGCCTAACATCTCGGATGTAGTATTTTACAACATTCCTGGCGGGTCGGCCCCTACTTCTCGGTGGGAACATTATATACGTCTGTAACGTAATATAACCTAACCTAACCCATCTAGTCCTTCGCTGGTAATGTTTTACAGAATCTCGTGTCGGACCTTACCTCACCGTGGAGACATTAGATACGTCTATAACGTTATATATCCTATCCTAAGGCAACCTCAAAGCTCGGATGTAGTATTTTACAACATTCCTGGCAGGTCGGCCCTTACTTTTAGGTGGGAACAATATATACGTCTATAACGTAATATAACCTAACCTAACCCATCTATCCCCTCGCTGGGAATGTTTTGTAGAATCCCGTTCGTGTAGCCCCGTACGTCTCGGTGGGAACATTATATACGTCTATAACGTTATATATCCTAACCTCAGGCAACCTAACATCTCGGATGTAGTATTTTACAACATTCCTGGCGGGTCGGCCCCTACTTCTCGGTGGGAACATTATATACGTCTATAATGTAATATAACCTAACCTAACCTATATATCCCCTCGCTGGGAATGTTTTGTAGAATCCCGTTCGTGTAGCCCCGTACGTCTCGGTGGGAACATTATATACGTCTATATCGTTATATATCCTAACCTAAGGCAACCTAACATCTCGGATGTAGTATTTTACAACATTCCTGGCGTGTCGGCCCCTACTTCTCGGTCGGAACGTTATATACGTCTATAACGTAATATAACCTAACCTAACCTATCTATCCCCTCGCTGGGAATGTTTTGTAGAATCCCGTTCGTGTAGCCCCGTACGTCTCGGTGGGAACATTATATACGTCTATCACGTTATATATCCTAACCTAAGGCAACCTAACATCGCGAATGTAGTATTTTACAACATTGCTGGCGGGTCGGCACCTGCTTCTCTTTGGAAACATTATATACGTCTATAACGTAATATAACCTAACCTAACCCATCTAGGCCCTCGCTAATAATGTTTTACAGAATATCGGTCGTGTCGGTCCGTACCGCTCCGTGGGAACATTATATACGTCTATAACGTTATATATTCTAAACTAAGGCAGCCTAACATCTCGGATGTAGTATTTTACAACATTCCTGGCGGGTCGGCTCCTACTTCTCGGTGGGAACATTATATACGTCTGTAACGTAATATAACCTAACTTAACCCATCTAGTCCTTCGCTGGTAATGTTTTACAGAATCTCGTGTCGGACCTTACCTCACCGTGGAGACATTAGATACGTCTATAACGTTATATATACTATCCTAAGCCAACCTCACACCGCGGATGTAGTATTTTACAACATTCCTGGCAGGCCGGCCCTTACTTCTAGGTGGGAACAATATATACGTCTATAACGTAATATAACCTAACCTAACCCATCTATCCCCTCGCTGGGAATGTTTTGTAGAATCCCGTTCGTGTAGACCCGTACGTCTCGGTGGGAACATTATATACGTCTATCACGTTATATAACCTAACCTAAGGCAACCTAACATCTCGAATGTAGTATTTTACAACATTGCTGGCGGGTCGGCACCTGCTTCTCTTTGGAAACATTATATACGTCTATAACGTAATATAACCTAACCTAACCCATCTAGGCCCTCGCTAATAATGTTTTACAGAATCCCGGTCGTGTCGGTCCGTACCGCTCCGTGGGAACATTATATACGTCTATAACGTTATATATCCTAACCTAAGGCAGCCTAACATCTCGGATGTAGTATTTTACAACATTCCTGGCGGGTCGGCCCCTACTTCTCGGTGGGAACATTATATACGTCTGTAACGTAATATAACCTAACCTAACCCATCTAGTCCTTCGCTGGTAATGTTTTACAGAATCTCGTGTCGGACCTTACCTCACCGTGGAGACATTAGATACATCTATAACGTTATATATCCTATCCTAAGGCAACCTCACACCTCGGATGTAGTATTTTACAACATTCCTGGCAGGTCGGCCCTTACTTCTAGGTGGGAACAATATATACGTCTATAACGTAATATAACCTAACCTAACCCATCTATCCCCTCGCTGGGAATGTTTTGTAGAATCCCGTTCGTGTAGACCCGTACGTCTCGGTGGGAACATTATATACGTCTATCACGTTATATAACCTAACCTAAGGCAACCTAACATCTCGAATGTAGTATTTTACAACTTTGCTGGCGGGTCGGCACCTACTTCTCTTTGGAAACATTATATACGTCTATAACGTAATATAACCTAACCTAACCCATCTAGGCCCTCGCTAATAATGTTTTACAGAATCCCGGTCGTGTCGGTCCGTACCGCTCCGTGGGAACATTATATACGTCTATAACGTTATATATCCTAACCTAAGGCAACTTAACATGTCGGATGCAGTATTTTACAACATTCCTGGCGTGTCGGCCCCTACTTCTCGGTCGGAACGTTATATACGTCTATAACGTAATATAACCTAACCTAACCTACCTATCCCCTCGCTGGGAATGTTTTGTAGAATCCCGTTCGTGTAGCCCCGTACGTCTCGGTGGGAACACTATATACGTCTATAACGTTATATATCCTAACGTAAGGCAACCTAACATCTCGGATGTAGTATTTTACAACATTCCTGGCGTGTCGGCCCCTACTTCTCGGTCGGAACGTTATATACGTCTATAACGTAATACAACCTAACCTAACCTATCTATCCCCTCGCTGGGAATGTTTTGTAGAATCCCGTTCGTGTAGCCCCGTACGTCTCGGTGGGAACATTATATACGTCTATCACGTTATATAACCTAACCTAAGGCAACCTTACATCTCGAATGTAGTGTTTTACAACTTTGCTGGCGGGTCGGCACCTGCTTCTCTTTGGAAACATTATATACGTCTATAACGTAATATAACCTAACCTTACCCATCTAGGCCCTCGCTAATAATGTTTTACAGAATCCCGGTCGTGTGGGTCCGTACCGCTCCGTGGGAACATTATATACGTCTATAACGTTATATATCCTAACCTAAGGCAGCTTAACATCTCGGATGTAGTATTTTACAACATTCCTGGCGGGTCGGCCCCTACTTCTCGGTGGGAACATTATATACGTCTGTAACGTAATATAACCTAACCTAACCCATCTAGTCCTTCGCTGGTAATGTTTTACAGAATCTCGTGGCGGACCTTACCTCACCGTGGAGACATTAGATACATCTATAACGTTGTATATCCTATCCTAAGGCAACCTCACACCTCGGATGTAGTATTTTACAACATTCCTGGCAGGTCGGCCCTTACTTCTAGGTGGGAACAATATATACGTCTATAACGTAATATAACCTAACCTAACCCATCTATCCCCTCGCTGGGAATGTTTTGTAGAATCCCGTTCGTGTAGCCCCGTGCGTCTCGGTGGGAACATTATATACGTCTATAACGTTATATATCCTAACCTCAGGCAACCTAACATCTCGGATGTAGTATTTTACAACATTCCTGGCGGGTCGGCCCCTACTTCTCGGTGGGAACATTATATACGTCTATAATGTAATATAACCTAACCTAACCTATATATCCCCTCGCTGGGAATGTTTTGTAGAATCCCGTTCGTGTAGCCCCGTACGTCTCGGTGGGAACATTATATACGTCTATATCGTTATATATCCTAACCTAAGGCAACCTAACATCTCGGATGTAGTATTTTACAACATTCCTGGCGTGTCGGCCCCTACTTCTCGGTCGGAACGTTATATACGTCTATAACGTAATATAACCTAACCTAACCTATCTATCCCCTCGCTGGGAATGTTTTGTAGAATCCCGTTCGTGTAGCCCCGTACGTCTCGGTGGGAACATTATATACGTCTATCACGTTATATATCCTAACCTAAGGCAACCTAACATCGCGAATGTAGTATTTTACAACATTGCTGGCGGGTCGGCACCTGCTTCTCTTTGGAAACATTATATACGTCTATAACGTAATATAACCTAACCTAACCCATCTAGGCCCTCGCTAATAATGTTTTACAGAATATCGGTCGTGTCGGTCCGTACCGCTCCGTGGGAACATTATATACGTCTATAACGTTATATATTCTAAACTAAGGCAGCCTAACATCTCGGATGTAGTTTTTACAACATTCCTGGCGGGTCGGCTCCTACTTCTCGGTGGGAACATTATATACGTCTGTAACGTAATATAACCTAACCTAACCCATCTAGTCCTTCGCTGGTAATGTTTTACAGAATCTCGTGTCGGACCTTACCTCACCGTGGAGACATTAGATACATCTATAACGTTATATATCCTATCCTAAGGCAACCTCACACCTCGGATGTAGTATTTTACAACATTCCTGGCGGGTCGGCCCCTACTTCTCGGTCGGAACGTTATATACGTCTATAACGTAATATAACCTAACCTAACCTATCTATCCCCTCGCTGGGAATGTTTTGTAGAATCCCGTTCGTGTAGCCCCGTACGTCTCGGTGGGAACATTATATACGTCTATCACGTTATATATCCTAACCTAAGGCAACCTAACATCTCGAATGTAGTATTTTACAACATTGTTGGCGGGTCGGCACCTGCTTCTCTTTGGAAACATTATATACGTCTATAACGTAATATAACCTAACCTAACCCATCTAGGCCCTCGCTAATAATGTTTTACAGAATCCCGGTCGTGTCGGTTCGTACCGCTCCGTGGGAACATTATATACGTCTATAACGTTATATATCCTTACCTAAGGCAGCCTAACATCTCGGATGTAGTATTTTACAACATTCCTGGCGGGTCGGCCCCTACTTCTCGGTGGGAACATTATATACGTCTGTAACGTAATATAACCTAACCTAACCCATCTAGTCCTTCGCTGGTAATGTTTTACAGAATCTCGTGTCGGACCTTACCTCACCGTGGAGACATTAGATACGTCTATATCGTTATATATCCTATCCTAAGGCAACCACATACCTCGGATGTAGTATTTTACAACATTCCTGGCAGGTCGGCCCTTACTTCTAGGTGGGAACATTATATACGTCTATAATGTAATATAACCTAACCTAACCCATCTATCCCCTCGCTGGGAATGTTTTGTAGAATCCCGTTCGTGTAGCCCCGTACGTCTCGGTGGGAACATTATATACGTCTATAACGTTATATATCCTAACCTCAGGCAACCTAACATCTCGGATGTAGTATTTTACAACATTCCTGGCGGGTCGGCCCCTACTTCTCGGTGGGAACATTATATACGTCTATAATGTAATATAACCTAACCTAACCCATCTAGAACCTCGCTGATAATGTTTTACAGAATCCCGGTCGTGTCGGTCCGTACCGCTCCGTGGGAACATTATATACGTCTATAACGTTATATATCCTAACCTAAGGCAGCCTAACATCTCGGATGTAGTATTTTACAACATTCCTGGCGGGTCGGCCCCTACTTCTCGGTGGGAACATTATATACGTCTATAACGTAATATAACCTAAGCTAACCTATCTATCCCCTCGCTGGGAATGTTTTGTAGAATCCCGTTCGTGTAGCCCCGTACGTCTCGGTGGGAACACTATATACGTCTATAACGTTATATATCCTAACCTAAGGCAACCTAACATCTCGGATGTAGTATTTTACAACATTCCTGGCGGGTCGGCCCCTACTTCTCGGTCTGGACGTGATATATGTCTATAACGTAATATAACCTAACCTAACCTATCTATCCCCTCGCTGGGAATGTTTTGTAGTATCCCGTTCGTGTAGCCCCGTACGTCTCGGTGGGAACATTATATACGTCTATAACGTTATATATCCTAAGCTAAGGCAACTTAACATCTCGGATGTAGTATTTCACAACATTCCTTGCGGGTCGGCCCCTACTTCTCGGTCTGGACGTTATATACGTCTATAAAGTAATATAACCTAACCTAACCTATATATCTCCTCGCTGGGAATGTTTTGTAGAATCCCGTTCGTGTAGCCCCGTACGTCTCGGTGGGAACATTATATACGTCTATAACGTTATATATCCTAACCTAAGGCAACCTAACATCTCGGATGTAGTATTTTACAATATTCCTGGCGTGTCGGCCCCTACTTCTCGGTCGGAACGTTATATACGTCTATAACGTAATATAACCTAAGCTAACCTATCTATCCCCTCGCTGGGAATGTTTTGTAGAATCCCGTTCGTGTAGCCCCGTACGTCTCGGTGCAAAAATCATATACGTCTATCACGTTATATATCCTAACCTAAGGCAACCTAACATCTCGAATGTAGTATTTTACAACATTGCTGGCGGGTCGGCATCTGCTTCTCTTTGGAAACATTATATACGTCTATAACGTAATATAACCTAACCTAACCCATCTAGGCCCTCGCTAATAATGTTTTACAGAATCCCGGTCGTGTCGGTCCGTACCGCTCCGTGGGAACATTATATACGTCTATAACGTTATATATCCTAACCTAAGGCAGCCTAACATCTCGGATGTAGTATTTTACAACATTCCTGGCGGGTCGGCCCCTACTTCTCGGTGGGAACATTATATACGTCTGTAACGTAATATAACCTAACCTAACCCATCTAGTCCTTCGCTGGTAATGTTTTACAGAATCTCGTGTCGGACCTTACCTCACCGTGGAGACATTAGATACGTCTATAACGTTATATATCCTATCCTAAGGCAACCTCAAAGCTCGGATGTAGTATTTTACAACATTCCTGGCAGGTCGGCCCTTACTTTTAGGTGGGAACAATATATACGTCTATAACGTAATATAACCTAACCTAACCCATCTATCCCCTCGCTGGGAATGTTTTGTAGAATCCCGTTCGTGTAGCCCCGTACGTCTCGGTGGGAACATTATATACGTCTATAACGTTATATATCCTAACCTCAGGCAACCTAACATCTCGGATGTAGTATTTTACAACATTCCTGGCGGGTCGGCCCCTACTTCTCGGTGGGAACATTATATACGTCTATAATGTAATATAACCTAACCTAACCTATATATCCCCTCGCTGGGAATGTTTTGTAGAATCCCGTTCGTGTAGCCCCGTACGTCTCGGTGGGAACATTATATACGTCTATATCGTTATATATCCTAACCTAAGGCAACCTAACATCTCGGATGTAGTATTTTACAACATTCCTGGCGTGTCGGCCCCTACTTCTCGGTCGGAACGTTATATACGTCTATAACGTAATATAACCTAACCTAACCTATCTATCCCCTCGCTGGGAATGTTTTGTAGAATCCCGTTCGTGTAGCCCCGTACGTCTCGGTGGGAACATTATATACGTCTATCACGTTATATATCCTAACCTAAGGCAACCTAACATCGCGAATGTAGTATTTTACAACATTGCTGGCGGGTCGGCACCTGCTTCTCTTTGGAAACATTATATACGTCTATAACGTAATATAACCTAACCTAACCCATCTAGGCCCTCGCTAATAATGTTTTACAGAATATCGGTCGTGTCGGTCCGTACCGCTCCGTGGGAACATTATATACGTCTATAACGTTATATATTCTAAACTAAGGCAGCCTAACATCTCGGATGTAGTATTTTACAACATTCCTGGCGGGTCGGCTCCTACTTCTCGGTGGGAACATTATATACGTCTGTAACGTAATATAACCTAACCTAACCCATCTAGTCCTTCGCTGGTAATGTTTTACAGAATCTCGTGTCGGACCTTACCTCACCGTGGAGACATTAGATACGTCTATAACGTTATATATCCTATCCTAAGCCAACCTCACACCGCGGATGTAGTATTTTACAACATTCCTGGCAGGTCGGCCCTTACTTCTAGGTGGGAACAATATATACGTCTATAACGTAATATAACCTAACCTAACCCATCTATCCCCTCGCTGGGAATGTTTTGTAGAATCCCGTTCGTGTAGACCCGTACGTCTCGGTGGGAACATTATATACGTCTATCACGTTATATAACCTAACCTAAGGCAACCTAACATCTCGAATGTAGTATTTTACAACTTTGCTGGCGGGTCGGCACCTACTTCTCTTTGGAAACATTATATACGTCTATAACGTAATATAACCTAACCTAACCCATCTAGGCCCTCGCTAATAATGTTTTACAGAATCCCGGTCGTGTCGGTCCGTACCGCTCCGTGGGAACATTATATACGTCTATAACGTTATATATCCTAACCTAAGGCAGCCTAACATCTCGGATGTAGTATTTTACAACATTCCTGGCGGGTCGGCCCCTACTTCTCGGTGGGAACATTATATACGTCTGTAACGTAATATAACCTAACCTAACCCATCTAGTCCTTCGCTGGTAATGTTTTACAGAATCTCGTGTCGGACCTTACCTCACCGTGGAGACATTAGATACATCTATAACGTTATATATCCTATCCTAAGGCAACCTCACACCTCGGATGTAGTATTTTACAACATTCCTGGCAGGTCGGCCCTTACTTCTAGGTGGGAACAATATATACGTCTATAACGTAATATAACCTAACCTAACCCATCTATCCCCTCGCTGGGAATGTTTTGTAGAATCCCGTTCGTGTAGCCCCGTACGTCTCGGTGGGAACATTATATACGTCTATAACGTTATATATCCTAACCTCAGTCAACCTAACATCTCGGATGTAGTATTTTACAACATTCCTGGCGGGTCGGCCCCTACTTCTCGGTGGGAACATTATATACGTCTATAATGTAATATAACCTAACCTAACCCATCTAGAACCTCGCTGATAATGTTTTACAGAATCCCGGTCGTGTCGGTCCGTACCTCTCCGTGGGAACATTATATACGTCTATAACGTTATATATCCTAACCTAAGGCAACTTAACATGTCGGATGCAGTATTTTACAACATTCCTGGCGTGTCGGCCCCTACTTCTCGGTCGGAACGTTATATACGTCTATAACGTAATATAACCTAACCTAACCTACCTATCCCCTCGCTGGGAATGTTTTGTAGAATCCCGTTCGTGTAGCCCCGTACGTCTCGGTGGGAACATTATATACGTCTATCACGTTATATATCCTAACCTAAGGCAACCTAACATCTCGAATGTAGTATTTTACAACATTGTTGGCGGGTCGGCACCTGCTTCTCTTTGGAAACATTATATACGTCTATAACGTAATATAACCTGACCTAACCCATCTAGGCCCTCGCTAATAATGTTTTACAGAATCCCGGTCGTGTCGGTCCGTACCGCTCCGTGGGAACATTATATACGTCTATAACGTTATATATCCTTACCTAAGGCAGCCTAACATCTCGGATGTAGTATTTTACAACATTCCTGGCGGGTCGCCCCTACTTCTCGGTGGGAACATTATATACGTCTGTAACGTAATATTACCTAACCTAACCCATCTAGTCCTTCGCTGGTAATGTTTTACAGAATCTCGTGTCGGACCTTACCTCACCGTGGAGACATTAGATACGTCTATATCGTTATATATCCTATCCTAAGGCAACCACATACCTCGGATGTAGTATTTTACAACATTCCTGGCAGGTCGGCCCTTACTTCTAGGTGGGAACATTATATACGTCTATAATGTAATATAACCTAACCTAACCCATCTATCCCCTCGCTGGGAATGTTTTGTAGAATCCCGTTCGTGTAGCCCCGTACGTCTCGGTGGGAACATTATATACGTCTATAACGTTATATATCCTAACCTAAGGCAACTTAACATGTCGGATGCAGTATTTTACAACATTCCTGGCGTGTCGGCCCCTACTTCTCGGTCGGAACGTTATATACGTCTATAACGTAATATAACCTAACCTAACCTATCTATCCCCTCGCTGGGAATGTTTTGTAGAATCCCGTTCGTGTAGCCCCGTACGTCTCGGTGGGAACATTATATACGTCTATCACGTTATATATCCTAACCTAAGGCAACCTCATAACTCGGATGTAGTATTTTACAACATTGTTGGCGGGTCGGCCCCTACTTCTCGGTCTGGACGTTATATATGTCTATAACGTAATATAACCTAACCTAACCTATCTATCCCCTCGCTGGGAATGTTTTGTAGAATCCCGTTCGTGTAGCCCCGTACGTCTCGGTGGGAACATTATATACGTCTATCACGTTATATATCCTAACCTAAGGCAACCTAACATCTCGAATGTAGTATTTTACAACATTGTTGGCAGGACGGCCACTACTTCTCGGTGGGAACAATATATACGTCTATAACGTAATATAACCTAACCTAACCTATCTATCCCCTCGCTGGGAATGTTTGGTAGAATCCCGTTCGTGTAGCCCCATACGTCTCGGTGGGAACATTATATACGTCTATAGCGTTATATATCCTAGCATAAGGCAACCTAACATCTCGGATGCAGTATTTTACAACATTCCTGGCGTGTCGGCCCCTACTTCTCGGTCGGAACGTTATATACGTCTATAACGTAATATAACCTAACCTAACCTATCTATCCCCTCGCTGGGAATGTTTTGTAGAATCCCGTTCGTGTAGCCCCGTACGTCTCGGTGGGAACATTATATACGTCTATAACGTTATATATCCTAGCATAAGGCAGCCTAACATCTCGGATGTAGTATTTTACAACATTCCTGGCGGGTCGGCCCCTACTTCTCGGTGGGAACATTATATACGTCTATAACGTAATATAACCTAAGCTAACCTATCTATCCCCTCGCTGGGAATGTTTTGTAGAATCCCGTTCGTGTAGCCCCTACTTCTCGGTGGGAACATTATATACGTCTATAACGTAATATAACCTAAGCTAACATATCTATCCCCTCGCTGGGAATGTTTTGTAGAATCCCGTTCGTGTAGCCCCGTACGTCTCGGTGGGAACACTATATACGTCTATAACGTTATATATCCTAACCTAAGGCAACCTAACATCTCGGATGTAGTATTTTACAACATTCCTGGCGGGTCGGCCCCTACTTCTCGGTCTGGACGTTATATATGTCTATAACGTAATATAACCTAACCTAACCCATCTTGGCCCTCGCTAATAATGTTTTACAGAATCCCGGTCGTGTCGGTCCGTACCGCTCCGTGGGAACATTATATACGTCTATAACGTAATATAACCTAACCTAACCTATCTATCCCCTCGCTGGGAATGTTTTGTAGAATCCCGTTCGTGTAGCCCCATACGTCTCGGTGGGAACATTATATACGTCTATAGCGTTATATATCCTAGCATAAGGCAACCTAACATCTCGGATGCAGTATTTTACAACATTCCTGGCGTGTCGGCCCCTACTTCTCGGTCGGAACGTTATATACGTCTATAACGTAATATAACCTAACCTAACCTATCTATCCCCTTGCTGGGAATGTTTTGTAGAATCCCGTTCGTGTAGCCCCGTACGTCGCGGTGGGAACATTATATACGTCTATCACGTTATATATCCTAACCTAAGGCAACCTAACATCTCGAATGTAGTATTTTACAACATTGTTGGCGGGTCGGCACCTGCTTCTCTTTGGAAACATTATATACGTCTATAACGTAATATAACCTAACCTAACCCATCTAGGCCCTCGCTAATAATGTTTTACAGAATTCCGTTCGTGTCGGTCCGTACCGCTCCGTGGGAACATTATATACGTCTATAACGTTATATATCCTTACCTAAGGCAGCCTAACATCTCGGATGTAGTATTTTACAACATTCCTCGCGGGTCGGCCCCTACTTCTCGGTGGGAACATTATATACGTCTGTAACGTAATATAACCTAACCTAACCCATCTAGTCCTTCGCTGGTAATGTTTTGTAGAATCCCGTTCGTGTAGCCCCATACGTCTCGGTGGGAACATTATATACGTCTATAGCGTTATATATCCTAGCATAAGGCAACCTAACATCTCGGATGCAGTATTTTACAACATTCCTGGCGTGTCGGCCCCTACTTCTCGGTCGGAACGTTATATATGTCTATAACGTAATATAACCTAACCTAACCTATCTATCCCCTCGCTGGGAATGTTTTGTAGAATCCCGTTCGTGTAGCCCCGTACGTCTCGGTGGGAACATTATATACGTCTATAACGTTATATATCCTAACCTAAGGCAACCTAACATCTCGGATGTAGTATTTTACAACATTCCTGGCGTGTCGGCCCCTACTTCTCGGTCGGAACGTTATATACGTCTATAACGTAATATAACCTAACCTAACCTATCTATCCCCTCGCTGGGAATGTTTTGTAGAATCCCGTTCGTGTAGCCCCGTACGTCTCGGTGGGAACATTATATACGTCTGTCACGTTATATATCCTAACCTAAGGCAACCTAGCATCTCGACTGTAGTATTTTACAACATTGCTGGCGGGTCGGCACCTGCTTCTCTTTGGAAACATTATATACGTCTATAACGTAATATAACCTAACCTAACCCATCTTGGCCCTCGCTAATAATGTTTTACAGAATCCCGGTCGTGTCGGTCCGTACCGCTCCGTGGGAACATTATATACGTCTATAACGTAATATAACCTAACCTAACCTATCTATCCCCTCGCTGGGAATGTTTTGTAGAATCCCGTTCGTGTAGCCCCATACGTCTCGGTGGGAACATTATATACGTCTATAGCGTTATATATCCTAGCATAAGGCAACCTAACATCTCGGATGCAGTATTTTACAACATTCCTGGCGTGTCGGCCCCTACTTCTCGGTCGGAACGTTATATACGTCTATAACGTAATATAACCTAACCTAACCTATCTATCCCCTCGCTGGGAATGTATTGTAGAATCCCGTTCGTGTAGCCCCGTACGTCGCGGTGGGAACATTATATACGTCTATCACGTTATATATCCTAACCTAAGGCAACCTAACATCTCGAATGTAGTATTTTACAACATTGTTGGCGGGTCGGCACCTGCTTCTCTTTGGAAACATTATATACGTCTATAACGTAATATAACCTAACCTAACCCATCTAGGCCCTCGCTAATAATGTTTTACAGAATCCCGGTCGTGTCGGTCCGTACCGCTCCGTGGGAACATTATATACGTCTATAACGTTATATATCCTTACCTAAGGCAGCCTAACATCTCGGATGTAGTATTTTACAACATTCCTCGCGGGTCGGCCCCTACTTCTCGGTGGGAACATTATATACGTCTGTAACGTAATATAACCTAACCTAACCCATCTAGTCCTTCGCTGGTAATGTTTTGTAGAATCCCGTTCGTGTAGCCCCATACGTCTCGGTGGGAACATTATATACGTCTATAGCGTTATATATCCTAGCATAAGGCAACCTAACATCTCGGATGCAGTATTTTACAACATTCCTGGCGTGTCGGCCCCTACTTCTCGGTCGGAACGTTATATACGTCTATAACGTAATATAACCTAACCTAACCCATCTAGGCCCTCGCTAATAATGCTTTACAGAATCCCGGTCGTGTCGGTCCGTACCGCACCGTGGGAACATTATATACGTCTATAACGTTATATATCCTTACCTAAGGCAGCCTAACATCTCGGATGTAGTATTTTACAACATTCCTGTCGGGTCGGCCCCTACTTCTCGGTGGGAACATTATATACGTCTGTAACGTAATATAACCTAACCTAACCCATCTAGTCCTTCGCTGGTAATGTTTTACAGAATCTCGTGTCGGACCTTACCTCACCGTGGAGACATTAGATACGTCTATATCGTTATGTATCCTATCCTAAGGCAACCACACACCTCGGATGTAGTATTTTACAACATTCCTGGCAGGTCGGCCCTTACTTCTAGGTGGGAACATTATATACGTCTATAATGTAATATAACCTAACCTAACCCATCTATCCCCTCGCTGGGAATGTTTTGTAGAATCCCGTTCGTGTAGCCCCGTACGTCTCGGTGGGAACATTATATACGTCTATAACGTTATATATCCTAACCTCAGGCAACCTAACATCTCGGATGTAGTATTTTACAACATTCCTGGCGGGTCGGCCCCTACTTCTCGGTGGGAACATTATATACGTCTATAATGTAATATAACCTAACCTAACCCATTTAGAACCTCGCTGATAATGTTTTACAGAATCCCGGTCGTGTCGGTCCGTACCTCTCCGTGGGAACATTATATACGTCTATAACGTAATATAACCTAAGCTAACCTATCTATCCCCTCGCTGGGAATGTTTTGTAGAATCCCGTTCGTGTAGCCCCGTACGTCTCGGTGGGAACACTATATACGTCTATAACGTTATATATCCTAACCTAAGGCAACCTAACATCTCGGATGTAGTATTTTACAACATTCCTGGCGGGTCGGCCCCTACTTCTCGGTCTGGACGTTATATATGTCTATAACGTAATATAACCTAACCTAACCTATCTATCCCCTCGCTGGGAATGTTTTGTAGAATCCCGTTCGTGTAGCCCCGTACGTCTCGGTGGGAACATTATATACGTCTATAACGTTATATATACTAACCTAAGGCAACCTAACATCTCGGATGTAGTATTTTACAACATTCCTGGCGGGTCGGCCCCTACTTCTCGGTGGGAACATTATATACGTCTCTAACGTAATATAACCTAACCTAACCCATCTATTCCTTCGCTGGTAATGTTTTACAGAATCTCGTGTCGGACCTTACCTCACCGTGGAGACATTAGATACGTCTATAACGTTATATATCCTATCCTAAGGCAACCTCAAACCTCGGATGTAGTATTTTACAACATTCCTGGCAGGTCGGCCCTTACTTCTAGGTGGGAACAATAAATACGTCTATAACGTAATATAACCTAACCTAACCCATCTATCCCCTCGCTGGGAATGTTTTGTAGAATCCCGTTCGTGTAGCCCCGTTCGTCTCGGTGGGAACATTATATACGTCTATAACGTTATATATCCTAACCTCAGGCAACCTAACATCTCGGATGTAGTATTTTACAACATTCCTGGCGGGTCGGCCCCTACTTCTCGGTCTGGACGTTATATACGTCTATAACGTAATATAACCTAACCTAACTCATCTAGTCCTTCGCTGGTAATGTTTTACAGAATCCCGGTCGTGTCGGTCCGTACCTCTCCGTGGGATCATTATATACGTCCATAATGTTATATATCCTAACCTAAGGCAACTTAACACCTCGGATGTAGTATTTCACAACATGCCTGGCGGGTCGGCCCCTACTTCTCGGTCTGGACGTTATATACGTCTATAACGTATTATAACCTAACCTAACCCATCTAGCCCCTCGCTGGGAATGTTTTGTAGAATCCCGTTCGTGTAGCCCCGTACGTCTCGGTGGGAACACTATATACGTCTATAACGTTATATATCCTAACCTAAGGCAACTTAACATGTCGGATGCAGTATTTTACAACATTCCTGGCGTGTCGGCCCCTACTTCTCGGTCGGAACGTTATATACGTCTATAACGTAATATAACCTAACCTAACCTATCTATCCCCTCGCTGGGAATGTTTTGTAGAATCCCGTTCGTGTAGCCCCGTACGTCTCGGTGGGAACATTATATACGTCTATCACGTTATATATCCTAACCTAAGGCAACCTAACATCTCGAATGTAGTATTTTACAACATTGTTGGCAGGTCGGCCACTACTTCTCGGTGGGAACATTATATACGTCTATAACGTAATATAACCTAACCTAACCTATCTATCCCCTCGCTGGGAATGTTTTGTAGAATCCCGTTCGTGTAGCCCCATACGTCTCGGTGGGAACATTATATACGTCTATAGCGTTATATATCCTAGCATAAGGCAACCTAACATCTCGGATGCAGTATTTTACAACATTCCTGGCGTGTCGGCCCCTACTTCTCGGTCGGAACGTTATATACGTCTATAACGTAATATAACCTAACCTAACCTATCTATCCCCTCGCTGGGAATGTTTTGTAGAATCCCGTTCGTGTAGCCCCGTACGTCTCGGTGGGAACATTATATACGTCTATCACGTTATATATCCTAACCTAAGGCAACCTAACATCTCGAATGTAGTATTTTACAACATTGCTGGCGGGTCGGCACCTGCTTCTCTTTGGAAACATTATATACGTCTGTAACGTAATATAACCTAACCTAACCCATCTAGAACCTCGCTGATAATGTTTTACAGAATCCCGGTCGTGTCGGTCCGTACCGCTCCGTGGGAACATTATATACATCTATAACGTTATATATCCTAACCTAAGGCAGCCTAACATCTCGGATGTAGTATTTTACAACATTCCTGGCGGGTCGGCCCCTACTTCTCGGTGGGAACATTATATACGTCTATAACGTAATATAACCTAACCTAACACATCTAGCTCCTCGCTGGGAATGTTTTGTAGAATCCCGTTCATGTTGATCCGTACGTCTCGGTGGGAACATTATATACGTCTATAACGTTATATATCCTAGCATAAGGCAGCCTAACATCTCGGATGTAGTATTTTACAACATTCCTGGCGGGTCGGACCCTACTTCTCGGTGGGAACATAATATACGTCTATAACGTAATATAACCTAAGCTAACCTATCTATCCCCTCGCTGGGAATGTTTTGTAGAATCCCGTTCGTGTAGCCCCGTACGTCTCGGTGGGAACATCATATACGTCTATCACGTTATATATCCTAACCTAAGGCAACCTAACATCTCGAATGTAGTATTTTACAACATTGCTGGCGGGTCGGCACCTGCTTCTCTTTGGAAACATTATATACGTCTATAACGTAATATAACCTAACCCAACCCATCTAGGCCCTCGCTAATAATGTTTTACAGAATCCCGGTCGTGTCGGTCCGTACCGCTCCGTGGGAACATTATATACGTCTATAACGTTATATATTCTAACCTAAGGCAGCCTAACATCTCGGTTGTAGTATTTTACAACATTCCTGGCGGGTCGGCCCCTACTACTCGGTGGGAACATTATATACGTCTGTAACGTAATATAACCTAACTTAACCCATCTAGTCCTTCGCTGGTAATGTTTTACAGAATCTCGTGTCGGACCTTACCTCACCGTGGAGACATTAGATACGTCTATAACGTTATATATCCTATCCTAAGGCAACCTCACACCTCAGATGTAGTATTTTACAACATTCCTGGCGGGTCGGCCCCTACTTCTCGGTGGGAACATTATATACGTCTATAATGTAATATAACCTAACCTAACCCATCTAGAACCTCGCTGATAAAGTTTTACAGAATCCCGGTCGTGTCGGTCCGTACCTCTCCGTGGGAACATTATATACGTCTATAACGTTATATATCCTAACATAAGGCAGCCTAACATCTCGGATGTAGTATTTTACAACATTCCTGGCGGGTCGGCCCCTACTTCTCGGTGGGAACATTATATACGTCTATAACGTAATATAACCTAACCTAACACATCTAGCTCCTCGCTGGGAATGTTTTGTAGAATCCCGTTCATGTTGACACGTACGTCTCGGTGGGAACATTATGTACGTCTATAACGTTATATATCCTAGCATAAGGCAGCCTAACATCTCGGAGGTAGTATTTTACAACATTCCTGGCGGGTCGGCCCCTACATCTCGGTGGGAACATTATATACGTCTATAACGTAATATAACCTAAGCTAACCTATCTATCCCCTCGCTGGGAATGTTTTGTAGAATCCCGTTCGTGTAGCCCCTACGTCTCGGTGGGAACATTATATACGTCTGTAACGTTATATATCCTAACCTAAGGCAGCCTAACATCTCGGATGTAGTATTTTACAACATTCCTGGCGGGTCGGCCCCTACTTCTCGGTAGGAACATTATATACGTCTGTAACGTAATATAACCTAACTTAACCCATCTAGTCCTTCGCTGGTAATGTTTTACAGAATCTCGTGTCGGACCTTACCTCACCGTGGAGACATTAGATACGTCTATAACGTTATATATCCTATCCTAAGGCAACCTCACACCTCGGATGTAGTATTTTACAACATTCCTGGCGGGTCGGCCCCTACTTCTCGGTGGGAACATTATATACGTCTATAATGTAATATAACCTAACCTAACCCATCTAGAAACTCGCTGATAATGTTTTACAGAATCCCGGTCGTGTCGGTCCGTACCTCTCCGTGGGAACATTATATACGTCTATAACGTTATATATCCTAACATAAGGCAGCCTAACATCTCGGATGTAGTATTTTACAACATTCCTGGCGGGTCGGCCCCTACTTCTCGGTGGGAACATTATATACGTCTATAATGTAATATAACCTAACCTAACCCATCTAGAACCTCGCTGATAATGTTTTACAGAATCCCGGTCGTGTCGGTCCGTACCTCTCCGTGGGAACATTATATACGTCTATAACGTTATATATCCTAACATAAGGCAGCCTAACATCTCGGATGTAGTATTTTACAACATTCCTGGCGGGTCGGCCCCTACTTCTCGGTGGGAACATTATATACGTCTATAACGTAATATAACCTAACCTAACACATCTAGCTCCTCGCTGGGAATGTTTTGTAGAATCCCGTTCATGTTAACCCGTACGTCTCGGTGGGAACATTATGTACGTCTATAACGTTATATATCCTAGCATAAGGCAGCCTAACATCTCGGATGTAGTATTTTACAACATTCCTGGCGGGTCGGCCCCTACATCTCGGTGGGAACATTATATACGTCTATAACGTAATATAACCTAAGCTAACCTATCTATCCCCTCGCTGGGAATGTTTTGTAGAATCCCGTTCGTGTAGCCCCTACGTCTCGGTGGGAACATTATATACGTCTGTAACGTTATATATCCTAACCTAAGGCAACCTAACATCTCGGATGTAGTATTTTACAACATTCCTGGCGGGTCGGCCCCTACTTCTCGGTCTGGACGTTATATATGTCTATAACGTAATATAACCTAACCTAACCTATATATCCCCTCGCTGGGAATGTTTTGTAGAATCCCGTTCGTGTAGCCCCGTACGTCTCGGTGGGAACAGTATATACGTCTATAACGTTATATATCCTAACCTAAGGCAACCTAACATCTCGGATGTAGTATTTTACAACATTCCTGGCGTGTCGGCCCCTACTTCTCGGTCGGAACGTTATATACGTCTATAACGTAATATAACCTAACCTAACCTATCTATACCCTCTCTGGGAATGTTTTGTAGAATCCCGTTCGTGTAGCCCCGTACGTCTCGGTGGGAACATTATATACGTCTATCACGTTATATATCCTAACCTAAGGCAGCCTAACATCTCGGATGTAGTATTTTACAACATTCCTGGCGGGTCGGCCCCTACTTCTCGGTGGGAACATTATATACGTCTATAACGTAATATAACCTAACCCAACACATCTAGCTCCTCGCTGGGAATGTTTTGTAGAATCCCGTTCATGTTGATCCGTACGTCTCGGTGGGAACATTATATACGTCTATAACGTTATATATCCTAGCATAAGGCAGCCTAACATCTCGGATGTAGTATTTTACAACATTCCTGGCGGGTCGGACCCTACTTCTCGGTGGGAACATTATATACGTCTATAACGTAATATAACCTAAGCTAACCTATCTATCCCCTCGCTGGGAATGTTTTGTAGAATCCCGTTCGTGTAGCCCCGTACGTCTCGGTGGGAACACTATATACGTCTATAACGTTATATATCCTAACCTAAGGCAACCTAACATCTCGAATGTAGTATTTTACAACATTGCTGGCGGGTCGGCACCTGCTTCTCTTTGGAAACATTATATACGTCTGTAACGTAATATAACCTAACCTAACCCATCTAGAACCTCGCTGATAATGTTTTACAGAATCCCGGTCGTGTCGGTCCGTACCGCTCCGTGGGAACATTATATACGTCTATAACGTTATATATCCTAACCTAAGGCAGCCTAACATCTCGGATGTAGTATTTTACAACATTCCTGGCGGGTCGGCCCCTACTTCTCGGTGGGAACATTATATACGTCTATAACGTAATATAACCTAACCTAACACATCTAGCTCCTCGCTGGGAATGTTTTGTAGAATCCCGTTCATGTTGATCCGTACGTCTCGGTGGGAACATTATATACGTCTATAACGTTATATATCCTAGCATAAGGCAGCCTAACATCTCGGATGTAGTATTTTACAACATTCCTGGCGGGTCGGACCCTACTTCTCGGTGGGAACATAATATACGTCTATAACGTAATATAACCTAAGCTAACCTATCTATCCCCTCGCTGGGAATGTTTTGTAGAATCCCGTTCGTGTAGCCCCGTACGTCTCGGTGGGAACACTATATACGTCTATAACGTTATATATCCTAACCTAAGGCATCCTAACATCTCGGATGTAGTATTTTACAACATTCCTGGCGGGTCGGCCCCTACTTCTCGGTCTGGACGTTATATATGTCTATAACGTAATATAACCTAACCTAACCTATCTATCCCCTCGCTGGGAATGTTTTGTAGAATCCCGTTCGTGTAGCCCCGTACGTCTCGGTGGGAACATTATATACGTCTATAACGTTATATATCCTAACCTAAGGCAACTTAACATCTCGGATGTAGTATTTCACAGCATTCCTTGCGGGTCGGCCCCTACTTCTCGGTCTGGACGTTATATACGACTATAACGTAATATAACCTAACCGAACCTAGATATCCCCTCGCTGGGAATGTTTTGTAGAATCCCGTTCGTGTAGCCCCGTACGTCTCGGTGGGAACATCATATACGTCTATCACGTTATATATCCTAACCTAAGGCAACCTAACATCTCGAATGTAGTATTTTACAACATTGCTGGCGGGTCGGCACCTGCTTCTCTTTGGAAACATTATATACGTCTATAACGTAATATAACCTAACCCAACCCATCTAGGCCCTCGCTAATAATGTTTTACAGAATCCCGGTCGTGTCGGTCCGTACCGCTCCGTGGGAACATTATATACGTCTATAACGTTATATATTCTAACCTAAGGCAGCCTAACATCTCGGTTGTAGTATTTTACAACATTCCTGGCGGGTCGGCCCCTACTACTCGGTGGGAACATTATATACGTCTGTAACGTAATATAACCTAACTTAACCCATCTAGTCCTTCGCTGGTAATGTTTTACAGAATCTCGTGTCGGACCTTACTTCACCGTGGAGACATTAGATACGTCTATAACGTTATATATCCTATCCTAAGGCAACCTCACACCTCAGATGTAGTATTTTACAACATTCCTGGCGGGTCGGCACCTACTTCTCGGTGGGAACATTATATACTTCTATAATGTAATATAACCTAACCTAACCCATCTAGAACCTCGCTGATAAAGTTTTACAGAATCCCGGTCGTGTCGGTCCGTACCTCTCCGTGGGAACATTATATACGTCTATAACGTTATATATCCTAACATAAGGCAGCCTAACATCTCCGATGTAGTATTTTGCAACATTCCTGGCGGGTCGGCCCCTACTTCTCGGTGGGAACATTATATACGTCTATAACGTAATATAACCTAACCTAACACATCTAGCTCCTCGCTGGGAATGTTTTGTAGAATCCCGTTCATGTTGACACGTACGTCTCGGTGGGAGCATTATGTACGTCTATAACGTTATATATCCTAGCATAAGGCAGCCTAACATCTCGGATGTAGTATTTTACAACATTCCTGGCGGGTCGGCCCCTACATCTCGGTGGGAACATTATAAACGTCTATAACGTAATATAACCTAAGCTAACCTATCTATCCCCTCGCTGGGAATGTTTTGTAGAATCCCGTTCGTGTAGCCCCTACGTCTCGGTGGGAACATTATATACGTCTGTAACGTTATATATCCTAACCTAAGGCAGCCTAACATCTCGGATGTAGTATTTTACAACATTCCTGGCGGGTCGGCCCCTACTTCTCGGTGGGAACATTATATACGTCTGTAACGTAATATAACCTAACTTAACCCATCTAGTCCTTCGCTGGTAATGTTTTACAGAATCTCGTGTCGGACCTTACCTCACCGTGGAGACATTAGATACGTCTATAACGTTATATATCCTATCCTAAGGCAACCTCACACCTCGGATGTAGTATTTTACAACATTCCTGGCGGGTCGGCCCCTACTTCTCGGTGGGAACATTATATACGTCTATAATGTAATATAACCTAACCTAACCCATCTAGAACCTCGCTGATAATGTTTTACAGAATCCCGGTCGTGTCGGTCCGTACCTCTCCGTGGGAACATTATATACGTCTATAACGTTATATATCCTAACATAAGGCAGCCTAACATCTCGGATGTAGTATTTTACAACATTCCTGGCGGGTCGGCCCCTACTTCTCGGTGGGAACATTATATACGTCTATAACGTAATATAACCTAACCCAACACATCTAGCTCCTCGCTGGGAATGTTTTGTAGAATCCCGTTCATGTTGATCCGTACGTCTCGGTGGGAACATTATATACGTCTATAACGTTATATATCCTAGCATAAGGCAGCCTAACATCTCGGATGTAGTATTTTACAACATTCCTGGCGGGTCGGACCCTACTTCTCGGTGGGAACATTATATACGTCTATAACGTAATATAACCTAAGCTAACCTATCTATCCCCTCGCTGGGAATGTTTTGTAGAATCCCGTTCGTGTAGCCCCGTACGTCTCGGTGGGAACACTATATACGTCTATAACGTTATATATCCTAACCTAAGGCATCCTAACATCTCGGATGTAGTATTTTACAACATTCCTGGCGGGTCGGCCCCTACTTCTCGGTCTGGACGTTATATATGTCTATAACGTAATATAACCTAACCTAACCTATCTATCCCCTCGCTGGGAATGTTTTGTAGAATCCCGTTCGTGTAGCCCCGTACGTCTCGGTGGGAACATTATATACGTCTATAACGTTATATATCCTAACCTAAGGCAACTTAACATCTCGGATGTAGTATTTCACAACATTCCTTGCGGGTCGGCCCCTACTCCTCGGTCTGGACGTTATATACGTCTATAACGTAATATAACCTAACCTAACCTAGATATCCCCTCGCTGGGAATGTTTTGTAGAATCCCGTTCGTGTAGCCCCGTACGTCTCGGTGGGAACATTATATACGTCTGTAACGTTATATATCCTAACCTAAGGCAACCTAACATCTCGGATGTAGTATTTTACAACATTCCTGGCGTGTCGGCCCCTACTTCTCGGTCGGAACGTTATATACGTCTATAACGTAATATAACCTAACCTAACCTATCTATCCCCTCGCTGGGAATGTTTTGTAGAATCCCGTTCGTGTAGCCCCGTACGTCTCGGTGGGAACATCATATACGTCTATCACGTTATATATCCTAACCTAAGGCAACCTAACATCTCGAATGTAGTATTTTACAACATTGCTGGCGGGTCGGCACCTGCTTCTCTTTGGAAACATTATATACGTCTGTAACGTAATATAACCTAACCTAACCCATCTAGAACCTCGCTGATAATGTTTTACAGAATCCCGGTCGTGTCGGTCCGTACCGCTCCGTGGGAACATTATATACGTCTATAACGTTATATATCCTAACCTAAGGCAGCCTAACATCTCGGATGTAGTATTTTACAACATTCCTGGCGGGTCGGCCCCTACTTCTCGGTGGGAACATTATATACGTCTATAACGTAATATAACCTAACCTAACACATCTAGCTCCTCGCTGGGAATGTTTTGTAGAATCCCGTTCATGTTGATCCGTACGTCTCGGTGGGAACATTATATACGTCTATAACGTTATATATCCTAGCATAAGGCAGCCTAACATCTCGGATGTAGTATTTTACAACATTCCTGGCGGGTCGGACCCTACTTCTCGGTGGGAACATAATATACGTCTATAACGTAATATAACCCAAGCTAACCTATCTATCCCCTCGCTGGGAATGTTTTGTAGAATCCCGTTCGTGTAGCCCCGTACGTCTCGGTGGGAACACTATATACGTCTATAACGTTATATATCCTAACCTAAGGCATCCTAACATCTCGGATGTAGTATTTTACAACATTCCTGGCGGGTCGGCCCCTACTTCTCGGTCTGGACGTTATATATGTCTATAACGTAATATAACCTAACCTAACCTATCTATCCCCTCGCTGGGAATGTTTTGTAGAATCCCGTTCGTGTAGCCCCGTACGTCTCGGTGGGAACATTATATACGTCTATAACGTTATATATCCTAACCTAAGGCAACTTAACATCTCGGATGTAGTATTTCACAGCATTCCTTGCGGGTCGGCCCCTACTTCTCGGTCTGGACGTTATATACGACTATAACGTAATATAACCTAACCTAACCTAGATATCCCCTCGCTGGGAATGTTTTGTAGAATCCCGTTCGTGTAGCCCCGTACGTCTCGGTGGGAACATCATATACGTCTATCACGTTATATATCCTAACCTAAGGCAACCTAACATCTCGAATGTAGTATTTTACAACATTGCTGGCGGGTCGGCACCTGCTTCTCTTTGGAAACATTATATACGTCTATAACGTAATATAACCTAACCCAACCCATCTAGGCCCTCGCTAATAATGTTTTACAGAATCCCGGTCGTGTCGGTCCGTACCGCTCCGTGGGAACATTATATACGTCTATAACGTTATATATTCTAACCTAAGGCAGCCTAACATCTCGGTTGTAGTATTTTACAACATTCCTGGCGGGTCGGCCCCTACTACTCGGTGGGAACATTATATACGTCTGTAACGTAATATAACCTAACTTAACCCATCTAGTCCTTCGCTGGTAATGTTTTACAGAATCTCGTGTCGGACCTTACCTCACCGTGGAGACATTAGATACGTCTATAACGTTATATATCCTATCCTAAGGCAACCTCACACCTCGGATGTAGTATTTTACAACATTCCTGGCGGGTCGGCCCCTACTTCTCGGTGGGAACATTATATACGTCTATAATGTAATATAACCTAACCTAACCCATCTAGAACCTCGCTGATAATGTTTTACAGAATCCCGGTCGTGTCGGTCCGTACCTCTCCGTGGGAACATTATATACGTCTATAACGTTATATATCCTAACATAAGGCAGCCTAACATCTCGGATGTAGTATTTTACAACATTCCTGGCGGGTCGGCCCCTACTTCTCGGTGGGAACATTATATACGTCTATAACGTAATATAACCTAACCTAACACATCTAGCTCCTCGCTGGGAATGTTTTGTAGAATCCCGTTCATGTTGACCCGTACGTCTCGGTGGGAACATTATGTACGTCTATAACGTTATATATCCTAGCATAAGGCAGCCTAACATCTCGGATGTAGTATTTTACAACATTCCTGGCGGGTCGGACCCTACTTCTCGGTGGGAACATAATATACGTCTATAACGTAATATAACCTAAGCTAACCTATCTATCCCCTCGCTGGGAATGTTTTGTAGAATCCCGTTCGTGTAGCCCCGTACGTCTCGGTGGGAACACTATATACGTCTATAACGTTATATATCCTAACCTAAGGCATCCTAACATCTCGGATGTAGTATTTTACAACATTCCTGGCGGGTCGGCCCCTACTTCTCGGTCTGGACGTTATATATGTCTATAACGTAATATAACCTAACCTAACCTATCTATCCCCTCGCTGGGAATGTTTTGTAGAATCCCGTTCGTGTAGCCCCGTACGTCTCGGTGGGAACATTATATACGTCTATAACGTTATATATCCTAACCTAAGGCAACTTAACATCTCGGATGTAGTATTTCGCAGCATTCCTTGCGGGTCGGCCCCTACTTCTCGGTCTGGACGTTATATACGACTATAACGTAATATAACCTAACCTAACCTAGATATCCCCTCGCTGGGAATGTTTTGTAGCATCCCGTTCGTGTAGCCCCGTACGTCTCGGTGGGAACATCATATACGTCTATCACGTTATATATCCTAACCTAAGGCAACCTAACATCTCGAATGTAGTATTTTACAACATTGCTGGCGGGTCGGCACCTGCTTCTCTTTGGAAACATTATATACGTCTATAACGTAATATAACCTAACCCAACCCATCTAGGCCCTCGCTAATAATGTTTTACAGAATCCCGGTCGTGTCGGTCCGTACCGCTCCGTGGGAACATTATATACGTCTATAACGTTATATATTCTAACCTAAGGCAGCCTAACATCTCGGTTGTAGTATTTTACAACATTCCTGGCGGGTCGGCCCCTACTACTCGGTGGGAACATTATATACGTCTGTAACGTAATATAACCTAACTTAACCCATCTAGTCCTTCGCTGGTAATGTTTTACAGAATCTCGTGTCGGACCTTACCTCACCGTGGAGACATTAGATACGTCTATAACGTTATATATCCTATCCTAAGGCAACCTCACACCTCGGATGTAGTATTTTACAACATTCCTGGCGGGTCGGCCCCTACTTCTCGGTGGGAACATTATATACGTCTATAATGTAATATAACCTAACCTAACCCATCTATAACCTCGCTGATAATGTTTTACAGAATCCCGGTCGTGTCGGTCCGTACCTCTCCGTGGGAACATTATATACGTCTATAACGTTATATATCCTAACATAAGGCAGCCTAACATCTCGGATGTAGTATTTTACAACATTCCTGGCGGGTCGGCCCCTACTTCTCGGTGGGAACATTATATACGTCTATAACGTAATATAACCTAACCTAACACATCTAGCTCCTCGCTGGGAATGTTTTGTAGAATCCCGTTCATGTTGACCCGTACGTCTCGGTGGGAACATTATGTACGTCTATAACGTTATATATCCTAGCATAAGGCAGCCTAACATCTCGGATGTAGTATTTTACAACATTCCTGGCGGGTCGGCCCCTACATCTCGGTGGGAACATTATATACGTCTATAACGTAATATAACCTAAGCTAACCTATCTATCCCCTCGCTGGGAATGTTTTGTAGAATCCCGTTCGTGTAGCCCCTACGTCTCGGTGGGAACATTATATACGTCTGTAACGTTATATATCCTAACCTAAGGCAACCTAACATCTCGGATGTAGTATTTTACAACATTCCTGGCGGGTCGGCCCCTACTTCTCGGTCTGGACGTTATATATGTCTATAACGTAATATAACCTAACCTAACCTATATATCCCCTCGCTGGGAATGTTTTGTAGAATCCCGTTCGTGTAGCCCCGTACGTCTCGGTGGGAACAGTATATTCGTCTATAACGTTATATATCCTAACCTAAGGCAACCTAACATCTCGGATGTAGTATTTTACAACATTCCTGGCGTGTCGGCCCCTACTTCTCGGTCGGAACGTTATATACGTCTATAACGTAATATAACCTAACCTAACCTATCTATACCCTCTCTGGGAATGTTTTGTAGAATCCCGTTCGTGTAGCCCCGTACGTCTCGGTGGGAACATTATATACGTCTATCACGTTATATATCCTAACCTAAGGCAGCCTAACATCTCGGATGTAGTATTTTACAACATTCCTGGCGGGTCGGCCCCTACTTCTCGGTGGGAACATTATATACGTCTATAACGTAATATAACCTAACCCAACACATCTAGCTCCTCGCTGGGAATGTTTTGTAGAATCCCGTTCATGTTGATCCGTACGTCTCGGTGGGAACATTATATACGTCTATAACGTTATATATCCTAGCATAAGGCAGCCTAACATCTCGGATGTAGTATTTTACAACATTCCTGGCGGGTCGGACCCTACTTCTCGGTGGGAACATTATATACGTCTATAACGTAATATAACCTAAGCTAACCTATCTATCCCCTCGCTGGGAATGTTTTGTAGAATCCCGTTCGTGTAGCCCCGTACGTCTCGGTGGGAACACTATATACGTCTATAACGTTATATATCCTAACCTAAGGCATCCTAACATCTCGGATGTAGTATTTTACAACATTCCTGGCGGGTCGGCCCCTACTTCTCGGTCTGGACGTTATATATGTCTATAACGTAATATAACCTAACCTAACCTATCTATCCCCTCGCTGGGAATGTTTTGTAGAATCCCGTTCGTGTAGCCCCGTACGTCTCGGTGGGAACAGTATATACGTCTATAACGTTATATATCCTAACCTAAGGCAACCTAACATCTCGGATGTAGTATTTTACAACATTCCTGGCGTGTCGGCCCCTACTTCTCGGTCGGAACGTTATATACGTCTATAACGTAATATAACCTAACCTAACCTATCTATACCCTCTCTGGGAATGTTTTGTAGAATCCCGTTCGTGTAGCTCCGTACGTCTCGGTGGGAACATTATATACGTCTATCACGTTATATATCCTAACCTAAGGCAGCCTAACATCTCGGATGTAGTATTTTACAACATTCCTGGCGGGTCGGCCCCTACTTCTCGTTGGGAACATTATATACGTCTATAACGTAATATAACCTAACCCAACACATCTAGCTCCTCGCTGGGAATGTTTTGTAGAATCCCGTTCATGTTGATCCGTACGTCTCGGTGGGAACATTATATACGTCTATAACGTTATATATCCTAGCATAAGGCAGCCTAACATCTCGGATGTAGTATTTTACAACATTCCTGGCGGGTCGGACCCTACTTCTCGGTGGGAACATTATATACGTCTATAACGTAATATAACCTAAGCTAACCTATCTATCCCCTCGCTGGGAATGTTTTGTAGAATCCCGTTCGTGTAGCCCCGTACGTCTCGGTGGGAACATTATATACGTCTGTAACGTTATATATCCTAACCTAAGGCAACCTAACATCTCGGATGTAGTATTTTACAACATTCCTGGCGGGTCGGCCCCTACTTCTCGGTCTGGACGTTATATATGTCTATAACGTAATATAACCTAACCTAACCTATATATCCCCTCGCTGGGAATGTTTTGTAGAATCCCGTTCGTGTAGCCCCGTACGTCTCGGTGGGAACAGTATATACGTCTATAACGTTATATATCCTAACCTAAGGCAACCTAACATCTCGGATGTAGTATTTTACAACATTCCTGGCGTGTCGGCCCCTACTTCTCGGTCGGAACGTTATATACGTCTAT
Source organism: Xylocopa violacea (assembly GCA_963969225.1). Lineage (NCBI taxonomy): Eukaryota > Metazoa > Arthropoda > Insecta > Hymenoptera > Apidae > Xylocopa > Xylocopa violacea. The sequence continues at coordinate 12,464,731 of CAXAJV010000008.1, read as the reverse complement.
AACGTAATATAACCTAACCTAACCTATCTATACCCTCTCTGGGAATGTTTTGTAGAATCCCGTTCGTGTAGCCCCGTACGTCTCGGTGGGAACATTATATACGTCTATCACGTTATATATCCTAACCTAAGGCAGCCTAACATCTCGGATGTAGTATTTTACAACATTCCTGGCGGGTCGGCCCCTACTTCTCGGTGGGAACATTATATACGTCTGTAACGTAATATAACCTAACCCAACACATCTAGCTCCTCGCTGGGAATGTTTTGTAGAATCCCGTTCATGTTGATCCGTACGTCTCGGTGGGAACATTATATACGTCTATAACGTTATATATCCTAGCATAAGGCAGCCTAACATCTCGGATGTAGTATTTTACAACATTCCTGGCGGGTCGGACCCTACTTCTCGGTGGGAACATAATATACGTCTATAACGTAATATAACCTAAGCTAACCTATCTATCCCCTCGCTGGGAATGTTTTGTAGAATCCCGTTCGTGTAGCCCCGTACGTCTCGGTGGGAACATTATATACGTCTGTAACGTTATATATCCTAACCTAAGGCAACCTAACATCTCGGATGTAGTATTTTACAACATTCCTGGCGGGTCGGCCCCTACTTCTCGGTCTGGACGTTATATATGTCTATAACGTAATATAACCTAACCTAACCTATATATCCCCTCGCTGGGAATGTTTTGTAGAATCCCGTTCGTGTAGCCCCGTACGTCTCGGTGGGAACAGTATATACGTCTATAACGTTATATATCCTAACCTAAGGCAACCTAACATCTCGGATGTAGTATTTTACAACATTCCTGGCGTGTCGGCCCCTACTTCTCGGTCGGAACGTTATATACGTCTATAACGTAATATAACCTAACCTAACCTATCTATACCCTCTCTGGGAATGTTTTGTAGAATCCCGTTCGTGTAGCCCCGTACGTCTCGGTGGGAACATTATATACGTCTATCACGTTATATATCCTAACCTAAGGCAGCCTAACATCTCGGATGTAGTATTTTACAACATTCCTGGCGGGTCGGCCCCTACTTCTCGGTGGGAACATTATATACGTCTGTAACGTAATATAACCTAACCCAACACATCTAGCTCCTCGCTGGGAATGTTTTGTAGAATCCCGTTCATGTTGATCCGTACGTCTCGGTGGGAACATTATATACGTCTATAACGTTATATATCCTAGCATAAGGCAGCCTAACATCTCGGATGTAGTATTTTACAACATTCCTGGCGGGTCGGACCCTACTTCTCGGTGGGAACATAATATACGTCTATAACGTAATATAACCTAAGCTAACCTATCTATCCCCTCGCTGGGAATGTTTTGTAGAATCCCGTTCGTGTAGCCCCGTACGTCTCGGTGGGAACACTATATACGTCTATAACGTTATATATCCTAACCTAAGGCATCCTAACATCTCGGATGTAGTATTTTACAACATTCCTGGCGGGTCGGCCCCTACTTCTCGGTCTGGACGTTATATATGTCTATAACGTAATATAACCTAACCTAACCTATCTATCCCCTCGCTGGGAATGTTTTGTAGAATCCCGTTCGTGTAGCCCCGTACGTCTCGGTGGGAACATTATATACGTCTATAACGTTATATATCCTAACCTAAGGCAACTTAACATCTCGGATGTAGTATTTCACAGCATTCCTTGCGGGTCGGCCCCTACTTCTCGGTCTGGACGTTATATACGACTATAACGTAATATAACCTAACCTAACCTAGATATCCCCTCGCTGGGAATGTTTTGTAGAATCCCGTTCGTGTAGCCCCGTACGTCTCGGTGGGAACATCATATACGTCTATCACGTTATATATCCTAACCTAAGGCAACCTAACATCTCGAATGTAGTATTTTACAACATTGCTGGCGGGTCGGCACCTGCTTCTCTTTGGAAACATTATATACGTCTATAACGTAATATAACCTAACCCAACCCATCTAGGCCCTCGCTAATAATGTTTTACAGAATCCCGGTCGTGTCGGTCCTTACCGCTCCGTGGGAACACTATATACGTCTATAACGTTATATATTCTAACCTAAGGCAGCCTAACATCTCGGTTGTAGTATTTTACAACATTCCTGGCGGGTCGGCCCCTACTACTCGGTGGGAACATTATATACGTCTGTAACGTAATATAACCTAACTTAACCCATCTAGTCCTTCGCTGGTAATGTTTTACAGAATCTCGTGTCGGACCTTACCTCACCGTGGAGACATTAGATACGTCTATAACGTTATATATCCTATCCTAAGGCAACCTCACACCTCGGATGTAGTATTTTACAACATTCCTGGCGGGTCGGCCCCTACTTCTCGGTGGGAACATTATATACGTCTATAATGTAATATAACCTAACCTAACCCATCTAGAACCTCGCTGATAATGTTTTACAGAATCCCGGTCGTGTCGGTCCGTACCTCTCCGTGGGAACATTATATACGTCTATAACGTTATATATCCTAACATAAGGCAGCCTAACATCTCGGATGTAGTATTTTACAACATTCCTGGCGGGTCGGCCCCTACTTCTCGGTGGGAACATTATATACGTCTATAACGTAATATAACCTATCCTAACACATCTAGCTCCTCGCTGGGAATGTTTTGTAGAATCCCGTTCATGTTGACCCGTACGTCTCGGTGGGAACACTATATACGTCTATAACGTTATATATCCTAACCTAAGGCATCCTAACATCTCGGATGTAGTATTTTACAACATTCCTGGCGGGTCGGCCCCTACTTCTCGGTCTGGACGTTATATATGTCTATAACGTAATATAACCTAACCTAACCTATCTATCCCCTCGCTGGGAATGTTTTGTAGAATCCCGTTCGTGTAGCCCCGTACGTCTCGGTGGGAACATTATATACGTCTATAACGTTATATATCCTAACCTAAGGCAACTTAACATCTCGGATGTAGTATTTCACAGCATTCCTTGCGGGTCGGCCCCTACTTCTCGGTCTGGACGTTATATACGACTATAACGTAATATAACCTAACCTAACCTAGATATCCCCTCGCTGGGAATGTTTTGTAGAATCCCGTTCGTGTAGCCCCGTACGTCTCGGTGGGAACATCATATACGTCTATCACGTTATATATCCTAACCTAAGGCAACCTAACATCTCGAATGTAGTACTTTACAACATTGCTGGCGGGTCGGCACCTGCTTCTCTTTGGAAACATTATATACGTCTATAACGTAATATAACCTAACCCAACCCATCTAGGCCCTCGCTAATAATGTTTTACAGAATCCCGGTCGTGTCGGTCCGTACCGCTCCGTGGGAACATTATATACGTCTATAACGTTATATATTCTAACCTAAGGCAGCCTAACATCTCGGTTGTAGTATTTTACAACATTCCTGGCGGGTCGGCCCCTACTACTCGGTGGGAACATTATATACGTCTGTAACGTAATATAACCTAACTTAACCCATCTAGTCCTTCGCTGGTAATGTTTTACAGAATCTCGTGTCGGACCTTACCTCACCGTGGAGACATTAGATACGTCTATAACGTTATATATCCTATCCTAAGGCAACCTCACACCTCGGATGTAGTATTTTACAACATTCCTGGCGGGTCGGCCCCTACTTCTCGGTGGGAACATTATATACGTCTATAATGTAATATAACCTAACCTAACCCATCTAGAACCTCGCTGATAATGTTTTACAGAATCCCGGTCGTGTCGGTCCGTACCTCTCCGTGGGAACATTATATACGTCTATAACGTTATATATCCTAACATAAGGCAGCCTAACATCTCGGATGTAGTATTTTACAACATTCCTGGCGGGTCGGCCCCTACTTCTCGGTGGGAACATTATATACGTCTATAACGTAATATAACCTAACCTAACACATCTAGCTCCTCGCTGGGAATGTTTTGTAGAATCCCGGTCGTGTCGGTCCGTACCTCTCCGTGGGAACATTATATACGTCTATAACGTTATATATCCTAACATAAGGCAGTCTTACATCTCGGATGTAGTATTTTACAACATTCCTGGCGGGTCGGCCCCTACTTCTCGGTGGGAACATTATATACGTCTATAACGTAATATAACCTAACCTAACACATCTAGCTCCTCGCTGGGAATGTTTTGTAGAATCCCGTTCATGTTGACCCGTACGTCTCGGTGGGAACATTATGTACGTCTATAACGTTATATATCCTAGCATAAGGCAGCCTAACATCTCGGATGTAGTATTTTACAACATTCCTGGCGGGTCGGCCCCTACATCTCGGTGGGAACATTATATACGTCTATAACGTAATATAACCTAAGCTAACCTATCTATCCCCTCGCTGGGAATGTTTTGTAGAATCCCGTTCGTGTAGCCCCTACGTCTCGGTGGGAACATTATATACGTCTGTAACGTTATATATCCTAACCTAAGGCAACCTAACATCTCGGATGTAGTATTTTACAACATTCCTGGCGGGTCGGCCCCTACTTCTCGGTCTGGACGTTATATATGTCTATAACGTAATATAACCTAACCTAACCTATATATCCCCTCGCTGGGAATGTTTTGTAGAATCCCGTTCGTGTAGCCCCGTACGTCTCGGTGGGAACAGTATATACGTCTATAACGTTATATATCCTAACCTAAGGCAACCTAACATCTCGGATGTAGTATTTTACAACATTCATGGTGTGTCGGCCCCTACTTCTCGGTCGGAACGTTATATACGTCTATAACGTAATATAACCTAACCTAACACATCTAGCTCCTCTCTGGGAATGTTTTGTAGAATCCCGTTCGTGTAGCCCCGTACGTCTCGGTGGGAACATTATATACGTCTATCACGTTATATATCCTAACCTAAGGCAGCCTAATATCTCGGATGTAGTATTTTACAACATTCCTGGCGGGTCGGCACCTGCTTCTCTTTGGAAACATTATATACGTCTATAACGTAATATAACCTAACCTAACCCATCTAGAACCTCGCTGATAATGTTTTACAGAATCCCGGTCGTGTCGGTCCGTACCGCTTCGTGGGAACACTATATACGTCTATAACGTTATATATCCTAACCTAAGGCATCCTAACATCTCGGATGTAGTATTTTACAACATTCCTGGCGGGTCGGCCCCTACTTCTCGGTCTAGACGTTATATATGTCTATAACGTAATATAACCTAACCTAACCTATCTATCCCCTCGCTGGGAATGTTTTGTAGAATCCCGTTCGTGTAGCCCCGTACGTCTCGGTGGGAACATTATATACGTCTATAACGTTATATATCCTAACCTAAGGCAACCTAACATCTCGGATGTAGTATTTTACAACATTCCTGGCGTGTCGGCCCCTACTTCTCGGTCGGAACGTTATATACGTCTATAACGTAATATAACCTAACCTAACCTGTCTATCCCCTCGCTGGGAATGTTTTGTAGAATCCCGTTCGTGTAGCCCCGTACGTCTCGGTGGGAACATCATATACGTCTATCACGTTATATATCCTAACCTAAGGCAACCTAACATCTCGAATGTAGTATTTTACAACATTGCTGGCGGGTCGGCACCTGCTTCTCTTTGGAAACATTATATACGTCTATAACGTAATATAACCTAACCTAACCCATCTAGAACCTCGCTGATAATGTTTTACAGAATCCCGTTCGTGTCGGTCCGTACTGCTCCGTGGGAACATTATATACGTCTATAACGTTATATATCCTAACCTAAGGCAGCCTAACATCTCGGATGTAGTAGTTTACAACATTCCTGGCGGGTCGGCCCCTACTTCTCGGTGGGAACATTATATACGTCTATAACGTAATATAACCAAACCTAACACATCTAGCTCCCCGCTGGGTATGTTTTGTAGAATCCCGTTCATGTTGATCCGTACCGCTCCGTGGGAACATTATATACGTCTATAACGTTATATATTCTAACCTAAGGCAGCCTAATATCTCGGATGTAGCATTTTACAACATTCCTGGCGGGTCGGCCCCTACTTCTCGGTGGGAACATTATATACGTCTGTAACGTAATATAACCTAACTTAACCCATCTAGTCCTTCGCTGGTAATGTTTTACAGAATCTCGTGTCGGACCTTACCTCACCGTGGAGACATTAGATACGTCTATAACGTTATATATCCTAACCTAAGGCAACCTAACATCTCGGATGTAGTATTTTACAACATTCCTGGCGGGTCGGCCCCTACTTCTCGGTCTGGACGTTATATATATCTATAACGTAATATAACCTAACCTAACCTATCTATCCCATCGCTGGGAATGTTTTGTAGAATCCCGTTCGTGTAGCCCCGTACGTCTCGGTGGGAACATTATATACGTCTATAACGTTATATATCCTAACCTAAGGCAACTTAACATCTCGGATGTAGTATTTCACAACATTCCTTGCGGGTCGGCCCCTACTTCTCGGTCTGGACGTTATATACGTCTATAACGTAATATAACCTAACCTAACCTACATATCCCCTCGCTGGGAATGTTTTGTAGAATCCCGTTCGTGTAGTCCCGTACGTCTCGGTGGGAACATTATATACGTCTACAACGTAACATAACCTAACCTAACCCATCTATCCCCTCGCTGGGAATGTTTTGTAGAATCCCGTTCGTGTAGCCCCGTACGTCTCGGTGGGAACATTATATACGTCTATAACGTTATATATCCTAACCTCAGGCAACCTAACATCTCGGATGTAGTATTTTACAACATTCCTAGCGGGTCGGCCCCTACTTCTCGGTGGGAACATTATATACGTCTATAATGTAATATAACCTAACCTAACCCATCTAGAACCTCGCTGATAATGTTTTACAGAATCCCGGTCGTGTCGGTCCGTACCTCTCCGTGGGAACATTATATACGTCTATAACGTTATATATCCTAACCTAAGGCAGCCTAACATCTCGGATGTAGTATTTTACAACATTCCTGGCGGGTCGGCCCCTACTTCTCGGTGGGAACATTATATACGTCTATAACGTAATATAACCTAACCTAACACATCTAGCTCCTCGCTGGGAATGTTTTGTAGAATCCCGTTCATGTTGACCCGTACGTCTCGGTGGGAACATTATGTACGTCTATAACGTTATATATCCTAGCATAAGGCAGCCTAACATCTCGGATGTAGTATTTTACAACATTCCTGGCGGGTCGGCCCCTACATCTCGGTGGGAACATTATATACGTCTATAACGTAATATAACCTAAGCTAACCTATCTATCCCCTCGCTGGGAATGTTTTGTAGAATCCCGTTCGTGTAGCCCCTACGTCTCGGTCTGAACATTATATACGTTTATAACGTTATATATCCTAACCTAAGGCAACCTAACATCTCGAATGTAGTATTTTACAACATTGCTGGCGGGTCGGCACCTGCTTTTCTTTGGAAACATTATATACGTCTATAACGTAATATAACCTAACCTAACCCATCTAGAACCTCGCTGATAATGTTTTACAGTATCCCGTTCGTGTCGGTCCGTACTGCTCCGTGGGAACATTATATACGTCTATAACGTTATATATCCTAACCTAAGGCAGCCTAACATCTCGGATGTAGTATTTTACAACATTCCTGGCGGGTCGGCCCCTACTTCTCGGTGGGAACATTATATACGTCTATAACGTAATATAACCTAACCTAACACATCTAGCTCCTAGCTGGGTATGTTTTGTAGAATCCCGTTCATGTTGATCCGTACCGCTCCGTGGGAACATTATATACGTCTATAACGTTATATATTCTAACCTAAGGCAGCCTAACATCTCGGATGTAGTATTTTACAACATTCCTGGCGGGTCGGCCCCTACTTCTCGGTGGGAACATTATATACGTCTATAATGTAATATAACCTAACCTAACCCATCTAGAACCTCGCTGATAATGTTTTACAGAATCCCGGTCGTGTCGGTCCGTACCTCTCCGTGGGAACATTATATACGTCTATAACGTTATATATCCTAACATAAGGCAGTCTTACATCTCGGATGTAGTATTTTACAACATTCCTGGCGGGTCGGCCCCTACTTCTCGGTGGGAACATTATATACGTCTATAACGTAATATAACCTAACCTAACACATCTAGCTCCTCGCTGGGAATGTTTTGTAGAATCCCGTTCATGTTGACCCGTACGTCTCGGTGGGAACATTATGTACGTCTATAACGTTATATATCCTAGCATAAGGCAGCCTAACATCTCGGATGTAGTATTTTACAACATTCCTGGCGGGTCGGCCCCTACTTCTCGGTCTGGACGTTATATATGTCTATAACGTAATATAACCTAACCTAACCTATATATCCCCTCGCTGGGAATGTTTTGTAGAATCCCGTTCGTGTAGCCCCGAACGTCTCGGTGGGAACACTATATACGTCTATAACGTTATATATCCTAACCTAAGGCAACCTAACATCTCGGATGTAGTATTTTACAACATTCATGGCGTGTCGGCCCCTACTTCTCGGTCGGAACGTTATATACGTCTATAACGTAATATAACCTAACCTAACACATCTAGCTCCTCTCTGGGAATGTTTTGTAGAATCCCGTTCGTGTAGCCCCGTACGTCTCGGTGGGAACATTATATACGTCTATCACGTTATATATCCTAACCTAAGGCAGCCTAATATCTCGGATGTAGTATTTTACAACATTCCTGGCGGGTCGGCACCTGCTTCTCTTTGGAAACATTATATACGTCTATAACGTAATATAACCTAACCTAACCCATCTAGAACCTCGCTGATAATGTTTTACAGAATCCCGGTCGTGTCGGTCCGTACCGCTTCGTGGGAACACTATATACGTCTATAACGTTATATATCCTAACCTAAGGCATCCTAACATCTCGGATGTAGTATTTTACAACATTCCTGGCGGGTCGGCCCCTACTTCTCGGTCTAGACGTTATATATGTCTATAACGTAATATAACCTAACCTAACCTATCTATCCCCTCGCTGGGAATGTTTTGTAGAATCCCGTTCGTGTAGCCCCGTACGTCTCGGTGGGAACATTATATACGTCTATAACGTTATATATCCTAACCTAAGGCAACCTAACATCTCGGATGTAGTATTTTACAACATTCCTGGCGTGTCGGCCCCTACTTCTCGGTCGGAACGTTATATACGTCTATAACGTAATATAACCTAACCTAACCTGTCTATCCCCTCGCTGGGAATGTTTTGTAGAATCCCGTTCGTGTAGCCCCGTACGTCTCGGTGGGAACATCATATACGTCTATCACGTTATATATCCTAACCTAAGGCAACCTAACATCTCGAATGTAGTATTTTACAACATTGCTGGCGGGTCGGCACCTGCTTCTCTTTGGAAACATTATATACGTCTATAACGTAATATAACCTAACCTAACCCATCTAGAACCTCGCTGATAATGTTTTACAGAATCCCGTTCGTGTCGGTCCGTACTGCTCCGTGGGAACATTATATACGTCTATAACGTTATATATCCTAACCTAAGGCAGCCTAACATCTCGGATGTAGTATTTTACAACATTCCTGGCGGGTCGGCCCCTACTTCTCGGTGGGAACATTATATACGTCTATAACGTAATATAACCTAACCTAACACATCTAGCTCCTCGCTGGGAATGTTTTGTAGAATCCCGTTCATGTTGACCCGTACGTCTCGGTGGGAACATTATGTACGTCTATAACGTTATATATCCTAGCATAAGGCAGCCTAACATCTCGGATGTAGTATTTTACAACATTCCTGGCGGGTCGGCCCCTACATCTCGGTGGGAACATTATATACGTCTATAACGTAATATAACCTAAGCTAACCTATCTATCCCCTCGCTGGGAATGTTTTGTAGAATCCCGTTCGTGTAGCCCCTACGTCTCGGTCTGAACATTATATACGTTTATAACGTTATATATCCTAACCTAAGGCAACCTAACATCTCGAATGTAGTATTTTACAACATTGCTGGCGGGTCGGCACCTGCTTTTCTTTGGAAACATTATATACGTCTATAACGTAATATAACCTAACCTAACCCATCTAGAACCTCGCTGATAATGTTTTACAGTATCCCGTTCGTGTCGGTCCGTACTGCTCCGTGGGAACATTATATACGTCTATAACGTTATATATCCTAACCTAAGGCAGCCTAACATCTCGGATGTAGTATTTTACAACATTCCTGGCGGGTCGGCCCCTACTTCTCGGTGGGAACATTATATACGTCTATAACGTAATATAACCTAACCTAACACATCTAGCTCCTAGCTGGGTATGTTTTGTAGAATCCCGTTCATGTTGATCCGTACCGCTCCGTGGGAACATTATATACGTCTATAACGTTATATATTCTAACCTAAGGCAGCCTAACATCTCGGATGTGGTATTTTACAACATTCCTGGCGGGTCGGCCCCTACTTCTCGGTGGGAACATTATATACGTCTATAATGTAATATAACCTAACCTAACCCATCTAGAACCTCGCTGATAATGTTTTACAGAATCCCGGTCGTGTCGGTCCGTACCTCTCCGTGGGAACATTATATACGTCTATAACGTTATATATCCTAACATAAGGCAGTCTTACATCTCGGATGTAGTATTTTACAACATTCCTGGCGGGTCGGCCCCTACTTCTCGGTGGGAACATTATATACGTCTATAACGTAATATAACCTAACCTAACACATCTAGCTCCTCGCTGGGAATGTTTTGTAGAATCCCGTTCATGTTGACCCGTACGTCTCGGTGGGAACATTATGTACGTCTATAACGTTATATATCCTAGCATAAGGCAGCCTAACATCTCGGATGTAGTATTTTACAACATTCCTGGCGGGTCGGCCCCTACTTCTCGGTCTGGACGTTATATATGTCTATAACGTAATATAACCTAACCTAACCTATATATCCCCTCGCTGGGAATGTTTTGTAGAATCCCGTTCGTGTAGCCCCGAACGTCTCGGTGGGAACACTATATACGTCTATAACGTTATATATCCTAACCTAAGGCAACCTAACATCTCGGATGTAGTATTTTACAACATTCATGGCGTGTCGGCCCCTACTTCTCGGTCGGAACGTTATATACGTCTATAACGTAATATAACCTAACCTAACACATCTAGCTCCTCTCTGGGAATGTTTTGTAGAATCCCGTTCGTGTAGCCCCGTACGTCTCGGTGGGAACATTATATACGTCTATCACGTTATATATCCTAACCTAAGGCAGCCTAATATCTCGGATGTAGTATTTTACAACATTCCTGGCGGGTCGGCACCTGCTTCTCTTTGGAAACATTATATACGTCTATAACGTAATATAACCTAACCTAACCCATCTAGAACCTCGCTGATAATGTTTTACAGAATCCCGGTCGTGTCGGTCCGTACCGCTTCGTGGGAACACTATATACGTCTATAACGTTATATATCCTAACCTAAGGCATCCTAACATCTCGGATGTAGTATTTTACAACATTCCTGGCGGGTCGGCCCCTACTTCTCGGTCTAGACGTTATATATGTCTATAACGTAATATAACCTAACCTAACCTATCTATCCCCTCGCTGGGAATGTTTTGTAGAATCCCGTTCGTGTAGCCCCGTACGTCTCGGTGGGAACATTATATACGTCTATAACGTTATATATCCTAACCTAAGGCAACCTAACATCTCGGATGTAGTATTTTACAACATTCCTGGCGTGTCGGCCCCTACTTCTCGGTCGGAACGTTATATACGTCTATAACGTAATATAACCTAACCTAACCTGTCTATCCCCTCGCTGGGAATGTTTTGTAGAATCCCGTTCGTGTAGCCCCGTACGTCTCGGTGGGAACATCATATACGTCTATCACGTTATATATCCTAACCTAAGGCAACCTAACATCTCGAATGTAGTATTTTACAACATTGCTGGCGGGTCGGCACCTGCTTCTCTTTGGAAACATTATATACGTCTATAACGTAATATAACCTAACCTAACCCATCTAGAACCTCGCTGATAATGTTTTACAGAATCCCGTTCGTGTCGGTCCGTACTGCTCCGTGGGAACATTATATACGTCTATAACGTTATATATCCTAACCTAAGGCAGCCTAACATCTCGGATGTAGTAGTTTACAACATTCCTGGCGGGTCGGCCCCTACTTCTCGGTGGGAACATTATATACGTCTATAACGTAATATAACCAAACCTAACACATCTAGCTCCTCGCTGGGTATGTTTTGTAGAATCCCGTTCATGTTGATCCGTACCGCTCCGTGGGAACATTATATACGTCTATAACGTTATATATTCTAACCTAAGGCAGCCTAATATCTCGGATGTAGCATTTTACAACATTCCTGGCGGGTCGGCCCCTACTTCTCGGTGGGAACATTATATACGTCTGTAACGTAATATAACCTAACTTAACCCATCTAGTCCTTCGCTGGTAATGTTTTACAGAATCTCGTGTCGGACCTTACCTCACCGTGGAGACATTAGATACGTCTATAACGTTATATATCCTAACCTAAGGCAACCTAACATCTCGGATGTAGTATTTTACAACATTCCTGGCGGGTCGGCCCCTACTTCTCGGTCTGGACGTTATATATATCTATAACGTAATATAACCTAACCTAACCTATCTATCCCATCGCTGGGAATGTTTTGTAGAATCCCGTTCGTGTAGCCCCGTACGTCTCGGTGGGAACATTATATACGTCTATAACGTTATATATCCTAACCTAAGGCAACTTAACATCTCGGATGTAGTATTTCACAACATTCCTTGCGGGTCGGCCCCTACTTCTCGGTCTGGACGTTATATACGTCTATAACGTAATATAACCTAACCTAACCTATATATCCCCTCGCTGGGAATGTTTTGTAGAATCCCGTTCGTGTAGCCCCGTACGTCTCGGTGGGAACATTATATACGTCTACAACGTAACATAACCTAACCTAACCCATCTATCCCCTCGCTGGGAATGTTTTGTAGAATCCCGTTCGTGTAGCCCCGTACGTCTCGGTGGGAACATTATATACGTCTATAACGTTATATATCCTAACCTCAGGCAACCTAACATCTCGGATGTAGTATTTTACAACATTCCTGGCGGGTCGGCCCCTACTTCTCGGTGGGAACATTATATACGTCTATAATGTAATATAACCTAACCTAACCCATCTAGAACCTCGCTGATAATGTTTTACAGAATCCCGGTCGTGTCGGTCCGTACCTCTCCGTGGGAACATTATATACGTCTATAACGTTATATATCCTAACATAAGGCAGCCTAACATCTCGGATGTAGTATTTTACAACATTCCTAGCGGGTCGGCCCCTACTTCTCGGTCTGGACGTTATATACGTATATAACGTAATATAACCTAACCTAACCCATCTAGCCCCTCGCTGGGAATGTTTAGTAGAATCCCGTTCGTGTAGCCCCGTACGTCTCGGTGGGAACATTATATACGTCTATAACGTTATATATCCTAACCTAAGGCAACTTAACATCTCGGATGTAGTCTTTCACGACATTCCTGGCGGGTCGGCCCCTACTTCTCGGTGGGATCATTATATACGTCTATAACGTAATATAACCTAACCTAACACATCTAGCTCCTCGCTGGCAATGTTTTGTAGAATCCCGTTCATGTTGATCCGTACGTCTCGGTGGGAACATTATATACGTCTATAACGTTATATATCCTAGCATAAGGCAGCCTAACATCTCGGATGTAGTATTTTACAACATTCCTGGCGGGTCGGCCCCTACTTCTCGGTGGGAACATTATATACGTCTATAATGTAATATAACCTAACCTAACCCGTCTAGAACCTCGCTGATAATGTTTTACAAAATCCCGGTCGTGTCGGTCCGTACCTCTCCGTGGGAACATTATATACGTCTATAACGTTATATATCCTAACATAAGGCAGCCTAACATCTCGGATGTAGTATTTTACAACATTCCTGGCGGGTCGGCCCCTACATCTCGGTGGGAACATTATATACGTCTATAACGTAATATAACCTAACCTAACACATCTAGCTCCTCGCTGGGAATGTTTTGTAGAATCCCGTTCATGTTGACCCGTACGTCTCGGTGGGAACATTATGTACGTCTATAACGTTATATATCCTAGCATAAGGCAGCCTAACATCTCGGATGTAGTATTTTACAACATTCCTGGCGGGTCGGCCCCTACATCTCGGTGGGAACATTATATACGTCTATAACGTAATATAACCTAAGCTAACCTATCTATCCCCTCGCTGGGAATGTTTTGTAGAATCCCGTTCGTGTAGCCCCTACGTCTCGGTCTGAACATTATATACGTCTATAACGTTATATATCCTATCCTAAGGCAACTTAACATGTCGGATGTAGCATTTTACAACATTCCTGGCGGGTCGGCCCCTACTTCTCGGTCTGGACGTTATATACGTCTATAACGTAATATAACCTAACCTAACCCATCTAGCCCCTCGCTGGGTATGTTTTGTAGAATCCCGTTCGTGTAGCCCCGTACGTCTCGGTGGGAACACTATATACGTCTATAACGTTATATATCCTAACCTAAGGCAACCTAACATCTCGAATGTAGTATTTTACAACATTGCTGGCGGGTCGGCACCTGCTTCTCTTTGGAAACATTATATACGTCTATAACGTAATATAACCTAACCTAACCCATCTAGAACCTCGCTGATAATGTTTTACAGAATCCCGGTCGTGTCGGTCCGTACCGCTCCGTGGGAACATTATATACGTCTATAACGTTATATATCCTAACCTAAGGCAGCCTAACATCTCGGATGTAGTATTTTACAACATTCCTGGCGGGTCGGCCCCTACTTCTCGGTCTGGACGTTATATATGTCTATAACGTAATATAACCTAACCTAACCTATCTATCCCCTCGCTGGGAATGTTTTGTAGAATCCCGTTCGTGTAGCCCCGTACGTCTCGGTGGGAACATTATATACGTCTATAACGTTATATATCCTAACCTAAGGCAACTTAACATCTCGGATGTAGTATTTCACAACATTCCTGGCGGGTCGGCCCCTACTTCTCGGTGGGAACATTATATACGTCTATAATGTAATATAACCTAACCTAACCCGTCTAGAACCTCGCTGATAATGTTTTACAGAATCCCGGTCGTGTCGGTCCGTACCTCTCCGTGGGAACATTATATACGTCTATAACGTTATATATCCTAACATAAGGCAGCCTAACATCTCGGATGTAGTATTTTACAACATTCCTGGCGGGTCGGCCCCTACTTCTCGGTGGGAACATTATATACGTCTATAACGTAATATAACCTAACCTAACCTATCTATCCCCTCGCTGGGAATGTTTTGTAGAATCCCGTTCGTGTAGCCCCGTACGTCTCGGTGGGAACATCATATACGTCTATCACGTTATATATCCTAACCTAAGGCAACCTAACATCTCGAATGTAGTATTTTACAACATTGCCGGCGGGTCGGCCCCTACATCTCGGTGGGAACATTATATACGTCTATAACGTAATATAACCTAAGCTAACCTATCTATCCCCTCGCTGGGAATGTTTTGTAGAATCCCGTTCGTGTAGCCCCTACGTCTCGGTCTGAACATTATATACGTCTATAACGTTATATATCCTATCCTAAGGCAACTTAACATGTCGGATGTAGTATTTTACAACATTCCTGGCGGGTCGGCCCCTACTTCTCGGTCTGGACGTTATATACGTCTATAACGTAATATAACCTAACCTAACCCATCTAGCCCCTCGCTGGGTATGTTTTGTAGAATCCCGTTCGTGTAGCCCCGTACGTCTCGGTGGGAACACTATATACGTCTATAACGTTATATATCCTAACCTAAGGCAACCTAACATCTCGGATGTAGTATTTTACAACATTCCTGGCGGGTCGGCCCTTACTTCTCGGTCTGGACGTCATATATGTCTATAACGTAATATAACCTAACCTAACCTATCTATCCCCTCGCTGGGAATGTTTTGTAGAATCCCGTTCGTGTGGCCCCGTACGTCTCGGTGGGAACATTATATACGTCTATCACGTTATATATCCTAACCTAAGGCAACCTAACATCTCGAATGTAGTATTTTACAACATTGCTGGCGGGTCGGCACCTGCTTCTCTTTGGAAACATTATATACGTCTATAACGTAATATAACCTAACCTAACCCATCTAGAACCTCGCTGATAATGTTTTACAGAATCCCGGTCGTGTCGGTCCGTACCGCTCCGTGGGAACATTATATACGTCTATAACGTTATATATCCTAACCTAAGGCAGCCTAACATCTCGGATGTAGTATTTTACAACATTCCTGGCGGGTCGGCCCCTACTTCTTGGTGGGATCATTATATACGTCTATAACGTAATATAACCTAACCTAACACATCTAGCTCCTCGCTGGCAATGTTTTGTAGAATCCCGTTCATGTTGATCCGTACGTCTCGGTGGGAACATTATATACGTCTATAACGTTATATATCCTAGCATAAGGCAGCCTAACATCTCGGATGTAGTATTTTACAACATTCCTGGCGGGTCGGACCCTACTTCTCGGTGGGAACATTATATACGTCTATAACGTAATATAACCTAAGCTAACCTATCTATCCCCTCGCTGGGAATGTTTTGTAGAATCCCGTTCGTGTAGCCCCGTACGTCTCGGTGGGAACACTATATACGTCTATAACGTTATATATCCTAACCTAAGGCATCCTAACATCTCGGATGTAGTATTTTACAACATTCCTGGCGGGTCGGCCCCTACTTCTCGGTCTGGACGTTATATATGTCTATAACGTAATATAACCTAACCTAACCTATCTATCCCCTCGCTGGGAATGTTTTGTAGAATCCCGTTCGTGTAGCCCCGTACGTCTCGGTGGGAACATTATATACGTCTATAACGTTATATATCCTAACCTAAGGCAACTTAACATCTCGGATGTAGTATTTCACAACATTCCTTGCGGGTCGGCCCCTACTTCTCGGTCTGGACGTTATATACGTCTATAACGTAATATAACCTAACCTAACCTATATATCCCCTCGCTGGGAATGTTTTGTAGAATCCCGTTCGTGTAGCCCCGTACGTCTCGGTGGGAACATTATATACGTCTGTAACGTTATATATCCTAACCTAAGGCAACCTAACATCTCGGATGTAGTATTTTACAACATTCCTGGCGTGTCGGCCCCTACTTCTCGGTCGGAACGTTATATACGTCTATAACGTAATATAACCTAACCTAACCTATCTATCCCCTCGCTGGGAATGTTTTGTAGAATCCCGTTCGTGTAGCCCCGTACGTCTCGGTGGGAACATCATATACGTCTATCACGTTATATATCCTAACCTAAGGCAACCTAACATCTCGAATGTAGTATTTTACAACATTGCTGGCGGGTCGGCACCTGCTTCTCTTTGGAAACATTATATACGTCTATAACGTAATATAACCTAACCTAACCCATCTAGAGCCTCGCTGATAATGTTTTACAGAATCCCGGTCGTGTCGGTCCGTACCGCTCCGTGGGAACATTATATACGTCTATAACGTTATATATCCTAACCTAAGGCAGCCTAACATCTCGGATTTAGTATTTTACAACATTCCTGGCGGGTCGGCCCCTACTTCTCGGTGGGAACATTATATACGTCTATAACGTAATATAACCTAACCTAACACATCTAGCTCCTCGCTGGCAATGTTTTGTAGAATCCCGTTCATGTTGATCCGTACGTCTCGGTGGGAACATTATATACGTCTATAACGTTATATATCCTAGCATAAGGCAGCCTAACATCTCGGATGTAGTATTTTACAACATTCCTGGCGGGTCGGACCCTACTTCTCGGTGGGAACATAATATACGTCTATAACGTAATATAACCTAAGCTAACCTATCTATCCCCTCGCTGGGAATGTTTTGTAGAATCCCGTTCGTGTAGCCCCGTACGTCTCGGTGGGAACACTATATACGTCTATAACGTTATATATCCTAACCTAAGGCATCCTAACATCTCGGATGTAGTATTTTACAACATTCCTGGCGGGTCGGCCCCTACTTCTCGGTCTGGACGTTATATATGTCTATAACGTAATATAACCTAACCTAACCTATCTATCCCCTCGCTGGGAATGTTTTGTAGAATCCCGTTCGTGTAGCCCCGTACGTCTCGGTGGGAACATTATATACGTCTATAACGTTATATATCCTAACCTAAGGCAACTTAACATCTCGGATGTAGTATTTCACAACATTCCTTGCGGGTCGGCCCCTACTTCTCGGTCTGGACGTTATATACGTCTATAACGTAATATAACCTAACCTAACCTATATATCCCCTCGCTGGGAATGTTTTGTAGAATCCCGTTCGTGTAGCCCCGTACGTCTCGGTGGGAACATTATATACGTCTGTAACGTTATATATCCTAACCTAAGGCAACCTAACATCTCGGATGTAGTATTTTACAACATTCCTGGCGTGTCGGCCCCTACTTCTCGGTCGGAACGTTATATACGTCTATAACGTAATATAACCTAACCTAACCTATCTATCCCCTCGCTGGGAATGTTTTGTAGAATCCCGTTCGTGTAGCCCCGTACGTCTCGGTGGGAACATCATATACGTCTATCACGTTATATATCCTAACCTAAGGCAACCTAACATCTCGAATGTAGTATTTTACAACATTGCCGGCGGGTCGGCACCTGCTTCTCTTTGGAAACATTATATACGTCTATAACGTAATATAACCTAACCTAACCCATCTAGAACCTCGCTGATAATGTTTTACAGAATCCCGGTCGTGTCGGTCCGTACCGCTCCGTGGGAACATTATATACGTCTATAACGTTATATATCCTAACCTAAGGCAGCCTAACATCTCGGATGTACTATTTTACAACATTCCTGGCGGGTCGGCCCCTACTTCTCGGTGGGAACATTATATACGTCTATAACGTAATATAACCTAACCTAACACATCTAGCTCCTCGCTGGGAATGTTTTGTAGAATCCCGTTCATGTTGATCCGTACGTCTCGGTGCGAACATTATATACGTCTATAACGTTATATATCCTAGCATAAGGCAGCCTAACATCTCGGATGTAGTATTTTACAACATTCCTGGCGGGTCGGACCCTACTTCTCGGTGGGAACATAATATACGTCTATAACGTAATATAACCTAAGCTAACCTATCTATCCCCTCGCTGGGAATGTTTTGTAGAATCCCGTTCGTGTAGCCCCGTACGTCTCGGTGGGAACACTATATACGTCTATAACGTTATATATCCTAACCTAAGGCATCCTTACATTTCGGATGTAGTATTTTACAACATTCCTGGCGGGTCGGCCCCTACTTCTCGGTCTGGACGTTATATATGTCTATAACGTAATATAACCTAACCTAACCTATCTATCCCCTCGCTGGGAATGTTTTGTAGAATCCCGTTCGTGTAGCCCCGTACGTCTCGGTGGGAACATTATATACGTCTATAACGTTATATATCCTAACCTAAGGCAGCCTAACATCTCGGATTTAGTATTTTACAACATTCCTGGCGGGTCGGCCCCTACTTCTCGGTGGGAACATTATATACGTCTATAACGTAATATAACCTAACCTAACACATCTAGCTCCTCGCTGGCAATGTTTTGTAGAATCCCGTTCATGTTGATCCGTACGTCTCGGTGGGAACATTATATACGTCTATAACGTTATATATCCTAGCATAAGGCAGCCTAACATCTCGGATGTAGTATTTTACAACATTCCTGGCGGGTCGGCCCCTACTTCTCGGTCGGAACGTTATATACGTCTATAACGTAATATAACCTAACCTAACCTATCTATGCCCTCGCTGGGAATGTTTTGTAGAATCCCGTTCGTGTAGCCCCGTACGTCTCGGTGGGAACATCATATACGTCTATCACGTTATATATCCTAACCTAAGGCAACCTAACATCTCGAATGTAGTATTTTACAACATTGCTGGCGGGTCGGCACCTGCTTCTCTTTGGAAACATTATATACGTCTATAACGTAGTATAACCTAACCTAACCCATCTAGGCCGTCGCTAATAATGTTTTACAGAATCCCGGTCGTGTCGGTCCGTACCGCTCCGTGGGAACATTATATACGTCTATAACGTTATATATTCTAACCTAAGGCAGCCTAACATCTCGGATGTAGTATTTTACAACATTCCTGGCGGGTCGGCCCCTACTACTCGGTGGGAACATTATATACGTCTGTAACGTAATATAACCTAACTTAACCCATCTAGTCCTTCGCTGGTAATGTTTTACAGAATCTCGTGTCGGACCTTACCTCACCGTGGAGACATTAGATACGTCTATAACGTTATATATCCTATCCTAAGGCAACCTCACACCTCGGATGTAGTATTTTACAACAATCCTGGCAGGTCGGCCCTTACTTCTAGGTGGGAGCAATATATACGTCTATAACGTAATATAACCTAACCTAACCCATCTATCCCCTCGCTGGGAATGTTTTGTAGAATCCCGTTCGTGTAGCCCCGTACGTCTCGGTGGGAACATCATATACGTCTATCACGATATATATCCTAACCTAAGGCAACCTAACATCTCGAATGTAGTATTTTACAACATTGCTGGCGGGTCGGCCCCTACTTCTCGGTCTGGACGTTATATACGTCTGTAACGTAATATAACCTAACCTAACCTATCTATCCCCTCGCTGGGAATGTTTTGTAGAATCCCGTTCGTGTAGCCCCGTACGTCTCGGTGGGAACATCATATACGTCTATCACGTTATATATCCTAACCTAAGGCAACCTAACATCTCGAATGTAGTATTTTACAACATTGCTGGCGGGTCGGCACCTGCTTCTCTTTGGAAACATTATATACGTCTATAACGTAATATAACCTAACCTAACCCATCTAGGCCCTCGCTAATAATGTTTTACAGAATCCCGGTCGTGTCGGTCCGTACCGCTCGGTGGGAACATTATATACGTCTATAACGTAATATAACCTAACCTAACACATCTAGCTCCTCGCTGGGAATGTTTTGTAGAATCCCGTTCATGTTGATCCGTACGTCTCGGTGGGAACATTATATACCTCTATTACGTTATATATCCTAGCATAAGGCAGCCTAACATCTCGGATGTAGTATTTTACAACATTCCTGGCGGGTCGGACCCTACTTCTCGGTGGGAACATTATATACGTCTATAACGTAATATAACCTAAGCTAACCTATCTATCCCCTCGCTGGGAATGTTTTGTAGAATCCCGTTCGTGTAGCCCCGTACGTCTCGGTGGGAACACTATATACGTCTATAACGTTATATATCCTAACCTAAGGCATCCTAACATCTCGGATGTAGTATTTTACAACATTCCTGGCGGGTCGGCCCCTACTTCTCGGTCTGGACGTTATATATGTCTATAACGTAATATAACCTAACCTAACCTATCTATCCCCTCGCTGGGAATGTTTTGTAGAATCCCGTTCGTGTAGCCCCGTACGTCTCGGTGGGAACATTATATACGTCTATAACGTTATATATCCTAACCTAAGGCAACTTAACATCTCGGATGTAGTATTTCACAACATTCCTTGCGGGTCGGCCACTACTTCTCGGTCTGGACGTTATATACGTCTGTAACGTAATATAACCTAACCTAACCTATCTATCCCCTCGCTGGGAATGTTTTGTAGAATCCCGTTCGTGTAGCCCCGTACGTCTCGGTGGGAACATCATATACGTCTATCACGTTATATATCCTAACCTAAGGCAACCTAACATCTCGAATGTAGTATTTTACAACATTGCTGGCGGGTCGGCACCTGCTTCTCTTTGGAAACATTATATACGTCTATAACGTAATATAACCTAACCTAACCCATCTAGGCCCTCGCTAATAATGTTTTACAGAATCCCGGTCGTGTCGGTCCGTACCGCTCCGTGGGAACATTATATACGTCTCTAACGTTATATATTCTAACCTAAGGCAGCCTAACATCTCGGATGTAGTATTTTACAACATTCCTGGCGGGTCGGCCCCTACTTCTCGGTCGGAACGTTATATACGTCTATAACGTAATATAACCTAACCTAACCTATCTATCCCCTCGCTGGGAATGTTTTGTAGAATCCCGTTCGTGTAGCCCCGTACGTCTCGGTGGGAACATCATATACGTCTATCACGTTATATATCCTAACCTAAGGCAACCTAACATCTCGAATGTAGTATTTTACAACATTGCTGGCGGGTCGGCATCTGCTTCTCTTTGGAAACATTATATACGTCTATAACGTAATATAACCTAACCTAACCCATCTAGGCCCTCGCTAATAATGTTTTACAGAATCCCGGTCATGTCGGTCCGTACCGCTCCGTGGGAACATTATATACGTCTATAACGTTATATATTCTAACCTAAGGCAGCCTAACATCTCGGATGTAGTATTTTACAACATTCCTGGCGGGTCGGCCCCTACTACTCGGTGGGAACATTATATACGTCTGTAACGTAATATAACCTAACTTAACCCATCTAGTCCTTCGCTGGTAATGTTTTACAGAATCTCGTGTCGGACCTTACCTCACCGTGGAGACATTAGATACGTCTATAACGTTATATATCCTATCCTAAGGCAACCTCACACCTCGGATGTAGTATTTTACAACATTCCTGGCAGGTCGGCCCTTACTTCTAGGTGGGAACAATATATACGTCTATAACGTAATATAACCTAACCTAACCCATCTAACCACTCGCTGGGAATGTTTTGTAGAATCCCGTTCGTGTAGCCCCGTACGTCTCGGTGGGAACATCATATACGTCTATAACGTTATATATCCTAACCTCAGGCAACCTAACATCTCGGATGTAGTATTTTACAACATTCCTGGCGGGTCGGCCCCTACTTCTCGGTGGGAACATTATATACGTCTATAATGTAATATAACCTAACCTAACCCATCTAGAACCTCGCTGATAATGTTTTACAGAATCCCGGTCGTGTCGGTCCGTACCTCTCCGTGGGAACATTATATACGTCTATAACGTTATATATCCTAACATAAGGCAGCCTAACATCTCGGATGTAGTATTTTACAACATTCCTGGCGGGTCGGCCCCTACTTCTCGGTGGGAACATTATATACGTCTGTAACGTAATATAACCTAACCTAACACATCTAGCTCCTCGCTGGGAATGTTTTGTAGAATCCCGTTCGTGTAGACCCGTACGTCTCGGTGGGAACATTATATACGTCTGTAACGTTATATATCCTAACCTAAGGCAACCTAACATCTCGGATGTAGTATTTTACAACATTCCTGGCGTGTCGGCCCCTACTTCTCGGTCGGAACGTTATATACGTCTATAACGTAATATAACCTAACCTAACCCATCTAGCCCCTCGCTGGGAATGTTTAGTAGAATCCCGTTCGTGTAGCCCCGTACGTCTCGGTGGGAACATTATATACGTCTATCACGTTATATATCCTAACCTAAGGCAACCTAACATCTCGAATGTAGTATCTTACAACATTGCTGGCTGGTCGGCACCTGCTTCTCTTTGGAAACATTATATACGTCTATAACGTAATATAACCTAACCTAACCCATATAGGCCCTCGCTAATAATGTTTTACAGAATCCCGGTCGTGTCGGTCCGTACCGCTCCGTGGGAACATTATATACGTCTATAACGTTATATATCCTAACCTAAGGCAGCCTAACATCTCGGATGTAGTATTTTACAACATTCCTGGCGGGTCGGCCCCTACTTCTCGGTGGGAACATTATATACGTCTGTAACGTAATATAACCTAACCTAACACATCTAGCTCCTCGCTGGGAATGTTTTGTAGAATCCCGTTCATGTTGACCCGTACGTCTCGGTGGGAACATTATATACGTCTATAACGTTATATATCCTAGCATAAGGCAGCCTAACATCTCGGATGTAGTATTTTACAACATTCCTGGCGGGTCGGCCCCTACTTCTCGGTGAGAACATTATATACGTCTATAACGTAATATAACCTAAGCTAACCTATCCATCCCCTCGCTGGGAATGTTTTGTAGAATCCCGTTCGTGTAGCCCCTACGTCTCGGTCTGAACATTATATACGTCTATAACGTTATATATCCTAACCTAAGGCAACTTAACATGTCGGATGTAGTATTTTACAACATTCCTGGCGGGTCGGCCCCTACTTCTCGGTGGGAACATTATATACGTCTATAACGTAATATAACCTAACCTAACCCATCTAGTCCTTCGCTGATAATGTTTTACAGAATCCCGGTCGTGTCGGTCCGTACCTCTCCGTGGGAGCATTATATACGTCTATAACGTTATATATCCTAACCTAAGGCAACTTAACACCTCGGATGTAGTATTTTACAACATGCCTGGCGGGTCGGCCCCTACTACTCGGTCTGGACGTCATATATGTCTATAACGTAATATAACCTAACCTAACCTATCTATCCCCTCGCTGGGAATGTTTTGTAGAATCCCGTTCGTGTAGCCCCGTACGTCTCGGTGGGAACATTATATACGTCTATCACGTTATATATCCTAACCTAAGGCAACTTAGCATCTCGGATGTAGTATTTCACAACATTCCTTGCGGGTCGGCCCCTACTTCTCGGTCTGGACGTTATATACGTCTATAACGTAATATAACCTAACCTAACCTATCTATCCCCTCGTTGGGAATATTTTGTAGAATCCCGTTCGTGTAGCCCCGTACGTCTCGGTGGGAACATTGTATACGTCTATAACGTTATATATCCTAACCTCAGGCAACTTATCATATCGGATGTAGTATTTTACAACATTCCTGGCGGGTCGGCCCCTACTTCTCGGTCTGGACGTTATATACGTCTATAACGTAATATAACCTAACCTAACCCATCTAGTCCTTCGCTGGTAATGTTTTACAGAATCCCGGTCGTGTCGGTCCGTACCTCTCCGTGGGAGCATTATATACGTCTATAACGTTATATATCCTAACCTAAGGCAACTTAACACCTCGGATGTAGTATTTTACAACATTCCTGGCGGGTCGGCACCTACTTCTCGGTCTGGACGTTATATTCGTCTATAACGTAATATAACCTAACCTAACCCATCTAGCCCCTCGCTGGGAATGTTTAGTAGAATCCCGTTCGTGTAGCCCCGTACGTCTCGGTGGGAACATTGTATACGTCTATAACGTTATATATCCTAACCTCAGGCAACTATTCACCTCGGATGTAGTATTTTACAACATTCCTGGCGGGTCGGCCCCTACTTCTCGGTCTGGACGTTATATATGTCTATAACGTAATATAACCTAACCTAACCTATCTATCCCCTCGCTGGGAATGTTTTGTAGAATCCCGTTCATGTTGACCCGTACGTCTCGGTGGGAACATTATGTACGTCTATAACGTTATATATCCTAGCATAAGGCAGCCTAATGTCTCGGATGTAGTATTTTACAACATTCCTGGCGGGTCGGCCCCTACATCTCGGTGGGAACATTATATACGTCTATAACGTAATATAACCTAAGCTAACCTATCTATCCCCTCGCTGGGAATGTTTTGTAGAATCCCGTTCGTGTAGCCCCTACGTCTCGGTCTGAACATTATATACGTCTATAACGTTATATATCCTATCCTAAGGCAACTTAACATGTCGGATGTAGTATTTTACAACATTCCTGGCGGGTCGGCCCCTACTTCTCGGTGGGAACATTATATACGTCTATAACGTAATATAACCTAACCTAACCCATCTAGTCCTTCGCTGGTAATGTTTTACAGAATCCCGGTCGTGTCGGTCCGTACCTCTCCGTGGGAGCATTATATACGCCTATAACGTTATATATCCTAACCTAAGGCAACTTAACACCTCGGATGTAGTATTTTACAACATGCCTGGCGGGTCGGCCCCTACTTCTCGGTCTGGACGTTATATACGTCTATAACGTAATATAACCTAACCTAACCTATCTATCCCCTCGCTGGGAATGTTTTGTAGAATCCCGTTCGTGTAGCCCCGTACGTCTCGGTGGGAACATCATATACGTCTATCACGTTATATATCCTAACCTAAGGCAACCTAACATCTCGAATGTAGTATTTTACAACATTGCTGGCGGGTCGGCACCTGCTTCTCTTTGGAAACATTATATACGTCTATAGCGTAATATAACCTAACCTAACCCATCTAGGCCCTCGCTAATAATGTTTTACAGAATCCCGGTCGTGTCGGTCCGTACCGCTCCGTGGGAACATTATATACGTCTCCAACGTTATATATCCTAACCTAAGGCAACCTAACATCTCGGATGTAGTATTTTACAACATTCCTGGCGTGTCGGCCCCTACTTCTCGGTGGGAACATTATATACGTCTGTAACGTAATATAACCTAACCTAACACATCTAGCTCCTCGCTGGGAATGTTTTGTAGAATCCCGTTCGTGTAGCCCCGTACGTCTCGGTGGGAACATTATATACGTCTGTAACGTTATATATCCTAACCTAAGGCAACCTAACATCTCGGATGTAGTATTTTACAACATTCCTGGCGTGTCGGCCCCTACTTCTCGGTCTGGACGTTATATACGTCTATAACGTAATATAACCTAACCTAACCTATATATCCCCTCGCTGGGAATGTTTTGTAGAATCCCGTTCGTGTAGCCCCGTACGTCTCGGTGGGAACATCATATACGTCTATCACGTTATATATCCTAACCTAAGGCAACCTAACATCTCGAATGTAGTATTTTACAACATTGCTGGCGGGTCGGCACCTGCTTCTCTTTGGAAACATTATATACGTCTATAGCGTAATATAACCTAACCTAACCCATCTAGGCCCTCGCTAATAATGTTTTACAGAATCCCGGTCGTGTCGGTCCGTACCGCTCCGTGGGAACATTATATACGTCTCCAACGATATATATTCTAACCTAAGGCAGCCTAACATCTCGGATGTAGTATTTTACAACATTCCTGGCGGGTCGGCCCCTACTTCTCGGTCGGAACGTTATATACGTCTATAACGTAATATAACCTAACCTAACCTATCTATCCCCTCGCTGGGAATGTTTTGTAGAATCCCGTTCGTGTAGCCCCGTACGTCTCGGTGGGAACATCATATACGTCTATCACGTTATATATCCTAACCTAAGGCAACCTAACATCTCGAATGTAGTATTTTACAACATTGCTGGCGGGTCGGCACCTGCTTCTCTTTGGAAACATTATATACGTCTATAACGTAATATAACCTAACCTAACCCATCTAGGCCCTCGCTAATAATGTTTTACAGAATCCCGGTCGTGTCGGTCCGTACCGCTCCGTGGGAACATTATATACGTCTATAACGTTATATATTCTAGCCTAAGGCAGCCTAACATCTCGGATGTAGTATTTTACAACATTCCTGGCGGGTCGGCCCCTACTACTCGGCGGGAACATTATATACGTCTGTAACGTAATATAACCTAACTTAACCCATCTAGTCCTTCGCTGGTAATGTTTTACAGAATCTCGTGTCGGACCTTACCTCACCGTGGAGACATTAGATACGTCTATAACGTTATATATCCTATCCTAAGGCAACCTCACACCTCGGATGTAGTATTTTACATCATTCCTGGCAGGTCGGCCCTTACTTCTAGGTGGGAACAATATATACGTCTATAACGTAATATAACCTAACCTAACCCATCTATCCCCTCGCTGGGAATGTTTTGTAGAATCCCGTTCGTGTAGCCCCGTACGTCTCGGTGGGAACATTATATACGTCTATAACGTTATATATCCTAACCTCAGGCAACCTAACATCTCGGATGTAGTATTTTACAACATTCCTGGCGGGTCGGCCCCTACTTCTCGGTGGGAACATTATATACGTCTATAATGTAATATAACCTAACCTAACCCATCTAGAACCTCGCTGATAATGTTTTACAGAATCCCGGTCGTGTCGGTCCGTACCTCTCCGTGGGAACATTATATACGTCTATAACGTTATATATCCTAACATAAGGCAGCCTAACATCTCGGATGTAGTATTTTACAACATTCCTGGCGGGTCGGCCCCTACTTCTCGGTGGGAACATTATATACGTCTGTAACGTAATATAACCTAACCTAACACATCTAGCTCCTCGCTGGGAATGTTTTGTAGAATCCCGTTCGTGTAGCCCCGTACGTCTCGGTGGGAACATTATATACGTCGGTAACGTTATATATCCTAACCTAAGGCAACCTAACATCTCGGATGTAGTATTTTACAACATTCCTGGCGTGTCGGCCCCTACTTCTCGGTCTGGACGTTATATACGTCTATAACGTAATATAACCTAACCTAACCTATATATCCCCTCGCTGGGAATGTTTTGTAGAATCCCGTTCGTGTAGCCCCGTACGTCTCGGTGGGAACATCATATACGTCTATCACGTTATATATCCTAACCTAAGGCAACCTAACATCTCGAATGTAGTATTTTACAACATTGCTGGCGGGTCGGCACCTGCTTCTCTTTGGAAACATTATATACGTCTATAGCGTAATATAACCTAACCTAACCCATCTAGGCCCTCGCTAATAATGTTTTACAGAATCCCGGTCGTGTCGGTCCGTACCGCTCCGTGGGAACATTATATACGTCTCCAACGATATATATTCTAACCTAAGGCAGCCTAACATCTCGGATGTAGTATTTTACAACATTCCTGGCGGGTCGGCCCCTACTTCTCGGTCGGAACGTTATATACGTCTATAACGTAATATAACCTAACCTAACCTATCTATCCCCTCGCTGGGAATGTTTTGTAGAATCCCGTTCGTGTAGCCCCGTACGTCTCGGTGGGAACATCATATACGTCTATCACGTTATATATCCTAACCTAAGGCAACCTAACATCTCGAATGTAGTATTTTACAACATTGCTGGCGGGTCGGCACCTGCTTCTCTTTGGAAACATTATATACGTCTATAACGTAATATAACCTAACCTAACCCATCTAGGCCCTCGCTAATAATGTTTTACAGAATCCCGGTCGTGTCGGTCCGTACCGCTCCGTGGGAACATTATATACGTCTATAACGTTATATATTCTAGCCTAAGGCAGCCTAACATCTCGGATGTAGTATTTTACAACATTCCTGGCGGGTCGGCCCCTACTACTCGGCGGGAACATTATATACGTCTGTAACGTAATATAACCTAACTTAACCCATCTAGTCCTTCGCTGGTAATGTTTTACAGAATCTCGTGTCGGACCTTACCTCACCGTGGAGACATTAGATACGTCTATAACGTTATATATCCTATCCTAAGGCAACCTCACACCTCGGATGTAGTATTTTACATCATTCCTGGCAGGTCGGCCCTTACTTCTAGGTGGGAACAATATATACGTCTATAACGTAATATAACCTAACCTAACCCATCTATCCCCTCGCTGGGAATGTTTTGTAGAATCCCGTTCGTGTAGCCCCGTACGTCTCGGTGGGAACATTATATACGTCTATAACGTTATATATCCTAACCTCAGGCAACCTAACATCTCGGATGTAGTATTTTACAACATTCCTGGCGGGTCGGCCCCTACTTCTCGGTGGGAACATTATATACGTCTATAATGTAATATAACCTAACCTAACCCATCTAGAACCTCGCTGATAATGTTTTACAGAATCCCGGTCGTGTCGGTCCGTACCTCTCCGTGGGAACATTATATACGTCTATAACGTTATATATCCTAACATAAGGCAGCCTAACATCTCGGATGTAGTATTTTACAACATTCCTGGCGGGTCGGCCCCTACTTCTCGGTGGGAACATTATATACGTCTGTAACGTAATATAACCTAACCTAACACATCTAGCTCCTCGCTGGGAATGTTTTGTAGAATCCCGTTCGTGTAGCCCCGTACGTCTCGGTGGGAACATTATATACGTCGGTAACGTTATATATCCTAACCTAAGGCAACCTAACATCTCGGATGTAGTATTTTACAACATTCCTGGCGTGTCGGCCCCTACTTCTCGGTCTGGACGTTATATACGTCTATAACGTAATATAACCTAACCTAACCTATATATCCCCTCGCTGGGAATGTTTTGTAGAATCCCGTTCGTGTAGCCCCGTACGTCTCGGTGGGAACATCATATACGTCTATCACGTTATATATCCTAACCTAAGGCAACCTAACATCTCGAATGTAGTATTTTACAACATTGCTGGCGGGTCGGCACCTGCTTCTCTTTGGAAACATTATATACGTCTATAGCGTAATATAACCTAACCTAACCCATCTAGGCCCTCGCTAATAATGTTTTACAGAATCCCGGTCGTGTCGGTCCGTACCGCTCCGTGGGAACATTATATACGTCTCCAACGTTATATATTCTAACCTAAGGCAGCCTAACATCTCGGATGTAGTATTTTACAACATTCCTGGCGGGTCGGCCCCTACTTCTCGGTCGGAACGTTATATACGTCTATAACGTAATATAACCTAACCTAACCTATCTATCCCCTCGCTGGGAATGTTTTGTAGAATCCCGTTCGTGTAGCCCCGTACGTCTCGGTGGGAACATCATATACGTCTATCACGTTATATATCCTAACCTAAGGCAACCTAACATCTCGAATGTAGTATTTTACAACATTGCTGGCGGGTCGGCACCTGCTTCTCTTTGGAAACATTATATACGTCTATAACGTAATATAACCTAACCTAACCCATCTAGGCCCTCGCTAATAATGTTTTACAGAATCCCGGTCGTGTCGGTCCGTACCGCTCCGTGGGAACATTATATACGTCTATAACGTTATATATTCTAACCTAAGGCAGCCTAACATCTCGGATGTAGTATTTTACAACATTCCTGGCGGGTCGGCCCCTACTACTCGGTGGGAACATTATATACGTCTGTAACGTAATATAACCTAACTTAACCCATCTAGTCCTTCGCTGGTAATGTTTTACAGAATCTCGTGTCGGACCTTACCTCACCGTGGAGACATTAGATACGTCTATAACGTTATATATCCTATCCTAAGGCAACCTCACACCTCGGATGTAGTATTTTACATCATTCCTGGCAGGTCGGCCCTTACTTCTAGGTGGGAACAATATATACGTCTATAACGTAATATAACCTAACCTAACCCATCTATCCCCTCGCTGGGAATGTTTTGTAGAATCCCGTTCGTGTAGCCCCGTACGTCTCGGTGGGAACATTATATACGTCTATAACGTTATATATCCTAACCTCAGGCAACCTAACATCTCGGATGTAGTATTTTACAACATTCCTGGCGGGTCGGCCCCTACTTCTCGGTGGGAACATTATATACGTCTATAATGTAATATAACCTAACCTAACCCATCTAGAACCTCGCTGATAATGTTTTACAGAATCCCGGTCGTGTCGGTCCGTACCTCTCCGTGGGAACATTATATACGTCTATAACGTTATATATCCTAACATAAGGCAGCCTAACATCTCGGATGTAGTATTTTACAACATTCCTGGCGGGTCGGCCCCTACTTCTCGGTGGGAACAGTATATACGTCTGTAACGTAATATAACCTAACCTAACACATCTAGCTCCTCGCTGGGAATGTTTTGTAGAATCCCGTTCATGTTGACCCGTACGTCTCGGTGGGAACATTATATACGTCTATAACGTTATATATCCTAGCATAAGGCAGCCTAGCATCTCGGATGTAGTATTTTACAACATTCCTGGCGGGTCGGCCCCTACTTCTCGGTGGGAACATTATATACGTCTATAACCTAATATAACCTAAGCTAACCTATCCATCCCCTCGCTGGGAATGTTTTGTAGAATCCCGTTCGTGTAGCCCCTACGTCTCGGTCTGAACATTATATACGTCTATAACGTTATATATCCTAACCTAAGGCAACTTAACATGTCGGATGTAGTATTTTACAACATTCCTGGCGGGTCGGCCCCTACTTCTCGGTCTGGACGTTATATACGTCTATAACGTAATATAACCTAACCTAACCTATATATCCCCTCGCTGGGAATGTTTTGTAGAATCCCGTTCGTGTAGCCCCGTACGTCTCGGTGGGAACATCATATACGTCTATCACGTTATATATCCTAACCTAAGGCAACCTAACATCTCGAATGTAGTATTTTACAACATTGCTGGCGGGTCGGCACCTGCTTCTCTTTGGAAACATTATATACGTCTATAGCGTAATATAACCTAACCTAACCCATCTAGGCCCTCGCTAATAATGTTTTACAGAATCCCGGTCGTGTCGGTCCGTACCGCTCCGTGGGAACATTATATACGTCTCCAACGTTATATATTCTAACCTAAGGCAGCCTAACATCTCGGATGTAGTATTTTACAACATTCCTGGCGGGTCGGCCCCTACTTCTCGGTCGGAACGTTATATACGTCTATAACGTAATATAACCTAACATAACCTATCTATCCCCTCGCTGGGAATGTTTTGTAGAATCCCGTTCGTGTAGCCCCGTACGTCTCGGTGGGAACATTATATACGTCGGTAACGTTATATATCCTAACCTAAGGCAACCTAACATCTCGAATGTAGTATTTTACAACATTGCTGGCGGGTCGGCACCTGCTTCTCTTTGGAAACATTATATACGTCTATAACGTAATATAACCTAACCTAACCCATCTAGGCCCTCGCTAATAATGTTTTACAGAATCCCGGTCGTGTCGGTCCGTACCGCTCCGTGGGAACATTATATACGTCTATAACGTTATATATCCTAACCTAAGGCAGCCTAACATCTCGGATGTAGTATTTTACAACATTCCTGGCGGGTCGGACCCTACTTCTCGGTGGGAACATTATATACGTCTATAACGTAATATAACCTAAGCTAACCTATATATCCCCTCGCTGGGAATGTTTTGTAGAATCCCGTTCGTGTAGCCCCGTACGTCTCGGTGGGAACATTATATACGTCTATAACGTTATATATCCTAACCTAAGGCAACCTAATATCTCGGATGTAGTATTTTACAACATTCCTGGCGGGTCGGCCCCTACTTCTCGGTGGGAACATTATATACGTCTGTAACGTAATATAACCTAACCTAACCCATCTAGTCCTTCGCTGGTAATGTTTTACAGAATCTCGTGTCGGACCTTACCTCACCGTGGAGACATTAGATACGTCTATAACGTTATATATCCTATCCTAAGGCAACCTCACACCTCGGATGTAGTATTTTACAACATTCCTGGCATGTCGGCCCTTACTTCTAGGTGGGAACAATATATACGTCTATAACGTAATATAACCTAACCTAACCCATCTATCCCCTCGCTGGGAATGTTTTGTAGAATCCCGTTCGTGTAGCCCCGTACGTCTCGGTGGGAACATTATATACGTCTATAACGTTATATATCCTAACCTCAGGCAACCTAACATCTCGGATGTAGTATTTTACAACATTCCTGGCGGGTCGGCCCCTACTTCTCGGTGGGAACATTATATACGTCTATAATGTAATATAACCTACCCTAACCCATCTAGAACCTCGCTGATAATGTTTTACAGAATCCCGGTCGTGTCGGTCCGTACCTCTCCGTGGGAACATTATGTACGTCTATAACGTTATATATCCTAGCATAAGGCAGCCTAACATCTCGGATGTAGTATTTTACAACATTCCTGGCGGGTCGGCCCCTACATCTCGGTGGGAACATTATATACGTCTATAACGTAATATAACCTAAGCTAACCTATCTATCCCCTCGCTGGGAATGTTTTGTAGAATCCCGTTCGTGTAGCCCCTACGTCTCGGTCTGAACATTATATACGTCTATAACGTTATATATCCTATCCTAAGGCAACTTAACATGTCGGATGTAGTATTTTACAACATTCCTGGCGGGTCGGCCCCTACTTCTCGGTGGGAACATTATATACGTCTATAACGTAATATAACCTAACCTAACCCATCTAGTCCTTCGCTGGTAATGTTTTACAGAATCCCGGTCGTGTCGGTCCGTACCGCTCCGTGGGAACATTATATACGTCTATAACGTTATATATTCTAGCCTAAGGCAGCCTAACATCTCGGATGTAGTATTTTACAACATTCCTGGCGGGTCGGCCCCTACTACTCGGCGGGAACATTATATACGTCTGTAACGTAATATAACCTAACTTAACCCATCTAGTCCTTCGCTGGTAATGTTTTACAGAATCTCGTGTCGGACCTTACCTCACCGTGGAGACATTAGATACGTCTATAACGTTATATATCCTATCCTAAGGCAACCTCACACCTCGGATGTAGTATTTTACATCATTCCTGGCAGGTCGGCCCTTACTTCTAGGTGGGAACAATATATACGTCTATAACGTAATATAACCTAACCTAACCCATCTATCCCCTCGCTGGGAATGTTTTGTAGAATCCCGTTCGTGTAGCCCCGTACGTCTCGGTGGGAACATTATATACGTCTATAACGTTATATATCCTAACCTCAGGCAACCTAACATCTCGGATGTAGTATTTTACAACATTCCTGGCGGGTCGGCCCCTACTTCTCGGTGGGAACATTATATACGTCTATAATGTAATATAACCTAACCTAACCCATCTAGAACCTCGCTGATAATGTTTTACAGAATCCCGGTCGTGTCGGTCCGTACCTCTCCGTGGGAACATTATATACGTCTATAACGTTATATATCCTAACATAAGGCAGCCTAACATCTCGGATGTAGTATTTTACAACATTCCTGGCGGGTCGGCCCCTACTTCTCGGTGGGAACATTATATACGTCTGTAACGTAATATAACCTAACCTAACACATCTAGCTCCTCGCTGGGAATGTTTTGTAGAATCCCGTTCGTGTAGCCCCGTACGTCTCGGTGGGAACATTATATACGTCGGTAACGTTATATATCCTAACCTAAGGCAACCTAACATCTCGGATGTAGTATTTTACAACATTCCTGGCGTGTCGGCCCCTACTTCTCGGTCTGGACGTTATATACGTCTATAACGTAATATAACCTAACCTAACCTATATATCCCCTCGCTGGGAATGTTTTGTAGAATCCCGTTCGTGTAGCCCCGTACGTCTCGGTGGGAACATCATATACGTCTATCACGTTATATATCCTAACCTAAGGCAACCTAACATCTCGAATGTAGTATTTTACAACATTGCTGGCGGGTCGGCACCTGCTTCTCTTTGGAAACATTATATACGTCTATAGCGTAATATAACCTAACCTAACCCATCTAGGCCCTCGCTAATAATGTTTTACAGAATCCCGGTCGTGTCGGTCCGTACCGCTCCGTGGGAACATTATATACGTCTCCAACGATATATATTCTAACCTAAGGCAGCCTAACATCTCGGATGTAGTATTTTACAACATTCCTGGCGGGTCGGCCCCTACTTCTCGGTCGGAACGTTATATACGTCTATAACGTAATATAACCTAACCTAACCTATCTATCCCCTCGCTGGGAATGTTTTGTAGAATCCCGTTCGTGTAGCCCCGTACGTCTCGGTGGGAACATCATATACGTCTATCACGTTATATATCCTAACCTAAGGCAACCTAACATCTCGAATGTAGTATTTTACAACATTGCTGGCGGGTCGGCACCTGCTTCTCTTTGGAAACATTATATACGTCTATAACGTAATATAACCTAACCTAACCCATCTAGGCCCTCGCTAATAATGTTTTACAGAATCCCGGTCGTGTCGGTCCGTACCGCTCCGTGGGAACATTATATACGTCTATAACGTTATATATTCTAGCCTAAGGCAGCCTAACATCTCGGATGTAGTATTTTACAACATTCCTGGCGGGTCGGCCCCTACTACTCGGCGGGAACATTATATACGTCTGTAACGTAATATAACCTAACTTAACCCATCTAGTCCTTCGCTGGTAATGTTTTACAGAATCTCGTGTCGGACCTTACCTCACCGTGGAGACATTAGATACGTCTATAACGTTATATATCCTATCCTAAGGCAACCTCACACCTCGGATGTAGTATTTTACATCATTCCTGGCAGGTCGGCCCTTACTTCTAGGTGGGAACAATATATACGTCTATAACGTAATATAACCTAACCTAACCCATCTATCCCCTCGCTGGGAATGTTTTGTAGAATCCCGTTCGTGTAGCCCCGTACGTCTCGGTGGGAACATTATATACGTCTATAACGTTATATATCCTAACCTCAGGCAACCTAACATCTCGGATGTAGTATTTTACAACATTCCTGGCGGGTCGGCCCCTACTTCTCGGTGGGAACATTATATACGTCTATAATGTAATATAACCTAACCTAACCCATCTAGAACCTCGCTGATAATGTTTTACAGAATCCCGGTCGTGTCGGTCCGTACCTCTCCGTGGGAACATTATATACGTCTATAACGTTATATATCCTAACATAAGGCAGCCTAACATCTCGGATGTAGTATTTTACAACATTCCTGGCGGGTCGGCCCCTACTTCTCGGTGGGAACATTATATACGTCTGTAACGTAATATAACCTAACCTAACACATCTAGCTCCTCGCTGGGAATGTTTTGTAGAATCCCGTTCGTGTAGCCCCGTACGTCTCGGTGGGAACATTATATACGTCGGTAACGTTATATATCCTAACCTAAGGCAACCTAACATCTCGGATGTAGTATTTTACAACATTCCTGGCGTGTCGGCCCCTACTTCTCGGTCTGGACGTTATATACGTCTATAACGTAATATAACCTAACCTAACCTATATATCCCCTCGCTGGGAATGTTTTGTAGAATCCCGTTCGTGTAGCCCCGTACGTCTCGGTGGGAACATCATATACGTCTATCACGTTATATATCCTAACCTAAGGCAACCTAACATCTCGAATGTAGTATTTTACAACATTGCTGGCGGGTCGGCACCTGCTTCTCTTTGGAAACATTATATACGTCTATAGCGTAATATAACCTAACCTAACCCATCTAGGCCCTCGCTAATAATGTTTTACAGAATCCCGGTCGTGTCGGTCCGTACCGCTCCGTGGGAACATTATATACGTCTCCAACGTTATATATTCTAACCTAAGGCAGCCTAACATCTCGGATGTAGTATTTTACAACATTCCTGGCGGGTCGGCCCCTACTTCTCGGTCGGAACGTTATATACGTCTATAACGTAATATAACCTAACCTAACCTATCTATCCCCTCGCTGGGAATGTTTTGTAGAATCCCGTTCGTGTAGCCCCGTACGTCTCGGTGGGAACATCATATACGTCTATCACGTTATATATCCTAACCTAAGGCAACCTAACATCTCGAATGTAGTATTTTACAACATTGCTGGCGGGTCGGCACCTGCTTCTCTTTGGAAACATTATATACGTCTATAACGTAATATAACCTAACCTAACCCATCTAGGCCCTCGCTAATAATGTTTTACAGAATCCCGGTCGTGTCGGTCCGTACCGCTCCGTGGGAACATTATATACGTCTATAACGTTATATATTCTAACCTAAGGCAGCCTAACATCTCGGATGTAGTATTTTACAACATTCCTGGCGGGTCGGCCCCTACTACTCGGTGGGAACATTATATACGTCTGTAACGTAATATAACCTAACTTAACCCATCTAGTCCTTCGCTGGTAATGTTTTACAGAATCTCGTGTCGGACCTTACCTCACCGTGGAGACATTAGATACGTCTATAACGTTATATATCCTATCCTAAGGCAACCTCACACCTCGGATGTAGTATTTTACATCATTCCTGGCAGGTCGGCCCTTACTTCTAGGTGGGAACAATATATACGTCTATAACGTAATATAACCTAACCTAACCCATCTATCCCCTCGCTGGGAATGTTTTGTAGAATCCCGTTCGTGTAGCCCCGTACGTCTCGGTGGGAACATTATATACGTCTATAACGTTATATATCCTAACCTCAGGCAACCTAACATCTCGGATGTAGTATTTTACAACATTCCTGGCGGGTCGGCCCCTACTTCTCGGTGGGAACATTATATACGTCTATAATGTAATATAACCTAACCTAACCCATCTAGAACCTCGCTGATAATGTTTTACAGAATCCCGGTCGTGTCGGTCCGTACCTCTCCGTGGGAACATTATATACGTCTATAACGTTATATATCCTAACATAAGGCAGCCTAACATCTCGGATGTAGTATTTTACAACATTCCTGGCGGGTCGGCCCCTACTTCTCGGTGGGAACAGTATATACGTCTGTAACGTAATATAACCTAACCTAACACATCTAGCTCCTCGCTGGGAATGTTTTGTAGAATCCCGTTCATGTTGACCCGTACGTCTCGGTGGGAACATTATATACGTCTATAACGTTATATATCCTAGCATAAGGCAGCCTAGCATCTCGGATGTAGTATTTTACAACATTCCTGGCGGGTCGGCCCCTACTTCTCGGTGGGAACATTATATACGTCTATAACCTAATATAACCTAAGCTAACCTATCCATCCCCTCGCTGGGAATGTTTTGTAGAATCCCGTTCGTGTAGCCCCTACGTCTCGGTCTGAACATTATATACGTCTATAACGTTATATATCCTAACCTAAGGCAACTTAACATGTCGGATGTAGTATTTTACAACATTCCTGGCGGGTCGGCCCCTACTTCTCGGTCTGGACGTTATATACGTCTATAACGTAATATAACCTAACCTAACCTATATATCCCCTCGCTGGGAATGTTTTGTAGAATCCCGTTCGTGTAGCCCCGTACGTCTCGGTGGGAACATCATATACGTCTATCACGTTATATATCCTAACCTAAGGCAACCTAACATCTCGAATGTAGTATTTTACAACATTGCTGGCGGGTCGGCACCTGCTTCTCTTTGGAAACATTATATACGTCTATAGCGTAATATAACCTAACCTAACCCATCTAGGCCCTCGCTAATAATGTTTTACAGAATCCCGGTCGTGTCGGTCCGTACCGCTCCGTGGGAACATTATATACGTCTCCAACGTTATATATTCTAACCTAAGGCAGCCTAACATCTCGGATGTAGTATTTTACAACATTCCTGGCGGGTCGGCCCCTACTTCTCGGTCGGAACGTTATATACGTCTATAACGTAATATAACCTAACCTAACCTATCTATCCCCTCGCTGGGAATGTTTTGTAGAATCCCGTTCGTGTAGCCCCGTACGTCTCGGTGGGAACATCATATACGTCTATCACGTTATATATCCTAACCTAAGGCAACCTAACATCTCGAATGTAGTATTTTACAACATTGCTGGCGGGTCGGCACCTGCTTCTCTTTGGAAACATTATATACGTCTATAACGTAATATAACCTAACCTAACCCATCTAGGCCCTCGCTAATAATGTTTTACAGAATCCCGGTCGTGTCGGTCCGTACCGCTCCGTGGGAACATTATATACGTCTATAACGTTATATATCCTAACCTAAGGCAGCCTAACATCTCGGATGTAGTATTTTACAACATTCCTGGCGGGTCGGACCCTACTTCTCGGTGGGAACATTATATACGTCTATAACGTAATATAACCTAAGCTAACCTATATATCCCCTCGCTGGGAATGTTTTGTAGAATCCCGTTCGTGTAGCCCCGTACGTCTCGGTGGGAACATTATATACGTCTATAACGTTATATATCCTAACCTAAGGCAACCTAATATCTCGGATGTAGTATTTTACAACATTCCTGGCGGGTCGGCCCCTACTTCTCGGTGGGAACATTATATACGTCTGTAACGTAATATAACCTAACCTAACCCATCTAGTCCTTCGCTGGTAATGTTTTACAGAATCTCGTGTCGGACCTTACCTCACCGTGGAGACATTAGATACGTCTATAACGTTATATATCCTATCCTAAGGCAACCTCACACCTCGGATGTAGTATTTTACAACATTCCTGGCATGTCGGCCCTTACTTCTAGGTGGGAACAATATATACGTCTATAACGTAATATAACCTAACCTAACCCATCTATCCCCTCGCTGGGAATGTTTTGTAGAATCCCGTTCGTGTAGCCCCGTACGTCTCGGTGGGAACATTATATACGTCTATAACGTTATATATCCTAACCTCAGGCAACCTAACATCTCGGATGTAGTATTTTACAACATTCCTGGCGGGTCGGCCCCTACTTCTCGGTGGGAACATTATATACGTCTATAATGTAATATAACCTACCCTAACCCATCTAGAACCTCGCTGATAATGTTTTACAGAATCCCGGTCGTGTCGGTCCGTACCTCTCCGTGGGAACATTATGTACGTCTATAACGTTATATATCCTAGCATAAGGCAGCCTAACATCTCGGATGTAGTATTTTACAACATTCCTGGCGGGTCGGCCCCTACATCTCGGTGGGAACATTATATACGTCTATAACGTAATATAACCTAAGCTAACCTATCTATCCCCTCGCTGGGAATGTTTTGTAGAATCCCGTTCGTGTAGCCCCTACGTCTCGGTCTGAACATTATATACGTCTATAACGTTATATATCCTATCCTAAGGCAACTTAACATGTCGGATGTAGTATTTTACAACATTCCTGGCGGGTCGGCCCCTACTTCTCGGTGGGAACATTATATACGTCTATAACGTAATATAACCTAACCTAACCCATCTAGTCCTTCGCTGGTAATGTTTTACAGAATCCCGGTCGTGTCGGTCCGTACCTCTCCGTGGGAGCATTATATACGTCTATAACGTTATATATCCTAACCTCAGGCAACTTAACACCTCGGATGTAGTATTTTACAACATGCCTGGCTGGTCGGCCCCTACTTCTCGGTCTGGACGTTATATACGTCTATAACGTAGTATAACCTAACCTAACCCATCTAGCCCCTCGCTGGGAATGTTTAGTAGAATCCCGTTCGTGTAGCCCCGTACGTCTCGGTGGGAACATTATATACGTCTATCACGTTATATATCCTAACCTAAGGCAACTTAACATCTCGGATGTTGTATTTCACAACATTCCTTGCGGGTCGGCCCCTACTTCTCGGTCTGGACGTTATATACGTCTATAACGTAATATAACCTAACCTAACCTATATTTCCCCTCGCTGGGAATGTTTTGTAGAATCCCGTTCGTGTAGCCCCGTACGTCTCGGTGGGAACATTATATACGTCTACCACGTTATATATCCTAACCTAAGGCAGCCTAACATCTCGAATGTAGTATCTTACAACATTGCTGGCTGGCCGGCACCTGCTTCTCTTTGGAAACATTATATACGTCTATAACGTAATATAACCTAACCTAACCCATCTAGGCCCTCGCTAATAATGTTTTACAGAATCCCGGTCGTGTCGGTCCGTACCGCTCCGTGGGATCATTATATACGTCTATAACGTTATATATCCTAACCTAAGGCAGCCTAACATCTCGGATGTAGTATTTCACAACATTCCTGGCGGGTCGGCCCCTACTTCTCGGTCTGGACGTTATATACGTCTATAACGTAATATAACCTAACCTAACATATATATCCCCTCGCTGGGAATGTTTTGTAGAATCCCGTTCGTGTAGCCCCGTACGTCTCGGTGGGAACATTATATACGTCCATAACGTTATATATCCTAACCTAAGGCAACCTAATATCTCGGATGTAGTATTTTACAACATTCCTGGCGGGTCGGCCCCTACTTCTCGGTGGGAACATTATATACGTCTGTAACGTAATATAACCTAACCTAACCCATCTAGTCCTTCGCTGGTAATGTTTTACAGAATCTCGTGTCGGACCTTACCTCACCGTGGAGACATTAGATACGTCTATAACGTTATATATCTTATCCTAAGGCAACCTCACACCTCGGATGTAGTATTTTACAACATTCCTGGCATGTCGGCCC
Source organism: Xylocopa violacea (assembly GCA_963969225.1). Taxonomy (NCBI): domain Eukaryota; kingdom Metazoa; phylum Arthropoda; class Insecta; order Hymenoptera; family Apidae; genus Xylocopa; species Xylocopa violacea. The sequence continues at coordinate 12,422,630 of CAXAJV010000008.1, read as the reverse complement.
TTACTTCTAGGTGGGAACAATATATACGTCTATAACGTAATATAACCTAACCTAACCCATCTAGAACCTCGCTGATAATGTTTTACAGAATCCCGGTCGTGTCGGTCCGTACCTCTCCGTGGGAACATTATGTACGTCTATAACGTTATATATCCTAGCATAAGGCAGCCTAACATCTCGGATGTAGTATTTTACAACATTCCTGGCGGGTCGGCCCGTACATCTCGGTGGGAACATTATATACGTCTATAACTTAATATAACCTAAGCTAACCGATCTATCCCCTCGCTGGGAATGTTTTGTAGAATCCCGTTCGTGTAGCCCCTACGTCTCGGTCTGAACATTATATACGTCTATAACGTTATATATCCTATCCTAAGGCAACTTAACATGTCGGATGTAGTATTTTACAACATTCCTGGCGGGTCGGCCCCTACTTCTCGGTGGGAACATTATATACGTCTATAACGTAATATAACCTAACCTAACCCATCTAGTCCTTCGCTGGTAATGTTTTACAGAATCCCGGTCGTGTCGGTCCGTACCTCTCCGTGGGAGCATTATATACGTCTATAACGTTATATATCCTAACCTCAGGCAACTTAACACATCGGATGTAGTATTTTACAGCATGCCTGGCTGGTCGGCCCCTACTTCTCGGTCTGGACGTTATATACGTCTATAACGTAATATAACCTAACCTAACCCATCTAGCCCCTCGCTGGGAATGTTTAGTAGAATCCCGTTCGTGTAGCCCCGTACGTCTCGGTGGGAACATTATATACGTCTATCACGTTATATATCCTAACCTAAGGCAACTTAACATCTCGGATGTTGTATTTCACAACATTCCTTGCGGGTCGGCCCCTACTTCTCGGTCTGGACGTTATATACGTCTATAACGTAATATAACCTAACCTAACCTATATATCCCCTCGCTGGGAATGTTTTGTAGAATCCCGTTCGTGTAGCCCCGTACGTCTCGGTGGGAACATTATATACGTCTATAACGTTATATATCCTAACCTAAGGCAACCTAATATCTCGGATGTTGTATTTTACAACATTCCTGGCGGGTCGGCCCCTACTTCTCGGTGGGAACATTATATACGTCTGTAACGTAATATAACCTAACCTAACCCATCTAGTCCTTCGCTGGTAATGTTTTACAGAATCTCGTGTCGGACCTTACCTCACCGTGGAGACATTAGATACGTCTATAACGTTATATATCCTATCCTAAGGCAACCTCACACCTCGGATGTAGTATTTTACAACATTCCTGGCATGTCGGCCCTTACTTCTAGGTGGGAACAATATATACGTCTATAACGTAATATAACCTAACCTAACCCATCTATCCCCTCGCTGGGAATGTTTTGTAGAATCCCGTTCGTGTAGCCCCGTACGTCTCGGTGGGAACATTATATACGTCTATAACGTTATATATCCTAACCTCAGGCAACCTAACATCTCGGATGTAGTATTTTACAACATTCCTGGCGGGTCGGCCCCTACATCTCGGTGGGAACATTATATACGTCTATAATGTAATATAACCTAACCTAACCCATCTAGAACCTCGCTGATAATGTTTTACAGAATCCCGGTCGTGTCGGTCCGTACCTCTCCGTGGGAACATTATGTACGTCTATAACGTTATATATCCTAGCATAAGGCAGCCTAACATCTCGGATGTAGTATTTTACAACATTCCTGGCGGGTCGGCCCCTACTTCTCGGTCTGGACGTTATATACGTCTATAACGTAATATAACCTAACCTAACCTATATATCCCCTCGCTGGGAATGTTTTGTAGAATCCCGTTCGTGTAGCCCCGTACGTCTCGGTGGGAACATTATATACGTCTATAACGTTATATATCCTAACCTAAGGCAACCTAATATCTCGGATGTAGTATTTTACAACATTCCTGGCGGGTCGGCCCCTACTTCTCGGTGGGAACATTTTATACGTCTATAATGTAATATAACCTAACCTAACCCATCTAGAACCTCGCTGATAATGTTTTACAGAATCCCGGTCGTGTCGGTCCGTACCTCTCCGTGGGAACATTATGTACGTCTATAACGTTATATATCCTAGCATAAGGCAGCCTAACATCTCGGATGTAGTATTTTACAACATTCCTGGCGGGTCGGCCCCTACATCTCGGTGGGAACATTATATACGTCTATAACTTAATATAACCTAAGCTAACCTATCTATCCCCTCGCTGGGAATGTTTTGTAGAATCCCGTTCGTGTAGCCCCTACGTCTCGGTCTGAACATTATATACGTCTATAACGTTATATATCCTATCCTAAGGCAACTTAACATGTCGGATGTAGTATTTTACAACATTCCTGGCGGGTCGGCCCCTACTTCTCGGTGGGAACATTATATACGTCTATAACGTAATATAACCTAACCTAACCCATCTAGTCCTTCGCTGGTAATGTTTTACAGAATCCCGGTCGTGTCGGTCCGTACCTCTCCGTGGGAGCATTATATACGTCTATAACGTTATATATCCTAACCTCAGGCAACTTAACACCTCGGATGTAGTATTTTACAGCATGCCTGGCTGGTCGGCCCCTACTTCTCGGTCTGGACGTTATATACGTCTATAACGTAATATAACCTAACCTAACCCATCTAGCCCCTCGCTGGGAATGTTTAGTAGAATCCCGTTCGTGTAGCCCCGTACGTCTCGGTGGGAACATTATATACGTCTATCACGTTATATATCCTAACCTAAGGCAACTTAACATCTCGGATGTTGTATTTCACAACATTCCTTGCGGGCCGGCCCCTACTTCTCGGTCTGGACGTTATATACGTCTATAACGTAATATAACCTAACCTAACCTATATATCCCCTCGCTGGGAATGTTTTGTAGAATCCCGTTCGTGTAGCCCCGTACGTCTCGGTGGGAACATTATATACGTCTATAACGTTATATATCCTAACCTAAGGCAACCTAATATCTCGGATGTTGTATTTTACAACATTCCTGGCGGGTCGGCCCCTACTTCTCGGTGGGAACATTATATACGTCTGTAACGTAATATAACCTAACCTAACCCATCTAGTCCTTCGCTGGTAATGTTTTACAGAATCTCGTGTCGGACCTTACCTCACCGTGGAGACATTAGATACGTCTATAACGTTATATATCCTATCCTAAGGCAACCTCACACCTCGGATGTAGTATTTTACAACATTCCTGGCATGTCGGCCCTTACTTCTAGGTGGGAACAATATATACGTCTATAACGTAATATAACCTAACCTAACCCATCTATCCCCTCGCTGGGAATGTTTTGTAGAATCCCGTTCGTGTAGCCCCGTACGTCTCGGTGGGAACATTATATACGTCTATAACGTTATATATCCTAACCTCAGGCAACCTAACATCTCGGATGTAGTATTTTACAACATTCCTGGCGGGTCGGCCCCTACATCTCGGTGGGAACATTATATACGTCTATAATGTAATATAACCTAACCTAACCCATCTAGAACCTCGCTGATAATGTTTTACAGAATCCCGGTCGTGTCGGTCCGTACCTCTCCGTGGGAACATTATGTACGTCTATAACGTTATATATCCTAGCATAAGGCAGCCTAACATCTCGGATGTAGTATTTTACAACATTCCTGGCGGGTCGGCCCCTACATCTCGGTGGGAACATTATATACGTCTATAACTTAATATAACCTATGCTAACCTATCTATCCCCTCGCTGGGAATGTTTTGTAGAATCCCGTTCGTGTAGCCCCTACGTCTCGGTCTGAACATTATATACGTCTATAACGTTATATATCCTATCCTAAGGCAACTTAACATGTCGGATGTAGTATTTTACAACATTCCTGGCGGGTCGGCCCCTACTTCTCGGTGGGAACATTATATACGTCTGTAACGTAATATAACCTAACCTAACCCATCTAGTCCTTCGCTGGTAATGTTTTACAGAATCCCGGTCGTGTCGGTCCGTACCTCTCCGTGGGAGCATTATATACGTCTATAACGTTATATATCCTAACCTCAGGCAACTTAACACCTCGGATGTAGTATTTTACAGCATGCCTGGCTGGTCGGCCCCTACTTCTCGGTCTGGACGTTATATACGTCTATAACGTAATATAACCTAACCTAACCCATCTAGCCCCTCGCTGGGAATGTTTAGTAGAATCCCGTTCGTGTAGCCCCGTACGTCTCGGTGGGAACATTATATACGTCTATCACGTTATATATCCTAACCTAAGGCAACTTAACATCTCGGATGTTGTATTTCACAACATTCCTTGCGGGTCGGCCCCTACTTCTCGGTCTGGACGTTATATACGTCTATAACGTAATATAACCTAACCTAACCTATATTTCCCCTCGCTGGGAATGTTTTGTAGAATCCCGTTCGTGTAGTCCCGTACGTCTCGGTGGGAACATTATATACGTCTATAACGTTATATATCCTAACCTAAGGCAGCCTAACATCTCGGATGTAGTATTTCACGACATTCCTTGCGGGTCGGCCCCTACTTCTCGGTCTGGACGTTATATACGTCTATAACGTAATATAACCTAACCTAACCTATATATCACCTCGCTGGGAATGTTTTGTAGAATCCCGTTCGTGTAGCCCCGTACGCCTCGGTGGGAACATTATATACGTCTATAACGTTATATGTCCTAACCTAAGGCAACCTAACATCTCGGATGTAGTATTTTACAACATTCCTGGCGTGTCGGCCCCTACTTCTCGGTGGGAACATTATATACGTCTGTAACGTAATATAACCTAACCTAACCCATCTAGTCCTTCGCTGGTAATGTTTTACAGAATCTCGTGTCGGACCTTACCTCACCGTGGAGACATTAGATACGTCTATAACGTTATATATCCTATCCTAAGGCAACCTCACACCTCGGATGTAGTATTTTACAACATTCCTGGCATGTCGGCCCTTACTTCTAGGTGGGAACAATATATACGTCTATAACGTAATATAACCTAACCTAACCCATCTATCCCCTCGCTGGGAATGTTTTGTAGAATCCCGTTCGTGTAGCCCCGTACGTCTCGGTGGGAACATTATATACGTCTATAACGTTATATATCCTAACCTCAGGCAACCTAACATCTCGGATGTAGTATTTTACAACATTCCTGGCGGGTCGGCCCCTACATCTCGGTGGGAACATTATATACGTCTATAATGTAATATAACCTAACCTAACCCATCTAGAACCTCGCTGATAATGTTTTACAGAATCCCGGTCGTGTCGGTCCGTACCTCTCCGTGGGAACATTATGTACGTCTATAACGTTATATATCCTAGCATAAGGCAGCCTAACATCTCGGATGTAGTATTTTACAACATTCCTGGCGGGTCGGCCCCTACTTCTCGGTCTGGACGTTATATACGTCTATAACGTAATATAACCTAACCTAACCTATATATCCCCTCGCTGGGAATGTTTTGTAGAATCCCGTTCGTGTAGCCCCGTACGTCTCGGTGGGAACATTATATACGTCTATAACGTTATATATCCTAACCTAAGGCAACCTAATATCTCGGATGTAGTATTTTACAACATTCCTGGCGGGTCGGCCCCTACTTCTCGGTGGGAACATTATATACGTCTGTAACGTAATATAACCTAACCTAACCCATCTAGTCCTTCGCTGGTAATGTTTTACAGAATCTCGTGTCGGACCTTACCTCACCGTGGAGACATTAGATACGTCTATAACGTTATATATCCTATCCTAAGGCAACCTCACACCTCGGATGTAGTATTTTACAACATTCCTGGCATGTCGGCCCTTACTTCTAGGTGGGAACAATATATACGTCTATAACGTAATATAACCTAACCTAACCCATCTATCCCCTCGCTGGGAATGTTTTGTAGAATCCCGTTCGTGTAGCCCCGTACGTCTCGGTGGGAACATTATATACGTCTATAACGTTATATATCCTAACCTCAGGCAACCTAACATCTCGGATGTAGTATTTTACAACATTCCTGGCGGGTCGGCCCCTACTTCTCGGTGGGAACATTATATACGTCTATAACGTAATATAACCTAACCTAACCCATCTAGTCCTTCGCTGGTAATGTTTTACAGAATCCCGGTCGTGTCGGTCCGTACCTCTCCGTGGGAGCATTATATACGTCTATAACGTTATATATCCTAACCTCAGGCAACTTAACACCTCGGATGTAGTATTTTACAACATGCCTGGCTGGTCGGCCCCTACTTCTCGGTCTGGACGTTATATACGTCTATAACGTAATATAACCTAACCTAACCCATCTAGCCACTCGCTGGTAATGTTTAGTAGAATCCCGTTCGTGTAGCCCCGTACGTCTCGGTGGGAACATTATATACGTCTATCACGTTATATATCCTAACCTAAGGCAACTTAACATCTCGGATGTTGTATTTCACAACATTCCTTGCGGGTCGGCCCCTACTTCTCGGTCTGGACGTTATATACGTCTATAACGTAATATAACCTAACCTAACCTATATTTCCCCTCGCTGGGAATGTTTTGTAGAATCCCGTTCGTGTAGTCCCGTACGTCTCGGTGGGAACATTATATACGTCTATCACGTTATATATCCTAACCTAAGGCAACCTAACATCTCGAATGTAGTATCTTACAACATTGCTGGCTGGCCGGCACCTGCTTCTCTTTGGAAACATTATATACGTCTATAACGTAATATAACCTGACCTAACCCATCTAGGCCCTCTCTAATAATGTTTTACAGAATCCCGGTCGTGTCGGTCCGTACCGCTCCGTGGGAACATTATATACGTCTATAACGTTATATATCCTAACCTAAGGCAGCCTAACATCTCGGATGTAGTATTTCACAACATTCCTGGCGGGTCGGCCCCTACTTCTCGGTCTGGACGTTATATACGTCTATAACGTAATATAACCTAACCTAACCTATATATCCCCTCGCTGGGAATGTTTTGTAGAATCCCGGTCGTGTCGGTCCGTACCTCTCCGTGGGAGCATTATATACGTCTATAACGTGATATATCCTAACCTAAGGCAACTTAACACCTCGGATGTAGTATTTTACAACATTCCTGGCGGGTCGGCCCCTACTTCTCGGTCTAGACGTTATATACGTCTATAACGTAATATAACCTAACCTAACCCATCTAGCCCCTCGCTGGGAATGTTTAGTAGAATCCCGTTCGTGTAGCCCCGTACGTCTCGGTGGGAACATTATATACGTCTATAACGTTATATATCCTAACCTCAGGCAACTTAACATCTCGGATGTAGTATTTCACGACATTCCTTGCGGGTCGGCCCCTACTTCTCGGTCTGGACGTTATATACGTCTATAACGTAATATAACCTAACCTAACCTATATATCACCTCGCTGGGAATGTTTTGTAGAATCCCGTTCGTGTAGCCCCGTACGCCTCGGTGGGAACATTATATACGTCTATAACGTTATATGTCCTAACCTAAGGCAACCTAACATCTCGGATGTAGTATTTTACAACATTCCTGGCGTGTCGGCCCCTACTTCTCGGTGGGAACATTATATACGTCTGTAACGTAATATAACCTAACCTAACCCATCTAGTCCTTCGCTGGTAATGTTTTACAGAATCTCGTGTCGGACCTTACCTCACCGTGGAGACATTAGATACGTCTATAACGTTATATATCCTATCCTAAGGCAACCTCACACCTCGGATGTAGTATTTTACAACATTCCTGGCATGTCGGCCCTTACTTCTAGGTGGGAACAATATATACGTCTATAACGTAATATAACCTAACCTAACCCATCTATCCCCTCGCTGGGAATGTTTTGTAGAATCCCGTTCGTGTAGCCCCGTACGTCTCGGTGGGAACATTATATACGTCTATAACGTTATATATCCTAACCTCAGGCAACCTAACATCTCGGATGTAGTATTTTACAACATTCCTGGCGGGTCGGCCCCTACATCTCGGTGGGAACATTATATACGTCTATAATGTAATATAACCTAACCTAACCCATCTAGAACCTCGCTGATAATGTTTTACAGAATCCCGGTCGTGTCGGTCCGTACCTCTCCGTGGGAACATTATGTACGTCTATAACGTTATATATCCTAGCATAAGGCAGCCTAACATCTCGGATGTAGTATTTTACAACATTCCTGGCGGGTCGGCCCCTACTTCTCGGTCTGGACGTTATATACGTCTATAACGTAATATAACCTAACCTAACCTATATATCCCCTCGCTGGGAATGTTTTGTAGAATCCCGTTCGTGTAGCCCCGTACGTCTCGGTGGGAACATTATATACGTCTATAACGTTATATATCCTAACCTAAGGCAACCTAATATCTCGGATGTAGTATTTTACAACATTCCTGGCGGGTCGGCCCCTACTTCTCGGTGGGAACATTATATACGTCTGTAACGTAATATAACCTAACCTAACCCATCTAGTCCTTCGCTGGTAATGTTTTACAGAATCTCGTGTCGGACCTTACCTCACCGTGGAGACATTAGATACGTCTATAACGTTATATATCCTATCCTAAGGCAACCTCACACCTCGGATGTAGTATTTTACAACATTCCTGGCATGTCGGCCCTTACTTCTAGGTGGGAACAATATATACGTCTATAACGTAATATAACCTAACCTAACCCATCTATCCCCTCGCTGGGAATGTTTTGTAGAATCCCGTTCGTGTAGCCCCGTACGTCTCGGTGGGAACATTATATACGTCTATAACGTTATATATCCTAACCTCAGGCAACCTAACATCTCGGATGTAGTATTTTACAACATTCCTGGCGGGTCGGCCCCTACTTCTCGGTGGGAACATTATATACGTCTATAACGTAATATAACCTAACCTAACCCATCTAGTCCTTCGCTGGTAATGTTTTACAGAATCCCGGTCGTGTCGGTCCGTACCTCTCCGTGGGAGCATTATATACGTCTATAACGTTATATATCCTAACCTCAGGCAACTTAACACCTCGGATGTAGTATTTTACAACATGCCTGGCTGGTCGGCCCCTACTTCTCGGTCTGGACGTTATATACGTCTATAACGTAATATAACCTAACCTAACCCATCTAGCCACTCGCTGGTAATGTTTAGTAGAATCCCGTTCGTGTAGCCCCGTACGTCTCGGTGGGAACATTATATACGTCTATCACGTTATATATCCTAACCTAAGGCAACTTAACATCTCGGATGTTGTATTTCACAACATTCCTTGCGGGTCGGCCCCTACTTCTCGGTCTGGACGTTATATACGTCTATAACGTAATATAACCTAACCTAACCTATATTTCCCCTCGCTGGGAATGTTTTGTAGAATCCCGTTCGTGTAGTCCCGTACGTCTCGGTGGGAACATTATATACGTCTATCACGTTATATATCCTAACCTAAGGCAACCTAACATCTCGAATGTAGTATCTTACAACATTGCTGGCTGGCCGGCACCTGCTTCTCTTTGGAAACATTATATACGTCTATAACGTAATATAACCTGACCTAACCCATCTAGGCCCTCTCTAATAATGTTTTACAGAATCCCGGTCGTGTCGGTCCGTACCGCTCCGTGGGAACATTATATACGTCTATAACGTTATATATCCTAACCTAAGGCAGCCTAACATCTCGGATGTAGTATTTCACAACATTCCTGGCGGGTCGGCCCCTACTTCTCGGTCTGGACGTTATATACGTCTATAACGTAATATAACCTAACCTAACCTATATATCCCCTCGCTGGGAATGTTTTGTAGAATCCCGGTCGTGTCGGTCCGTACCTCTCCGTGGGAGCATTATATACGTCTATAACGTGATATATCCTAACCTAAGGCAACTTAACACCTCGGATGTAGTATTTTACAACATTCCTGGCGGGTCGGCCCCTACTTCTCGGTCTAGACGTTATATACGTCTATAACGTAATATAACCTAACCTAACCCATCTAGCCCCTCGCTGGGAATGTTTAGTAGAATCCCGTTCGTGTAGCCCCGTACGTCTCGGTGGGAACATTATATACGTCTATAACGTTATATATCCTAACCTCAGGCAACTTAACATCTCGGATGTAGTATTTCACGACATTCCTTGCGGGTCGGCCCCTACTTCTCGGTCTGGACGTTATATACGTCTATAACGTAATATAACCTAACCTAACCTATATATCACCTCGCTGGGAATGTTTTGTAGAATCCCGTTCGTGTAGCCCCGTACGCCTCGGTGGGAACATTATATACGTCTATAACGTTATATGTCCTAACCTAAGGCAACCTAACATCTCGGATGTAGTATTTTACAACATTCCTGGCGTGTCGGCCCCTACTTCTCGGTGGGAACATTATATACGTCTGTAACGTAATATAACCTAACCTAACCCATCTAGTCCTTCGCTGGTAATGTTTTACAGAATCTCGTGTCGGACCTTACCTCACCGTGGAGACATTAGATACGTCTATAACGTTATATATCCTATCCTAAGGCAACCTCACACCTCGGATGTAGTATTTTACAACATTCCTGGCATGTCGGCCCTTACTTCTAGGTGGGAACAATATATACGTCTATAACGTAATATAACCTAACCTAACCCATCTATCCCCTCGCTGGGAATGTTTTGTAGAATCCCGTTCGTGTAGCCCCGTACGTCTCGGTGGGAACATTATATACGTCTATAACGTTATATATCCTAACCTCAGGCAACCTAACATCTCGGATGTAGTATTTTACAACATTCCTGGCGGGTCGGCCCCTACATCTCGGTGGGAACATTATATACGTCTATAATGTAATATAACCTAACCTAACCCATCTAGAACCTCGCTGATAATGTTTTACAGAATCCCGGTCGTGTCGGTCCGTACCTCTCCGTGGGAACATTATGTACGTCTATAACGTTATATATCCTAGCATAAGGCAGCCTAACATCTCGGATGTAGTATTTTACAACATTCCTGGCGGGTCGGCCCCTACTTCTCGGTCTGGACGTTATATACGTCTATAACGTAATATAACCTAACCTAACCTATATATCCCCTCGCTGGGAATGTTTTGTAGAATCCCGTTCGTGTAGCCCCGTACGTCTCGGTGGGAACATTATATACGTCTATAACGTTATATATCCTAACCTAAGGCAACCTAATATCTCGGATGTAGTATTTTACAACATTCCTGGCGGGTCGGCCCCTACTTCTCGGTGGGAACATTATATACGTCTGTAACGTAATATAACCTAACCTAACCCATCTAGTCCTTCGCTGGTAATGTTTTACAGAATCTCGTGTCGGACCTTACCTCACCGTGGAGACATTAGATACGTCTATAACGTTATATATCCTATCCTAAGGCAACCTCACACCTCGGATGTAGTATTTTACAACATTCCTGGCATGTCGGCCCTTACTTCTAGGTGGGAACAATATATACGTCTATAACGTAATATAACCTAACCTAACCCATCTATCCCCTCGCTGGGAATGTTTTGTAGAATCCCGTTCGTGTAGCCCCGTACGTCTCGGTGGGAACATTATATACGTCTATAACGTTATATATCCTAACCTCAGGCAACCTAACATCTCGGATGTAGTATTTTACAACATTCCTGGCGGGTCGGCCCCTACTTCTCGGTGGGAACATTATATACGTCTATAACGTAATATAACCTAACCTAACCCATCTAGTCCTTCGCTGGTAATGTTTTACAGAATCCCGGTCGTGTCGGTCCGTACCTCTCCGTGGGAGCATTATATACGTCTATAACGTTATATATCCTAACCTCAGGCAACTTAACACCTCGGATGTAGTATTTTACAACATGCCTGGCTGGTCGGCCCCTACTTCTCGGTCTGGACGTTATATACGTCTATAACGTAATATAACCTAACCTAACCCATCTAGCCACTCGCTGGTAATGTTTAGTAGAATCCCGTTCGTGTAGCCCCGTACGTCTCGGTGGGAACATTATATACGTCTATCACGTTATATATCCTAACCTAAGGCAACTTAACATCTCGGATGTTGTATTTCACAACATTCCTTGCGGGTCGGCCCCTACTTCTCGGTCTGGACGTTATATACGTCTATAACGTAATATAACCTAACCTAACCTATATTTCCCCTCGCTGGGAATGTTTTGTAGAATCCCGTTCGTGTAGCCCCGTACGTCTCGGTGGGAACATTATATACGTCTATCACGTTATATATCCTAACCTAAGGCAACCTAACATCTCGAATGTAGTATCTTACAACATTGCTGGCTGGCCGGCACCTGCTTCTCTTAGGAAACATTATATACGTCTATAACGTAATATAACCTAACCTAACCCATCTAGGCCCTCGCTAATAATGTTTTACAGAATCCCGGTCGTGTCGGTCCGTACCGCTCCGTGGGAACATTATATAGGTCTATAACGTTATATATCCTAACCTAAGGCAGCCTAACATCTCGGATGTAGTATTTCACAACATTCCTGGCGAGTCGGCCCCTACTTCTCGGTCTGGACGTTATATACGTCCATAACGTAATATAACCTAACCTAACCTATATATCCCCTCGCTGGGAATGTTTTGTAGAATCCCGTTCGTGTAGCCCCGTACGTCTCGGTGGGAACATTATATACGTCTATAACGTTATATATCCTATCCTAAGGCAACCTAATATCTCGGATGTAGTATTTTACAACATTCCTGGCGGGTCGGCCCCTACTTCTCGGTGGGAACATTATATACGTCTGTAACGTAATATAACCTAACCTAACCCATCTAGTCCTTCGCTGGTAATGTTTTACAGAATCTCGTGTCGGACCTTACCTCACCGTGGAGACATTAGATACGTCTATAACGATATATCCTATCCTAAGGCAACCTCACACCTCGGATGTAGTATTTTACAACATTCCTGGCATGTCGGAACTTACTTCTAGGTGGGAACAATATATACGTCTATAACGTAATATAACCTAACCTAACCCATCTATCCCCTCGCTGGGAATGTTTTGTAGAATCCCGTTCGTGTAGCCCCGTACGTCTCGGTGGGAACATTATATACGTCTATAACGTTATATATCCTAACCTCAGGCAACCTAACATCTCGGATGTAGTATTTTACAACAATCCTGGCGGGTCGGCCCCTACTTCTCGGTGGGAACATTATATACGTCTATAATGTAATATAACCTAACCTAACCCATCTAGAACCTCGCTGATAATGTTTTACAGAATCCCGGTCGTGTCGGTCCGTACCTCTCCGTGGGAACATTATGTACGTCTATAACGTTATATATCCTAGCATAAGGCAGCCTAACATCTCGGATGTAGTATTTTACAACATTCCTGGCGGGTCGGCCCCTACATCTCGGTGGGAACATTATATACGTCTATAACGTAATATAACCTAAGCTAACCTATTTATACCCTCACTGGGAATGTTTTGTAGAATCCCGTTCGTGTAGCCCCTACGTCTCGGTCTGAACATTATATACGTCTATAACGTTATATATCCTATCCTAAGGCAACTTAACATGTCGGATGTAGTATTTTACAACATTCCTGGCGGGTCGGCCCCTACTTCTCGGTGGGAACATTATATACGTCTATAACGTAATATAACCTAACCTAACCCATCTAGTCCTTCGCTGGTAATGTTTTACAGAATCCCGGTCGTGTCGGTCCGTACCTCTCCGTGGGAGCATTATATACGTCTATAACGTTATATATCCTAACCTCAGGCAACTTAACACCTCGGATGTAGTATTTTACAACATGCCTGGCTGGTCGGCCCCTACTTCTCGGTCTGGACGTTATATACGTCTATAACGTAATATAACCTAACCTAACCCATCTAGCCCCTCGCTGGGAATGTTTAGTAGAATCCCGTTCGTGTAGCCCCGTACGTCTCGGTGGGAACATTATATACGTCTATCACGTTATATATCCTAACCTAAGGCAACTTAACATCTCGGATGTTGTATTTCACAACATTCCTTGCGGGTCGGCCCCTACTTCTCGGTCTGGACGTTATATACGTCTATAACGTAATATAACCTAACCTAACCTATCTATCCCCTCGCTGGGAATGTTTTGTAGAATCCCGTTCGTGTAGCCCCGTACGTCTCGGTGGGAACATTATATACGTCTATCACGTTATATATCCTAACCTAAGGCAACCTAACATCTCGAATGTAGTATCTTACAACATTGCTGGCTGGTCGGCACCTGCTTCTCTTTGGAAACATTATATACGTCTATAACGTAATATAACCTAACCTAACCCATCTAGGCCCTCGCTAATAATGTTTTACAGAATCCCGGTCGTGTCGGTCCGTACCGCTCCGTGGGAACATTATATACGTCTATAACGTTATATATCCTAACCTAAGGCAGCCTAACATCTCGGATGTAGTATTTTACAACATTCCTGGCGGGTCGGCCCCTACTTCTCGGTGGGAACATTATATACGTCTATAATGTAATATAACCTAACCTAACCCATCTAGAACCTCGCTGATAATGTTTTACAGAATCCCGGTCGTGTCGGTCCGTACCTCTCCGTGGGAACATTATATACGTCTATAACGTTATATATCCTAACATAAGGCAGCCTAACATCTCGGATGTAGTACTTTACAACATTCCTGGCGGGTCGGCCCCTACTTCTCGGTGGGAACATTATATACGTCTATAACGTAATATAACCTAACCTAACACATCTAGCTCCTCGCTGGGAATGTTTTGTAGAATCCCGTTCATGTTGACCCGTACGTCTCGGTGGGAATATTATGTACGTCTATAACGTTATATATCCTAGCATAAGGCAGCCTAACATCTCGGATGTTGTATTTTACAACATTCCTGGCGGGTCGGCCCCTACTTCTCGGTGGGAACATTATATACGTCTGTAACGTAATATAACCTAACCTAACCCATCTAGTCCTTCGCTGGTAATGTTTTACAGAATCTCGTGTCGGACCTTACCTCACCGTGGAGACATTAGATACGTCTATAACGTTATATATCCTATCCTAAGGCAACCTCACACCTCGGATGTAGTATTTTACAACATTCCTGGCATGTCGGCCCTTACTTCTAGGTGGGAACAATATATACGTCTATAACGTAATATAACCTAACCTAACCCATCTATCCCCTCGCTGGGAATGTTTTGTAGAATCCCGTTCGTGTAGCCCCGTACGTCTCGGTGGGAACATTATATACGTCTATAACGTTATATATCCTAACCTCAGGCAACCTAACATCTCGGATGTAGTATTTTACAACATTCCTGGCGGGTCGGCCCCTACTTCTCCGTGGGAGCATTATATACGTCTATAACGTTATATATCCTAACCTAAGGCAACTTAACACCTCGGATGTAGTATTTCACAACATTCCTTGCGGGTCGGCCCCTACTTCTCGGTCTGGACGTTATATACGTCTATAACGTAATATAACCTAACCTAACCCATCTAGTCCTTCGCTGGTAATGTTTTACAGATTCCCGGTCGTGTCGGTCCGTACCTCACCGTGGGAGCATTATATACGTCTATAACGTTATATATCCTAACCTAAGGCAACTTAACACCTCGGATGTAGTATTTTACAACATTCCTGGCGGGTCGGCCCCTACTTCTCGGTCTGGACGTTATATACGTCTATAACGTAATATAACCTAACCTAACCCATCTAGCCCCTCGCTGGGAATGTTTTGTAGAATCCCGTTCGTGTAGCCCCGTACGTCTCGGTGGGAACATTATATACGTCTATCACGTTATATATCTTAACCTAAGGCAACCTAACATCTCGAATGTAGTATTTTACATCATTGCTGGCGGGTCGGCACCTGCTTCTCTTTGGAAACATTATATACGTCTATAACGTTATATAACCTAACCTAACCCTTCTAGGCCCTCGGTAATAATGTTTTACAGAATCCCGGTCGTGTCGGACCTTACCTCACCGTGGAGGCATTAGATACGTCTATAACGTTATATATCCTATCCTAAGGCAACCTCACACCTCGGATGTAGTATTTTACAACATTCCTGGCAAGTCGGCCCCTACTTCTAGGTGGGAACAATATATACGTGTATAACGTAATATAACCTAACCTAAACCATCTAGCCCCTCGCTGGGAATGTTTTGTAGAATCCCGTTCGTGTAGCCCCATACGTCTCGGTGGGAACATTACATACGTCTATAACGTTATATATACTAACCTCAGGCAACCTAACATCTCGGATGTAGTATTTTACAACATTCCTGGCGGGTCGGCCCCTACTTCTCGGTGGGAAAATTATATACGTCTATAATGTAATATAACCTAACCTAACCCATCTAGAACCTCGCTGATAATGTTTTACAGAATCCCGGTCGTGTCTGTCCGTACCTCTCCGTGCGAACGTTATATATGTCTATAACGTTATATATCCTAACATAAGGCAGCCTAACATCTCGGATGTAGTATTTTACAACATTCCTGGCGGGTCGGCCCCTACATCTCGGTGGGAACATTATATACGTGTATAACGTAATATAACCTAACCTAACCCATCTAGCCCCTCGCTGGGAATGTTTTGTAGAATCCCGTTCATGTTGACCCGTACGTCTCGGTGGGAACACTATATACGTCTATAACGTTATATATCCTAACCTAAGGCAACCTAACATCTCGGATGTAGTATTTTACAACATTCCTTGCGGGTCGGCCCCTACTTCTCGGTGGGAACATTATATACGTCTATAACGTAATATAAACTAACCTAACATATCTAGCTCCTCGCTGGTAATATTTTACAAAATTCCGTTCGTGTCGTCCCGTACGTCTCGGTTGGGATATTATATACGTCTATAGCATTATATATCCTAACCTAAGGCAGGCTAACATCTCGGATGTAGTATATTACATCATTCCTGGCGTATCGGCTTCAACTTCTCGGTGGAAACATTATATACGTCTATAACGTAATATAACCTAACCTAACACATCTAGCCCCTCGCTGGTAATGTTTTACAGTATCCCGTTCGTGTCGTCCCGTACGTCTCGGTTGGGATATTATATACGTCTATAGCGTTATATATCCTAACCTAAGGCAGGCTAACATCTCGGATGCAGTATTTTAAAACATTCCTGGCGTATCGGCCCCTACTTCTCGGTGGGAACATTATATACGTCTATAACGTTATATATCCCAACCTAAGGCAACCTAACACCTCGGATGTAGAATATACGAACATTCCTAGCGCGGTCGGCCCCTACTTCTCGGTGTTCACATTATATACTTCTATAACGTAATACAACCTAACCTAACCCATCTGGCCCCTCGCTGGGAATGTTTTGTAGAATCCCGTTCGTGCAGCCCCGTACGTCTCGGTGGGAACATTATATACGTCTATAACGTTATATATCCTAACCTAAGGCAACTTAACATCTCGGATGTGGTATTTTACAACATTCCTGGCGGGTGGGCCCCTACTTCTCGGTCTGGACGTTATATACGTCTATAACGTAATATAACCTAACCTAACCCATCTAGCCCCTTGCTGGAAATGTTTTGTCGAATCCCGTTCGTGTAGCCCCATACGTCTCGGTGGGAACATTATATACGTCTATAACATTATATATCCTAACCTAAGGCAACCTCATACCTCGGATGTAGTATTTTACAACATTCCTGGCGGGTCGGCCCCTACTTCTCGTTGGGAACATTATATACGTATCTAACGTAATATAACCTAACCTAACCCATCTAGCCCCTCGCTGGGAATGTTTTGTAGAATCCCGTTCGTGTAGCCCCATACATCTCGGTGGTAACATTATATACGTCTATAACGTTATATATCTTAACCTAAGGCATCCTAACATCTCGGATGTAGTATTTTACAACATTCCTGGCGGGTCGGCCCCTACTTCTCGGTGGGAACATTATATACGTCTATAATGTAATATAACCTAACCTAACCCATCTAGAACCTCGCTGATAATGTTTTACAGAATCCCGGTCGTGTCGGTCCGTACCTCTCCGTGGGAACATTATATACGTCTATAACGTTATATATCCTAACATAAGGCAGCCTAACATCTCGGATGTAGTACTTTACAACATTCCTGGCGGGTCGGCCCCTACTTCTCGGTGGGAACATTATATACGTCTATAACGTAATATAACCTAACCTAACACATCTAGCTCCTCGCTGGGAATGTTTTGTAGAATCCCGTTCATGTTGACCCGTACGTCTCGGTGGGAATATTATGTACGTCTATAACGTTATATATCCTAGCATAAGGCAGCCTAACATCTCGGATGTTGTATTTTACAACATTCCTGGCGGGTCGGCCCCTACATCTCGGTGGGAACATTATATACGTCTATAACGTAATATAACCTAAGCTAACCTATCTATCCCCTCGCTGGGAATGTTTTGTAGAATCCCGTTCGTGTAGCCCCTACGTCTCGGTCTGAACATTATATACGTCTATAACGTTATATATCCTATCCTAAGGCAACTTAACATCTCGGATGTTGTATTTCACAGCATTCCTTGCGGGTCGGCCCCTACTTCTCGGTCTGGACGTTATATACGTCTATAACGTAATATAACCTAACCTAACCTATCTATCCCCTCGCTGGGAATGTTTTGTAGAATCCCGTTCGTGTAGCCCCGTACGTCTCGGTGGGAACATTATATACGTCTATCACGTTATATATCCTAACCTAAGGCAACCTAACATCTCGAATGTAGTATCTTAAAACATTGCTGGCTGGTCGGCACCTGCTTCTCTTTGGAAACATTATATACGTCTATAACGTAATATAACCTAACCTAACCCATCTAGGCCCTCGCTAATAATGTTTTACAGAATCCCGGTCGTGTCGGTCCGTACCGCTCCGTGGGAACATTATATACGTCTATAACGTTATATATCCTAACCTAAGGCAGCCTAACATCTCGGATGTAGTATTTTACAACATTCCTGGCGGGTCGGCCCCTACTTCTCGGTGGGAACATTATATACGTCTGTAACGTAATATAACCTAACCTAACCCATCTAGTCCTTCGCTGGTAATGTTTTACAGAATCTCGTGTCGGACCTTACCTCACCGTGGAGACATTAGATACGTCTATAACGTTATATATCCTATCCTAAGGCAACCTCACACCTCGGATGTAGTATTTTACAACATTCCTGGCATGTCGGCCCTTACTTCTAGGTGGGAACAATATATACGTCTATAACGTAATATAACCTAACCTAACCCATCTATCCCCTCGCTGGGAATGTTTTGTAGAATCCCGTTCGTGTAGCCCCGTACGTCTCGGTGGGAACATTATATACGTCTATAACGTTATATATCCTAACCTCAGGCAACCTAACATCTCGGATGTAGTATTTTACAACATTCCTGGCGGGTCGGCCCCTACTTCTCGGTGGGAACATTATATACGTCTATAATGTAATATAACCTAACCTAACCCATCTAGAACCTCGCTGATAATGTTTTACAGAATCCCGGTCGTGTCGGTCCGTACCTCTCCGTGGGAACATTATGTACGTCTATAACGTTATATATCCTAGCATAAGGCAGCCTAACATCTCGGATGTAGTATTTTACAACATTCCTGGCGGGTCGGCCCCTACATCTCGGTGGGAACATTATATACGTCTATAACGTAATATAACCTAAGCTAACCTATCTATCCCCTCGCTGGGAATGTTTTGTAGAATCCCGTTCGTGTAGCCCCTACGTCTCGGTCTGAACATTATATACGTCTATAACGTTATATATCCTATCCTAAGGCAACTTAACATGTCGGATGTAGTATTTTACAACATTCCTGGCGGGTCGGCCCCTACTTCTCGGTGGGAACATTATATACGTCTATAACGTAATATAACCTAACCTAACCCATCTAGTCCTTCGCTGGTAATGTTTTACAGATTCCCGGTCGTGTCGGTCCGTACCTCTCCGTGGGAGCATTATATACGTCTATAACGTTATATATCCTAACCTAAGGCAACTTAACACCTCGGATGTAGTATTTTACAACATTCCTGGCGGGTCGGCCCCTACTTCTCGGTCTGGACGTTATATACGTCTATAACGTAATATAACCTAACCTAACCCATCTAGCCCCTCGCTGGGAATGTTTTGTAGAATCCCGTTCGCGTAGCCCCGTACGTCTCGGTGGAAACATTATATACGTCTATAACGTTATAAATCCTAACCTAAGGCAACCTCAAACCTCGGATGTAGTATTTTACAACATTCCTGGCAGGTCGGCTCCTACTCCTAGTTGGGAACATTATATACGTCTATAACGTAACATAACCTAACCTAACAAGTCTATCCCCTCGCTGGTAATGTTTTACAGAAACCCGGTCGTGTCTGCCCCTACTTCTCGGTGGGAACATTATGTACGTCTATAATGTTATATATCCTAACCTAACTCACCCTAACATCTCGGATGTAGAATTTGCCAACATTTCGGGCGGGTCGGCCCCACTTCTCGTTGGGAACAGTATATACGTCTGTAACACAATATAACCTAACCTAACCCATCTAGCCCGTTGCTGGTAATGTTTTACAGAATCCCGGTCGTGTCGTCACGTAGGTCTCGGTGCGGACATTATATACGTCTATAACGTAATATAACCTAACCTAACCCATCTAGCCCCTCGCTGGTACTGTTTTACAGCATCCAGATCGTGTCGTTCCGTACGTCTCGGTGGGGACATTATATGCGTCTATAACGTTATATATCCTAACCTAAGGCAACTTAACATCTCGGATGTAGTATTTTACAACATTCCTGGCGGGTCGGCCCCTACTTCTCGGTCTGGACGTTATATAGGTCTATAACGTAATATAACCTAACCTAACCCATCTAGCCCCTCGCTGGGAATGTTTTGTAGAATCCCGTTCGTGTAGCCCCATACGTCTCGGTGGTAACATTATATACGTCTATAACGTTATATATCTTAACCTAAGGCAGCCTAACATCTCGGATGTAGTATTTTACAACATTCCTGGCGGGTCGGCCCCTACTTCTCGGTCTGGACGTTATATACGTCTATAACGTAATATAACCTAACCTAACCTATCTATCCCCTCGCTGGGAATGTTTTGTAGAATCCCGTTCGTGTAGCCCCGTACGTCTCGGTGGGAACATTATATACGTCTATAACGTTACATATCCTAACCTAAGGCAACTTAACATCTCGGATGTAGTATTTTACAACATTCCTTGCGGGTCGGCCCCTACTTCTCGGTCTGGACGTTATATACGTCTATAACGTAATATAACCTAACCTAACCCATCTAGCCCCTCGCTGGGAATGTTTTGTAGAATCCCGTTCATGTTGACCCGTACGTCTCGGTGGGAACATTATGTACGTCTATAACGTTATATATCCTAGCATAAGGCAGCCTAACATCTCGGATGTTGTATTTTACAACATTCCTGGCGGGTCGGCCCCTACATCTCGGTGGGAACATTATATACGTCTATAACGTAATATAACCTAAGCTAACCTATCTATCCCCTCGCTGGGAATGTTTTGTAGAATCCCGTTCGTGTAGCCCCTACGTCTCGGTCTGAACATTATATACGTCTATAACGTTATATATCCTATCCTAAGGCAACTTAACATGTCGGATGTAGTATTTTACAACATTCCTGGCGGGTCGGCCCCTACTTCTCGGTGGGAACATTATATACGTCTATAATGTAATATAACCTAACCTAACCCATCTAGAACCTCGCTGATAATGTTTCACAGAATCCCGGTCGTGTCGGTCCGTACCTCTCCGTGGGAACATTATATACGTCTATAACGTTATATATCCTAACATAAGGCAGCCTAACATCTCGGATGTAGTACTTTACAACATTCCTGGCGGGTCGACCTCTACTTCTCGGTGGGAACATTATATACGTCTATAACGTAATATAACCTAACCTAACACATCTAGCTCCTCGCTGGGAATGTTTTGTAGAATCCCGTTCATGTTGACCCGTACGTCTCGGTGGGAACATTATGTACGTCTATAACGTTATATATCCTAGCATAAGGCAGCCTAACATCTCGGATGTAGTATTTTACAACATTCCTGGCAGGTCGGCTCCTACTCCTAGTTGGGAACATTATATACGTCTATAACGTAACATAACCTAACCTAACAAGTCTATCCCCTCGCTGGTAATGTTTTACAGAAACCCGGTCGTGTCTGCCCCTACTTCTCGGTGGGAACATTATGTACGTCTATAATGTTATATATCCTAACCTAACTCACCCTAACATCTCGGATGTAGAATTTGCCAACATTTCGGGCGGGTCGGCCCCACTTCTCGTTGGGAACAGTATATACGTCTGTAACACAATATAACCTAACCTAACCCATCTAGCCCGTTGCTGGTAATGTTTTACAGAATCCCGGTCGTGTCGTCACGTAGGTCTCGGTGCGGACATTATATACGTCTATAACGTAATATAACCTAACCTAACCCATCTAGCCCCTCGCTGGTACTGTTTTACAGCATCCAGATCGTGTCGTTCCGTACGTCTCGGTGGGGACATTATATGCGTCTATAACGTTATATATCCTAACCTAAGGCAACTTAACATCTCGGATGTAGTATTTTACAACATTCCTGGCGGGTCGGCCCCTACTTCTCGGTCTGGACGTTATATAGGTCTATAACGTAATATAACCTAACCTAACCCATCTAGCCCCTCGCTGGGAATGTTTTGTAGAATCCCGTTCGTGTAGCCCCATACGTCTCGGTGGTAACATTATATACGTCTATAACGTTATATATCTTAACCTAAGGCAGCCTAACATCTCGGATGTAGTATTTTACAACATTCCTGGCGGGTCGGCCCCTACTTCTCGGTCTGGACGTTATATACGTCTATAACGTAATATAACCTAACCTAACCTATCTATCCCCTCGCTGGGAATGTTTTGTAGAATCCCGTTCGTGTAGCCCCGTACGTCTCGGTGGGAACATTATATACGTCTATAACGTTACATATCCTAACCTAAGGCAACTTAACATCTCGGATGTAGTATTTTACAACATTCCTTGCGGGTCGGCCCCTACTTCTCGGTCTGGACGTTATATACGTCTATAACGTAATATAACCTAACCTAACCCATCTAGCCCCTCGCTGGGAATGTTTTGTAGAATCCCGTTCGTGTAGCCCCATACGTCTCGGTGGTAACATTATATACGTCTATAACGTTATATATCTTAACCTAAGGCAGCCTAACATCTCGGATGTAGTATTTTACAACATTCCTGGCGGGTCGGCCCCTACTTCTCGGTGGGAACATTATATACGTCTATAATGTAATATAACCTAACCTAACCCATCTAGAACCTCGCTGATAATGTTTTACGGAATCCCGGTCGTGTCGGTCCGTACCTCTCCGTGGGAACATTATATACGTCTATAACGTTATATATCCTAACATAAGGCAGCCTAACATCTCGGATGTAGTACTTTACAACATTCCTGGCGGGTCGGCCCCTACTTCTCGGTGGGAAAATTATATACGTCTATAACGTAATATAACCTAACCTAACACATCTAGCTCCTCGCTGGGAATGTTTTGTAGAATCCCGTTCATGTTGACCCGTACGTCTCGGTGGGAACATTATGTACGTCTATAACGTTATATATCCTAGCATAAGGCAGCCTAACATCTCGGATGTTGTATTTTACAACATTCCTGGCGGGTCGGCCCCTACATCTCGGTGGGAACATTATATACGTCTATAACGTAATATAACCTAAGCTAACCTATCTATCCCCTCGCTGGGAATGTTTTGTAGAATCCCGTTCGTGTAGCCCCTACGTCTCGGTCTGAACATTATATACGTCTATAACGTTATATATCCTATCCTAAGGCAACTTAACATGTCGGATGTAGTATTTTACAACATTCCTGGCGGGTCGGCCCCTACTTCTCGGTGGGAACATTATATACGTCTATAATGTAATATAACCTAACCTAACCCATCTAGAACCTCGCTGATAATGTTTCACAGAATCCCGGTCGTGTCGGTCCGTACCTCTCCGTGGGAACATTATATACGTCTATAACGTTATATATCCTAACATAAGGCAGCCTAACATCTCGGATGTAGTACTTTACAACATTCCTGGCGGGTCGGCCTCTACTTCTCGGTGGGAACATTATATACGTCTATAACGTAATATAACCTAACCTAACACATCTAGCTCCTCGCTGGGAATGTTTTGTAGAATCCCGTTCATGTTGACCCGTACGTCTCGGTGGGAACATTATGTACGTCTATAACGTTATATATCCTAGCATAAGGCAGCCTAACATCTCGGATGTAGTATTTTACAACATTCCTGGCGGGTCGGCCCCTACATCTCGGTGGGAACATTATATACGTCTATAACGTAAGATAACCTAAGCTAACCTATCTATCCCCTCGCTGGGAATGTTTTGTAGAATCCCGTTCGTGTAGCCCCTACGTCTCGGTCTGAACATTATATACGTCTATAACGTTATATATCCTATCCTAAGGCAACTTAACATGTCGGATGTAGTATTTTACAACATTCCTGGCGGGTCGGCCCCTACTTCTCGGTGGGAACATTATATACGTCTATAACGTAATATAACCTAACCTAACCCATCTAGTCCTTCGCTGGTAATGTTTTACAGAATCCCGGTCGTGTCGGTCCGTACCTCTCCGTGGGAGCATTATATACGTCTATAACGTTATATATCCTAACCTAAGGCAACTTAACACCTCGGATGTAGTATTTTACAACATGCCTGGCGGGTCGGCCCCTACTTCTCGGTCTGGACGTTATATACGTCTATAACGTAATATAACCTAACCTAACCCATCTAGCCCCTCGCTGGGAATGTTTTGTAGAATCCCGTTCGTGTAGCCCCGTACGTCTCGGTGGGAACACTATATACGTCTATAACGTTATATATAACCTAACCTAAGGCAACTTAGCATCTCGGATGTAGTATTTCACAACATTCCTTGCGGGTCGGCCCCTACTTCTCGGTCTGGACGTTATATACGTCTATAACGTAATATAACCTAACCTAACCTATCTATCCCCTCGCTGGGAATATTTTGTAGAATCCCGTTCGTGTAGCCCCGTACGTCTCGGTGGGAACATTGTATACGTCTATAACGTTATATATCCTAACCTCAGGCAACTTATCACCTCGGATGTAGTATTTTACAACATTCCTGGCGGGTCGGCCCCTGCTTCTCGGTCTGGACGTTATATACGTCTATAACGTAATATAACCTAACCTAACCCATCTAGTCCTTCGCTGGTAATGTTTCACAGAATCCCGGTCGTGTCGGTCCGTACCTCTCCGTGGGAGC
This sequence comes from Xylocopa violacea, assembly GCA_963969225.1. Taxonomy (NCBI): domain Eukaryota; kingdom Metazoa; phylum Arthropoda; class Insecta; order Hymenoptera; family Apidae; genus Xylocopa; species Xylocopa violacea. Next base: position 12,397,169 of record CAXAJV010000008.1, on the reverse strand, counting down.
ATTATATACGTCTATAACGTTATATATCCTAACCTAAGGCAACTTAACACCTCGGATGTAGTATTTTACAACATTCCTGGCGGGTCGGCCCCTACTTCTCGGTCTGGACGTTATATACGTCTATAACGTAATATAACCTAACCTAACCCATCTAGCCCCTCGCTGGGAATATTTAGTAGAATCCCGTTCGTGTAGCCCCGTACGTCTCGGTGGGAACATTATATACGTCTATAACGTTATATATCCTAACCTAAGGCAACTTAACATCTCGGATGTAGTATTTCACAACATTCCTTGCGGGTCGGCCCCTACTTCTCGGTCTGGACGTTATATACGTCTATAACGTAATATAACCTAACCTAACCCATCTAGCCCCTCGCTGGGAATGTTTTGTAGAATCCCGTTCGTGTAGCCCCATACGTCTCGGTGGTAACATTATATACGTCTATAACGTTATATATCCTAACCTCAGGCAACTATTCACCTCGGATGTAGTATTTTACAACATTCCTGGCGGGTCGGCCCCTACTTCTCGGTCTAGACGTTATATACGTCTATAACGTAATATAACCTAACCTAACCCATCTAGTCCTTCGCTGGTAATGTTTTGCAGAATCCCGGTCGTGTCGGTCCGTATCTCTCCGTGGGAGCATTATATACGTCTATAACGTTATATATCCTAACCTAAGGCAACTTAACACCTCGGATGTAGTATTTTACAACATTCCTGGCGGGTCGGCCCCTACTTCTCGGTCTGGACGTTATATACGTCTATAACGTAATATAACCTAACCTAACCCATCTAGCCCCTCGCTGGGAATGTTTAGTAGAATCCCGTTCGTGTAGCCGCGTACGTCTCGGTGGGAACATTATATACGTCTATAACGTTATATATCCTAACCTCAGGCAACTTAACATCTCGGATGTAGTATTTCACAACATTCCTTGCGGGTCGGCCCCTACTTCTCGGTCTGGACGTTATATACGTCTAAAACGTAATATAACCTAACCTAACCTATATATCCCCTCGCTGGGAATGTTTTGTAGAATCCCGTTCGTGTAGCCCCGTACGTCTCGGTGGGAACATTATATACGTCTATAACGTTATATATCCTAACCTAAGGCAACTTAACACCTCGGATGTAGTATTTTACAACATTCCTGGCGGGTCGGCCCCTACTTCTCGGTCTGGACGTTATATACGTCTATAACGTAATATAACCTAACCTAACCCATCTAGCCCCTCGCTGGGAATGTTTAGTAGAATCCCGTTCGTGTAGCCGCGTACGTCTCGGTGGGAACATTATATACGTCTATAACGTTATATATCCTAACCTCAGGCAACTTAACATCTCGGATGTAGTATTTCACAACATTCCTTGCGGGTCGGCCCCTACTTCTCGGTCTGGACGTTATATACGTCTATAACGTAATATAACCTAACCTAACCTATATATCCCCTCGCTGGGAATGTTTTGTAGAATCCCGTTCGTGTAGCCCCGTACGTCTCGGTGGGAACATTATATACGTCTATAACGTTATATATCCTAACCTAAGGCAACCTAACATCTCGGATGTAGTACTTTACAACATTCCTGGCGGGTCGGCCCCTACTTCTCGGTGGGAAAATTATATACGTCTATAACGTAATATAACCTAACCTAACACATCTAGCTCCTCGCTGGGAATGTTTTGTAGAATCCCGTTCATGTTGACCCGTACGTCTCGGTGGGAACATTATGTACGTCTATAACGTTATATATCCTAGCATAAGGCAGCCTAACATCTCGGATGTTGTATTTTACAACATTCCTGGCGGGTCGGCCCCTACATCTCGGTGGGAACATTATATACGTCTATAACGTAATATAACCTAAGCTAACCTATCTATCCCCTCGCTGGGAATGTTTTGTAGAATCCCGTTCGTGTAGCCCCTACGTCTCGGTCTGAACATTATATACGTCTATAACGTTATATATCCTATCCTAAGGCAACTTAACATGTCGGATGTAGTATTTTACAACATTCCTGGCGGGTCGGCCCCTACTTCTCGGTGGGAACATTATATACGTCTATAATGTAATATAACCTAACCTAACCCATCTAGAACCTCGCTGATAATGTTTCACAGAATCCCGGTCGTGTCGGTCCGTACCTCTCCGTGGGAACATTATATACGTCTATAACGTTATATATCCTAACATAAGGCAGCCTAACATCTCGGATGTAGTACTTTACAACATTCCTGGCGGGTCGACCTCTACTTCTCGGTGGGAACATTATATACGTCTATAACGTAATATAACCTAACCTAACACATCTAGCTCCTCGCTGGGAATGTTTTGTAGAATCCCGTTCATGTTGACCCGTACGTCTCGGTGGGAACATTATGTACGTCTATAACGTTATATATCCTAGCATAAGGCAGCCTAACATCTCGGATGTAGTATTTTACAACATTCCTGGCAGGTCGGCTCCTACTCCTAGTTGGGAACATTATATACGTCTATAACGTAACATAACCTAACCTAACAAGTCTATCCCCTCGCTGGTAATGTTTTACAGAAACCCGGTCGTGTCTGCCCCTACTTCTCGGTGGGAACATTATGTACGTCTATAATGTTATATATCCTAACCTAACTCACCCTAACATCTCGGATGTAGAATTTGCCAACATTTCGGGCGGGTCGGCCCCACTTCTCGTTGGGAACAGTATATACGTCTGTAACACAATATAACCTAACCTAACCCATCTAGCCCGTTGCTGGTAATGTTTTACAGAATCCCGGTCGTGTCGTCACGTAGGTCTCGGTGCGGACATTATATACGTCTATTACGTAATATAACCTAACCTAACCCATCTAGCCCCTCGCTGGTACTGTTTTACAGCATCCAGATCGTGTCGTTCCGTACGTCTCGGTGGGGACATTATATGCGTCTATAACGTTATATATCCTAACCTAAGGCAACTTAACATCTCGGATGTAGTATTTTACAACATTCCTGGCGGGTCGGCCCCTACTTCTCGGTCTGGACGTTATATAGGTCTATAACGTAATATAACCTAACCTAACCCATCTAGCCCCTCGCTGGGAATGTTTTGTAGAATCCCGTTCGTGTAGCCCCATACGTCTCGGTGGTAACATTATATACGTCTATAACGTTATATATCTTAACCTAAGGCAGCCTAACATCTCGGATGTAGTATTTTACAACATTCCTGGCGGGTCGGCCCCTACTTCTCGGTCTGGACGTTATATACGTCTATAACGTAATATAACCTAACCTAACCTATCTATCCCCTCGCTGGGAATGTTTTGTAGAATCCCGTTCGTGTAGCCCCGTACGTCTCGGTGGGAACATTATATACGTCTATAACGTTACATATCCTAACCTAAGGCAACTTAACATCTCGGATGTAGTATTTTACAACATTCCTTGCGGGTCGGCCCCTACTTCTCGGTCTGGACGTTATATACGTCTATAACGTAATATAACCTAACCTAACCCATCTAGCCCCTCGCTGGGAATGTTTTGTAGAATCCCGTTCGTGTAGCCCCATACGTCTCGGTGGTAACATTATATACGTCTATAACGTTATATATCTTAACCTAAGGCAGCCTAACATCTCGGATGTAGTATTTTACAACATTCCTGGCGGGTCGGCCCCTACTTCTCGGTGGGAACATTATATACGTCTATAATGTAATATAACCTAACCTAACCCATCTAGAACCTCGCTGATAATGTTTTACGGAATCCCGGTCGTGTCGGTCCGTACCTCTCCGTGGGAACATTATATACGTCTATAACGTTATATATCCTAACATAAGGCAGCCTAACATCTCGGATGTAGTACTTTACAACATTCCTGGCGGGTCGGCCCCTACTTCTCGGTGGGAAAATTATATACGTCTATAACGTAATATAACCTAACCTAACACATCTAGCTCCTCGCTGGGAATGTTTTGTAGAATCCCGTTCATGTTGACCCGTACGTCTCGGTGGGAACATTATGTACGTCTATAACGTTATATATCCTAGCATAAGGCAGCCTAACATCTCGGATGTTGTATTTTACAACATTCCTGGCGGGTCGGCCCCTACATCTCGGTGGGAACATTATATACGTCTATAACGTAATATAACCTAAGCTAACCTATCTATCCCCTCGCTGGGAATGTTTTGTAGAATCCCGTTCGTGTAGCCCCTACGTCTCGGTCTGAACATTATATACGTCTATAACGTTATATATCCTATCCTAAGGCAACTTAACATGTCGGATGTAGTATTTTACAACATTCCTGGCGGGTTGGCCCCTACTTCTCGGTGGGAACATTATATACGTCTATAATGTAATATAACCTAACCTAACCCATCTAGAACCTCGCTGATAATGTTTCACAGAATCCCGGTCGTGTCGGTCCGTACCTCTCCGTGGGAACATTATATACGTCTATAACGTTATATATCCTAACATAAGGCAGCCTAACATCTCGGATGTAGTACTTTACAACATTCCTGGCGGGTCGGCCTCTACTTCTCGGTGGGAACATTATATACGTCTATAACGTAATATAACCTAACCTAACACATCTAGCTCCTCGCTGGGAATGTTTTGTAGAATCCCGTTCATGTTGACCCGTACGTCTCGGTGGGAACATTATGTACGTCTATAACGTTATATATCCTAGCATAAGGCAGCCTAACATCTCGGATGTAGTATTTTACAACATTCCTGGCGGGTCGGCCCCTACATCTCGGTGGGAACATTATATACGTCTATAACGTAAGATAACCTAAGCTAACCTATCTATCCCCTCGCTGGGAATGTTTTGTAGAATCCCGTTCGTGTAGCCCCTACGTCTCGGTCTGAACATTATATACGTCTATAACGTTATATATCCTATCCTAAGGCAACTTAACATGTCGGATGTAGTATTTTACAACATTCCTGGCGGGTCGGCCCCTACTTCTCGGTGGGAACATTATATACGTCTATAACGTAATATAACCTAACCTAACCCATCTAGTCCTTCGCTGGTAATGTTTTACAGAATCCCGGTCGTGTCGGTCCGTACCTCTCCGTGGGAGCATTATATACGTCTATAACGTTATATATCCTAACCTAAGGCAACTTAACACCTCGGATGTAGTATTTTACAACATGCCTGGCGGGTCGGCCCCTACTTCTCGGTCTGGACGTTATATACGTCTATAACGTAATATAACCTAACCTAACCCATCTAGCCCCTCGCTGGGAATGTTTTGTAGAATCCCGTTCGTGTAGCCCCGTACGTCTCGGTGGGAACACTATATACGTCTATAACGTTATATATCCTAACCTAAGGCAACTTAGCATCTCGGATGTAGTATTTCACAACATTCCTTGCGGGTCGGCCCCTACTTCTCGGTCTGGACGTTATATACGTCTATAACGTAATATAACCTAACCTAACCTATCTATCCCCTCGCTGGGAATATTTTGTAGAATCCCGTTCGTGTAGCCCCGTACGTCTCGGTGGGAACATTGTATACGTCTATAACGTTATATATCCTAACCTCAGGCAACTTATCACCTCGGATGTAGTATTTTACAACATTCCTGGCGGGTCGGCCCCTGCTTCTCGGTCTGGACGTTATATACGTCTATAACGTAATATAACCTAACCTAACCCATCTAGTCCTTCGCTGGTAATGTTTCACAGAATCCCGGTCGTGTCGGTCCGTACCTCTCCGTGGGAGCATTATATACGTCTATAACGTTATATATCCTAACCTAAGGCAACTTAACACCTCGGATGTAGTATTTTACAACATTCCTGGCGGGTCGGCCCCTACTTCTCGGTCTGGACGTTATATACGTCTATAACGTAATATAACCTAACCTAACCCATCTAGCCCCTCGCTGGGAATATTTAGTAGAATCCCGTTCGTGTAGCCCCGTACGTCTCGGTGGGAACATTATATACGTCTATAACGTTATATATCCTAACCTAAGGCAACTTAACATCTCGGATGTAGTATTTCACAACATTCCTTGCGGGTCGGCCCCTACTTCTCGGTCTGGACGTTATATACGTCTATAACGTAATATAACCTAACCTAACCCATCTAGCCCCTCGCTGGGAATGTTTTGTAGAATCCCGTTCGTGTAGCCCCATACGTCTCGGTGGTAACATTATATACGTCTATAACGTTATATATCCTAACCTCAGGCAACTATTCACCTCGGATGTAGTATTTTACAACATTCCTGGCGGGTCGGCCCCTACTTCTCGGTCTAGACGTTATATACGTCTATAACGTAATATAACCTAACCTAACCCATCTAGTCCTTCGCTGGTAATGTTTTGCAGAATCCCGGTCGTGTCGGTCCGTATCTCTCCGTGGGAGCATTATATACGTCTATAACGTTATATATCCTAACCTAAGGCAACTTAACACCTCGGATGTAGTATTTTACAACATTCCTGGCGGGTCGGCCCCTACTTCTCGGTCTGGACGTTATATACGTCTATAACGTAATATAACCTAACCTAACCCATCTAGCCCCTCGCTGGGAATGTTTAGTAGAATCCCGTTCGTGTAGCCGCGTACGTCTCGGTGGGAACATTATATACGTCTATAACGTTATATATCCTAACCTCAGGCAACTTAACATCTCGGATGTAGTATTTCACAACATTCCTTGCGGGTCGGCCCCTACTTCTCGGTCTGGACGTTATATACGTCTAAAACGTAATATAACCTAACCTAACCTATATATCCCCTCGCTGGGAATGTTTTGTAGAATCCCGTTCGTGTAGCCCCGTACGTCTCGGTGGGAACATTATATACGTCTATAACGTTATATATCCTAACCTAAGGCAACTTAACACCTCGGATGTAGTATTTTACAACATTCCTGGCGGGTCGGCCCCTACTTCTCGGTCTGGACGTTATATACGTCTATAACGTAATATAACCTAACCTAACCCATCTAGCCCCTCGCTGGGAATGTTTAGTAGAATCCCGTTCGTGTAGCCGCGTACGTCTCGGTGGGAACATTATATACGTCTATAACGTTATATATCCTAACCTCAGGCAACTTAACATCTCGGATGTAGTATTTCACAACATTCCTTGCGGGTCGGCCCCTACTTCTCGGTCTGGACGTTATATACGTCTATAACGTAATATAACCTAACCTAACCTATATATCCCCTCGCTGGGAATGTTTTGTAGAATCCCGTTCGTGTAGCCCCGTACGTCTCGGTGGGAACATTATATACGTCTATAACGTTATATATCCTAACCTAAGGCAACCTAACATCTCGGATGTAGTATTTTACAACATTCCTGGCGTGTCGGCCCCTACTTCTCGGTCGGAACGTTATATACGTCTATAACGTAATATAACCTAACCTAACCTATCTATCCCCTCGCTGGGAATGTTTTGTAGAATCCCGTTCGTGTAGCCCCGTACGTCTCGGTGGGAACATTATATACATCTATCACGTTATATATCCTAACCTAAGGCAACCTAACATCTCGAATGTAGTATTTTACAACATTGCTGGCTGGTCGGCACCTGCTTCTCTTTGGAAACATTATATACGTCTATAACGTAATATAACCTAACCTAACCCATCTAGGCCCTCGCTAATAATGTTTTACAGAATCCCGGTCGTGTCGGTCCGTACCGCTCCGTGGGAAAATTATATACGTCTATAACGTTATATATCCTAACCTAAGGCAGCCTAACATCTCGGATGTAGTATTTTACAACATTCCTGGCGAGTCGGCCCCTACTTCTCGGTGGGAACATTATATACGTCTGTAACGTAATATAACCTAACCTAACCCATCTAGTCATTCGCTGGTAATGTTTTACAGAATCTCGTGTCGGACCTTACCTCACCGTGGAGACATTAGATACGTCTATAACGTTATATATCCTATCCTAAGGCAACCTCACACCTCGGATGTAGTATTTTACAACATTCCTGGCATGTCGGCCCTTACTTCTAGGTGGGAACAATATATACGTCTATAACGTAATATAACCTAACCTAACCCGTCTATCCCCTCGCTGGGAATGTTTTGTAGAATCCCGTTCGTGTAGCCCCGTACGTCTCGGTGGGAACATTATATACGTCTATAACGTTATATATCCTAACCTCAGGCAACCTAACATCTCGGATGTAGTATTTTACAACATTCCTGGCGGGTCGGCCCCTACTTCTCGGTGGGAACATTATATACGTCTATAATGTAATATAACCTAACCTAACCCATCTAGAACCTCGCTGATAATGTTTTACAGAATCCCGGACGTGTCGGTCCGTACCTCTCCGTGGGAACATTATGTACGTCTATAACGTTATATATCCTAGCATAAGGCAGCCTAACATCTCGGATGTAGTATTTTACAACATTCCTGGCGGGTCGGCCCCTACTTCTCGGTGGGAACATTACATACGTCTATAACGTATCATAACCTAACCTAACCCATCTAGCCCCTCGCTGGTAATGTTTTACAGAATCCCGTCCGTGTCGTCCCGTACGTCTCGGTTGGGATATTATATACGTCTATAGCATTATATATCCTAACCTAAGGCAGGCTAACATCTCGGATGTAGTATATTACATCATTCCTGGCGTATCGACCACTACTTCTCGGTGGAAACATTATATACGTCTATAACGTAATATAACCTAACCTAACACATCTAGCTAGTCGCTTTAATGTTTTAAAGAATCCCGTTCGTGTCGTCCCGTTCGTCTCAGTTGGGACATTATATACGTCTATAGCGTTATTTATCCTAACCTAAGGCAGGCTATCATCTCGGATGTAGTATTTTACAACATTCCTGGCGTATCGGCCCCTACTTCTCGGTGGGAACATTATATACGTCTATAACGTATCATAACCTAACCTAACCCATCTAGCCCCTCGCTGGTAATGTTTTACAGAATCCCGTTCGTGTCGTCCCGTACGTCTCGGTTGGAATATTATATACGTCTATAACGTTATATATCCTAACCTCAGGCAACTTAACATCTCGGATGTAGTATTTCACAACATTCCTTGCGGGTCGGCCCCTACTTCTCGGTCTGGACGTTATATACGTCTATAACGTAATATAACCTAACCTAACCTATATATCCCCTCGCTGGGAATGTTTTGTAGAATCCCGTTCGTGTAGCCCCGTACGTCTCGGTGGGAACATTATATACGTCTATAACGTTATATATCCTAACCTAAGGCAACTTAGCATCTCGGATGTAGTATTTCACAACATTCCTTGCGGGTCGGCCCCTACTTCTCGGTCTGGACGTTATATACGTCTATAACGTAATATAACCTAACCTAACCTATCTATCCCCTCGCTGGGAATGTTTTGTAGAATCCCGTTCGTGTAGCCCCGTACGTCTCGGTGGGAACATTATATACATCTATCACGTTATATATCCTAACCTAAGGCAACCTAACATCTCGAATGTAGTATTTTACAACATTGCTGGCTGGTCGGCACCTGCTTCTCTTTGGAAACATTATATACGTCTATAACGTAATATAACCTAACCTAACCCATCTAGGCCCTCGCTAATAATGTTTTACAGAATCCCGGTCGTGTCGGTCCGTACCGCTCCGTGGGAAAATTATATACGTCTATAACGTTATATATCCTAACCTAAGGCAGCCTAACATCTCGGATGTAGTATTTTACAACATTCCTGGCGAGTCGGCCCCTACTTCTCGGTGGGAACATTATATACGTCTGTAACGTAATATAACCTAACCTAACCCATCTAGTCCTTCGCTGGTAATGTTTTACAGAATCTCGTGTCGGACCTTACCTCTCCGTGGGAGCATTATATACGTCTCTAACGTTATATATCCTAACCTAAGGCAACTTAACACCTCGGATGTAGTATTTTACAACATTCCTGGCGGGTCGGCCCCTACTTCTCGGTCTGGACGTTATATACGTCTATAACGTAATATAACCTAACCTAACCTATCTATCCCCTCGCTGGGAATATTTTGTAGAATCCCGTTCGTGTAGCCCCGTACGTCTCGGTGGGAACATTGTATACGTCTATAACGTTATATATCCTAACCTCAGGCAACTTATCACCTCGGATGTAGTATTTTACAACATTCCTGGCGGGTCGGCCCCTAATTCTCGGTCTGGACGTTATATACGTCTATAACGTAATATAACCTAACCTAACCCATCTAGTCCTTCGCTGGTAATGTTTTACAGAATCCCGGTCGTGTCGGTCCGTACCTCTCCGTGGGAGCATTATATACGTCTCTAACGTTATATATCCTAACCTAAGGCAACTTAACACCTCGGATGTAGTATTTTACAACATTCCTGGCGGGTCGGCCCCTACTTCTCGGTCTGGACGTTATATACGTCTATAACGTAATATAACCTAACCTAACCCATCTAGCCCCTCGCTGGGAATATTTAGTAGAATCCCGTTCGTGTCCTCCCGTACGTCTCGGTTGGAATATTATATACGTCTATAGCGTTATATATCCTAACCTAAGGCAGGCTATCATCTCGGATGTAGTATTTTACAACATTCCTGGCGGGTCGGCCCCTACTTCTCGGTGGGAACATTATATACGTCTATAATGTAATATAACCTAACCTAACCCATCTAGAACCTCGCTGATAATGTTTTACAGAATCCCGGTCGTGTCGGTCCGTACCTCTCCGTGTGAACATTATATACGTCTATAACGTTATATATCCTAACCTAAGGCAACTTAGCATCTCGGATGTAGTATTTCACAACATTCCTGGCGGGTCGGCCCCTACTTCTCGGTGGGAACATTATATACGTCTATAATGTAATATAACCTAACCTAACCCATCTACCCCCTCGCTGGTAATGTTTTACAGTATCCCGTTCCTGTCGTCCCGTACGTCTCGGTTGGGACGATATGAACGTCTACAGCGATATATATCCTAACGTAAGGCAGGCTAACATCTCGGATGCAGTATTTTACAAAATTCCTGGCGTATCGGCCCCTACTTCTCGGTGGGAACATTACATACGTCTATAACGTATCATAACCTAACCTAACCCATCTAGCCCCTCGCTGGTAATGTTTTACAGAATCCCGTTCGTGTCGTCCCGTACGTCTCGGTTGGGATATTATATACGTCTATAGCATTATATATCCTAACCTAAGGCAGGCTAACATCTCGGATGTAGTATATTACATCATTCCTGGCGTATCGACCACTACTTCTCGGTGGAAACATTATATACGTCTATAACGTAATATAACCTAACCTAACACATCTAGCTAGTCGCTTTAATGTTTTAAAGAATCCCGTTCGTGTCGTCCCGTTCGTCTCAGTTGGGACATTATATACGTCTATAGCGTTATTTATCCTAACCTAAGGCAGGCTATCATCTCGGATGTAGTATTTTACAACATTCCTGGCGTATCGGCCCCTACTTCTCGGTGGGAACATTATATACGTCTATAACGTATCATAACCTAACCTAACCCATCTAGCCCCTCGCTGGTAATGTTTTACAGAATCCCGTTCGTGTCGTCCCGTACGTCTCGGTTGGAATATTATATACGTCTATAGCGTTATATATCCTAACCTAAGGCAGGCTATCATCTCGGATGTAGTATTTTACAACATTCCTGGCGTATCGGCCCCTACTTCTCGGTGGTAACATTATATACGTCTATAACGTAATATAACCAAACCTAACCCATCTGGCCCCTCGCTGGTAATGTTTTACAGAATCCCGTTCCTGTCGTCCCGTATGTCTCGTTTGGGACGTTATGAACGTCTACAGCGATATATATCCTAAGGTAAGGCAGGCTAACATCTCGGATGTAGTATTTTACAACATTCCTGGCGTATCGGCCCATACTTCTCGGTGGGAACATTATATTCGTCCATAACGTAATATAACCTATCCTAACACATCTAGCCCCTCGCTGGTAATGTTTTACAGAATCCCGTTCGTGTCGTCCCGTACGTCTCGGTTGGGACATTATATACGTCTGCAGCGTTATATATCCTAACCTAAGCCAGGCTAACATCTCGGATATAGTATTTTACAACATTCCTGGCGCATCGGCCTCTACTTCTCGGTGGGAACATTATATTCGTCTATAACGTAATATAACCTAACCTATCACATCTAGCACCTCGCCGGTAATGTTTTACAGAATCCCGTTTGTGTCGTCCCGTAAGTCTCGGTTGGGACATTATATACTACTACAGCGTTATATATCCTAACCAAAGGCAGGCTAACATGTCGGATGCAGTATTTTACAACATTCCTGGCGGGTCGGCCCCTACTTCTCGGTGGGAACATTATATACGTCTATAACGTAATATAAACTAACCTGACATATCTAGCTCCTCGCTGGTAATATTTTACAAAATCCCGTTCGTGTCGTCCCGTACGTCTCGGTTGGGATATTATATACGTCTATAGCATTATATATCCTAACCTAAGGCAGGCTAACATCTCGGATGTAGTATATTACATCATTCCTGGCGTATCGACCACTACTTCTCGGTGGAAACATTATATACGTCTATAACGTAATATAACCTAACCTAACACATCTAGCTAGTCGCTTTAATGTTTTAAAGAATCCCGTTCGTGTCGTCCCGTTCGTCTCAGTTGGGACATTATATACGTCTATAGCGTTATTTATCCTAACCTAAGGCAGGCTATCATCTCGGATGTAGTATTTTACAACATTCCTGGCGTATCGGCCCCTACTTCTCGGTGGGAACATTATATACGTCTATAACGTATCATAACCTAACCTAACCCATCTAGCCCCTCGCTGGTAATGTTTTACAGAATCCCGTTCGTGTCGTCCCGTACATCTCGGTTGGAATATTATATACGTCTATAGCGTTATATATCCTAACCTAAGGCAGGCTATCATCTCGGATGTAGTATTTTACAACATTCCTGGCGTATCGGCCCCTACTTCTCGGTGGTAACATTATATACGTCTATAACGTAATATAACCAAACCTAACCCATCTGGCCCCTCGCTGGTAATGTTTTACAGAATCCCGTTCCTGTCGTCCCGTATGTCTCGGTTGGGACGTTATGAACGTCTACAGCGATATATATCCTAAGGTAAGGCAGGCTAACATCTCGGATGTAGTATTTTACAACATTCCTGGCGTATCGGCCCATACTTCTCGGTGGGAACATTATATTCGTCCATAACGTAATATAACCTATCCTAACACATCTAGCCCCTCGCTGGTAATGTTTTACAGAATCCCGTTCGTGTCGTCCCGTACGTCTCGGTTGGGACATTATATACGTCTACAGCGTTATATATCCTAACCTAAGCCAGGCTAACATCTCGGATATAGTATTTTACAACATTCCTGGCGCATCGGCCTCTACTTCTCGGTGGGAACATTATATTCGTCTATAACGTAATATAACCTAACCTATCACATCTAGCACCTCGCCGGTAATGTTTTACAGAATCCCGTTTGTGTCGTCCCGTAAGTCTCGGTTGGGACATTATATACTACTACAGCGTTATATATCCTAACCAAAGGCAGGCTAACATGTCGGATGCAGTATTTTACAACATTCCTGTCGGGTCGGCCCCTACTTCTCGGTGGGAACATTATATACGTCTATAACGTAATATAAACTAACCTGACATATCTAGCTCCTCGCTGGTAATATTTTACAAAATCCCGTTCGTGTCGTCCCGTACGTCTCGGTTGGGATATTATATACGTCTATAGCATTATATATCCTAACCTAAGGCAGGCTAACATCTCGGATGTAGTATATTACATCATTCCTGGCGTATCGACCACTACTTCTCGGTGGAAACATTATAAACGTCTATAACGTAATATAACCTAACCTAACACATCTAGCTAGTCGCTTTAATGTTTTACAGAATCCCGTTCGTGTCGTCCCGTTCGTCTCAGTTGGGACATTATATACGTCTATAGCGTTATATATCCTAACCTAAGGCAGGCTATCATCTCGGATGTAGTATTTTACAACATTCCTGGCGTATCGGCCCCTACTTCTCGGTGGGAACATTATATACCTCTATAACGTATCATAACCTAACCTAACCCATCTAGCCCCTCGCTGGTAATGTTTTACAGAATCCTGTTCGTGTCGTCCCGTATGTCTCGGTTGGAATATTATATACGTCTATAGCGTTATATATCCTAACCTAAGGCAGGCTATCTTCTCGGATGCAGTATTTTACAACATTCCTGGCGTATCGGCCCATACTTCTCGGTGGGAACATTATATTCGTCTATAACGTAATATAACCTATCCTAACACATCTAGCCCCTCGCTGGTAATGTTTTACAGAATCCCGTTCGTGTCGTCCCGTACGTCTCGGTTGGGACATTATATACGTCTACAGCGTTATATATCCTAACCTAAGGCAGGCTAACATCTCGAATGCAGTATTTTACAACATTCCTGGCGTATCGGCCCCTACTTCTCGGTGGGAACATTATATACGTCTATAACGTATCATAACCTAACCTAACCCATCTAGCCCCTCGCTGGTAATGTTTTACAGAATCCCGTTCCTGTCGTCCCGTACGTCTCGGTTGGGACGTTATGAACGTCTACAGCGATATATATCCTAACCTAAGGCAGGCTAACATCTCAGATGTAGTATATTACATCATTCCTGGCGTATCGGCCTCTACTTCTCGGTGGGAACATTACATACGTCTATAACGTATCATAACCTAACCTAACCCATCTAGCCCCTCGCTGGTAATGTTTTACAGAATCCCGTTCGTGTCCTCCCGTACGTCTCGGTTGGAATATTATATACGTCTATAGCGTTATATATCCTAACCTAAGGCAGGCTATCATCTCGGATGTAGTATTTTACAACATTCCTGGCGGGTCGGCCCCTACTTCTCGGTGGGAACATTATATACGTCTATAATGTAATATAACGTAACCTAACCCATCTAGAACCTCGCTGATAATGTTTTACAGAATCCCGGTCGTGTCGGTCCGTACCTCTCCGTGGGAACATTATATACGTCTATAACGTTATATATCCTAACCTCAGGCAACCTAACATCTCGGATGTAGTATTTTACAACATTCCTGGCGGGTCGGCCCCTACTTCTCGGTGGGAACATTATATACGTCTATAATGTAATATAACCTAACCTAACCCATCTAGAACCTCGCTGAAAATGTTTTACAGAATCCCGGTCGTGTCGGTCCGTACCTCTCCGTGCGAACATTATATACGTCTACAACGTTATATATCCTAACATAAGGCAGCCTAACATCTCGGATGTAGTATTTTACAACATTCCTGGCGGGTCGGCCCCTACTTCTCGGTGGGAACATTATATACGTCTGTAACGTAATATAACCTAACCTAACACATCTAGCTCCTCGCTGGGAATGTTTTGTAGAATCCCGTTCGTGTAGCCCCTACGTCTCGGTCTGAACATTATATACGTCTATAACGTTATATATCCTAACCTAAGGCAACTTAACATGTCGGATGTAGTATTTTACAACATTCCTGGCGGGTCGGCCCCTACTTCTCGGTGGGAACATTATATACGTCTATAACGTAATATAACCTAACCTAACCCATCTAGTCCTTCGCTGGTAATGTTTTACAGAATCCCGGTCGTGTCGGTCCGTACCTCTCCGTGGGAGCATTATATACGTCTATAACGTTATATATCCTAACCTAAGGCAACTTAACACCTCGGATGTAGTATTTTACAACATGCCTGGCGGGTCGGCCCCTACTTCTCGGTCTGGACGTTATATACGTCTATAACGTAATATAACCTAACCTAACCTATATATCCCCTCGCTGGGAATGTTTTGTAGAATGCCGTTCGTGTAGCCCCGTACGTCTCGGTGGGAACATTATATACGTCTATAACGTTATATATCCTAACCTAAGGCAACCTAATATCTCGGATGTAGTATTTTACAACATTCCTGGCGTGTCGGCCCCTACTTCTCGGTCGGAACGTTATATACGTCTATAACGTAATATAACCTAACCTAACCTATCTATCCCCTCGCTGGGAATATTTTGTAGAATCCCGTTCGTGTAGCCCCGTACGTCTCGGTGGGAACATTGTATACGTCTATAACGTTATATATCCTAACCTCAGGCAACTATTCACCTCGGATGTAGTATTTTACAACATTCCTGGCGGGTCGGCCCCTACTTCTCGGTCTGGACGTTATATACGTCTATAACGTAATATAACCTAACCTAACCCATCTAGTCCTTCGCTGGTAATGTTTTACAGAATCCCGGTCGTGTCGGTCCGTACCTCTCCGTGGGAGCATTATATACGTCTATAACGTTATATATCCTAACCTAAGGCAACTTATCACCTCGGATGTAGTATTTTACAACATTCCTGGCGGGTCGGCCCCTACTTCTCGGTCTGGACGTTATATACGTCTATAACGTAATATAACCTAACCTAACCTATATATCACCTCGCTGGGAATGTTTTGTAGAATCCCGTTCGTGTAGCCCCGTACGCCTCGGTGGGAACATTATATACGTCTATAACGTTATATATCCTAACCTAAGGCAACTTAACATCTCGGATGTAGTATTTCACAACATTCCTTGCGGGTCGGCCCCTACTTCTCGGTCTGGACGTTATATAAGTCTATAACGTAATATAACCTAACCTAACCTATATATCCCCTCGCTGGGAATGTTTTGTAGAATGCCGTTCGTGTAGCCCCGTACGTCTCGGTGGGAACATTATATACGTCTATAACGTTATATATCCTAACCTAAGGCAACCTAACATCTCGGATGTAGTATTTCACAACATTCCTTGCGGGTCGGCCCCTACTTCTCGGTCTGGACGTTATATACGTCTATAACGTAATATAACCTAACCTAACCTATATATCCCCTCGCTGGGAATGTTTTGTAGAATGCCGTTCGTGTAGCCCCGTACGTCTCGGTGGGAACATTATATACGTCTATAACGTTATATATCCTAACCTAAGGCAACCTAATATCTCGGATGTAGTATTTTACAACATTCCTGGCGTGTCGGCCCCTACTTCTCGGTCGGAACGTTATATACGTCTATAACGTAATATAACCTAACCTAACCTATCTATCCCCTCGCTGGGAATATTTTGTAGAATCCCGTTCGTGTAGCCCCGTACGTCTCGGTGGGAACATTGTATACGTCTATAACGTTATATATCCTAACCTCAGGCAACTATTCACCTCGGATGTAGTATTTTACAACATTCCTGGCGGGTCGGCCCCTACTTCTCGGTCTGGACGTTATATACGTCTATAACGTAATATAACCTAACCTAACCCATCTAGTCCTTCGCTGGTAATGTTTTACAGAATCCCGGTCGTGTCGGTCCGTACCTCTCCGTGGGAGCATTATATACGTCTATAACGTTATATATCCTAACCTAAGGCAACTTAACACCTCGGATGTAGTATTTTACAACATTCCTGGCGGGTCGGCCCCTACTTCTCGGTCTGGACGTTATATACGTCTATAATGTAATATAACCTAACCTAACCCATCTAGACCCTCGCTGGGAATGTTTTGTAGAATGCCGTTCGTGTAGCCCCGTACGTCTCGGTGGGAACATTATATACGTCTATAACGTTATATATCCTAACCTAAGGCAACCTAATATCTCGGATGTAGTATTTTACAACATTCCTGGCGTGTCGGCCCCTACTTCTCGGTCGGAACGTTATATACGTCTATAACGTAATATAACCTAACCTAACCTATCTATCCCCTCGCTGGGAATATTTTGTAGAATCCCGTTCGTGTAGCCCCGTACGTCTCGGTGGGAACATTGTATACGTCTATAACGTTATATATCCTAACCTCAGGCAACTATTCACCTCGGATGTAGTATTTTACAACATTCCTGGCGGGTCGGCCCCTACTTCTCGGTCTGGACGTTATATACGTCTATAACGTAATATAACCTAACCTAACCCATCTAGTCCTTCGCTGGTAATGTTTTACAGAATCCCGGTCGTGTCGGTCCGTACCTCTCCGTGGGAGCATTATATACGTCTATAACGTTATATATCCTAACCTAAGGCAACTTAACACCTCGGATGTAGTATTTTACAACATTCCTGGCGGGTCGGCCCCTACTTCTCGGTCTGGACGTTATATACGTCTATAATGTAATATAACCTAACCTAACCCATCTAGCCCCTCGCTGGGAATGTTTTGTAGAATCCCGTTCGTGTAGCCCCGTACGTCTCGGTGGGAACATTATATACGTCTATAACGTTATATATCCTAACATCAGGCAACCTAACATCTCGGATGAAGTATTTTACAACATTCCTGGCGGGTCGGCCCCTACTTCTCGGTCGGAACGTTATATACGTCTATAACGTAATATAACCTAACCTAACCTATCTATCCCCTCGCTGGGAATGTTTTGTAGAATCCCGTTCGTGTAGCCCCGTACGTCTCGGTGGGAACATCATATACGTCTATCACGTTATATATCCTAACCTAAGGCAACCTAACATCTCGAATGTAGTATTTTACAACATTGCTGGCGGGTCGGCAACTGCTTCTCTTTGGAAACATTATATACGTCTATAACGTAATATAACCTAACCTAACCCATCTAGGCCCTCGCTAATAATGTTTTACAGAATCCCGGTCGTGTCGGTCCGTACCGCTCCGTGGGAACATTATATACGTCTATAACGTTATATATTCTAACCTAAGGCAGCCTAACATCTCGGATGTAGTATTTTACAACATTCCTGGCGGGTCGGCCCCTACTACTCGGTGGGAACATTATATACGTCTGTAACGTAATATAACCTAACTTAACCCATCTAGTCCTTCGCTGGTAATGTTTTATAGAATCTCGTGTCGGACCTTACCTCACCGTGGAGACATTAGATACGTCTATAACGTTATATATCCTATCCTAAGGCAACCTCACACCTCGGATGTAGTAATTTACATCATTCCTGGCAGGTCGGCCCTTACTTCTAGGTGGGAACAATATATACGTCTATAACGTAATATAACCTAACCTAACCCATCTATCCCCTCGCTGGGAATGTTTTGTAGAATCCCGTTCGTGTAGCCCCGTACGTCTCGGTGGGAACATTATATACGTCTATAACGTTATATATCCTAACCTCAGGCAACCTAACATCTCGGATGTAGTATTTTACAACATTCCTGGCGGGTCGGCCCCTACTTCTCGGTGGGAACATTATATACGTCTATAATGTAATATAACCTAACCTAACCCATCTAGAACCTCGCTGAAAATGTTTTACAGAATCCCGGTCGTGTCGGTCCGTACCTCTCCGTGCGAACATTATATACGTCTACAACGTTATATATCCTAACATAAGGCAGCCTAACATCTCGGATGTAGTATTTTACAACATTCCTGGCGGGTCGGCCCCTACTTCTCGGTGGGAACATTATATACGTCTGTAACGTAATATAACCTAACCTAACACATCTAGCTCCTCGCTGGGAATGTTTTGTAGAGTCCCGTTCGTGTAGCCCCTACGTCTCGGTCTGAACATTATATACGTCTATAACGTTATATATCCTAACCTAAGGCAACTTAACATGTCGGATGTAGTATTTTACAACATTCCTGGCGGGTCGGCCCCTACTTCTCGGTGGGAACATTATATACGTCTATAACGTAATATAACCTAACCTAACCCATCTAGTCCTTCGCTGGTAATGTTTTACAGAATCCCGGTCGTGTCGGTCCGTACCTCTCCGTGGGAGCATTATATACGTCTATAACGTTATATATCCTAACCTAAGGCAACTTAACACCTCGGATGTAGTATTTTACAACATGCCTGGCGGGTCGGCCCCTACTTCTCGGTCTGGACGTTATATACGTCTATAACGTAATATAACCTAACCTAACCTATATATCCCCTCGCTGGGAATGTTTTGTAGAATGCCGTTCGTGTAGCCCCGTACGTCTCGGTGGGAACATTATATACGTCTATAACGTTATATATCCTAACCTAAGGCAACCTAATATCTCGGATGTAGTATTTTACAACATTCCTGGCGTGTCGGCCCCTACTTCTCGGTCGGAACGTTATATACGTCTATAACGTAATATAACCTAACCTAACCTATCTATCCCCTCGCTGGGAATATTTTGTAGAATCCCGTTCGTGTAGCCCCGTACGTCTCGGTGGGAACATTGTATACGTCTATAACGTTATATATCCTAACCTCAGGCAACTATTCACCTCGGATGTAGTATTTTACAACATTCCTGGCGGGTCGGCCCCTACTTCTCGGTCTGGACGTTATATACGTCTATAACGTAATATAACCTAACCTAACCCATCTAGTCCTTCGCTGGTAATGTTTTACAGAATCCCGGTCGTGTCGGTCCGTACCTCTCCGTGGGAGCATTATATACGTCTATAACGTTATATATCCTAACCTAAGGCAACTTATCACCTCGGATGTAGTATTTTACAACATTCCTGGCGGGTCGGCCCCTACTTCTCGGTCTGGACGTTATATACGTCTATAACGTAATATAACCTAACCTAACCTATATATCACCTCGCTGGGAATGTTTTGTAGAATCCCGTTCGTGTAGCCCCGTACGCCTCGGTGGGAACATTATATACGTCTATAACGTTATATATCCTAACCTAAGGCAACTTAACATCTCGGATGTAGTATTTCACAACATTCCTTGCGGGTCGGCCCCTACTTCTCGGTCTGGACGTTATATAAGTCTATAACGTAATATAACCTAACCTAACCTATATATCCCCTCGCTGGGAATGTTTTGTAGAATGCCGTTCGTGTAGCCCCGTACGTCTCGGTGGGAACATTATATACGTCTATAACGTTATATATCCTAACCTAAGGCAACCTAACATCTCGGATGTAGTATTTCACAACATTCCTTGCGGGTCGGCCCCTACTTCTCGGTCTGGACGTTATATACGTCTATAACGTAATATAACCTAACCTAACCTATATATCCCCTCGCTGGGAATGTTTTGTAGAATGCCGTTCGTGTAGCCCCGTACGTCTCGGTGGGAACATTATATACGTCTATAACGTTATATATCCTAACCTAAGGCAACCTAATATCTCGGATGTAGTATTTTACAACATTCCTGGCGTGTCGGCCCCTACTTCTCGGTCGGAACGTTATATACGTCTATAACGTAATATAACCTAACCTAACCTATCTATCCCCTCGCTGGGAATATTTTGTAGAATCCCGTTCGTGTAGCCCCGTACGTCTCGGTGGGAACATTGTATACGTCTATAACGTTATATATCCTAACCTCAGGCAACTATTCACCTCGGATGTAGTATTTTACAACATTCCTGGCGGGTCGGCCCCTACTTCTCGGTCTGGACGTTATATACGTCTATAACGTAATATAACCTAACCTAACCCATCTAGTCCTTCGCTGGTAATGTTTTACAGAATCCCGGTCGTGTCGGTCCGTACCTCTCCGTGGGAGCATTATATACGTCTATAACGTTATATATCCTAACCTAAGGCAACTTAACACCTCGGATGTAGTATTTTACAACATTCCTGGCGGGTCGGCCCCTACTTCTCGGTCTGGACGTTATATACGTCTATAATGTAATATAACCTAACCTAACCCATCTAGACCCTCGCTGGGAATGTTTTGTAGAATCCCGTTCGTGTAGCCCCGTACGTCTCGGTGGGAACATTATATACGTCTATAACGTTATATATCCTAACATCAGGCAACCTAACATCTCGGATGTAGTATTTTACAACATTCCTGGCGGGTCGGCCCCTACTTCTCGGTCGGAACGTTATATACGTCTATAACGTAATATAACCTAACCTAACCTATCTATCCCCTCGCTGGGAATGTTTTGTAGAATCCCGTTCGTGTAGCCCCATACGTCTCGGTGGGAACATCATATACGTCTATCACGTTATATATCCTAACCTAAGGCAACCTAACATCTCGAATGTAGTATTTTACAACATTGCTGGCGGGTCGGCACCTGCTTCTCTTTGGAAACATTATATACGTCTATAACGTAATATAACCTAACCTAACCCATCTAGGCCCTCGCTAATAATGTTTTACAGAATCCCGGTCGTGTCGGTCCGTACCGCTCCGTGGGAACATTACATACGTCTATAACGTTATATATTCTAACCTAAGGCAGCCTAACATTTCGGATGTAGTATTTTACAACATTCCTGGCGTGTCGGCCCCTACTTCTCGGTCGGAACGTTATATACGTCTATAACGTAATATAACCTAACCTAACCTATCTATCCCCTCGCTGGGAATATTTTGTAGAATCCCGTTCGTGTAGCCCCGTACGTCTCGGTGGGAACATTGTATACGTCTATAACGTTATATATCCTAACCTCAGGCAACTATTCACCTCGGATGTAGTATTTTACAACATTCCTGGCGGGTCGGCCCCTACTTCTCGGTCTGGACGTTATATACGTCTATAACGTAATATAACCTAACCTAACCCATCTAGTCCTTCGCTGGTAATGTTTTACAGAATCCCGGTCGTGTCGGTCCGTACCTCTCCGTGGGAGCATTATATACGTCTATAACGTTATATATCCTAACCTAAGGCAACTTAACACCTCGGATGTAGTATTTTACAACATTCCTGGCGGGTCGGCCCCTACTTCTCGGTCTGGACGTTATATACGTCTATAATGTAATATAACCTAACCTAACCCATCTAGCCCCTCGCTGGGAATGTTTTGTAGAATCCCGTTCGTGTAGCCCCGTACGTCTCGGTGGGAACATTATATACGTCTATAACGTTATATATCCTAACATCAGGCAACCTAACATCTCGGATGAAGTATTTTACAACATTCCTGGCGGGTCGGCCCCTACTTCTCGGTCGGAACGTTATATACGTCTATAACGTAATATAACCTAACCTAACCTATCTATCCCCTCGCTGGGAATGTTTTGTAGAATCCCGTTCGTGTAGCCCCGTACGTCTCGGTGGGAACATCATATACGTCTATCACGTTATATATCCTAACCTAAGGCAACCTAACATCTCGAATGTAGTATTTTACAACATTGCTGGCGGGTCGGCAACTGCTTCTCTTTGGAAACATTATATACGTCTATAACGTAATATAACCTAACCTAACCCATCTAGGCCCTCGCTAATAATGTTTTACAGAATCCCGGTCGTGTCGGTCCGTACCGCTCCGTGGGAACATTATATACGTCTATAACGTTATATATTCTAACCTAAGGCAGCCTAACATCTCGGATGTAGTATTTTACAACATTCCTGGCGGGTCGGCCCCTACTACTCGGTGGGAACATTATATACGTCTGTAACGTAATATAACCTAACTTAACCCATCTAGTCCTTCGCTGGTAATGTTTTATAGAATCTCGTGTCGGACCTTACCTCACCGTGGAGACATTAGATACGTCTATAACGTTATATATCCTATCCTAAGGCAACCTCACACCTCGGATGTAGTAATTTACATCATTCCTGGCAGGTCGGCCCTTACTTCTAGGTGGGAACAATATATACGTCTATAACGTAATATAACCTAACCTAACCCATCTATCCCCTCGCTGGGAATGTTTTGTAGAATCCCGTTCGTGTAGCCCCGTACGTCTCGGTGGGAACATTATATACGTCTATAACGTTATATATCCTAACCTCAGGCAACCTAACATCTCGGATGTAGTATTTTACAACATTCCTGGCGGGTCGGCCCCTACTTCTCGGTGGGAACATTATATACGTCTATAATGTAATATAACCTAACCTAACCCATCTAGAACCTCGCTGAAAATGTTTTACAGAATCCCGGTCGTGTCGGTCCGTACCTCTCCGTGCGAACATTATATACGTCTACAACGTTATATATCCTAACATAAGGCAGCCTAACATCTCGGATGTAGTATTTTACAACATTCCTGGCGGGTCGGCCCCTACTTCTCGGTGGGAACATTATATACGTCTGTAACGTAATATAACCTAACCTAACACATCTAGCTCCTCGCTGGGAATGTTTTGTAGAGTCCCGTTCGTGTAGCCCCTACGTCTCGGTCTGAACATTATATACGTCTATAACGTTATATATCCTAACCTAAGGCAACTTAACATGTCGGATGTAGTATTTTACAACATTCCTGGCGGGTCGGCCCCTACTTCTCGGTGGGAACATTATATACGTCTATAACGTAATATAACCTAACCTAACCCATCTAGTCCTTCGCTGGTAATGTTTTACAGAATCCCGGTCGTGTCGGTCCGTACCTCTCCGTGGGAGCATTATATACGTCTATAACGTTATATATCCTAACCTAAGGCAACTTAACACCTCGGATGTAGTATTTTACAACATGCCTGGCGGGTCGGCCCCTACTTCTCGGTCTGGACGTTATATACGTCTATAACGTAATATAACCTAACCTAACCTATATATCCCCTCGCTGGGAATGTTTTGTAGAATGCCGTTCGTGTAGCCCCGTACGTCTCGGTGGGAACATTATATACGTCTATAACGTTATATATCCTAACCTAAGGCAACCTAATATCTCGGATGTAGTATTTTACAACATTCCTGGCGTGTCGGCCCCTACTTCTCGGTCGGAACGTTATATACGTCTATAACGTAATATAACCTAACCTAACCTATCTATCCCCTCGCTGGGAATATTTTGTAGAATCCCGTTCGTGTAGCCCCGTACGTCTCGGTGGGAACATTGTATACGTCTATAACGTTATATATCCTAACCTCAGGCAACTATTCACCTCGGATGTAGTATTTTACAACATTCCTGGCGGGTCGGCCCCTACTTCTCGGTCTGGACGTTATATACGTCTATAACGTAATATAACCTAACCTAACCCATCTAGTCCTTCGCTGGTAATGTTTTACAGAATCCCGGTCGTGTCGGTCCGTACCTCTCCGTGGGAGCATTATATACGTCTATAACGTTATATATCCTAACCTAAGGCAACTTATCACCTCGGATGTAGTATTTTACAACATTCCTGGCGGGTCGGCCCCTACTTCTCGGTCTGGACGTTATATACGTCTATAACGTAATATAACCTAACCTAACCTATATATCACCTCGCTGGGAATGTTTTGTAGAATCCCGTTCGTGTAGCCCCGTACGCCTCGGTGGGAACATTATATACGTCTATAACGTTATATATCCTAACCTAAGGCAACTTAACATCTCGGATGTAGTATTTCACAACATTCCTTGCGGGTCGGCCCCTACTTCTCGGTCTGGACGTTATATAAGTCTATAACGTAATATAACCTAACCTAACCTATATATCCCCTCGCTGGGAATGTTTTGTAGAATGCCGTTCGTGTAGCCCCGTACGTCTCGGTGGGAACATTATATACGTCTATAACGTTATATATCCTAACCTAAGGCAACCTAACATCTCGGATGTAGTATTTCACAACATTCCTTGCGGGTCGGCCCCTACTTCTCGGTCTGGACGTTATATACGTCTATAACGTAATATAACCTAACCTAACCTATATATCCCCTCGCTGGGAATGTTTTGTAGAATGCCGTTCGTGTAGCCCCGTACGTCTCGGTGGGAACATTATATACGTCTATAACGTTATATATCCTAACCTAAGGCAACCTAATATCTCGGATGTAGTATTTTACAACATTCCTGGCGTGTCGGCCCCTACTTCTCGGTCGGAACGTTATATACGTCTATAACGTAATATAACCTAACCTAACCTATCTATCCCCTCGCTGGGAATATTTTGTAGAATCCCGTTCGTGTAGCCCCGTACGTCTCGGTGGGAACATTGTATACGTCTATAACGTTATATATCCTAACCTCAGGCAACTATTCACCTCGGATGTAGTATTTTACAACATTCCTGGCGGGTCGGCCCCTACTTCTCGGTCTGGACGTTATATACGTCTATAACGTAATATAACCTAACCTAACCCATCTAGTCCTTCGCTGGTAATGTTTTACAGAATCCCGGTCGTGTCGGTCCGTACCTCTCCGTGGGAGCATTATATACGTCTATAACGTTATATATCCTAACCTAAGGCAACTTAACACCTCGGATGTAGTATTTTACAACATTCCTGGCGGGTCGGCCCCTACTTCTCGGTCTGGACGTTATATACGTCTATAATGTAATATAACCTAACCTAACCCATCTAGACCCTCGCTGGGAATGTTTTGTAGAATCCCGTTCGTGTAGCCCCGTACGTCTCGGTGGGAACATTATATACGTCTATAACGTTATATATCCTAACATCAGGCAACCTAACATCTCGGATGTAGTATTTTACAACATTCCTGGCGGGTCGGCCCCTACTTCTCGGTCGGAACGTTATATACGTCTATAACGTAATATAACCTAACCTAACCTATCTATCCCCTCGCTGGGAATGTTTTGTAGAATCCCGTTCGTGTAGCCCCATACGTCTCGGTGGGAACATCATATACGTCTATCACGTTATATATCCTAACCTAAGGCAACCTAACATCTCGAATGTAGTATTTTACAACATTGCTGGCGGGTCGGCACCTGCTTCTCTTTGGAAACATTATATACGTCTATAACGTAATATAACCTAACCTAACCCATCTAGGCCCTCGCTAATAATGTTTTACAGAATCCCGGTCGTGTCGGTCCGTACCGCTCCGTGGGAACATTACATACGTCTATAACGTTATATATTCTAACCTAAGGCAGCCTAACATTTCGGATGTAGTATTTCACAACATTCCTTGCGGGTCGGCCCCTACTTCTCGGTCTGGACGTTATATACGTCTATAACGTAATATAACCTAACCTAACCTATCTATCCCCTCGTTGGGAATATTTTGTAGAATCCCGTTCGTGTAGCCCCGTACGTCTCGGTGGGAACATTGTATACGTCTATAACGTTATATATCCTAACCTCAGGCAACTTATCACCTCGGATGTAGTATTTTACAACATTCCTGGCGGGTCGGCCCCTACTTCTCGGTCTGGACGTTATATACGTCTATAACGTAATATAACCTAACCTAACCCATCTAGTCCTTCGCTGGTAATGTTTTACAGGATCCCGGTCGTGTCGGTCCGTACCTCTCCGTGGGAGCATTATATACGTCTATAACGTTATATATCCTAACCTAAGGCAATTTAACACCTCGGATGTAGTATTTTACAACATTCCTGGCGGGTCGGCCCCGACTTCTCGGTCTGGACGTTATATACGTCTATAACGTAATATAACCTAACCTAACCCATCTAGCCCCTCGCTGAGAATGTTTAGTAGAATCCCGTTCGTGTAGCCCCGTACGTCTCGGTGGGAACATTATATACGTCTATAACGTTATATATCCTAACCTAAGGCAACTTAACATCTCGGATGTAGTATTTCACAACATTCCTTGCGGGTCGGCCCCTACTTCTCGGTCGGAACGTTATATACGTCTATAACGTAATATAACCTAACCTAACCTATCTATCCCCTCGCTGGGAATATTTTGTAGAATCCCGTTCGTGTAGCCCCGTACGTCTCGGTGGGAACATTGTATACGTCTATAACGTTATATATCCTAACCTCAGGCAACTATTCACCTCGGATGTAGTATTTTACAACATTCCTGGCGGGTCGGCCCCTACTTCTCGGTCTGGACGTTATATACGTCTATAACGTAATATAACCTAACCTAACCCATCTAGTCCTTCGGTGGTAATGTTTTACAGAATCCCGGTCGTGTCGGTCCGTACCTCTCCGTGGGAGCATTATATACGTCTATAACGTTATATATCCTAACCTAAGGCAACTTAACACCTCGGATGTAGTATTTTACAACATTCCTGGCGGGTCGGCCCCTACTTCTCGGTCTGGACGTTATATACGTCTATAATGTAATATAACCTAACCTAACCCATCTAGCCCCTCGCTGGGAATGTTTTGTAGAATCCCGTTCGTGTAGCCCCGTACGTCTCGGTGGGAACATTATATACGTCTATAACGTTATATATCCTAACATCAGGCAACCTAACATCTCGGATGTAGTATTTTACAACATTCCTGGCGGGTCGGCCCCTACTTCTCGGTCGGAACGTTATATACGTCTATAACGTAATATAACCTAACCTAACCTATCTATCCCCTCGCTGGGAATGTTTTGTAGAATCCCGTTCGTGTAGCCCCGTACGTCTCGGTGGGAACATCATAAACGTCTATCACGTTATATATCCTAACCTAAGGCAACCTAACATCTCGAATGTAGTATTTTACAACATTGCTGGCGGGTCGGCAACTGCTTCTCTTTGGAAACATTATATACGTCTATAACGTAATATAACCTAACCTAACCCATCTAGGCCCTCGCTAATAATGTTTTACAGAATCCCGGTCGTGTCGGTCCGTACCGCTCCGTGGGAACATTATATACGTCTATAACGTTATATATTCTAACCTAAGGCAGCCTAACATCTCGGATGTAGTATTTTACAACATTCCTGGCGGGTCGGCCCCTACTACTCGGTGGGAACATTATATACGTCTGTAACGTAATATAACCTAACTTAACCCATCTAGTCCTTCGCTGGTAATGTTTTATAGAATCTCGTGTCGGACCTTACCTCACCGTGGAGACATTAGATACGTCTATAACGTTATATATCCTATCCTAAGGCAACCTCACACCTCGGATGTAGTAATTTACATCATTCCTGGCAGGTCGGCCCTTACTTCTAGGTGGGAACAATATATACGTCTATAACGTAATATAACCTAACCTAACCCATCTATCCCCTCGCTGGGAATGTTTTGTAGAATCCCGTTCGTGTAGCCCCGTACGTCTCGGTGGGAACATTATATACGTCTATAACGTTATATATCCTAACCTCAGGCAACCTAACATCTCGGATGTAGTATTTTACAACATTCCTGGCGGGTCGGCCCCTACTTCTCGGTGGGAACATTATATACGTCTATAATGTAATATAACCTAACCTAACCCATCTAGAACCTCGCTGAAAATGTTTTACAGAATCCCGGTCGTGTCGGTCCGTACCTCTCCGTGCGAACATTATATACGTCTATAACGTTATATATCCTAACATAAGGCAGCCTAACATCTCGGATGTAGTATTTTACAACATTCCTGGCGGGTCGGCCCCTACTTCTCGGTGGGAACATTATATACGTCTGTAACGTAATATAACCTAACCTAACACATCTAGCTCCTCGCTGGGAATGTTTTGTAGAATCCCGTTCATGTTGACCCGTACGTCTCGGTGGGAACATTATATACGTCTATAACGTTATATATCCTAGCATAAGGCAGCCTAACATCTCGGATGTAGTATTTTACAACATTCCTGGCGGGTCGGCCCCTACTTCTCGGTGGGAACATTATATACGTCTATAACGTAATATAACCTAAGCTAACCTATCCATCCCCTCGCTGGGAATGTTTTGTAGAATCCCGTTCGTGTAGCCCCTACGTCTCGGTCTGAACATTATATACGTCTATAACGTTATATATCCTAACCTAAGGCAACTTAACATGTCGGATGTAGTATTTTACAACATTCCTGGCGGGTCGGCCCCTACTTCTCGGTGGGAACATTATATACGTCTATAACGTAATATAACCTAACCTAACCCATCTAGTCCTTCGCTGGTAATGTTTTACAGAATCCCGGTCGTGTCGGTCCGTACCTCTCCGTGGGAGCATTATATACGTCTATAACGTTATATATCCTAACCTAAGGCAACTTAACACCTCGGATGTAGTATTTTACAACATTCCTGGCGGGTCGGCCCCTACTTCTCGGTCTGGACGTTATATACGTCTATAACGTAATATAACCTAACCTATCCCATCTAGCCCCTCGCTGGGAATGTTTAGTAGAATCCCGTTCGTGTAGCCCCGTACGTCTCGGTGGGAACATTGTATACGTCTATAACGTTATATATCCTAACCTCAGGCAACTTATCACCTCGGATGTAGTATTTTACAACATTCCTGGCGGGTCGGCCCCTACTTCTCGGTCTGGACGTTATATACGTCTATAACGTAATATAACCTAACCTAACCCATCTAGTCCTTCGCTGGTAATGTTTTACAGAATCCCGGTCGTGTCGGTCCGTACCTCTCCGTGGGAGCATTACATACGTCTATAACGTTATATATCCTAACCTAAGGCAACTTAACACCTCGGATGTAGTATTTTACAACATTCCTGGCGGGTCGGCCCCTACTTCTCGGTCTGGACGTTATATACGTCTATAACGTAATATAACCTAACCTAACCCATCTAGCCCCTCGCTGGGAATGTTTAGTAGAATCCCGTTCGTGTAGCCCCGTACGTCTCGGTGGGAACATTATATACGTCTATAACGTTATATATCCTAACCTAAGGCAACTTAACATCTCGGATGTAGTATTTCACAACATTCCTTGCGGGTCGGCCCCTACTTCTCGGTCTGGACGTTATATAAGTCTATAACGTAATATAACCTAACCTAACCTATATATCCCCTCGCTGGGAATGTTTTGTAGAATGCCGTTCGTGTAGCCCCGTACGTCTCGGTGGGAACATTATATACGTCTATAACGTTATATATCCTAACCTAAGGCAACCTAACATCTCGGATGTAGTATTTCACAACATTCCTTGCGGTTCGGCCCCTACTTCTCGGTCTGGACGTTATATACGTCTATAACGTAATATAACCTAACCTAACCTATATATCCCCTCGCTGGGAATGTTTTGTAGAATGCCGTTCGTGTAGCCCCGTACGTCTCGGTGGGAACATTATATACGTCTATAACGTTATATATCCTAACCTAAGGCAACCTAATATCTCGGATGTAGTATTTTACAACATTCCTGGCGTGTCGGCCCCTACTTCTCGGTCGGAACGTTATATACGTCTATAACGTAATATAACCTAACCTAACCTATCTATCCCCTCGCTGGGAATATTTTGTAGAATCCCGTTCGTGTAGCCCCGTACGTCTCGGTGGGAACATTGTATACGTCTATAACGTTATATATCCTAACCTCAGGCAACTATTCACCTCGGATGTAGTATTTTACAACATTCCTGGCGGGTCGGCCCCTACTTCTCGGTCTGGACGTTATATACGTCTATAACGTAATATAACCTAACCTAACCCATCTAGTCCTTCGCTGGTAATGTTTTACAGAATCCCGGTCGTGTCGGTCCGTACCTCTCCGTGGGAGCATTATATACGTCTATAACGTTATATATCCTAACCTAAGGCAACTTAACACCTCGGATGTAGTATTTTACAACATTCCTGGCGGGTCGGCCCCTACTTCTCGGTCTGGACGTTATATACGTCTATAATGTAATATAACCTAACCTAACCCATCTAGCCCCTCGCTGGGAATGTTTTGTAGAATCCCGTTCGTGTAGCCCCGTACGTCTCGGTGGGAACATTATATACGTCTATAACGTTATATATCCTAACATCAGGCAACCTAACATCTCGGATGTAGTATTTTACAACATTCCTGGCGGGTCGGCCCCTACTTCTCGGTCGGAACGTTATATACGTCTATAACGTAATATAACCTAACCTAACCTATCTATCCCCTCGCTGGGAATGTTTTGTAGAATCCCGTTCGTGTAGCCCCGTACGTCTCGGTGGGAACATCATATACGTCTATCACGTTATATATCCTAACCTAAGGCAACCTAACATCTCGAATGTAGTATTTTACAACATTGCTGGCGGGTCGGCACCTGCTTCTCTTTGGAAACATTATATACGTCTATAACGTAATATAACCTAACCTAACCCATCTAGGCCCTCGCTAATAATGTTTTACAGAATCCCGGTCGTGTCGGTCCGTACCGCTCCGTGGGAACATTATATACGTCTATAACGTTATATATTCTAACCTAAGGCAGCCTAACATCTCGGATGTAGTATTTCACAACATTCCTTGCGGGTCGGCCCCTACTTCTCGGTCTGGACGTTATATACGTCTATAACGTAATATAACCTAACCTAACCTATCTATCCCCTCGTTGGGAATATTTTGTAGAATCCCGTTCGTGTAGCCCCTACTACTCGGTGGGAACATTATATACGTCTGTAACGTAATATAACCTAACTTAACCCATCTAGTCCTTCGCTGGTAATGTTTTACAGAATCTCGTGTCGGACCTTACCTCACCGTGGAGACATTAGATACGTCTATAACGTTATATATCCTATCCTAAGGCAACCTCACACCTCGGATGTAGTAATTTACATCATTCCTGGCAGGTCGGCCCTTACTTCTAGGTGGGAACAATATATACGTCTATAACGTAATATAACCTAACCTAACCCATCTATCCCCTCGCTGGGAATGTTTTGTAGAATCCCGTTCGTGTAGCCCCGTACGTCTCGGTGGGAACATTATATACGTCTATAACGTTATATATCCTAACCTCAGGCAACCTAACATCTCGGATGTAGTATTTTACAACATTCCTGGCGGGTCGGCCCCTACTTCTCGGTGGGAACATTATATACGTCTATAACGTAATATAACCTAACCTAACCCATCTAGTCCTTCGCTGGTAATGTTTTACAGAATCCCGGTCGTGTCGGTCCGTACCTCTCCGTGCGAACATTATATACGTCTATAACGTTATATATCCTAACATAAGGCAGCCTAACATCTCGGATGTAGTATTTTACAACATTCCTGGCGGGTCGGCCCCTACTTCTCGGTGGGAACATTATATACGTCTGTAACGTAATATAACCTAACCTAACACATCTAGCTCCTCGCTGGGAATGTTTTGTAGAATCCCGTTCATGTTGACCCGTACGTCTCGGTGGGAACATTATATACGTCTATATCGTTATATATCCTAGCATAAGGCAGCCTAACATCTCGGATGTAGTATTTTACAACATTCCTGGCGGGTCGGCCCCTACTTCTCGGTGGGAACATTATTTACGTCTATAACGTAATATAACCTAAGCTAACCTATCCATCCCCTCGCTGGGAATGTTTTGTAGAATCCCGTTCGTGTAGCCCCTACGTCTCGGTCTGAACATTATATACGTCTATAACGTTATATATCCTAACCTAAGGCAACTTAACATGTCGGATGTAGTATTTTACAACATTCCTGGCGGGTCGGCCCCTACTTCTCGGTGGGAACATTATATACGTCTATAACGTAATATAACCTAACCTAACCCATCTAGTCCTTCGCTGGTAATGTTTTACAGAATCCCGGTCGTGTCGGTCCGTACCTCTCCGTGGGAGCATTATATACGTCTATAACGTTATATATCCTAACCTAAGGCAACTTAACACCTCGGATGTAGTATTTTACAACATTCCTGGCGGGTCGGCCCCTACTTCTCGGTCTGGACGTTATATACGTCTATAACGTAATATAACCTAACCTAACCCATCTAGCCCCTCGCTGGGAATGTTTAGTAGAATCCCGTTCGTGTAGCCCCGTACGTCTCGGTGGGAACATTGTATACGTCTATAACGTTATATATCCTAACCTCAGGCAACTTATCACCTCGGATGTAGTATTTTACAACATTCCTGGCGGGTCGGCCCCTACTTCTCGGTCTGGACGTTATATACGTCTATAACGTAATATAACCTAACCTAACCCATCTAGTCCTTCGCTGGTAATGTTTTACAGAATCCCGGTCGTGTCGGTCCGTACCTCTCCGTGGGAGCATTACATACGTCTATAACGTTATATATCCTAACCTAAGGCAACTTAACACCTCGGATGTAGTATTTTACAACATTCCTGGCGGGTCGGCCCCTACTTCTCGGTCTGGACGTTATATACGTCTATAACGTAATATAACCTAACCTAACCCATCTAGCCCCTCGCTGGGAATGTTTAGTAGAATCCCGTTCGTGTAGCCCCGTACGTCTCGGTGGGAACATTATATACGTCTATAACGTTATATATCCTAACCTAAGGCAACTTAACATCTCGGATGTAGTATTTCACAACATTCCTTGCGGGTCGGCCCCTACTTCTCGGTCTGGACGTTATATAAGTCTATAACGTAATATAACCTAACCTAACCTATATATCCCCTCGCTGGGAATGTTTTGTAGAATGCCGTTCGTGTAGCCCCGTACGTCTCGGTGGGAACATTATATACGTCTATAACGTTATATATCCTAACCTAAGGCAACCTAACATCTCGGATGTAGTATTTCACAACATTCCTTGCGGTTCGGCCCCTACTTCTCGGTCTGGACGTTATATACGTCTATAACGTAATATAACCTAACCTAACCTATATATCCCCTCGCTGGGAATGTTTTGTAGAATGCCGTTCGTGTAGCCCCGTACGTCTCGGTGGGAACATTATATACGTCTATAACGTTATATATCCTAACCTAAGGCAACCTAATATCTCGGATGTAGTATTTTACAACATTCCTGGCGTGTCGGCCCCTACTTCTCGGTCGGAACGTTATATACGTCTATAACGTAATATAACCTAACCTAACCTATCTATCCCCTCGCTGGGAATATTTTGTAGAATCCCGTTCGTGTAGCCCCGTACGTCTCGGTGGGAACATTGTATACGTCTATAACGTTATATATCCTAACCTCAGGCAACTATTCACCTCGGATGTAGTATTTTACAACATTCCTGGCGGGTCGGCCCCTACTTCTCGGTCTGGACGTTATATACGTCTATAACGTAATATAACCTAACCTAACCCATCTAGTCCTTCGCTGGTAATGTTTTACAGAATCCCGGTCGTGTCGGTCCGTACCTCTCCGTGGGAGCATTATATACGTCTATAACGTTATATATCCTAACCTAAGGCAACTTAACACCTCGGATGTAGTATTTTACAACATTCCTGGCGGGTCGGCCCCTACTTCTCGGTCTGGACGTTATATACGTCTATAATGTAATATAACCTAACCTAACCCATCTAGCCCCTCGCTGGGAATGTTTTGTAGAATCCCGTTCGTGTAGCCCCGTACGTCTCGGTGGGAACATTATATACGTCTATAACGTTATATATCCTAACATCAGGCAACCTAACATCTCGGATGTAGTATTTTACAACATTCCTGGCGGGTCGGCCCCTACTTCTCGGTCGGAACGTTATATACGTCTATAACGTAATATAACCTAACCTAACCTATCTATCCCCTCGCTGGGAATGTTTTGTAGAATCCCGTTCGTGTAGCCCCGTACGTCTCGGTGGGAACATCATATACGTCTATCACGTTATATATCCTAACCTAAGGCAACCTAACATCTCGAATGTAGTATTTTACAACATTGCTGGCGGGTCGGCACCTGCTTCTCTTTGGAAACATTATATACGTCTATAACGTAATATAACCTAACCTAACCCATCTAGGCCCTCGCTAATAATGTTTTACAGAATCCCGGTCGTGTCGGTCCGTACCGCTCCGTGGGAACATTATATACGTCTATAACGTTATATATTCTAACCTAAGGCAGCCTAACATCTCGGATGTAGTATTTCACAACATTCCTTGCGGGTCGGCCCCTACTTCTCGGTCTGGACGTTATATACGTCTATAACGTAATATAACCTAACCTAACCTATCTATCCCCTCGTTGGGAATATTTTGTAGAATCCCGTTCGTGTAGCCCCGTACGTCTCGGTGGGAACATTGTATACGTCTATAACGTTATATATCCTAACCTCAGGCAACTTATCACCTCGGATGTAGTATTTTACAACATTCCTGGCGGGTCGGCCCCTACTTCTCGGTCTGGACGTTATATATGTCTATAACGTAATATAACCTAACCTAACCGATCTATCCCCTCGCTGGGAATGTTTTGTAGAATCCCGTTCGTGTAGCCCCGTACGTCTCGGTGGGAACATTATATACGTCTATAACGTTATATATCCTAACCTAAGGCAACTTAGCATCTCGGATGTAGTATTTCACAACATTCCTTGCGGGTCGGCCCCTACTTCTCGGTCTGGACGTTATATACGTCTATAACGTAATATAACCTAACCTAACCTATCTATCCCCTCGTTGGGAATATTTTGTAGAATCCCGTTCGTGTAGCCCCGTACGTCTCGGTGGGAACATTGTATACGTCTATAACGTTATATATCCTAACCTCAGGCAACTTATCACCTCGGATGTAGTATTTTACAACATTCCTGGCGGGTCGGCCCCTACTTCTCGGTCTGGACGTTATATACGTCTATAACGTAATATAACCTAACCTAACCCATCTAGTCCTTCGCTGGTAATGTTTTACAGAATCCCGGTCGTGTCGGTCCGTACCTCTCCGTGGGAGCATTATATACGTCTATAACGTTATATATCCTAACCTAAGGCAATTTAACACCTCGGATGTAGTATTTTACAACATTCCTGGCGGGTCGGCCCCGACTTCTCGGTCTGGACGTTATATACGTCTATAACGTAATATAACCTAACCTAACCCATCTAGCCCCTCGCTGGGAATGTTTAGTAGAATCCCGTTCGTGTAGCCCCGTACGTCTCGGTGGGAACATTATATACGTCTATAACGTTATATATCCTAACCTAAGGCAACTTAACATCTCGGATGTAGTATTTCACAACATTCCTTGCGGGTCGGCCCCTACTTCTCGGTCTGGACGTTATATACGTCTATAACGTAATATAACCTAACCTAACCTATATATCCCCTCGCTGGGAATGTTTTGTAGAATGCCGTTCGTGTAGCCCCGTACGTCTCGGTGGGAACATTATATACGTCTATAACGTTATATATCCTAACCTAAGGCAACCTAATATCTCGGATGTAGTATTTTACAACATTCCTGGCGTGTCGGCCCCTACTTCTCGGTCGGAACGTTATATACGTCTATAACGTAATATAACCTAACCTAACCTATCTATCCCCTCGCTGGGAATATTTTGTAGAATCCCGTTCGTGTAGCCCCGTACGTCTCGGTGGGAACATTGTATACGTCTATAACGTTATATATCCTAACCTCAGGCAACTATTCACCTCGGATGTAGTATTTTACAACATTCCTGGCGGGTCGGCCCCTACTTCTCGGTCTGGACGTTATATACGTCTATAACGTAATATAACCTAACCTAACCCATCTAGTCCTTCGCTGGTAATGTTTTACAGAATCCCGGTCGTGTCGGTCCGTACCTCTCCGTGGGAGCATTATATACGTCTATAACGTTATATATCCTAACCTAAGGCAACTTAACACCTCGGATGTAGTATTTTACAACATTCCTGGCGGGTCGGCCCCTACTTCTCGGTCTGGACGTTATATACGTCTATAACGTAATATAACCTAACCTAACCCATCTAGCCCCTCGCTGGGAATGTTTAGTAGAATCCCGTTCGTGTAGCCCCGTACGTCTCGGTGGGAACATTGTATACGTCTATAACGTTATATATCCTAACCTCAGGCAACTTATCACCTCGGATGTAGTATTTTACAACATTCCTGGCGGGTCGGCCCCTACTTCTCGGTCTGGACGTTATATACGTCTATAACGTAATATAACCTAACCTAACCCATCTAGTCCTTCGCTGGTAATGTTTTACAGAATCCCGGTCGTGTCGGTCCGTACCTCTCCGTGGGAGCATTATATACGTCTATAACGTTATATATCCTAACCTAAGGCAACTTAACACCTCGGATGTAGTATTTTACAACATTCCTGGCGGGTCGGCCCCTACTTCTCGGTCTGGACGTTATATACGTCTATAACGTAATATAACCTAACCTAACCCATCTAGCCCCTCGCTGGGAATGTTTAGTAGAATCCCGTTCGTGTAGCCCCGTACGTCTCGGTGGGAACATTGTATACGTCTATAACGTTATATATCCTAACCTCAGGCAACTATTCACCTTGGATGTAGTATTTTACAACATTCCTGGCGGGTCGGCCCCTACTTCTCGGTCTGGACGTTATATACGTCTATAACGTAATATAACCTAACCTAACCCATCTAGTCCTTCGCTGGTAATGTTTTACAGAATCCCGGTCGTGTCGGTCCGTACCTCTCCGTGGGAGCATTATATACGTCTATAACGTTATATATCCTAACCTAAGGCAACTTAACACCTCGGATGTAGTATTTTACAACATTCCTGGCGGGTCGGCCCCTACTTCTCGGTCTGGACGTTATATACGTCTATAACGTAATATAACCTAACCTAACCCATCTAGCCCCTCGCTGGGAATGTTTAGTAGAATCCCGTTCGTGTAGCCCCGTACGTCTCGGTGGGAACATTATATACGTCTATAACGTTATATATCCTAACCTCAGGCAACTTAACATCTCGGATGTAGTATTTCACGACATTCCTTGCGGGTCGGCCCCTACTTCTCGGTCTGGACGTTATATACGTCTATAACGTAATATAACCTAACCTAACCTATATATCACCTCGCTGGGAATGTTTTGTAGAATCCCGTTCGTGTAGCCCCGTACGCCTCGGTGGGAACATTATATACGTCTATAACGTTATATATCCTAACCTAAGGCAACCTAACATCTCGGATGTAGTATTTTACAACATTCCTGGCGTGTCGGCCCCTACTTCTCGGTCGGAACGTTATATACGTCTAAAACGTAATATAACCTAACCTAACCTATCTATCCCCTCGCTGGGAATGTTTTGTAGAATCCCGTTCGTGTAGCCCCGTACGTCTCGGTGGGAACATTATATACGTCTATCACGTTATATATTCTAACCTAAGGCAACCTAACATCTCGAATTTAGTATCTTACAACATTGCTGGCTGGTCGGCACCTGCTTCTCTTTGGAAACATTATATACGTCTATAACGTAATATAACCTAACCTAACCCATCTAGGCCCTCGCTAATAATGTTTTACAGAATCCCCGTCGTGTCGGTCCGTACCGCTCCGTGGGAACATTATATACGTCTATAACGTTATATATCCTAACCTAAGGCAGCCTAACATCTCGGATGTAGTATTTTACAACATTCCTGGCGGGTCGGCCCCTACTTCTCGGTCTGGACGTTATATACGTCTATAACGTAATATAACCTAACCTAACCCATCTAGCCCCTCGCTGGGAATGTTTAGTAGAATCCCGTTCGTGTAGACCCGTACGTCTCGGTGGGAACATTATATACGTCTATAACGTTATATATCCTAACCTAAGGCAACTTAACATCTCGGATGTAGTATTTCACAACATTCCTTGCGTGTCGGCCCCTACTTCTCGGTCTGGACGTTATATAAGTCTATAACGTAATATAACCTAACCTAACCTATATATCCCCTCGCTGGGAATGTTTTGTAGAATCCCGTTCGTGTAGCCCCGTACGTCTCGGTGGGAACATTATATACGTCTATAACGTTATATATCCTAACCTAAGGCAGCCTAACATCTCGGATGTAGTATTTTACAACATTCCTGGCGGGTCGGCCCCTACTTCTCGGTCTGGACGTTATATACGTCTATAACGTAATATAACCTAACCTAACCTATATATCACCTCGCTGGGAATGTTTTGTAGAATCCCGTTCGTATAGTCCCGTACGCCTCGGTGGGAACATTATATACGTCTATAACGTTATATATCCTAACCTAAGGCAACCTAACATCTCGGATGTAGTATTTTACAACATTCCTGGCGTGTCGGCCCCTACTTCTCGGTCGGAACGTTATATACGTCTAAAACGTAATATAACCTAACCTAACCTATCTATCCCCTCGCTGGGAATGTTTTGTAGAATCCCGTTCGTGTAGCCCCGTACGTCTCGGTGGGAACATTATATACGTCTATCACGTTATATATTCTAACCTAAGGCAACCTAACATCTCGAATGTAGTATCTTACAACATTGCTGGCTGGTCGGCACCTGCTTCTCTTTGGAAACATTATATACGTCTATAACGTAATATAACCTAACCTAACCCATCTAGGCCCTCGCTAATAATGTTTTACAGAATCCCCGTCGTGTCGGTCCGTACCGCTCCGTGGGAACATTATATACGTCTATAACGTTATATATCCTAACCTAAGGCAGCCTAACATCTCGGATGTAGTATTTTACAACATTCCTGGCGGGTCGGCCCCTACTTCTCGGTCTGGACGTTATATACGTCTATAACGTAATATAACCTAACCTAACCAATCTAGCCCCTCGCTGGGAATGTTTAGTAGAATCCCGTTCGTGTAGCCCCGTACGTCTCGGTGGGAACATTATATACGTCTATAACGTTATATATCCTAACCTAAGGCAACTTAACATCTCGGATGTAGTATTTCACAACATTCCTTGCGTGTCGGCCCCTACTTCTCGGTCTGGACGTTATATAAGTCTATAACGTAATATAACCTAACCTAACCTATATATCCCCTCGCTGGGAATGTTTTGTAGAATCCCGTTCGTGTAGCCCCGTACGTCTCGGTGGGAACATTATATACGTCTATAACGTTATATATCCTAACCTAAGGCAGCCTAACATCTCGGATGTAGTATTTTACAACATTCCTGGCGGGTCGGCCCCTACTTCTCGGTCTGGACGTTATATACGTCTATAACGTAATATAACCTAACCTAACCCATCTAGCCCCTCGCTGGGAATGTTTAGTAGAATCCCGTTCGTGTAGCCCCGTACGTCTCGGTGGGAACATTTTATACGTCTATAACGTTATATATCCTAACCTCAGGCAACCTAACATCTCGGATGTAGTATTTTAAAACATTCCTGGCGGGTCGGCCCCTAGTTCTCGGTGGGAACATTATATACGTCTATAATGTAATATAACCTAACCTAACCTATCTATCCCCTCGCTGGGAATGTTTTGTAGAATCCCGTTCGTGTAGCCCCGTACGTCTCGGTGGGAACATTATATACGTCTATAACGTTATATATCCTAACCTAAGGCAACTTAGCATCTCGGATGTAGTATTTTACAACATTCCTGGCGGGTCGGCCCCTACTTCTCGGTCTGGACGTTATATACGTCTATAACGTAATATAACCTAACCTAACCCATCTAGTCCTTCGCTGGTAATGTTTTACAGAATCCCGGTCGTGTCGGTCCGTACCTCTCCGTGGGAGCATTATATACGTCTATAACGTTATATATCCTAACCTAAGGCAA
This sequence comes from Xylocopa violacea, assembly GCA_963969225.1. Classification (NCBI taxonomy): domain Eukaryota; kingdom Metazoa; phylum Arthropoda; class Insecta; order Hymenoptera; family Apidae; genus Xylocopa; species Xylocopa violacea. The sequence continues at coordinate 12,355,936 of CAXAJV010000008.1, read as the reverse complement.
TTTAACACCTCGGATGTAGTATTTTACAACATTCCTGGCGGGTCGGCCCCTACTTCTCGGTCTGGACGTTATATACGTCTATAACGTAATATAACCTAACCTAACCCATCTAGCCCCTCGCTGGGAATGTTTAGTAGAATCCCGTTCGTGTAGCCCCGTACGTCTCGGTGGGAACATTATATACGTCTATAACGTTATATATCCTAACCTAAGGCAACTTAACATCTCGGATGTAGTATTTCACAACATTCCTTGCGGGTCGGCCCCTACTTCTCGGTCTGGACGTTATATACGTCTATAACGTAATATAACCTAACCTAACCTATATATCCCCTCGCTGGGAATGTTTTGTAGAATGCCGTTCGTGTAGCCCCGTACGTCTCGGTGGGAACATTATATACGTCTATAACGTTATATATCCTAACCTAAGGCAACCTAATATCTCGGATGTAGTATTTTACAACATTCCTGGCGTGTCGGCCCCTACTTCTCGGTCGGAACGTTATATACGTCTATAACGTAATATAACCTAACCTAACCTATCTATCCCCTCGCTGGGAATATTTTGTAGAATCCCGTTCGTGTAGCCCCGTACGTCTCGGTGGGAACATTGTATACGTCTATAACGTTATATATCCTAACCTCAGGCAACTATTCACCTCGGATGTAGTATTTTACAACATTCCTGGCGGGTCGGCCCCTACTTCTCGGTCTGGACGTTATATACGTCTATAACGTAATATAACCTAACCTAACCCATCTAGTCCTTCGCTGGTAATGTTTTACAGAATCCCGGTCGTGTCGGTCCGTACCTCTCCGTGGGAGCATTATATACGTCTATAACGTTATATATCCTAACCTAAGGCAACTTAACACCTCGGATGTAGTATTTTACAACATTCCTGGCGGGTCGGCCCCTACTTCTCGGTCTAGACGTTATATACGTCTATAACGTAATATAACCTAACCTAACCCATCTAGCCCCTCGCTGGGAATGTTTAGTAGAATCCCGTTCGTGTAGCCCCGTACGTCTCGGTGGGAACATTATATACGTCTATAACGTTATATATCCTAACCTCAGGCAACTTAACATCTCGGATGTAGTATTTCACGACATTCCTTGCGGGTCGGCCCCTACTTCTCGGTCTGGACGTTATATACGTCTATAACGTAATATAACCTAACCTAACCTATATATCACCTCGCTGGGAATGTTTTGTAGAATCCCGTTCTTGTAGCCCCGTACGCCTCGGTGGGAACATTATATACGTCTATAACGTTATATATCCTAACCTAAGGCAACCTAACATCTCGGATGTAGTATTTTACAACATTCCTGGCGTGTCGGCTCCTACTTCTCGGTCGGAACGTTATATACGTCTAAAACGTAATATAACCTAACCTAACCTATCTATCCCCTCGCTGGGAATGTTTTGTAGAATCCCGTTCGTGTAGCCCCGTACGTCTCGGTGGGAACATTATATACGTCTATCACGTTATATATTCTAACCTAAGGCAACCTAACATCTCGAATGTAGTATCTTACAACATTGCTGGCTGGTCGGCACCTGCTTCTCTTTGGAAACATTATATACGTCTATAACGTAATATAACCTAACCTAACCCATCTAGGCCCTCGCTAATAATGTTTTACAGAATCCCCGTCGTGTCGGTCCGTACCGCTCCGTGGGAACATTATATACGTCTATAACGTTATATATCCTAACCTAAGGCAGCCTAACATCTCGGATGTAGTATTTTACAACATTCCTGGCGGGTCGGCCCCTACTTCTCGGTCTGGACGTTATATACGTCTATAACGTAATATAACCTAACCTAACCCATCTAGCCCCTCGCTGGGAATGTTTAGTAGAATCCCGTTTGTGTAGCCCCGTACGTCTCGGTGGGAACATTATATACGTCTATAACGTTATATATCCTAACCTAAGGCAACTTAACATCTCGGATGTAGTATTTCACAACATTCCTTGCGGGTCGGCCCCTACTTCTCGGTCTGGACGTTATATACGTCTATAACGTAATATAACCTAACCTAACCTATATATCCCCTCGCTGGGAATGTTTTGTAGAATCCCGTACGTGTAGCCCCGTACGTCTCGGTGGGAACATTATATACGTCTATAACGTTATATATCCTAACCTCAGGCAACCTAACATCTCGGATGTAGTATTTTACAACATTCCTGGCGGGTCGGCCCCTACTTCTCGGTGGGAACATTATATACGTCTATAATGTAATATAACCTAACCTAACCCATCTAGAACCTCGCTGATAATGTTTTACAGAATCCCGGTCGTGTCGGTCCGTACCTCTCCGTGGGAACATTATGTACGTCTATAACGTTATATATCCTAACCTCAGGCAACTTAACATCTCGGATGTAGTATTTCACGACATTCCTTGCGGGTCGGCCCCTACTTCTCGGTCTGGACGTTATATACGTCTATAACGTAATATAACCTAACCTAACCTATCTATCCCCTCGCTGGGAATATTTTGTAGAATCCCGTTCGTGTAGCCCCGTACGTCTCGGTGGGAACATTATATACGTCTATAACGTCATATATCCTAACCTCAGGCAACCTAACATCTCGGATGTAGTATTTTACAACATTCCTGGCGTGTCGGCCCCTACTTCTCGGTGGGAACGTTATATACGTCTATAACGTAATATAACCTAACCTAACCTATCTATCCCCTCGCTGGGAATATTTTGTAGAATCCCGTTCGTGTAGCCCCGTACGTCTCGGTGGGAACATTGTATACGTCTATAACGTTATATATCCTAACCTCAGGCAACTATTCACCTCGGATGTAGTATTTTACAACATTCCTGGCGGGTCGGCCCCTACTTCTCGGTCTGGACGTTATATACGTCTATAACGTAATATAACCTAACCTAACCCATCTAGTCCTTCGCTGGTAATGTTTTACAGAATCTCGGTCGTGTCGGTCCGTACCTCTCCGTGGGAGCATTATATACGTCTATAACGTTATATCCTAACCTAAGGCAACTTAACACCTCGGATGTAGTATTTTACAACATTCCTGGCGGGTCGGCCCCTACTTCTCGGTCTGGACGTTATATACGTCTATAACGTAATATAACCTAACCTAACCCATCTAGACCCTCGCTGGGAATGTTTAGTAGAATCCCGTTCGTGTAGCCCCGTACGTCTCGGTGGGAACATTATATACGTCTATAACGTTATATATCCTAACCTCAGGCAACTTAACATCTCGGATGTAGTATTTCACGATATTCCTTGCGTGTCGGCCCCTACTTCTCGGTCGGAACGTTATATACGTCTATAACGTAATATAACCTAACCTAACCTATCTATCCCCTCGCCGGGAATATTTTGTAGAATCCCGTTCGTGTAGCCCCGTACGTCTCGGTGGGAACATTGTATACGTCTATAACGTTATATATCCTAACCTCAGGCAACTATTCACCTCGGATGTAGTATTTTACAACATTCCTGGCGGGTCGGCCCCTACTTCTCGGTCTGGACGTTATATACGTCTATAACGTAATATAACCTAACCTAACCCATCTAGTCCTTCGCTGGTAATGTTTTACAGAATCCCGGTCGTGTCGGTCCGTACCTCTCCGTGGGAGCATTATATACGTCTATAACGTTATATATCCTAACCTAAGGCAACTTAACACCTCGGATGTAGTATCTTACAACATTGCTGGCTGGTCGGCACCTGCTTCTCTTTGGAAACATTATATACGTCTATAATGTAATATAACCCAACCTAACCCATCTAGAACCTCGCTGATAATGTTTTACAGAATCCCGGTCGTGTCGGTCCGTACCTCTCCGTGGGAACATTATATACGTCTATAACGTTATATATCCTAACATAAGGCAGCCTAACGTCTCGGATGTAGTATTTTACAACATTCCTGGCGGGTCGGCCCCTACTTCTCGGTGGGAACATTATATACGTCCATAACGTAATATAACCTAACCTAACACATCTAGCTCCTCGCTGGGAATGTTTTGTAGAATCCCGTTCATGTTGACCCGTACGTCTCAGTGGGAACATTATGTACGTCTATAACGTTATATATCCTAGCATAAGGCAGCATAACATCTCGGATGTAGTATTTTACAACATTCCTGGCGGGTCGGCCCCTACATCTCGGTGGGAACATTATATACGTCTATAACGTAATATAACCTAACCTAACCTATCTATCCCCTCGCTGGGAATGTTTTGTAGAATCCCGTTCGTGTAGCCCCGTACGTCTCGGTGGGAACATTATATACGTCTATAACGTTATATATCCTAACCTAAGGCAACTTAGCATCTCGGATGTAGTATTTCACAACATTCCTTGCGGGTCGGCCCCTACTTCTCGGTCTGGACGTTATATACGTCTATAACGTAATATAACCTAACCTAACCTATATATCCCCTCGCTGGGAATGTTTTGTAGAATGCCGTTCGTGTAGCCCCGTACGTCTCGGTGGGAACATTATATACGTCTATAACGTTATATATCCTAACCTAAGGCAACCTAATATCTCGGATGTAGTATTTTACAACATTCCTGGCGTGTCGGCCCCTACTTCTCGGTCGGAACGTTATATACGTCTATAACGTAATATAACCTAACCTAACCTATCTATCCCCTCGCCGGGAATATTTTGTAGAATCCCGTTCGTGTAGCCCCGTACGTCTCGGTGGGAACATTGTATACGTCTATAACGTTATATATCCTAACCTCAGGCAACTATTCACCTCGGATGTAGTATTTTACAACATTCCTGGCGGGTCGGCCCCTACTTCTCGGTCTGGACGTTATATACGTCTATAACGTAATATAACCTAACCTAACCCATCTAGTCCTTCGCTGGTAATGTTTTACAGAATCCCGGTCGTGTCGGTCCGTACCTCTCCGTGGGAGCATTATATACGTCTATAACGTGATATATCCTAACCTAAGGCAACTTAACACCTCGGATGTAGTATTTTACAACATTCCTGGCGGGTCGGCCCCTACTTCTCGGTCTGGACGTTATATACGTCTATAACGTAATATAACCTAACCTAACCCATCTAGCCCCTCGCTGGGAATGTTTAGTAGAATCCCGTTCGTGTAGCCCCGTACGTCTCGGTGGGAACATTATATACGTCTATAACGTTATATATCCTAACCTCAGGCAACTTAACATCTCGGATGTAGTATTTCACGACATTCCTTGCGGGTCGGCCCCTACTTCTCGGTCTGGACGTTATATACGTCTATAACGTAATATAACCTAACCTAACCTATATATCACCTCGCTGGGAATGTTTTGTAGAATCCCGTTCGTGTAGCCCCGTACGCCTCGGTGGGAACATTATATACGTCTATAACGTTATATGTCCTAACCTAAGGGAACCTAACATCTCGGATGTATTATTTTACAACATTCCTGGCGTGTCGGCCCCTACTTCTCGGTCGGAACGTTATATACGTCTAAAACGTAATATAACCTAACCTAACCTATCTATCCCCTCGCTGGGAATGTTTTGTAGAATCCCGTTCGTGTAGCCCCGTACGTCTCGGTGGGAACATTATATACGTCTATCACGTTATATATTCTAACCTAAGGCAACCTAACATCTCGAATGTAGTATCTTACAACATTGCTGGCTGGTCGGCACCTGCTTCTCTTTGGAAACATTATATACGTCTATAACGTAATATAACCTAACCTGACCCATCTAGGCCCTCGCTAATAATGTTTTACAGAATCCCCGTCGTGTCGGTCCGTACCGCTCCGTGGGAACATTATATACGTCTATAACGTTATATATCCTAACCTAAGGCAGCCTAACATCTCGGATGTAGTATTTTACAACATTCCTGGCGGGTCGGCCCCTACTTCTCGGTCTGGACGTTATATACGTCTATAACGTAATATAACCTTACCTAACCCATCTAGCCCCTCGCTGGGAATGTTTAGTAGAATCCCGTTTGTGTAGCCCCGTACGTCTCGGTGGGAACATTATATACGTCTATAACGTTATATATCCTAACCTAAGGCAACTTAACATCTCGGATGTAGTATTTCACAACATTCCTTGCGGGTCGGCCCCTACTTCTCGGTCTGGACGTTATATACGTCTATAACGTAATATAACCTAACCTAACCTATATATCCCCTCGCTGGGAATGTTTTGTAGAATCCCGTTCGTGTAGCCCCGTACGTCTCGGTGGGAACATTATATACGTCTATAACGTTATATATCCTAACCTCAGGCAACCTAACATCTCGGATGTAGTATTTTACAACATTCCTGGCGGGTCGGCCCCTACTTCTCGGTTGGAACATTATATACGTCTATAATGTAATATAACCTAACCTAACCTATCTAGAACCTCGCTGATAATGTTTTACAGAATCCCGGTCGTGTCGGTCCGTACCTCTCCGTGGGAACATTATGTACGTCTATAACGTTATATATCCTAACCTCAGGCAACTTAACATCTCGGATGTAGTATTTCACGACATTCCTTGCGGGTCGGCCCCTACTTCTCGGTCTGGACGTTATATACGTCTATAACGTAATATAACCTAACCTAACCTATCTATCCCCTCGCTGGGAATATTTTGTAGAATCCCGTTCGTGTAGCCCCGTACGTCTCGGTGGGAACATTATATACTTCTATAACGTCATATATCCTAACCTCAGGCAACCTAACATCTCGGATGTAGTATTTTACAACATTCCTGGCGTGTCGGCCCCTACTTCTCGGTGGGAACGTTATATACGTCTATAACGTAATATAACCTAACCTAACCTATCTATCCCCTCGCTGGGAATATTTTGTAGAATCCCGTTCGTGTAGCCCCGTACGTCTCGGTGGGAACATTGTATACGTCTATAACGTTATATATCCTAACCTCAGGCAACTATTCACCTCGGATGTAGTATTTTACAACATTCCTGGCGGGTCGGCCCCTACTTCTCGGTCTGGACGTTATATACGTCTATAACGTAATATAACCTAACCTAACCCATCTAGTCCTTCGCTGGTAATGTTTTACAGAATCCCGGTCGTGTCGGTCCGCACCTCTCCGTGGGAGCATTATATACGTCTATAACGTTATATATCCTAACCTAAGGCAACTTAACACCTCGGATGTAGTATTTTACAACATTCCTGGCGGGTCGGCCCCTACTTCTCGGTCTGGACGTTATATACGTCTATAACGTAATATAACCTAACCTAACCCATCTAGACCCTCGCTGGGAATGTTTAGTAGAATCCCGTTCGTGTAGCCCCGTACGTCTCGGTGGGAACATTATATACGTCTATAACGTTATATATCCTAACCTCAGGCAACTTAACATCTCGGATGTAGTATTTCACGACATTCCTTGCGGGTCGGCCCCTACTTCTCGGTCTGGACGTTATATACGTCTATAACGTAATATAACCTAAGCTAACCTATCTATCCCCTCGCTGGGAATGTTTTGTAGAATCCCGTTCGTGTAGCCCCGTACGTCTCGGTGGGAACATTATATACGTATATAACGTTATATATCCTAACCTAAGGCAACTTAGCATCTCGGATGTAGTATTTCACAACATTCCTTGCGGGTCGGCCCCTACTTCTCGGTCTGGACGTTATATACGTCTATAACGTAATATAACCTAACCTAACCTATATATCCCCTCGCTGGGAATGTTTTGTAGAATCCCGTTCGTGTAGCCCCGTACGTCTCGGTGGGAACATTATATACGTCTATAACGTTATATATCCTAACCTAAGGCAACCTAATATCTCGGATGTAGTATTTTACAACATTCCTGGCGTGTCGGCCCCTACTTCTCGGTCGGAACGTTATATACGTCTATAACGTAATATAACCTAACCTAACCTATCTATCCCCTCGCTGGGAATATTTTGTAGAATCCCGTTCGTGTAGCCCCGTACGTCTCGGTGGGAACATTGTATACGTCTATAACGTTATATATCCTAACCTCAGGCAACTATTCACCTCGGATGTAGTATTTTACAACATTCCTGGCGGGTCGGCCCCTACTTCTCGGTCTGGACGTTATATACGTCTATAACGTAATATAACCTAACCTAACCCATCTAGTCCTTCGCTGGTAATGTTTTACAGAATCCCGGTCGTGTCGGTCCGTACCTCTCCGTGGGAGCATTATATACGTCTATAACGTTATATATCCTAACCTAAGGCAACTTAACACCTCGGATGTAGTATTTTACAACATTCCTGGCGGGTCGGCCCCTACTTCTCGGTCTGGACGTTATATACGTCTATAACGTAATATAACCTAACCTAACCCATCTAGACCCTCGCTGGGAATGTTTAGTAGAATCCCGTTCGTGTAGCCCCGTACGTCTCGGTGGGAACATTATATACGTCTATAACGTTATATATCCTAACCTAAGGCAACTTAACATCTCGGATGTAGTATTTCACAACATTCCTTGCGGGTCGGCCCCTACTTCTCGGTCTGGACGTTATATACGTCTATAACGTAATATAACCTAACCTAACCTATATATCCCCTCGCTGGGAATGTTTTGTAGAATCCCGTTCGTGTAGCCCCGTACGTCTCGGTGGGAACATTATATACGTCTATAACGTTATATATCCTAACCTCAGGCAACCTAACATCTCGGATGTAGTATTTTACAACATTCCTGGCGGGTCGGCCCCTACTTCTCGGTTGGAACATTATATACGTCTATAATGTAATATAACCTAACCTAACCTATCTAGAACCTCGCTGATAATGTTTTACAGAATCCCGGTCGTGTCGGTCCGTACCTCTCCGTGGGAACATTATGTACGTCTATAACGTTATATATCCTAACCTCAGGCAACTTAACATCTCGGATGTAGTATTTCACGACATTCCTTGCGGGTCGGCCCCTACTTCTCGGTCTGGACGTTATATACGTCTATAACGTAATATAACCTAACCTAACCTATCTATCCCCTCGCTGGGAATATTTTGTAGAATCCCGTTCGTGTAGCCCCGTACGTCTCGGTGGGAACATTATATACGTCTATAACGTCATATATCCTAACCTCAGGCAACCTAACATCTCGGATGTAGTATTTTACAACATTCCTGGCGTGTCGGCCCCTACTTCTCGGTGGGAACGTTATATACGTCTATAACGTAATATAACCTAACCTAACCTATCTATCCCCTCGCTGGGAATATTTTGTAGAATCCCGTTCGTGTAGCCCCGTACGTCTCGGTGGGAACATTGTATACGTCTATAACGTTATATATCCTAACCTCAGGCAACTATTCACCTCGGATGTAGTATTTTACAACATTCCTGGCGGGTCGGCCCCTACTTCTCGGTCTGGACGTTATATACGTCTATAACGTAATATAACCTAACCTAACCCATCTAGTCCTTCGCTGGTAATGTTTTACAGAATCCCGGTCGTGTCGGTCCGTACCTCTCCGTGGGAGCATTATATACGTCTATAACGTTATATATCCTAACCTAAGGCAACTTAACACCTCGGATGTAGTATTTTACAACATTCCTGGCGGGTCGACCCCTACTTCTCGGTCTGGACGTTATATACGTCTATAACGTAATATAACCTAACCTAACCCATCTAGACCCTCGCTGGGAATGTTTAGTAGAATCCCGTTCGTGTAGCCCCGTACGTCTCGGTGGGAACATTATATACGTCTATAACGTTATATATCCTAACCTCAGGCAACTTAACATCTCGGATGTAGTATTTCACGACATTCCTTGCGGGTCGGCCCCTACTTCTCGGTCTGGACGTTATATACGTCTATAACGTAATATAACCTAAGCTAACCTATCTATCCCCTCGCTGGGAATGTTTTGTAGAATCCCGTTCGTGTAGCCCCGTACGTCTCGGTGGGAACATTATATACGTATATAACGTTATATATCCTAACCTAAGGCAACTTAGCATCTCGGATGTAGTATTTCACAACATTCCTTGCGGGTCGGCCCCTACTTCTCGGTCTGGACGTTATATACGTCTATAACGTAATATAACCTAACCTAACCTATCTATCCCCTCGTTGGGAATATTTTGTAGAATCCCGTTCGTGTAGCCCCGTACGTCTCGGTGGGAACATTGTATACGTCTATAACATTATATATCCTAACCTCAGGCAACTTATCACCTCGGATGTAGTATTTTACAACATTCCTGGCGGGTCGGCCCCTACTTCTCGGTCTGGACGTTATATACGTCTATAACGTAATATAACCTAACCTAACCCATTTAGTCCTCCGCTGGTAATGTTTTACAGAATCCCGGTCGTGTCGGTCCGTACCTCTCCGTGGGAGCATTATATACGTCTATAACGTTATATATCCTAACCGAAGGCAACTTAACACCTCGGATGTAGTATTTTACAACATTCCTGGCGGGTCGGCCCCTACTTCTCGGTCTGGACGTTATATACGTCTATAACGTAATATAACCTAACCTAACCTATATATCCCCTCGCTGGGAATGTTTTGTAGAATCCCGTTCGTGTAGCCCCGTACGTCTCGGTCTGAACATTATATACGTCTATAACGTTATATATCCTATCCTAAGGCAACTTAACATGTCGGATGTAGTATTTTACAACATTCCTGGCGGGTCGTCCCCTACTTCTCGGTGGGAACATTATATACGTCTGTAACGTAATATAACCTAACTTAACCCATCTAGTCCTTCGCTGGTAATGTTTTACAGAATCTCGTGTCGGACCTTACCTCACCGTGGAGACATTAGATACGTCTATAACGTTATATATCCTATCCTAAGGCAACCTAACATCTCGGATGTAGTATTTTACAACATTCCTGGCGGGTCGGCCCTTACTTCTCGGTCTGGACGTCATATATGTCTATAACGTAATATAACCTAACCTAACCTATCTATCCCCTCGCTGGGAATGTTTTGTAGAATCCCGTTCGTGTAGCCCCGTACGTCTCGGTGGGAACATTATATACGTATATAACGTTATATATCCTAACCTAAGGCAACTTAGCATCTCGGATGTAGTATTTCACAACATTCCTTGCGGGTCGGCCCCTACTTCTCGGTCTGGACGTTATATACGTCTATAACGTAATATAACCTAACCTAACCTATCTATCCCCTCGTTGGGAATATTTTGTAGAATCCCGTTCGTGTAGCCCCGTACGTCTCGGTGGGAACATTGTATACGTCTATAACATTATATATCCTAACCTCAGGCAACTTATCACCTCGGATGTAGTATTTTACAACATTCCTGGCGGGTCGGCCCCTACTTCTCGGTCTGGACGTTATATACGTCTATAACGTAATATAACCTAACCTAACCCATCTAGTCCTTCGCTGGTAATGTTTTACAGAATCCCGGTCGTGTCGGTCCGTACCTCTCCGTGGGAGCATTATATACGTCTATAACGTTATATATCCTAACCGAAGGCAACTTAACACCTCGGATGTAGTATTTTACAACATTCCTGGCGGGTCGGCCCCTACTTCTCGGTCTGGACGTTATATACGTCTATAACGTAATATAACCTAACCTATCCCATCTAGCCCCTCGCTGGGAATGTTTAGTAGAATCCCGTTCGTGTAGCCCCGTACGTCTCGGTGGGAACATTATATACGTCTATAACGTTATATATCCTAACCTAAGGCAACTTAACATCTCGGATGTAGTATTTCACAACATTCCTTGCGGGTCGGCCCCTACTTCTCGGTCTGGACGTTATATACGTCTATAACGTAATATAACCTAACCTAACCTATATATCCCCTCGCTGGGAATGTTTTGTAGAATCCCGTTCGTGTAGCCCCGTACGTCTCGGTGGGAACATTATATACGTCTATAACGTTATATATCCTAACCTAAGGCAACCTAATATCTCGGATGTAGTATTTTACAACATTCCTGGCGTGTCGGCCCCTACTTCTCGGTCGGAACGTTATATACGTCTATAACGTAATATAACCTAACCTAACCTATCTATCCCCTCGCTGGGAATATTTTGTAGAATCCCGTTCGTGTAGCCCCGTACGTCTCGGTGGGAACATTGTATACGTCTATAACGTTATATATCCTAACCTCAGGCAACTATTCACCTCGGATGTAGTATTTTACAACATTCCTGGCGGGTCGGCCCCTACTTCTCGGTCTGGACGTTATATACGTCTATAACGTAATATAACCTAACCTAACCCATCTAGTCCTTCGCTGGTAATGTTTTACAGAATCCCGGTCGTGTCGGTCCGTACCTCTCCGTGGGAGCATTATATACGTCTATAACGTTATATATCCTAACCTAAGGCAACTTAACACCTCGGATGTAGTATTTTACAACATTCCTGGCGGGTCGGCCCCTACTTCTCGGTCTGGACGTTATATACGTCTATAACGTAATATAACCTAACCTAACCCATCTAGACCCTCGCTGGGAATGTTTAGTAGAATCCCGTTCGTGTAGCCCCGTACGTCTCGGTGGGAACATTATATACGTCTATAACGTTATATATCCTAACCTCAGGCAACTTAACATCTCGGATGTAGTATTTCACGACATTCCTTGCGGGTCGGCCCCTACTTCTCGGTCTGGACGTTATATACGTCTATAACGTAATATAACCTAAGCTAACCTATCTATCCCCTCGCTGGGAATGTTTTGTAGAATCCCGTTCGTGTAGCCGCTACGTCTCGGTCTGAACATTATATACGTCTATAACGTTATATATCCTATCCTAAGGCAACTTAACATGTCGGATGTAGTATTTTACAACATTCCTGGCGGGTCGGCCCCTACTTCTCGGTGGGAACATTATATACGTCTATAACGTAATATAACCTAACCTAACCCATCTAGTCCTTCGCTGGTAATGTTTTACAGAATCCCGGTCGTGTCGGTCCGTACCTCTCCGTAGGAGCATTATATACGTCTATAACGTTATATATCCTAACCTAAGGCAACTTAACACCTCGGATGTAGTATTTTACAACATGCCTGGCTGGTCGGCCCCTACTTCTCGGTCTGGACGTTATATACGTCTATAACGTAATATAACCTAACCTAACCCATCTAGCCCCTCGCTGGGAATGTTTAGTAGAATCCCGTTCGTGTAGCCCCGTACGTCTCGGGGGGAACATTATATACGTCTATCACGTTATATATCCTAACCTAAGGCAACTTAACATCTCGGATGTTGTATTTCACAACATTCCTTGCGGGTCGGCCCCCAACTTCTCGGTCTGGACGTTATATACGTCTATAACGTAATATAACCTAACCTAACCTATCTATCCCCTCGCTGGGAATGTTTTGTAGAATCCCGTTCGTGTCGTCCCGTTCGTCTCAGTTGGGACATTATATACGTCTATAGCGTTATATATCCTAACCTAAGGCAGGCTATCATCTCGGATGTAGTATTTTACAACATTCCTGGCGTATCGGCCCCTACTTCTCGGTGGGAACATTATATACGTCTATAACGTATCATAACCTAACCTAACCCATCTAGCCCCTCGCTGTAATGTTTTACAGAATCCCGTTCCTGTCGTCCCGTACGTCTCGGTTGGGACGTTATGAACGTCTACAGCGATATATATCCTAACCTAAGGCAGGCTAACATCTCAGATGTAGTATATTACATCATTCCTGGCGTATCGGCTTCAACTTCTCGGTGGAAACATTATATACGTCTATAACGTAATATAACCTAACCTAACACATCTAGCCGCTCGCTGGTAATGTTTTACAGTATCCCGTTCGTGTCGTCCCGTACGTCTCGGTTGGGATATTATATACGTCTATAGCGTTATATATCCTAACCTAAGGCAGGCTAACATCTCGGATGCAGTATTTTACAACATTCCTGGCGTATCGGCCCCTACTTCTCGGTGGGAACATTATATACGTCTATAACGTATCATAACCTAACCTAACCCATCTAGCCCCTCGCTGGGAATGTTTTGTAGAATCCCGTTCGCGTAGCCCCGTACGTCTCGGTGGAAACATTATATACGTCTATAACGTTATATATCCTAACCTAAGGCAACCTCAAACCTCGGATGTAGTATTTTACAACATTCCTGGCAGGTCGGCTCCTACTCCTAGTTGGGAACATTATATACGTCTATAACGTAACATAACCTAACCTAACAAGTCTATCCCCTCGCTGGTAATGTTTTACAGAATCCCGGTCGTGTCGTCACGTATGTCTCGGTGCGGACATTATATACGTCTATAACGTAATATAACCTAACCTAACCCATCTAGCCCCTCGCTGGTACTGTTTTACAGCATCCAGATTCGTGTCGTTCCGTACGTCTCGGTGGGGACATTATATGCGTCTATAACGTTATATATCCCAACCTAAGGCAACCTAACACCTCGGATGTAGAATATACGAACATTCCTAGCGCGGTCGGCCCCTACTTCTCGGTGTTCACATTATATACTTCTATAACGTAATACAACCTAACCTAACCCATCTGGCCCCTCGCTGGGAATGTTTTGTAGAATCCCGTTCGTGCAGCCCCGTACGTCTCGGTGGGAACATTATATACGTCTATAACGTTATATATCCTAACCTAAGGCAACTTAACATCTCGGATGTGGTATTTTACAACATTCCTGGCGGGTGGGCCCCTACTTCTCGGTCTGGACGTTATAAACGTTTATAACGTAATATAACCTAACCTAACCCATCTAGCCCCTTGCTGGGAATGTTTTGTCGAATCCCGTTCGTGTAGCCCCGTACGTCTCGGTGGGAACATTATATACGTCTATATCATTATATATCCTAACCTAAGGCAACCTCATACCTCGGATGTAGTATTTTACAACATTCCTGGCGGGTCGGCTCCTACTTCTCGTTGGGAACATTATATACGTATCTAACGTAATATAACCTAACCTAACCCATCTAGCCCCTCGCTGGGAATGTTTTGTAGAATCCCGTTCGTGTAGCCCCGTACGTCTCGGTGGGAACACTATATACGTCTATAACGTTATATATCCTAACCTAAGGCAACCTAACATCTCGGATGTAGTATTTTACAACATCCCTGGCGGGTCGGCCCTTACTTCTCGGTCTGGACGTTATATATGTCTATAACGTAATATAACCTAACCTAACCTATCTATCACCTCGCTGGGAATGTTTTGTAGAATCCCGTTCGTGTAGCCCCGTACGTCTCGGTGGGAACATTATATACGTCTATAACGTTATATATCCTAACCTAAGGCAACTTAGCATCTCGGATGTAGTATTTCACAACATTCCTTGCGGGTCGGCCCCTACTTCTCGGTCTGGACGTTATATACGTCTATAACGTAATATAACCTAACCTAACCTATCTATCCCCTCGCTGGGAATATTTTGTAGAATCCCGTTCGTGTAGCCCCGTACGTCTCGGTGGGAACATTGTATACGTCTATAACGTTATATATCCTAACCTCAGGCAACTTATCACCTCGGATGTAGTATTTTACAACATTCCTGGCGGGTCGGCCCCTACTTCTCGGTCTGGACGTTATATACGTCTATAACGTAATATAACCTAACCTAACCCATCTAGTCCTTCGCTGGTAATGTTTTACAGAATCCCGGTCGTGTCGGTCCGTACCTCTCCGTGGGAGCATTATATACGTCTCTAACGTTATAGATCCTAACCTAAGGCAACTTAACACCTCGGATGTAGTATTTTACAACATTCCTGGCGGGTCGGCCCCTACTTCTCGGTCTGGACGTTATATACGTCTATAACGTAATATAACCTAACCTAACCCATCTAGCCCCTCGCTGGGAATATTTAGTAGAATCCCGTTCGTGTAGCCCCGTACGTCTCGGTGGGAACATTATATACGTCTATAACGTTATATATCCTAACCTAAGGCAACTTAACATCTCGGATGTAGTATTTCACAACATTCCTTGCGGGTCGGCCCCTACTTCTCGGTCTGGACGTTATATACGTCTATAACGTAATATAACCTAACCTAACCTATATATCCCCTCGCTGGGAATGTTTTGTAGAATCCCGTTCGTGTAGCCCCGTACGTCTCGGTGGGAACATTATATACGTCTATAACGTTATATATCCTAACCTAAGGCAACCTAATATCTCGGATGTAGTATTTTACAACATTCCTGGCGTGTCGGCCCCTACTTCTCGGTCGGAACGTTATATACGTCTATAACGTAATATAACCTAACCTAACCTATCTATCCCCTCGCTGGGAATATTTTGTAGAATCCCGTTCGTGTAGCCCCGTACGTCTCGGTGGGAACATTGTATACGTCTATAACGTTATATATCCAAACCTCAGGCAACTATTCACCTCGGATGTAGTATTTTACAACATTCCTGGCGGGTCGGCCCCTACTTCTCGGTCTGGACGTTATATACGTCTATAACGTAATATAACCTAACCTAACCCATCTAGCCCCTCGCTGGGAATGTTTTGTAGAATCCCGTTCGTGTAGCCCCATACGTCTCGGTGGTAACATTATATACGTCTATAACGTTATATATCTTAACCTAAGGCAGCCTAACATCTCGGATGTAGTATTTTACAACATTCCTGGCGGGTCGGCCCCTACTTCTCGGTGGGAACATTATATACGTCTATTATGTAATATAACCTAACCTAACCCATCTAGAACCTCGCTGATAATGTTTTACAGAATCCCGGTCGTGTCGGCCCGTACGTCTCGGTGGGAACATTATGTACGTCTATAACGTTATATATCCTAGCATAAGGCAGCCTAACATCTCGGATGTAGTATTTTACAACATTCCTGGCGGGTCGGCCACTACATCTCGGTGTGAACATTATATACGTCTATAACGTAATATAACCTAAGCTAACCTATCTATCCCCTCGCTGGGAATGTTTTGTAGAATCCCGTTCGTGTCGCCCCTACGTCTCGGTCTGAACATTATATACGTCTATAACGTTATATATCCTATCCTACGGCAACTTAACATGTCGGATGTAGTATTTTACAACATTCCTGGCGGGTCGGCCCCTACTTCTCGGTGGGAACATTATATACGTCTATAATGTAATATAACCTAACCTAACCCATCTAGTCCTTCGCTGGTAATGTTTTACAGAATTCCGGTCGTGTCGGTCCGTACCTCTCCGTGGGAGCATTATATACGTCTATAACGTTATATATCCTAACCTAAGGCAACTTAACACCTCGGATGTAGTATTTTACAACATGCCTGGCGGGTCGGCCCCTACTTCTCGGTCTGGACGTTATATACGTCTATGACGTAATATAACCTAACCTATCCCATCTAGCCCCTCGCTGGGAATGTTTTGTAGAATCCCGTTCGTGTAGCCCCGTACGTCTCGGTGGGAACACTATATACGTCTATAACGTTATATATCCTAACCTAAGGCAACCTAACATCTCGGATGTAGTATTTTACAACATTCCTGGCGGGTCGGCCCTTACTTCTCGGTCTGGACGTTATATATGTCTATAACGTAATATAACCTAACCTAACCTATCTATCCCCTCGCTGGGAATATTTTGTAGAATCCCGTTCGTGTAGCCCCGTACGTCTCGGTGGGAACATTGTATACGTCTATAACGTTATATATCCTAACCTAAGGCAACTTAACATCTCGGATGTAGTATTTCACAACATTCCTTGCGGGTCGGCCCCTACTTCTCGGTCTGGACGTTATATACGTCTATAACGTAATATAACCTAACCTAACCTATATATCCCCTCGCTGGGAATGTTTTGTAGAATCCCGTTCGTGTAGCCCCGTACGTCTCGGTGGGAACATTATATACGTCTATAACGTTATATATCCTAACCTAAGGCAACCTAATATCTCGGATGTAGTATTTTACAACATTCCTGGCGGGTCGGCCCCTACTTCTCGGTCTGGACGTTATATACGTCTATAACGTAATATAACCTAACCTAACCCATCTAGTCCTTCGCTGGTAATGTTTTACAGAATCCCGGTCGTGTCGGTCCGTACCTCTCCGTGGGAGCATTATATACGTCTCTAACGTTATATATCCTAACCTAAGGCAACTTAACACCTCGGATGTAGTATTTTACAACATTCCTGGCGGGTCGGCCCCTACTTCTCGGTCTGGACGTTATATACGTCTATAACGTAATATAACCTAACCTAACCCATCTAGCCCCTCGCTGGGAATATTTAGTAGAATCCCGTTCGTGTAGCCCCGTACGTCTCGGTGGGAACATTATATACGTCTATAACGTTATATATCCTAACCTAAGGCAACTTAACATCTCGGATGTAGTATTTCACAACATTCCTGGCGTGTCGGCCCCTACTTCTCGGTCGGAAGGTTATATACGTCTATAACGTAATATAACCTAACCTAACCTATCTATCCCCTCGCTGTGAATATTTTGTAGAATCCCGTTCGTGTAGCCCCGTACGTCTCGGTGGGAACATTGTATACGTCTATAACGTTATATATCCAAACCTCAGGCAACTATTCACCTCGGATGTAGTATTTTACAACATTCCTGGCGGGTCGGCCCCTACTTCTCGGTCTGGACGTTATATACGTCTATAACGTAATATAACCTAACCTAACCCATCTAGCCCCTCGCTGGGAATGTTTTGTAGAATCCCGTTCGTGTAGCCCCATACGTCTCGGTGGTAACATTATATACGTCTATAACGTTATATATCTTAACCTAAGGCAGCCTAACATCTCGGATGTAGTATTTTACAACATTCCTGGCGGGTCGGCCCCTACTTCTCGGTGGGAACATTATATACGTCTATTATGTAATATAACCTAACCTAACCCATCTAGAACCTCGCTGATAATGTTTTACAGAATCCCGGTCGTGTCGGTCCGTACCTCTCCGTGGGAACATTATATACGTCTATAACGTTATATATCCTAACATAAGGCAGCCTAACATCTCGGATGTAGTACTTTACAACATTCCTGGCGGGTCGGCCCCTACTTCTCGGTGGGAACATTATATACGTCTATAACGTAATATAACCTAACCTAACACATCTAGCTCCTCGCTGGGAATGTTTTGTAGAATCCCGTTCATGTTGACCCGTACGTCTCGGTGGGAACATTATGTACGTCTATAACGTTATATATCCTAGCATAAGGCAGCCTAACATCTCGGATGTAGTATTTTACAACATTCCTGGCGGGTCGGCCCCTACATCTCGGTGGGAACATTATATACGTCTATAACGTAATATAACCTAAGCTAACCTATCTATCCCCTCGCTGGGAATGTTTTGTAGAATCCCGTTCGTGTAGCCCCTACGTCTCGGTCTGAACATTATATACGTCTATAACGTTATATATCTTATCCTAAGGCAACTTAACATGTCGTATGTAGTATTTTACAACATTCCTGGCGGGTCGGCCCCTACTTCTCGGTGGGAACATTATATACGTCTATAACGTAATATAACCTAACCTAACCCATCTAGTCCTTCGCTGGTAATGTTTTACAGAATTCCGGTCGTGTCGGTCCGTACCTCTCCGTGGGAGCATTATATACGTCTATAACGTTATATATCCTAACCTAAGGCAACTTAACACCTCGGATGTAGTATTTTACAACATGCCTGGCGGGTCGGCCCCTACTTCTCGGTCTGGACGTTATATACGTCTATAACGTAATATAACCTAACCTAACCTATCTATCCCCTCGCTGGGAATGTTTTGTAGAATCCCGTTCGTGTAGCCCCGTACGTCTCGGTGGGAACATTATATACGTCTATAACGTTATATATCCTAACCTAAGGCAACTTAGCATCTCGGATGTAGTATTTCACAACATTCCTTGCGGGTCGGCCCCTACTTCTCGGTCTGGACGTTATATACGTCTATAACGTAATATAACCTAACCTAACCCATCTAGTCCTTCGCTGGTAATGTTTTACAGAATCCCGGTCGTGTCGGTCCGTACCTCTCCGCGGGAGCATTATATACGTCTCTAACGTTATATATCCTAACCTAAGGCAACTTAACACCTCGGATGTAGTATTTTACAACATTCCTGGCGGGTCGGCCCCTACTTCTCGGTCTGGACGTTATATACGTCTATAACGTAATATAACCTAACCTAACCCATCTAGCCCCTCGCTGGGAATATTTAGTAGAATCCCGTTCGTGTAGCCCCGTACGTCTCGGTGGGAACATTATATACGACTATAACGTTATATATCCTAACCTAAGGCAACTTAACATCTCGGATGTAGTATTTCACAACATTCCTTGCGGGTCGGCCCCTACTTCTCGGTCTGGACGTTATATACGTCTATAACGTAATATAACCTAACCTAACCTATATATCCCCTCGCTGAGAATGTTTTGTAGAATCCCGTTCGTGTAGCCCCGTACGTCTCGGTGGGAACATTATATACGTCTATAACGTTATATATCCTAACCTAAGGCAACCTAATATCTCGGATGTAGTATTTTACAACATTCCTGGCGGGTCGGCCCCTACTTCTCGGTGGGAGCATTATATACGTCTATAATGTAATATAACCTAACCTAACCCATCTAGAACCTCGCTGATAATGTTTTACAGAATCCCGGTCGTGTCGGTCCGTACCTCTCCGTGGGAACATTATATACGTCTATAACGTTATATATCCTAACCTAAGGCAACTTAACACCTCGGATGTAGTATTTTACAACATGCCTGGCGGGTAGGCCCCTACTTCTCGGTCTGGACGTTATATACGTCTATGACGTAATATAACCTAACCTAACCCATCTAGCCCCTCGCTGGGAATGTTTTGTAGAATCCCGTTCGTGTAGCCCCGTACGTCTCGGTGGGAACACTATATACGTCTATAACGTTATATATCCTAACCTAAGGCAACCTAACATCTCGGATGTAGTATTTTACAACATTCCTGGCGGGTCGGCCCTTACTTCTCGGTCTGGACGTTATATATGTCTATAACGTAATATAACCTAACCTAACCTATCTATCCCCTCGCTGGGAATGTTTTGTAGAATCCCGTTCGTGTAGCCCTGTACGTCTCGGTGGGAACATTATATACGTCTATAACGTTATATATCCTAACCTAAGGCAACTTAGCATCTCGGATGTAGTATTTCACAACATTCCTTGCGGGTCGGCCCCTACTTCTCGGTCTGGACGTTATATACGTCTATAACGTAATATAACCTAACCTAACCCATCTAGTCCTTCGCTGGTAATGTTTTACAGAATCCCGGTCGTGTCGGTCCGTACCTCTCCGTGGGAGCATTATATACGTCTCTAACGTTATATATCCTAACCTAAGGCAACTTAACACCTCGGATGTAGTATTTTACAACATTCCTGGCGGGTCGGCCCCTACTTCTCGGTCTGGACGTTATATACGTCTATAACGTAATATAACCTAACCTAACCCATCTAGCCCCTCGCTGGGAATATTTAGTAGAATCCCGTTCGTGTAGCCCCGTACGTCTCGGTGGGAACATTATATACGTCTATAACGTTATATATCCTAACCTAAGGCAACTTAACATCTCGGATGTAGTATTTCACAACATTCCTTGCGGGTCGGCCCCTACTTCTCGGTCTGGACGTTATATACGTCTATAACGTAATATAACCTAACCTAACCTATATATCCCCTCGCTGAGAATGTTTTGTAGAATCCCGTTCGTGTAGCCCCGTACGTCTCGGTGGGAACATTATATACGTCTATAACGTTATATATCCTAACCTAAGGCAACCTAATATCTCGGATGTAGTATTTTACAACATTCCTGGCGTGTCGGCCCCTACTTCTCGGTCGTAACGTTATATACGTCTATAACGTAATATAACCTAACCTAACCTATCTATCCCCTCGCTGGGAATATTTTGTACAATCCCGTTCGTGTTGCCCCGTACGTCTCGGTGGGAACATTGTATACGTCTATAACGTTATATATCCTAACCTCAGGCAACTATTCACCTCGGATGTAGTATTTTACAACATTCCTGGCGGGTCGGCCCCTACTTCTCGGTCTGGACGTTATATACGTCTATAACGTAATATAACCTAACCTAACCCATCTCGCCCCTCGCTGGGAATGTTTTGTAGAATCCCGTTCGTGTAGCCCCATACGTCTCGGTGGTAACATTATATACGTCTATAACGTTATATATCTTAACCTAAGGCAGCCTAACATCTCGGATGTAGTATTTTACAACATTCCTGGCGGGTCGGCCCCTACTTCTCGGTGGGAACATTATATACGTCTATAATGTAATATAACCTAACCTAACCCATCTAGAACCTCGCTGATAATGTTTTACAGAATCCCGGTCGTGTCGGTCCGTACCTCTCCGTGGGAACATTATATACGTCTATAACGTTATATATCCTAACATAAGGCAGCCTAACATCTCGGATGTAGTACTTTACAACATTCCTGGCGGGTCGGCCCCTACTTCTCGGTGGCAACATTATATACGTCTATAACGTAATATAACCTAACCTCACACATCTAGCTCCTCGCTGGGAATGTTTTGTAGAATGCCGTTCATGTTGACCCGTACGTCTCGGTGGGAACATTATGTACGTCTATAACGTTATATATCTTATCCTAAGGCAACTTAACATGTCGGAGGTAGTATTTTACAACATTCCTGGCGGGTCGGCCCCTACTTCTCGGTGGGAACATTATATACGTCTATAACGTAATATAACCTAACCTAACCCATCTAGTCTTTCGCTGGTAATGTTTTACAGAATCTCGTGTCGGACCTTACCTCACCGAGGAGACATTAGGTACGTCTATAACGTTATATATCCTATCCTAAGGCAACCTCACACCTCGGATGTAGTATTTTACAACATTCCTGGCCGGTCGGCCCTTACTTCTTGGTGGGAACAACATATACGTCTATAACGTAATATAACCTAACCTAACCCATCTATCCCCTCGCTGGGAATGTTTTGTAGAATCCCGTTCGTGTAGCCCCGTACGTCTCGGTGGGAACATTATATACGTCTATCACGTTATATATCTTAACCTAAGGCAACCTAACATCTCGAATGTAGTATTTTACATCATTGCTGGCGGGTCGGCACCTGCTTCTCTTTGGAAACATTATATACCTCTATAACGTAATATAACCTAACCTAACCCATCTAGCCCCTCGCTGGTAATGTTTTACAGAATCCCGTTCCTGTCGTCCCGTACGTCTCGGTTGGGACATTATATACGTCTACAGCGTTATATATCCTAACCTAAGGCAGGCTAACATCTCGAATGCAGTATTTTACAACATTCCTGGCGTATCGGCCCCTACTTCTCGGTGGGAACATTATATACGTCTATAACGTATCATAACCTAACCTAACCCATCTAGCCCCTCGCTGGTAATGTTTTACAGAATCCCGTTCCTGTCGTCCCGTACGTCTCGGTTGGGACGTTATGAACGTCTACAGCGATATATATCCTAACCTAAGGCAGGCTAACATCTCAGATGTAGTATATTACATCATTCCTGGCGTATCGGCCTCTACTTCTCGGTGGGAACATTACATACGTCTATAACGTATCATAACCTAACCTAACCCATCTAGCCCCTCGCTGGTAATGTTTTACAGAATCCTGTTCCTGTCGTCCCGTACGTCGCGGTTGGGACGTTATGAACGTCTACAGCGATATATATCCTAACGTAAGGCAGGCTAACATTTGGGATGTAGTATTTTACAACAGTCCTGGCGTATCGGCCCCTATTTCTCGGTGGGAACATTATATACGTCTATAACGTAACATAACGTAACCTAACCCATTTAGCCCGTCGCTGGTAATGTTTTACAGAATCCCGTTCGTATCGTCCCGTACGTCTCGGTTGGGATATTATATACGTCTATAGCGTTATATATCCTAACCTAAGGCAGGCTAACATCTCGGATGTAGTATTTTACAACATTCCTGGCGTATCGGCCCCTACTTCTCGGTGGGAACATTATATACGTCTATAACGTATCATAACCTAACCTAACCCATCTAGCCCCTCGCTGGTAATGTATTACAGAATCCCGTTCCTGTTGTGCCGTACGTCTCGGTTGGGATATTATATACGTCTATAGCGTTATATATCCTAACCTAAGGCAGGCTATTTTCTCGGATGCAGTATTTTACAACATTCCTGGCGTATCGGCCCATACTTCTCGGTGGGAACATTATATTCGTCTATAACGTAATATAACCTATCCTAACACATCTAGACCCTCGCTGGTAATGTTTTACAGAATCCCGTTCGAGTCGTCCCGTACGTCTCGGTTGGGACATTATATACGTCTACAGCGTTATATATCCTAACCTAAGGCAGGCTAACATCTCAGATGTAGTATATTACATCATTCCTGGCGTATCGGCCTCTACTTCTCGGTGGGAACATTACATACGTCTATAACGTATCATAACCTAACCTAACCCATCTAGCCCCTCGCTGGTAATGTTTTACAGAATCCCGTTCCTGTCGTCCCGTACGTCGCGGTTGGGACGATATGAACGTCTACAGCGATATATACCCTAACCTAAGGCAGGCTAACATCTCGGATGCAGTATTTTTCAACATTCCTGGCGTATCGGCCCCTACTTCTCGGTGGGAACATTACATACGTCTATAACGTATCATAACCTAACCTAACCCATCTAGCCCCTCGCTGGTAATGTTTTACAGAATCCCGTTCCTGTCGTCCCGTACGTCGCGGTTGGGACGTTATGAACGTCTACAGCGATATATATACTAACGTAAGGCAGGCTAACATTTCGGATGTAATATTTTACAACAGTCCTGGCGTATCGGCCCCTACTTCTCGGTGGGAACATTATATACGTCTATAACGTAACATAACGTAACCTAACCCATCTAGCCCCTCGCTGGTAATGTATTACAGAATCCCGTTCCTGTTGTGCCGTACGTCTCGGTTGGGATATTATATACGTCTATAGCGTTATATATCCTAACCTAAGGCAGGCTATCTTCTCGGATGCAGTATTTTACAACATTCCTGGCGTATCGGCCCATACTTCTCGGTGGGAACATTATATACGTCTATAACGTAATATAACCTAACCTAAGGCAAGCTAACATCTCGAATGCAGTATTTTACAACATTCCTGGCGTATCGGCCCCTACTTCTCGGTGGGAACATTATATACGTCTATAACGTATCATAACCTAACCTAACCCATCTAGCCCCTCGCTGGTAATGTTTTACAGAATCCCGTTCCTGTCGTCCCGTACGTCTCGGTTGGGACGTTATGAACGTCTACAGCGATATATATCCTAACCTAAGGCAGGCTAACATCTCAGATGTAGTATATTACATCATTCCTGGCGTATCGGCCTCTACTTCTCGGTGGGAACATTACATACGTCTATAACGTATCATAACCTAACCTAACCCATCTAGCCCCGCACTGGTAATGTTTTACAGATTCCTGTTCCTGTCGTCCCGTACGTCGCGGTTGGGACGTTATGAACGTCTACAGCGATATATATCCTAACGTAAGGCAGGCTAACATTTCGGATGTAGTATTTTACAACAGTCCTGGCGTATCGGCCCCTACTTCTCGGTGGGAACATTATATACGTCTATAACGTAACATAACGTAACCTAACCCATCTAGCCCCTCGCTGGTAATGTTTTACAGAATCCCGTTCGTGTCGTCCCGTACGTCTCGGTTGGGATATTATATACGTCTATAGCGTTATATATCCTAACCTAAAGCAGGCTAACATCTCGGATGTAGTATTTTACAACATTCCTGGCGTATCGGCCCCTACTTCTCGGTGGGAACATTATATACGTCTATAACGTATCATAACCTAACCTAACCCATCTAGCCCCTCGCTGGTAATGTTTTACAGAATCCCGTTCGTGTCGTCCCGTATGTCTCGGTTGGAATATTATATACGTCTATAGCGTTATATATCCTAACCTAAGGCAGGCTATCTTCTCGGATGCAGTATTTTACAACATTCCTGGCGTATCGGCCCATACTTCTCGGTGGGAACATTATATTCGTCTATAACGTAATATAACCTATCCTAACACATCTAGCCCCTCGCTGGTAATGTTTTACAGAATCCCGTTCGTGTCGTCCCGTACGTCTCGGTTGGGACATTATATACGTCTACAGCGTTATATATCCTAACCTAAGGCAGGCTAACATCTCGAATGCAGTATTTTACAACATTCCTGGCGTATCGGCCCCTACTTCTCGGTGGGAACATTATATACGTCTATAACGTATCATAACCTAACCTAACCCATCTAGCCCCTCGCTGGTAATGTTTTACAGAATCCCGTTCCTGTCGTCCCGTACGTCTCGGTTGGGACGTTATGAACGTCTACAGCGATATATATCCTAACCTAAGGCAGGCTAACATCTCAGATGTAGTATATTACATCATTCCTGGCGTATCGGCCTCTACTTCTCGGTGGGAACATTACATACGTCTATAACGTATCATAACCTAACCTAACCCATCTAGCCCCTCGCTGGTAATGTTTTACAGAATCCCGTTCCTGTCGTCCCGTACGTCTCGGTTGCGACGTTATGAACGTCTACAGCAATATATATCCTAATGTAAGGCAGGCTAACATCTCGGATGTAGTATTTTACATCATTCCTGGCGTATCGGCCCATACTTCTCGGTGGGAATATTATATACGTCTATAACGTATCATAACCTAACCTAACCCATCTAGCCCCTCGCTGGTAATGTTTTACAGAATCACGTTCCTGTCGTCCCGTACGTCTCGGTTGGGACGTTATGAACGTCTACAGCGATATATATCCAAACGTAAGGCAGGCTAACTTCTCGGATGTAGTGTTTTACAACAGTCCTGGCGTATCGGCCCCTACTTCTCGGTGGGAACATTATATACGTCTATAACGTAACATAACGTATCCCAACCCATCTAGCCCCTCGCTGGTAATGTATTACAGAATCCCGTTCCTGTTGTGCCGTACGTCTCGGTTGGGATATTATATACGTCTATAGCGTTATATATCCTAACCTAAGGCAGGCTATCGTCTCGGATGCAGTATTTTACAACATTCCTGGCGTAACGGCCCATACTTCTCAGTGGGAACATTATATTCGTCTATAACGTAATATAACCTAACCTAACGCATCTAGCCCCTCGCTGGTCATGTTTTACAGAATCTCGTTCGTGTCGTCCCGTTCGTCTCGGTTGGGACGTTATGAACGTCTACAGCGATATATATCCTAACCTAAGGGAGGCTATCATCTCGGATGTAGTATTTTACAACATTCCTGGCGTATCGGCCCCTACTTCTCGGTGGGAACATTATATACGTCTATAACGTATCATTACCTAACCTAACCCATCTAGCCCCTCGCTGGTAATGTTTTACAGAATCCCGTTCCTGTCGTCCCGTACGTCTCGGTTGGGACGTTATGAACGTCTACAGCGATATATATCCTAACCTAAGGCAGGCTAACATCTCAGATGTAGTATATTACATCATTCCTGGCGCATCGGCCTCTACTTCTCGGTGGGAACATTACATACGTCTATAACGTATCATAACCTAACCTAACCCATCTAGCCCCTCGCTGGTAATGTTTTACAGAATCCCGTTCCTGTCGTCCCGTACGTCTCGGTTGGGACATTATAAACGTCTACAGCTATATATATCCTAACGTAAGGCAGGCTTACATCTCGGATGTAGTATATTACATCATTCCTGGCGTATCGGCCCCTACTTCTCGGTGGGAACATTATATACGTCTATATCGTAATATAACCTAACCTAATCCATCTTGCCCCTCCGTGATATTGTTTTACAGAATTCCGGTCGTGTCGGCCATTACTTCTCGGTGGGAACATTATATAGGTCTGTAACGTAACATAACCTGACCTAACCCATCTAGCCCCTCGCTGGTAATGTTTCACAGTATTCCGCTCGTGTCGCCCCTATCGTCTCGGTTGGGACATTATATACGTCTACAGCATTATATATCCTAACCTAAGGCAGGCTAACATCTCGGATGCAGTATTTTACAACATTCCTGGCGTATTGGCCCATACTTCTCGGTGGAAACACTATATACGTCTATAACGTAGCATAACCTAACCTAACCCATCTAGCCCCTCGCTGGTAATGTTTTACAGAATCCCGTTCCTGTCGTCCCGTACGTCTCGGTTGGGACATTATAAACGTCTACTTCTATATATATCCTAACGTAAGGCAGGCTAACATCTCGGATGTAGTATTTTACATCATTCCTGGCGTATCGGCCCATACTTCTCGGTGGGAATATTATATACGTCTATAACGTATCATAACCTAACCTAACCCATCTAGCCCCTCGCTGGTAATGTTTTACAGAATCCCGTTCCTGCCGTCCCGTACGTCTCGGTTGGGACGTTATGAACGTCTACAGCGATATATATCCAAACTTCAGGCAGGCTATCATCTCGGATGTAGTATTTTACAACGTTCCTGGCGGGTCGGCCTCTACTTCTCGGTGGGAACATTATATTCGTCTATAACGTAATATAACCTAACCTAACCCATCTAGCCCCTCGCTGGTAATGTTTTACAGAATCCCGTTCCTGTCGTCCCGTACGTCTCGGTTGGGACGTTATGAACGTCTACAGCGATATATATCCAAACGTAAGGCAGGCTAACTTCTCGGATGTAGTGTTTTACAACAGTCCTGGCGTATCGGCCCCTACTTCTCGGTGGGAACATTATATACGTCTATAACGTAACATAACGTAACCCAACCCATCTAACCCCTCGCTGGTAATGTATTACAGAATCCCGTTCCTGTTGTGCCGTACGTCTCGGTTGGGATATTATATACGTCTATAGCGTTATATATCCTAACCTAAGGCAGGCTATCGTCTCGGATGCAGTATTTTACAACATTCCTGGCGTATCGGCCCATACTTCTCAGTGGGAACATTATATTCGTCTATAACGTAATATAACCTATCCTAACACATCTAGCCCCTCGCTGGTAATGTTTTACAGAATCCCGTTCGTGTCGTCCCGTTCGTCTCGGTTGGGACATTATATACGTCTATAGCGTTATATATCCTAACTTAAGGCAGGCTATCATGTCGGATGTAGTATTTTACTACGTTCCTGGCGGGTCGGCCCCTACTTCTCGGTGGGGACATTATATACGTCTATAACGTAGCATAACGTAACCCAACCCATCTAGCCCCTCGCTGGTAATGTATTACAGAATCCCGTTCCTGTTGTGCCGTACGTCTCGGTTGGGATATTATATACGTCTATAGCGTTATATATCCTAACCTAAGGCAGGCTATCGTCTCGGATGCAGTATTTTACAACATTCCTGGCGTATCGGCCCATACTTCTCAGTGGGAACATTATATTCGTCTATAACGTATCATAACCTAACCTAACCCATCTAGCCCCTCGCTGGTAATGTTTTACAGAATCCCGTTCCTGTCGTCCCGTACGTCTCGGTTGGGACGTTATGAACGTCTACAGCGATATATATCCTAACGTAAGGCAGGCTAACATCTCGGATGTAGTATTTTGCAACAGTCCTGGCGTATCGGCCCCTACTTCTCGGTGGGAACATTATATACGTCTATAACGTAACATAACGTAACCTAACCCATCTAGCCCCTCGCTGGTAATGTATTACAGAATCCCGTTCCTGTTGTGCCGTACGTCTCGGTTGTGATATTATATACGTCTATAGCGTTATATATCCTAACCTAAGGCAGGCTATCATCTCGGATGTAGTATTTTAGAACATTCCTGGCGTATCGGTCCCTACTTCTCGGTGGGAACATTATATACGTCTATAACGTATCATAACCTAACCTAACCCATCTAGCCCCTCGCTGGTAATGTTTTACAGAATCCCGTTCCTGTCGTCCCGTACGTCTCGGTTGGGACGTTATGAACGTCTACAGCGATATATATCCTAACGTAAGGCAGGCTATCATCTCGGATGTAGTATTTTACAACAGTCCTGGCGTATCGGCCCCTACTTCTCGGTGGGTACATTATATACTTCTATAACGTAACATAACGTAACCTAACCCATCTAGCCCCTCGCTGGTAATGTATTACAGAATCCCGTTCCTGTTGTGCCGTACGTCTCGGTTGGGATATTATATACGTCTATAGCGTTATATATCCTAACCTAAGGCAGGCTATCATCTCGGATGTAGTATTTTACAACGTTCCTGGCGGGTCGGCCTCTCCTTCTCGGTGGGAACATTATATTCGTCTATAACGTAATATAACCTAACCTAACACATCTAGCCCCTCGCTGGTAATGTTTTACAGAATCCCGTTCGTGTCGTCCCGTACGTCTCGGTTGGGATATTATATACGT
This sequence comes from Xylocopa violacea, assembly GCA_963969225.1. Lineage (NCBI taxonomy): Eukaryota > Metazoa > Arthropoda > Insecta > Hymenoptera > Apidae > Xylocopa > Xylocopa violacea. The sequence goes on along the minus strand of CAXAJV010000008.1, from coordinate 12,325,490 downwards.
CTATAGCGTTATATATCCTAACCTAAGGCAGGCTATCATCTCGGATGTAGTATTTTACAACATTCCTAGCGCATCGGCCTCTACTTCTCGGTGGGAACATTATATTCGTCTATAACGTAATATAACCTAACCTATCACATCTAGCCCCTCGCTGGTAATGTTTTACAAAATCCCGTTCGTGTCCCCCCGTACGTCTCGGTTGGGATATTATATACGTCTATAGCGTTATATATCCTAACCTAAGGCAGGCTAACATCTCGGATGCAGTATTTTACAACATTTCTGGCGGGTCGGCCCCTACTTCTCGGTGGGAACATTATATACGTCTATAACGTAATATAACCTAACCTAACACATCTAGTCCCTCGCTGGTAATGTTTTACAGAATCCCGTTTGTGTCGTCCCGTACGTCTCGGTTGGGGTATTATATACGTCTATAGCGTTATATATCCTAACCTAAGGCAGGCTATCTTCTCGGATGCAGTATTTTACAACGTTCCTGGCGTATCGGCCCATACTTCTCGGTGGGAACATTATATTCGTCTATAACGTAATATAACCTAACCTATTACATCTAGCCCCTCGCTGGTAATGTTTTACAGAATCCCGTTCCTGTCGTCCCGTACGTCTCGGTTGGGACGTTATGAACGTCTACAGCGATATATATCCTAACGTAAGGCAGGCTAACATCTCGGATGCTGTATTTTACAACATTCCTGGCGTATCGGCCCATACTTCTCGGTGGGAACATTATATTAGTCTATAACGTAGTATAACCTATCCTAACACATCTAGCCCCTCGCTGGTAATGCTTTACAGAATCACGTTCGTGTCGTCCCGTTCGTCTCGGTTGGGACATTATATACGTCTATAGCGTTACATATCCTAACCTAAGGCAGGCTAACATCTCGGATGTAGTATATTACATCATTCCTGGCGTATCGACCACTACTTCTCGGTGGAAACATTATATACGTCTATAACGTAATATAACCTAACCTAACACATCTAGCTAGTCGCTTTAATGTCTCACAGAATCCCGTTCCTGTCGTCCCGTACGTCTCGGTTGGGACGTTATGAACGTCTACAGCGATATATATCCTAACGTAAGGCAGGCTAACATCTCGGACGTAGTATATTACATCATTCCTAGCGTATCGACCACTACTTCTCGGTGGAAACATTATATACGTCTATAACGTAATATAACCTAACCTAACACATCTAGCTAGTCGCTTTAATGTTTCACAGAATCCCGTTCGTGTCGTCCCGTTCGTCTCGGTTGGGACATTATATACGTCTGTAGCGTTATATATCCTAACTTAAGGCAGGCTATCATCTCGGATGTAGTATTTTACAACGTTCCTGGCGGGTCGGCCTCTACTTCTCGGTGGGAACATTATATTCGTCTATAACGTAATATAACCTAACCTAACACATCTAGCCCCTCGCTGGTAATGTTTTACAGAATCCCGTTCGTGTCGTCCCGTACGTCTCGGTTGGGATACTATATACGTCTATAGCGTTATATATCCTAACCTAAGGCAGGCTATCATCTCGGATGTAGTATTTTACAACATTCCTGGCGTATCGGCCCTAACTTTTCGGTGGGAACATTATATACGTCTATAACGTATCATAACCTAACCTAACCCATCTAGCCCCTCGCTGGTAATGTTTTACAGAATCCCGTTCCTGTCGTCCCGTACGTCTCGGTTGGGACGTTATGAACGTCTACAGCGATATATATCCTAACGTAAGGCAGGCTAACATCTCGGATGTAGTATTTTGCAACAGTCCTGGCGTATCGGCCCCTACTTCTCGGTGGGAAAATTATATACGTCTATAACGTAACATAACGTAACCTAACCCATCTAGCCCCTCGCTGGTAATGTATTACAGAATCCCGTTCCTGTTGTGCCGTACGTCTCGGTTGTGATATTATATACGTCTATAGCGTTATATATCCTAACCTAAGGCAGGCTATCATCTCGGATGTAGTATTTTAGAACATTCCTGGCGTATCGGTCCCTACTTCTCGGTGGGAACATTATATACGTCTATAACGTATCATAACCTAACCTAACCCATCTAGCCCCTAGCTGGTAATGTTTTACAGAATCCCGTTCCTGTCGTCCCGTACGTCTCGGTTGGGACGTTATGAACGTCTAGAGCGATATATATCCTAACGTAAGGCAGGCTATCATCTCGGATGTAGTATTTTACAACAGTCCTGGCGTATCGGCCCCTACTTCTCGGAGGGTACATTATATACGTCTATAACGTAACATAACGTAACCTAACCCATCTAGCCCCTCGCTGGTAATGTATTACAGAATCCCGTTCCTGTTGTGCCGTACGTCTCGGTTGGGATATTATATACGTCTATAGCGTTATATATCCTAACTAAAGGCAGGCTATCATCTCGGATGTAGTATTTTACAACGTTCCTGGCGGGTCGGCCTCTACTTCTCGGTGGGAACATTATATTCGTCTATAACGTAATATAACCTAACCTAACACATCTAGCCACTCGCTGGTAATGTTTTACAGAATCCCGTTCGTGTCGTCCCGTACGTCTCGGTTGGGATATTATATACGTCTATAGCGTTATATATCCTAACCTAAGGCAGGCTATCATCTGGGATGTAGTATTTTACAACATTCCTAGCGCATCGGCCTCTACTTCTCGGTGGGAACATTATATACGTCTATAACGTATCATAACCTAACCTAACCCATCTAGCCCCTCGCTGGTAATGTTTTACAGAATCCCGTTCCTGTCGTCCCGTACGTCTCGGTTGGGACGTTATGAACGTCTACAGCGATATATATCCTAACCTAAGGCAGGCTAACATCTCGGATGTAGTATATTACATCATTCCTGGCGTATCGGCCTCTACTTCTCGGTGGAAACATTATATACGTCTATAACGTAATATAACCTAACCTAGCACATCTAGCCCCTCGCTGGTAATGTTTTACAGAATCCCGTTCGTGTCGTCCCGTACGTCTCGGTTGGGATATTATATACGTCTATAGCGTTATATATCCTAACCTAAGGCAGGCTATCATCTCGGATGTAGTATTTTACAACATTCCTAGCGCATCGGCCTCTACTTCTCGGTGGGAACATTATATTCGTCTATAACGTAATATAACCTAACCTATCACATCTAGCCCCTCGCGGGTAATGTTTTACAGAATCCCGTTCGTGTCGTCCCGTACGTCTCGGTTGGGATATTATATACGTCTATAGCGTTATATATCCTAACCTAAGGCAGGCTATCATCTCGGATGTAGTATTTTACAACATTCCTGGCGTATCGGCCCTAACTTTTCGGTGGGAACATTATATACGTCTATAACGTATCATAACCTAACCTAACCCATCTAGCCCCTCGCTGGTAATGTTTTACAGAATCCCGTTCCTGTCGTCCCGTACGTCTCGGTTGGAACGATATGAACGTCTACAGCGATATATATCCTAACCTAAGGCAGGCTATCTTCTCGGATGTAGTATATTACATCATTCCTGGCGTATCGGCCTCTACTTCTCGGTGGAAACATTATATACGTCTATAACGTAATATAACCTAACCTAACACATCTAGCCCCTCGCTGGTAATGTTTTACAGAATCCCGTTCCTGTCGTCCCGTACGTCTCGGTTAGGACGTTATGAACGTCTACAGCGATATATATCCTAACGTAAGGCAGGCTAACATCTCGGATGTAGTATTTTACAACAGTCCTGGCGTATCGGCCCCTACTTCTCGGTGGGTACATTATATACGTCTATAACGTAACATAACGTAACCTAACCCATCTAGCCCCTCGCTGGTAATGTATTACAGAATCCCGTTCCTGTTGTGCCGTACGTCTCGGTTGGGACATTATATACGTCTATAGCGTTATATATCCTAACTAAAGGCAGGCTATCATCTCGGATGTAGTATTTTACAACGTTCCTGGCGGGTCGGCCTCTACTTCTCGGTGGGAACATTATATTCGTCTATAACGTAATATAACCTAACCTAACACATCTAGCCACTCGCTGGTAATGTCTTACAGAATCCCGTTCGTGTCGTCCCGTACGTCTCGGTTGGGATATTATATACGTCTATAGCGTTATATATCCTAACCTAAGGCAGGCTATCATCTCGGATGTAGTATTTTACAACATTCCTAGCGCATCGGCCTCTACTTCTCGGTGGGAACATTATATTCGTCTATAACGTAATATAACCTAACCTATCACATCTAGCCCCTCGCTGGTAATGTTTTACAAAATCCCGTTCGTGTCGTCCCGTACGTCTCGGTTGGGATATTATATACGTCTATAGCATTGTATATCCTAACCTAAGGCAGGCTAATATCTCGGATGTAGTATATTACATCATTCCTGGCGTATCGACCACTACTTCTCGGTGGAAACATTATATACGTCTATAACGTAATATAACCTAACCTAACACATCTAGCTAGTCGATTTAATGTTTCACAGAATCCCGTTCGTGTCGTCCCGTTCGTCTCGGTTGGGACATTATATACGTCTGTAGCGTTATATATCCTAACTTAAGGCAGGCTATCATCTCGGATGTAGTATTTTACAACGTTCCTGGCGGGTCGGTCTCTACTTCTCGGTGGGAACATTATATTCGTCTATAACGTAATATAACCTAACCTAACACATCTAGCCCCTCGCTGGTAATGTTTTACAGAATCCCGTTCGTGTCGTCCCGTATGTCTCGGATGGGATATTATATACGTCTATAGCGTTACATATCCTAACCGAAGGCAGGCTATCATCTCGGATGTAGTATTTTAGAACATTCCTGGCGTATTGGCCCTAACTTTTCGGTGGGAACATTATATTCGTCTATAACGTAATATAACCTAACCTATCACATCTAGCCCCTCGCGGGTAATGTTTTACAGAATCCCGTTCGTGTCGTCCCGTACGTCTCGGTTGGGATATTATATACGTCTATAGCGTTATATATCCTAACCTAAGGCAGGCTATCATCTCGGATGTAGTATTTTACAACATTCCTGGCGTATCGGCCCTAACTTTTCGGTGGGAACATTATATACGTCTATAACGTATCATAACCTAACCTAACCCATCTAGCCCCTCGCTGGTAATGTTTTACAGAATCCCGTTCCTGTCGTCCCGTACGTCTCGGTTGGAACGATATGAACGTCTACAGCGATATATATCCTAACCTAAGGCAGGCTATCATCTCGGATGTAGTATATTACATCATTCCTGGCGTATCGGCCTCTACTTCTCGGTGGAAACATTATATACGTCTATAACGTAATATAACCTAACCTAACACATCTAGCCCCTCGCTGGTAATGTTTTACAGAATCCCGTTCCTGTCGTCCCGTACGTCTCGGTTAGGACGTTATGAACGTCTACAGCGATATATATCCTAACGTAAGGCAGGCTAACATCTCGGATGTAGTATTTTACAACAGTCCTGGCGTATCGGCCCCTACTTCTCGGTGGGAACATTATATACGTCTATAACGTAACATAACGTAACCTAACCCATCTAGCCGCTCGCTGGTAATGTATTACAGAATCCCGTTCCTGTTGTGCCGTACGTCTCGGTTGGGATATTATATACGTCTATAGCGTTATATATCCTAACTTAAGGCAGGCTATCATCTCGGATGTAGTATTTTACAACGTTCCTGGCGGGCCGGCCTCTACTTCTCGGTGGGAACATTATATTCGTCTATAACGTAATATAACCTAACCTAACCCATCTAGCCGCTCGCTGGTAATGTATTACAGAATCCCGTTCCTGTTGTGCCGTACGTCTCGGTTGGGATATTATATACGTCTATAGCGTTATATATCCTAACTTAAGGCAGGCTATCATCTCGGATGTAGTATTTTACAACGTTCCTGGCGGGCCGGCCTCTACTTCTCGGTGGGAACATTATATTCGTCTATAACGTAATATAACCTAACCTAACACATCTAGCCCCTCGCTGGTAATGTCTTACAGAATCCCGTTCGTGTCGTCCCGTACGTCTCGGTTGGGATATTATATACGTCTATAGCGTTATATATCCTAACCTAAGGCAGGCTATCATCTCGGATGTAGTATTTTACAACATTCCTGGCGTATCGGCCCTAACTTTTCGGTGGGAACATTATATACGTCTATAACGTATCATAACCTAACCTAACCCATCTAGCCCCTCGCTGGTAATGTTTTACAGAATCCCGTTCCTGTCGTCCCGTACGTCTCGGTTGGGACGTTATGAACGTCTACAGCGATATATATCCTAACCTAAGGCTGGCTAACATCTCGGATGTAGTATATTACATCATTCCTGGCGTATCGGCCTCTACTTCTCGGTGGAAACATTATATACGTCTATAACGTAATATAACCTAACCTAGCACATCTAGCCCCTCGCTGGTAATGTTTTACAGAATCCCGTTCCTGTCGTCCCGTACGTCTCGGTTGGAACGATATGAACGTCTACAGCGATATATATCCTAACCTAAGGCAGGCTATCTTCTCGGATGTAGTATATTACATCATTCCTGGCGTATCGGCCTCTACTTCTCGGTGGAAACATTATATACGTCTATAACGTAATATAACCTAACCTAACACATCTAGCCCCTCGCTGGTAATGTTTTACAGAATCCCGTTCCTGTCGTCCCGTACGTCTCGGTTAGGACGTTATGAACGTCTACAGCGATATATATCCTAACGTAAGGCAGGCTAACATCTCGGATGTAGTATTTTACAACAGTCCTGGCGTATCGGCCCCTACTTCTCGGTGGGTACATTATATACGTCTATAACGTAACATAACGTAACCTAACCCATCTAGCCCCTCGCTGGTAATGTATTACAGAATCCCGTTCCTGTTGTGCCGTACGTCTCGGTTGGGATATTATATACGTCTATAGCGTTATATATCCTAACCTAAGGCAGGCTATCTTCTCGGATGCAGTATTTTACAACATTCCTGGCGTATCGGCCCATACTTCTCGGTGGGAACATTATATTCGTCTATAACGTAATATAACCTAACCTATTACATCTAGCCCCTCGCTGGTAATGTTTTACAGAATCCCGTTCCTGTCGTCCCGTACGTCTCGGTTGGGACGTTATGAACGTCTACAGCGATATATATCCTAACGTAAGGGAGGCTAACATCTCGGATGCTGTATTTTACAACATTCCTGGCGTATCGGCCCATACTTCTCGGTGGGAACATTATATTAGTCTATAGCGTAATATAACCTATCCTAACACATCTAGCCCCTCGCTGGTAATGTTTTACAGAATCACGTTCGTGTCGTCCCGTTCGTCTCGGTTGGGACATTATATACGTCTATAGCGTTATATATCCTAACTAAAGGCAGGCTATCATCTCGGATGTAGTATTTTACAACGTTCCTGGCGGGTCGGCCTCTACTTCTCGGTGGGAACATTATATTCGTCTATAACGTAATATAACCTAACCTAACACATCTAGCCACTCGCTGGTAATGTCTTACAGAATCCCGTTCGTGTCGTCCCGTACGTCTCGGTTGGGATATTATATACGTCTATAGCGTTATATATCCTAACCTAAGGCAGGCTATCATCTCGGATGTAGTATTTTACAACATTCCTAGCGCATCGGCCTCTACTTCTCGGTGGGAACATTATATTCGTCTATAACGTAATATAACCTAACCTATCACATCTAGCCCCTCGCTGGTAATGTTTTACAAAATCCCGTTCGTGTCGTCCCGTACGTCTCGGTTGGGATATTATATACGTCTATAGCATTGTATGTCCTAACCTAAGGCAGGGTAATATCTCGGATGTAGTATATTACATCATTCCTGGCGTATCGACCACTACTTCTCGGTGGAAACATTATATACGTCTATAACGTAATATAACCTAACCTAACACATCTAGCTAGTCGATTTAATGTTTCACAGAATCCCGTTCGTGTCGTCCCGTTCGTCTCGGTTGGGACATTATATACGTCTGTAGCGTTATATATCCTAACTTAAGGCAGGCTATCATCTCGGATGTAGTATTTTACAACGTTCCTGGCGGGTCGGTCTCTACTTCTCGGTGGGAACATTATATTCGTCTATAACGTAATATAACCTAACCTAACACATCTAGCCCCTCGCTGGTAATGTTTTACAGAATCCCGTTCGTGTCGTCCCGTATGTCTCGGATGGGATATTATATACGTCTATAGCGTTACATATCCTAACCGAAGGCAGGCTATCATCTCGGATGTAGTATTTTAGAACATTCCTGGCGTATTGGCCCTAACTTTTCGGTGGGAACATTATATTCGTCTATAACGTAATATAACCTAACCTATCACATCTAGCCCCTCGCGGGTAATGTTTTACAGAATCCCGTTCGTGTCGTCCCGTACGTCTCGGTTGGGATATTATATACGTCTATAGCGTTATATATCCTAACCTAAGGCAGGCTATCATCTCGGATGTAGTATTTTACAACATTCCTGGCGTATCGGCCCTAACTTTTCGGTGGGAACATTATATACGTCTATAACGTATCATAACCTAACCTAACCCATCTAGCCCCTCGCTGGTAATGTTTTACAGAATCCCGTTCCTGTCGTCCCGTACGTCTCGGTTAGGACGTTATGAACGTCTACAGCGATATATATCCTAACGTAAGGCAGGCTAACATCTCGGATGTAGTATTTTACAACAGTCCTGGCGTATCGGCCCCTACTTCTCGGTGGGAACATTATATACGTCTATAACGTAACATAACGTAACCTAACCCATCTAGCCGCTCGCTGGTAATGTATTACAGAATCCCGTTCCTGTTGTGCCGTACGTCTCGGTTGGGATATTATATACGTCTATAGCGTTATATATCCTAACCTAAGGCAGGCTATCATCTCGGATGTAGTATTTTACAACGTTCCTGGCGGGTCGGTCTCTACTTCTCGGTGGGAACATTATATTCGTCTATAACGTAATATAACCTAACCTAACACATCTAGCCCCTCGCTGGTAATGTTTTACAGAATCCCGTTCGTGTCGTCCCGTATGTCTCGGATGGGATATTATATACGTCTATAGCGTTACATATCCTAACCGAAGGCAGGCTATCATCTCGGATGTAGTATTTTACAACATTCCTGGCGTATTGGCCCTAACTTTTCGGTGGGAACATTATATTCGTCTATAACGTAATATAACCTAACCTATCACATCTAGCCCCTCGCGGGTAATGTTTTACAGAATCCCGTTCGTGTCGTCCCGTACGTCTCGGTTGGGATATTATATACGTCTATAGCGTTATATATCCTAACCTAAGGCAGGCTATCATCTCGGATGTAGTATTTTACAACATTCCTGGCGTATCGGCCCTAACTTTTCGGTGGGAACATTATATACGTGTATAACGTATCATAACCTAACCTAACCCATCTAGCCCCTCGCTGGTAATGTTTTACAGAATCCCGTTCCTGTCGTCCCGTACGTCTCGGTTGGAACGATATGAACGTCTACAGCGATATATATCCTAACCTAAGGCAGGCTATCATCTCGGATGTAGTATATTACATCATTCCTGGCGTATCGGCCTCTACTTCTCGGTGGAAACATTATATACGTCTATAACGTAATATAACCTAACCTAACACATCTAGCCCCTCGCTGGTAATGTTTTACAGAATCCCGTTCCTGTCGTCCCGTACGTCTCGGTTAGGACGTTATGAACGTCTACAGCGATATATATCCTAACGTAAGGCAGGCTAACATCTCGGATGTAGTATTTTACAACAGTCCTGGCGTATCGGCCCCTACTTCTCGGTGGGAACATTATATACGTCTATAACGTAACATAACGTAACCTAACCCATCTAGCCGCTCGCTGGTAATGTATTACAGAATCCCGTTCCTGTTGTGCCGTACGTCTCGGTTGGGATATTATATACGTCTATAGCGTTATATATCCTAACTTAAGGCAGGCTATCATCTCGGATGTAGTATTTTACAACGTTCCTGGCGGTCCGGCCTCTACTTCTCGGTGGGAACATTATATTCGTCTATAACGTAATATAACCTAACCTAACCCATCTAGCCGCTCGCTGGTAATGTATTACAGAATCCCGTTCCTGTTGTGCCGTACGTCTCGGTTGGGATATTATATACGTCTATAGCGTTATATATCCTAACTTAAGGCAGGCTATCATCTCGGATGTAGTATTTTACAACGTTCCTGGCGGGCCGGCCTCTACTTCTCGGTGGGAACATTATATTCGTCTATAACGTAATATAACCTAACCTAACACATCTAGCCCCTCGCTGGTAATGTCTTACAGAATCCCGTTCGTGTCGTCCCGTACGTCTCGGTTGGGATATTATATACGTCTATAGCGTTATATATCCTAACCTAAGGCAGGCTATCATCTCGGATGTAGTATTTTACAACATTCCTGGCGTATCGGCCCTAACTTTTCGGTGGGAACATTATATACGTCTATAACGTATCATAACCTAACCTAACCCATCTAGCCCCTCGCTGGTAATGTTTTACGGAATCCCGTTCCTGTCGTCCCGTACGTCTCGGTTGGGACGTTATGAACGTCTACAGCGATATATATCCTAACCTAAGGCTGGCTAACATCTCGGATGTAGTATATTACATCATTCCTGGCGTATCGGCCTCTACTTCTCGGTGGAAACATTATATACGTCTATAACGTAATATAACCTAACCTAGCACATCTAGCCCCTCGCTGGTAATGTTTTACAGAATCCCGTTCCTGTCGTCCCGTACGTCTCGGTTGGGACGTTATGAACGTCTACAGCGATATATATCCTAACCTAAGGCAGGCTAACATCTCGGATGTAGTATATTACATCATTCCTGGCGTATCGGCCTCTACTTCTCGGTGGAAACATTATATACGTCTATAACGTAATATAACCTAACCTAGCACATCTAGCCCCTCGCTGGTAATGTTTTACAGAATCCCGTTCGTGTCGTCCCGTACGTCTCGGTTGGGATATCATATACGTCTATAGCGTTATATATCCTAACCTAAGGCAGGCTATCATCTCGGATGTAGTATTTTACAACATTCCTAGCGCATCGGCCTCTACTTCTCGGTGGGAACATTATATTCGTCTATAACGTAATATAACCTAACCTATCACATCTAGCCCCTCGCGGGTAATGTTTTACAGAATCCCGTTCGTGTCGTCCCGTACGTCTCGGTTGGGATATTATATACGTCTATAGCGTTATATATCCTAACCTAAGGCAGGCTATCATCTCGGATGTAGTATTTTACAACATTCCTGGCGTATCGGCCCTAACTTTTCGGTGGGAACATTATATACGTCTATAACGTATCATAACCTAACCTAACCCATCTAGCCCCTCGCTGGTAATGTTTTACAGAATCCCGTTCCTGTCGTCCCGTACGTCTCGGTTGGAACGATATGAACGTCTACAGCGATATATATCCTAACCTAAGGCAGGCTATCATCTCGGATGTAGTATATTACATCATTCCTGGCGTATCGGCCTCTACTTCTCGGTGGAAACATTATATACGTCTATAACGTAATATAACCTAACCTAACACATCTAGCCCCTCGCTGGTAATGTTTTACAGAATCCCGTTCCTGTCGTCCCGTACGTCTCGGTTAGGACGTTATGAACGTCTACAGCGATATATATCGTAACGTAAGGCAGGCTAACATCTCGGATGTAGTATTTTACAACAGTCCTGGCGTATCGGCCCCTACTTCTCGGTGGGAACATTATGTACGTCTATAATGTAACATAACGTAACCTAACCCATCTAGCCGCTCGCTGGTAATGTATTACAGAATCCCGTTCCTGTTGTGCCGTACGTCTCGGTTGGGATATTATATACGTCTATAGCGTTATATATCCTAACTTAAGGCAGGCTATCATCTCGGATGTAGTATTTTACAACGTTCCTGGCGGGCCGGCCTCTACTTCTCGGTGGGAACATTATATACGTCTATAACGTATCATAACCTAACCTAACCCATCTAGCCCCTCGCTGGTAATGTTTTACAGAATCCCGTTCCTGTCGTCCCGTACGTCTCGGTTGGGACGATATGAACGTCTACAGCGATATATATCCTAACCTAAGGCAGGCTATCATCTCGGATGTAGTATATTACATCATTCCTGGCGTATCGGCCTCTACTTCTCGGTGGAAACATTATATACGTCTATAACGTAATATAACCTAACCTAACACATCTAGCCCCTCGCTGGTAATGTTTTACAGAATCCCGTTCGTGTCGTGCCGTACGTCTCGGTTGGGATATTATATACGTCTATAGCGTTATATATCCTAACCTAAGGCAGGCTATCATCTCGGATGTAGTATTTTACAACATTCCTGGCGTATCGGCCCCTACTTCTCGGTGGGAACATTATATACGTCTATAACGTATCATAACCTAACCTAACCCATCTAGCCCCTCGCTGGTAATGTTTTACAGAATCCCGTTCCTGTCGTCCCGTACGTCTCGGTTGGAACGATATGAACGTCTACAGCGATATATATCCTAACCTAAGGCAGGCTATCATCTCGGATGTAGTATATTACATCATTCCTGGCGTATCGGCCTCTACTTCTCAGTGGAAACATTATATACGTCTATAACGTAATATAACCTAACCTAACACATCTAGCCCCTCGCTGGTAATGTTTTACAGAATCCCGTTCCTGTCGTCCCGTACGTCTCGGTTAGGACGTTATGAACGTCTACAGCGATATATATCGTAACGTAAGGCAGGCTAACATCTCGGATGTAGTATTTTACAACAGTCCTGGCGTATCGGCCCCTACTTCTCGGTGGGAACATTATGTACGTCTATAATGTAACATAACGTAACCTAACCCATCTAGCCGCTCGCTGGTAATGTATTACAGAATCCCGTTCCTGTTGTGCCGTACGTCTCGGTTGGGATATTATATACGTCTATAGCGTTATATATCCTAACTTAAGGCAGGCTATCATCTCGGATGTAGTATTTTACAACGTTCCTGGCGGGCCGGCCTCTACTTCTCGGTGGGAACATTATATACGTCTATAACGTATCATAACCTAACCTAACCCATCTAGCCCCTCGCTGGTAATGTTTTACAGAATCCCGTTCCTGTCGTCCCGTACGTCTCGGTTGGGACGATATGAACGTCTACAGCGATATATATCCTAACCTAAGGCAGGCTATCATCTCGGATGTAGTATATTACATCATTCCTGGCGTATCGGCCTCTACTTCTCGGTGGAAACATTATATACGTCTATAACGTAATATAACCTAACCTAACACATCTAGCCCCTCGCTGGTAATGTTTTACAGAATCCCGTTCGTGTCGTGCCGTACGTCTCGGTTGGGATATTATATACGTCTATAGCGTTATATATCCTAACCTAAGGCAGGCTATCATCTCGGATGTAGTATTTTACAACATTCCTGGCGTATCGGCCCCTACTTCTCGGTGGGAACATTATATACGTCTATAACGTATCATAACCTAACCTAACCCATCTAGCCCCTCGCTGGTAATGTTTTACAGAATCCCGTTCCTGTCGTCCCGTACGTCTCGGTTAGGACGTTATGAACGTCTACAGCGATATATATCCTAACGTAAGGCAGGCTAACATCTCGGATGTAGTATTTTACAACAGTCCTGGCGTATCGGCCCCTACTTCTCGGTGGGAACATTATATACGTCTATAACGTAACATAACGTAACCTAACCCATCTAGCCGCTCGCTGGTAATGTATTACAGAATCCCGTTCCTGTTGTGCCGTACGTCTCGGTTGGGATATTATATTCGTCTATAGCGTTATATATCCTAACTTAAGGCAGGCTATCATCTCGGATGTAGTATTTTACAACGTTCCTGGCGGGCCGGCCTCTACTTCTCGGTGGGAACATTATATTCGTCTATAACGTAATATAACCTAACCTAACACATCTAGCCCCTCGCTGGTAATGTTTTACAGAATCCCTTTCGTGTCGTCCCGTACGTCTCGGTTGGGATATTATATACGTCTATAGCGTTATATATCCTAACCTAAGGCAGGCTATCATCTCGGATGTAGTATTTTACAACATTCCTAGCGCATCGGCCTCTACTTCTCGGTGGGAACATTATATAGGTCTATAACGTAACATAACCTAACCTAACCCATCTAGCCCCTCGCTGGTAATGTTTTACAGAATCCCGTTCCTGTCGTCCCGTACGTCTCGGTTGGGACGTTATGAACGTCTACAGCGATATATATCCTAACGTAAGGCAGGCTAACATCCCGGATGTAGTATTTTACAACAGTCCTGGCGTATCGGCCCCTACTTCTCGGTGGGTACATTATATACGTCTATAACGTAACATAACGTAACCTAACCCATCTAGCCCCTCGCTGGTAATGTATTACAGAATCCCGTTCCTGTTGTGCCGTACGTCTCGGTTGGGATATTATATACGTCTATAGCGTTATATATCCTAACTTAAGGCAGGCTATCATCTCGGATGTAGTATTTTACAACGTTCCTGGCGGGCCGGCCTCTACTTCTCGGTGGGAACATTATATTCGTCTATAACGTAATATAACCTAACCTAACCCATCTAGCCGCTCGCTGGTAATGTATTACAGAATCCCGTTCCTGTTGTGCCGTACGTCTCGGTTGGGATATTATATACGTCTATAGCGTTATATATCCTAACTTAAGGCAGGCTATCATCTCGGATGTAGTATTTTACAACGTTCCTGGCGGGCCGGCCTCTACTTCTCGGTGGGAACATTATATTCGTCTATAACGTAATATAACCTAACCTAACACATCTAGCCCCTCGCTGGTAATGTCTTACAGAATCCCGTTCGTGTCGTCCCGTACGTCTCGGTTGGGATATTATATACGTCTATAGCGTTATATATCCTAACCTAAGGCAGGCTATCATCTCGGATGTAGTATTTTACAACATTCCTGGCGTATCGGCCCTAACTTTTCGGTGGGAACATTATATACGTCTATAACGTATCATAACCTAACCTAACCCATCTAGCCCCTCGCTGGTAATGTTTTACAGAATCCCGTTCCTGTCATCCCGTACGTCTCGGTTGGGACGTTATGAACGTCTACAGCGATATATATCCTAACCTAAGGCAGGCTAACATCTCGGATGTAGTATATTACATCATTCCTGGCGTATCGGCCTCTACTTCTCGGTGGAAACATTATATACGTCTATAACGTAATATAACCTAACCTAGCACATCTAGCCCCTCGCTGGTAATGTTTTACAGAATCCCGTTCGTGTCGTCCCGTACGTCTCGGTTGGGATATTATATACGTCTATAGCGTTATATATCCTAACCTAAGGCAGGCTATCATCTCGGATGTAGTATTTTACAACATTCCTAGCGCATCGGCCTCTACTTCTCGGTGGGAACATTATATTCGTCTATAACGTAATATAACCTAACCTATCACATCTAGCCCCTCGCGGGTAATGTTTTACAGAATCCCGTTCGTGTCGTCCCGTACGTCTCGGTTGGGATATTATATACGTCTATAGCGTTATATATCCTAACCTAAGGCAGGCTATCTTCTCGGATGCAGTATTTTACAACATTCCTGGCGTATCGGCCCATACTTCTCGGTGGGAACATTATATTCGTCTATAACGTAATATAACCTAACCTATTACATCTAGCCCCTCGCTGGTAATGTTTTACAGAATCCCGTTCCTGTCGTCCCGTACGTCTCGGTTGGGACGTTATGAACGTCTACAGCGATATATATCCTAACGTAAGGCAGGCTAACATCTCGGATGCTGTATTTTACAACATTCCTGGCGTATCGGCCCTAACTTTTCGGTGGGAACATTATATACGTCTATAACGTATCATAACCTATCCTAACCCATCTAGCCCCTCGCTGGTAATGTTTTACAGAATCCCGTTCCTGTCGTCCCGTACGTCTCGGTTGGAACGATATGAACGTCTACAGCGATATATATCCTAACCTAAGGCAGGCTATCATCTCGGATGTAGTATATTACATCATTCCTGGCGTATCGGCCTCTACTTCTCGGTGGAAACATTATATACGTCTATAACGTAATATAACCTAACCTAACACATCTAGCCCCTCGCTGGTAATGTTTTACAGAATCCCGTTCCTGTCGTCCCGTACGTCTCGGTTAGGACGTTATGAACGTCTACAGCGATATATATCGTAACGTAAGGCAGGCTAACATCTCGGATGTAGTATTTTACAACAGTCCTGGCGTATCGGCCCCTACTTCTCGGTGGGAACATTATGTACGTCTATAATGTAACATAACGTAACCTAACCCATCTAGCCGCTCGCTGGTAATGTATTACAGAATCCCGTTCCTGTTGTGCCGTACGTCTCGGTTGGGATATTATATACGTCTATAGCGTTATATATCCTAACTTAAGGCAGGCTATCATCTCGGATGTAGTATTTTACAACGTTCCTGGCGGGCCGGCCTCTACTTCTCGGTGGGAACATTATATACGTCTATAACGTATCATAACCTAACCTAACCCATCTAGCCCCTCGCTGGTAATGTTTTACAGAATCCCGTTCCTGTCGTCCCGTACGTCTCGGTTGGGACGATATGAACGTCTACAGCGATATATATCCTAACCTAAGGCAGGCTATCATCTCGGATGTAGTATATTACATCATTCCTGGCGTATCGGCCTCTACTTCTCGGTGGAAACATTATATACGTCTATAACGTAATATAACCTAACCTAACACATCTAGCCCCTCGCTGGTAATGTTTTACAGAATCCCGTTCGTGTCGTGCCGTACGTCTCGGTTGGGATATTATATACGTCTATAGCGTTATATATCCTAACCTAAGGCAGGCTATCATCTCGGATGTAGTATTTTACAACATTCCTGGCGTATCGGCCCCTACTTCTCGGTGGGAACATTATATACGTCTATAACGTATCATAACCTAACCTAACCCATCTAGCCCCTCGCTGGTAATGTTTTACAGAATCCCGTTCCTGTCGTCCCGTACGTCTCGGTTGGAACGATATGAACGTCTACAGCGATATATATCCTAACCTAAGGCAGGCTATCATCTCGGATGTAGTATATTACATCATTCCTGGCGTATCGGCCTCTACTTCTCGGTGGAAACATTATATACGTCTATAACGTAATATAACCTAACCTAACACATCTAGCCCCTCGCTGGTAATGTTTTACAGAATCCCGTTCCTGTCGTCCCGTACGTCTCGGTTAGGACGTTATGAACGTCTACAGCGATATATATCGTAACGTAAGGCAGGCTAACATCTCGGATGTAGTATTTTACAACAGTCCTGGCGTATCGGCCCCTACTTCTCGGTGGGAACATTATGTACGTCTATAATGTAACATAACGTAACCTAACCCATCTAGCCGCTCGCTGGTAATGTATTACAGAATCCCGTTCCTGTTGTGCCGTACGTCTCGGTTGGGATATTATATACGTCTATAGCGTTATATATCCTAACTTAAGGCAGGCTATCATCTCGGATGTAGTATTTTACAACGTTCCTGGCGGGCCGGCCTCTACTTCTCGGTGGGAACATTATATACGTCTATAACGTATCATAACCTAACCTAACCCATCTAGCCCCTCGCTGGTAATGTTTTACAGAATCCCGTTCCTGTCGTCCCGTACGTCTCGGTTGGGACGATATGAACGTCTACAGCGATATATATCCTAACCTAAGGCAGGCTATCATCTCGGATGTAGTATATTACATCATTCCTGGCGTATCGGCCTCTACTTCTCGGTGGAAACATTATATACGTCTATAACGTAATATAACCTAACCTAACACATCTAGCCCCTCGCTGGTAATGTTTTACAGAATCCCGTTCGTGTCGTGCCGTACGTCTCGGTTGGGATATTATATACGTCTATAGCGTTATATATCCTAACCTAAGGCAGGCTATCATCTCGGATGTAGTATTTTACAACATTCCTGGCGTATCGGCCCCTACTTCTCGGTGGGAACATTATATACGTCTATAACGTATCATAACCTAACCTAACCCATCTAGCCCCTCGCTGGTAATGTTTTACAGAATCCCGTTCCTGTCGTCCCGTACGTCTCGGTTAGGACGTTATGAACGTCTACAGCGATATATATCCTAACGTAAGGCAGGCTAACATCTCGGATGTAGTATTTTACAACAGTCCTGGCGTATCGGCCCCTACTTCTCGGTGGGAACATTATATACGTCTATAACGTAACATAACGTAACCTAACCCATCTAGCCGCTCGCTGGTAATGTATTACAGAATCCCGTTCCTGTTGTGCCGTACGTCTCGGTTGGGATATTATATACGTCTATAGCGTTATATATCCTAACTTAAGGCAGGCTATCATCTCGGATGTAGTATTTTACAACGTTCCTGGCGGGCCGGCCTCTACTTCTCGGTGGGAACATTATATTCGTCTATAACGTAATATAACCTAACCTAACACATCTAGCCCCTCGCTGGTAATGTTTTACAGAATCCCTTTCGTGTCGTCCCGTACGTCTCGGTTGGGATATTATATACGTCTATAGCGTTATATATCCTAACCTAAGGCAGGCTATCATCTCGGATGTAGTATTTTACAACATTCCTAGCGCATCGGCCTCTACTTCTCGGTGGGAACATTATATAGGTCTATAACGTAACATAACCTAACCTAACCCATCTAGCCCCTCGCTGGTAATGTTTTACAGAATCCCGTTCCTGTCGTCCCGTACGTCTCGGTTGGGACGTTATGAACGTCTACAGCGATATATATCCTAACGTAAGGCAGGCTAACATCCCGGATGTAGTATTTTACAACAGTCCTGGCGTATCGGCCCCTACTTCTCGGTGGGTACATTATATACGTCTATAACGTAACATAACGTAACCTAACCCATCTAGCCCCTCGCTGGTAATGTATTACAGAATCCCGTTCCTGTTGTGCCGTACGTCTCGGTTGGGATATTATATACGTCTATAGCGTTATATATCCTAACTTAAGGCAGGCTATCATCTCGGATGTAGTATTTTACAACGTTCCTGGCGGGCCGGCCTCTACTTCTCGGTGGGAACATTATATTCGTCTATAACGTAATATAACCTAACCTAACCCATCTAGCCGCTCGCTGGTAATGTATTACAGAATCCCGTTCCTGTTGTGCCGTACGTCTCGGTTGGGATATTATATACGTCTATAGCGTTATATATCCTAACTTAAGGCAGGCTATCATCTCGGATGTAGTATTTTACAACGTTCCTGGCGGGCCGGCCTCTACTTCTCGGTGGGAACATTATATTCGTCTATAACGTAATATAACCTAACCTAACACATCTAGCCCCTCGCTGGTAATGTCTTACAGAATCCCGTTCGTGTCGTCCCGTACGTCTCGGTTGGGATATTATATACGTCTATAGCGTTATATATCCTAACCTAAGGCAGGCTATCATCTCGGATGTAGTATTTTACAACATTCCTGGCGTATCGGCCCTAACTTTTCGGTGGGAACATTATATACGTCTATAACGTATCATAACCTAACCTAACCCATCTAGCCCCTCGCTGGTAATGTTTTACAGAATCCCGTTCCTGTCATCCCGTACGTCTCGGTTGGGACGTTATGAACGTCTACAGCGATATATATCCTAACCTAAGGCAGGCTAACATCTCGGATGTAGTATATTACATCATTCCTGGCGTATCGGCCTCTACTTCTCGGTGGAAACATTATATACGTCTATAACGTAATATAACCTAACCTAGCACATCTAGCCCCTCGCTGGTAATGTTTTACAGAATCCCGTTCGTGTCGTCCCGTACGTCTCGGTTGGGATATTATATACGTCTATAGCGTTATATATCCTAACCTAAGGCAGGCTATCATCTCGGATGTAGTATTTTACAACATTCCTAGCGCATCGGCCTCTACTTCTCGGTGGGAACATTATATTCGTCTATAACGTAATATAACCTAACCTATCACATCTAGCCCCTCGCGGGTAATGTTTTACAGAATCCCGTTCGTGTCGTCCCGTACGTCTCGGTTGGGATATTATATACGTCTATAGCGTTATATATCCTAACCTAAGGCAGGCTATCTTCTCGGATGCAGTATTTTACAACATTCCTGGCGTATCGGCCCATACTTCTCGGTGGGAACATTATATTCGTCTATAACGTAATATAACCTAACCTATTACATCTAGCCCCTCGCTGGTAATGTTTTACAGAATCCCGTTCCTGTCGTCCCGTACGTCTCGGTTGGGACATTATATACGTCTATAGCATTATATATCCTAACTAAAGGCAGGCTATCATCTCGGATGTAGTATTTTACAACGTTCCTGGCGTGTCGGCCTCTACTTCTCGGTGGGAACATTATATTCGTCTATAACGTAATATAACCTAACCTAACACATCTAGCCACTCGCTGGTAATGTTTTACAGAATCCCGTTCCTGTCGTCCCGTACGTCTCGGTTGGGACGTTATGAACGTCTACAGCGATATATATCCTAACGTAAGGCAGGCTAACATCCCGGATGTAGTATTTTACAACAGTCCTGGCGTATCGGCCCCTACTTCTCGGTGGGTACATTATATACGTCTATAACGTAACATAACGTAACCTAACCCATCTAGCCCCTCGCTGGTAATGTATTACAGAATCCCGTTCCTGTTGTGCCGTACGTCTCGGTTGGGATATTATATACGTCTATAGCGTTATATATCCTAACTTAAGGCAGGCTATCATCTCGGATGTAGTATTTTACAACGTTCCTGGCGGGCCGGCCTCTACTTCTCGGTGGGAACATTATATTCGTCTATAACGTAATATAACCTAACCTAACACATCTAGCCCCTCGCTGGTAATGTTTTACAGAATCCCTTTCGTGTCGTCCCGTACGTCTCGGTTGGGATATTATATACGTCTATAGCGTTATATATCCTAACCTAAGGCAGGCTATCATCTCGGATGTAGTATTTTACAACATTCCTAGCGCATCGGCCTCTACTTCTCGGTGGGAACATTATATAGGTCTATAACGTAACATAACCTAACCTAACCCATCTAGCCCCTCGCTGGTAATGTTTTACAGAATCCCGTTCCTGTCGTCCCGTACGTCTCGGTTGGGACGTTATGAACGTCTACAGCGATATATATCCTAACGTAAGGCAGGCTAACATCTCGGATGTAGTATTTTACAACAGTCCTGGCGTATCGGCCCCTACTTCTCGGTGGGAACATTATATACGTCTATAACGTAACATAACGTAACCTAACCCATCTAGCCCCTCGCTGGTAATGTTTTACAGAATCCCGTTCGTGTCGTCCCGTACGTCTCGGTTGGGATATTATATACGTCTATAGCGTTATATATCCTAACCTAAGGCAGGCTATCATCTCGGATGTAGTATTTTACAACATTCCTAGCGCATCGGCCTCTACTTCTCGGTGGGAACATTATATTCGTCTATAACGTAATATAACCTAACCTATCACATCTAGCCCCTCGCGGGTAATGTTTTACAGAATCCCGTTCGTGTCGTCCCGTACGTCTCGGTTGGGATATTATATACGTCTATAGCGTTATATATCCTAACCTAAGGCAGGCTATCTTCTCGGATGCAGTATTTTACAACATTCCTGGCGTATCGGCCCATACTTCTCGGTGGGAACATTATATTCGTCTATAACGTAATATAACCTAACCTATTACATCTAGCCCCTCGCTGGTAATGTTTTACAGAATCCCGTTCCTGTCGTCCCGTACGTCTCGGTTGGGACGTTATGAACGTCTACAGCGATATATATCCTAACGTAAGGCAGGCTAACATCTCGGATGCTGTATTTTACAACATTCCTGGCGTATCGGCCCATACTTCTCGGTGGGAACATTATATTAGTCTATAGCGTAATATAACCTATCCTAACACATCTAGCCCCTCGCTGGTAATGTTTTACAGAATCACGTTCGTGTCGTCCCGTTCGTCTCGGTTGGGACATTATATACGTCTATAGCATTATATATCCTAACTAAAGGCAGGCTATCATCTCGGATGTAGTATTTTACAACGTTCCTGGCGGGCCGGCCTCTACTTCTCGGTGGGAACATTATATTCGTCTATAACGTAATATAACCTAACCTAACACATCTAGCCACTCGCTGGTAATGTTTTACAGAATCCCGTTCCTGTCGTCCCGTACGTCTCGGTTGGGACGTTATGAACGTCTACAGCGATATATATCCTAACGTAAGGCAGGCTAACATCCCGGATGTAGTATTTTACAACAGTCCTGGCGTATCGGCCCCTACTTCTCGGTGGGTACATTATATACGTCTATAACGTAACATAACGTAACCTAACCCATCTAGCCCCTCGCTGGTAATGTATTACAGAATCCCGTTCCTGTTGTGCCGTACGTCTCGGTTGGGATATTATATACGTCTATAGCGTTATATATCCTAACCTAAGGCAGGCTATCTTCTCGGATGCAGTATTTTACAACATTCCTGGCGTATCGGCCCATACTTCTCGGTGGGAACATTATATTCGTCTATAACGTAATATAACCTAACCTATTACATCTAGCCCCTCGCTGGTAATGTTTTACAGAATCCCGTTCCTGTCGTCCCGTACGTCTCGGTTGGGACGTTATGAACGTCTACAGCGATATATATCCTAACGTAAGGGAGGCTAACATCTCGGATGCTGTATTTTACAACATTCCTGGCGTATCGGCCCATACTTCTCGGTGGGAACATTATATTAGTCTATAGCGTAATATAACCTATCCTAACACATCTAGCCCCTCGCTGGTAATGTATTACAGAATCCCGTTCCTGTTGTGCCGTTCGTCTCGGTTGGGACATTATATACGTCTATAGCGTTATATATCCTAACTAAAGGCAGGCTATCATCTCGGATGTAGTATTTTACAACGTTCCTGGCGGGTCGGCCTCTACTTCTCGGTGGGAACATTATATTCGTCTATAACGTAATATAACCTAACCTAACACATCTAGCCACTCGCTGGTAATGTCTTACAGAATCCCGTTCGTGTCGTCCCGTACGTCTCGGTTGGGATATTATATACGTCTATAGCGTTATATATCCTAACCTAAGGCAGGCTATCATCTCGGATGTAGTATTTTA
Organism: Xylocopa violacea; assembly: GCA_963969225.1. NCBI lineage: Eukaryota > Metazoa > Arthropoda > Insecta > Hymenoptera > Apidae > Xylocopa > Xylocopa violacea. Next base: position 12,302,218 of record CAXAJV010000008.1, on the reverse strand, counting down.
CAACATTCCTAGCGCTTCGGCCTCTACTTCTCGGTGGGAACATTATATTCGTCTATAACGTAATATAACCTAACCTATCACATCTAGCCCCTCGCTGGTAATGTTTTACAAAATCCCGTTCGTGTCGTCCCGTACGTCTCGGTTGGGATATTATATACGTCTATAGCATTGTATATCCTAACCTAAGGCAGGCTAATATCTCGGATGTAGTATATTACATCATTCCTGGCGTATCGACCACTACTTCTCGGTGGAAACATTATATACGTCTATAACGTAATACAACCTAACCTAACACATCTAGCTAGTCGATTTAATGTTTCACAGAATCCCGTTCGTGTCGTCCCGTTCGTCTCGGTTGGGACATTATATACGTCTGTAGCGTTATATATCCTAACTTAAGGCAGGCTGTCATCTCGGATGTAGTATTTTACAACGTTCCTGGCGGGACGGTCTCTACTTCTCGGTGGGAACATTATATTCGTCTATAACGTAATATAACCTAACCTAACACATCTAGCCCCTCGCTGGTAATGTTTTACAGAATCCCGTTCGTGTCGTCCCGTACGTCTCGGATGGGATATTATATACGTCTATAGCGTTACATATCCTAACCGAAGGCAGGCTATCATCTCGGATGTAGTATTTTACAACATTCCTGGCGTATTGGCCCTAACTTTTCGGTGGGAACATTATATTCGTCTATAACGTAATATAACCTAACCTATCACATCTAGCCCCTCGCGGGTAATGTTTTACAGAATCCCGTTCGTGTCGTCCCGTACGTCTCGGTTGGGATATTATATACGTCTATAGCGTTATATATCCTAACCTAAGGCAGGCTATCATCTCGGATGTAGTATTTTACAACATTCCTGGCGTATCGGCCCTAACTTTTCGGTGGGAACATCATATACGTCTATAACGTATCATAACCTAACCTAACCCATCTAGCCCCTCGCTGGTAATGTTTTACAGAATCCCGTTCCTGTCGTCCCGTACGTCTCGGTTGGAACGATATGAACGTCTACAGCGATATATATCCTAACCTAAGGCAGGCTATCATCTCGGATGTAGTATATTACATCATTCCTGGCGTATCGGCCTCTACTTCTCGGTGGAAACATTATATACGTCTATAACGTAATATAACCTAACCTAACACATCTAGCCCCTCGCTGGTAATGTTTTACAGAATCCCGTTCCTGTCGTCCCGTACGTCTCGGTTAGGACGTTATGAACGTCTACAGCGATATATATCCTAACGTAAGGCAGGCTAACATCTCGGATGTAGTATTTTACAACAGTCCTGGCGTATCGGCCCCTACTTCTCGGTGGGAACATTATATACGTCTATAACGTAACATAACGTAACCTAACCCATCTAGCCGCTCGCTGGTAATGTATTACAGAATCCCGTTCCTGTTGTGCCGTACGTCTCGGTTGGGATATTATATACGTCTATAGCGTTATATATCCTAACTTAAGGCAGGCTATCATCTCGGATGTAGTATTTTACAACGTTCCTGGCGGGCCGGCCTCTACTTCTCGGTGGGAACATTATATTCGTCTATAACGTAATATAACCTAACCTAACCCATCTAGCCGCTCGCTGGTAATGTATTACAGAATCCCGTTCCTGTTGTGCCGTACGTCTCGGTTGGGATATTATATACGTCTATAGCGTTATATATCCTAACTTAAGGCAGGCTATCATCTCGGATGTAGTATTTTACAACGTTCCTGGCGGGCCGGCCTCTACTTCTCGGTGGGAACATTATATTCGTCTATAACGTAATATAACCTAACCTAACACATCTAGCCCCTCGCTGGTAATGTCTTACAGAATCCCGTTCGTGTCGTCCCGTACGTCTCGGTTGGGATATTATATACGTCTATAGCGTTATATATCCTAACCTAAGGCAGGCTATCATCTCGGATGTAGTATTTTACAACATTCCTGGCGTATCGGCCCTAACTTTTCGGTGGGAACATTATATACGTCTATAACGTATCATAACCTAACCTAACCCATCTAGCCCCTCGCTGGTAATGTTTTACAGAATCCCGTTCCTGTCGTCCCGTACGTCTCGGTTGGGACGTTATGAACGTCTACAGCGATATATATCCTAACCTAAGGCTGGCTAACATCTCGGATGTAGTATATTACATCATTCCTGGCGTATCGGCCTCTACTTCTCGGTGGAAACATTATATACGTCTATAACGTAATATAACCTAACCTAGCACATCTAGCCCCTCGCTGGTAATGTTTTACAGAATCCCGTTCCTGTCGTCCCGTACGTCTCGGTTGGGACGTTATGAACGTCTACAGCGATATATATCCTAACCTAAGGCAGGCTAACATCTCGGATGTAGTATATTACATCATTCCTGGCGTATCGGCCTCTACTTCTCGGTGGAAACATTATATACGTCTATAACGTAATATAACCTAACCTAGCACATCTAGCCCCTCGCGGGTAATGTTTTACAGAATCCCGTTCGTGTCGTCCCGTACGTCTCGGTTGGGATATCATATACGTCTATAGCGTTATATATCCTAACCTAAGGCAGGCTATCATCTCGGATGTAGTATTTTACAACATTCCTAGCGCATCGGCCTCTACTTCTCGGTGGGAACATTATATTCGTCTATAACGTAATATAACCTAACCTATCACATCTAGCCCCTCGCGGGTAATGTTTTACAGAATCCCGTTCGTGTCGTCCCGTACGTCTCGGGTGGGATATTATATACGTCTATAGCGTTATATATCCTAACCTAAGGCAGGCTATCATCTCGGATGTAGTATTTTACAACATTCCTGGCGTATCGGCCCTAACTTTTCGGTGGGAACATTATATACGTCTATAACGTATCATAACCTAACCTAACCCATCTAGCCCCTCGCTGGTAATGTTTTACAGAATCCCGTTCCTGTCGTCCCGTACGTCTCGGTTGGAACGATATGAACGTCTACAGCGATATATATCCTAACCTAAGGCAGGCTATCATCTCGGATGTAGTATATTACATCATTCCTGGCGTATCGGCCTCTACTTCTCGGTGGAAACATTATATACGTCTATAACGTAATATAACCTAACCTAACACATCTATCCCCTCGCTGGTAATGTTTTACAGAATCCCGTTCCTGTCGTCCCGTACGTCTCGGTTAGGACGTTATGAACGTCTACAGCGATATATATCCTAACGTAAGGCAGGCTAACATCTCGGATGTAGTATTTTACAACAGTCCTGGCGTATCGGCCCCTACTTCTCGGTGGGAACATTATGTACGTCTATAACGTAACATAACGTAACCTAACCCATCTAGCCGCTCGCTGGTAATGTATTACAGAATCCCGTTCCTGTTGTGCCGTACGTCTCGGTTGGGATATTATATACGTCTATAGCGTTATATATCCTAACTTAAGGCAGGCTATCATCTCGGATGTAGTATTTTACAACGTTCCTGGCGGGCCGGCCTCTACTTCTCGGTGGGAACATTATATACGTCTATAACGTATCATAACCTAACCTAACCCATCTAGCCCCTCGCTGGTAATGTTTTACAGAATCCCGTTCCTGTCGTCCCGTACGTCTCGGTTGGGACGATATGAACGTCTACAGCGATATATATCCTAACCTAAGGCAGGCTATCATCTCGGATGTAGTATATTACATCATTCCTGGCGTATCGGCCTCTACTTCTCGGTGGAAACATTATATACGTCTATAACGTAATATAACCTAACCTAACACATCTAGCCCCTCGCTGGTAATGTTTTACAGAATCCCGTTCGTGTCGTGCCGTACGTCTCGGTTGGGATATTATATACGTCTATAGCGTTATATATCCTAACCTAAGGCAGGCTATCATCTCGGATGTAGTATTTTACAACATTCCTGGCGTATCGGCCCCTACTTCTCGGTGGGAACATTATATACGTCTATAACGTATCATAACCTAACCTAACCCATCTAGCCCCTCGCTGGTAATGTTTTACAGAATCCCGTTCCTGTCGTCCCGTACGTCTCGGTTAGGACGTTATGAACGTCTACAGCGATATATATCCTAACGTAAGGCAGGCTAACATCTCGGATATAGTATTTTACAACAGTCCTGGCGTATCGGCCCCTACTTCTCGGTGGGAACATTATATACGTCTATAACGTAACATAACGTAACCTAACCCATCTAGCCGCTCGCTGGTAATGTATTACAGAATCCCGTTCCTGTTGTGCCGTACGTCTCGGTTGGGATATTATATACGTCTATAGCGTTATATATCCTAACTTAAGGCAGGCTATCATCTCGGATGTAGTATTTTACAACGTTCCTGGCGGGCCGGCCTCTACTTCTCGGTGGGAACATTATATTCGTCTATAACGTAATATAACCTAACCTAACACATCTAGCCCCTCGCTGGTAAAGTTTTACAGAATCCCGTTCGTGTCGTCCCGTACGTCTCGGTTGGGATATTATATACGTCTATAGCGTTATATATCCTAACCTAAGGCAGGCTATCATCTCGGATGTAGTATTTTACAACATTCCTAGCGCATCGGCCTCTACTTCTCGGTGGGAACATTATATTCGTCTTTAACGTAATATAACCTAACCTATGTCATCTAGCCCCTCGCTGGTAATGTTTTACAGAATCCCGTTCGTGTCGTCCCGTACGTCTCGGTTGGGATATTATATACGTCTATAGCGTTATATATCCTAACCTAAGGCCGGTTATCATCTCGGGAGTAGTATTTTACAACATTCCTGGCGTATCAGCCCCTACTTCTCGGTGGAAACATTATATAGGTCTATAACGTAACATAACCTAACCTAACCCATCTAGCCCCTCGCTGGTAATGTTTTACAGAATCCCGTTCCTGTCGTCCCGTACGTCTCGGTTGGGACGTTATGAACGTCTACAGCGATATATATCCTAACGTAAGGCAGGCTAACATCTCGGATGTAGTATTTTACAACATTCCTGGCGTATCGGCCCATACTTCTCGGTGGGAACATTATATTCGTCTATAACGTAATATAACCTAACCTATTACATCTAGCCCCTCGCTGGTAATGTTTTACAGAATCCCGTTCCTGTCGTCCCGTACGTCTCGGTTGGGACGTTATGAACGTCTACAGCGATATATATCCTAACGTAAGGCAGGCTAACATCTCGGATGCTGTATTTTACAACATTCCTGGCGTATCGGCCCATACTTCTCGGTGGGAACATTATATTAGTCTATAGCGTAATATAACCTATCCTAACACATCTAGCCCCTCGCTGGTAATGTTTTACAGAATCACGTTCGTGTCGTCCCGTTCGTCTCGGTTGGGACATTATATACGTCTATAGCGTTATATATCCTAACTAAAGGCAGGCTATCATCTCGGATGTAGTATTTTACAACGTTCCTGGCGTGTCGGCCTCTACTTCTCGGTGGGAACATTATATTCGTCTATAACGTAATATAACCTAACCTAACACATCTAGCCACTCGCTGGTAATGTTTTACAGAATCCCGTTCCTGTCGTCCCGTACGTCTCGGTTGGGACGTTATGAACGTCTACAGCGATATATATCCTAACGTAAGGCAGGCTAACATCCCGGATGTAGTATTTTACAACAGTCCTGGCGTATCGGCCCCTACTTCTCGGTGGGTACATTATATACGTCTATAACGTAACATAACGTAACCTAACCCATCTAGCCCCTCGCTGGTAATGTATTACAGAATCCCGTTCCTGTTGTGCCGTACGTCTCGGTTGGGATATTATATACGTCTATAGCGTTATATATCCTAACCTAAGGCAGGCTATCTTCTCGGATGCAGTATTTTACAACATTCCTGGCGTATCGGCCATACTTCTCGGTGGGAACATTATATTCGTCTATAACGTAATATAACCTAACCTATTACATCTAGCCCCTCGCTGGTAATGTTTTACAGAATCCCGTTCCTGTCGTCCCGTACGTCTCGGTTGGGACGTTATGAACGTCTACAGCGATATATATCCTAACGTAAGGGAGGCTAACATCTCGGATGCTGTATTTTACAACATTCCTGGCGTATCGGCCCATACTTCTCGGTGGGAACATTATATTAGTCTATAGCGTAATATAACCTATCCTAACACATCTAGCCCCTCGCTGGTAATGTATTACAGAATCCCGTTCCTGTTGTGCCGTTCGTCTCGGTTGGGACATTATATACGTCTATAGCGTTATATATCCTAACTAAAGGCAGGCTATCATCTCGGATGTAGTATTTTACAACGTTCCTGGCGGGTCGGCCTCTACTTCTCGGTGGGAACATTATATTCGTCTATAACGTAATATAACCTAACCTAACACATCTAGGCACTCGCTGGTAATGTCTTACAGAATCCCGTTCGTGTCGTCCCGTACGTCTCGGTTGGGATATTATATACGTCTATAGCGTTATATATCCTAACCTAAGGCCGGTTATCATCTCGGGAGTAGTATTTTACAACATTCCTGGCGTATCAGCCCCTACTTCTCGGTGGAAACATTATATAGGTCTATAACGTAACATAACCTAACCTAACCCATCTAGCCCCTCGCTGGTAATGTTTTACAGAATCCCGTTCCTGTCGTCCCGTACGTCTCGGTTGGGACGTTATGAACGTCTACAGCGATATATATCCTAACGTAAGGCAGGCTAACATCTCGGATGTAGTATTTTACAACAGTCCTGGCGTATCGGCCCCTACTTCTCGGTGGGAACATTATATACGTCTATAACGTAATATAACCTAACCTAACACATCTAGCTAGTCGATTTAATGTTTCACAGAATCCCGTTCGTGTCGTCCCGTTCGTCTCGGTTGGGACATTATATACGTCTGTAGCGTTATATATCCTAACTTAAGGCAGGCTGTCATCTCGGATGTAGTATTTTACAACGTTCCTGGCGGGTCGGTCTCTACTTCTCGGTGGGAACATTATATTCGTCTATAACGTAATATAACCTAACCTAACACATCTAGCCCCTCGCTGGTAATGTTTTACAGAATCCCGTTCGTGTCGTCCCGTACGTCTCGGATGGGATATTATATACGTCTATAGCGTTACATATCCTAACCGAAGGCAGGCTATCATCTCGGATGTAGTATTTTACAACATTCCTGGCGTATTGGCCCTAACTTTTCGGTGGGAACATTATATTCGTCTATAACGTAATATAACCTAACCTATCACATCTAGCCCCTCGCGGGTAATGTTTTACAGAATCCCGTTCGTGTCGTCCCGTACGTCTCGGTTGGGATATTATATACGTCTATAGCGTTATATATCCTAACCTAAGGCAGGCTATCATCTCGGATGTAGTATTTTACAACATTCCTGGCGTATCGGCCCTAACTTTTCGGTGGGAACATCATATACGTCTATAACGTATCATAACCTAACCTAACCCATCTAGCCCCTCGCTGGTAATGTTTTACAGAATCCCGTTCCTGTCGTCCCGTACGTCTCGGTTGGAACGATATGAACGTCTACAGCGATATATATCCTAACCTAAGGCAGGCTATCATCTCGGATGTAGTATATTACATCATTCCTGGCGTATCGGCCTCTACTTCTCGGTGGAAACATTATATACGTCTATAACGTAATATAACCTAACCTAACACATCTAGCCCCTCGCTGGTAATGTTTTACAGAATCCCGTTCCTGTCGTCCCGTACGTCTCGGTTAGGACGTTATGAACGTCTACAGCGATATATATCCTAACGTAAGGCAGGCTAACATCTCGGATGTAGTATTTTACAACAGTCCTGGCGTATCGGCCCCTACTTCTCGGTGGGAACATTATATACGTCTATAACGTAACATAACGTAACCTAACCCATCTAGCCGCTCGCTGGTAATGTATTACAGAATCCCGTTCCTGTTGTGCCGTACGTCTCGGTTGGGATATTATATACGTCTATAGCGTTATATATCCTAACTTAAGGCAGGCTATCATCTCGGATGTAGTATTTTACAACGTTCCTGGCGAGCCGGCCTCTACTTCTCGGTGGGAACATTATATTCGTCTATAACGTAATATAACCTAACCTAACCCATCTAGCCGCTCGCTGGTAATGTATTACAGAATCCCGTTCCTGTTGTGCCGTACGTCTCGGTTGGGATATTATATACGTCTATAGCGTTATATATCCTAACTTAAGGCAGGCTATCATCTCGGATGTAGTATTTTACAACGTTCCTGGCGGGCCGGCCTCTACTTCTCGGTGGGAACATTATATTCGTCTATAACGTAATATAACCTAACCTAACACATCTAGCCCCTCGCTGGTAATGTCTTACAGAATCCCGTTCGTGTCGTCCCGTACGTCTCGGTTGGGATATTATATACGTCTATAGCGTTATATATCCTAACCTAAGGCAGGCTATCATCTCGGATGTAGTATTTTACAACATTCCTGGCGTATCGGCCCTAACTTTTCGGTGGGAACATTATATACGTCTATAACGTATCATAACCTAACCTAACCCATCTAGCCCCTCGCTGGTAATGTTTTACAGAATCCCGTTCCTGTCGTCCCGTACGTCTCGGTTGGGACGTTATGAACGTCTACAGCGATATATATCCTAACCTAAGGCTGGCTAACATCTCGGATGTAGTATATTACATCATTCCTGGCGTATCGGCCTCTACTTCTCGGTGGAAACATTATATACGTCTATAACGTAATATAACCTAACCTAGCACATCTAGCCCCTCGCTGGTAATGTTTTACAGAATCCCGTTCCTGTCGTCCCGTACGTCTCGGTTGGGACGTTATGAACGTCTACAGCGATATATATCCTAACCTAAGGCAGGCTAACATCTCGGATGTAGTATATTACATCATTCCTGGCGTATCGGCCTCTACTTCTCGGTGGAAACATTATATACGTCTATAACGTAATATAACCTAACCTAGCACATCTAGCCCCTCGCTGGTAATGTTTTACAGAATCCCGTTCGTGTCGTCCCGTACGTCTCGGTTGGGATATCATATACGTCTATAGCGTTATATATCCTAACCTAAGGCAGGCTATCATCTCGGATGTAGTATTTTACAACATTCCTAGCGCATCGGCCTCTACTTCTCGGTGGGAACATTATATTCGTCTATAACGTAATATAACCTAACCTATCACATCTAGCCCCTCGCGGGTAATGTTTTACAGAATCCCGTTCGTGTCGTCCCGTACGTCTCGGTTGGGATATTATATACGTCTATAGCGTTATATATCCTAACCTAAGGCAGGCTATCATCTCGGATGTAGTATTTTACAACATTCCTGGCGTATCGGCCCTAACTTTTCGGTGGGAACATTATATACGTCTATAACGTATCATAACCTAACCTAACCCATCTAGCCCCTCGCTGGTAATGTTTTACAGAATCCCGTTCCTGTCGTCCCGTACGTCTCGGTTGGAACGATATGAACGTCTACAGCGATATATATCCTAACCTAAGGCAGGCTATCATCTCGGATGTAGTATATTACATCATTCCTGGCGTATCGGCCTCTACTTCTCGGTGGAAACATTATATACGTCTATAACGTAATATAACCTAACCTAACACATCTAGCCCCTCGCTGGTAATGTTTTACAGAATCCCGTTCCTGTCGTCCCGTACGTCTCGGTTAGGACGTTATGAACGTCTACAGCGATATATATCCTAACGTAAGGCAGGCTAACATCTCGGATGTAGTATTTTACAACAGTCCTGGCGTATCGGCCCCTACTTCTCGGTGGGAACATTATGTACGTCTATAACGTAACATAACGTAACCTAACCCATCTAGCCGCTCGCTGGTAATGTATTACAGAATCCCGTTCCTGTTGTGCCGTACGTCTCGGTTGGGATATTATATACGTCTATAGCGTTATATATCCTAACTTAAGGCAGGCTATCATCTCGGATGTAGTATTTTACAACGTTCCTGGCGGGCCGGCCTCTACTTCTCGGTGGGAACATTATATACGTCTATAACGTATCATAACCTAACCTAACCCATCTAGCCCCTCGCTGGTAATGTTTTACAGAATCCCGTTCCTGTCGTCCCGTACGTCTCGGTTGGGACGATATGAACGTCTACAGCGATATATATCCTAACCTAAGGCAGGCTATCATCTCGGATGTAGTATATTACATCATTCCTGGCGTATCGGCCTCTACTTCTCGGTGGAAACATTATATACGTCTATAACGTAATATAACCTAACCTAACACATCTAGCCCCTCGCTGGTAATGTTTTACAGAATCCCGTTCCTGTCGTCCCGTACGTCTCGGTTGGGACGTTATGAACGTCTACAGCGATATATATCCTAACGTAAGGCAGGCTAACATCTCGGATGTAGTATTTTACAACAGTCCTGGCGTATCGGCCCCTACTTCTCGGTGGGAACATTATATACGTCTATAACGTAACATAACGTAACCTAACCCATCTAGCCCCTCGCTGGTAATGTATTACAGAATCCCGTTCCTGTTGTGCCGTACGTCTCGGCTGGGATATTATATACGTCTATAGCGTTATATATCCTAACCTAAGGCAGGCTATCATCTCGGATGTAGTATTTTAGAACATTCCTGGCGCATCGGCCTCTACTTCTCGGTGGGAACATTATATTCGTCTATAGCGTAATAAGACCTAACCTCTCCCATCTAGCCCCTCGCTGGTAATGTTTTACAGAATCCCGTTCGTGTCGTCCCTTACGTCTCGGTTGGGATATTATATACGTCTATAGCGTTATATATCCTAACCTAAGGCAGGCTATCATCTCGGATGTAGTATTTTACAACATTCCTGGCGTATCGGCCCTAACTTTTCGGTGGGAACATTATATACGTCTATAACGTATCATAACCTAACCTAACCCATCTAGCCCCTCGCTGGTAATGTTTTACAGAATCCCGTTCCTGTCGTCCCGTACGTCTCGGTTGGGACGTTATGAACGTCTACAGCGATATATATCCTAACCTAAGGCAGGCTAACATCTCGGATGTAGTATATTACATCATTCCTGGCGTATCGGCCTCTACTTCTCGGTGGAAACATTATATACGTCTATAACGTAATATAACCTAACCTAGCACATCTAGCCCCTCGCTGGTAATGTTTTACAGAATCCCGTTCGTGTCGTCCCGTACGTCTCGGTTGGGATATTATATACGTCTATAGCGTTATATATCCTAACCTAAGGCAGGCTATCATCTCGGATGTAGTATTTTACAACATTCCTAGCGCATCGGCCTCTACTTCTCGGTGGGAACATTATATTCGTCTTTAACGTAATATAACCTAACCTATCTCATCTAGCCCCTCGCTGGTAATGTTTTACAGAATCCCGTTCGTGTCGTCCCGTACGTCTCGGTTGGGATATTATATACGTCTATAGCGTTATATATCCTAACCTAAGGCCGGTTATCATCTCGGGAGTAGTATTTTACAACATTCCTGGCGTATCAGCCCCTACTTCTCGGTGGAAACATTATATAGGTCTATAACGTAACATAACCTAACCTAACCCATCTAGCCCCTCGCTGGTAATGTTTTACAGAATCCCGTTCCTGTCGTCCCGTACGTCTCGGTTGGGACGTTATGAACGTCTACAGCGATATATATCCTAACGTAAGGCAGGCTAACATCTCGGATGTAGTATTTTACAACAGTCCTGGCGTATCGGCCCCTACTTCTCGGTGGGAACATTATATACGTCTATAACGTAACATAACGTAACCTAACCCATCTAGCCCCTCGCTGGTAATGTATTACAGAATCCCGTTCCTGTTGTGCCGTACGTCTCGGCTGGGATATTATATACGTCTATAGCGTTATATATCCTAACCTAAGGCAGGCTATCATCTCGGATGTAGTATTTTAGAACATTCCTGGCGCATCGGCCTCTACTTCTCGGTGGGAACATTATATTCGTCTATAACGTAATAAGACCTAACCTCTCCCATCTAGCCCCTCGCTGGTAATGTTTTACAGAATCCCGTTCGTGTCGTCCCTTACGTCTCGGTTGGGATATTATATACGTCTATAGCGTTATATATCCTAACCTAAGGCAGGCTATCTTCTCGGATGCAGTATTTTACAACATTCCTGGCGTATCGGCCCATACTTCTCGGTGGGAACATTATATTCGTCTATAACGTAATATAACCTAACCTATTACATCTAGCCCCTCGCTGGTAATGTTTTACAGAATCCCGTTCCTGTCGTCCCGTACGTCTCGGTTGGGACGTTATGAACGTCTACAGCGATATATATCCTAACGTAAGGCAGGCTAACATCTCGGATGCTGTATTTTACAACATTCCTGGCGTATCGGCCCATACTTCTAGGTGGGAACATTATATTAGTCTATAGCGTAATATAACCTATCCTAACACATCTAGCCCCTCGCTGGTAATGTTTTACAGAATCACGTTCGTGTCGTCCCGTTCGTCTCGGTTGGGACATTATATACGTCTATAGCGTTATATATCCTAACTAAAGGCAGGCTATCATCTCGGATGTAGTATTTTACAACGTTCCTGGAAGGGTCGGCCTCTACTTCTCGGTGGGAACATTATATTCGTCTATAACGTAATATAACCTAACCTAACACATCTAGCCACTCGCTGGTAATGTTTTACAGAATCCCGTTCCTGTCGTCCCGTACGTCTCGGTTGGGACGTTATGAACGTCTACAGCGATATATATCATAACGTAAGGCAGGCTAACATCCCGGATGTAGTATTTTACAACAGTCCTGGCGTATCGGCCCCTACTTCTCGGTGGGTACATTATATACGTCTATAACGTAACATAACGTAACCTAACCCATCTAGCCCCTCGCTGGTAATGTATTACAGAATCCCGTTCCTGTTGTGCCGTACGTCTCGGTTGGGATATTATATACGTCTATAGCGTTATATATCCTAACCTAAGGCAGGCTATCATCTCGGATGTAGTATTTTACAACGTTCCTGGCGGGCCGGCCTCTACTTCTCGGTGGGAACATTATATTCGTCTATAACGTAATATAACCTAACCTAACACATCTAGCCCCTCGCTGGTAATGTCTTACAGAATCCCGTTCGTGTCGTCCCGTACGTCTCGGTTGGGATATTATATACGTCTATAGCGTTATATATCCTAACCTAAGGCAGGCTATCATCTCGGATGTAGTATTTTACAACATTCCTGGCGTATCGGCCCTAACTTTTCGGTGGGAACATTATATACGTCTATAACGTATCATAACCTAACCTAACCCATCTAGCCCCTCGCTGGTAATGTTTTACAGAATCCCGTTCCTGTCGTCCCGTACGTCTCGGTTGGGACGTTATGAACGTCTACAGCGATATATATCCTAACCTAAGGCAGGCTAACATCTCGGATGTAGTATATTACATCATTCCTGGCGTATCGGCCTCTACTTCTCGGTGGAAACATTATATACGTCTATAACGTAATATAACCTAACCTAGCACATCTAGCCCCTCGCTGGTAATGTTTTACAGAATCCCGTTCGTGTCGTCCCGTACGTCTCGGTTGGGATATTATATACGTCTATAGCGTTATATATCCTAACCTAAGGCAGGCTATCATCTCGGATGTAGTATTTTACAACATTCCTAGCGCATCGGCCTCTACTTCTCGGTGGGAACATTATATTCGTCTATAACGTAATATAACCTAACCTATCACATCTAGCCCCTCGCGGGTAATGTTTTACAGAATCCCGTTCGTGTCGTCCCGTACGTCTCGGTTGGGATATTATATACGTCTATAGCGTTATATATCCTAACCTAAGGCAGGCTATCGTCTCGGATGTAGTATTTTACAACATTCCTGGCGTATCGGCCCTAACTTTTCGGTGGAAACATTATATACGTCTATAACGTATCATAACCTAACCTAACCCATCTAGCCCCTCGCTGGTAATGTTTTACAGAATCCCGTTCCTGTCGTCCCGTACGTCTCGGTTGGGATATTATATACGTCTATAGCGTTATATATCCTAACCTAAGGCAGGCTATCATCTCGGATGTAGTATTTTACAACATTCCTGGCGTATCGGCCCTAACTTTTCGGTGGGAACATTATATACGTCTATAACGTATCATAACCTAACCTAACCCATCTAGCCCCTCGCTGGTAATGTTTTACAGAATCCCGTTCCTGTCGTCCCGTACGTCTCGGTTGGGACGTTATGAACGTCTACAGCGATATATATCCTAACCTAAGGCAGGCTAACATCTCGGATGTAGTATATTACATCATTCCTGGCGTATCGGCCTCTACTTCTCGGTGGAAACATTATATACGTCTATAACGTAATATAACCTAACCTAGCACATCTAGCCCCTCGCTGGTAATGTTTTACAGAATCCCGTTCGTGTCGTCCCGTACGTCTCGGTTGGGATATTATATACGTCTATAGCGTTATATATCCTAACCTAAGGCAGGCTATCATCTCGGATGTAGTATTTTACAACATTCCTAGCGCATCGGCCTCTACTTCTCGGTGGGAACATTATATTCGTCTATAACGTAATATAACCTAACCTATCACATCTAGCCCCTCGCGGGTAATGTTTTACAGAATCCCGTTCGTGTCGTCCCGTACGTCTCGGTTGGGATATTATATACGTCTATAGCGTTATATATCCTAACCTAAGGCAGGCTATCATCTCGGATGTAGTATTTTACAACATTCCTGGCGTATCGGCCCTAACTTTTCGGTGGGAACATTATATACGTCTATAACGTATCATAACCTAACCTAACCCATCTAGCCCCTCGCTGGTAATGTTTTACAGAATCCCGTTCCTGTCGTCCCGTACGTCTCGGTTGGGACGATATGAACGTCTACAGCGATATATATCCTAACCTAAGGCAGGCTATCATCTCGGATGTAGTATATTACATCATTCCTGGCGTATCGGCCTCTACTTCTCGGTGGAAACATTATATACGTCTATAACGTATCATAACCTAACCTAACCCATCTAGCCCCTCGCTGGTAATGTTTTACAGAATCCCGTTCCTGTCGTCCCGTACGTCTCGGTTGGGACGTTATGAACGTCTACAGCGATATATATCCTAACCTAAGGCAGGCTAACATCTCGGATGTAGTATATTACATCATTCCTGGCGTATCGGCCTCTACTTCTCGGTGGAAACATTATATACGTCTATAACGTAATATAACCTAACCTAGCACATCTAGCCCCTCGCTGGTAATGTTTTACAGAATCCCGTTCGTGTCGTCCCGTACGTCTCGGTTGGGATATTATATACGTCTATAGCGTTATATATCCTAACCTAAGGCAGGCTATCATCTCGGATGTAGTATTTTACAACATTCCTAGCGCATCGGCCTCTACTTCTCGGTGGGAACATTATATTCGTCTATAACGTAATATAACCTAACCTATCACATCTAGCCCCTCGCGGGTAATGTTTTACAGAATCCCGTTCGTGTCGTCCCGTACGTCTCGGTTGGGATATTATATACGTCTATAGCGTTATATATCCTAACCTAAGGCAGGCTATCATCTCGGATGTAGTATTTTACAACATTCCTGGCGTATCGGCCCTAACTTTTCGGTGGGAACATTATATACGTCTATAACGTATCATAACCTAACCTAACCCATCTAGCCCCTCGCTGGTAATGTTTTACAGAATCCCGTTCCTGTCGTCCCGTACGTCTCGGTTGGGACGATATGAACGTCTACAGCGATATATATCCTAACCTAAGGCAGGCTATCATCTCGGATGTAGTATTTTACAACGTTCCTGGCGGGCCGGCCTCTACTTCTCGGTGGGAACATTATATTCGTCGATAACGTAATATAACCTAACCTAACACATCTAGCCCCTCGCTGGTAATGTTTTACAGAATCCCGTTCGTGTCGTCCCGTACGTCTCGGTTGGGATATTATATACGTCTATAGCGTTATATATCCTAACCTAAGGCAGGCTATCATCTCGGATGTAGTATTTTACAACATTCCTAGCGCATCGGCCTCTACTTCTCGGTGGGAACATTATATTCGTCTATAACGTAATATAACCTAACCTAACACATCTAGCCCCTCGCTGGTAATGTTTTACAGAATCCCGTTCGTGTCGTCCCGTACGTCTCGGTTGGGATATTATATACGTCTATAGCGTTATATATCCTAACCTAAGGCAGGCTATCATCTCGGATGTAGTATTTTACAACATTCCTAGCGCATCGGCCTCTACTTCTCGGTGGGAACATTATATTCGTCTATAACGTAATATAACCTAACCTATCACATCTAGCCCCTCGCTGGTAATGTTTTACAAAATCCCGTTCGTGTCGTCCCGTACGTCTCGGTTGGGATATTATATACGTCTATAGCATTGTATATCCTAACCTAAGGCAGGCTAATATCTCGGATGTAGTATATTACATCATTCCTGGCGTATCGACCACTACTTCTCGGTGGAAACATTATATACGTCTATAACGTAATATAACCTAACCTAACACATCTAGCTAGTCGATTTAATGTTTCACAGAATCCCGTTCGTGTCGTCCCGTTCGTCTCGGTTGGGACATTATATACGTCTGTAGCGTTATATATCCTAACTTAAGGCAGGCTATCATCTCGGATGTAGTATTTTACAACGTTCCTGGCGGGTCGGTCTCTACTTCTCGGTGGGAACATTATATTCGTCTATAACGTAATATAACCTAACCTAACACATCTAGCCCCTCGCGGGTAATGTTTTACAGAATCCCGTTCGTGTCGTCCCGTACGTCTCGGTTGGGATATTATATACGTCTACAGCGATATATATCCTAACCTAAGTCAGGCTATCATCTCGGATGTAGTATATTACATCATTCCTGGCGTATCGGCCTCTACTTCTCGGTGGAAACATTATATACGTCTATAACGTAATATAACCTAACCTAACACATCTAGCCCCTCGCTGGTAATGTTTTACAGAATCCCGTTCCTGTCGTCCCGTACGTCTCGGTTAGGACGTTATGAACGTCTACAGCGATATATATCCTAACGTAAGGCAGGCTAACATCTCGGATGTAGTATTTTACAACAGTCCTGGCGTATCGGCCCCTACTTCTCGGTGGGAACATTATATACGTCTATAACGTAACATAACGTAACCTAACCCATCTAGCCGCTCGCTGGTAATGTATTACAGAATCCCGTTCCTGTTGTGCCGTACGTCTCGGTTGGGATATTATATACGTCTATAGCGTTATATATCCTGACTTAAGGCAGGCTATCATCTCGGATGTAGTATTTTACAACGTTCCTGGCGGGCCGGCCTCTACTTCTCGGTGGGAACATTATATTCGTCTATAACGTAATATAACCTAACCTAACCCATCTAGCCGCTCGCTGGTAATGTATTACAGAATCCCGTTCCTGTTGTGCCGTACGTCTCGGTTGGGATATTATATACGTCTATAGCGTTATATATCCTAACTTAAGGCAGGCTATCATCTCGGATGTAGTATTTTACAACGTTCCTGGCGGGCCGGCCTCTACTTCTCGGTGGGAACATTATATTCGTCTATAACGTAATATAACCTAACCTAACACATCTAGCCCCTCGCTGGTAATGTCTTACAGAATCCCGTTCGTGTCGTCCCGTACGTCTCGGTTGGGATATTATATACGTCTATAGCGTTATATATCCTAACCTAAGGCAGGCTATCATCTCGGATGTAGTATTTTACAACATTCCTGGCGTATCGGCCCTAACCTTTCGGTGGGAACATTATATACGTCTATAACGTATCATAACCTAACCTAACCCATCTAGCCCCTCGCTGGTAATGTTTTACAGAATCCCGTTCCTGTCGTCCCGTACGTCTCGGTTGGGACGTTATGAACGTCTACAGCAATATATATCCTAACCTAAGGCAGGCTAACATCTCGGATGTAGTATATTACATCATTCCTGGCGTATCGGCCTCTACTTCTCGGTGGAAACATTATATACGTCTATAACGTAATATAACCTAACCTAGCACATCTAGCCCCTCGCTGGTAATGTTTTACAGAATCCCGTTCGTGTCGTCCCGTACGTCTCGGTTGGGATATTATACACGTCTATAGCGTTATATATCCTAACCTAAGGCAGGCTATCATCTCGGATGTAGTATTTTACAACATTCCTAGCGCATCGGCCTCTACTTCTCGGTGGGAACATTATATTCGTCTATAACGTAATATAACCTAACCTATCACATCTAGCCCCTCGCGGGTAATGTTTTACAGAATCCCGTTCGTGTCGTCCCGTACGTCTCGGTTGGGATATTATATACGTCTATAGCGTTATATATCCTAACCTAAGGCAGGCTATCATCTCGAATGTAGTATTTTAAAACATTCCTGGCGTATCGGCCCTAACTTTTCGGTTGGAACATTATATACGTCTATAACGTATCATAACCTAACCTAACCCATCTAGCCCCTCGCTGGTAATGTTTTACAGAATCCCGTTCCTGTCGTCCCGTACGTCTCGGTTGGGACGATATGAACGTCTACAGCGATATATATCCTAACCTAAGGCAGGCTATCATCTCGGATGTAGTATATTACATCATTCCTGGCGTATCGGCCTCTACTTCTCGGTGGAAACATTATATACGTCTATAACGTAATATAACCTAACCTAACACATCTAGCCCCTCGCTGGTAATGTTTTACAGAATCCCGTTCGTGTCGTGCCGTACGTCTCGGTTGGGATATTATATACGTCTATCGCGTTATATATCCTAACCTAAGGCAGGCTATCATCTCGGATGCAGTATTTTACAACATTCCTGGCGTATCGGCCCATACTTCTCGGTGGGAACATTATATTCGTCTATAACGTAATATAACCTAACCTATTACATCTAGCCCCTCGCTGGTAATGTTTTACAGAATCCCGTTCCTGTCGTCCCGTACGTCTCGGTTGGGACGTTATGAACGTCTACAGCGATATATATCCTAACGTAAGGGAGGCTAACATCTCGGATGCTGTATTTTACAACATTCCTGGCGTATCGGCCCATACTTCTCGGTGGGAACATTTTATTAGTCTATAGCGTAATATAACCTATCCTAACACATCTAGCCCCTCGCTGGTAATGTTTTACAGAATCACGTTCGTGTCGTCCCGTTCGTCTCGGTTGGGACATTATATACGTCTATAGCGTTATATATCCTAACTAAAGGCAGGCTATCATCTCGGATGTAGTATTTTACAACGTTCCTGGCGGGTCGGCCTCTACTTCTCGGTGGGAACATTATATTCGTCTATAACGTAATATAACCTAACCTAACACATCTAGCCACTCGCTGGTAATGTCTTACAGAATCCCGTTCGTGTCGTCCCGTACGTCTCGGTTGGGATATTATATACGTCTATAGCGTTATATATCCTAACCTAAGGCAGGCTATCATCTCGGATGTAGTATTTTACAACATTCCTAGCGCATCGGCCTCTACTTCTCGGTGGGAACATTATATTCGTCTATAACGTAATATAACCTAACCTATCACATCTAGCCCCTCGCTGGTAATGTTTTACAAAATCCCGTTCGTGTCGTCCCGTACGTCTCGGTTGGGATATTATATACGTCTATAGCATTGTATATCCTAACCTAAGGCAGGCTAATATCTCGGATGTAGTATATTACATCATTCCTGGCGTATCGACCACTACTTCTCGGTGGAAACATTATATACGTCTATAACGTAATATAACCTAACCTAACACATCTAGCTAGTCGATTTAATGTTTCACAGAATCCCGTTCGTGTCGTCCCGTTCGTCTCGGTTGGGACATTATATACGTCTGTAGCGTTATATATCCTAACTTAAGGCAGGCTATCATCTCGGATGTAGTATTTTACAACATTCCTGGCGTATTGGCCCTAACTTTTCGGTGGGAACATTATATACGTCTATAACGTATCATAACCTAACCTAACCCATCTAGCCCCTCGCTGGTAATGTTTTACAGAATCCCGTTCCTGTCGTCCCGTACGTCTCGGTTGGAACGATATGAACGTCTACAGCGATATATATCCTAACCTAAGGCAGGCTATCATCTCAGATGTAGTATATTACATCATTCCTGGCGTATCGGCCTCTACTTCTCGGTGGAAACATTATATACGTCTATAACGTAATATAACCTAACCTAACACATCTAGCCCCTCGCTGGTAATGTTTTACAGAATCCCGTTCCTGTCGTCCCGTACGTCTCGGTTAGGACGTTATGAACGTCTACAGCGATATATATCCTAACGTAAGGCAGGCTAACATCTCGGATGTAGTATTTTACAACAGTCCTGGCGTATCGGCCCCTACTTCTCGGTGGGAACATTATATACGTCTATAACGTAACATAACGTAACCTAACCCATCTAGCCGCTCGCTGGTAATGTATTACAGAATCCCGTTCCTGTTGTGCCGTACGTCTCGGTTGGGATATTATATACGTCTATAGCGTTATATATCCTAACTTAAGGCAGGCTATCATCTCGGATGTAGTATTTTACAACATTCCTGGCGTATCGGCCCTAACCTTTCGGTGGGAACATTATATACGTCTATAACGTATCATAACCTAACCTAACCCATCTAGCCCCTCGCTGGTAATGTTTTACAGAATCCCGTTCCTGTCGTCCCGTACGTCTCGGTTTGGACGTTATGAACGTCTACAGCGATATATATCCTAACCTAAGGCAGGCTAACATCTCGGATGTAGTATATTACATCATTCCTGGCGTATCGGCCTCTACTTCTCGGTGGAAACATTATATACGTCTATAACGTAATATAACCTAACCTAGCACATCTAGCCCGTCGCTGGTAATGTTTTACAGAATCCCGTTCGTGTCGTCCCGTACGTCTCGGTTGGGATATTATATACGTCTATAGCGTTATATATCCTAACCTAAGGCAGGCTATCATCTCGGATGTAGTATTTTACAACATTCCTAGCGCATCGGCCTCTACTTCTCGGTGGGAACATTATATTCGTCTATAACGTAATATAACCTAACCTATCACATCTAGCCCCTCGCGGGTAATGTTTTACAGAATCCCGTTCGTGTCGTCCCGTACGTCTCGGTTGGGATATTATATACGTCTATAGCGTTATATATCCTAACCTAAGGCAGGCTATCATCTCGGATGTAGTATTTTACAACATTCCTGGCGTATCGGCCCTAACTTTTCGGTGGGAACATTATATACGTCTATAACGTATCATAACCTAACCTAACCCATCTAGCCCCTCGCTGGTAATGTTTTACAGAATCCCGTTCCTGTCGTCCCGTACGTCTCGGTTGGGACGATATGAACGTCTACAGCGATATATATCCTAACCTAAGGCAGGCTATCATCTCGGATGTAGTATATTACATCATTCCTGGCGTATCGGCCTCTACTTCTCGGTGGAAACATTATATACGTCTATAACGTAATATAACCTAACCTAACACATCTAGCCCCTCGCTGGTAATGTTTTACAGAATCCCGTTCGTGTCGTGCCGTACGTCTCGGTTGGGATATTATATACGTCTATCGCGTTATATATCCTAACCTAAGGCAGGCTATCATCTCGGATGTAGTATTTTACAACAGTCCTGGCGTATCGGCCCCTACTTCTCGGTGGGTACATTATATACGTCTATAACGTAACATAACGTAACCTAACCCATCTAGCCCCTCGCTGGTAATGTATTACAGAATCCCGTTCCTGTTGTGCCGTACGTCTCGGTTGGGATATTATATACGTCTATAGCGTTATATATCCTAACCTAAGGCAGGCTATCTTCTCGGATGCAGTATTTTACAACATTCCTGGCGTATCGGCCCATACTTCTCGGTGGGAACATTATATTCGTCTATAACGTAATATAACCTAACCTATTACATCTAGCCCCTCGCGGGTAATGTTTTACAGAATCCCGTTCGTGTCGTCCCGTACGTCTCGGTTGGGATATTATATACGTCTATAGCGTTATATATCCTAACCTAAGGCAGGCTATCATCTCGGATGTAGTATTTTACAACATTCCTGGCGTATCGGCCCTAACTTTTCGGTGGGAACATTATATACGTCTATAACGTATCATAACCTAACCTAACCCATCTAGCCCCTCGCTGGTAATGTATTACAGAATCCCGTTCCTGTTGTGCCGTACGTCTCGGTTGGGATATTATATACGTCTATAGCGTTATATATCCTAACCTAAGGCAGGCTATCTTCACGGATGCAGTATTTTACAACATTCCTGGCGTATCGGCCCATACTTCTCGGTGGGAACATTATATTCGTCTATAACGTAATATAACCTAACCTATTACATCTAGCCCCTCGCTGGTAATGTTTTACAGAATCCCGTTCCTGTCGTCCCGTACGTCTCGGTTGGGACGTTATGAACGTCTACAGCGATATATATCCTAACGTAAGGGAGGCTAACATCTCGGATGCTGTATTTTACAACATTCCTGGCGTATCGGCCCATACTTCTCGGTGGGAACATTTTATTAGTCTATAGCGTAATATAACCTATCCTAACACATCTAGCCCCTCGCTGGTAATGTTTTACAGAATCACGTTCGTGTCGTCCCGTTCGTCTCGGTTGGGACATTATATACGTCTATAGCGTTATATATCCTAACTAAAGGCAGGCTATCATCTCGGATGTAGTATTTTACAACGTTCCTGGCGGGTCGGCCTCTACTTCTCGGTGGGAACATTATATTCGTCTATAACGTAATATAACCTAACCTAACACATCTAGCCACTCGCTGGTAATGTCTTACAGAATCCCGTTCGTGTCGTCCCGTACGTCTCGGTTGGGATATTATATACGTCTATAGCGTTATATATCCTAACCTAAGGCAGGCTATCATCTCGGATGTAGTATTTTACAACATTCCTAGCGCATCGGCCTCTACTTCTCGGTGGGAACATTATATTCGTCTATAACGTAATATAACCTAACCTATCACATCTAGCCCCTCGCTGGTAATGTTTTACAAAATCCCGTTCGTGTCGTCCCGTACGTCTCGGTTGGGATATTATATACGTCTATAGCATTGTATATCCTAACCTAAGGCAGGCTAATATCTCGGATGTAGTATATTACATCATTCCTGGCGTATCGACCACTACTTCTCGGTGGAAACATTATATACGTCTATAACGTAATATAACCTAACCTAACACATCTAGCTAGTCGATTTAATGTTTCACAGAATCCCGTTCGTGTCGTCCCGTTCGTCTCGGTTGGGACATTATATACGTCTGTAGCGTTATATATCCTAACTTAAGGCAGGCTATCATCTCGGATGTAGTATTTTACAACATTCCTGGCGTATCGGCCCTAACTTTTCGGTGGGAACATTATATACGTCTATAACGTATCATAACCTAACCTAACCCATCTAGCCCCTCGCTGGTAATGTTTTACAGAATCCCGTTCCTGTCGTCCCGTACGTCTCGGTTGGAACGATATGAACGTCTACAGCGATATATATCCTAACCTAAGGGAGGCTATCATCTCGGATGTAGTATATTACATCATTCCTGGCGTATCGGCCTCTACTTCTCGGTGGAAACATTATATACGTCTATAACGTAATATAACCTAACCTAACACATCTAGCCCCTCGCTGGTAATGTTTTACAGAATCCCGTTCCTGTCGTCCCGTACGTCTCGGTTAGGACGTTATGAACGTCTACAGCGATATATATCCTAACGTAAGGCAGGCTAACATCTCGGATGTAGTATTTTACAACAGTCCTGGCGTATCGGCCCCTACTTCTCGGTGGGAACATTATATACGTCTATAACGTAACATAACGTAACCTAACCCATCTAGCCGCTCGCTGGTAATGTATTACAGAATCCCGTTCCTGTTGTGCCGTACGTCTCGGTTGGGATATTATATACGTCTATAGCGTTATATATCCTAACTTAAGGCAGGCTATCATCTCGGATGTAGTATTTTACAACGTTCCTGGCGGGCCGGCCTCTACTTCTCGGTGGGAACATTATATTCGTCTATAACGTAATATAACCTAACCTAACCCATCTAGCCGCTCGCTGGTAATGTATTACAGAATCCCGTTCCTGTTGTGCCGTACGTCTCGGTTGGGATATTATATACGTCTATAGCGTTATATATCCTAACTTAAGGCAGGCTATCATCTCGGATGTAGTATTTTACAACGTTCCTGGCGGGCCGGCCTCTACTTCTCGGTGGGAACATTATATTCGTCTATAACGTAATATAACCTAACCTAACACATCTAGCCCCTCGCTGGTAATGTCTCACAGAATCCCGTTCGTGTCGTCCCGTACGTCTCGGTTGGGATATTATATACGTCTATAGCGTTATATATCCTAACCTAAGGCAGGCTATCATCTCGGATGTAGTATTTTACAACATTCCTGGCGTATCGGCCCTAACCTTTCGGTGGGAACATTATATACGTCTATAACGTATCATAACCTAACCTAACCCATCTAGCCCCTCGCTGGTAATGTTTTACAGAATCCCGTTCCTGTCGTCCCGTACGTCTCGGTTGGGACGTTATGAACGTCTACAGCGATATATATCCTAACCTAAGGCAGGCTAACATCTCGGATGTAGTATATTACATCATTCCTGGCGTATCGGCCTCTACTTTTCGGTGGAAACATTATATACGTCTATAACGTAATATAACCTAACCTAGCACATCTAGCCCCTCGCTGGTAATGTTTTACAGAATCCCGTTCGTGTCGTCCCGTACGTCTCGGTTGGGATATTATATACGTCTATAGCGTTATATATCCTAACCTAAGGCAGGCTATCATCTCGGATGTAGTATTTTACAACATTCCTAGCGCATCGGCCTCTACTTCTCGGTGGGAACATTATATTCGTCTATAACGTAATATAACCTAACCTATCACATCTAGCCCCTCGCGGGTAATGTTTTACAGAATCCCGTTCGTGTCGTCCCGTACGTCTCGGTTGGGATATTATATACGTCTATAGCGTTATATATCCTAACCTAAGGCAGGCTATCATCTCGGATGTAGTATTTTACAACATTCCTGGCGTATCGGCCCTAACTTTTCGGTGGGAACATTATATACGTCTATAACGTATCATAACCTAACCTAACCCATCTAGCCCCTCGCTGGTAATGTTTTACAGAATCCCGTTCCTGTCGTCCCGTACGTCTCGGTTGGGACGATATGAACGTCTACAGCGATATATATCCTAACCTAAGGCAGGCTATCATCTCGGATGTAGTATATTACATCATTCCTGGCGTATCGGCCTCTACTTCTCGGTGGAAACATTATATACGTCTATAACGTAATATAACCTAACCTAACACATCTAGCCCCTCGCTGGTAATGTTTTACAGAATCCCGTTCGTGTCGTGCCGTACGTCTCGGTTGGGATATTATATACGTCTATCGCGTTATATATCCTAACCTAAGGCAGGCTATCATCTCGGATGTAGTATTTTACAACAGTCCTGGCGTATCGGCCCCTACTTCTCGGTGGGTACATTATATACGTCTATAACGTAACATAACGTAACCTAACCCATCTAGCCCCTCGCTGGTAATGTATTACAGAATCCCGTTCCTGTTGTGCCGTACGTCTCGGTTGGGATATTATATACGTCTATAGCGTTATATATCCTAACCTAAGGCAGGCTATCTTCTCGGATGCAGTATTTTACAACATTCCTGGCGTATCGGCCCATACTTCTCGGTGGGAACATTATATTCGTCTATAACGTAATATGACCTAACCTATTACATCTAACCCCTCGCGGGTAATGTTTTACAGAATCCCGTTCGTGTCGTCCCGTACGTCTCGGTTGGGATATTATATACGTCTATAGCGTTATATATCCTAACCTAAGGCAGGCTATCATCTCGGATGTAGTATTTTACAACATTCCTGGCGTATCGGCCCTAACTTTTCGGTGGGAACATTATATACGTCTATAACGTATCATAACCTAACCTAACCCATCTAGCCACTCGCTGGTAATGTTTTACAGAATCCCGTTCCTGTCGTCCCGTACGTCTCGGTTGGGACGTTATGAACGTCTACAGCGATATATATCCTAACCTAAGGCAGGCTAACATCTCGGATGTAGTATATTACATCATTCCTGGCGTATCGGCCTCTACTTCTCGGTGGAAACATTATATACGTCTATAACGTAATATAACCTAACCTAGCACATCTAGCCCCTCGCTGGTAATGTTTTACAGAATCCCGTTCGTGTCGTCCCGTACGTCTCGGTTGGGATATTATATACGTCTATAGCGTTATATATCCTAACCTAAGGCAGGCTATCATCTCGGATGTAGTATTTTACAACATTCCTAGCGCATCGGCCTCTACTTCTCGGTGGGAACATTATATTCGTCTATAACGTAATATAACCTAACCTATCACATCTAGCCCCTCGCGGGTAATGTTTTACAGAATCCCGTTCGTGTCGTCCCGTACGTCTCGGTTGGGATATTATATACGTCTATAGCGTTATATATCCTAACCTAAGGCAGGCTATCATCTCGGATGTAGTATTTTACAACATTCCTGGCGTATCGGCCCTAACTTTTCGGTGGGAACATTATATACGTCTATAACGTATCATAACCTAACCTAACCCATCTAGCCCCTCGCTGGTAATGTTTTACAGAATCCCGTTCCTGTCGTCCCGTACGTCTCGGTTGGGACGATATGAACGTCTACAGCGATATATATCCTAACCTAAGGCAGGCTATCATCTCGGATGTAGTATATTACATCATTCCTGGCGTATCGGCCTCTACTTCTCGGTGGAAACATTATATACGTCTATAACGTAATATAACCTAACCTAACACATCTAGCCCCTCGCTGGTAATGTTTTACAGAATCCCGTTCGTGTCGTGCCGTACGTCTCGGTTGGGATATTATATACGTCTATCGCGTTATATATCCTAACCTAAGGCAGGCTATCATCTCGGATGTAGTATTTTACAACAGTCCTGGCGTATCGGCCCCTACTTCTCGGTGGGTACATTATATACGTCTATAACGTAACATAACGTAACCTAACCCATCTAGCCCCTCGCTGGTAATGTATTACAGAATCCCGTTCCTGTTGTGCCGTACGTCTCGGTTGGGATATTATATACGTCTATAGCGTTATATATCCTAACCTAAGTCAGGCTATCTTCTCGGATGCAGTATTTTACAACATTCCTGGCGTATCGGCCCATACTTCTCGGTGGGAACATTATATTCGTCTATAACGTAATATAACCTAACCTATTACATCTAGCCCCTCGCTGGTAATGTTTTACAGAATCCCGTTCCTGTCGTCCCGTACGTCTCGGTTGGGACGTTATGAACGTCTACAGCGATATATATCCTAACGTAAGGGAGGCTAACATCTCGGATGCTGTATTTTACAACATTCCTGGCGTATCGGCCCATACTTCTCGGTGGGAACATTTTATTAGTCTATAGCGTAATATAACCTATCCTAACACATCTAGCCCCTCGCTGATAATGTTTTACAGAATCACGTTCGTGTCGTCCCGTTCGTCTCGGTTGGGACATTATATACGTCTATAGCGTTATATATCCTAACTAAAGGCAGGCTATCATCTCGGATGTAGTATTTTACAACGTTCCTGGCGGGTCGGCCTCTACTTCTCGGTGGGAACATTATATTCGTCTATAACGTAATATAACCTAACCTAACACATCTAGCCACTCGCTGGTAATGTCTTACGGAATCCCGTTCGTGTCGTCCCGTACGTCTCGGTTGGGATATTATATACGTCTATAGCGTTATATATCCTAACCTAAGGCAGGCTATCATCTCGGATGTAGTATTTTACAACATTCCTAGCGCATCGGCCTCTACTTCTCGGTGGGAACATTATATTCGTCTATAACGTAATATAACCTAACCTATCACATCTAGCCCCTCGCTGGTAATGTTTTACAAAATCCCGTTCGTGTCGTCCCGTACGTCTCGGTTGGGATATTATATACGTCTATAGCATTGTATATCCTAACCTAAGGCAGGCTAATATCTCGGATGTAGTATATTACATCATTCCTGGCGTATCGACCACTACTTTTCGGTGGAAACATTATATACGTCTATAACGTAATATAACCTAACCTAACACATCTAGCTAGTCGATTTAATGTTTCACAGAATCCCGTTCGTGTCGTCCCGTTCGTCTCGGTTGGGACATTATATACGTCTGTAGCGTTATATATCCTAACTTAAGGCAGGCTATCATCTCGGATGTAGTATTTTACAACATTCCTGGCGTATCGGCCCTAACTTTTCGGTGGGAACATTATATACGTCTATAACGTATCATAACCTAACCTAACCCATCTAGCCCCTCGCTGGTAATGTTTTACAGAATCCCGTTCCTGTCGTCCCGTACGTCTCGGTTGGAACGATATGAACGTCTACAGCGATATATATCCTAACCTAAGGCAGGCTATCATCTCGGATGTAGTATATTACATCATTCCTGGCGTATCGGCCTCTACTTCTCGGTGGAAACATTATATACGTCTATAACGTAATATAACCTAACCTAACACATCTAGCCCCTCGCTGGTAATGTTTTACAGAATCCCGTTCCTGTCGTCCCGTACGTCTCGGTTAGGACGTTATGAACGTCTACAGCGATATATATCCTAACGTAAGGCAGGCTAACATCTCGGATGTAGTATTTTACAACAGTCCTGGCGTATCGGCCCCTACTTCTCGGTGGGAACATTATATACGTCTATAACGTAACATAACGTAACCTAACCCATCTAGCCGCTCGCTGGTAATGTATTACAGAATCCCGTTCCTGTTGTGCCGTACGTCTCGGTTGGGATATTATATACGTCTATAGCGTTATATATCCTAACTTAAGGCAGGCTATCATCTCGGATGTAGTATTTTACAACGTTCCTGGCGGGCCGGCCTCTACTTCTCGGTGGGAACATTATATTCGTCTATAACGTATCATAACCTAACCTAACCCATCTAGCCCCTCGCTGGTAATGTTTTACAGAATCCCGTTCCTGTCGTCCCGTACGTCTCGGTTGGGACGTTATGAACGTCTACAGCGATATATATCCTAACCTAAGGCAGGCTAACATCTCGGATGTAGTATATTACATCATTCCTGGCGTATCGGCCTCTACTTCTCGGTGGAAACATTATATACGTCTATAACGTAACATAACCTAACCTAGCACATCTAGCCCCTCGCTGGTAATGTTTTACAGAATCCCGTTCGTGTCGTCCCGTACGTCTCGGTTGGGATATTATATACGTCTATAGCGTTATATATCCTAACCTAAGGCAGGCTATCATCTCGGATGTAGTATTTTACAACATTCCTAGCGCATCGGCCTCTACTTCTCGGTGGGAACATTATATTCGTCTATAACGTAATATAACCTAACCTATCACATCTAGCCCCTCGCGGGTAATGTTTTACAGAATCCCGTTCGTGTCGTCCCGTACGTCTCGGTTGGGATATTATATACGTCTATAGCGTTATATATCCTAACCTAAGGCAGGCTATCATCTCGGATGTAGTATTTTACAACATTCCTGGCGTATCGGCCCTAACTTTTCGGTGGGAACATTATATACGTCTATAACGTATCATAACCTAACCTAACCCATCTAGCCCCTCGCTGGTAATGTTTTACAGAATCCCGTTCCTGTCGTCCCGTACGTCTCGGTTGGGACGATATGAACGTCTACAGCGATATATATCCTAACCTAAGGCAGGCTATCATCTCGGATGTAGTATATTACATCATTCCTGGCGTATCGGCCTCTACTTCTCGGTGGAAACATTATATACGTCTATAACGTAATATAACCTAACCTAACACATCTAGCCCCTCGCTGGTAATGTTTTACAGAATCCCGTTCGTGTCGTGCCGTACGTCTCGGTTGGGATATTATATACGTCTATCGCGTTATATATCCTAACCTAAGGCAGGCTATCATCTCGGATGTAGTATTTTACAACAGTCCTGGCGTATCGGCCCCTACTTCTCGGTGGGTACATTATATACGTCTATAACGTAACATAACGTAACCTAACCCATCTAGCCCCTCGCTGGTAATGTATTACAGAATCCCGTTCCTGTTGTGCCGTACGTCTCGGTTGGGATATTATATACGTCTATAGCGTTATATATCCTAACCTAAGGCAGGCTATCTTCTCGGATGCAGTATTTTACAACATTCCTGGCGTATCGGCCCATACTTCTCGGTGGGAACATTATATTCGTCTATAACGTAATATGACCTAACCTATTACATCTAGCCCCTCGCGGGTAATGTTTTACAGAATCCCGTTCGTGTCGTCCCGTACGTCTCGGTTGGGATATTATATACGTCTATAGCGTTATATATCCTAACCTAAGGCAGGCTATCATCTCGGATGTAGTATTTTACAACATTCCTGGCGTATCGGCCCTAACTTTTCGGTGGGAACATTATATACGTCTATAACGTATCATAACCTAACCTAACCCATCTAGCCCCTCGCTGGTAATGTATTACAGAATCCCGTTCCTGTTGTGCCGTACGTCTCGGTTGGGATATTATATACGTCTATAGCGTTATATATCCTAACCTAAGGCAGGCTATCTTCTCGGATGCAGTATTTTACAACATTCCTGGCGTATCGGCCCATACTTCTCGGTGGGAACATTATATTCGTCTATAACGTAATATGACCTAACCTATTACATCTAGCCCCTCGCGGGTAATGTTTTACAGAATCCCGTTCGTGTCGTCCCGTACGTCTCGGTTGGGATATTATATACGTCTATAGCGTTATATATCCTAACCTAAGGCAGGCTATCATCTCGGATGTAGTATTTTACAACATTCCTGGCGTATCGGCCCTAACTTTTCGGTGGGAACATTATATACGTCTATAACGTATCATAACCTAACCTAACCCATCTAGCCACTCGCTGGTAATGTTTTACAGAATCCCGTTCCTGTCGTCCCGTACGTCTCGGTTGGGACGTTATGAACGTCTACAGCGATATATATCCTAACCTAAGGCAGGCTAACATCTCGGATGTAGTATATTACATCATTCCTGGCGTATCGGCCTCTACTTCTCGGTGGAAACATTATATACGTCTATAACGTAATATAACCTAACCTAGCACATCTAGCCCCTCGCTGGTAATGTTTTACAGAATCCCGTTCGTGTCGTCCCGTACGTCTCGGTTGGGATATTATATACGTCTATAGCGTTATATATCCTAACCTAAGGCAGGCTATCATCTCGGATGTAGTATTTTACAACATTCCTAGCGCATCGGCCTCTACTTCTCGGTGGGAACATTATATTCGTCTATAACGTAATATAACCTAACCTATCACATCTAGCCCCTCGCGGGTAATGTTTTACAGAATCCCGTTCGTGTCGTCCCGTACGTCTCGGTTGGGATATTATATACGTCTATAGCGTTATATATCCTAACCTAAGGCAGGCTATCATCTCGGATGTAGTATTTTACAACATTCCTGGCGTATCGGCCCTAACTTTTCGGTGGGAACATTATATACGTCTATAACGTATCATAACCTAACCTAACCCATCTAGCCCCTCGCTGGTAATGTTTTACAGAATCCCGTTCCTGTCGTCCCGTACGTCTCGGTTGGGACGATATGAACGTCTACAGCGATATATATCCTAACCTAAGGCAGGCTATCATCTCGGATGTAGTATATTACATCATTCCTGGCGTATCGGCCTCTACTTCTCGGTGGAAACATTATATACGTCTATAACGTAATATAACCTAACCTAACACATCTAGCCCCTCGCTGGTAATGTTTTACAGAATCCCGTTCGTGTCGTGCCGTACGTCTCGGTTGGGATATTATATACGTCTATCGCGTTATATATCCTAACCTAAGGCAGGCTATCATCTCGGATGTAGTATTTTACAACAGTCCTGGCGTATCGGCCCCTACTTCTCGGTGGGTACATTATATACGTCTATAACGTAACATAACGTAACCTAACCCATCTAGCCCCTCGCTGGTAATGTATTACAGAATCCCGTTCCTGTTGTGCCGTACGTCTCGGTTGGGATATTATATACGTCTATAGCGTTATATATCCTAACCTAAGGCAGGCTATCTTCTCGGATGCAGTATTTTACAACATTCCTGGCGTATCGGCCCATACTTCTCGGTGGGAACATTATATTCGTCTATAACGTAATATAACCTAACCTATTACATCTAGCCCCTCGCTGGTAATGTTTTACAGAATCCCGTTCCTGTCGTCCCGTACGTCTCGGTTGGGACGTTATGAACGTCTACAGCGATATATATCCTAACGTAAGGGAGGCTAACATCTCGGATGCTGTATTTTACAACATTCCTGGCGTATCGGCCCATACTTCTCGGTGGGAACATTTTATTAGTCTATAGCGTAATATAACCTATCCTAACACATCTAGCCCCTCGCTGGTAATGTTTTACAGAATCACGTTCGTGTCGTCCCGTTCGTCTCGGTTGGGACATTATATACGTCTATAGCGTTATATATCCTAACTAAAGGCAGGCTATCATCTCGGATGTAGTATTTTACAACGTTCCTGGCGGGTCGGCCTCTACTTCTCGGTGGGAACATTATATTCGTCTATAACGTAATATAACCTAACCTAACACATCTAGCCACTCGCTGGTAATGTCTTACAGAATCCCGTTCGTGTCGTCCCGTACGTCTCGGTTGGGATATTATATACGTCTATAGCGTTATATATCCTAACCTAAGGCAGGCTATCATCTCGGATGTAGTATTTTACAACATTCCTAGCGCATCGGCCTCTACTTCTCGGTGGGAACATTATATTCGTCTATAACGTAATATAACCTAACCTATCACATCTAGCCCCTCGCTGGTAATGTTTTACAAAATCCCGTTCGTGTCGTCCCGTACGTCTCGGTTGGGATATTATATACGTCTATAGCATTGTATATCCTAACCTAAGGCAGGCTAATATCTCGGATGTAGTATATTACATCATTCCTGGCGTATCGACCACTACTTTTCGGTGGAAACATTATATACGTCTATAACGTAATATAACCTAACCTAACACATCTAGCTAGTCGATTTAATGTTTCACAGAATCCCGTTCGTGTCGTCCCGTTCGTCTCGGTTGGGACATTATATACGTCTGTAGCGTTATATATCCTAACTTAAGGCAGGCTATCATCTCGGATGTAGTATTTTACAACATTCCTGGCGTATCGGCCCTAACTTTTCGGTGGGAACATTATATACGTCTATAACGTATCATAACCTAACCTAACCCATCTAGCCCCTCGCTGGTAATGTTTTACAGAATCCCGTTCCTGTCGTCCCGTACGTCTCGGTTGGAACGATATGAACGTCTACAGCGATATATATCCTAACCTAAGGCAGGCTATCATCTCGGATGTAGTATATTACATCATTCCTGGCGTATCGGCCTCTACTTCTCGGTGGAAACATTATATACGTCTATAACGTAATATAACCTAACCTAACACATCTAGCCCCTCGCTGGTAATGTTTTACAGAATCCCGTTCCTGTCGTCCCGTACGTCTCGGTTAGGACGTTATGAACGTCTACAGCGATATATATCCTAACGTAAGGCAGGCTAACATCTCGGATGTAGTATTTTACAACAGTCCTGGCGTATCGGCCCCTACTTCTCGGTGGGAACATTATATACGTCTATAACGTAACATAACGTAACCTAACCCATCTAGCCGCTCGCTGGTAATGTATTACAGAATCCCGTTCCTGTTGTGCCGTACGTCTCGGTTGGGATATTATATACGTCTATAGCGTTATATATCCTAACTTAAGGCAGGCTATCATCTCGGATGTAGTATTTTACAACGTTCCTGGCGGGCCGGCCTCTACTTCTCGGTGGGAACATTATATTCGTCTATAACGTATCATAACCTAACCTAACCCATCTAGCCCCTCGCTGGTAATGTTTTACAGAATCCCGTTCCTGTCGTCCCGTACGTCTCGGTTGGGACGTTATGAACGTCTACAGCGATATATATCCTAACCTAAGGCAGGCTAACATCTCGGATGTAGTATATTACATCATTCCTGGCGTATCGGCCTCTACTTCTCGGTGGAAACATTATATACGTCTATAACGTAACATAACCTAACCTAGCACATCTAGCCCCTCGCTGGTAATGTTTTACAGAATCCCGTTCGTGTCGTCCCGTACGTCTCGGTTGGGATATTATATACGTCTATAGCGTTATATATCCTAACCTAAGGCAGGCTATCATCTCGGATGTAGTATTTTACAACATTCCTAGCGCATCGGCCTCTACTTCTCGGTGGGAACATTATATTCGTCTATAACGTAATATAACCTAACCTATCACATCTAGCCCCTCGCGGGTAATGTTTTACAGAATCCCGTTCGTGTCGTCCCGTACGTCTCGGTTGGGATATTATATACGT
This sequence comes from Xylocopa violacea, assembly GCA_963969225.1. Taxonomy (NCBI): domain Eukaryota; kingdom Metazoa; phylum Arthropoda; class Insecta; order Hymenoptera; family Apidae; genus Xylocopa; species Xylocopa violacea. Next base: position 12,267,562 of record CAXAJV010000008.1, on the reverse strand, counting down.
CTATAGCGTTATATATCCTAACCTAAGGCAGGCTATCATCTCGGATGTAGTATTTTACAACATTCCTGGCGTATCGGCCCTAACTTTTCGGTGGGAACATTATATACGTCTATAACGTATCATAACCTAACCTAACCCATCTAGCCCCTCGCTGGTAATGTTTTACAGAATCCCGTTCCTGTCGTCCCGTACGTCTCGGTTGGGACGATATGAACGTCTACAGCGATATATATCCTAACCTAAGGCAGGCTATCATCTCGGATGTAGTATATTACATCATTCCTGGCGTATCGGCCTCTACTTCTCGGTGGAAACATTATATACGTCTATAACGTAATATAACCTAACCTAACACATCTAGCCCCTCGCTGGTAATGTTTTACAGAATCCCGTTCGTGTCGTGCCGTACGTCTCGGTTGGGATATTATATACGTCTATCGCGTTATATATCCTAACCTAAGGCAGGCTATCATCTCGGATGTAGTATTTTACAACAGTCCTGGCGTATCGGCCCCTACTTCTCGGTGGGTACATTATATACGTCTATAACGTAACATAACGTAACCTAACCCATCTAGCCCCTCGCTGGTAATGTATTACAGAATCCCGTTCCTGTTGTGCCGTACGTCTCGGTTGGGATATTATATACGTCTATAGCGTTATATATCCTAACCTAAGGCAGGCTATCTTCTCGGATGCAGTATTTTACAACATTCCTGGCGTATCGGCCCATACTTCTCGGTGGGAACATTATATTCGTCTATAACGTAATATGACCTAACCTATTACATCTAGCCCCTCGCGGGTAATGTTTTACAGAATCCCGTTCGTGTCGTCCCGTACGTCTCGGTTGGGATATTATATACGTCTATAGCGTTATATATCCTAACCTAAGGCAGGCTATCATCTCGGATGTAGTATTTTACAACATTCCTGGCGTATCGGCCCTAACTTTTCGGTGGGAACATTATATACGTCTATAACGTATCATAACCTAACCTAACCCATCTAGCCCCTCGCTGGTAATGTATTACAGAATCCCGTTCCTGTTGTGCCGTACGTCTCGGTTGGGATATTATATACGTCTATAGCGTTATATATCCTAACCTAAGGCAGGCTATCTTCTCGGATGCAGTATTTTACAACATTCCTGGCGTATCGGCCCATACTTCTCGGTGGGAACATTATATTCGTCTATAACGTAATATAACCTAACCTATTACATCTAGCCCCTCGCTGGTAATGTTTTACAGAATCCCGTTCCTGTCGTCCCGTACGTCTCGGTTGGGACGTTATGAACGTCTACAGCGATATATATCCTAACGTAAGGGAGGCTAACATCTCGGATGCTGTATTTTACAACATTCCTGGCGTATCGGCCCATACTTCTCGGTGGGAACATTTTATTAGTCTATAGCGTAATATAACCTATCCTAACACATCTAGCCCCTCGCTGGTAATGTTTTACAGAATCACGTTCGTGTCGTCCCGTTCGTCTCGGTTGGGACATTATATACGTCTATAGCGTTATATATCCTAACTAAAGGCAGGCTATCATCTCGGATGTAGTATTTTACAACGTTCCTGGCGGGTCGGCCTCTACTTCTCGGTGGGAACATTATATTCGTCTATAACGTAATATAACCTAACCTAACACATCTAGCCACTCGCTGGTAATGTCTTACAGAATCCCGTTCGTGTCGTCCCGTACGTCTCGGTTGGGATATTATATACGTCTATAGCGTTATATATCCTAACCTAAGGCAGGCTATCATCTCGGATGTAGTATTTTACAACATTCCTAGCGCATCGGCCTCTACTTCTCGGTGGGAACATTATATTCGTCTATAACGTAATATAACCTAACCTATCACATCTAGCCCCTCGCTGGTAATGTTTTACAAAATCCCGTTCGTGTCGTCCCGTACGTCTCGGTTGGGATATTATATACGTCTATAGCATTGTATATCCTAACCTAAGGCAGGCTAATATCTCGGATGTAGTATATTACATCATTCCTGGCGTATCGACCACTACTTCTCGGTGGAAACATTATATACGTCTATAACGTAATATAACCTAACCTAACACATCTAGCTAGTCGATTTAATGTTTCACAGAATCCCGTTCGTGTCGTCCCGTTCGTCTCGGTTGGGACATTATATACGTCTGTAGCGTTATATATCCTAACTTAAGGCAGGCTATCATCTCGGATGTAGTATTTTACAACATTCCTGGCGTATCGGCCCTAACTTTTCGGTGGGAACATTATATACGTCTATAACGTAATATAACCTAACCTAACACATCTAGCCACTCGCTGGTAATGTTTTACAGAATCCCGTTCCTGTCGTCCCGTACGTCTCGGTTGGGACGTTATGAACGTCTACAGCGATATATATCCTAACGTAAGGCAGGCTAACATCCCGGATGTAGTATTTTACAACAGTCCTGGCGTATCGGCCCCTACTTCTCGGTGGGTACATTATATACGTCTATAACGTAACATAACGTAACCTAACCCATCTAGCCCCTCGCTGGTAATGTATTACAGAATCCCGTTCCTGTTGTGCCGTACGTCTCGGTTGGGATATTATATACGTCTATAGCGTTATATATCCTAACCTAAGGCAGGCTATCTTCTCGGATGCAGTATTTTACAACATTCCTGGCGTATCGGCCCATAATTCTCGGTGGGAACATTATATTCGTCTATAACGTAATATAACCTAACCTATTACATCTAGCCCCTCGCTGGTAATGTTTTACAGAATCCCGTTCCTGTCGTCCCGTACGTCTCGGTTGGGACGTTATGAACGTCTACAGCGATATATATCCTAACGTAAGGGAGGCTAACATCTCGGATGCTGTATTTTACAACATTCCTGGCGTATCGGCCCATACTTCTCGGTGGGAACATTTTATTAGTCTATAGCGTAATATAACCTATCCTAACACATCTAGCCCCTCGCTGGTAATGTTTTACAGAATCACGTTCGTGTCGTCCCGTTCGTCTCGGTTGGGACATTATATACGTCTATAGAGTTATATATCCTAACTAAAGGCAGGCTATCATCTCGGATGTAGTATTTTACAACGTTCCTGGCGGGTCGGCCTCTACTTCTCGGTGGGAACATTATATTCGTCTATAACGTAATATAACCTAACCTAACACATCTAGCCACTCGCTGGTAATGTCTTACAGAATCCCGTTCGTGTCGTCCCGTACGTCTCGGTTGGGATATTATATACGTCTATAGCGTTATATATCCTAACCTAAGGCAGGCTATCATCTCGGATGTAGTATTTTACAACATTCCTAGCGCATCGGCCTCTACTTCTCGGTGGGAACATTATATTCGTCTATAACGTAATATAACCTAACCTATCACATCTAGCCCCTCGCTGGTAATGTTTTACAAAATCCCGTTCGTGTCGTCCCGTACGTCTCGGTTGGGATATTATATACGTCTATAGCATTGTATATCCTAACCTAAGGCAGGCTAATATCTCGGATGTAGTATATTACATCATTCCTGGCGTATCGACCACTACTTCTCGGTGGAAACATTATATACGTCTATAACGTAATATAACGTAACCTAACCCATCTAGCCGCTCGCTGGTAATGTATTACAGAATCCCGTTCCTGTTGTGCCGTACGTCTCGGTTGGGATATTATATACGTCTATAGCGTTATATATCCTAACTTAAGGCAGGCTATCATCTCGGATGTAGTATTTTACAACGTTCCTGGCGGGCCGGCCTCTACTTCTCGGTGGGAACATTATATTCGTCTATAACGTAATATAACCTAACCTAACCCATCTAGCCGCTCGCTGGTAATGTATTACAGAATCCCGTTCCTGTTGTGCCGTACGTCTCGGTTGGGATATTATATATGTCTATAGCGTTATATATCCTAACTTAAGGCAGGCAATCATCTCGGATGTAGTATTTTACAACGTTCCTGGCGGGCCGGCCTCTACTTCTCGGTGGGAACATTATATTCGTCTATAACGTAATATAACCTAACCTAACACATCTAGCCCCTCGCTGGTAATGTCTTACAGAATCCCGTTCGTGTCGTCCCGTACGTCTCGGTTGGGATATTATATACGTCTATAGCGTTATATATCCTAACCTAAGGCAGGCTATCATCTCGGATGTAGTATTTTACAACATTCCTGGCGTATCGGCCCTAACCTTTCGGTGGGAACATTATATACGTCTATAACGTATCATAACCTAACCTAACCCATCTAGCCCCTCGCTGGTAATGTTTTACAGAATCCCGTTCCTGTCGTCCCGTACGTCTCGGTTGGGACGTTATGAACGTCTACAGCGATATATATCCTAACCTAAGGCAGGCTAACATCTCGGATGTAGTATATTACATCATTCCTGGCGTATCGGCCTCTACTTCTCGGTGGAAACATTATATACGTCTATAACGTAATATAACCTAACCTAGCACATCTAGCCCCTCGCTGGTAATGTTTTACAGAATCCCGTTCGTGTCGTCCCGTACGTCTCGGTTGGGATATTATATACGTCTATAGCGTTATATATCCTAACCTAAGGCAGGCTATCATCTCGGATGTAGTATTTTACAACATTCCTAGCGCATCGGCCTCTACTTCTCGGTGGGAACATTATATTCGTCTATAACGTAATATAACCTAACCTATCACATCTAGCCCCTCGCGGGTAATGTTTTACAGAATCCCGTTCGTGTCGTCCCGTACGTCTCGGTTGGGATATTATATACGTCTATAGCGTTATATATCCTAACCTAAGGCAGGCTATCATCTCGGATGTAGTATTTTACAACATTCCTGGCGTATCGGCCCTAACTTTTCGGTGGGAACATTATATAAGTCTATAACGTATCATAACCTAACCTAACCCATCTAGCCCCTCGCTGGTAATGTTTTACAGAATCCCGTTCCTGTCGTCCCGTACGTCTCGGTTGGGACGATATGAACGTCTACAGCGATATATATCCTAACCTAAGGCAGGCTATCATCTCGGATGTAGTATATTACATCATTCCTGGCGTATCGGCCTCTACTTCTCGGTGGAAACATTATATACGTCTATAACGTAATATAACCTAACCTAACACATCTAGCCCCTCGCTGGTAATGTTTTACAGAATCCCGTTCGTGTCGTGCCGTACGTCTCGGTTGGGATATTATATACGTCTATCGCGTTATATATCCTAACCTAAGGCAGGCTATCATCTCGGATGTAGTATTTTACAACATTCCTGGCGTATCGGCCCCTACTTCTCGGTGGGAACATTATATACGTCTATAACGTATCATAACCTAACCTAACCCATCTAGCCCCTCGCTGGTAATGTTTTACAGAATCCCGTTCCTGTCGTCCCGTACGTCTCGGTTAGGACGTTATGAACGTCTACAGCGATATATATCCTAACGTAAGGCAGGCTAACATCTCGGATGTAGTATTTTACAACAGTCCTGGCGTATCGGCCCCTACTTCTCGGTGGGAACATTATATACGTCTATAACGTAACATAACGTAACCTAACCCATCTAGCCGCTCGCTGGTAATGTATTACAGAATCCCGTTCCTGTTGTGCCGTACGTCTCGGTTGGGATATTATATACGTCTATAGCGTTATATATCCTAACTTAAGGCAGGCTATCATCTCGGATGTAGTATTTTACAACGTTCCTGGCGGGCCGGCCTCTACTTCTCGGTGGGAACATTATATTCGTCGATAACGTAATATAACCTAACCTAACACATCTAGCCCCTCGCTGGTAATGTTTTACAGAATCCCGTTCGTGTCGTCCCGTACGTCTCGGTTGGGATATTATATACGTCTATAGCGTTATATATCCTAACCTAAGGCAGGCTAACATCTCGGATGCAGTATTTTACAACATTTCTGGCGGGTCGGCCCCTACTTCTCGGTGGGAACATTATATACGTCTATAACGTAATATAACCTAACATAAACACATCTAGTCCCTCGCTGGTTATGTTTTACAGAATCCCGTTTGTGTCGTCCCGTACGTCTCGGTTGGGATATTATATACGTCTATAGCGTTATATATCCTAACCTAAGGCCGGTTATCATCTCGGGAGTAGTATTTTACAACATTCCTGGCGTATCAGCCCCTACTTCTCGGTGGAAACATTATATAGGTCTATAACGTAACATAACCTAACCTAACCCATCTAGCCCCTCGCTGGTAATGTTTTACAGAATCCCGTTCCTGTCGTCCCGTACGTCTCGGTTGGGACGTTATGAACGTCTACAGCGATATATATCCTAACGTAAGGCAGGCTAACATCTCGGATGTAGTATTTTACAACAGTCCTGGCGTATCGGCCCCTACGTCTCGGTGGGAACATTATATACGTCTATAACGTAACATAACGTAACCTAACCCATCTAGCCCCTCGCTGGTAATGTATTACAGAATCCCGTTCCTGTTGTGCCGTACGTCTCGGTTGGGATATTATATACGTCTATAGCGTTATATATCCTAACCTAAGGCAGGCTATCATCTCGGATGTAGTATTTTACAACATTCCTGGCGTATCGGCCCCTACTTCTCGGTGGGAACATTATATACGTCTATAACGTATCATAACCTAACCTAACCCATCTAGCCCCTCGCTGGTAATGTTTTACAGAATCCCGTTCCTGTCGTCCCGTACGTCTCGGTTAGGACGTTATGAACGTCTACAGCGATATATATCCTAACGTAAGGCAGGCTAACATCTCGGATGTAGTATTTTACAACAGTCCTGGCGTATCGGCCCCTACTTCTCGGTGGGAACATTATATACGTCTATAACGTAACATAACGTAACCTAACCCATCTAGCCGCTCGCTGGTAATGTATTACAGAATCCCGTTCGTGTCGTCCCGTACGTCTCGGTTGGGATATTATATACGTCTATAGCGTTATATATCCTAACCTAAGGCAGGCTAACATCTCGGATGCAGTATTTTACAACATTTCTGGCGGGTCGGCCCCTACTTCTCGGTGGGAACATTATATACGTCTATAACGTAACATAACGTAACCTAACCCATCTAGCCCCTCGCTGGTAATGTTTTACAGAATCCCGTTCCTGTCGTCCCGTACGTGTCGGTTGGGACGTTATGAACGTCTACAGCGATATATATCCTAACCTAAGGCAGGCTAACATCTCGGATGTAGTATATTACATCATTCCTGGCGTATCGACAACTACTTCTCGGTGGAAACATTATATACGTCTATAACGTAATATAACCTAACCTAACACATCTAGCTAGTCGCTTTAATGTTTCACAGAATCCCGTTCGTGTCGTCCCGTTCGTCTCGGTTGGGACATTATATACGTCTGTAGCGTTATATATCCTAACTTAAGGCAGGCTATCATCTCGGATGTAGTATTTTACAACGTTCCTGGCGGGTCGGCCTCTACTTCTCGGTGGGAACATTATATACGTCTATAACGTATCATAACCTAACCTAACCCATCTAGCCCCTCGCTGGTAATGTTTTACAGAATCCCGTTCCTGTCGTCCCGTACGTGTCGGTTGGGACGTTATGAACGTCTACAGCGATATATATCCTAACCTAAGGCAGGCTAACATCTCAGATGTAGTGTATTACATCATTTCTGGCGTATCGGCCTCTACTTCTCGGTGGAAACATTATATACGTCTATAACGTAATATAACCTAACCTAACACATCTAGCCCCTCGCTGGTAATGTTTTACAGAATCCCGTTCCTGTCGTCCCGTACGTCTCGGTTAGGACGTTATGAACGTCTACAGCGATATATATCCTAACGTAAGGCAGGCTAACATCTCGGATGTAGTATTTTACAACAGTCCTGGCGTATCGGCCCCTACTTCTCGGTGGGAACATTATATACGTCTATAACGTAACATAACGTAACCTAACCCATCTAGCCGCTCGCTGGTAATGTATTACAGAATCCCGTTCCTGTTGTGCCGTACGTCTCGGTTGGGATATTATATACGTCTATAGCGTTATATATCCTAACTTAAGGCAGGCTATCATCTCGGATGTAGTATTTTACAACGTTCCTGGCGGGCCGGCCTCTACTTCTCGGTGGGAACATTATATTCGTCTATAACGTAATATAACCTAACCTAACACATCTAGCCCCTCGCTGGTAATGTTTTACAGAATCCCGTTCGTGTCGTCCCGTACGTCTCGGTTGGGATATTATATACGTCTATAGCGTTATATATCCTAACCTAAGGCAGGCTATCATCTCGGATGTAGTATTTTACAACATTCCTAGCGCATCGGCCTCTACTTCTCGGTGGGAACATTATATTCGTCTATAACGTAATATAACCTAACCTATCACATCTAGCCCCTCGCTGGTAATGTTTTACAAAATCCCGTTCGTGTCGTCCCGTACGTCTCGGATGGGATATTATATACGTCTATAGCTTTATATATCCTAACCTAAGGCAGGCTAACATCTCGGATGTAGTATATTACATCATTCCTGGCGTATCGACAACTACTTCTCGGTGGAAACATTATATACGTCTATAACGTAATATAACCTAACCTAACACATCTAGCTAGTCGCTTTAATGTTTCACAGAATCCCGTTCGTGTCGTCCCGTTCGTCTCGGTTGGGACATTATATACGTCTGTAGCGTTATATATCCTAACTTAAGGCAGGCTATCATCTCGGATGTAGTATTTTACAACGTTCCTGGCGGGTCGGCCTCTACTTCTCGGTGGGAACATTATATACGTCTATAACGTATCATAACCTAACCTAACCCATCTAGCCCCTCGCTGGTAATGTTTTACAGAATCCCGTTCCTGTCGTCCCGTACGTCTCGGTTGGGACGTTATGAACGTCTACAGCGATATATATCCTAACCTAAGGCAGGCTAACATCTCAGATGTAGTATATTACATCATTTCTGGCGTATCGGCCTCTACTTCTCGGTGGAAACATTATATTCGTCTATAACGTAATATAACCTATCCTAACACATCTAGCCCCTCGCTGGTAATGTTTTACAAAATCCCGTTCGTGTCGTCCCGTACGTCTCGGTTGGGACATTATATACGTCTACAGCGTTATATGTCCTAACCTAAGCCATGCTAACATCTCGGATATAGTATTTTACAACATTCCTGGCGCATCGGCCTCTACTTCTCGGTGGGAACATTATATTCGTCTATAACGTAATATAACCTAACCTATCACATCTAGCCCCTCGCTGGTAATGTTTCACAGAATTCCGTTAGTGTAGTCCCGTAAGTCTCGGTTGGGACATTATATACTACTACAGCGTTATATATCCTAACCTAAGGCAGGCTAACATCTCGGATGCAGTATTTTACAACATTCCTGGCGGGTCGGCACCTACTTCTCGGTGGGAACATTATATACGTCTATAACGTAATATAACCTAACCTAACACATCTAGCCCCTCGCTGGTAATGTTTTACAGAATCCCGTTCGTGTCGTCCCGTACGTCTCGGTTGGGATATTATATACGTCTATAGCGTTATATATCCTAACTTAAGGCAGGCTATCATCTCGGATGTAGTATTTTACAACGTTCCTGGCGGGTCGGCCTCTACTTCTCGGTGGGAACATTATATTCGTCTATAACGTAATATAACCTAACCTAACACATCTAGCCCCTCGCTGGTAATGTTTTACAGAATCCCGTTCGTGTCGTCCCGTACGTCTCGGTTGGGATATTATATACGTCTATAGCGTTATATATCCTAACCTAAGGCAGGCTAACATCTCGGATGCAGTATTTTACAACATTCCTGGCGTATCGGCCCCTACTTCTCGGTGGGAACATTATATACGTCTATAACGTATCATAACCTAACCTAACCCATCTAGCCGCTCGCTGGGAATGTTTAACAGAATCCCGTTCCTGTCGTCCCGTACGTCTCGGTTGGGACGTTATGAACGTCTACAGCGATATATATCCTAACGTAAGGCAGGCTAACATCTCGGATGTAGTATTTTACAACAGTCCTGGCGTATCGGCCCCTTCTTCTCGGTGGGAACATTATATACGTCTATAACGTAATATAACCTAACCTATCACATCTAGCCCCTCGCTGGTAATGTTTTACAGAATCCCGTTTGTGTCGTCCCGTAAGTCTCGGTTGGGACATTATATACTACTACAGCGTTATATATCCTAACCTAAGGCAGGCTAACATCTCGGATGCAGTATTTTACAACATTCCTGGCGGGTCGGCACCTACTTCTCGGTGGGAACATTATATACGTCTATAACGTAATATAACCTAACCTAACATATCTAGCTCCTCGCTGGTAATGTTTTACAAAGTCCCGTTCGTGTCGTCCCGTACGTCTCGGTTGAGATATTATATACGTCTATAGCATTATATATCCTAACCTAAGGCAGGCTAACATCTCGGATGTAGTATATTACATCATTCCTGGCGTATCGACAACTACTTCTCGGTGGAAACATTATATACGTCTATAACGTAATATAACCTAACCTAACACATCTAGCTAGTCGCTTTAATGTTTCACAGAATCCCGTTCGTGTCGTCCCGTTCGTCTCGGTTGGGACATTATATACGTCTGTAGCGTTATATATCCTAACTTAAGGCAGGCTATCATCTCGGATGTAGTATTTTACAACGTTCCTGGCGGGTCGGCCTCTACTTCTCGGTGGGAACATTATATACGTCTATAACGTATCATAACCTAACCTAACCCATCTAGCCCCTCGCTGGTAATGTTTTACAGAATCCCGTTCCTGTCGTCCCGTACGTGTCGGTTGGGACGTTATGAACGTCTACAGCGATATATATCCTAACCTAAGGCAGGCTAACATCTCAGATGTAGTGTATTACATCATTTCTGGCGTATCGGCCTCTACTTCTCGGTGGAAACATTATATACGTCTATAACGTAATATAACCTAACCTAACACATCTAGCCCCTCGCTGGTAATGTTTTACAGAATCCCGTTCCTGTCGTCCCGTACGTCTCGGTTAGGACGTTATGAACGTCTACAGCGATATATATCCTAACGTAAGGCAGGCTAACATCTCGGATGTAGTATTTTACAACAGTCCTGGCGTATCGGCCCCTACTTCTCGGTGGGAACATTATATACGTCTATAACGTAACATAACGTAACCTAACCCATCTAGCCGCTCGCTGGTAATGTATTACAGAATCCCGTTCCTGTTGTGCCGTACGTCTCGGTTGGGATATTATATACGTCTATAGCGTTATATATCCTAACTTAAGGCAGGCTATCATCTCGGATGTAGTATTTTACAACGTTCCTGGCGGGCCGGCCTCTACTTCTCGGTGGGAACATTATATTCGTCTATAACGTAATATAACCTAACCTAACACATCTAGCCCCTCGCTGGTAATGTTTTACAGAATCCCGTTCGTGTCGTCCCGTACGTCTCGGTTGGGATATTATATACGTCTATAGCGTTATATATCCTAACCTAAGGCAGGCTATCATCTCGGATGTAGTATTTTACAACATTCCTAGCGCATCGGCCTCTACTTCTCGGTGGGAACATTATATTCGTCTATAACGTAATATAACCTAACCTATCACATCTAGCCCCTCGCTGGTAATGTTTTACAAAATCCCGTTCGTGTCGTCCCGTACGTCTCGGATGGGATATTATATACGTCTATAGCTTTATATATCCTAACCTAAGGCAGGCTAACATCTCGGATGTAGTATATTACATCATTCCTGGCGTATCGACAACTACTTCTCGGTGGAAACATTATATACGTCTATAACGTAATATAACCTAACCTAACACATCTAGCTAGTCGCTTTAATGTTTCACAGAATCCCGTTCGTGTCGTCCCGTTCGTCTCGGTTGGGACATTATATACGTCTGTAGCGTTATATATCCTAACTTAAGGCAGGCTATCATCTCGGATGTAGTATTTTACAACGTTCCTGGCGGGTCGGCCTCTACTTCTCGGTGGGAACATTATATACGTCTATAACGTATCATAACCTAACCTAACCCATCTAGCCCCTCGCTGGTAATGTTTTACAGAATCCCGTTCCTGTCGTCCCGTACGTCTCGGTTGGGACGTTATGAACGTCTACAGCGATATATATCCTAACCTAAGGCAGGCTATCATCTCAGATGTAGTATATTACATCATTTCTGGCGTATCGGCCTCTACTTCTCGGTGGAAACATTATATTCGTCTATAACGTAATATAACCTATCCTAACACATCTAGCCCCTCGCTGGTAATGTTTTACAAAATCCCGTTCGTGTCGTCCCGTACGTCTCGGTTGGGACATTATATACGTCTACAGCGTTATATGTCCTAACCTAAGCCATGCTAACATCTCGGATATAGTATTTTACAACATTCCTGGCGCATCGGCCTCTACTTCTCGGTGGGAACATTATATTCGTCTATAACGTAATATAACCTAACCTATCACATCTAGCCCCTCGCTGGTAATGTTTCACAGAATTCCGTTAGTGTAGTCCCGTAAGTCTCGGTTGGGACATTATATACTACTACAGCGTTATATATCCTAACCTAAGGCAGGCTAACATCTCGGATGCAGTATTTTACAACATTCCTGGCGGGTCGGCACCTACTTCTCGGTGGGAACATTATATACGTCTATAACGTAATATAACCTAACCTAACACATCTAGCCCCTCGCTGGTAATGTTTTACAGAATCCCGTTCGTGTCGTCCCGTACGTCTCGGTTGGGATATTATATACGTCTATAGCGTTATATATCCTAACTTAAGGCAGGCTATCATCTCGGATGTAGTATTTTACAACGTTCCTGGCGGGTCGGCCTCTACTTCTCGGTGGGAACATTATATTCGTCTATAACGTAATATAACCTAACCTAACACATCTAGCCCCTCGCTGGTAATGTTTTACAGAATCCCGTTCGTGTCGTCCCGTACGTCTCGGTTGGGATATTATATACGTCTATAGCGTTATATATCCTAACCTAAGGCAGGCTAACATCTCGGATGCAGTATTTTACAACATTCCTGGCGTATCGGCCCCTACTTCTCGGTGGGAACATTATATACGTCTATAACGTATCATAACCTAACCTAACCCATCTAGCCGCTCGCTGGGAATGTTTAACAGAATCCCGTTCCTGTCGTCCCGTACGTCTCGGTTGGGACGTTATGAACGTCTACAGCGATATATATCCTAACGTAAGGCAGGCTAACATCTCGGATGTAGTATTTTACAACAGTCCTGGCGTATCGGCCCCTTCTTCTCGGTGGGAACATTATATACGTCTATAACGTAATATAACCTAACCTATCACATCTAGCCCCTCGCTGGTAATGTTTTACAGAATCCCGTTTGTGTCGTCCCGTAAGTCTCGGTTGGGACATTATATACTACTACAGCGTTATATATCCTAACCTAAGGCAGGCTAACATCTCGGATGCAGTATTTTACAACATTCCTGGCGGGTCGGCACCTACTTCTCGGTGGGAACATTATATACGTCTATAACGTAATATAACCTAACCTAACATATCTAGCTCCTCGCTGGTAATGTTTTACAAAGTCCCGTTCGTGTCGTCCCGTACGTCTCGGTTGAGATATTATATACGTCTATAGCATTATATATCCTAACCTAAGGCAGGCTAACATCTCGGATGTAGTATATTACATCATTCCTGGCGTATCGACAACTACTTCTCGGTGGAAACATTATATACGTCTATAACGTAATATAACCTAACCTAACACATCTAGCTAGTCGCTTTAACGTTTCACAGTATCCCGTTCGTGTCGTCCCGTTCGTCTCGGTTGGGACATTATATACGTCTATAGCGTTATATATCCTAACTTAGGGCAGGCTATCATCTCGGATGTAGTATTTTACAACGTTCCTGGCGGGTCGGCCTCTAATTATCGGTGGGAACATTATATACGTCTATAACGTATCATAACCTAACCTAACCCATCTAGCCCCTCGCTGGTAATGTTTTACAGAATCCCGTTCCTGTCGTCCCGTACGTCTCGGTTGGGACGTTATGAACGTCTACAGCGATATATATCCTAACCTAAGGCAGGCTAACATCTCGGATGTAGTATATTACATCATTCCTGGCGTATCGGCCTCTACTTCTCGGTGGAAACATTATATACGTCTATAACGTAATATAACCTAACCTAGCACATCTAGCCCCTCGCTGGTAATGTTTTACAGAATCCCGTTCGTGTCGTCCCGTACGTCTCGGTTGGGATATTATATACGTCTATAGCTTTATATATCCTAACCTAAGGCAGGCTATCATCTCGGATGTAGTATTTTACAACATTCCTGGCGTATCGGCCCCAACTTTTCGTTGGGAACATTATATACGTCTATAACGTATCATAACCTAACCTAACCCATCTAGCCCCTCGCTGGTAATGTTTTACAGAATCCCGTTCCTGTCGTCCCGTACGTCTCGGTTGGGACGTTATGAACGTCTACAGCGATATATATCCTAACCTAAGGCAGGCTAACATCTCGGATGTAGTATATTACATCATTCCTGGCGTATCGGCCTCTACTTCTCGGTGGAAACATTATATACGTCTATAACGTAATATAACCTAACCTAACACATCTAGCCCCTCGCTGGTAATGTTTTACAGAATCCCGTTCGTGTCGTCCCGTACGTCTCGGTTGGGATATTATATACGTCTATAGCGTTATATATCCTAACCTAAGGCAGGCTATCATCTCGGATGTAGTATTTTACAACATTCCTAGCGCATCGGCCTCTACTTCTCGGTGGGAACATTATATTCGTCTATAACGTAATATAACCTAACCTATCACATCTAGCCCCTCGCTGGTAATGTTTTACAAAATCCCGTTCGTGTCGTCCCGTACGTCTCGGTTGGGATATTATATACGTCTATAGCTTTATATATCCTAACCTAAGGCAGGCTAACATCTCGGATGTAGTATATTACATCATTCCTGGCGTATCGACAACTACTTCTCGGTGGAAACATTATATACGTCTATAACGTAATATAACCTAACCTAACACATCTAGCTAGTCGCTTTAATGTTTCACAGAATCCCGTTCGTGTCGTCCCGTTTGTCTCGGTTGGGACATTATATACGTCTGTAGCGTTATATATCCTAACTTAAGGCAGGCTATCATCTCGGATGTAGTATTTTACAACGTTCCTGGCGGGTCGGCCTCTACTTCTCGGTGGGAACATTATATACGTCTATAACGTATCATAACCTAACCTAACCCATCTAGCCCCTCGCTGGTAATGTTTTACAGAATCCCGTTCCTGTCGTCCCGTACGTCTCGGTTGGGACGTTATGAACGTCTACAGCGATATATATCCTAACCTAAGGCAGGCTAACATCTCAGATGTAGTATATTACATCATTTCTGGCGTATCGGCCTCTACTTCTCGGTGGAAACATTATATTCGTCTATAACGTAATATAACCTATCCTAACACATCTAGCCCCTCGCTGGTAATGTTTTACAAAATCCCGTTCGTGTCGTCCCGTACGTCTCGGTTGGGACATTATATACGTCTACAGCGTTATATGTCCTAACCTAAGCCATGCTAACATCTCGGATATAGTATTTTACAACATTCCTGGCGCATCGGCCTCTACTTCTCGGTGGGAACATTATATTCGTCTATAACGTAATATAACCTAACCTATCACATCTAGCCCCTCGCTGGTAATGTTTCACAGAATTCCGTTAGTGTAGTCCCGTACGTCTCGGTTGGGATATTATATACGTCTATAGCGTTATATATCCTAACCTAAGGCAGGCTAACATCTCGGATGCAGTATTTTACAACATTCCTGGCGTATCGGCCCCTACTTCTCGGTGGGAACATTATATACGTCTATAACGTATCATAACCTAACCTAACCCATCTAGCCGCTCGCTGGGAATGTTTTACAGAATCCCGTTCCTGTCGTCCCGTACGTCTCGGTTGGGACGTTATGAACGTCTACAGCGATATATATCCTAACGTAAGGCAGGCTAACATCTCGGATGTAGTATATTACATCATTCCTGGCGTATCGACCACTACTTCTCGGTGGAAACATTATATACGTCTATAACGTAATATAACCTAACCTAACACATCTAGCTAGTCGCTTTAACGTTTCACAGAATCCCGTTCGTGTCGTCCCGTTCGTCTCGGTTGGGACATTATATACGTCTATAGCGTTATATATCCTAACTTAGGGCAGGCTATCATCTCGGATGTAGTATTTTACAACGTTCCTGGCGGGTCGGCCTCTAATTATCGGTGGGAACATTATATTCGTCTATAACGTAATATAACCTAACCTAACACATCTAGCCCCTCGCTGGTAATGTTTTACAGAATCCCGTTCGTGTCGTCCCGTACGTCTCGGTTGGGATATTATATACGTCTATAGCGTCATATATCCTAACCTAAGGCAGGCTATCATCTCGGATGTAGTATTTTACAACATTCCTAGCGCATCGGCCTCTACTTCTCGGTGGGAACATTATGTTCGTCTATAACGTAATATAACCTAACCTAACACATCTAGCCCCTCGCTGGTAATGTTTTACAGAATCCCGTTCGTGTCGTCCCGTACGTCTCGGTTGGGATATTATATACGTCTATAGCGTTATATATCCTAACCTAAGGCAGGCTATCATCTCGGATGTAGTATTTTACAACATTCCTGGCGTATCGGCCCTAACTTTTCGGTGGGAACATTATATACGTCTATAACGTATCATAACCTAACCTAACCCATCTAGCCCCTCGCTGGTAATGTTTTACAGAATCCCGTTCCTGTCGTCCCGTACGTCTCGGTTGGGACGTTATGAACGTCTACAGCGATATATATCCTAACCTAAGGCAGGCTAACATCTCGGATGTAGTATATTACATCATTCCTGGCGTATCGGCCTCTACTTCTCGGTGGAAACATTATATACGTCTATAACGTAATATAACCTAACCTAGCACATCTAGCCCCTCGCTGGTAATGTTTTACAGAATCCCGTTCGTGTCGTCCCGTACGTCTCGGTTGGGATATTATATACGTCTATAGCGTTATATATCCTAACCTAAGGCAGGCTATCATCTCGGATGTAGTATTTTACAACATTCCTAGCGCATCGGCCTCTACTTCTCGGTGGGAACATTATATTCGTCTATAACGTAATATAACCTAACCTATCACATCTAGCCCCTCGCGGGTAATGTTTTACAGAATCCCATTCGTGTCGTCCCGTACGTCTCGGTTGGGATATTATATACGTCTATAGCGTTATATATCCTAACCTAAGGCAGGCTATCATCTCAGATGTAGTATTTTACAACATACCTGGCGTATCGGCCCCTACTTCTCGGTGGGAACATTATATACGTCCATAACGTATCATAACCTAACCTAACCCATCTAGCCCCTCGCTGGTAATGTTTTACAGAGTCCCGTTCCTGTCGTCCCGTACGTCTCGGTTAGGACGTTATGAACGTCTACAGCGATATATATCCTAACGTAAGGCAGGCTAACATCTCGGATGTAGTATTTTACAACAGTCCTGGCGTATCGGCCCCTACTTCTCGGTGGGAACATTATATACGTCTATAACGTAACATAACGTAACCTAACCCATCTAGCCGCTCGCTGGTAATGTATTACAGAATCCCGTTCCTGTTGTGCCGTACGTCTCGGTTGGGATATTATATACGTCTATAGCGTTATATATCCTAACTTAAGGCAGGCTATCATCTCGGATGTAGTATTTTACAACGTTCCTGGCGGGCCGGCCTCTACTTCTCGGTGGGAACATTATATTCGTCTATAACGTAATATAACCTAACCTAACACATCTAGCTCCCCGCTGGTAATGTTTTACAGAATCCCGTTCGTGTCGTCCCGTACGTCTCGGTTGGGATATTATATACGTCTATAGCGTTATATATCCTAACCTAAGGCAGGCTATCATCTCGGATGTAGTATTTTACAACATTCCTAGCGCATCGGCCTCTACTTCTCGGTGGGAACATTATATTCGTCTATAACGTAATATAACCTAACCTATCACATGTAGCCCCTCGCTGGTAATGTTTTACAAAATCCCGTTCGTGTCGTCCCGTACGTCTCGGTTGGGATATTATATACGTCTATAGCATTATATATCCTAACCTAAGGCAGGCTAACATCTCGGATGTAGTATATTACATCATTCCTGGCGTATCGACAACTACTTCTCGGTGGAAACATTATATACGTCTATAACGTAATATAACCTAACCTAACACATCTAGCTAGTCGCTTTAATGTTTCACAGAATCCCGTTCGTGTCGTCCCGTTCGTCTCGGTTGGGACATTATATACGTCTGTAGCGTTATATATCCTAACTTAAGGCAGGCTATCATCTCGGATGTAGTATTTTACAACGTTCCTGGCGGGTCGGCCTCTACTTCTCGGTGGGAACATTATATACGTCTATAACGTATCATGACCTAACCTAACCCATCTAGCCGCTCGCTGGTAATGTATTACAGAATCCCGTTCCTGTTGTGCCGTACGTCTCGGTTGGGATATTATATACGTCTATAGCGTTATATATCCTAACTTAAGGCAGGCTATCATCTCGGATGTAGTATTTTACAACGTTCCTGGCGGGCCGGCCTCTACTTCTCGGTGGGAACATTATATTCGTCTATAACGTAATATAACCTAACCTAACACATCTAGCCCCTCGCTGGTAATGTTTTACAGAATCCCGTTCGTGTCGTCCCGTACGTCTCGGTTGGGATATTATATACGTCTATAGCGTTATATATCCTAACCTAAGCCATGCTAACATCTCGGATATAGTATTTTACAACATTCCTGGCGCATCGGCCTCTACTTCTCGGTGGGAACATTATATTCGTCTATAACGTAATATAACCTAACCTATCACATCTAGCCCCTCGCTGGTAATGTTTCACAGAATTCCGTTAGTGTAGTCCCGTAAGTCTCGGTTGGGACATTATATACTACTACAGCGTTATATATCCTAACCTAAGGCAGGCTAACATCTCGGATGCAGTATTTTACAACATTCCTGGCGGGTCGGCACCTACTTCTCGGTGGGAACATTATATACGTCTATAACGTAATATAACCTAACCTAACACATCTAGCCCCTCGCTGGTAATGTTTTCCAGAATCCCGTTCGTGTCGTCCCGTACGTCTCGGTTGGTATATTATATACGTCTATAGCGTTATATATCCTAACTTAAGGCAGGCTATCATCTCGGATGTAGTATTTTACAACGTTCCTGGCGGGTCGGCCTCTACTTCTCGGTGGGAACATTATATTCGTCTATAACGTAATATAACCTAACCTAACACATCTAGCCCCTCGCTGGTAATGTTTTACAGAATCCCGTTCGTGTCGTCCCGTACGTCTCGGTTGGGATATTATATACGTCTATAGCGTTATATATCCTAACCTAAGGCAGGCTAACATCTCGGATGCAGTATTTTACAACATTCCTGGCGTATCGGCCCCTACTTCTCGGTGGGAACATTATATACGTCTATAACGTATCATAACCTAACCTAACCCATCTAGCCGCTCGCTGGGAATGTTTTACAGAATCCCGTTCCTGTCGTCCCGTACGTCTCGGTTGGGACGTTATGAACGTCTACAGCGATATATATCCTAACGTAAGGCAGGCTAACATCTCGGATGTAGTATTTTACAACAGTCCTGGCGTATCGGCCCCTTCTTCTCGGTGGGAACATTATATACGTCTATAACGTAATATAACCTAACCTATCACATCTAGCCCCTCGCTGGTAATGTTTTACAGAATCCCGTTTGTGTCGTCCCGTAAGTCTCGGTTGGGACATTATATACTACTACAGCGTTATATATCCTAACCTAAGGCAGGCTAACATCTCGGATGTAGTATTTTACAACGTTCCTGGCGGGTCGGCCTCTAATTATCGGTGGGAACATTATATTCGTCTATAACGTAATATAACCTAACCTAACACATCTAGCCCCTCGCTGGTAATGTTTTACAGAATCCCGTTCGTGTCGACCCGTACGTCTCGGTTGGGATATTATATACGTCTATAGCGTTATATATCCTAACCTAAGGCAGGCTATCATCTCGGATGTAGTATTTTACAACATTCCTAGCGCATCGGCCTCTACTTCTCGGTGGGAACATTATGTTCGTCTATAACGTAATATAACCTAACCTAACACATCTAGCCCCTCGCTGGTAATGTTTTACAGAATCCCGTTCGTGTCGTCCCGTACGTCTCGGTTGGGATATTATATACGTCTATAGCGTTATATATCCTAACCTAAGGCAGGCTATCATCTCGGATGTAGTATTTTACAACATTCCTGGCGTATCGGCCCTAACTTTTCGGTGGGAACATTATATACGTCTATAACGTATCATAACCTAACCTAACCCATCTAGCCCCTCGCTGGTAATGTTTTACAGAATCCCGTTCCTGTCGTCCCGTACGTCTCGGTTGGGACGTTATGAACGTCTACAGCGATATATATCCTAACCTAAGGCAGGCTAACATCTCGGATGTAGTATATTACATCATTCCTGGCGTATCGGCCTCTACTTCTCGGTGGAAACATTATATACGTCTATAACGTAATATAACCTAACCTAGCACATCTAGCCCCTCGCTGGTAATGTTTTACAGAATCCCGTTCGTGTCGTCCCGTACGTCTCGGTTGGGATATTATATACGTCTATAGCGTTATATATCCTAACCTAAGGCAGGCTATCATCTCGGATGTAGTATTTTACAACATTCCTGGCGTATCGGCCCCAACTTTTCGTTGGGAACATTATATACGTCTATAACGTATCATAACCTAACCTAACCCATCTAGCCCCTCGCTGGTAATGTTTTACAGAATCCCGTTCCTGTCGTCCCGTACGTCTCGGTTGGGACGTTATGAACGTCTACAGCGATATATATCCTAACCTAAGGCAGGCTAACATCTCGGATGTAGTATATTACATCATTCCTGGCGTATCGGCCTCTACTTCTCGGTGGAAACATTATATACGTCTATAACGTAATATAACCTAACCTAACACATCTAGCCCCTCGCTGGTAATGTTTTACAGAATCCCGTTCGTGTCGTCCCGTACGTCTCGGTTGGGATATTATATACGTCTATAGCGTTATATATCCTAACCTAAGGCAGGCTATCATCTCGGATGTAGTATTTTACAACATTCCTAGCGCATCGGCCTCTACTTCTCGGTGGGAACATTATATTCGTCTATAACGTAATATAACCTAACCTATCACATCTAGCCCCTCGCTGGTAATGTTTTACAAAATCCCGTTCGTGTCGTCCCGTACGTCTCGGTTGGGATATTATATACGTCTATAGCTTTATATATCCTAACCTAAGGCAGGCTAACATCTCGGATGTAGTATATTACATCATTCCTGGCGTATCGACAACTACTTCTCGGTGGAAACATTATATACGTCTATAACGTAATATAACCTAACCTAACACATCTAGCTAGTCGCTTTAATGTTTCACAGAATCCCGTTCGTGTCGTCCCGTTCGTCTCGGTTGGGACATTATATACGTCTGTAGCGTTATATATCCTAACTTAAGGCAGGCTATCATCTCGGATGTAGTATTTTACAACGTTCCTGGCGGGTCGGCCTCTACTTCTCGGTGGGAACATTATATACGTCTATAACGTATCATAACCTAACCTAACCCATCTAGCCCCTCGCTGGTAATGTTTTACAGAATCCCGTTCCTGTCGTCCCGTACGTCTCGGTTGGGACGTTATGAACGTCTACAGCGATATATATCCTAACCTAAGGCAGGCTAACATCTCGGATGTAGTATATTACATCATTCCTGGCGTATCGGCCTCTACTTCTCGGTGGAAACATTATATACGTCTATAACGTAATATAACCTAACCTAACACATCTAGCCCCTCGCTGGTAATGTTTTACAGAATCCCGTTCGTGTCGTCCCGTACGTCTCGGTTGGGATATTATATACGTCTATAGCGTTATATATCCTAACCTAAGGCAGGCTATCATCTCGGATGTAGTATTTTACAACATTCCTAGCGCATCGGCCTCTACTTCTCGGTGGGAACATTATATTCGTCTATAACGTAATATAACCTAACCTATCACATCTAGCCCCTCGCTGGTAATGTTTTACAAAATCCCGTTCGTGTCGTCCCGTACGTCTCGGTTGGGATATTATATACGTCTATAGCTTTATATATCCTAACCTAAGGCAGGCTAACATCTCGGATGTAGTATATTACATCATTCCTGGCGTATCGACAACTACTTCTCGGTGGAAACATTATATACGTCTATAACGTAATATAACCTAACCTAACACATCTAGCTAGTCGCTTTAATGTTTCACAGAATCCCGTTCGTGTCGTCCCGTTCGTCTCGGTTGGGACATTATATACGTCTGTAGCGTTATATATCCTAACTTAAGGCAGGCTATCATCTCGGATGTAGTATTTTACAACGTTCCTGGCGGGTCGGCCTCTACTTCTCGGTGGGAACATTATATACGTCTATAACGTATCATAACCTAACCTAACCCATCTAGCCCCTCGCTGGTAATGTTTTACAGAATCCCGTTCCTGTCGTCCCGTACGTCTCGGTTGGGACGTTATGAACGTCTACAGCGATATATATCCTAACCTAAGGCAGGCTAACATCTCAGATGTAGTATATTACATCATTTCTGGCGTATCGGCCTCTACTTCTCGGTGGAAACATTATATTCGTCTATAACGTAATATAACCTATCCTAACACATCTAGCCCCTCGCTGGTAATGTTTTACAAAATCCCGTTCGTGTCGTCCCGTACGTCTCGGTTGGGACATTATATACGTCTACAGCGTTATATGTCCTAACCTAAGCCATGCTAACATCTCGGATATAGTATTTTACAACATTCCTGGCGCATCGGCCTCTACTTCTCGGTGGGAACATTATATTCGTCTATAACGTAATATAACCTAACCTATCACATCTAGCCCCTCGCTGGTAATGTTTCACAGAATTCCGTTAGTGTAGTCCCGTACGTCTCGGTTGGGATATTATATACGTCTATAGCGTTATATATCCTAACCTAAGGCAGGCTAACATCTCGGATGCAGTATTTTACAACATTCCTGGCGTATCGGCCCCTACTTCTCGGTGGGAACATTATATACGTCTATAACGTATCATAACCTAACCTAACCCATCTAGCCGCTCGCTGGGAATGTTTTACAGAATCCCGTTCCTGTCGTCCCGTACGTCTCGGTTGGGACGTTATGAACGTCTACAGCGATATATATCCTAACGTAAGGCAGGCTAACATCTCGGATGTAGTATTTTACAACAGTCCTGGCGTATCGGCCCCTTCTTCTCGGTGGGAACATTATATACGTCTATAACGTAATATAACCTAACCTATCACATCTAGCCCCTCGCTGGTAATGTTTTACAGAATCCCGTTTGTGTCGTCCCGTAAGTCTCGGTTGGGACATTATATACTACTACAGCGTTATATATCCTAACCTAAGGCAGGCTAACATCTCGGATGCAGTATTTTACAACATTCCTGGCGGGTCGGCACCTACATCTCGGTGGGAACATTATATACGTCTATAACGTAATATAACCTAACCTAACATATCTAGCTCCTCGCTGGTAATGTTTTACAAAGTCCCGTTCGTGTCGTCCCGTACGTCTCGGTTGAGATATTATATACGTCTATAGCATTATATATCCTAACCTAAGGCAGGCTAACATCTCGGATGTAGTATATTACATCATTCCTGGCGTATCGACCACTACTTCTCGGTGGAAACATTATATACGTCTATAACGTAATATAACCTAACCTAACACATCTAGCTAGTCGCTTTAACGTTTCACAGAATCCCGTTCGTGTCGTCCCGTTCGTCTCGGTTGGGACATTATATACGTCTATAGCGTTATATATCCTAACTTAGGGCAGGCTATCATCTCGGATGTAGTATTTTACAACATTCCTAGCGCATCGGCCTCTACTTCTCGGTGGGAACATTATGTTCGTCTATAACGTAATATAACCTAACCTAACACATCTAGCCCCTCGCTGGTAATGTTTTACAGAATCCCGTTCGTGTCGTCCCGTACGTCTCGGTTGGGATATTATATACGTCTATAGCGTTATATATCCTAACCTAAGGCAGGCTATCATCTCGGATGTAGTATTTTACAACATTCCTGGCGTATCGGCCCTAACTTTTCGGTGGGAACATTATATACGTCTATAACGTATCATAACCTAACCTAACCCATCTAGCCCCTCGCTGGTAATGTTTTACAGAATCCCGTTCCTGTCGTCCCGTACGTCTCGGTTGGGACGTTATGAACGTCTACAGCGATATATATCCTAACCTAAGGCAGGCTAACATCTCGGATGTAGTATATTACATCATTCCTGGCGTATCGGCCTCTACTTCTCGGTGGAAACATTATATACGTCTATAACGTAATATAACCTAACCTAGCACATCTAGCCCCTCGCTGGTAATGTTTTACAGAATCCCGTTCGTGTCGTCCCGTACGTCTCGGTTGGGATATTATATACGTCTATAGCGTTATATATCCTAACCTAAGGCAGGCTATCATCTCGGATGTAGTATTTTACAACATTCCTAGCGCATCGGCCTCTACTTCTCGGTGGGAACATTATATTCGTCTATAACGTAATATAACCTAACCTATCACATCTAGCCCCTCGCGGGTAATGTTTTACAGAATCCCGTTCGTGTCGTCCCGTACGTCTCGGTTGGGATATTATATACGTCTATAGCGTTATATATCCTAACCTAAGGCAGGCTATCATCTCGGATGTAGTATTTTACAACATTCCTGGTGTATCGGCCCCAACTTTTCGTTGGGAACATTATATACGTCTATAACGTATCATAACCTAACCTAACCCATCTAGCCCCTCGCTGGTAATGTTTTACAGAATCCCGTTCCTGTCGTCCCGTACGTCTCGGTTGGGACGTTATGAACGTCTACAGCGATATATATCCTAACCTAAGGCAGGCTAACATCTCGGATGTAGTATATTACATCATTCCTGGCGTATCGGCCTCTACTTCTCGGTGGAAACATTATATACGTCTATAACGTAATATAACCTAACCTAACACATCTAGCCCCTCGCTGGTAATGTTTTACAGAATCCCGTTCGTGTCGTCCCGTACGTCTCGGTTGGGATATTATATACGTCTATAGCGTTATATATCCTAACCTAAGGCAGGCTATCATCTCAGATGTAGTATTTTACAACATACCTGGCGTATCGGCCCCTACTTCTCGGTGGGAACATTATATACGTCCATAACGTATCATAACCTAACCTAACCCATCTAGCCCCTCGCTGGTAATGTTTTACAGAGTCCCGTTCCTGTCGTCCCGTACGTCTCGGTTAGGACGTTATGAACGTCTACAGCGATATATATCCTAACGTAAGGCAGGCTAACATCTCGGATGTAGTATTTTACAACAGTCCTGGCGTATCGGCCCCTACTTCTCGGTGGGAACATTATATACGTCTATAACGTAACATAACGTAACCTAACCCATCTAGCCGCTCGCTGGTAATGTATTACAGAATCCCGTTCCTGTTGTGCCGTACGTCTCGGTTGGGATATTATATACGTCTATAGCGTTATATATCCTAACTTAAGGCAGGCTATCATCTCGGATGTAGTATTTTACAACGTTCCTGGCGGGCCGGCCTCTACTTCTCGGTGGGAACATTATATTCGTCTATAACGTAATATAACCTAACCTAACACATCTAGCTCCCCGCTGGTAATGTTTTACAGAATCCCGTTCGTGTCGTCCCGTACGTCTCGGTTGGGATATTATATACGTCTATAGCGTTATATATCCTAACCTAAGGCAGGCTATCATCTCGGATGTAGTATTTTACAACATTCCTAGCGCATCGGCCTCTACTTCTCGGTGGGAACATTATATTCGTCTATAACGTAATATAACCTAACCTATCACATCTAGCCCCTCGCTGGTAATGTTTTACAAAATCCCGTTCGTGTCGTCCCGTACGTCTCGGTTGGGATATTATATACGTCTATAGCATTATATATCCTAACCTAAGGCAGGCTAACATCTCGGATGTAGTATATTACATCATTCCTGGCGTATCGACAACTACTTCTCGGTGGAAACATTATATACGTCTATAACGTAATATAACCTAACCTAACACATCTAGCTAGTCGCTTTAATGTTTCACAGAATCCCGTTCGTGTCGTCCCGTTCGTCTCGGTTGGGACATTATATACGTCTGTAGCGTTATATATCCTAACTTAAGGCAGGCTATCATCTCGGATGTAGTATTTTACAACGTTCCTGGCGGGTCGGCCTCTACTTCTCGGTGGGAACATTATATACGTCTATAACGTATCATGACCTAACCTAACCCATCTAGCCGCTCGCTGGTAATGTATTACAGAATCCCGTTCCTGTTGTGCCGTACGTCTCGGTTGGGATATTATATACGTCTATAGCGTTATATATCCTAACTTAAGGCAGGCTATCATCTCGGATGTAGTATTTTACAACGTTCCTGGCGGGCCGGCCTCTACTTCTCGGTGGGAACATTATATTCGTCTATAACGTAATATAACCTAACCTAACACATCTAGCCCCTCGCTGGTAATGTTTTACAGAATCCCGTTCGTGTCGTCCCGTACGTCTCGGTTGGGATATTATATACGTCTATAGCGTTATATATCCTAACCTAAGCCATGCTAACATCTCGGATATAGTATTTTACAACATTCCTGGCGCATCGGCCTCTACTTCTCGGTGGGAACATTATATTCGTCTATAACGTAATATAACCTAACCTATCACATCTAGCCCCTCGCTGGTAATGTTTCACAGAATTCCGTTAGTGTAGTCCCGTAAGTCTCGGTTGGGACATTATATACTACTACAGCGTTATATATCCTAACCTAAGGCAGGCTAACATCTCGGATGCAGTATTTTACAACATTCCTGGCGGGTCGGCACCTACTTCTCGGTGGGAACATTATATACGTCTATAACGTAATATAACCTAACCTAACACATCTAGCCCCTCGCTGGTAATGTTTTACAGAATCCCGTTCGTGTCGTCCCGTACGTCTCGGTTGGTATATTATATACGTCTATAGCGTTATATATCCTAACTTAAGGCAGGCTATCATCTCGGATGTAGTATTTTACAACGTTCCTGGCGGGTCGGCCTCTACTTCTCGGTGGGAACATTATATTCGTCTATAACGTAATATAACCTAACCTAACACATCTAGCCCCTCGCTGGTAATGTTTTACAGAATCCCGTTCGTGTCGTCCCGTACGTCTCGGTTGGGATATTATATACGTCTATAGCGTTATATATCCTAACCTAAGGCAGGCTAACATCTCGGATGCAGTATTTTACAACATTCCTGGCGTATCGGCCCCTACTTCTCGGTGGGAATATTATATACGTCTATAACGTATCATAACCTAACCTAACCCATCTAGCCGCTCGCTGGGAATGTTTTACAGAATCCCGTTCCTGTCGTCCCGTACGTCTCGGTTGGGACGTTATGAACGTCTACAGCGATATATATCCTAACGTAAGGCAGGCTAACATCTCGGATGTAGTATTTTACAACAGTCCTGGCGTATCGGCCCCTTCTTCTCGGTGGGAACATTATATACGTCTATAACGTAATATAACCTAACCTATCACATCTAGCCCCTCGCTGGTAATGTTTTACAGAATCCCGTTTGTGTCGTCCCGTAAGTCTCGGTTGGGACATTATATACTACTACAGCGTTATATATCCTAACCTAAGGCAGGCTAACATCTCGGATGCAGTATTTTACAACATTCCTGGCGGGTCGGCACCTACTTCTCGGTGGGAACATTATATACGTCTATAACGTAATATAACCTAACCTAACATATCTAGCTCCTCGCTGGTAATGTTTTACAAAGTCCCGTTCGTGTCGTCCCGTACGTCTCGGTTGAGATATTATATACGTCTATAGCATTATATATCCTAACCTAAGGCAGGCTAACATCTCGGATGTAGTATATTACATCATTCCTGGCGTATCGACCACTACTTCTCGGTGGAATCATTATATACGTCTATAACGTAATATAACCTAACCTAACACATCTAGCTAGTCGCTTTAACGTTTCACAGAATCCCGCTCGTGTCGTCCCGTTCGTCTCGGTTGGGACATTATATACGTCTATAGCGTTATATATCCTAACTTAGGGCAGGCTATCATCTCGGATGTAGTATTTTACAACGTTCCTGGCGGGTCGGCCTCTAATTATCGGTGGGAACATTATATTCGTCTATAACGTAATATAACCTAACCTAACACATCTAGCCCCTCGCTGGTAATGTTTTACAGAATCCCGTTCGTGTCGTCCCGTACGTCTCGGTTGGGATATTATATACGTCTATAGCGTTATATATCCTAACCTAAGGCAGGCTATCATCTCGGATGTAGTATTTTACAACATTCCTAGCGCATCGGCCTCTACTTCTCGGTGGGAACATTATGTTCGTCTATAACGTAATATAACCTAACCTAACACATCTAGCCCCTCGCTGGTAATGTTTTACAGAATCCCGTTCGTGTCGTCCCGTACGTCTCGGTTGGGATATTATATAGGTCTATAGCGTTATATATCCTAACCTAAGGCAGGCTATCATCTCGGATGTAGTATTTTACAACATTCCTGGCGTATCGGCCCTAACTTTTCGGTGGGAACATTATATACGTCTATAACGTATCATAACCTAACCTAACCCATCTAGCCCCTCGCTGGTAATGTTTTACAGAATCCCGTTCCTGTCGTCCCGTACGTCTCGGTTGGGACGTTATGAACGTCTACAGCGATATATATCCTAACCTAAGGCAGGCTAACATCTCGGATGTAGTATATTACATCATTCCTGGCGTATCGGCCTCTACTTCTCGGTGGAAACATTATATACGTCTATAACGTAATATAACCTAACCTAGCACATCTAGCCCCTCGCTGGTAATGTTTTACAGAATCCCGTTCGTGTCGTCCCGTACGTCTCGGTTGGGATATTATATACGTCTATAGCGTTATATATCCTAACCTAAGGCAGGCTATCATCTCGGATGTAGTATTTTACAACATTCCTAGCGCATCGGCCTCTACTTCTCGGTGGGAACATTATATTCGTCTATAACGTAATATAACCTAACCTATCACATCTAGCCCCTCGCTGGTAATGTTTTACAGAATCCCGTTTGTGTCGTCCCGTAAGTCTCGGTTGGGACATTATATACTACTACAGCGTTATATATCCTAACCTAAGGCAGGCTATCATCTCGGATGTAGTATTTTACAACATTCCTAGCGCATCGGCCTCTACTTCTCGGTGGGAACATTATGTTCGTCTATAACGTAATATAACCTAACCTAACATATCTAGCTCCTCGCTGGTAATGTTTTACAAAGTCCCGTTCGTGTCGTCCCGTACGTCTCGGTTGAGATATTATATACGTCTATAGCATTATATATCCTAACCTAAGG
The DNA here is from genome assembly GCA_963969225.1 of Xylocopa violacea. NCBI lineage: Eukaryota > Metazoa > Arthropoda > Insecta > Hymenoptera > Apidae > Xylocopa > Xylocopa violacea. Next base: position 12,237,818 of record CAXAJV010000008.1, on the reverse strand, counting down.
CAGGCTAACATCTCGGATGTAGTATATTACATCATTCCTGGCGTATCGACCACTACTTCTCGGTGGAATCATTATATACGTCTATAACGTAATATAACCTAACCTAACACATCTAGCTAGTCGCTTTAACGTTTCACAGAATCCCGCTCGTGTCGTCCCGTTCGTCTCGGTTGGGACATTATATACGTCTATAGCGTTATATATCCTAACTTAGGGCAGGCTATCATCTCGGATGTAGTATTTTACAACGTTCCTGGCGGGTCGGCCTCTAATTATCGGTGGGAACATTATATTCGTCTATAACGTAATATAACATAACCTAACACATCTAGCCCCTCGCTGGTAATGTTTTACAGAATCCCGTTCGTGTCGTCCCGTACGTCTCGGTTGGGATATTATATACGTCTATAGCGTTATATATCCTAACCTAAGGCAGGCTATCATCTCGGATGTAGTATTTTACAACATTCCTAGCGCATCGGCCTCTACTTCTCGGTGGGAACATTATGTTCGTCTATAACGTAATATAACCTAACCTAACACATCTAGCCCCTCGCTGGTAATGTTTTACAGAATCCCGTTCGTGTCGTCCCGTACGTCTCGGTTGGGATATTATATAGGTCTATAGCGTTATATATCCTAACCTAAGGCAGGCTATCATCTCGGATGTAGTATTTTACAACATTCCTGGCGTATCGGCCCTAACTTTTCGGTGGGAACATTATATACGTCTATAACGTATCATAACCTAACCTAACCCATCTAGCCCCTCGCTGGTAATGTTTTACAGAATCCCGTTCGTGTCGTCCCGTACGTCTCGGTTGGGATATTATATACGTCTATAGCGTTATATATCCTAACCTAAGGCAGGCTATCATCTCAGATGTAGTATTTTACAACATACCTGGCGTATCGGCCCCTACTTCTCGGTGGGAACATTATATACGTCCATAACGTATCATAACCTAACCTAACCCATCTAGCCCCTCGCTGGTAATGTTTTACAGAGTCCCGTTCCTGTCGTCCCGTACGTCTCGGTTAGGACGTTATGAACGTCTACAGCGATATATATCCTAACGTAAGGCAGGCTAACATCTCGGATGTAGTATTTTACAACAGTCCTGGCGTATCGGCCCCTACTTCTCGGTGGGAACATTATATACGTCTATAACGTAACATAACGTAACCTAACCCATCTAGCCGCTCGCTGGTAATGTATTACAGAATCCCGTTCCTGTTGTGCCGTACGTCTCGGTTGGGATATTATATACGTCTATAGCGTTATATATCCTAACTTAAGGCAGGCTATCATCTCGGATGTAGTATTTTACAACGTTCCTGGCGGGCCGGCCTCTACTTCTCGGTGGGAACATTATATTCGTCTATAACGTAATATAACCTAACCTAACACATCTAGCTCCCCGCTGGTAATGTTTTACAGAATCCCGTTCGTGTCGTCCCGTACGTCTCGGTTGGGATATTATATACGTCTATAGCGTTATATATCCTAACCTAAGGCAGGCTATCATCTCGGATGTAGTATTTTACAACATTCCTAGCGCATCGGCCTCTACTTCTCGGTGGGAACATTATATTCGTCTATAACGTAATATAACCTAACCTATCACATCTAGCCCCTCGCTGGTAATGTTTTACAAAATCCCGTTCGTGTCGTCCCGTACGTCTCGGTTGGGATATTATATACGTCTATAGCATTATATATCCTAACCTAAGGCAGGCTATCATCTCGGATGTAGTATTTTACAACGTTCCTGGCGGGTCGGCCTCTACTTCTCGGTGGGAACATTATATTCGTCTATAACGTAATATAACCTAACCTAACACATCTAGCCCCTCGCTGGTAATGTTTTACAGAATCCCGTTCGTGTCGTCCCGTACGTCTCGGTTGGGATATTATATACGTCTATAGCGTTATATATCCTAACCTAAGGCAGGCTAACATCTCGGATGCAGTATTTTACAACATTCCTGGCGTATCGGCCCCTACTTCTCGGTGGGAACATTATATACGTCTATAACGTATCATAACCTAACCTAACCCATCTAGCCGCTCGCTGGGAATGTTTTACAGAATCCCGTTCCTGTCGTCCCGTACGTCTCGGTTGGGACGTTATGAACGTCTACAGCGATATATATCCTAACGTAAGGCAGGCTAACATCTCGGATGTAGTATTTTACAACAGTCCTGGCGTATCGGCCCCTTCTTCTCGGTGGGAACATTATATACGTCTATAACGTAATATAACCTAACCTATCACATCTAGCCCCTCGCTGGTAATGTTTTACAGAATCCCGTTTGTGTCGTCCCGTAAGTCTCGGTTGGGACATTATATACTACTACAGCGTTATATATCCTAACCTAAGGCAGGCTAACATCTCGGATGCAGTATTTTACAACATTCCTGGCGGGTCGGCACCTACTTCTCGGTGGGAACATTATATACGTCTATAACGTAATATAACCTAACCTAACATATCTAGCTCCTCGCTGGTAATGTTTTACAAAGTCCCGTTCGTGTCGTCCCGTACGTCTCGGTTGAGATATTATATACGTCTATAGCATTATATATCCTAACCTAAGGCAGGCTAACATCTCGGATGTAGTATATTACATCATTCCTGGCGTATCGACCACTACTTCTCGGTGGAATCATTATATACGTCTATAACGTAATATAACCTAACCTAACACATCTAGCTAGTCGCTTTAACGTTTCACAGAATCCCGCTCGTGTCGTCCCGTTCGTCTCGGTTGGGACATTATATACGTCTATAGCGTTATATATCCTAACTTAGGGCAGGCTATCATCTCGGATGTAGTATTTTACAACGTTCCTGGCGGGTCGGCCTCTAATTATCGGTGGGAACATTATATTCGTCTATAACGTAATATAACCTAACCTAACACATCTAGCCCCTCGCTGGTAATGTTTTACAGAATCCCGTTCGTGTCGTCCCGTACGTCTCGGTTGGGATATTATATACGTCTATAGCGTTATATATCCTAACCTAAGGCAGGCTATCATCTCGGATGTAGTATTTTACAACATTCCTAGCGCATCGGCCTCTACTTCTCGGTGGGAACATTATGTTCGTCTATAACGTAATATAACCTAACCTAACACATCTAGCCCCTCGCTGGTAATGTTTTACAGAATCCCGTTCGTGTCGTCCCGTACGTCTCGGTTGGGATATTATATAGGTCTATAGCGTTATATATCCTAACCTAAGGCAGGCTATCATCTCGGATGTAGTATTTTACAACATTCCTGGCGTATCGGCCCTAACTTTTCGGTGGGAACATTATATACGTCTATAACGTATCATAACCTAACCTAACCCATCTAGCCCCTCGCTGGTAATGTTTTACAGAATCCCGTTCCTGTCGTCCCGTACGTCTCGGTTGGGACGTTATGAACGTCTACAGCGATATATATCCTAACCTAAGGCAGGCTAACATCTCGGATGTAGTATATTACATCATTCCTGGCGTATCGGCCTCTACTTCTCGGTGGAAACATTATATACGTCTATAACGTAATATAACCTAACCTAGCACATCTAGCCCCTCGCTGGTAATGTTTTACAGAATCCCGTTCGTGTCGTCCCGTACGTCTCGGTTGGGATATTATATACGTCTATAGCGTTATATATCCTAACCTAAGGCAGGCTATCATCTCGGATGTAGTATTTTACAACATTCCTAGCGCATCGGCCTCTACTTCTCGGTGGGAACATTATATTCGTCTATAACGTAATATAACCTAACCTATCACATCTAGCCCCTCGCTGGTAATGTTTTACAGAATCCCGTTTGTGTCGTCCCGTAAGTCTCGGTTGGGACATTATATACTACTACAGCGTTATATATCCTAACCTAAGGCAGGCTAACATCTCGGATGCAGTATTTTACAACATTCCTGGCGGGTCGGCACCTACTTCTCGGTGGGAACATTATATACGTCTATAACGTAATATAACCTAACCTAACATATCTAGCTCCTCGCTGGTAATGTTTTACAAAGTCCCGTTCGTGTCGTCCCGTACGTCTCGGTTGAGATATTATATACGTCTATAGCATTATATATCCTAACCTAAGGCAGGCTAACATCTCGGATGTAGTATATTACATCATTCCTGGCGTATCGACCACTACTTCTCGGTGGAATCATTATATACGTCTATAACGTAATATAACCTAACCTAACACATCTAGCTAGTCGCTTTAACGTTTCACAGAATCCCGCTCGTGTCGTCCCGTTCGTCTCGGTTGGGACATTATATACGTCTATAGCGTTATATATCCTAACTTAGGGCAGGCTATCATCTCGGATGTAGTATTTTACAACGTTCCTGGCGGGTCGGCCTCTAATTATCGGTGGGAACATTATATTCGTCTATAACGTAATATAACCTAACCTAACACATCTAGCCCCTCGCTGGTAATGTTTTACAGAATCCCGTTCGTGTCGTCCCGTACGTCTCGGTTGGGATATTATATACGTCTATAGCGTTATATATCCTAACCTAAGGCAGGCTATCATCTCGGATGTAGTATTTTACAACATTCCTAGCGCATCGGCCTCTACTTCTCGGTGGGAACATTATGTTCGTCTATAACGTAATATAACCTAACCTAACACATCTAGCCCCTCGCTGGTAATGTTTTACAGAATCCCGTTCGTGTCGTCCCGTACGTCTCGGTTGGGATATTATATAGGTCTATAGCGTTATATATCCTAACCTAAGGCAGGCTATCATCTCGGATGTAGTATTTTACAACATTCCTGGCGTATCGGCCCTAACTTTTCGGTGGGAACATTATATACGTCTATAACGTATCATAACCTAACCTAACCCATCTAGCCCCTCGCTGGTAATGTTTTACAGAATCCCGTTCCTGTCGTCCCGTACGTCTCGGTTGGGACGTTATGAACGTCTACAGCGATATATATCCTAACCTAAGGCAGGCTAACATCTCGGATGTAGTATATTACATCATTCCTGGCGTATCGGCCTCTACTTCTCGGTGGAAACATTATATACGTCTATAACGTAATATAACCTAACCTAGCACATCTAGCCCCTCGCTGGTAATGTTTTACAGAATCCCGTTCGTGTCGTCCCGTACGTCTCGGTTGGGATATTATATACGTCTATAGCGTTATATATCCTAACCTAAGGCAGGCTATCATCTCGGATGTAGTATTTTACAACATTCCTAGCGCATCGGCCTCTACTTCTCGGTGGGAACATTATATTCGTCTATAACGTAATATAACCTAACCTATCACATCTAGCCCCTCGCGGGTAATGTTTTACAGAATCCCGTTCGTGTCGTCCCGTACGTCTCGGTTGGGATATTATATACGTCTATAGCGTTATATATCCTAACCTAAGGCAGGCTATCATCTCGGATGTAGTATTTTACAACATTCCTGGCGTATCGGCCCTAACTTTTCGGTGGGAACATTATATACGTCTATAACGTACCATAACCTAACCTAACCCATCCAGCCCCTCGCTGGTAATGTTTTACAGAATCCCGTTCCTGTCGTCCCGTACGTCTCGGTTGGGACGATATGAACGTCTACAGCGATATATATCCTAACCTAAGGCAGGCTATCATCTCGGATGTAGTATTTTACAACGTTCCTGGCGGGCCGGCCTCTACTTCTCGGTGGCAACATTATATTCGTCTATAACGTAATATAACCTAACCTAACACATCTAGCCCCTCGCTGGTAATGTTTTACAGAATCCCGTTCGTGTCGTCCCGTACGTCTCGGTTGGGACGTTATGAACGTCTACAGCGATATATATCCTAACCTAAGGCAGGCTAACATCTCGGATGTAGTATATTACATCATTCCTGGCGTATCGGCCTCTACTTCTCGGTGGAAACATTATATACGTCTATAACGTAATATAACCTAACCTAACACATCTAGCTAGTCGATTTAATGTTTCACAGAATCCCGTTCGTGTCGTCCCGTTCGTCTCGGTTGGGACATTATATACGTCTGTAGCGTTGTATATCCTAACTTAAGGCAGGCTATCATCTCGGATGTAGTATTTTACAACGTTCCTGGCGGGCCGGCCTCTACTTCTCGGTGGGAACATTATATTCGTCTATAACGTAATATAACCTAACCTAACACATCTAGCCCCTCGCTGGTAATGTCTTACAGAATCCCGTTCGTGTCGTCCCGTACGTCTCGGTTGGGATATTATATACGTCTATAGCGTTATATATCCTAACCTAAGGCAGGCTATCATCTCGGATGTAGTATTTTACAACATTCCTGGCGTATCGGCCCCAACTTTTCGTTGGGAACATTATATACGTCTATAACGTATCATAACCTAACCTAACCCATCTAGCCCCTCGCTCGTAATGTTTTACAGAATCCCGTTCCTGTCGTCCCGTACGTCTCGGTTGGGACGTTATGAACGTCTACAGCGATATATATCCTAACCTAAGGCAGGCTAACATCTCGGATGTAGTATATTACATCATTCCTGGCGTATCGGCCTCTACTTCTCGGTGGAAACATTATATACGTCTATAACGTAATATAACCTAACCTAACCCATCTAGCCGCTCGCTGGTAATGTATTACAGAATCCCGTTCGTGTCGTCCCGTACGTCTCGGTTGGGATATTATATACGTCTATAGCGTTATATATCCTAACCTAAGGCAGGCTATCATCTCGGATGTAGTATTTTACAACATTCCTGGCGTATCGGCCCTAACTTTTCGGTGGGAACATTATATACGTCTATAACGTACCATAACCTAACCTAACCCATCCAGCCCCTCGCTGGTAATGTTTTACAGAATCCCGTTCCTGTCGTCCCGTACGTCTCGGTTGGGACGATATGAACGTCTACAGCGATATATATCCTAACCTAAGGCAGGCTATCATCTCGGATGTAGTATTTTACAACGTTCCTGGCGGGCCGGCCTCTACTTCTCGGTGGGAACATTATATTCGTCTATAACGTAATATAACCTAACCTAACACATCTAGCCCCTCGCTGGTAATGTTTTACAGAATCCCGTTCGTGTCGTCCCGTACGTCTCGGTTGGGATATTATATACGTCTATAGCGTTATATATCCTAACCTAAGGCAGGCTATCATCTCGGATGTAGTATTTTACAACATTCCTAGCGCATCGGCCTCTACTTCTCGGTGGGAACATTATATTCGTCTATAACGTAATATAACCTAACCTATCACATCTAGCCCCTCGCTGGTAATGTTTTACAAAATCCCGTTCGTGTCGTCCCGTACGTCTCGGTTGGGATATTATATACGTCTATAGCATTGTATATCCTAACCTAAGGCAGGCTAATATCTCGGATGTAGTATATTACATCATTCCTGGCGTATCGACCACTACTTCTCGGTGGAAACATTATATACGTCTATAACGTAATATAACCTAACCTAACACATCTAGCTAGTCGATTTAATGTTTCACAGAATCCCGTTCGTGTCGTCCCGTTCGTCTCGGTTGGGACATTATATACGTCTGTAGCGTTGTATATCCTAACTTAAGGCAGGCTATCATCTCGGATGTAGTATTTTACAACGTTCCTGGCGGGCCGGCCTCTACTTCTCGGTGGGAACATTATATTCGTCTATAACGTAATATAACCTAACCTAACACATCTAGCCCCTCGCTGGTAATGTCTTACAGAATCCCGTTCGTGTCGTCCCGTACGTCTCGGTTGGGATATTATATACGTCTATAGCGTTATATATCCTAACCTAAGGCAGGCTATCATCTCGGATGTAGTATTTTACAACATTCCTGGCGTATCGGCCCCAACTTTTCGTTGGGAACATTATATACGTCTATAACGTATCATAACCTAACCTAACCCATCTAGCCCCTCGCTCGTAATGTTTTACAGAATCCCGTTCCTGTCGTCCCGTACGTCTCGGTTGGGACGTTATGAACGTCTACAGCGATATATATCCTAACCTAAGGCAGGCTAACATCTCGGATGTAGTATATTACATCATTCCTGGCGTATCGGCCTCTACTTCTCGGTGGAAACATTATATACGTCTATAACGTAATATAACCTAACCTAACCCATCTAGCCGCTCGCTGGTAATGTATTACAGAATCCCGTTCCTGTTGTGCCGTACGTCTCGGTTGGGATATTATATACGTCTATAGCGTTATATATCCTAACTTAAGGCAGGCTATCATCTCGGATGTAGTATTTTACAACGTTCCTGGCGGGCCGGCCTCTACTTCTCGGTGGGAACATTATATTCGTCTATAACGTAATATAACCTAACCTAACACATCTAGCTCCTCGCTGGTAATGTTTTACAGAATCCCGTTCGTGTCGTCCCGTACGTCTCGGTTGGGATATTATATACGTCTATAGCGTTATATATCCTAACCTAAGGCAGGCTATCATCTCGGATGTAGTATTTTACAACATTCCTAGCGCATCGGCCTCTACTTCTCGGTGGGAACATTATATTCGTCTATAACGTAATATAACCTAACCTAACACATCTAGCTCCTCGCTGGTAATGTTTTACAGAATCCCGTTCGTGTCGTCCCGTACGTCTCGGTTGGGATATTATATACGTCTATAGCGTTATATATCCTAACCTAAGGCAGGCTATCATCTCTGATGTAGTATTTTACAACATTCCTAGCGCATCGGCCTCTACTTCTCGGTGGGAACATTATATACGTCTATAACGTATCATAACCTAACCTAACCCATCTAGCCCCTCGCTGGTAATGTTTTACAGAATCCCGTTCCTGTCGTCCCGTACGTCTCGGTTGGGACGTTATGAACGTCTACAGCGATATATATCCTAACCTAAGGCAGGCTAACATCTCAGATGTAGTATATTACATCATTTCTGGCGTATCGGCCTCTACGTCTCGGTGGAAACATTATATTCGTCTATAACGTAATATAACCTATCCTAACACATCTAGCCCCTCGCTGGTAATGTTTTACAAAATCCCGTTCGTGTCGTCCCGTACGTCTCGGTTGGGACATTATATACGTCTACAGCGTTATATGTCCTAACCTAAGCCATGCTAACATCTCGGATATAGTATTTTACAACATTCCTGGCGCATCGGCCTCTACTTCTCGGTGGGAACATTATATTCGTCTATAACGTAATATAACCTAACCTATCACATCTAGCCCCTCGCTGGTAATGTTTCACAGAATTCCGTTAGTGTAGTCCCGTAAGTCTCGGTTGGGACATTATATACTACTACAGCGTTATATATCCTAACCTAAGGCAGGCTAACATCTCGGATGCAGTATTTTACAACATTCCTGGCGGGTCGGCACCTACTTCTCGGTGGGAACATTATATACGTCTATAACGTAATATAACCTAACCTAACACATCTAGCCCCTCGCTGGTAATGTTTTACAGAATCCCGTTCGTGTCGTCCCGTACGTCTCGGTTGGGATATTATATACGTCTATAGCGTTATATATCCTAACTTAAGGCAGGCTATCATCTCGGATGTAGTATTTTACAACGTTCCTGGCGGGTCGGCCCCTTCTTCTCGGTGGGAACATTATATACGTCTATAACGTAATATAACCTAACCTATCACATCTAGCCCCTCGCTGGTAATGTTTTACAGAATCCCGTTTGTGTCGTCCCGTAAGTCTCGGTTGGGACATTATATACTACTACAGCGTTATATATCCTAACCTAAGGCAGGCTAACATCTCGGATGCAGTATTTTACAACATTCCTGGCTGGTCGGCACCTACTTCTCGGTGGGAACATTATATACGTCTATAACGTAATATAACCTAACCTAACATATCTAGCTCCTCGCTGGTAATGTTTTACAAAGTCCCGTTCGTGCCGTCCCGTACGTCTCGGTTGAGATATTATATACGTCTATAGCGTTATATATCCTAACTTAAGGCAGGCTATCATCTCGGATGTAGTATTTTACAACGTTCCTGGCGGGTCGGCCCCTTCTTCTCGGTGGGAACATTATATACGTCTATAACGTAATATAACCTAACCTATCACATCTAGCCCCTCGCTGGTAATGTTTTACAGAATCCCGTTTGTGTCGTCCCGTAAGTCTCGGTTGGGACATTATATACTACTACAGCGTTATATATCCTAACCTAAGGCAGGCTAACATCTCGGATGCAGTATTTTACAACATTCCTGGCGGGTCGGCACCTACTTCTCGGTGGGAACATTATATACGTCTATAACGTAATATAACCTAACCTAACATATCTAGCTCCTCGCTGGTAATGTTTTACAAAGTCCCGTTCGTGTCGTCCCGTACGTCTCGGTTGAGATATTATATACGTCTATAGCATTATATATCCTAACCTAAGGCAGGCTAACATCTCGGATGTAGTATATTACATCATTCCTGGCGTATCGACCGCTACTTCTCGGTGGAAACATTATATACGTCTATAACGTAATATAACCTAACCTAACACATCTAGCTAGTCGCTTTAACGTTTCACAGAATCCCGTTCGTGTCGTCCCGTTCGTCTCGGTTGGGACATTATATACGTCTATAGCGTTATATATCCTAACTTAGGGCAGGCTATCATCTCGGATGTAGTATTTTACAACGTTCCTGGCGGGTCGGCCTCTAATTATCGGTGGGAACATTATATTCGTCTATAACGTAATATAACCTAACCTAACACATCTAGCCCCTCGCTGGTAATGTTTTACAGAATCCCGTTCGTGTCGTCCCGTACGTCTCGGTTGGGATATTATATACGTCTATAGCGTTATATATCCTAACCTAAGGCAGGCTATCATCTCGGATGTAGTATTTTACAACATTCCTAGCGCATCGGCCTCTACTTCTCGGTGGGAACATTATGTTCGTCTATAACGTAATATAACCTAACCTAACACATCTAGCCCCTCGCTGGTAATGTTTTACAGAATCCCGTTCCTGTCGTCCCGTACGTCTCGGTTGGGACGTTATGAACGTCTACAGCGATATATATCCTAACCTAAGGCAGGCTAACATCTCGGATGTAGTATATTACATCATTCCTGGCGTATCGGCCTCTACTTCTCGGTGGAAACATTATATACGTCTATAACGTAATATAACCTAACCTAGCACATCTAGCCCCTCGCTGGTAATGTTTTACAGAATCCCGTTCGTGTCGTCCCGTACGTCTCGGTTGGGATATTATATACGTCTATAGCGTTATATATCCTAACCTAAGGCAGGCTAACATCTCGGATGTAGTATATTACATCATTCCTGGCGTATCGGCCTCTACTTCTCGGTGGAAACATTATATACGTCTATAACGTAATATAACCTAACCTAACCCATCTAGCCGCTCGCTGGTAATGTATTACAGAATCCCGTTCGTGTCGTCCCGTACGTCTCGGTTGGGATATTATATACGTCTATAGCGTTATATATCCTAACCTAAGGCAGGCTATCATCTCGGATGTAGTATTTTACAACATTCCTGGCGTATCGGCCCTAACTTTTCGGTGGGAACATTATATACGTCTATAACGTACCATAACCTAACCTAACCCATCCAGCCCCTCGCTGGTAATGTTTTACAGAATCCCGTTCCTGTCGTCCCGTACGTCTCGGTTGGGACGATATGAACGTCTACAGCGATATATATCCTAACCTAAGGCAGGCTATCATCTCGGATGTAGTATTTTACAACGTTCCTGGCGGGCCGGCCTCTACTTCTCGGTGGGAACATTATATTCGTCTATAACGTAATATAACCTAACCTAACACATCTAGCCCCTCGCTGGTAATGTTTTACAGAATCCCGTTCGTGTCGTCCCGTACGTCTCGGTTGGGATATTATATACGTCTATAGCGTTATATATCCTAACCTAAGGCAGGCTATCATCTCGGATGTAGTATTTTACAACATTCCTAGCGCATCGGCCTCTACTTCTCGGTGGGAACATTATATTCGTCTATAACGTAATATAACCTAACCTATCACATCTAGCCCCTCGCTGGTAATGTTTTACAAAATCCCGTTCGTGTCGTCCCGTACGTCTCGGTTGGGATATTATATACGTCTATAGCATTGTATATCCTAACCTATGGCAGGCTAATATCTCGGATGTAGTATATTACATCATTCCTGGCGTATCGACCACTACTTCTCGGTGGAAACATTATATACGTCTATAACGTAATATAACCTAACCTAACACATCTAGCTAGTCGATTTAATGTTTCACAGAATCCCGTTCGTGTCGTCCCGTTCGTCTCGGTTGGGACATTATATACGTCTGTAGCGTTGTATATCCTAACTTAAGGCAGGCTATCATCTCGGATGTAGTATTTTACAACGTTCCTGGCGGGCCGGCCTCTACTTCTCGGTGGGAACATTATATTCGTCTATAACGTAATATAACCTAACCTAACACATCTAGCCCCTCGCTGGTAATGTCTTACAGAATCCCGTTCGTGTCGTCCCGTACGTCTCGGTTGGGATATTATATACGTCTATAGCGTTATATATCCTAACCTAAGGCAGGCTATCATCTCGGATGTAGTATTTTACAACATTCCTGGCGTATCGGCCCCAACTTTTCGTTGGGAACATTATATACGTCTATAACGTATCATAACCTAACCTAACCCATCTAGCCCCTCGCTCGTAATGTTTTACAGAATCCCGTTCCTGTCGTCCCGTACGTCTCGGTTGGGACGTTATGAACGTCTACAGCGATATATATCCTAACCTAAGGCAGGCTAACATCTCGGATGTAGTATATTACATCATTCCTGGCGTATCGGCCTCTACTTCTCGGTGGAAACATTATATACGTCTATAACGTAATATAACCTAACCTAACCCATCTAGCCGCTCGCTGGTAATGTATTACAGAATCCCGTTCCTGTTGTGCCGTACGTCTCGGTTGGGATATTATATACGTCTATAGCGTTATATATCCTAACTTAAGGCAGGCTATCATCTCGGATGTAGTATTTTACAACGTTCCTGGCGGGCCGGCCTCTACTTCTCGGTGGGAACATTATATTCGTCTATAACGTAATATAACCTAACCTAACACATCTAGCTCCTCGCTGGTAATGTTTTACAGAATCCCGTTCGTGTCGTCCCGTACGTCTCGGTTGGGATATTATATACGTCTATAGCGTTATATATCCTAACCTAAGGCAGGCTATCATCTCGGATGTAGTATTTTACAACATTCCTAGCGCATCGGCCTCTACTTCTCGGTGGGAACATTATATTCGTCTATAACGTAATATAACCTAACCTAACACATCTAGCTCCTCGCTGGTAATGTTTTACAGAATCCCGTTCGTGTCGTCCCGTACGTCTCGGTTGGGATATTATATACGTCTATAGCGTTATATATCCTAACCTAAGGCAGGCTATCATCTCTGATGTAGTATTTTACAACATTCCTAGCGCATCGGCCTCTACTTCTCGGTGGGAACATTATATACGTCTATAACGTATCATAACCTAACCTAACCCATCTAGCCCCTCGCTGGTAATGTTTTACAGAATCCCGTTCCTGTCGTCCCGTACGTCTCGGTTGGGACGTTATGAACGTCTACAGCGATATATATCCTAACCTAAGGCAGGCTAACATCTCAGATGTAGTATATTACATCATTTCTGGCGTATCGGCCTCTACGTCTCGGTGGAAACATTATATTCGTCTATAACGTAATATAACCTATCCTAACACATCTAGCCCCTCGCTGGTAATGTTTTACAAAATCCCGTTCGTGTCGTCCCGTACGTCTCGGTTGGGACATTATATACGTCTACAGCGTTATATGTCCTAACCTAAGCCATGCTAACATCTCGGATATAGTATTTTACAACATTCCTGGCGCATCGGCCTCTACTTCTCGGTGGGAACATTATATTCGTCTATAACGTAATATAACCTAACCTATCACATCTAGCCCCTCGCTGGTAATGTTTCACAGAATTCCGTTAGTGTAGTCCCGTAAGTCTCGGTTGGGACATTATATACTACTACAGCGTTATATATCCTAACCTAAGGCAGGCTAACATCTCGGATGCAGTATTTTACAACATTCCTGGCGGGTCGGCACCTACTTCTCGGTGGGAACATTATATACGTCTATAACGTAATATAACCTAACCTAACACATCTAGCCCCTCGCTGGTAATGTTTTACAGAATCCCGTTCGTGTCGTCCCGTACGTCTCGGTTGGGATATTATATACGTCTATAGCGTTATATATCCTAACTTAAGGCAGGCTATCATCTCGGATGTAGTATTTTACAACGTTCCTGGCGGGTCGGCCCCTTCTTCTCGGTGGGAACATTATATACGTCTATAACGTAATATAACCTAACCTATCACATCTAGCCCCTCGCTGGTAATGTTTTACAGAATCCCGTTTGTGTCGTCCCGTAAGTCTCGGTTGGGACATTATATACTACTACAGCGTTATATATCCTAACCTAAGGCAGGCTAACATCTCGGATGCATTATTTTACAACATTCCTGGCGGGTCGGCACCTACTTCTCGGTGGGAACATTATATACGTCTATAACGTAATATAACCTAACCTAACATATCTAGCTCCTCGCTGGTAATGTTTTACAAAGTCCCGTTCGTGTCGTCCCGTACGTCTCGGTTGAGATATTATATACGTCTATAGCATTATATATCCTAGCCTAAGGCAGGCTAACATCTCGGATGTAGTATATTACATCATTCCTGGCGTATCGACCGCTACTTCTCGGTGGAAACATTATATACGTCTATAACGTAATATAACCTAACCTAACACATCTAGCTAGTCGCTTTAACGTTTCACAGAATCCCGTTCGTGTCGTCCCGTTCGTCTCGGTTGGGACATTATATACGTCTATAGCGTTATATATCCTAACTTAGGGCAGGCTATCATCTCGGATGTAGTATTTTACAACGTTCCTGGCGGGTCGGCCTCTAATTATCGGTGGGAACATTATATTCGTCTATAACGTAATATAACCTAACCTAACACATCTAGCCCCTCGCTGGTAATGTTTTACAGAATCCCGTTCGTGTCGTCCCGTACGTCTCGGTTGGGATATTATATACGTCTATAGCGTTATATATCCTAACCTAAGGCAGGCTATCATCTCGGATGTAGTATTTTACAACATTCCTAGCGCATCGGCCTCTACTTCTCGGTGGGAACATTATGTTCGTCTATAACGTAATATAACCTAACCTAACACATCTAGCCCCTCGCTGGTAATGTTTTACAGAATCCCGTTCCTGTCGTCCCGTACGTCTCGGTTGGGACGTTATGAACGTCTACAGCGATATATATCCTAACCTAAGGCAGGCTAACATCTCGGATGTAGTATATTACATCATTCCTGGCGTATCGGCCTCTACTTCTCGGTGGAAACATTATATACGTCTATAACGTAATATAACCTAACCTAGCACATCTAGCCCCTCGCTGGTAATGTTTTACAGAATCCCGTTCGTGTCGTCCCGTACGTCTCGGTTGGGATATTATATACGTCTATAGCGTTATATATCCTAACCTAAGGCAGGCTATCATCTCGGATGTAGTATTTTACAACATTCCTAGCGCATCGGCCTCTACTTCTCGGTGGGAACATTATATTCGTCTATAACGTAATATAACCTAACCTATCACATCTAGCCCCTCGCTGGTAATGTTTTACAGAATCCCGTTCGTGTCGTCCCGTACGTCTCGGTTGGGATATTATATACGTCTATAGCGTTATATATCCTAACCTAAGGCAGGCTATCATCGAGGATGTAGTATTTTACAACATTCCTGGCGTATCGGCCCTAACTTTTCGGTGGGAACATTATATACGTCTATAACGTATCATAACCTAACCTAACCCATCCAGCCCCTCGCTGGTAATGTTTTACAGAATCCCGTTCCTGTCGTCCCGTACGTCTCGGTTGGGACGATATGAACGTCTACAGCGATATATATCCTAACCTAAGGCAGGCTATCATCTCGGATGTAGTATTTTACAACGTTCCTGGCGGGCCGGCCTCTACTTCTCGGTGGGAACATTATATTCGTCTATAACGTAATATAACCTAACCTAACACATCTAGCCCCTCGCTGGTAATGTTTTACAGAATCCCGTTCGTGTCGTCCCGTACGTCTCGGTTGGGATATTATATACGTCTATAGCGTTATATATCCTAACCTAAGGCAGGCTATCATCTCGGATGTAGTATTTTACAACGTTCCTGGCGGGTCGGCCTCTACTTCTCGGTGGGAACATTATATTCGTCTATAACGTAATATAACCTAACCTAACACATCTAGCCACTCGCTGGTAATGTTTTACAGAATCCCGTTCCTGTCGTCCCGTACGTCTCGGTTGGGACGTTATGAACGTCTACAGCGATATATATCCTAACGTAAGGCAGGCTAACATCCCGGATGTAGTATTTTACAACAGACCTGGCGTATCGGCCCCTACTTCTCGGTGGGTACATTATATACGTCTATAACGTAACATAACGTAACCTAACCCATCTAGCCCCTCGCTGGTAATGTATTACAGAATCCCGTTCCTGTTGTGCCGTACGTCTCGGTTGGGATATTATATACGTCTATAGCGTTATATATCCTAACCTAAGGCAGGCTATCTTCTCGGATGCAGTATTTTACAACATTCCTGGCGTATCGGCCCATACTTCTCGGTGGGAACATTATAGTCGTCTATAACGTAATATAACCTAACCTATTACATCTAGCCCCTCGCTGGTAATGTTTTACAGAATCCCGTTCCTGTCGTCCCGTACGTCTCGGTTGGGACGTTATGAACGTCTACAGCGATATATATCCTAACGTAAGGGAGGCTAACATCTCGGATGCTGTATTTTACAACATTCCTGGCGTATCGGCCCATACTTCTCGGTGGGAACATTATATTAGTCTATAGCGTAATATAACCTATCCTAACACATCTAGCCCCTCGCTGGTAATGTTTTACAGAATCACGTTCGTGTCGTCCCGTTCGTCTCGGTTGGGACATTATATACGTCTATAGCGTTATATATCCTAACTAAAGGCAGGCTATCATCTCGGATGTAGTATTTTACAACGTTCCTGGCGGGTCGGCCTCTACTTCTCGGTGGGAACATTATATTCGTCTATAACGTAATATAACCTAACCTAACACATCTAGCCACTCGCTGGTAATGTTTTACAGAATCCCGTTCCTGTCGTCCCGTACGTCTCGGTTGGGACGTTATGAACGTCTACAGCGATATATATCCTAACGTAAGGCAGGCTATCATCTCGGATGTAGTATTTTACAACGTTCCTGGCGGGTCGGCCTCTACTTCTCGGTGGGAACATTATATTCGTCTATAACGTAATATAACCTAACCTAACACATCTAGCCACTCGCTGGTAATGTTTTACAGAATCCCGTTCGTGTCGTCCCGTACGTCTCGGTTGGGATATTATATACGTCTATAGCGTTATATATCCTAACCTAAGGCAGGCTATCATCTCGGATGTAGTATTTTACAACATTCCTAGCGCATCGGCCTCTACTTCTCGGTGGGAACATTATATTCGTCTATAACGTAATATAACCTAACCTATCACATCTAGCCCCTCGCTGGTAATGTTTTACAAAATCCCGTTCGTGTCGTCCCGTACGTCTCGGTTGGGATATTATATACGTCTATAACATTGTATATCCTAACCTAAGGCAGGCTAATATCTCGGATGTAGTATATTACATCATTCCTGGCGTATCGACCACTACTTCTCGGTGGAAACATTATATACGTCTATAACGTAATATAACCTAACCTAACACATCTAGCTAGTCGCTTTAATGTTTCACAGAATCCCGTTCGTGTCGTCCCGTTCGTCTCGGTTGGGACATTATATACGTCTGTAGCGTTATATATCCTAACTTAAGGCAGGCTATCATCTCGGATGTAGTATTTTACAACGTTCCTGGCGGGTCGGCCTCTACTTCTCGGTGGGAACATTATATACGTCTATAACGTATCATAACCTAACCTAACCCATCTAGCCGCTCGCTGGTAATGTATTACAGAATCCCGTTCCTGTTGTGCCGTACGTCTCGGTTGGGATATTATATACGTCTATAGCGTTATATATCCTAACTTAAGGCAGGCTATCATCTCGGATGTAGTATTTTACAACGTTCCTGGCGGGCCGGCCTCTACTTCTCGGTGGGAACATTATATTCGTCTATAACGTAATATAACCTAACCTAACACATCTAGCCCCTCGCTGGTAATGTTTTACAGAATCCCGTTCGTGTCGTCCCGTACGTCTCGGTTGGGATATTATATACGTCTATAGCGTTATATATCCTAACCTAAGGCAGGCTATCATCTCGGATGTAGTATTTTACAACATTCCTAGCGCATCGGCCTCTACTTCTCGGTGGGAACATTATATTCGTCTATAACGTAATATAACCTAACCTATCACATCTAGCCCCTCGCTGGTAATGTTTTACAAAATCCCGTTCGTGTCGTCCCGTACGTCTCGGTTGGGATATTATATACGTCTATAGCTTTATATATCCTAACCTAAGGCAGGCTAACATCTCGGATGTAGTATATTACATCATTCCTGGCGTATCGACAACTACTTCTCGGTGGAAACATTATATACGTCTATAACGTATCATAACCTAACCTAACCCATCTAGCCGCTCGCTGGTAATGTATTACAGAATCCCGTTCCTGTTGTGCCGTACGTCTCGGTTGGGACATTATATACGTCTGTAGCGTTATATATCCTAACTTAAGGCAGGCTATCATCTCGGATGTAGTATTTTACAACGTTCCTGGCGGGTCGGCCTCTACTTCTCGGTGGGAACATTATATACGTCTATAACGTATCATAACCTAACCTAACCCATCTAGCCCCTCGCTGGTAATGTTTTACAGAATCCCGTTCGTGTCGTCCCGTACGTCTCGGTTGGGACGTTATGAACGTCTACAGCGATATATATCCTAACCTAAGGCAGGCTAACATCTCAGATGTAGTATATTACATCATTTCTGGCGTATCGGCCTCTACTTCTCGGTGGAAACATTATATTCGTCTATAACGTAATATAACCTATCCTAACACATCTAGCCCCTCGCTGGTAATGTTTTACAAAATCCCGTTCGTGTCGTCCCGTACGTCTCGGTTGGGACATTATATACGTCTACAGCGTTATATGTCCTAACCTAAGCCATGCTAACATCTCGGATATAGTATTTTACAACATTCCTGGCGCATCGGCCTCTACTTCTCGGTGGGAACATTATATTCGTCTATAACGTAATATAACCTAACCTATCACATCTAGCCCCTCGCTGGTAATGTTTCACAGAATTCCGTTAGTGTAGTCCCGTAAGTCTCGGTTGGGACATTATATACTACTACAGCGTTATATATCCTAACCTAAGGCAGGCTAACATCTCGGATGCAGTATTTTACAACATTCCTGGCGGGTCGGCACCTACTTCTCGGTGGGAACATTATATACGTCTATAACGTAATATAACCTAACCTAACACATCTAGCCCCTCGCTGGTAATGTTTGACAGAATCCCGTTCGTGTCGTCCCGTACGTCTCGGTTGGGATATTATATACGTCTATAGCGTTATATATCCTAACTTAAGGCAGGCTATCATCTCGGATGTAGTATTTTACAACGTTCCTGGCGGGTCGGCCTCTACTTCTCGGTGGGAACATTATATTCGTCTATAACGTAATATAACCTAACCTAACACATCTAGCCCCTCGCTGGTAATGTTTTACAGAATCCCGTTCGTGTCGTCCCGTACGTCTCGGTTGGGATATTATATACGTCTATAGCGTTATATATCCTAACCTAAGGCAGGCTAACATCTCGGATGCAGTATTTTACAACATTCCTGGCGTATCGGCCCCTACTTCTCGGTGGGAACATTATATACGTCTATAACGTATCATAACCTAACCTAACCCATCTAGCCGCTCGCTGGGAATGTTTTACAGAATCCCGTTCCTGTCGTCCCGTACGTCTCGGTTGGGACGTTATGAACGTCTACAGCGATATATATCCTAACGTAAGGCAGGCTAACATCTCGGATGTAGTATTTTACAACAGTCCTGGCGTATCGGCCCCTTCTTCTCGGTGGGAACATTATATACGTCTATAACGTAATATAACCTAACCTATCACATCTAGCCCCTCGCTGGTAATGTTTTACAGCATCCCGTTTGTGTCGTCCCGTAAGTCTCGGTTGGGACATTATATACTACTACAGCGTTATATATCCTAACCTAAGGCAGGCTAACATCTCGGATGCAGTATTTTACAACATTCCTGGCGGGTCGGCACCTACTTCTCGGTGGGAACATTATATACGTCTATAACGTAATATAACCTAACCTAACATATCTAGCTCCTCGCTGGTAATGTTTTACAAAGTCCCGTTCGTGTCGTCCCGTACGTCTCGGTTGAGATATTATATACGTCTATAGCATTATATATCCTAACCTAAGGCAGGCTAACATCTCGGATGTAGTATATTACATCATTCCTGGCGTATCGACCACTACTTCTCGGTGGAAACATTATATACGTCTATAACGTAATATAACCTAACCTAACACATCTAGCTAGTCGCTTTAACGTTTCACAGAATCCCGTTCGTGTCGTCCCGTTCGTCTCGGTTGGGACATTATATACGTCTATAGCGTTATATATCCTAACTTAGGGCAGGCTATCATCTCGGATGTAGTATTTTGCAACGTTCCTGGCGGGTCGGCCTCTAATTATCGGTGGGAACATTATATTCGTCTATAACGTAATATAACCTAACCTAACACATCTAGCCCCTCGCTGGTAATGTTTTACAGAATCCCGTTCGTGTCGTCCCGTACGTCTCGGTTGGGATATTATATACGTCTATAGCGTTATATATCCTAACCTAAGGCAGGCTATCATCTCGGATGTAGTATTTTACAACATTCCTAGCGCATCGGCCTCTACTTCTCGGTGGGAACATTATGTTCGTCTATAACGTAATATAACCTAACCTAACACATCTAGCCCCTCGCTGGTAATGTTTTACAGAATCCCGTTCGTGTCGTCCCGTACGTCTCGGTTGGGATATTATATACGTCTATAGCGTTATATATCCTAACCTAAGGCAGGCTATCATCTCGGATGTAGTATTTTACAACATTCCTGGCGTATCGGCCCTAACTTTTCGGTGGGAACATTATATACGTCTATAACGTATCATAACCTAACCTAACCCATCTAGCCCCTCGCTGGTAATGTTTTACAGAATCCCGTTCCTGTCGTCCCGTACGTCTCGGTTGGGACGTTATGAACGTCTACAGCGATATATATCCTAACCTAAGGCAGGCTAACATCTCGGATGTAGTATATTACATCATTCCTGGCGTATCGGCCTCTACTTCTCGGTGGAAACATTATATACGTCTATAACGTAATATAACCTAACCTAGCACATCTAGCCCCTCGCTGGTAATGTTTTACAGAATCCCGTTCGTGTCGTCCCGTACGTCTCGGTTGGGATATTATATACGTCTATAGCGTTATATATCCTAACCTAAGGCAGGCTATCATCTCGGATGTAGTATTTTACAACATTCCTAGCGCATCGGCCTCTACTTCTCGGTGGGAACATTATATTCGTCTATAACGTAATATAACCTAACCTATCACATCTAGCCCCTCGCGGGTAATGTTTTACAGAATCCCGTTCGTGTCGTCCCGTACGTCTCGGTTGGGACGATATGAACGTCTACAGCGATATATATCCTAACCTAAGGCAGGCTATCATCTCGGATGTAGTATTTTACAACGTTCCTGGCGGGCCGGCCTCTACTTCTCGGTGGGAACATTATATTCGTCTATAACGTAATATAACCTAACCTAACACATCTAGCCCCTCGCTGGTAATGTTTTACAGAATCACGTTCGTGTCGTCCCGTACGTCTCGGTTGGGATATTATATACGTCTATAGCGTTATATATCCTAACCTAAGGCAGGCTATCATCTCGGATGTAGTATTTTACAACGTTCCTGGCGGGTCGGCCTCTACTTCTCGGTGGGAACATTATATTCGTCTATAACGTAATATAACCTAACCTAACACATCTAGCCACTCGCTGGTAATGTTTTACAGAATCCCGTTCCTGTCGTCCCGTACGTCTCGGTTGGGATATTATATACGTCTATAGCGTTATATATCCTAACCTAAGGCAGGCTATCATCTCGGATGTAGTATTTTACAACATTCCTAGCGCATCGGCCTCTACTTCTCGGTGGGAACATTATGTTCGTCTATAACGTAATATAACCTAACCTAACACATCTAGCCCCTCGCTGGTAATGTTTTACAGAATCCCGTTCGTGTCGTCCCGTACGTCTCGGTTGGGATATTATATACGTCTATAGCGTTATATATCCTAACCTAAGGCAGGCTATCATCTCGGATGTAGTATTTTACAACATTCCTGGCGTATCGGCCCTAACTTTTCGGTGGGAACATTATATACGTCTATAACGTATCATAACCTAACCTAACCCATCTAGCCCCTCGCTGGTAATGTTTTACAGAATCCCGTTCCTGTCGTCCCGTACGTCTCGGTTGGGACGTTATGAACGTCTACAGCGATATATATCCTAACCTAAGGCAGGCTAACATCTCGGATGTAGTATATTACATCATTCCTGGCGTATCGGCCTCTACTTCTCGGTGGAAACATTATATACGTCTATAACGTAATATAACCTAACCTAGCACATCTAGCCCCTCGCTGGTAATGTTTTACAGAATCCCGTTCGTGTCGTCCCGTACGTCTCGGTTGGGATATTATATACGTCTATAGCGTTATATATCCTAACCTAAGGCAGGCTATCATCTCGGATGTAGTATTTTACAACATTCCTGGCGTATCGGCCCTAACTTTTCGGTGGGAACATTATATACGTCTATAACGTATCATAACCTAACCTAACCCATCCAGCCCCTCGCTGGTAATGTTTTACAGAATCCCGTTCCTGTCGTCCCGTACGTCTCGGTTGGGACGATATGAACGTCTACAGCGATATATATCCTAACCTAAGGCAGGCTATCATCTCGGATGTAGTATTTTACAACGTTCCTGGCGTATCGACCACTACTTCTCGGTGGAAACATTATATACGTCTATAACGTAATATAACCTAACCTATCACATCTAGCCCCTCGCGGGTAATGTTTTACAGAATCCCGTTCGTGTCGTCCCGTACGTCTCGGTTGGGATATTATATACGTCTATAGCGTTATATATCCTAACCTAAGGCAGGCTAACATCTCGGATGCAGTATTTTACAACATTCCTGGCGGGTCGGCACCTACTTCTCGGTGGGAACATTATATACGTCTATAACGTAATATAACCTAACCTAACATATCTAGCTCCTCGCTGGTAATGTTTTACAAAGTCCCGTTCGTGTCGTCCCGTACGTCTCGGTTGAGATATTATATACGTCTATAGCATTATATATCCTAACCTAAGGCAGGCTAACATCTCGGATGTAGTATATTACATCATTCCTGGCGTATCGACCACTACTTCTCGGTGGAAACATTATATACGTCTATAACGTAATATAACCTAACCTAACACATCTAGCTAGTCGCTTTAACGTTTCACAGAATCCCGTTCGTGTCGTCCCGTTCGTCTCGGTTGGGACATTATATACGTCTATAGCGTTATATATCCTAACTTAGGGCAGGCTATCATCTCGGATGTAGTATTTTGCAACGTTCCTGGCGGGTCGGCCTCTAATTATCGGTGGGAACATTATATTCGTCTATAACGTAATATAACCTAACCTAACACATCTAGCCCCTCGCTGGTAATGTTTTACAGAATCCCGTTCGTGTCGTCCCGTACGTCTCGGTTGGGATATTATATACGTCTATAGCGTTATATATCCTAACCTAAGGCAGGCTATCATCTCGGATGTAGTATTTTACAACATTCCTAGCGCATCGGCCTCTACTTCTCGGTGGGAACATTATATTCGTCTATAACGTAATATAACCTAACCTATCACATCTAGCCCCTCGCGGGTAATGTTTTACAGAATCCCGTTCGTGTCGTCCCGTACGTCTCGGTTGGGACGATATGAACGTCTACAGCGATATATATCCTAACCTAAGGCAGGCTATCATCTCGGATGTAGTATTTTACAACGTTCCTGGCGGGCCGGCCTCTACTTCTCGGTGGGAACATTATATTCGTCTATAACGTAATATAACCTAACCTAACACATCTAGCCCCTCGCTGGTAATGTTTTACAGAATCACGTTCGTGTCGTCCCGTACGTCTCGGTTGGGATATTATATACGTCTATAGCGTTATATATCCTAACCTAAGGCAGGCTATCATCTCGGATGTAGTATTTTACAACGTTCCTGGCGGGTCGGCCTCTACTTCTCGGTGGGAACATTATATTCGTCTATAACGTAATATAACCTAACCTAACACATCTAGCCACTCGCTGGTAATGTTTTACAGAATCCGGTTCCTGTCGTCCCGTACGTCTCGGTTGGGATATTATATACGTCTATAGCGTTATATATCCTAACCTAAGGCAGGCTATCATCTCGGATGTAGTATTTTACAACATTCCTAGCGCATCGGCCTCTACTTCTCGGTGGGAACATTATGTTCGTCTATAACGTAATATAACCTAACCTAACACATCTAGCCCCTCGCTGGTAATGTTTTACAGAATCCCGTTCGTGTCGTCCCGTACGTCTCGGTTGGGATATTATATACGTCTATAGCGTTATATATCCTAACCTAAGGCAGGCTATCATCTCGGATGTAGTATTTTACAACATTCCTGGCGTATCGGCCCTAACTTTTCGGTGGGAACATTATATACGTCTATAACGTATCATAACCTAACCTAACCCATCTAGCCCCTCGCTGGTAATGTTTTACAGAATCCCGTTCCTGTCGTCCCGTACGTCTCGGTTGGGACGTTATGAACGTCTACAGCGATATATATCCTAACCTAAGGCAGGCTAACATCTCGGATGTAGTATATTACATCATTCCTGGCGTATCGGCCTCTACTTCTCGGTGGAAACATTATATACGTCTATAACGTAATATAACCTAACCTAGCACATCTAGCCCCTCGCTGGTAATGTTTTACAGAATCCCGTTCGTGTCGTCCCGTACGTCTCGGTTGGGATATTATATACGTCTATAGCGTTATATATCCTAACCTAAGGCAGGCTATCATCTCGGATGTAGTATTTTACAACATTCCTGGCGTATCGGCCCTAACTTTTCGGTGGGAACATTATATACGTCTATAACGTATCATAACCTAACCTAACCCATCCAGCCCCTCGCTGGTAATGTTTTACAGAATCCCGTTCCTGTCGTCCCGTACGTCTCGGTTGGGACGATATGAACGTCTACAGCGATATATATCCTAACCTAAGGCAGGCTATCATCTCGGATGTAGTATTTTACAACGTTCCTGGCGTATCGACCACTACTTCTCGGTGGAAACATTATATACGTCTATAACGTAATATAACCTAACCTATCACATCTAGCCCCTCGCGGGTAATGTTTTACAGAATCCCGTTCGTGTCGTCCCGTACGTCTCGGTTGGGATATTATATACGTCTATAGCGTTATATATCCTAACCTAAGGCAGGCTAACATCTCGGATGCAGTATTTTACAACATTCCTGGCGGGTCGGCACCTACTTCTCGGTGGGAACATTATATACGTCTATAACGTAATATAACCTAACCTAACACATCTAGCCCCTCGCTGGTAATGTTTTACAGAATCCCGTTCGTGTCGTCCCGTACGTCTCGGTTGGGATATTATATACGTCTATAGCGTTATATATCCTAACTTAAGGCAGGCTATCATCTCGGATGTAGTATTTTACAACGTTCCTGGCGGGTCGGCCTCTACTTCTCGGTGGGAACATTATATTCGTCTATAACGTAATATAACCTAACCTAACACATCTAGCCCCTCGCTGGTAATGTTTTACAGAATCCCGTTCGTGTCGTCCCGTACGTCTCGGTTGGGATATTATATACGTCTATAGCGTTATATATCCTAACCTAAGGCAGGCTAACATCTCGGATGCAGTATTTTACAACATTCCTGGCGTATCGGCCCCTACTTCTCGGTGGGAACATTATATACGTCTATAACGTATCATAACCTAACCTAACCCATCTAGCCGCTCGCTGGGAATGTTTTACAGAATCCCGTTCCTGTCGTCCCGTACGTCTCGGTTGGGACGTTATGAACGTCTACAGCGATATATATCCTAACGTAAGGCAGGCTAACATCTCGGATGTAGTATTTTACAACAGTCCTGGCGTATCGGCCCCTTCTTCTCGGTGGGAACATTATATACGTCTATAACGTAATATAACCTAACCTATCACATCTAGCCCCTCGCTGGTAATGTTTTACAGCATCCCGTTTGTGTCGTCCCGTAAGTCTCGGTTGGGACATTATATACTACTACAGCGTTATATATCCTAACCTAAGGCAGGCTAACATCTCGGATGCAGTATTTTACAACATTCCTGGCGGGTCGGCACCTACTTCTCGGTGGGAACATTATATACGTCTATAACGTAATATAACCTAACCTAACATATCTAGCTCCTCGCTGGTAATGTTTTACAAAGTCCCGTTCGTGTCGTCCCGTACGTCTCGGTTGAGATATTATATACGTCTATAGCATTATATATCCTAACCTAAGGCAGGCTAACATCTCGGATGTAGTATATTACATCATTCCTGGCGTATCGACCACTACTTCTCGGTGGAAACATTATATACGTCTATAACGTAATATAACCTAACCTAACACATCTAGCTAGTCGCTTTAACGTTTCACAGAATCCCGTTCGTGTCGTCCCGTTCGTCTCGGTTGGGACATTATATACGTCTATAGCGTTATATATCCTAACTTAGGGCAGGCTATCATCTCGGATGTAGTATTTTGCAACGTTCCTGGCGGGTCGGCCTCTAATTATCGGTGGGAACATTATATTCGTCTATAACGTAATATAACCTAACCTAACACATCTAGCCCCTCGCTGGTAATGTTTTACAGAATCCCGTTCGTGTCGTCCCGTACGTCTCGGTTGGGATATTATATACGTCTATAGCGTTATATATCCTAACCTAAGGCAGGCTATCATCTCGGATGTAGTATTTTACAACATTCCTAGCGCATCGGCCTCTACTTCTCGGTGGGAACATTATATTCGTCTATAACGTAATATAACCTAACCTATCACATCTAGCCCCTCGCGGGTAATGTTTTACAGAATCCCGTTCGTGTCGTCCCGTACGTCTCGGTTGGGACGATATGAACGTCTACAGCGATATATATCCTAACCTAAGGCAGGCTATCATCTCGGATGTAGTATTTTACAACGTTCCTGGCGGGCCGGCCTCTACTTCTCGGTGGGAACATTATATTCGTCTATAACGTAATATAACCTAACCTAACACATCTAGCCCCTCGCTGGTAATGTTTTACAGAATCACGTTCGTGTCGTCCCGTACGTCTCGGTTGGGATATTATATACGTCTATAGCGTTATATATCCTAACCTAAGGCAGGCTATCATCTCGGATGTAGTATTTTACAACGTTCCTGGCGGGTCGGCCTCTACTTCTCGGTGGGAACATTATATTCGTCTATAACGTAATATAACCTAACCTAACACATCTAGCCACTCGCTGGTAATGTTTTACAGAATCCCGTTCCTGTCGTCCCGTACGTCTCGGTTGGGATATTATATACGTCTATAGCGTTATATATCCTAACCTAAGGCAGGCTATCATCTCGGATGTAGTATTTTACAACATTCCTAGCGCATCGGCCTCTACTTCTCGGTGGGAACATTATGTTCGTCTATAACGTAATATAACCTAACCTAACACATCTAGCCCCTCGCTGGTAATGTTTTACAGAATCCCGTTCGTGTCGTCCCGTACGTCTCGGTTGGGATATTATATACGTCTATAGCGTTATATATCCTAACCTAAGGCAGGCTATCATCTCGGATGTAGTATTTTACAACATTCCTGGCGTATCGGCCCTAACTTTTCGGTGGGAACATTATATACGTCTATAACGTATCATAACCTAACCTAACCCATCTAGCCCCTCGCTGGTAATGTTTTACAGAATCCCGTTCCTGTCGTCCCGTACGTCTCGGTTGGGACGTTATGAACGTCTACAGCGATATATATCCTAACCTAAGGCAGGCTAACATCTCGGATGTAGTATATTACATCATTCCTGGCGTATCGGCCTCTACTTCTCGGTGGAAACATTATATACGTCTATAACGTAATATAACCTAACCTAGCACATCTAGCCCCTCGCTGGTAATGTTTTACAGAATCCCGTTCGTGTCGTCCCGTACGTCTCGGTTGGGATATTATATACGTCTATAGCGTTATATATCCTAACCTAAGGCAGGCTATCATCTCGGATGTAGTATTTTACAACATTCCTGGCGTATCGGCCCTAACTTTTCGGTGGGAACATTATATACGTCTATAACGTATCATAACCTAACCTAACCCATCCAGCCCCTCGCTGGTAATGTTTTACAGAATCCCGTTCCTGTCGTCCCGTACGTCTCGGTTGGGACGATATGAACGTCTACAGCGATATATATCCTAACCTAAGGCAGGCTATCATCTCGGATGTAGTATTTTACAACGTTCCTGGCGTATCGACCACTACTTCTCGGTGGAAACATTATATACGTCTATAACGTAATATAACCTAACCTATCACATCTAGCCCCTCGCGGGTAATGTTTTACAGAATCCCGTTCGTGTCGTCCCGTACGTCTCGGTTGGGATATTATATACGTCTATAGCGTTATATATCCTAACCTAAGGCAGGCTAACATCTCGGATGCAGTATTTTACAACATTCCTGGCGGGTCGGCACCTACTTCTCGGTGGGAACATTATATACGTCTATAACGTAATATAACCTAACCTAACACATCTAGCCCCTCGCTGGTAATGTTTTACAGAATCCCGTTCGTGTCGTCCCGTACGTCTCGGTTGGGATATTATATACGTCTATAGCGTTATATATCCTAACTTAAGGCAGGCTATCATCTCGGATGTAGTATTTTACAACGTTCCTGGCGGGTCGGCCTCTACTTCTCGGTGGGAACATTATATTCGTCTATAACGTAATATAACCTAACCTAACACATCTAGCCCCTCGCTGGTAATGTTTTACAGAATCCCGTTCGTGTCGTCCCGTACGTCTCGGTTGGGATATTATATACGTCTATAGCGTTATATATCCTAACCTAAGGCAGGCTAACATCTCGGATGCAGTATTTTACAACATTCCTGGCGTATCGGCCCCTACTTCTCGGTGGGAACATTATATACGTCTATAACGTATCATAACCTAACCTAACCCATCTAGCCGCTCGCTGGGAATGTTTTACAGAATCCCGTTCCTGTCGTCCCGTACGTCTCGGTTGGGACGTTATGAACGTCTACAGCGATATATATCCTAACGTAAGGCAGGCTAACATCTCGGATGTAGTATTTTACAACAGTCCTGGCGTATCGGCCCCTTCTTCTCGGTGGGAACATTATATACGTCTATAACGTAATATAACCTAACCTATCACATCTAGCCCCTCGCTGGTAATGTTTTACAGCATCCCGTTTGTGTCGTCCCGTAAGTCTCGGTTGGGACATTATATACTACTACAGCGTTATATATCCTAACCTAAGGCAGGCTAACATCTCGGATGCAGTATTTTACAACATTCCTGGCGGGTCGGCACCTACTTCTCGGTGGGAACATTATATACGTCTATAACGTAATATAACCTAACCTAACATATCTAGCTCCTCGCTGGTAATGTTTTACAAAGTCCCGTTCGTGTCGTCCCGTACGTCTCGGTTGAGATATTATATACGTCTATAGCATTATATATCCTAACCTAAGGCAGGCTAACATCTCGGATGTAGTATATTACATCATTCCTGGCGTATCGACCACTACTTCTCGGTGGAAACATTATATACGTCTATAACGTAATATAACCTAACCTAACACATCTAGCTAGTCGCTTTAACGTTTCACAGAATCCCGTTCGTGTCGTCCCGTTCGTCTCGGTTGGGACATTATATACGTCTATAGCGTTATATATCCTAACTTAGGGCAGGCTATCATCTCGGATGTAGTATTTTGCAACGTTCCTGGCGGGTCGGCCTCTAATTATCGGTGGGAACATTATATTCGTCTATAACGTAATATAACCTAACCTAACACATCTAGCCCCTCGCTGGTAATGTTTTACAGAATCCCGTTCGTGTCGTCCCGTACGTCTCGGTTGGGATATTATATACGTCTATAGGGTTATATATCCTAACCTAAGGCAGGCTATCATCTCGGATGTAGTATTTTACAACATTCCTAGCGCATCGGCCTCTACTTCTCGGTGGGAACATTATGTTCGTCTATAACGTAATATAACCTAACCTAACACATCTAGCCCCTCGCTGGTAATGTTTTACAGAATCCCGTTCGTGTCGTCCCGTACGTCTCGGTTGGGATATTATATACGTCTATAGCGTTATATATCCTAACCTAAGGCAGGCTATCATCTCGGATGTAGTATTTTACAACATTCCTGGCGTATCGGCCCTAACTTTTCGGTGGGAACATTATATACGTCTATAACGTATCATAACCTAACCTAACCCATCTAGCCCCTCGCTGGTAATGTTTTACAGAATCCCGTTCCTGTCGTCCCGTACGTCTCGGTTGGGACGTTATGAACGTCTACAGCGATATATATCCTAACCTAAGGCAGGCTAACATCTCGGATGTAGTATATTACATCATTCCTGGCGTATCGGCCTCTACTTCTCGGTGGAAACATTATATACGTCTATAACGTAATATAACCTAACCTAGCACATCTAGCCCCTCGCTGGTAATGTTTTACAGAATCCCGTTCGTGTCGTCCCGTACGTCTCGGTTGGGATATTATATACGTCTATAGCGTTATATATCCTAACCTAAGGCAGGCTATCATCTCGGATGTAGTATTTTACAACATTCCTAGCGCATCGGCCTCTACTTCTCGGTGGGAACATTATATTCGTCTATAACGTAATATAACCTAACCTATCACATCTAGCCCCTCGCGGGTAATGTTTTACAGAATCCCGTTCGTGTCGTCCCGTACGTCTCGGTTGGGATATTATATACGTCTATAGCGTTATATATCCTAACCTAAGGCAGGCTATCATCTCGGATGTAGTATTTTACAACATTCCTGGCGTATCGGCCCTAACTTTTCGGTGGGAACATTATTTACGTCTATAACGTATCATAACCTAACCTAACCCATCCAGCCCCTCGCTGGTAATGTTTTACAGAATCCCGTTCCTGTCGTCCCGTACGTCTCGGTTGGGACGATATGAACGTCTACAGCGATATATATCCTAACCTAAGGCAGGCTATCATCTCGGATGTAGTATTTTACAACGTTCCTGGCGGGCCGGCCTCTACTTCTCGGTGGGAACATTATATTCGTCTATAACGTAATATAACCTAACCTAACACATCTAGCCCCTCGCTGGTAATGTTTTACAGAATCCCGTTCGTGTCGTCCCGTACGTCTCGTTTGGGATATTATATACGTCTATAGTGTTATATATCCTAACCTAAGGCAGGCTATCATCTCGGATGTAGTATTTTACAACGTTCCTGGCGGGTCGGCCTCTACTTCTCGGTGGGAACATTATATTCGTCTATAACGTAATATAACCTAACCTAACACATCTAGCCACTCGCTGGTAATGTTTTACAGAATCCCGTTCCTGTCGTCCCGTACGTCTCGGTTGGGATATTATATACGTCTATAGCGTTATATATCCTAACCTAAGGCAGGCTATCATCTCGGATGTAGTATTTTACAACATTCCTAGCGCATCGGCCTCTACTTCTCGGTGGGAACATTATGTTCGTCTATAACGTAATATAACCTAACCTAACACATCTAGCCCCTCGCTGGTAATGTTTTACAGAATCCCGTTCGTGTCGTCCCGTACGTCTCGGTTGGGATATTATATACGTCTATAGCGTTATATATCCTAACCTAAGGCAGGCTATCATCTCGGATGTAGTATTTTACAACATTCCTGGCGTATCGGCCCTAACTTTTCGGTGGGAACATTATATACGTCTATAACGTATCATAACCTAACCTAACCCATCTAGCCCCTCGCTGGTAATGTTTTACAGAATCCCGTTCCTGTCGTCCCGTACGTCTCGGTTGGGACGTTATGAACGTCTACAGCGATATATATCCTAACCTAAGGCAGGCTAACATCTCGGATGTAGTATATTACATCATTCCTGGCGTATCGGCCTCTACTTCTCGGTGGAAACATTATATACGTCTATAACGTAATATAACCTAACCTAGCACATCTAGCCCCTCGCTGGTAATGTTTTACAGAATCCCGTTTGTGTCGTCCCGTACGTCTCGGTTGGGATATTATATACGTCTATAGCGTTATATATCCTAACCTAAGGCAGGCTATCATCTCGGATGTAGTATTTTACAACATTCCTAGCGCATCGGCCTCTACTTCTCGGTGGGAACATTATATTCGTCTATAACGTAATATAACCTAACCTATCACATCTAGCCCCTCGCGGGTAATGTTTTACAGAATCCCGTTCGTGTCGTCCCGTACGTCTCGGTTGGGATATTATATACGTCTATAGCGTTATATATCCTAACCTAAGGCAGGCTAACATCTCGGATGCAGTATTTTACAACATTCCTGGCGGGTCGGCACCTACTTCTCGGTGGGAACATTATATACGTCTATAACGTAATATAACCTAACCTAACACATCTAGCCCCTCGCTGGTAATGTTTTACAGAATCCCGTTCGTGTCGTCCCGTACGTCTCGGTTGGGATATTATATACGTCTATAGCGTTATATATCCTAACTTAAGGCAGGCTATCATCTCGGATGTAGTATTTTACAACGTTCCTGGCGGGTCGGCCTCTACTTCTCGGTGGGAACATTATATTCGTCTATAACGTAATATAACCTAACCTAACACATCTAGCCCCTCGCTGGTAATGTTTTACAGAATCCCGTTCGTGTCGTCCCGTACGTCTCGGTTGGGATATTATATACGTCTATAGCGTTATATATCCTAACCTAAGGCAGGCTAACATCTCGGATGCAGTATTTTACAACATTCCTGGCGTATCGGCCCCTACTTCTCGGTGGGAACATTATATACGTCTATAACGTATCATAACCTAACCTAACCCATCTAGCCGCTCGCTGGGAATGTTTTACAGAATCCCGTTCCTGTCGTCCCGTACGTCTCGGTTGGGACGTTATGAACGTCTACAGCGATATATATCCTAACGTAAGGCAGGCTAACATCTCGGATGTAGTATTTTACAACAGTCCTGGCGTATCGGCCCCTTCTTCTCGGTGGGAACATTATATACGTCTATAACGTAATATAACCTAACCTATCACATCTAGCCCCTCGCTGGTAATGTTTTACAGCATCCCGTTTGTGTCGTCCCGTAAGTCTCGGTTGGGACATTATATACTACTACAGCGTTATATATCCTAACCTAAGGCAGGCTAACATCTCGGATGCAGTATTTTACAACATTCCTGGCGGGTCGGCACCTACTTCTCGGTGGGAACATTATATACGTCTATAACGTAATATAACCTAACCTAACATATCTAGCTCCTCGCTGGTAATGTTTTACAAAGTCCCGTTCGTGTCGTCCCGTACGTCTCGGTTGAGATATTATATACGTCTATAGCATTATATATCCTAACCTAAGGCAGGCTAACATCTCGGATGTAGTATATTACATCATTCCTGGCGTATCGACCACTACTTCTCGGTGGAAACATTATATACGTCTATAACGTAATATAACCTAACCTAACACATCTAGCTAGTCGCTTTAACGTTTCACAGAATCCCGTTCGTGTCGTCCCGTTCGTCTCGGTTGGGACATTATATACGTCTATAGCGTTATATATCCTAACTTAGGGCAGGCTATCATCTCGGATGTAGTATTTTGCAACGTTCCTGGCGGGTCGGCCTCTAATTATCGGTGGGAACATTATATTCGTCTATAACGTAATATAACCTAACCTAACACATCTAGCCCCTCGCTGGTAATGTTTTACAGAATCCCGTTCGTGTCGTCCCGTACGTCTCGGTTGGGATATTATATACGTCTATAGCGTTATATATCCTAACCTAAGGCAGGCTATCATCTCGGATGTAGTATTTTACAACATTCCTAGCGCATCGGCCTCTACTTCTCGGTGGGAACATTATGTTCGTCTATAACGTAATATAACCTAACCTAACACATCTAGCCCCTCGCTGGTAATGTTTTACAGAATCCCGTTCGTGTCGTCCCGTACGTCTCGGTTGGGATATTATATACGTCTATAGCGTTATATATCCTAACCTAAGGCAGGCTATCATCTCGGATGTAGTATTTTACAACATTCCTGGCGTATCGGCCCTAACTTTTCGGTGGGAACATTATATACGTCTATAACGTATCATAACCTAACCTAACCCATCTAGCCCCTCGCTGGTAATGTTTTACAGAATCCCGTTCCTGTCGTCCCGTACGTCTCGGTTGGGACGTTATGAACGTCTACAGCGATATATATCCTAACCTAAGGCAGGCTAACATCTCGGATGTAGTATATTACATCATTCCTGGCGTATCGGCCTCTACTTCTCGGTGGAAACATTATATACGTCTATAACGTAATATAACCTAACCTAGCACATCTAGCCCCTCGCTGGTAATGTTTTACAGAATCCCGTTCGTGTCGTCCCGTACGTCTCGGTTGGGATATTATATACGTCTATAGCGTTATATATCCTAACCTAAGGCAGGCTATCATCTCGGATGTAGTATTTTACAACATTCCTAGCGCATCGGCCTCTACTTCTCGGTGGGAACATTATATTCGTCTATAACGTAATATAACCTAACCTATCACATCTAGCCCCTCGCGGGTAATGTTTTACAGAATCCCGTTCGTGTCGTCCCGTACGTCTCGGTTGGGATATTATATACGTCTATAGCGTTATATATCCTAACCTAAGGCAGGCTATCATCTCGGATGTAGTATTTTACAACATTCCTGGCGTATCGGCCCTAACTTTTCGGTGGGAACATTATATACGTCTATAACGTATCATAACCTAACCTAACCCATCCAGCCCCTCGCTGGTAATGTTTTACAGAATCCCGTTCCTGTCGTCCCGTACGTCTCGGTTGGGACGATATGAACGTCTACAGCGATATATATCCTAACCTAAGGCAGGCTATCATCTCGGATGTAGTATTTTACAACGTTCCTGGCGGGCCGGCCTCTACTTCTCGGTGGGAACATTATATTCGTCTATAACGTAATATAACCTAACCTAACACATCTAGCCCCTCGCTGGTAATGTTTTACAGAATCCCGTTCGTGTCGTCCCGTACGTCTCGGTTGGGATATTATATACGTCTATAGCGTTATATATCCTAACCTAAGGCAGGCTATCATCTCGGATGTAGTATTTTACAACGTTCCTGGCGGGTCGGCCTCTACTTCTCGGTGGGAACATTATATTCGTCTATAACGTAATATAACCTAACCTAACACATCTAGCCACTCGCTGGTAATGTTTTACAGAATCCCGTTCCTGTCGTCCCGTACGTCTCGGTTGGGATATTATATACGTCTATAGCGTTATATATCCTAACCTAAGGCAGGCTATCATCTCGGATGTAGTATTTTACAACATTCCTAGCGCATCGGCCTCTACTTCTCGGTGGGAACATTATGTTCGTCTATAACGTAATATAACCTAACCTAACACATCTAGCCCCTCGCTGGTAATGTTTTACAGAATCCCGTTCGTGTCGTCCCGTACGTCTCGGTTGGGATATTATATACGTCTATAGCGTTATATATCCTAACCTAAGGCAGGCTATCATCTCGGATGTAGTATTTTACAACATTCCTGGCGTATCGGCCCTAACTTTTCGGTGGGAACATTATATACGTCTATAACGTATCATAACCTAACCTAACCCATCTAGCCCCTCGCTGGTAATGTTTTACAGAATCCCGTTCCTGTCGTCCCGTACGTCTCGGTTGGGACGTTATGAACGTCTACAGCGATATATATCCTAACCTAAGGCAGGCTAACATCTCGGATGTAGTATATTACATCATTCCTGGCGTATCGGCCTCTACTTCTCGGTGGAAACATTATATACGTCTATAACGTAATATAACCTAACCTAGCACATCTAGCCCCTCGCTGGTAATGTTTTACAGAATCCCGTTCGTGTCGTCCCGTACGTCTCGGTTGGGATATTATATACGTCTATAGCGTTATATATCCTAACCTAAGGCAGGCTATCATCTCGGATGTAGTATTTTACAACATTCCTAGCGCATCGGCCTCTACTTCTCGGTGGGAACATTATATTCGTCTATAACGTAATATAACCTAACCTATCACATCTAGCCCCTCGCGGGTAATGTTTTACAGAATCCCGTTCGTGTCGTCCCGTACGTCTCGGTTGGGATATTATATACGTCTATAGCGTTATATATCCTAACCTAAGGCAGGCTATCATCTCGGATGTAGTATTTTACAACATTCCTGGCGTATCGGCCCTAACTTTTCGGTGGGAACATTATATACGTCTATAACGTATCATAACCTAACCTAACCCATCCAGCCCCTCGCTGGTAATGTTTTACAGAATCCCGTTCCTGTCGTCCCGTACGTCTCGGTTGGGACGATATGAACGTCTACAGCGATATATATCCTAACCTAAGGCAGGCTATCATCTCGGATGTAGTATTTTACAACGTTCCTGGCGGGCCGGCCTCTACTTCTCGGTGGGAACATTATATTCGTCTATAACGTAATATAACCTAACCTAACACATCTAGCCCCTCGCTGGTAATGTTTTACAGAATCCCGTTCGTGTCGTCCCGTACGTCTCGGTTGGGATATTATATACGTCTATAGCGTTATATATCCTAACCTAAGGCAGGCTATCATCTCGGATGTAGTATTTTACAACGTTCCTGGCGGGTCGGCCACTACTTCTCGGTGGGAACATTATATTCGTCTATAACGTAATATAACCTAACCTAACCCATCTAGCCGCTCGCTGGGAATGTTTTACAGAATCCCGTTCCTGTCGTCCCGTACGTCTCGGTTGGGACGTTATGAACGTCTACAGCGATATATATCCTAACGTAAGGCAGGCTAACATCTCGGATGTAGTATTTTACAACAGTCCTGGCGTATCGGCCCCTTCTTCTCGGTGGGAACATTATATACGTCTATAACGTAATATAACCTAACCTATCACATCTAGCCCCTCGCTGGTAATGTTTTACAGCATCCCGTTTGTGTCGTCCCGTAAGTCTCGGTTGGGACATTATATACTACTACAGCGTTATATATCCTAACCTAAGGCAGGCTAACATCTCGGATGCAGTATTTTACAACATTCCTGGCGGGTCGGCACCTACTTCTCGGTGGGAACATTATATACGTCTATAACGTAATATAACCTAACCTAACATATCTAGCTCCTCGCTGGTAATGTTTTACAAAGTCCCGTTCGTGTCGTCCCGTACGTCTCGGTTGAGATATTATATACGTCTATAGCATTATATATCCTAACCTAAGGCAGGCTAACATCTCGGATGTAGTATATTACATCATTCCTGGCGTATCGACCACTACTTCTCGGTGGAAACATTATATACGTCTATAACGTAATATAACCTAACCTAACACATCTAGCTAGTCGCTTTAACGTTTCACAGAATCCCGTTCGTGTCGTCCCGTTCGTCTCGGTTGGGACATTATATACGTCTATAGCGTTATATATCCTAACTTAGGGCAGGCTATCATCTCGGATGTAGTATTTTGCAACGTTCCTGGCGGGTCGGCCTCTAATTATCGGTGGGAACATTATATTCGTCTATAACGTAATATAACCTAACCTAACACATCTAGCCCCTCGCTGGTAATGTTTTACAGAATCCCGTTCGTGTCGTCCCGTACGTCTCGGTTGGGATATTATATACGTCTATAGCGTTATATATCCTAACCTAAGGCAGGCTATCATCTCGGATGTAGTATTTTACAACATTCCTAGCGCATCGGCCTCTACTTCTCGGTGGGAACATTATGTTCGTGTATAACGTAATATAACCTAACCTAACACATCTAGCCCCTCGCTGGTAATGTTTTACAGAATCCCGTTCGTGTCGTCCCGTACGTCTCGGTTGGGATATTATATACGTCTATAGCGTTATATATCCTAACCTAAGGCAGGCTATCATCTCGGATGTAGTATTTTACAACATTCCTGGCGTATCGGCCCTAACTTTTCGGTGGGAACATTATATACGTCTATAACGTATCATAACCTAACCTAACCCATCTAGCCCCTCGCTGGTAATGTTTTACAGAATCCCGTTCCTGTCGTCCCGTACGTCTCGGTTGGGACGTTATGAACGTCTACAGCGATATATATCCTAACCTAAGGCAGGCTAACATCTCGGATGTAGTATATTACATCATTCCTGGCGTATCGGCCTCTACTTCTCGGTGGAAACATTATATACGTCTATAACGTAATATAACCTAACCTAGCACATCTAGCCCCTCGCTGGTAATGTTTTACAGAATCCCGTTCGTGTCGTCCCGTACGTCTCGGTTGGGATATTATATACGTCTATAGCGTTATATATCCTAACCTAAGGCAGGCTATCATCTCGGATGTAGTATTTTACAACATTCCTAGCGCATCGGCCTCTACTTCTCGGTGGGAACATTATATTCGTCTATAACGTAATATAACCTAACCTATCACATCTAGCCCCTCGCGGGTAATGTTTTACAGAATCCCGTTCGTGTCGTCCCGTACGTCTCGGTTGGGATATTATATACGTCTATAGCGTTATATATCCTAACCTAAGGCAGGCTATCATCTCGGATGTAGTATTTTACAACATTCCTGGCGTATCGGCCCTAACTTTTCGGTGGGAACATTATATACGTCTATAACGTATCATAACCTAACCTAACCCATCCAGCCCCTCGCTGGTAATGTTTTACAGAATCCCGTTCCTGTCGTCCCGTACGTCTCGGTTGGGACGATATGAACGTCTACAGCGATATATATCCTAACCTAAGGCAGGCTATCATCTCGGATGTAGTATTTTACAACGTTCCTGGCGGGCCGGCCTCTACTTCTCGGTGGGAACATTATATTCGTCTATAACGTAATATAACCTAACCTAACACATCTAGCCCCTCGCTGGTAATGTTTTACAGAATCCCGTTCGTGTCATCCCGTACGTCTCGGTTGGGATATTATATACGTCTATAGCGTTATATATCCTAACCTAAGGCAGGCTATCATCTCGGATGTAGTATTTTACAACGTTCCTGGCGGGTCGGCCTCTACTTCTCGGTGGGAACATTATATTCGTCTATAACGTAATATAACCTAACCTAACACATCTAGCCACTCGCTGGTAATGTTTTACAGAATCCCGTTCCTGTCGTCCCGTACGTCTCGGTTGGGATATTATATACGTCTATAGCGTTATATATCCTAACCTAAGGCAGGCTATCATCTCGGATGTAGTATTTTACAACATTCCTAGCGCATCGGCCTCTACTTCTCGGTGGGAACATTATGTTCGTCTATAACGTAATATAACCTAACCTAACACATCTAGCCCCTCGCTGGTAATGTTTTACAGAATCCCGTTCGTGTCGTCCCGTACGTCTCGGTTGGGATATTATATACGTCTATAGCGTTATATATCCTAACCTAAGGCAGGCTATCATCTCGGATGTAGTATTTTACAACATTCCTGGCGTATCGGCCCTAACTTTTCGGTGGGAACATTATATACGTCTATAACGTATCATAACCTAACCTAACCCATCTAGCCCCTCGCTGGTAATGTTTTACAGAATCCCGTTCCTGTCGTCCCGTACGTCTCGGTTGGGACGTTATGAACGTCTACAGCGATATATATCCTAACCTAAGGCAGGCTAACATCTCGGATGTAGTATATTACATCATTCCTGGCGTATCGGCCTCTACTTCTCGGTGGAAACATTATATACGTCTATAACGTAATATAACCTAACCTAGCACATCTAGCCCCTCGCTGGTAATGTTTTACAGAATCCCGTTCGTGTCGTCCCGTACGTCTCGGTTGGGATATTATATACGTCTATAGCGTTATATATCCTAACCTAAGGCAGGCTATCATCTCGGATGTAGTATTTTACAACATTCCTAGCGCATCGGCCTCTACTTCTCGGTGGGAACATTATATTCGTCTATAACGTAATATAACCTAACCTATCACATCTAGCCCCTCGCGGGTAATGTTTTACAGAATCCCGTTCGTGTCGTCCCGTACGTCTCGGTTGGGATATTATATACGTCTATAGCGTTATATATCCTAACCTAAGGCAGGCTATCATCTCGGATGTAGTATTTTACAACATTCCTGGCGTATCGGCCCTAACTTTTCGGTGGGAACATTATATACGTCTATAACGTATCATAACCTAACCTAACCCATCCAGCCCCTCGCTGGTAATGTTTTACAGAATCCCGTTCCTGTCGTCCCGTACGTCTCGGTTGGGACGATATGAACGTCTACAGCGATATATATCCTAACCTAAGGCAGGCTATCATCTCGGATGTAGTATTTTACAACGTTCCTGGCGGGCCGGCCTCTACTTCTCGGTGGGAACATTATATTCGTCTATAACGTAATATAACCTAACCTAACACATCTAGCCCCTCGCTGGTAATGTTTTACAGAATCCCGTTCGTGTCGTCACGTACGTCTCGGTTGGGATATTATATACGTCTATAGCGTTATATATCCTAACCTAAGGCAGGCTATCATCTCGGATGTAGTATTTTACAACGTTCCTGGCGGGTCGGCCACTACTTCTCGGTGGGAACATTATATTCGTCTATAACGTAATATAACCTAACCTAACACATCTAGCCACTCGCTGGTAATGTTTTACAGAATCCCGTTCCTGTCGTCCCGTACGTCTCGGTTGGGACGTTATGAACGTCTACAGCGATATATATCCTAACGTAAGGCAGGCTAACATCCCGGATGTAGTATTTTACAACAGTCCTGGCGTATCGGCCCCTACTTCTCGGTGGGTACATTATATACCTCTATAACGTAACATAACGTAACCTAACCCATCTAGCCCCTCGCTGGTAATGTATTACAGAATCCCGTTCCTGTTGTGCCGTACGTCTCGGTTGGGATATTATATACGTCTATAGCGTTATATATCCTAACCTAAGGCAGGCTATCTTCTCGGACGCAGTATTTTACAACGTTCCTGGCGTATCGGCCCATACTTCTCGGTGGGAACATTATATTCGTCTATAACGTAATATAACCTAACCTATTACATCTAGCCCCTCGCTGGTAATGTTTTACAGAATCCCGTTCCTGTCGTCCCGTACGTCTCGGTTGGGACGTTATGAACGTCTACAGCGATATATATCCTAACGTAAGGCAGGCTATCATCTCGGATGTAGTATTTTACAACGTTCCTGGCGGGTCGGCCTCTACTTCTCGGTGGGAACATTATATTCGTCTATAACGTAATATAACCTAACCTAACACATCTAGCCACTCGCTGGTAATGTTTTACAGAATCCCGTTCGTGTCGTCCCGTACGTCTCGGTTGGGATATTATATACGTCTATAGCATTGTATATCCTAACCTAAGGCAGGCTAATATCTCGGATGTAGTATATTACATCATTCCTGGCGTATCGGCCACTACTTCTCGGTGGAAACATTATATACGTCTATAACGTAATATAACCTAACCTAACACATCTAGCTAGTCGATTTAATGTTTCACAGAATCCCGTTCGTGTCGTCCCGTTCGTCTCGGTTGGGACATTATATACGTCTGTAGCGTTATATATCCTAACTTAAGGCAGGCTATCATCTCGGATGTAGTATTTTACAACGTTCCTGGCGGGCCGGCCTCTACTTCTCGGTGGGAACATTATATTCGTCTATAACGTAATATAACCTAGCCTAACACATCTAGCCCCTCGCTGGTAATGTCTTACAGAATCCCGTTCGTGTCGTCCCGTACGTCTCGGTTGGGATATTATATACGTCTATAGCGTTATATATCCTAACCTAAGGCAGGCTATCATCTCGGATGTAGTATTTTACAACATTCCTGGCGTATCGGCCCCAACTTTTCGTTGGGAACATTATATACGTCTATAACGTATCATAACCTAACCTAACCCATCTAGCCCCTCGCTGGTAATGTTTTACAGAATCCCGTTCCTGTCGTCCCGTACGTCTCGGTTGGGACGTTATGAACGTCTACAGCGATATATATCCTAACCTAAGGCAGGCTAACATCTCGGATGTAGTATATTACATCATTCCTGGCGTATCGGCCTCTACTTCTCGGTGGAAACATTATATACGTCTATAACGTAATATAACCTAACCTAACACATCTAGCCCCTCGCTGGTAATGTTTTACAGAATCCCGTTCGTGTCGTCCCGTACGTCTCGGTTGGGATATTATATACGTCTATAGCGTTATATATCCTGACCTAAGGCAGGCTATCATCTCAGATGTAGTATTTTACAACATACCTGGCGTATCGGCCCCTACTTCTCGGTGGGAACATTATATACGTCCATAACGTATCATAACCTAACCTAACCCATCTAGCCCCTCGCTGGTAATGTTTTACAGAGTCCCGTTCCTGTCGTCCCGTACGTCTCGGTTAGGACGTTATGAACGTCTACAGCGATATATATCCTAACGTAAGGCAGGCTAACATCTCGGATGTAGTATTTTACAACAGTCCTGGCGTATCGGCCCCTACTTCTCGGTGGGAACATTATATACGTCTATAACGTAACATAACGTAACCTAACCCATCTAGCCGCTCGCTGGTAATGTATTACAGGATCCCGTTCCTGTTGTGCCGTACGTCTCGGTTGGGATATTATATACGTCTATAGCGTTATATATCCTAACTTAAGGCAGGCTATCATCTCGGATGTAGTATTTTACAACGTTCCTGGCGGGTCGGCCTCTACTTCTCGGTGGGAACATTATATACGTCTATAACGTAATATAACCTAACCTAACACATCTAGCTCCTCGCTGGTAATGTTTTACAGAATCCCGTTCGTGTCGTCCCGTACGTCTCGGTTGGGATATTATATACGTCTATAGCGTTATATATCCTAACCTAAGGCAGGCTATCATCTCGGATGTAGTATTTTACAACATTCCTAGCGCATCGGCCTCTACTTCTCGGTGGGAACATTATATTCGTCTATAACGTAATATAACCTAACCTATCACATCTAGCCCCTCGCTGGTAATGTTTTACAAAATCCCGTTCGTGTCGTCCCGTACGTCTCGGTTGGGATATTATATACGTCTATAGCATTATATATCCTAACCTAAGGCAGGCTAACATCTCGGATGTAGTATATTACATCATTCCTGGCGTATCGACAACTACTTCTCGGTGGAAACGTTATATACGTCTATAACGTAATATAACCTAACCTAACACATCTAGCTAGTCGCTTTAATGTTTCACAGAATCCCGTTCGTGTCGTCCCGTTCGTCTCGGTTGGGACATTATATACGTCTGTAGCGTTATATATCCTAACATAAGGCAGGCTATCATCTCGGATGTAGTATTTTACAACGTTCCTGGCGGGTCGGCCTCTACTTCTCGGTGGGAACATTATATACGTCTATAACGTATCATAACCTAACCTAACCCATCTAGCCCCTCGCTGGTAATGTTTTACAGAATCCCGTTCCTGTCGTCCCGTACGTGTCGGTTGGGACGTTATGAACGTCTACAGCGATATATATCCTAACCTAAGGCAGGCTAACAACTCAGATGTAGTATATTACATCATTTCTGGCGTATCGGCCTCTACTTCTCGGTGGAAACATTATATACGTCTATAACGTAATATAACCTAACCTAACACATCTAGCCCCTCGCTGGTAATGTTTTACAGAAT
The DNA here is from genome assembly GCA_963969225.1 of Xylocopa violacea. Lineage (NCBI taxonomy): Eukaryota > Metazoa > Arthropoda > Insecta > Hymenoptera > Apidae > Xylocopa > Xylocopa violacea. The sequence continues at coordinate 12,193,424 of CAXAJV010000008.1, read as the reverse complement.
CCCGTTCCTGTCGTCCCGTACGTCTCGGTTAGGACGTTATGAACGTCTACAGCGATATATATCCTAACGTAAGGCAGGCTAACATTTCGGATGTAGTATTTTACAACAGTCCTGGCGTATCGGCCCCTACTTCTCGGTGGGAACATTATATACGTCTATAACGTAACATAACGTAACATAACCCATCTAGCCGCTCGCTGGTAATGTATTACAGATTCCCGTTCCTGTTGTGCCGTACGTCTCGGTTGGGATATTATATACGTCTATAGCGTTATATATCCTAACTTAAGGCAGGCTATCATCTCGGATGTAGTATTTTACAACGTTCCTGGCGGGCCGGCTTCTACTTCTCGGTGGGAACATTATATTGGTCTATAACGTAATATAACCTAACCTAACACATCTAGCCCCTCGCTGGTAATGTTTTACAGAATCCCGTTCGTGTCGTCCCGTACGTCTCGGTTGGGATATTATATACGTCTATAGCGTTATATATCCTAACCTAAGGCAGGCTATCATCTCGGATGTAGTATTTTACAACATTCCTAGCGCATCGGCCTCTACTTCTCGGTGGGAACATTATATTCGTCTATAACGTAATATAACCTAACCTACCACATCTAGCCCCTCGCTGGTAATGTTTTACAAAATCCCGTTCGTGTCGTCCCGTACGTCTCGGTTGGGATATTATATACGTCTATAGCTTTATATATCCTAACCTAAGGCAGGCTAACATCTCGGATGTAGTATATTACATCATTCCTGGCGTATCGACAACTAGTTCTCGGTGGAAACATTATATACGTCTATAACGTAATATAACCTAACCTAACACATCTAGCTAGTCGCTTTAATGTTTCACAGAATCCCGTTCGTGTCGTCCCGTTCGTCTCGGTTGGGACATTATATACGTCTGTAGCGTTATATATCCTAACTTAAGGCAGGCTATCATCTCGGATGTAGTATTTTACAACGTTCCTGGCGGGTCGGCCTCTACTTCTCGGTGGGAACATTATATACGTCTATAACGTATCATAACCTAACCTAACCCATCTAGCCCCTCGCTGGTAATGTTTTACAGAATCCCGTTCCTGTCGTCCCGTACGTCTCGGTTGGGACGTTATGAACGTCTACAGCGATATATATCCTAACCTAAGGCAGGCTAACATCTCAGATGTAGTATATTACATCATTTCTGGCGTATCGGCCTCTACTTCTCGGTGGAAACATTATATTCGTCTATAACGTAATATAACCTATCCTAACACATCTAGCCCCTCGCTGGTAATGTTTTACAGAATCCCGTTCCTGTCGTCCCGTACGTCTCGGTTAGGACGTTATGAACGTCTACAGCGATATATATCCTAACGTAAGGCAGGCTAACATCTCGGATGTAGTATTTTACAACAGTCCTGGCGTATCGGCCCCTACTTCTCGGTGGGAACATTATATACGTCTATAACGTAACATAACGTAACCTAACCCATCTAGCCGCTCGCTGGTAATGTATTACAGAATCCCGTTCCTGTTGTGCCGTACGTCTCGGTTGGGATATTATATACGTCTATAGCGTTATATATCCTAACTTAAGGCAGGCTATCATCTCGGATGTAGTATTTTACAACGTTCCTGGCGGGCCGGCCTCTACTTCTCGGTGGGAACATTATATTGGTCTATAACGTAATATAACCTAACCTAACACATCTAGCCCCTCGCTGGTAATGTTTTACAGAATCCCGTTCGTGTCGTCCCGTACGTCTCGGTTGGGATATTATATACGTCTATAGCGTTATATATCCTAACCTAAGGCAGGCTATCATCTCGGATGTAGTATTTTACAGCATTCCTAGCGCATCGGCCTCTACTTCTCAGTGGGAACATTATATTCGTCTATAACGTAATATAACCTAACCTATCACATCTAGCCCCTCGCTGGTAATGTTTTACAAAATCCCGTTCGTGTCGTCCCGTACGTCTCGGTTGGGATATTATATACGTCTATAGCTTTATATATCCTAACCTAAGGCAGGCTAACATCTCGGATGTAGTATATTACATCATTCCTGGCGTATCGACAACTACTTCTCGGTGGAAACATTATATACGTCTATAACGTAATATAACCTAACCTAACACATCTAGCTAGTCGCTTTAATGTTTCACAGAATCCCGTTCGTGTCGTCCCGTTCGTCTCGGTTGGGACATTATATACGTCTGTAGCGTTATATATCCTAACTTAAGGCAGGCTATCATCTCGGATGTAGTATTTTACAACGTTCCTGGCGGGTCGGCCTCTACTTCTCGGTGGGAACATTATATACGTCTATAACGTATCATAACCTAACCTAACCCATCTAGCCCCTCGCTGGTAATGTTTTACAGAATCCCGTTCCTGTCGTCCCGTACGTCTCGGTTGGGACGTTATGAACGTCTACAGCGATATATATCCTAACCTAAGGCAGGCTAACATCTCAGATGTAGTATATTACATCATTTCTGGCGTATCGGCCTCTACTTCTCGGTGGAAACATTATATTGGTCTATAACGTAATATAACCTATCCTAACACATCTAGCCCCTCGCTGGTAATGTTTTACAAAATCCCATTCGTGTCGTCCCGTACGTCTCGGTTGGGACATTATATACGTCTACAGCGTTATATGTCCTAACCTAAGCCAGGCTAACATCTCGGATATAGTATTTTACAACATTCCTGGCGCATCGGCCTCTACTTCTCGGTGGGAACATTATATTCGTCTATAACGTATTATAACCTAACCTATCACATCTAGCCCCTCGCTGGTAATGTTTTACAGAATTCCGTTAGTGTAGTCCCGTAAGTCTCGGTTGGGACATTATATACTACTACAGCGTTATATATCGTAACCTAAGGCAGGCTAACATCTCGGATGCAGTATTTTACAACATTCCTGGCGGGTCGGCACCTACTTCTCGGTGGGAACATTATATACGTCTATAACGTAATATAACCTAACCTAACATATCTAGCTCCTCGCTGGTAATGTTTTACAAAGTCCCGTTCGTGTCGTCCCGTACGTCTCGGTTGAGATATTATATACGTCTATAGCATTATATATCCTAACCTAAGGCAGGCTAACATCTCGGATGTAGTATATTACATCATTCCTGGCGTATCGACCACTACTTCTCGGTGGAAACATTATATACGTCTATAACGTAATATAACCTAACCTAACACATCTAGCTAGTCGCTTTAACGTTTCACAGAATCCCGTTCGTGTCGTCCCGTTCGTCTCGGTTGGGACATTATATACGTCTATAGCGTTATATATCCTAACTTAAGGCAGGTTATCATCTCGGATGTAGTATTTTACAACGTTCCTGGCGGGTCGGCCTCTAATTCTCGGTGGGAACATATATTCGTCTATAACGTAATATAACCTAACCTAACACATCTAGCCCCTCGCTGGTAATGTTTTACAGAATCCCGTTCGTGTCGTCCCGTACGTCTCGGTTGGGATATTATATACGTCTATAGCGTTATATATCCTAACTTAAGGCAGGCTATCATCTCGGATGTAGTATTTTACAACGTTCCTGGCGGGTCGGCCTCTACTTCTCGGTGGGAACATTATATTCGTCTATAACGTAATATAACCTAACCTAACACATCTAGCCCCTCGCTGGTAATGTTTTACAGAATCCCGTTCGTGTCGTCCCGTACGTCTCGGTTGGGATATTATATACGTCTATAGCGTTATATATCCTAACCTAAGGCAGGCTAACATCTCGGATGCAGTATTTTACAACATTCCTGGCGTATCGGCCCCTACTTCTCGGTGGGAACATTATATACGTCTATAACGTATCATAACCTAACCTAACCCATCTAGCCGCTCGCTGGGAATGTTTTACAGAATCCCGTTCCTGTCGTCTCGTACGTCTCGGTTGGGACGTTATGAACGTCTACAGCGATATATATCCTAACGTAAGGCAGGCTAACATCTCGGATGTAGTATTTTACAACAGTCCTGGCGTATCGGCCCCTACTTCTCGGTGGGAACATTATATACGTCTATAACGTAACATAACCTAACCTAACCCATCTAGCCCCTCGCTGGTAATGTATTACAGAATCCCGTTCCTGTTGTGCCCTACGTCTCGGTTGGGATATTATATACGTCTATAGCGTTATATATCCTAACCTAAGCCAGGCTAACATCTCGGATATAGTATTTTACAACATTCCTGGCGCATCGGCCTCTACTTCTCGGTGGGAACATTATATTCGTCTATAACGTAATATAACCTAACCTATCACATCTAGCCCCTCGCTGGTAATGTTTTACAGTATCCCGTTTGTGTCGTCCCGTAAGTCTCGGTTGGGACATTATATACTACTACAGCGTTATATATCCTAACCTAAGGCAGGCTAACATCTCGGATGCAGTATTTTACAACATTCCTTGCGGGTCGGCACCTACTTCTCGGTGGGAACATTATATACGTCTATAACGTAATATAACCTAACCTAACATATCTAGCTCCTCGCTGGTAATGTTTTACAAACTCCCGTTCTTGTCGCCCCGTACGTCTCGGTTGAGATATTGTATACGTCTATAGCATTATATATCCTAACCTAAGGCAGGCTAACATCTCGGATGTAGTATATTACATCATTCCTGGCGTATCGACCACTACTTCTCGGTGGAAACATTATATACGTCTATAACGTAATATAACCTAACCTAACACATCTAGCTAGTCGCTTTAACGTTTCACAGAATCCCGTTCGTGTCGTCCCGTTCGTCTCGGTAGGGACATTATATACGTCTATAGCGTTATATATCCTAACTTAAGGCAGGCTATCATCTCGGATGTAGTATTTTACAACGTTCCTGGCGGGTCGGCCTCTACTTCTCGGTGGGAACATTATATTCGTCTATAACGTAATATAACCTAACCTAACACATCTAGCTAGTCGCTTTAATGTTTCACAGAATTCCGTTCGTCTCGTCCCGTTCGTCTCAGTTGGGACATTATATACGTCTATAGCGTTATATATCCTAACTTAAGGCAGGCTATCATCTCGGATGTAGTATTTTACAACATTCCTGGCGGGTCGGCCTCTACTTCTCGGTGGGAACATTATATACGTCTATAACGTAATATAACCTAACCTAACATATCTAGCTCCTCGCTGGTAATGTTTTACAAAATCCCGTTCGTGTCGTCCCGTACGTCTCGGTTGGGATATTATATACGTCTATAGCATTATATATCCTAACCTAAGGCAGGCTAACATCTCGGATGTAGTATATTACATCATTCCTGGCGTATCGACAACTACTTCTCGGTGGAAACGTTATATACGTCTATAACGTAATATAACCTAACCTAACATATATATCTAGTCGCTTTAATGTTTCACAGAATCCCGTTTGTGTCGTCCCGTTCGTCTCGGTTGGGACATTATATACGTCTATAGCGTTATATATCCTAACTTAAGGCAGACTATCATCTCGGATGTAGTATTTTACAACGTTCCTGGTGGGTCGGCCTCTACTTCTCGGTGGGAACATTATAATCGTCTATAACGTAATATAACCTAACCTAACACATCTAGCCCCTCGCTGGTAATGTTTTACAGAATCCCGTTCGTGTCGTCCCGTACGTCTCGGTTGGGATATTATATACGTCTATAGCGTTATATATCCTAACCTAGGGCAGGCTAACATCTCGGATGCAGTATTTTACAAAATTCCTGGCGTATCGGCCCATACTTCTCGGTGGGAACATTATATTCGTCTATAACATAATATAACCTATCCTAACACAACTAGCCCCTCGCTGGTAATGTTTTACAGAATCCCGTTCGTGTCGTCCCGTACGTCTCGGTTGGGACATTATATACGTCTACAGCGTTATATATCCTAACCTAAGCCAGGCTAACATCTCGGATGCAGTATTTTACAACATTCCTGGCGTATCGGCCTCTACTTCTCGGTGGAAACATTATATACGTCTATAACGTAATATAACCTAACCTAACACATCTAGCCCCTCGCTGGTAATGTTTTACAGAATCCCGTTCGTGTCGTCCCGTACGTCTCGGTTGGGATATTATATACGTCTATGGCATTATATATCCTAACCTAAGGCAGGCTAACATCTCGGATGTAGTATATTACATCATTCCTGGCGTATCGACCACTACTTCTCGGTGGAAACATTATATACGGCTATAACGAAATATAACCTAACCTAACACATCTAGCTAGTCGCTTTAATGTTTCACAGAATTCCGTTCGTGTCGTCCCGTACGTCTCGGTTGGGATATTATATACGTCTATAGCGTTATATATCCTAACCTAAGGCAGGCTATCATCTCGGATGTAGTATTTTACAACGTTCCTGGCGGATCGGCCTCTACTTCTCGGTGGGAACATTATATACGTCTATAACGTATCATAACCTAGCCTAACCCATCTAGCTCCTCGCTGGTAATGTTTTACAGAATCCCGTTCCTGTCGTCCCGTACGTCTCGGTTGGGAGGTTATGAACGTCTACAGCGATATATATCCTAACGTAAGGCAGGCTAACATCTCGGATGTAGTATTTTACAACAGTCCTGGCGTATCGGCCCCTACTTCTCGGTGGGAACATTATATACGTCTATAACGTAATATAACCTAACCTAACATATCTAGCTCCTCGCTGGTAATGTTTTACAAAATCCCGTTCGTGTCGTCCCGTACGTCTCGGTTGGGATATTATATACGTCTATAGCATTATATATCCTAACCTAAGGCAGGCTAACATCTCGGATGTAGTATATTACATCATTCCTGGCGTATCGACCACTACTTCTCGGTGGAAACATTATATACGTCTATAACGTAATATAACCTAACCTAACACATCTAGCTAGTCGCTTTAATGTTTCACAGAATTCCGTTCGTCTCGTCCCGTTCGTCTCAGTTGGGACATTATATACGTCTATAGCGTTATATATCCTAACTTAAGGCAGGCTATCATCTCGGATGTAGTATTTTACAACATTCCTGGCGGGTCGGCCTCTACTTCTCGGTGGGAACATTATATACGTCTATAACGTAATATAACCTAACCTAACATATCTAGCTCCTCGCTGGTAATGTTTTACAAAATCCCGTTCGTGTCGTCCCGTACGTCTCGGTTGGGATATTATATACGTCTATAGCATTATATATCCTAACCTAAGGCAGGCTAACATCTCGGATGTAGTATATTACATCATTCCTGGCGTATCGACAACTACTTCTCGGTGGAAACGTTATATACGTCTATAACGTAATATAACCTAACCTAACATATATATCTAGTCGCTTTAATGTTTTACAGAATCCCGTTCGTGTCGTCCCGTACGTCTCGGTTGGGACATTATATACGTCTATAGCGTTATATATCCTAACTTAAGGCAGGCTATCATCTCGGATGTAGTATTTTACAACGTTCCTGGCGGATCGGCCTCTACTTCTCGGTGGGAACATTATATTCGTCTATAACGTAATATAACCTAACCTAACACATCTAGCCCCTCGCTGGTAATGTTTTACAGAATCCCGTTCGTGTCGTCCCGTACGTCTCGGTTGGGATATTATATACGTCTATAGCCTTATATATCCTAACCTAAGGCAGGCTATCATCTCGGATGTAGTATTTTACATCAGTCCTGGCGTATCGGCCTCTACTTCTCGGTGGAAACATTATATACGTCTATAACGTAATATAACCTAACCTAACACATCTAGCCCCTCGCTGGTAATGTTTTACAGAATCACGTTCGTGTCGTCCCGTACGTCTCGGTTGGGATATTATATACGTCTATGGCATTATATATCCTAACCTAAGGCAGGCTAACATCTCGGATGTAGTATATTACATCATTCCTGGCGTATCGACCACTACTTCTCGGTGGAAACATTATACACGTCTATAACGAAATATAACCTAACCTAACACATCTAGCTAGTCGCTTTAATGTTTCACAGAATTCCGTTCGTGTCGTCCCGTACGTCTCGGTTGGGATATTATATACGTCTATAGCGTTATATATCCTAACCTAAGGCAGGCTATCATCTCGGATGTAGTATTTTACAACGTTCCTGGCGGATCGGACTCTACTTCTCGGTGGGAACATTATATACGTCTATAACGTATCATAACCTAGCCTAACCCATCTAGCTCCTCGCTGGTAATGTTTTACAGAATCCCGTTCCTGTCGTCCCGTACGTCTCGGTTGGGACGTTATGAACGTCTACAGCGATATATATCCTAACCTAAGGCAGGCTAACATCTCAGATGTAGTATATTACATCATTTCTGGCGTATCGGCCTCTACTTCTCGGTGGAAACATTATATTCGTCTATAACGTAATATAACCTATCCTAACACATCTAGCCCCTCGCTGGTAATGTTTTACAGAATCCCGTTCCTGTCGTCCCGTACGTCTCGGTTAGGACGTTATGAACGTCTACAGCGATATATATCCTAACGTAAGGCAGGCTAACATCTCGGATGTAGTATTTTACAACAGTCCTGGCGTATCGGCCCCTACTTCTCGGTGGGAACATTATATACGTCTATAACGTAACATAACGTAACCTAACCCATCTAGCCGCTCGCTGGTAATGTATTACAGAATCCCGTTCCTGTTGTGCCGTACGTCTCGGTTGGGATATTATATACGTCTATAGCGTTATATATCCTAACTTAAGGCAGGCTATCATCTCGGATGTAGTATTTTACAACGTTCCTGGCGGGCCGGCCTCTACTTCTCGGTGGGAACATTATATTGGTCTATAACGTAATATAACCTAACCTAACACATCTAGCCCCTCGCTGGTAATGTTTTACAGAATCCCGTTCGTGTCGTCCCGTACGTCTCGGTTGGGATATTATATACGTCTATAGCGTTATATATCCTAACCTAAGGCAGGCTATCATCTCGGATGTAGTATTTTACAACATTCCTAGCGCATCGGCCTCTACTTCTCGGTGGGAACATTATATTGGTCTATAACGTAATATAACCTAACCTATCACATCTAGCCCCTCGCTGGTAATGTTTTACAAAATCCCGTTCGTGTCGTCCCGTACGTCTCGGTTGGGATATTATATACGTCTATAGCTTTATATATCCTAACCTAAGGCAGGCTAACATCTCGGATGTAGTATATTACATCATTCCTGGCGTATCGACAACTACTTCTCGGTGGAAACATTATATACGTCTATAACGTAATATAACCTAACCTAACACATCTAGCTAGTCGCTTTAATGTTTCACAGAATCCCGTTCGTGTCGTCCCGTTCGTCTCGGTTGGGACATTATATACGTCTGTAGCGTTATATATCCTAACTTAAGGCAGGCTATCATCTCGGATGTAGTATTTTACAACGTTCCTGGCGGGTCGGCCTCTACTTCTCGGTGGAAACATTATATTCGTCTATAACGTAATATAACCTATCCTAACACATCTAGCCCCTCGCTGGTAATGTTTTACAGAATCCCGTTCCTGTCGTCCCGTACGTCTCGGTTAGGACGTTATGAACGTCTACAGCGATATATATCCTAACGTAAGGCAGGCTAACATCTCGGATGTAGTATTTTACAACAGTCCTGGCGTATCGGCCCCTACTTCTCGGTGGGAACATTATATACGTCTATAACGTAACATAACGTAACGTAACCCATCTAGCCGCTCGCTGGTAATGTATTACAGAATCCCGTTCCTGTTGTGCCGTACGTCTCGGTTGGGATATTATATACGTCTATAGCGTTATATATCCTAACTTAAGGCAGGCTATCATCTCGGATGTAGTATTTTACAACGTTCCTGGCGGGCCGGCCTCTACTTCTCGGTGGGAACATTATATTGGTCTATAACGTAATATAACCTAACCTAACACATCTAGCCCCTCGCTGGTAATGTTTTACAGAATCCCGTTCGTGTCGTCCCGTACGTCTCGGTTGGGATATTATATACGTCTATAGCGTTATATATCCTAACCTAAGGCAGGCTATCATCTCGGATGTAGTATTTTACAACATTCCTAGCGCATCGGCCTCTACTTCTCGGTGGGAACATTATATTCGTCTATAACGTAATATAACCTAACCTATCACATCTAGCCCCTCGCTGGTAATGTTTTACAAAATCCCGTTCGTGTCGTCCCGTACGTCTCGGTTGGGATATTATATACGTCTATAGCTTTATATATCCTAACCTAAGGCAGGCTAACATCTCGGATGTAGTATATTACATCATTCCTGGCGTATCGACAACTACTTCTCGGTGGAAACATTATATACGTCTATAACGTAATATAACCTAACCTAACACATCTAGCTAGTCGCTTTAATGTTTCACAGAATCCCGTTCGTGTCGTCCCGTTCGTCTCGGTTGGGACATTATATACGTCTGTAGCGTTATATATCCTAACTTAAGGCAGGCTATCATCTCGGATGTAGTATTTTACAACGTTCCTGGCGGGTCGGCCTCTACTTCTCGGTGGGAACATTATATACGTCTATAACGTATCATAACCTAACCTAACCCATCTAGCCCCTCGCTGGTAATGTTTTACAGAATCCCGTTCCTGTCGTCCCGTACGTCTCGGTTGGGACGTTATGAACGTCTACAGCGATATATATCCTAACCTAAGGCAGGCTAACATCTCAGATGTAGTATATTACATCATTTCTGGCGTATCGGCCTCTACTTCTCGGTGGAAACATTATATTGGTCTATAACGTAATATAACCTATCCTAACACATCTAGCCCCTCGCTGGTAATGTTTTACAAAATCCCATTCGTGTCGTCCCGTACGTCTCGGTTGGGACATTATATACGTCTACAGCGTTATATGTCCTAACCTAAGCCAGGCTAACATCTCGGATATAGTATTTTACAACATTCCTGGCGCATCGGCCTCTACTTCTCGGTGGGAACATTATATTCGTCTATAACGTAATATAACCTAACCTATCACATCTAGCCCCTCGCTGGTAATGTTTTACAGAATTCCGTTAGTGTAGTCCCGTAAGTCTCGGTTGGGACATTATATACTACTACAGCGTTATATATCGTAACCTAAGGCAGGCTAACATCTCGGATGCAGTATTTTACAACATTCCTGGCGGGTCGGCACCTACTTCTCGGTGGGAACATTATATACGTCTATAACGTAATATAACCTAACCTAACATATCTAGCTCCTCGCTGGTAATGTTTTACAAAGTCCCGTTCGTGTCGTCCCGTACGTCTCGGTTGAGATATTATATACGTCTATAGCATTATATATCCTAACCTAAGGCAGGCTAACATCTCGGATGTAGTATATTACATCATTCCTGGCGTATCGACCACTACTTCTCCGTGGAAACATTATATACGTCTATAACGTAATATAACCTAACCTAACAAATCTAGCTAGTCGCTTTAACGTTTCACAGAATCCCGTTCGTGTCGTCCCGTTCGTCTCGGTTGGGACATTATATACGTCTATAGCGTTATATATCCTAACTTAAGGCAGGTTATCATCTCGGATGTAGTATTTTACAACGTTCCTGGCGGGTCGGCCTCTAATTCTCGGTGGGAACATATATTCGTCTATAACGTAATATAACCTAACCTAACACATCTAGCCCCTCGCTGGTAATGTTTTACAGAATCCCGTTCGTGTCGTCCCGTACGTCTCGGTTGGGATATTATATACGTCTATAGCGTTATATATCCTAACTTAAGGCAGGCTATCATCTCGGATGTAGTATTTTACAACGTTCCTGGCGGGTCGGCCTCTACTTCTCGGTGGGAACATTATATTCGTCTATAACGTAATATAACCTAACCTAACACATCTAGCCCCTCGCTGGTAATGTTTTACAGAATCCCGTTCGTGTCGTCCCGTACGTCTCGGTTGGGATATTATATACGTCTATAGCGTTATATATCCTAACCTAAGGCAGGCTAACATCTCGGATGCAGTATTTTACAACATTCCTGGCGTATCGGCCCCTACTTCTCGGTGGGAACATTATATACGTCTATAACGTATCATAACCTAACCTAACCCATCTAGCCGCTCGCTGGGAATGTTTTACAGAATCCCGTTCCTGTCGTCCCGTACGTCTCGGTTGGGACGTTATGAACGTCTACAGCGATATATATCCTAACGTAAGGCAGGCTAACATCTCGGATGTAGTATTTTACAACAGTCCTGGCGTATCGGCCCCTACTTCTCGGTGGGAACATTATATACGTCTATAACGTAACATAACCTAACCTAACCCATCTAGCCCCTCGCTGGTAATGTATTACAGAATCCCGTTCCTGTTGTGCCCTACGTCTCGGTTGGGATATTATATACGTCTATAGCGTTATATATCCTAACCTAAGCCAGGCTAACATCTCGGATATAGTATTTTACAACATTCCTGGCGCATCGGCCTCTACTTCTCGGTGGGAACATTATATTCGTCTATAACGTAATATAACCTAACCTATCACATCTAGCCCCTCGCTGGTAATGTTTTACAGTATCCCGTTTGTGTCGTCCCGTAAGTCTCGGTTGGGACATTATATACTACTACAGCGTTATATATCCTAACCTAAGGCAGGCTAACATCTCGGATGCAGTATTTTACAACATTCCTTGCGGGTCGGCACCTACTTCTCGGTGGGAACATTATATACGTCTATAACGTAATATAACCTAACCTAACATATCTAGCTCCTCGCTGGTAATGTTTTACAAACTCCCGTTCTTGTCGCCCCGTACGTCTCGGTTGAGATATTGTATACGTCTATAGCATTATATATCCTAACCTAAGGCAGGCTATCATCTCGGATGTAGTATTTTACAACGTTCCTGGCGGATCGGCCTCTACTTCTCGGTGGGAACATTATATACGTCTATAACGTATCATAACCTAGCCTAACCCATCTAGCTCCTCGCTGGTAATGTTTTACAGAATCCCGTTCCTGTCGTCCCGTACGTCTCGGTTGGGAGGTTATGAACGTCTACAGCGATATATATCCTAACGTAAGGCAGGCTAACATCTCGGATGTAGTATTTTACAACAGTCCTGGCGTATCGGCCCCTACTTCTCGGTGGGAACATTATATACGTCTATAACGTAATATAACCTAACCTAACATATCTAGCTCCTCGCTGGTAATGTTTTACAAAATCCCGTTCGTGTCGTCCCGTACGTCTCGGTTGGGATATTATATACGTCTATAGCATTATATATCCTAACCTAAGGCAGGCTAACATCTCGGATGTAGTATATTACATCATTCCTGGCGTATCGACCACTACTTCTCGGTGGAAACATTATATACGTCTATAACGTAATATAACCTAACCTAACACATCTAGCTAGTCGCTTTAATGTTTCACAGAATTCCGTTCGTCTCGTCCCGTTCGTCTCAGTTGGGACATTATATACGTCTATAGCGTTATATATCCTAACTTAAGGCAGGCTATCATCTCGGATGTAGTATTTTACAACATTCCTGGCGGGTCGGCCTCTACTTCTCGGTGGGAACATTATATACGTCTATAACGTAATATAACCTAACCTAACATATCTAGCTCCTCGCTGGTAATGTTTTACAAAATCCCGTTCGTGTCGTCCCGTACGTCTCGGTTGGGATATTATATACGTCTATAGCATTATATATCCTAACCTAAGGCAGGCTAACATCTCGGATGTAGTATATTACATCATTCCTGGCGTATCGACAACTACTTCTCGGTGGAAACGTTATATACGTCTATAACGTAATATAACCTAACCTAACATATATATCTAGTCGCTTTAATGTTTCACAGAATCCCGTTTGTGTCGTCCCGTTCGTCTCGGTTGGGACATTATATACGTCTATAGCGTTATATATCCTAACTTAAGGCAGACTATCATCTCGGATGTAGTATTTTACAACGTTCCTGGTGGGTCGGCCTCTACTTCTCGGTGGGAACATTATAATCGTCTATAACGTAATATAACCTAACCTAACACATCTAGCCCCTCGCTGGTAATGTTTTACAGAATCCCGTTCGTGTCGTCCCGTACGTCTCGGTTGGGATATTATATACGTCTATAGCGTTATATATCCTAACCTAGGGCAGGCTAACATCTCGGATGCAGTATTTTACAAAATTCCTGGCGTATCGGCCCATACTTCTCGGTGGGAACATTATATTCGTCTATAACATAATATAACCTATCCTAACACAACTAGCCCCTCGCTGGTAATGTTTTACAGAATCCCGTTCGTGTCGTCCCGTACGTCTCGGTTGGGACATTATATACGTCTACAGCGTTATATATCCTAACCTAAGCCAGGCTAACATCTCGGATGCAGTATTTTACAACATTCCTGGCGTATCGGCCTCTACTTCTCGGTGGAAACATTATATACGTCTATAACGTAATATAACCTAACCTAACACATCTAGCCCCTCGCTGGTAATGTTTTACAGAATCCCGTTCGTGTCGTCCCGTACGTCTCGGTTGGGATATTATATACGTCTATGGCATTATATATCCTAACCTAAGGCAGGCTAACATCTCGGATGTAGTATATTACATCATTCCTGGCGTATCGACCACTACTTCTCGGTGGAAACATTATATACGTCTATAACGAAATATAACCTAACCTAACACATCTAACTAGTCGCTTTAATGTTTCACAGAATTCCGTTCGTGTCGTCCCGTACGTCTCGGTTGGGATATTATATACGTCTATAGCGTTATATATCCTAACCTAAGGCAGGCTATCATCTCGGATGTAGTATTTTACAACGTTCCTGGCGGATCGGCCTCTACTTCTCGGTGGGAACATTATATACGTCTATAACGTATCATAACCTAGCCTAACCCATCTAGCTCCTCGCTGGTAATGTTTTACAGAATCCCGTTCCTGTCGTCCCGTACGTCTCGGTTGGGAGGTTATGAACGTCTACAGCGATATATATCCTAACGTAAGGCAGGCTAACATCTCGGATGTAGTATTTTACAACAGTCCTGGCGTATCGGCCCCTACTTCTCGGTGGGAACATTATATACGTCTATAACGTAACATAACGTAACCTAACCCATCTAGCCCCTCGCTGCAAATGTATTACAGAATCCCGTTCCTGTTGTGCCGTACGTCTCGGTTGGGATATTATATACCTCTATAGCGTTATATATCCTAACCTAAGGAAGGCTATCTTCTCGGATGCAGTATTTTACAACATTCCTGGCGTATCGGCCCATACCTCTCGGTGGGAACATTATATTCGTCTATAACGTAATATAACCTATCCTAACACATCTAGCCCCTCGCTGGTAATGTTTTACAGAATCCCGTTCGTGTCGTCACGTACGTCTCGGTTGGGACATTATATACGTCTACAGCGTTATATATCCTAACCTAAGGCAGGCTATCTTCTCGGATGCAGTATTTTACAAAATACCTGGCGTATCGGCCCATACTTCTCGGTGGGAACATTATATTCGTCTATAACATAATATAACCTATCCTAACACATCCAGCCCCTCGCTGGTAATGTTTTACAGAATCCCGTTCGTGTGGTCCCGTTCGTCTCGGTTGGGACATTATATACGTCTACAGCGTTATGTATCCTAACCTAAGCCAGGCTAACATCTCGGATGCAGTATTTTACAACGTTCCTGGCGGATCGGCCTCTACTTCTCGGTGGGAACATTATATTCGTCTATAACGTAATATAACCTAACCTAACACATCTAGCCCCTCGCTGGTAATGTTTTACAGAATCCCGTTCGTGTCGTCCCGTACGTCTCGGTTGGGACATTATATACGTCTATAGCGTTATATATCCTAACTTAAGGCAGGCTATCATCTCGGATGTAGTATTTTACAACGTTCCTGGCGGATCGGCCTCTACTTCTCGGTGGGAACATTATATTCGTCTATAACGTAATATAACCTAACCTAACACATCTAGCCCCTCGCTGGTAATGTTTTACAGAATCCCGTTCGTGTCGTCCCGTACGTCTCGGTTGGGATATTATATACGTCTATAGCCTTATATATCCTAACCTAAGGCAGGCTATCATCTCGGATGTAGTATTTTACATCAGTCCTGGCGTATCGGCCTCTACTTCTCGGTGGAAACATTATATACGTCTATAACGTAATATAACCTAACCTAACACATCTAGCCCCTCGCTGGTAATGTTTTACAGAATCACGTTCGTGTCGTCCCGTACGTCTCGGTTGGGATATTATATACGTCTATGGCATTATATATCCTAACCTAAGGCAGGCTAACATCTCGGATGTAGTATATTACATCATTCCTGGCGTATCGACCACTACTTCTCGGTGGAAACATTATACACGTCTATAACGAAATATAACCTAACCTAACACATCTAGCTAGTCGCTTTAATGTTTCACAGAATTCCGTTCGTGTCGTCCCGTACGTCTCGGTTGGGATATTATATACGTCTATAGCGTTATATATCCTAACCTAAGGCAGGCTATCATCTCGGATGTAGTATTTTACAACGTTCCTGGCGGATCGGACTCTACTTCTCGGTGGGAACATTATATACGTCTATAACGTATCATAACCTAGCCTAACCCATCTAGCTCCTCGCTGGTAATGTTTTACAGAATCCCGTTCCTGTCGTCCCGTACGTCTCGGTTGGGACGTTATGAACGTCTACAGCGATATATATCCTAACGTAAGGCAGGCTAACATCTCGGATGTAGTATTTTACAACAGTCCTGGCGTATCGGCCCCTACTTCTCGGTGGGAACATTATATACGTCTATAACGTAACATAACGTAACCTAACCCATCTAGCCCCTCGCTGGTAATGTATTACAGAATCCCGTTCCTGTTGTGCCGTACGTCTCGGTTGGGATATTATATACCTCTATAGTGTTATATATCCTAACCTAAGGAAGGCTATCTTCTCGGATGCAGTATTTTACAACATTCCTGGCGTATCGGCCCATACTTCTCGGTGGGAACATTATATTCGTCTATAACGTAATATAACCTATCCTAACACATCTAGCCCCTCGCTGGTAATGTTTTACAGAATCCCGTTCGTGTCGTCACGTACGTCTCGGTTGGGACATTATATACGTCTACAGCGTTATATATCCTAACCTAAGGCAGGCTATCTTCTCGGATGCAGTATTTTACAAAATACCTGGCGTATCGGCCCATACTTCTCGGTGGGAACATTATATTCGTCTATAACATAATATAACCTATCCTAACACATCTAGCCCCTCGCTGGTAATGTTTTACAGAATCCCGTTCGTGTCGTCCCGTTCGTCTCGGTTGGGACATTATATACGTCTACAGCGTTATATATCCTAACCTAAGCCAGGCTAACATCTCGGATGCAGTATTTTACAACGTTCCTGGCGGGTCGGCCTCTACTTCTTGGTGGGAACATTATATTCGTCTATAACGTAATATAACCTAACCTAACACATCTAGCCCCTCGCTGGTAATGTTTTACAGAATCCCGTTCATGTCGTCCCGTACGTCTCGGTTGGGACATTATATACGTCTATAGCGTTATATATCCTAACTTAAGGCAGGCTATCATCTCGGATGTAGTATTTTACAACATTCCTGGCGGGTCGGCCTCTACTTCTCGGTGGGAACATTATATACGTCTATAACGTAATATAACCTAACCTAACATATCTAGCTCCTCGCTGGTAATGTTTTACAAAATCCCGTTCGTGTCGTCCCGTACGTCTCGGTTGGGATATTATATACGTCTATAGCATTATATATCCTAACCTAAGGCAGGCTAACATCTCGGATGTAGTATATTACATCATTCCTGGCGTATCGACCACTACTTCTCGGTGGAAACATTATATACGTCTATAACGTAATATAACCTAACCTAACACATCTAGCTAGTCGCTTTAATGTTTCACAGAATTCCGTTCGTCTCGTCCCGTTCGTCTCAGTTGGGACATTATATACGTCTATAGCGTTATATATCCTAACTTAAGGCAGGCTATCATCTCGGATGTAGTATTTTACAACATTCCTGGCGGGTCGGCCTCTACTTCTCGGTGGGAACATTATATACGTCTATAACGTAATATAACCTAACCTAACATATCTAGCTCCTCGCTGGTAATGTTTTACAAAATCCCGTTCGTATCGTCCCGTACGTCTCGGTTGGGATATTATATACGTCTATAGCATTATATATCCTAACCTAAGGCAGGCTAACATCTCGGATGTAGTATATTACATCATTCCTGGCGTATCGACAACTACTTCTCGGTGGAAACGTTATATACGTCTATAACGTAATATAACCTAACCTAACATATATATCTAGTCGCTTTAATGTTTCACAGAATCCCGTTTGTGTCGTCCCGTTCGTCTCGGTTGGGACATTATATACGTCTATAGCGTTATATATCCTAACTTAAGGCAGGCTATCATCTCGGATGTAGTATTTTACAACGTTCCTGGCGGGTCGGCCTCTACTTCTCGGTGGGAACATTATAATCGTCTATAACGTAATATAACCTAACCTAACACATCTAGCCCCTCGCTGGTAATGTTTTACAGAATCCCGTTCGTGTCGTCCCGTACGTCTCGGTTGGGACATTATATACGTCTACAGCGTTATATATCCTAACCTAAGCCAGGCTAACATCTCGGATGCAGTATTTTACAACATTCCTGGCGTATCGGCCTCTACTTCTCGGTGGAAACATTATATACGTCTATAACGTAATATAACCTAACCTAACACATCTAGCCCCTCGCTGGTAATGTTTTACAGAATCCCGTTCGTGTCGTCCCGTACGTCTCGGTTGGGATATTATATACGTCTATGGCATTATATATCCTAACCTAAGGCAGGCTAACATCTCGGATGTAGTATATTACATCATTCCTGGCGTATCGACCACTACTTCTCGGTGGAAACATTATATACGTCTATAACGAAATATAACCTAACCTAACACATCTAGCTAGTCGCTTTAATGTTTCACAGAATTCCGTTCGTGTCGTCCCGTACGTCTCGGTTGGGATATTATATACGTCTATAGCGTTATATATCCTAACCTAAGGCAGGCTATCATCTCGGATGTAGTATTTTACAACGTTCCTGGCGGATCGGCCTCTACTTCTCGGTGGGAACATTATATACGTCTATAACGTAATATAACCTAACCTAACATATCTAGCTCCTCGCTGGTAATGTTTTACAAAATCCCGTTCGTGTCGTCCCGTACGTCTCGGTTGGGATATTATATACGTCTATAGCATTATATATCCTAACCTAAGGCAGGCTAACATCTCGGATGTAGTATATTACATCATTCCTGGCGTATCGACCACTACTTCTCGGTGGAAACATTATATACGTCTATAACGTACCATAACCTAACCTAACCCATCCAGCCCCTCGCTGGTAATGTTTTACAGAATCCCGTTCCTGTCGTCCCGTACGTCTCAGTTGGGACATTATATACGTCTATAGCGTTATATATCCTAACTTAAGGCAGGCTATCATCTCGGATGTAGTATTTTACAACATTCCTGGCGGGTCGGCCTCTACTTCTCGGTGGGAACATTATATACGTCTATAACGTAATATAACCTAACCTAACATATCTAGCTCCTCGCTGGTAATGTTTTACAAAATCCCGTTCGTATCGTCCCGTACGTCTCGGTTGGGATATTATATACGTCTATAGCATTATATATCCTAACCTAAGGCAGGCTAACATCTCGGATGTAGTATATTACATCATTCCTGGCGTATCGACAACTACTTCTCGGTGGAAACGTTATATACGTCTATAACGTAATATAACCTAACCTAACATATATATCTAGTCGCTTTAATGTTTCACAGAATCCCGTTTGTGTCGTCCCGTTCGTCTCGGTTGGGACATTATATACGTCTATAGCGTTATATATCCTAACTTAAGGCAGGCTATCATCTCGGATGTAGTATTTTACAACGTTCCTGGCGGGTCGGCCTCTACTTCTCGGTGGGAACATTATAATCGTCTATAACGTAATATAACCTAACCTAACACATCTAGCCCCTCGCTGGTAATGTTTTACAGAATCCCGTTCGTGTCGTCCCGTACGTCTCGGTTGGGACATTATATACGTCTACAGCGTTATATATCCTACCCTAAGCCAGGCTAACATCTCGGATGCAGTATTTTACAACATTCCTGGCGTATCGGCCTCTACTTCTCGGTGGAAACATTATATACGTCTATAACGTAATATAACCTAACCTAACACATCTAGCCCCTCGCTGGTAATGTTTTACAGAATCCCGTTCGTGTCGTCCCGTACGTCTCGGTTGGGATATTATATACGTCTATGGCATTATATATCCTAACCTAAGGCAGGCTAACATCTCGGATGTAGTATATTACATCATTCCTGGCGTATCGACCACTACTTCTCGGTGGAAACATTATATACGTCTATAACGAAATATAACCTAACCTAACACATCTAGCTAGTCGCTTTAATGTTTCACAGAATTCCGTTCGTGTCGTCCCGTACGTCTCGGTTGGGATATTATATACGTCTATAGCGTTATATATCCTAACCTAAGGCAGGCTATCATCTCGGATGTAGTATTTTACAACGTTCCTGGCGGATCGGCCTCTACTTCTCGGTGGGAACATTATATACGTCTATAACGTAATATAACCTAACCTAACATATCTAGCTCCTCGCTGGTAATGTTTTACAAAATCCCGTTCGTGTCGTCCCGTACGTCTCGGTTGGGATATTATATACGTCTATAGCATTATATATCCTAACCTAAGGCAGGCTAACATCTCGGATGTAGTATATTACATCATTCCTGGCGTATCGACCACTACTTCTCGGTGGAAACATTATATACGTCTATAACGTAATATAACCTAACCTAACACATCTAGCTAGTCGCTTTAATGTTTCACAGAATTCCGTTCGTCTCGTCCCGTTCGTCTCAGTTGGGACATTATATACGTCTATAGCGTTATATATCCTAACTTAAGGCAGGCTATCATCTCGGATGTAGTATTTTACAACATTCCTGGCGGGTCGGCCTCTACTTCTCGGTGGGAACATTATATACGTCTATAACGTAATATAACCTAACCTAACATATCTAGCTCCTCGCTGGTAATGTTTTACAAAATCCCGTTCGTGTCGTCCCGTACGTCTCGGTTGGGATATTATATACGTCTATAGCATTATATATCCTAACCTAAGGCAGGCTAACATCTCGGATGTAGTATATTACATCATTCCTGGCGTATCGACCACTACTTCTCGGTGGAAACATTATATACGTCTATAACGTAATATAACCTAACCTAACACATCTAGCTAGTCGCTTTAATGTTTCACAGAATTCCGTTCGTCTCGTCCCGTTCGTCTCAGTTGGGACATTATATACGTCTATAGCGTTATATATCCTAACTTAAGGCAGGCTATCATCTCGGATGTAGTATTTTACAACATTCCTGGCGGGTCGGCCTCTACTTCTCGGTGGGAACATTATAATCGTCTATAACGTAATATAACCTAACCTAACACATCTAGCCCCTCGCTGGTAATGTTTTACAGAATCCCGTTCCTGTCGTCCCGTACGTCTCGGTTGGGACGTTATGAACGTCTACAGCGATATATATCCTAACCCAAGGCAGGCTAACATCTCAGCTGTAGTATATTACATCATTCCTGGCGTATCGGCCCATACTTCTCGGTGGGAACATTATATTCGTCTATAACATAATATAACCTATCCTAACACAACTAGCCCCTCGCTGGTAATGTTTTACAGAATCCCGTTCGTGTCGTCCCGTACGTCTCGGTTGGGACATTATATACGTCTACAGCGTTATATATCCTAACCTAAGCCAGGCTAACATCTCGGATGCAGTATTTTACAAAATTCCTGGCGTATCGGCCTCTACTTCTCGGTGGAAACATTATATACGTCTATAACGTAATATAACCTATCCTAACACATCTAGCCCCTCGCTGGTAATGTTTTACAGAATCCCGTTCGTGTCGTCCCGTACGTCTCGGTTGGGATATTATATACGTCTATGGCATTATATATCCTAACCTAAGGCAGGCTAACATCTCGGATGTAGTATATTACATCATTCCTGGCGTATCGACCACTACTTCTCGGTGGAAACATTATATACGTCTATAACGTAATATAACTTAACCTAACACATCTAGCTAGTCGCTTTAATGTTTCACAGTATTCCGTTCGTGTCGTCCCGTTCGTCACGGTTGGGACATTATATACGTCTATAGCGTTATATATCCTAACTTAAGGCAGGCTATCATCTCGGATGTAGTATTTTACAACATTCCTGGCGGGTGGGCCTCTACTTCTCGGTGGGAACATTATATTCGTCTATAACATAATATAACCTATCCTAACACATCTAGCCCCTCGCTGGTAATGTTCTACAGAACCCCGTTCGTGTCGTACCGTACGTCTCGGTTGGGATATTATATACGTCTACAGCGTTATATATCCTAACCTAAGCCAGGCTAACATTTCGGATGCAGTATTTTACAACGTTCCTGGCGGATCGGCCTCTACTTCTCGGTGGGAACATTATATACGTCTATAACGTAATATAACCTAACCTAACACATCTAGCACCTCGCTGGTAATGTTTTACAGAATCCCGTTCGTGTCGTCCCGTACGTCTCGGTTGGGATATTATATACGTCTATGGCATTATATATCCTAACCTAAGGCAGGCTAACATCTCGGATGTAGTATATTACATCATTCCTGGCGTATCGACCACTACTTCTCGGTGGAAACATTATATACGTCTATAACGTAATATAACCTAACCTAACACATCTAGCTAGTCGCTTTAATGTTTCACAGTATTCCGTTCGTGTCGTCCCGTTCGTCTCGGTTGGGACATTATATACGTCTATAGCGTTATATATCCTAACTTAAGGCAGGCTATCATCTCGGATGTAGTATTTTACATCATTCCTGGCGTATCGACCACTACTTCTCGGTGGAAACATTATATACGTCTATAACGTAATATAACCTAACCTAACACATCTAGCTAGTCGCTTTAATGTTTCACAGTATTCCGTTCGTGTCGTCCCGTTCGTCTCGGTTGGGACATTATATACGTCTATAGCGTTATATATGCTAACATAAGGCAGGCTATCATCTCGGATGTAGTATTTTACAACATTCCTGGCGGGTCGGCCTCTACTTCTCGGTGGAAACATTATATACGTCTATAACGTAATATAACCTAACCTAACACATCTAGCCCCTCGCTGGTAATGTTTTACAGAATCCCGTTCGTGTCGTCCCGTACGTCTCGGTTGGGATATTATATACGTCTATGGCATTATATATCCTAACCTAAGGCAGGCTAACATCTCGGATGTAGTATATTACATCATTCCTGGCGTATCGACCACTACTTCTCGGTGGAAACATTATATACGTCTATAACGTAATATAACCTAACCTAACACATCTAGCTAGTCGCTTTAATGTTTCACAGAATTCCGTTCGTGTCGTCCCGTTCGTCTCGGTTGGGACATTATATACGTCTATAGCGTTATATATCCTAACGTAAGGCAGGCTATCATCTCGGATGTAGTATTTTACAACATTCCTGGCGGGTCGGCCTCTACTTCTCGGTGGGAACATTATAATCGTCCATAACGTAATATAACCTAACCTAACACATCTAGCCCCTCGCTGGTAATGTTTTACAGAATCCCGTTCGTGTCGTCTCGTACGTCTCGGTTGGGATTTTATATACGTCTATGGCATTATATATCCTAACCTAAGGCAGGCTAACATCTCGGATGTAGTATATTACATCATTCCTGGCGTATCGACCACTACATCTCGGTGGAAACATTATATACGTCTATAACGTAATATAACCTAACCTAACACATCTAGCTAGTCGCTTTAATGTTTCACAGAATTCCGTTCGTGTCGTCCCGTTCGTCTCGGTTGGGACATTATATACGTCTATAGCGTTATATATCCTAACTTAAGGCAGGCTATCATCTCGGATGTAGTATTTTACAACATTCCTGGCGGGTCGGCCTCTACTTCTCGGTGGGAACATTATATTCGTCTA
The DNA here is from genome assembly GCA_963969225.1 of Xylocopa violacea. Lineage (NCBI taxonomy): Eukaryota > Metazoa > Arthropoda > Insecta > Hymenoptera > Apidae > Xylocopa > Xylocopa violacea. Next base: position 12,169,210 of record CAXAJV010000008.1, on the reverse strand, counting down.
TAACGTAATATAACCTAACCTAACACATCTAGCCCCTTGCTGGTAATGTTTTACAGAATCCCGTTCGTGTCGTCCCGTACGTCTCGGTTGGGACATTATATACGTCTATAGCGTTATATATCCTAACTTAAGGCAGGCTATCATCTCGGATGTAGTATTTTACAACATTCCTGGCGGGTCGGCCTCTACTTCTCGGTGGGAACATTATATACGTCTATAACGTAATATAACCTAACCTAACATATCTAGCTCCTCGCTGGTAATGTTTTACAAAATCCCGTTCGTGTCGTCCCGTACGTCTCGGTTGGGATATTATATACGTCTATAACATTATATATCCTAACCTAAGGCAGGCTAACATCTCGGATGTAGTATATTACATCATTCCTGGCGTATCAACCACTACTTCTCGGTGGAAACATTATATACGTCTATAACGTAATATAACCTAACCTAACACATCTAGCTAGTCGCTTTAATGTTTCACAGAATCCCGTTCGTGTCGTCCCGTTCGTCTCAGTTGGGACATTATATACGTCTATAGCGTTATATATCCTAACTTAAGGCAGGCTATCATCTCGGATGTAGTATTTTACAACGTTCCTGGCGGGTCGGCCTTTACTTCTCGGTGGGAACATTATAATCGTCTATAACGTAATATAACCTAACCTAACACATCTAGCCCCTCGCTGGTAATGTTTTACAGAATCCCGTTCCTGTCGTCCCGTACGTCTCGGTTGGGACGTTATGAACGTCTACAGCGATATATATCCTAACCTAAGGCAGGCTAACATCTCAGCTGTAGTATATTACATCATTCCTGGCGTATCGGCCCATACTTCTCGGTGGGAACATTATATTTGTCTATAACATAATATAACCTATCCTAACACAACTAGCCCCTCGCTGGTAATGTTTTACAGAATCCCGTTCGTGTCGTCCCGTACGTCTCGGTTGGGACATTATATACGTCTACAGCGTTATATATCCTAACCTAAGCCAGGCTAACATCTCGGATGCAGTATTTTACAACATTCCTGGCGTATCGGCCTCTACTTCTCGGTGGAAACATTATATACGTCTATAACGTAATATAACCTATCCTAACACATCTAGCCCCTCGCTGGTAATGTTTTACAGAATCCCGTTCGTGTCGTCCCGTACGTCTCGGTTGGGATATTATATACGTTTATGGCATTATATATCCTAACCTAAGGCAGGCTAACATCTCGGATGTAGTATATTACATCATTCCTGGCGTATCGACCACTACTTCTCGGTGGAAACATTATATACGTCTATAACGTAATATAACCTAACCTAACACATCTAGCTAGTCGCTTTAATGTTTCACAGTATTCCGTTCGTGTCGTCCCGTTCGTCACGGTTGGGACATTATATACGTCTATAGCGTTATATATCCTAACTTAAGGCAGGCTATCATCTCGGATGTAGTATTTTACAACATTCCTGGCGGGTGGGCCTCTACTTCTCGGTGGGAACATTATATTCGTCTATAACATAATATAACCTATCCTAACACATCTAGCCCCTCGCTGGTAATGTTTTACAGAACCCCGTTCGTGTCGTACCGTACGTCTCGGTTGGGATATTATATACGTCTACAGCGTTATATATCCTAACCTAAGCCAGGCTAACATTTCGGATGCAGTATTTTACAACGTTCCTGGCGGATCGGCCTCTACTTCTCGGTGGGAACATTATATACGTCTATAACGTAATATAACCTAACCTAACACATCTAGCACCTCGCTGGTAATGTTTTACAGAATCCCGTTCGTGTCGTCCCGTACGTCTCGGTTGGGATATTATATACGTCTATGGCATTATATATCCTAACCTAAGGCAGGCTAACATCTCGGATGTAGTATATTACATCATTCCTGGCGTATCGACCACTACTTCTCGGTGGAAACATTATATACGTCTATAACGTAATATAACCTAACCTAACACATCTAGCTAGTCGCTTTAATGTTTCACAGTATTCCGTTCGTGTCGTCCCGTTCGTCTCGGTTGGGACATTATATACGTCTATAGCGTTATATATCCTAACTTAAGGCAGGCTATCATCTCGGATGTAGTATATTACATCATTCCTGGCGTATCGACCACTACTTCTCGGTGGAAACATTATATACGTCTATAACGTAATATAACCTAACCTAACACATCTAGCTAGTCGCTTTAATGTTTCACAGAATTCCGTTCGTGTCGTCCCGTTCGTCTCGGTTGGGACATTATATACGTCTATAGCGTTATATATCCTAACGTAAGGCAGGCTATCATCTCGGATGTAGTATTTTACAACATTCCTGGCGGGTCGGCCTCTACTTCTCGGTGGGAACATTATAATCGTCCATAACGTAATATAACCTAACCTAACACATCTAGCCCCTCGCTGGTAATGTTTTACAGAATCCCGTTCGTGTCGTCTCGTACGTCTCGGTTGGGATTTTATATACGTCTATGGCATTATATATCCTAACCTAAGGCAGGCTAACATCTCGGATGTAGTATATTACATCATTCCTGGCGTATCGACCACTACATCTCGGTGGAAACATTATATACGTCTATAACGTAATATAACCTAACCTAACACATCTAGCTAGTCGCTTTAATGTTTCACAGAATTCCGTTCGTGTCGTCCCGTTCGTCTCGGTTGGGACATTATATACGTCTATAGCGTTATATATCCTAACTTAAGGCAGGCTATCATCTCGGATGTAGTATTTTACAACATTCCTGGCGGGTCGGCCTCTACTTCTCGGTGGGAACATTATATTCGTCTATAACGTAATATAACCTAACCTAACACATCTAGCCCCTTGCTGGTAATGTTTTACAGAATCCCGTTCGTGTCGTCCCGTACGTCTCGGTTGGGACATTATATACGTCTATAGCGTTATATATCCTAACTTAAGGCAGGCTATCATCTCGGATGTAGTATTTTACAACATTCCTGGCGGGTCGGCCTCTACTTCTCGGTGGGAACATTATATACGTCTATAACGTAATATAACCTAACCTAACATATCTAGCTCCTCGCTGGTAATGTTTTACAAAATCCCGTTCGTGTCGTCCCGTACGTCTCGGTTGGGATATTATATACGTCTATAACATTATATATCCTAACCTAAGGCAGGCTAACATCTCGGATGTAGTATATTACATCATTCCTGGCGTATCAACCACTACTTCTCGGTGGAAACATTATATACGTCTATAACGTAATATAACCTAACCTAACACATCTAGCTAGTCGCTTTAATGTTTCACAGAATCCCGTTCGTGTCGTCCCGTTCGTCTCAGTTGGGACATTATATACGTCTATAGCGTTATATATCCTAACTTAAGGCAGGCTATCATCTCGGATGTAGTATTTTACAACGTTCCTGGCGGATCGGCCTCTACTTCTCGGTGGGAACATTATATTCGTCTATAACGTAATATAACCTAACCTAACACATCTAGCCCCTCGCTGGTAATGTTTTACAGAATCCCGTTCGTGTCGTCCCGTACGTCTCGGTTGGGATATTATATACGTCTATAGCGTTATATATCCTAACCTAAGGCAGGCTATCATCTCAGCTGTAGTATATTACATCATTGCTGGCGTATCGGCCTCTACTTCTCGGTGGAAACATTATATACGTCTATAAGGTAATATAACCTAACCTAACACATCTAGCCCCTCGCTGGTAATGTTTTACAGAATCCCGTTCGTGTCGTCCCGTACGTCTCGGTTGGGATATTATATACGTCTATAGCGTTATATATCCTAACCTAAGGCAGGCTAACATCTCGGATGTAGTATATTTCATCATTCCTGGCGTATCGGCCCCTACTGCTCGGTGGGAACATTATATACGTCTATAACGTAATATAACCTAACCTAACGCATCTAGCTAGTCGCTTTAATGTTTTACAGAATTCCGTTCCTGTCGTCCCGTACGTCTCGGTTGGGACGTTATGAACGTCTACAGCGATATATATCCTAACGTAAGGCAGGCTAACATCTCGGATGCAGTATTTTACAACATTCCTGGCGGGTCGGCCCCTACTTCTCGGTGGGAACATTATATTCGTCTATAACGTAATATAACCTAACCTATCACATCTAGCCCCTCGCTGGTAATGTTTTACAGAATCCCGTTTGTGTCGTCCGGTAAGTCTCGGTTGGGACATTATATACTACTACAGCGTTATATATCCTAACGTAAGGCAGGCTAACATCTCGGATGCAGTATTTTACAACATTCCTGACGGGTCGGCCCCTACTTCTCGGTGGGAACATTATATACGTCTATAACGTATCATAACCTAACCTAACCCATCTAGCCCCTCGCTGGTAATGTTTTACAGAATCCCGTTCCTGTCGTCCCGTACGTCTCGGTTGGGATATTATATACGTCTATAGCGTTATATATCCTAACCTAAGGAAGGCTATCTTCTCGGATGCAGTATTTTACAACATTCCTGGCGTATCGGCCCATACTTCTCGGTGGGAACATTATATTCGTCTATAACGTAATATAACCTAACCTAACACATCTAGCCCCTCGCTGGTAATGTTTTACAGAATCCCGTTCGTGTCGTCCCGTACGTCTCGGTTGGGACATTATATACGTCTATAGCGTTATATATCCTAACTTAAGGCAGGCTAACATCTCGGATGTAGTATATTTCATCATTCCTGGCGTATCGGCCCCTACTTCTCGGTGGGAACATTATATACGTCTATAACGTAATATAACCTAACCTAACGCATCTAGCCCCTCGCTGGTAATGTATTACAGAATCCCGTTCCTGTTGTGCCGTACGTCTCGGTTGGGATATTATATACGTCTATAGCGTTATATATCCTAACCCAAGACAGGCTATCATTTCGGATGTAGTATTTTACAACATTCCTGGCGTATCGGCCCCTACTTCTCGTTGGAAACATTATATACGTCTATAACGTATCATAACCTAACCTAACCCATATAGCCCCTCGCTGGTAATGTTTTACAGAATCCCGTTCCTGTCGTCCCGTACGTCTCGGTTGGGACGTTATGAACGTCTACAGCGATATATATCCTAACCTAAGGCAGGCTAACATCTCAGCTGTAGTATATTACATCATTCCTGGCGTATCGGCCTCTACTTCTCGGTGGAAACATTATATACGTCTATAACGTAATATAACCTAACCTAACACATTTAGCCCCTCGCTGGTAATGTTTTACAGAATCCCGTTCGTGTCGTCTCGTACGTCTCGGTTGGGATTTTATATACGTCTATGGCATTATATATCCTAACCTAAGGCAGGCTAACATCTCGGATGTAGTATATTACATCATTCCTGGCGTATCGACCACTACATCTCGGTGGAAACATTATATACGTCTATAACGTAATATAACCTAACCTAACACATCTAGCTAGTCGCTTTAATGTTTCACAGAATTCCGTTCGTGTCGTCCCGTTCGTCTCGGTTGGAACATTATATACGTCTATAGCGTTATATATCCTAACATAAGGCAGGCTATCATTTCGGATGTAGTATTTTACAACATTCCTGGCGGGTCGGCCTCTACTTCTCGGTGGGAACATTATATACGTCTATAACGTAATATAACCTAACCTAACATATCTAGCTCCTCGCTGGTAATGTTTTACAGAATCCCGTTCGTGTCGTCTCGTACGTCTCGGTTGGGATATTATATACGTCTATGGCATTATATATCCTAACCTAAGGCAGGCTAACATCTCGGATGTAGTATATTACATCATTCCTGGCGTATCGACCACTACATCTCGGTGGAAACATTATATACGTCTATAACGTAATATAACCTAACCACACATCTAGCTAGTCGCTTTAATGTTTCACAAAATTCCGTTCGTGTCGTCCCGTTCGTCTCGGTTGGGACATTATATACGTCTATAGCGTTATATATCCTAACTTAAGGCAGGCTATCATCTCGGATGTAGTATTTTACAACATTCCTGGCGGGTCGGCCTCTACTTCTCGGTGGGAACATTATAATCGTCCATAACGTAATATAACCTAACCTAACACATCTAGCCCCTCGCTGGTAATGTTTTACAGAATCCCGTACGTGTCGTCCCGTACGTCTCGGTTGGGATATTATATACGTCTATAGCGTTATATATCCTAACCTAAGGCAGGCTAACATCTCGGATGTAGTATATTTCATCATTCCTGGCGTATCGGCCCCTACTTCTCCGTGGGAACATTATATACGTCTATAACGTAATATAACCTAACCTAACGCATCTAGCTAGTCGCTTTAATGTTTTACAGAATTCCGTTCCTGTCGTCCCGTACGTCTCGGTTGGGACGTTATGAACGTCTACAGCGATATATATCCTAACGTAAGGCAGGCTAACATCTCGGATGCAGTATTTTACAACATTCCTGTCGGGTCGGCCCCTACTTCTCGGTGGGAACATTATATTCGTCTATAACGTAATATAACCTAACCTAACATATCTAGCTCCTCGCTGGTAATGTTTTACAAAATCCCGTTCGTGTCGTCCCGTACGTCTCGGTTGGGATATTATATACGTCTATAGCATTATATATCCTAACCTAAGGCAGGCTAACATCTCGGATGTAGTATATTACATCATTCCTGGCGTATCGACCACTACTTCTCGGTGGAAACATTATATACGTCTATAACGTAATATAACCTAACCTAACACATCTAGCTAGTCGCTTTAATGTTTCACAGAATTCCGTTCGTCTCGTCCCGTTCGTCTCAGTTGGGACATTATATACGTCTATAGCGTTATATATCCTAACTTAAGGCAGGCTATCATCTCGGATGTAGTATTTTACAACATTCCTGGCGGGTCGGCCTCTACTTCTCGGTGGGAACATTATATACGTCTATAACGTAATATAACCTAACCTAACATATCTAGCTCCTCGCTGGTAATGTTTTACAAAATCCCGTTCGTATCGTCCCGTACGTCTCGGTTGGGATATTATATACGTCTATAGCATTATATATCCTAACCTAAGGCAGGCTAACATCTCGGATGTAGTATATTACATCATTCCTGGCGTATCGACAACTACTTCTCGGTGGAAACGTTATATACGTCTATAACGTAATATAACCTAACCTAACATATATATCTAGTCGCTTTAATGTTTCACAGAATCCCGTTTGTGTCGTCCCGTTCGTCTCGGTTGGGACATTATATACGTCTATAGCGTTATATATCCTAACTTAAGGCAGGCTATCATCTCGGATGTAGTATTTTACAACGTTCCTGGCGGGTCGGCCTCTACTTCTCGGTGGGAACATTATAATCGTCTATAACGTAATATAACCTAACCTAACACATCTAGCCCCTCGCTGGTAATGTTTTACAGAATCCCGTTCGTGTCGTCCCGTACGTCTCGGTTGGGACATTATATACGTCTACAGCGTTATATATCCTAACCTAAGCCAGGCTAACATCTCGGATGCAGTATTTTACAACATTCCTGGCGTATCGGCCTCTACTTCTCGGTGGAAACATTATATACGTCTATAACGTAATATAACCTAACCTAACACATCTAGCCCCTCGCTGGTAATGTTTTACAGAATCCCGTTCGTGTCGTCCCGTACGTCTCGGTTGGGATATTATATACGTCTATGGCATTATATATCCTAACCTAAGGCAGGCTAACATCTCGGATGTAGTATATTACATCATTCCTGGCGTATCGACCACTACTTCTCGGTGGAAACATTATATACGTCTATAACGAAATATAACCTAACCTAACACATCTAGCTAGTCGCTTTAATGTTTCACAGAATTCCGTTCGTGTCGTCCCGTACGTCTCGGTTGGGATATTATATACGTCTATAGCGTTATATATCCTAACCTAAGGCAGGCTATCATCTCGGATGTAGTATTTTACAACGTTCCTGGCGGATCGGCCTCTACTTCTCGGTGGGAACATTATATACGTCTATAACGTAATATAACCTAACCTAACATATCTAGCTCCTCGCTGGTAATGTTTTACAAAATCCCGTTCGTGTCGTCCCGTACGTCTCGGTTGGGATATTATATACGTCTATAGCATTATATATCCTAACCTAAGGCAGGCTAACATCTCGGATGTAGTATATTACATCATTCCTGGCGTATCGACCACTACTTCTCGGTGGAAACATTATATACGTCTATAACGTAATATAACCTAACCTAACACATCTAGCTAGTCGCTTTAATGTTTCACAGAATTCCGTTCGTCTCGTCCCGTTCGTCTCAGTTGGGACATTATATACGTCTATAGCGTTATATATCCTAACTTAAGGCAGGCTATCATCTCGGATGTAGTATTTTACAACATTCCTGGCGGGTCGGCCTCTACTTCTCGGTGGGAACATTATATACGTCTATAACGTAATATAACCTAACCTAACATATCTAGCTCCTCGCTGGTAATGTTTTACAAAATCCCGTTCGTGTCGTCCCGTACGTCTCGGTTGGGATATTATATACGTCTATAGCATTATATATCCTAACCTAAGGCAGGCTAACATCTCGGATGTAGTATATTACATCATTCCTGGCGTATCGACAACTACTTCTCGGTGGAAACGTTATATACGTCTATAACGTAATATAACCTAACCTAACATATATATCTAGTCGCTTTAATGTTTCACAGAATCCCGTTTGTGTCGTCCCGTTCGTCTCGGTTGGGACATTATATACGTCTATAGCGTTATATATCCTAACTTAAGGCAGGCTATCATCTCGGATGTAGTATTTTACAACGTTCCTGGCGGGTCGGCCTCTACTTCTCGGTGGGAACATTATAATCGTCTATAACGTAATATAACCTAACCTAACACATCTAGCCCCTCGCTGGTAATGTTTTACAGAATCCCGTTCCTGTCGTCCCGTACGTCTCGGTTGGGACGTTATGAACGTCTACAGCGATATATATCCTAACCCAAGGCAGGCTAACATCTCAGCTGTAGTATATTACATCATTCCTGGCGTATCGGCCCATACTTCTCGGTGGGAACATTATATTCGTCTATAACATAATATAACCTATCCTAACACAACTAGCCCCTCGCTGGTAATGTTTTACAGAATCCCGTTCGTGTCGTCCCGTACGTCTCGGTTGGGACATTATATACGTCTACAGCGTTATATATCCTAACCTAAGCCAGGCTAACATCTCGGATGCAGTATTTTACAAAATTCCTGGCGTATCGGCCTCTACTTCTCGGTGGAAACATTATATACGTCTATAACGTAATATAACCTATCCTAACACATCTAGCCCCTCGCTGGTAATGTTTTACAGAATCCCGTTCGTGTCGTCCCGTACGTCTCGGTTGGGATATTATATACGTCTATGGCATTATATATCCTAACCTAAGGCAGGCTAACATCTCGGATGTAGTATATTACATCATTCCTGGCGTATCGACCACTACTTCTCGGTGGAAACATTATATACGTCTATAACGTAATATAACCTAACCTAACACATCTAGCTAGTCGCTTTAATGTTTCACAGTATTCCGTTCGTGTCGTCCCGTTCGTCACGGTTGGGACATTATATACGTCTATAGCGTTATATATCCTAACTTAAGGCAGGCTATCATCTCGGATGTAGTATTTTACAACATTCCTGGCGGGTGGGCCTCTACTTCTCGGTGGGAACATTATATTCGTCTATAACATAATATAACCTATCCTAACACATCTAGCCCCTCGCTGGTAATGTTCTACAGAACCCCGTTCGTGTCGTACCGTACGTCTCGGTTGGGATATTATATACGTCTACAGCGTTATATATCCTAACCTAAGCCAGGCTAACATTTCGGATGCAGTATTTTACAACGTTCCTGGCGGATCGGCCTCTACTTCTCGGTGGGAACATTATATACGTCTATAACGTAATATAACCTAACCTAACACATCTAGCACCTCGCTGGTAATGTTTTACAGAATCCCGTTCGTGTCGTCCCGTACGTCTCGGTTGGGATATTATATACGTCTATGGCATTATATATCCTAACCTAAGGCAGGCTAACATCTCGGATGTAGTATATTACATCATTCCTGGCGTATCGACCACTACTTCTCGGTGGAAACATTATATACGTCTATAACGTAATATAACCTAACCTAACACATCTAGCTAGTCGCTTTAATGTTTCACAGTATTCCGTTCGTGTCGTCCCGTTCGTCTCGGTTGGGACATTATATACGTCTATAGCGTTATATATCCTAACTTAAGGCAGGCTATCATCTCGGATGTAGTATTTTACATCATTCCTGGCGTATCGACCACTACTTCTCGGTGGAAACATTATATACGTCTATAACGTAATATAACCTAACCTAACACATCTAGCTAGTCGCTTTAATGTTTCACAGTATTCCGTTCGTGTCGTCCCGTTCGTCTCGGTTGGGACATTATATACGTCTATAGCGTTATATATGCTAACATAAGGCAGGCTATCATCTCGGATGTAGTATTTTACAACATTCCTGGCGGGTCGGCCTCTACTTCTCGGTGGAAACATTATATACGTCTATAACGTAATATAACCTAACCTAACACATCTAGCCCCTCGCTGGTAATGTTTTACAGAATCCCGTTCGTGTCGTCCCGTACGTCTCGGTTGGGATATTATATACGTCTATGGCATTATATATCCTAACCTAAGGCAGGCTAACATCTCGGATGTAGTATATTACATCATTCCTGGCGTATCGACCACTACTTCTCGGTGGAAACATTATATACGTCTATAACGTAATATAACCTAACCTAACACATCTAGCTAGTCGCTTTAATGTTTCACAGAATTCCGTTCGTGTCGTCCCGTTCGTCTCGGTTGGGACATTATATACGTCTATAGCGTTATATATCCTAACGTAAGGCAGGCTATCATCTCGGATGTAGTATTTTACAACATTCCTGGCGGGTCGGCCTCTACTTCTCGGTGGGAACATTATAATCGTCCATAACGTAATATAACCTAACCTAACACATCTAGCCCCTCGCTGGTAATGTTTTACAGAATCCCGTTCGTGTCGTCTCGTACGTCTCGGTTGGGATTTTATATACGTCTATGGCATTATATATCCTAACCTAAGGCAGGCTAACATCTCGGATGTAGTATATTACATCATTCCTGGCGTATCGACCACTACATCTCGGTGGAAACATTATATACGTCTATAACGTAATATAACCTAACCTAACACATCTAGCTAGTCGCTTTAATGTTTCACAGAATTCCGTTCGTGTCGTCCCGTTCGTCTCGGTTGGGACATTATATACGTCTATAGCGTTATATATCCTAACTTAAGGCAGGCTATCATCTCGGATGTAGTATTTTACAACATTCCTGGCGGGTCGGCCTCTACTTCTCGGTGGGAACATTATATTCGTCTATAACGTAATATAACCTAACCTAACACATCTAGCCCCTTGCTGGTAATGTTTTACAGAATCCCGTTCGTGTCGTCCCGTACGTCTCGGTTGGGACATTATATACGTCTATAGCGTTATATATCCTAACTTAAGGCAGGCTATCATCTCGGATGTAGTATTTTACAACATTCCTGGCGGGTCGGCCTCTACTTCTCGGTGGGAACATTATATACGTCTATAACGTAATATAACCTAACCTAACATATCTAGCTCCTCGCTGGTAATGTTTTACAAAATCCCGTTCGTGTCGTCCCGTACGTCTCGGTTGGGATATTATATACGTCTATAACATTATATATCCTAACCTAAGGCAGGCTAACATCTCGGATGTAGTATATTACATCATTCCTGGCGTATCAACCACTACTTCTCGGTGGAAACATTATATACGTCTATAACGTAATATAACCTAACCTAACACATCTAGCTAGTCGCTTTAATGTTTCACAGAATCCCGTTCGTGTCGTCCCGTTCGTCTCAGTTGGGACATTATATACGTCTATAGCGTTATATATCCTAACTTAAGGCAGGCTATCATCTCGGATGTAGTATTTTACAACGTTCCTGGCGGGTCGGCCTCTACTTCTCGGTGGGAACATTATAATCGTCTATAACGTAATATAACCTAACCTAACACATCTAGCCCCTCGCTGGTAATGTTTTACAGAATCCCGTTCCTGTCGTCCCGTACGTCTCGGTTGGGACGTTATGAACGTCTACAGCGATATATATCCTAACCTAAGGCAGGCTAACATCTCAGCTGTAGTATATTACATCATTCCTGGCGTATCGGCCCATACTTCTCGGTGGGAACATTATATTTGTCTATAACATAATATAACCTATCCTAACACAACTAGCCCCTCGCTGGTAATGTTTTACAGAATCCCGTTCGTGTCGTCCCGTACGTCTCGGTTGGGACATTATATACGTCTACAGCGTTATATATCCTAACCTAAGCCAGGCTAACATCTCGGATGCAGTATTTTACAACATTCCTGGCGTATCGGCCTCTACTTCTCGGTGGAAACATTATATACGTCTATAACGTAATATAACCTATCCTAACACATCTAGCCCCTCGCTGGTAATGTTTTACAGAATCCCGTTCGTGTCGTCCCGTACGTCTCGGTTGGGATATTATATACGTTTATGGCATTATATATCCTAACCTAAGGCAGGCTAACATCTCGGATGTAGTATATTACATCATTCCTGGCGTATCGACCACTACTTCTCGGTGGAAACATTATATACGTCTATAACGTAATATAACCTAACCTAACACATCTAGCTAGTCGCTTTAATGTTTCACAGTATTCCGTTCGTGTCGTCCCGTTCGTCACGGTTGGGACATTATATACGTCTATAGCGTTATATATCCTAACTTAAGGCAGGCTATCATCTCGGATGTAGTATTTTACAACATTCCTGGCGGGTGGGCCTCTACTTCTCGGTGGGAACATTATATTCGTCTATAACATAATATAACCTATCCTAACACATCTAGCCCCTCGCTGGTAATGTTTTACAGAACCCCGTTCGTGTCGTACCGTACGTCTCGGTTGGGATATTATATACGTCTATGGCATTATATATCCTAACCTAAGGCAGGCTAACATCTCGGATGTAGTATATTACATCATTCCTGGCGTATCGACCACTACTTCTCGGTGGAAACATTATATACGTCTATAACGTAATATAACCTAACCTAACACATCTAGCTAGTCGCTTTAATGTTTCACAGTATTCCGTTCGTGTCGTCCCGTTCGTCACGGTTGGGACATTATATACGTCTATAGCGTTATATATCCTAACTTAAGGCAGGCTATCATCTCGGATGTAGTATTTTACAACATTCCTGGCGGGTGGGCCTCTACTTCTCGGTGGGAACATTATATTCGTCTATAACATAATATAACCTATCCTAACACATCTAGCCCCTCGCTGGTAATGTTTTACAGAACCCCGTTCGTGTCGTACCGTACGTCTCGGTTGGGATATTATATACGTCTACAGCGTTATATATCCTAACCTAAGCCAGGCTAACATTTCGGATGCAGTATTTTACAACGTTCCTGGCGGATCGGCCTCTACTTCTCGGTGGGAACATTATATACGTCTATAACGTAATATAACCTAACCTAACACATCTAGCACCTCGCTGGTAATGTTTTACAGAATCCCGTTCGTGTCGTCCCGTACGTCTCGGTTGGGATATTATATACGTCTATGGCATTATATATCCTAACCTAAGGCAGGCTAACATCTCGGATGTAGTATATTACATCATTCCTGGCGTATCGACCACTACTTCTCGGTGGAAACATTATATACGTCTATAACGTAATATAACCTAACCTAACACATCTAGCTAGTCGCTTTAATGTTTCACAGTATTCCGTTCGTGTCGTCCCGTTCGTCTCGGTTGGGACATTATATACGTCTATAGCGTTATATATCCTAACTTAAGGCAGGCTATCATCTCGGATGTAGTATATTACATCATTCCTGGCGTATCGACCACTACTTCTCGGTGGAAACATTATATACGTCTATAACGTAATATAACCTAACCTAACACATCTAGCTAGTCGCTTTAATGTTTCACAGAATTCCGTTCGTGTCGTCCCGTTCGTCTCGGTTGGGACATTATATACGTCTATAGCGTTATATATCCTAACGTAAGGCAGGCTATCATCTCGGATGTAGTATTTTACAACATTCCTGGCGGGTCGGCCTCTACTTCTCGGTGGGAACATTATAATCGTCCATAACGTAATATAACCTAACCTAACACATCTAGCCCCTCGCTGGTAATGTTTTACAGAATCCCGTTCGTGTCGTCTCGTACGTCTCGGTTGGGATTTTATATACGTCTATGGCATTATATATCCTAAGCTAAGGCAGGCTAACATCTCGGATGTAGTATATTACATCATTCCTGGCGTATCGGCCACTACATCTCGGTGGAAACATTATATACGTCTATAACGTAATATAACCTAACCTAACACATCTAGCTAGTCGCTTTAATGTTTCACAGAATTCCGTTCGTGTCGTCCCGTTCGTCTCGGTTGGGACATTATATACGTCTATAGCGTTATATATCCTAACTTAAGGCAGGCTATCATCTCGGATGTAGTATTTTACAACATTCCTGGCGGGTCGGCCTCTACTTCTCGGTGGGAACATTATATTCGTCTATAACGTAATATAACCTAACCTAACACATCTAGCCCCTTGCTGGTAATGTTTTACAGAATCCCGTTCGTGTCGTCCCGTACGTCTCGGTTGGGACATTATATACGTCTATAGCGTTATATATCCTAACTTAAGGCAGGCTATCATCTCGGATGTAGTATTTTACAACATTCCTGGCGGGTCGGCCTCTACTTCTCGGTGGGAACATTATATACGTCTATAACGTAATATAACCTAACCTAACATATCTAGCTCCTCGCTGGTAATGTTTTACAAAATCCCGTTCGTGTCGTCCCGTACGTCTCGGTTGGGATATTATATACGTCTATAACATTATATATCCTAACCTAAGGCAGGCTAACATCTCGGATGTAGTATATTACATCATTCCTGGCGTATCAACCACTACTTCTCGGTGGAAACATTATATACGTCTATAACGTAATATAACCTAACCTAACACATCTAGCTAGTCGCTTTAATGTTTCACAGAATCCCGTTCGTGTCGTCCCGTTCGTCTCAGTTGGGACATTATATACGTCTATAGCGTTATATATCCTAACTTAAGGCAGGCTATCATCTCGGATGTAGTATTTTACAACGTTCCTGGCGGATCGGCCTCTACTTCTCGGTGGGAACATTATATTCGTCTATAACGTAATATAACCTAACCTAACACATCTAGCCCCTCGCTGGTAATGTTTTACAGAATCCCGTTCGTGTCGTCCCGTACGTCTCGGTTGGGATATTATATACGTCTATAGCGTTATATATCCTAACCTAAGGCAGGCTATCATCTCAGCTGTAGTATATTACATCATTCCTGGCGTATCGGCCTCTACTTCTCGGTGGAAACATTATATACGTCTATAAGGTAATATAACCTAACCTAACACATCTAGCCCCTCGCTGGTAATGTTTTACAGAATCCCGTTCGTGTCGTCCCGTACGTCTCGGTTGGGATATTATATACGTCTATAGCGTTATATATCCTAACCTAAGGCAGGCTAACATCTCGGATGTAGTATATTTCATCATTCCTGGCGTATCGGCCCCTACTGCTCGGTGGGAACATTATATACGTCTATAACGTAATATAACCTAACCTAACGCATCTAGCTAGTCGCTTTAATGTTTTACAGAATTCCGTTCCTGTCGTCCCGTACGTCTCGGTTGGGACGTTATGAACGTCTACAGCGATATATATCCTAACGTAAGGCAGGCTAACATCTCGGATGCAGTATTTTACAACATTCCTGGCGGGTCGGCCCCTACTTCTCGGTGGGAACATTATATTCGTCTATAACGTAATATAACCTAACCTATCACATCTAGCCCCTCGCTGGTAATGTTTTACAGAATCCCGTTTGTGTCGTCCGGTAAGTCTCGGTTGGGACATTATATACTACTACAGCGTTATATATCCTAACGTAAGGCAGGCTAACATCTCGGATGCAGTATTTTACAACATTCCTGACGGGTCGGCCCCTACTTCTCGGTGGGAACATTATATACGTCTATAACGTATCATAACCTAACCTAACCCATCTAGCCCCTCGCTGGTAATGTTTTACAGAATCCCGTTCCTGTCGTCCCGTACGTCTCGGTTGGGATATTATATACGTCTATAGCGTTATATATCCTAACCTAAGGAAGGCTATCTTCTCGGATGCAGTATTTTACAACATTCCTGGCGTATCGGCCCATACTTCTCGGTGGGAACATTATATTCGTCTATAACGTAATATAACCTAACCTAACACATCTAGCCCCTCGCTGGTAATGTTTTACAGAATCCCGTTCGTGTCGTCCCGTACGTCTCGGTTGGGACATTATATACGTCTATAGCGTTATATATCCTAACTTAAGGCAGGCTAACATCTCGGATGTAGTATATTTCATCATTCCTGGCGTATCGGCCCCTACTTCTCGGTGGGAACATTATATACGTCTATAACGTAATATAACCTAACCTAACGCATCTAGCCCCTCGCTGGTAATGTATTACAGAATCCCGTTCCTGTTGTGCCGTACGTCTCGGTTGGGATATTATATACGTCTATAGCGTTATATATCCTAACCCAAGACAGGCTATCATTTCGGATGTAGTATTTTACAACATTCCTGGCGTATCGGCCCCTACTTCTCGTTGGAAACATTATATACGTCTATAACGTATCATAACCTAACCTAACCCATATAGCCCCTCGCTGGTAATGTTTTACAGAATCCCGTTCCTGTCGTCCCGTACGTCTCGGTTGGGACGTTATGAACGTCTACAGCGATATATATCCTAACCTAAGGCAGGCTAACATCTCAGCTGTAGTATATTACATCATTCCTGGCGTATCGGCCTCTACTTCTCGGTGGAAACATTATATACGTCTATAACGTAATATAACCTAACCTAACACATTTAGCCCCTCGCTGGTAATGTTTTACAGAATCCCGTTCGTGTCGTCTCGTACGTCTCGGTTGGGATTTTATATACGTCTATGGCATTATATATCCTAACCTAAGGCAGGCTAACATCTCGGATGTAGTATATTACATCATTCCTGGCGTATCGACCACTACATCTCGGTGGAAACATTATATACGTCTATAACGTAATATAACCTAACCTAACACATCTAGCTAGTCGCTTTAATGTTTCACAGAATTCCGTTCGTGTCGTCCCGTTCGTCTCGGTTGGAACATTATATACGTCTATAGCGTTATATATCCTAACATAAGGCAGGCTATCATTTCGGATGTAGTATTTTACAACATTCCTGGCGGGTCGGCCTCTACTTCTCGGTGGGAACATTATATACGTCTATAACGTAATATAACCTAACCTAACATATCTAGCTCCTCGCTGGTAATGTTTTACAGAATCCCGTTCGTGTCGTCTCGTACGTCTCGGTTGGGATATTATATACGTCTATGGCATTATATATCCTAACCTAAGGCAGGCTAACATCTCGGATGTAGTATATTACATCATTCCTGGCGTATCGACCACTACATCTCGGTGGAAACATTATATACGTCTATAACGTAATATAACCTAACCACACATCTAGCTAGTCGCTTTAATGTTTCACAAAATTCCGTTCGTGTCGTCCCGTTCGTCTCGGTTGGGACATTATATACGTCTATAGCGTTATATATCCTAACTTAAGGCAGGCTATCATCTCGGATGTAGTATTTTACAACATTCCTGGCGGGTCGGCCTCTACTTCTCGGTGGGAACATTATAATCGTCCATAACGTAATATAACCTAACCTAACACATCTAGCCCCTCGCTGGTAATGTTTTACAGAATCCCGTACGTGTCGTCCCGTACGTCTCGGTTGGGATATTATATACGTCTATAGCGTTATATATCCTAACCTAAGGCAGGCTAACATCTCGGATGTAGTATATTTCATCATTCCTGGCGTATCGGCCCCTACTTCTCCGTGGGAACATTATATACGTCTATAACGTAATATAACCTAACCTAACGCATCTAGCTAGTCGCTTTAATGTTTTACAGAATTCCGTTCCTGTCGTCCCGTACGTCTCGGTTGGGACGTTATGAACGTCTACAGCGATATATATCCTAACGTAAGGCAGGCTAACATCTCGGATGCAGTATTTTACAACATTCCTGTCGGGTCGGCCCCTACTTCTCGGTGGGAACATTATATTCGTCTGTAACGTAATATAACCTAACCTATCACATCTAGCCCCTCGCTGGTAATGTTTTACAGAATCCCGTTTGTGTCGTCCGGTAAGTCTCGGTTGGGACATTATATACTACTACAGCGTTATATATCCTAACGTAAGGCAGGCTAACATCTCGGATGCAGTATTTTACAACATTCCTGACGGGTCGGCCCCTACTTCTCGGTGGAAACATTATATACGTCTATAACGTAATATAACCTAACCTAACATATATATCTAGTCGCTTTAATGTTTCACAGAATCCCGTTTGTGTCGTCCCGTTCGTCTCGGTTGGGACATTATATACGTCTATAGCGTTATATATCCTAACTTAAGGCAGGCTATCATCTCGGATGTAGTATTTTACAACGTTCCTGGCGGGTCGGCCTCTACTTCTCGGTGGGAACATTATAATCGTCTATAACGTAATATAACCTATCCTAACACATCTAGCCCCTCGCTGGTAATGTTTTACAGAATCCCGTTCGTGTCGTCCCGTACGTCTCGGTTGGGACATTATATACGTCTACAGCGTTATATATCCTAACCTAAGCCAGGCTAACATCTCGGATGCAGTATTTTACAACATTCCTGGCGTATCGGCCTCTACTTCTCGGTGGAAACATTATATACGTCTATAACGTAATATAACCTAACCTAACATATCTAGCTCCTCGCTGGTAATGTTTTACAAAATCCCGTTCGTGTCGTCCCGTACGTCTCGGTTGGGATATTATATACGTCTATAGCATTATATATCCTAACCTAAGGCAGGCTAACATCTCGGATGTAGTATATTACATCATTCCTGGCGTATCGACCACTACTTCTCGGTGGAAACATTATATACGTCTATAACGTAATATAACCTAACCTAACACATCTAGCTAGTCGCTTTAATGTTTCACAGAATCCCGTTCGTGTCGTCCCGTTCGTCTCAGTTGGGACATTATATACGTCTATAGCGTTATATATCCTAACTTAAGGCAGGCTATCATCTCGGATGTAGTATTTTACAACGTTCCTGGCGGATCGGCCTCTACTTCTCGGTGGGAACATTATATTCGTCTATAACGTAATATAACCTAACCTAACACATCTAGCCCCTCGCTGGTAATGTTTTACAGAATCCCGTTCGTGTCGTCCCGTACGTCTCGGTTGGGATATTATATACGTCTATAGCGTTATATATCCTAACCTAAGGCAGGCTATCATCTCAGCTGTAGTATATTACATCATTCCTGGCGTATCGGCCTCTACTTCTCGGTGGAAACATTATATACGTCTATAAGGTAATATAACCTAACCTAACACATCTAGCCCCTCGCTGGTAATGTTTTACAGAATCCCGTTCGTGTCGTCCCGTACGTCTCGGTTGGGATATTATATACGTCTATAGCGTTATATATCCTAACCTAAGGCAGGCTAACATCTCGGATGTAGTATATTTCATCATTCCTGGCGTATCGGCCCCTACTTCTCGGTGGGAACATTATATACGTCTATAACGTAATATAACCTAACCTAACGCATCTAGCTAGTCGCTTTAATGTTTTACAGAATTCCGTTCCTGTCGTCCCGTACGTCTCGGTTGGGACGTTATGAACGTCTACAGCGATATATATCCTAACGTAAGGCAGGCTAACATCTCGGATGCAGTATTTTACAACATTCCTGGCGGGTCGGCCCCTACTTCTCGGTGGGAACATTATATTCGTCTATAACGTAATATAACCTAACCTATCACATCTAGCCCCTCGCTGGTAATGTTTTACAGAATCCCGTTTGTGTCGTCCGGTAAGTCTCGGTTGGGACATTATATACTACTACAGCGTTATATATCCTAACGTAAGGCAGGCTAACATCTCGGATGCAGTATTTTACAACATTCCTGACGGGTCGGCCCCTACTTCTCGGTGGGAACATTATATACGTCTATAACGTATCATAACCTAACCTAACCCATCTAGCCCCTCGCTGGTAATGTTTTACAGAATCCCGTTCCTGTCGTCCCGTACGTCTCGGTTGGGATATTATATACGTCTATAGCGTTATATATCCTAACCTAAGGAAGGCTATCTTCTCGGATGCAGTATTTTACAACATTCCTGGCGTATCGGCCCATACTTCTCGGTGGGAACATTATATTCGTCTATAACGTAATATAACCTAACCTAACACATCTAGCCCCTCGCTGGTAATGTTTTACAGAATCCCGTTCGTGTCGTCTCGTACGTCTCGGTTGGGATATTATATACGTCTATGGCATTATATATCCTAACCTAAGGCAGGCTAACATCTCGGATGTAGTATATTACATCATTCCTGGCGTATCGACCACTACATCTCGGTGGAAACATTATATACGTCTATAACGTAATATAACCTAACCACACATCTAGCTAGTCGCTTTAATGTTTCACAAAATTCCGTTCGTGTCGTCCCGTTCGTCTCGGTTGGGACATTATATACGTCTATAGCGTTATATATCCTAACTTAAGGCAGGCTATCATCTCGGATGTAGTATTTTACAACATTCCTGGCGGGTCGGCCTCTACTTCTCGGTGGGAACATTATAATCGTCCATAACGTAATATAACCTAACCTAACACATCTAGCCCCTCGCTGGTAATGTTTTACAGAATCCCGTTCGTGTCGTCCCGTACGTCTCGGTTGGGATATTATATACGTCTATAGCGTTATATATCCTAACCTAAGGCAGGCTAACATCTCGGATGTAGTATATTTCATCATTCCTGGCGTATCGGCCCCTACTTCTCCGTGGGAACATTATATACGTCTATAACGTAATATAACCTAACCTAACGCATCTAGCTAGTCGCTTTAATGTTTTACAGAATTCCGTTCCTGTCGTCCCGTACGACTCGGTTGGGACGTTATGAACGTCTACAGCGATATATATCCTAACGTAAGGCAGGCTAACATCTCGGATGCAGTATTTTACAACATTCCTGTCGGGTCGGCCCCTACTTCTCGGTGGGAACATTATATTCGTCTATAACGTAATATAACCTAACCTATCACATCTAGCCCCTCGCTGGTAATGTTTTACAGAATCCCGTTTGTGTCGTCCGGTAAGTCTCGGTTGGGACATTATATACTACTACAGCGTTATATATCCTAACGTAAGGCAGGCTAACATCTCGGATGCAGTATTTTACAACATTCCTGACGGGTCGGCCCCTACTTCTCGGTGGGAACATTATATACGTCTATAACGTATCATAACCTAACCTAACCCATCTAGCCCCTCGCTGGTAATGTTTTACAGAATCCCGTTCCTGTCGTCCTGTACGTCTCAGTTGGGATATTATATACGTCTATAGCGTTATATATCCTAACCTAAGGAAGGCTATCTTCTCGGATGCAGTATTTTACAACATTCCTGGCGTATCGGCCCATACTTCTCGGTGGGAACATTATATTCGTCTATAACGTAATATAACCTAACCTAACACATCTAGCCCCTCGCTGGTAATGTTTTACAGAATCCCGTTCGTGTCGTCCCGTACGTCTCGGTTGGGACATTATATACGTCTATAGCGTTATATATCCTAACTTAAGGCAGGCTAACATCTCGGATGTAGTATATTACATCATTCCTGGCGTATCGACCACTACTTCTCGGTGGAAACATTATATACGTCTATAACGTAATATAACCTAACCTAACACATCTAGCTAGTCGCTTTAATGTTTCACAGTATTCCGTTCGTGTCGTCCCGTTCGTCTCGGTTGGGACATTATATACGTCTATAGCGTTATATATCCTAACTTAAGGCAGGCTATCATCTCGGATGTAGTATTTTACATCATTCCTGGCGTATCGACCACTACTTCTCGGTGGAAACATTATATACGTCTATAACGTAATATAACCTAACCTAACACATCTAGCTAGTCGCTTTAATGTTTCACAGTATTCCGTTCGTGTCGTCCCGTTCGTCTCGGTTGGGACATTATATACGTCTATAGCGTTATATATGCTAACATAAGGCAGGCTATCATCTCGGATGTAGTATTTTACAACATTCCTGGCGGGTCGGCCTCTACTTCTCGGTGGAAACATTATATACGTCTATAACGTAATATAACCTAACCTAACACATCTAGCCCCTCGCTGGTAATGTTTCACAGAATCCCGTTCGTGTCGTCCCGTACGTCTCGGTTGGGATATTATATACGTCTATGGCATTATATATCCTAACCTAAGGCAGGCTAACATCTCGGATGTAGTATATTACATCATTCCTGGCGTATCGACCACTACTTCTCGGTGGAAACATTATATACGTCTATAACGTAATATAACCTAACCTAACACATCTAGCTAGTCGCTTTAATGTTTCACAGAATTCCGTTCGTGTCGTCCCGTTCGTCTCGGTTGGGACATTATATACGTCTATAGCGTTATATATCCTAACGTAAGGCAGGCTATCATCTCGGATGTAGTATTTTACAACATTCCTGGCGGGTCGGCCTCTACTTCTCGGTGGGAACATTATAATCGTCCATAACGTAATATAACCTAACCTAACACATCTAGCCCCTCGCTGGTAATGTTTTACAGAATCCCGTTCGTGTCGTCTCGTACGTCTCGGTTGGGATTTTATATACGTCTATGGCATTATATATCCTAACCTAAGGCAGGCTAACATCTCGGATGTAGTATATTACATCATTCCTGGCGTATCGACCACTACATCTCGGTGGAAACATTATATACGTCTATAACGTAATATAACCTAACCTAACACATCTAGCTAGTCGCTTTAATGTTTCACAGAATTCCGTTCGTGTCGTCCCGTTCGTCTCGGTTGGGACATTATATACGTCTATAGCGTTATATATCCTAACTTAAGGCAGGCTATCATCTCGGATGTAGTATTGTACAACATTCCTGGCGGGTCGGCCTCTACTTCTCGGTGGGAACATTATATTCGTCTATAACGTAATATAACCTAACCTAACACATCTAGCCCCTTGCTGGTAATGTTTTACAGAATCCCGTTCGTGTCGTCCCGTACGTCTCGGTTGGGACATTATATACGTCTATAGCGTTATATATCCTAACTTAAGGCAGGCTATCATCTCGGATGTAGTATTTTACAACATTCCTGGCGGGTCGGCCTCTACTTCTCGGTGGGAACATTATATACGTCTATAACGTAATATAACCTAACCTAACATATCTAGCTCCTCGCTGGTAATGTTTTACAAAATCCCGTTCGTGTCGTCCCGTACGTCTCGGTTGGGATATTATATACGTCTATAACATTATATATCCTAACCTAAGGCAGGCTAACATCTCGGATGTAGTATATTACATCATTCCTGGCGTATCAACCACTACTTCTCGGTGGAAACATTATATACGTCTATAACGTAATATAACCTAACCTAACACATCTAGCTAGTCGCTTTAATGTTTCACAGAATCCCGTTCGTGTCGTCCCGTTCGTCTCAGTTGGGACATTATATACGTCTATAGCGTTATATATCCTAACTTAAGGCAGGCTATCATCTCGGATGTAGTATTTTACAACGTTCCTGGCGGATCGGCCTCTACTTCTCGGTGGGAACATTATATTCGTCTATAACGTAATATAACCTAACCTAACACATCTAGCCCCTCGCTGGTAATGTTTTACAGAATCCCGTTCGTGTCGTCCCGTACGTCTCGGTTGGGATATTATATACGTCTATAGCGTTATATATCCTAACCTAAGGCAGGCTATCATCTCAGCTGTAGTATATTACATCATTCCTGGCGTATCGGCCTCTACTTCTCGGTGGAAACATTATATACGTCTATAAGGTAATATAACCTAACCTAACACATCTAGCCCCTCGCTGGTAATGTTTTACAGAATCCCGTTCGTGTCGTCCCGTACGTCTCGGTTGGGATATTATATACGTCTATAGCGTTATATATCCTAACCTAAGGCAGGCTAACATCTCGGATGTAGTATATTTCATCATTCCTGGCGTATCGGCCCCTACTTCTCGGTGGGAACATTATATACGTCTATAACGTAATATAACCTAACCTAACGCATCTAGCTAGTCGCTTTAATGTTTTACAGAATTCCGTTCCTGTCGTCCCGTACGTCTCGGTTGGGACGTTATGAACGTCTACAGCGATATATATCCTAACGTAAGGCAGGCTAACATCTCGGATGCAGTATTTTACAACATTCCTGGCGGGTCGGCCCCTACTTCTCGGTGGGAACATTATATTCGTCTATAACGTAATATAACCTAACCTATCACATCTAGCCCCTCGCTGGTAATGTTTTACAGAATCCCGTTTGTGTCGTCCGGTAAGTCTCGGTTGGGACATTATATACTACTACAGCGTTATATATCCTAACGTAAGGCAGGCTAACATCTCGGATGCAGTATTTTACAACATTCCTGACGGGTCGGCCCCTACTTCTCGGTGGGAACATTATATACTTCTATAACGTATCATAACCTAACCTAACCCATCTAGCCCCTCGCTGGTAATGTTTTACAGAATCCCGTTCCTGTCGTCCCGTACGTCTCGGTTGGGATATTATATACGTCTATAGCGTTATATATCCTAACCTAAGGAAGGCTATCTTCTCGGATGCAGTATTTTACAACATTCCTGGCGTATCGGCCCATACTTCTCGGTGGGAACATTATATTCGTCTATAACGTAATATAACCTAACCTAACACATCTAGCCCCTCGCTGGTAATGTTTTACAGAATCCCGTTCGTGTCGTCCCGTACGTCTCGGTTGGGATATTATATACGTCTATAGCGTTATATATCCTAACCTAAGGCAGGCTAACATCTCGGATGTAGTATATTTCATCATTCCTGGCGTATCGGCCCCTACTTCTCGGTGGGAACATTATATACGTCTATAACGTAATATAACCTAACCTAACGCATCTAGCTAGTCGCTTTAATGTTTTACAGAATTCCGTTCCTGTCGTCCCGTACGTCTCGGTTGGGACGTTATGAACGTCTACAGCGATATATATCCTAACGTAAGGCAGGCTAACATCTCGGATGCAGTATTTTACAACATTCCTGGCGGGTCGGCCCCTACTTCTCGGTGGGAACATTATATTCGTCTATAACGTAATATAACCTAACCTATCACATCTAGCCCCTCGCTGGTAATGTTTTACAGAATCCCGTTTGTGTCGTCCGGTAAGTCTCGGTTGGGACATTATATACTACTACAGCGTTATATATCCTAACGTAAGGCAGGCTAACATCTCGGATGCAGTATTTTACAACATTCCTGACGGGTCGGCCCCTACTTCTCGGTGGGAACATTATATACGTCTATAACGTATCATAACCTAACCTAACCCATCTAGCCCCTCGCTGGTAATGTTTTACAGAATCCCGTTCCTGTCGTCCCGTACGTCTCGGTTGGGATATTATATACGTCTATAGCGTTATATATCCTAACCTAAGGAAGGCTATCTTCTCGGATGCAGTATTTTACAACATTCCTGGCGTATCGGCCCATACTTCTCGGTGGGAACATTATATTCGTCTATAACGTAATATAACCTAACCTAACACATCTAGCCCCTCGCTGGTAATGTTTTACAGAATCCCGTTCGTGTCGTCCCGTACGTCTCGGTTGGGACTTTATATACGTCTATAGCGTTATATATCCTAACTTAAGGCAGGCTAACATCTCGGATGTAGTATATTTCATCATTCCTGGCGTATCGGCCCCTACTTCTCGGTGGGAACATTATATACGTCTATAACGTAATATAACCTAACCTAACGCATCCAGCCCCTCGCTGGTAATGTATTACAGAATCCCGTTCCTGTTGTGCCGTACGTCTCGGTTGGGATATTATATACGTCTATAGCGTTATATATCCTAACCCAAGACAGGCTATCATTTCGGATGTAGTATTTTACAACATTCCTGGCGTATCGGCCCCTACTTCTCGTTGGAAACATTATATACGTCTATAACGTATCATAACCTAACCTAACCCATATAGCCCCTCGCTGGTAATGTTTTACAGAATCCCGTTCCTGTCGTCCCGTACGTCTCGGTTGGGACGTTATGAACGTCTACAGCGATATATATCCTAACCTAAGGCAGGCTAACATCTCAGCTGTAGTATATTACATCATTCCTGGCGTATCGGCCTCTACTTCTCGGTGGAAACATTATATACGTCTATAACGTAATATAACCTAACCTAACACATTTAGCCCCTCGCTGGTAATGTTTTACAGAATCCCGTTCGTGTCGTCTCGTACGTCTCGGTTGGGATTTTATATACGTCTATGGCATTATATATCCTAACCTAAGGCAGGCTAACATCTCGGATGTAGTATATTACATCATTCCTGGCGTATCGACCACTACATCTCGGTGGAAACATTATATACGTCTATAACGTAATATAACCTAACCTAACACATCTAGCTAGTCGCTTTAATGTTTCACAGAATTCCGTTCGTGTCGTCCCGTTCGTCTCGGTTGGAACATTATATACGTCTATAGCGTTATATATCCTAACTTAAGGCAGGCTATCATTTCGGATGTAGTATTTTACAACATTCCTGGCGGGTCGGCCTCTACTTCTCGGTGGGAACATTATATACGTCTATAACGTAATATAACCTAACCTAACATATCTAGCTCCTCGCTGGTAATGTTTTACAGAATCCCGTTCGTGTCGTCTCGTACGTCTCGGTTGGGATATTATATACGTCTATGGCATTATATATCCTAACCTAAGGCAGGCTAACATCTCGGATGTAGTATATTACATCATTCCTGGCGTATCGACCACTACATCTCGGTGGAAACATTATATACGTCTATAACGTAATATAACCTAACCACACATCTAGCTAGTCGCTTTAATGTTTCACAAAATTCCGTTCGTGTCGTCCCGTTCGTCTCGGTTGGGACATTATATACGTCTATAGCGTTATATATCCTAACTTAAGGCAGGCTATCATCTCGGATGTAGTATTTTACAACATTCCTGGCGGGTCGGCCTCTACTTCTCGGTGGGAACATTATAATCGTCCATAACGTAATATAACCTAACCTAACACATCTAGCCCCTCGCTGGTAATGTTTTACAGAATCCCGTTCGTGTCGTCCCGTACGTCTCGGTTGGGATATTATATACGTCTATAGCGTTATATATCCTAACCTAAGGCAGGCTAACATCTCGGATGTAGTATATTTCATCATTCCTGGCGTATCGGCCCCTACTTCTCCGTGGGAACATTATATACGTCTATAACGTAATATAACCTAACCTAACGCATCTAGCTAGTCGCTTTAATGTTTTACAGAATTCCGTTCCTGTCGTCCCGTACGACTCGGTTGGGACGTTATGAACGTCTACAGCGATATATATCCTAACGTAAGGCAGGCTAACATCTCGGATGCAGTATTTTACAACATTCCTGTCGGGTCGGCCCCTACTTCTCGGTGGGAACATTATATTCGTCTATAACGTAATATAACCTAACCTATCACATCTAGCCCCTCGCTGGTAATGTTTTACAGAATCCCGTTTGTGTCGTCCGGTAAGTCTCGGTTGGGACATTATATACTACTACAGCGTTATATATCCTAACGTAAGGCAGGCTAACATCTCGGATGCAGTATTTTACAACATTCCTGACGGGTCGGCCCCTACTTCTCGGTGGGAACATTATATACGTCTATAACGTATCATAACCTAACCTAACCCATCTAGCCCCTCGCTGGTAATGTTTTACAGAATCCCGTTCCTGTCGTCCTGTACGTCTCAGTTGGGATATTATATACGTCTATAGCGTTATATATCCTAACCTAAGGAAGGCTATCTTCTCGGATGCAGTATTTTACAACATTCCTGGCGTATCGGCCCATACTTCTCGGTGGGAACATTATATTCGTCTATAACGTAATATAACCTAACCTAACACATCTAGCCCCTCGCTGGTAATGTTTTACAGAATCCCGTTCGTGTCGTCCCGTACGTCTCGGTTGGGACATTATATACGTCTATAGCGTTATATATCCTAACTTAAGGCAGGCTAACATCTCGGATGTAGTATATTACATCATTCCTGGCGTATCGACCACTACTTCTCGGTGGAAACATTATATACGTCTATAACGTAATATAACCTAACCTAACACATCTAGCTAGTCGCTTTAATGTTTCACAGTATTCCGTTCGTGTCGTCCCGTTCGTCTCGGTTGGGACATTATATACGTCTATAGCGTTATATATCCTAACTTAAGGCAGGCTATCATCTCGGATGTAGTATTTTACATCATTCCTGGCGTATCGACCACTACTTCTCGGTGGAAACATTATATACGTCTATAACGTAATATAACCTAACCTAACACATCTAGCTAGTCGCTTTAATGTTTCACAGTATTCCGTTCGTGTCGTCCCGTTCGTCTCGGTTGGGACATTATATACGTCTATAGCGTTATATATGCTAACATAAGGCAGGCTATCATCTCGGATGTAGTATTTTACAACATTCCTGGCGGGTCGGCCTCTACTTCTCGGTGGAAACATTATATACGTCTATAACGTAATATAACCTAACCTAACACATCTAGCCCCTCGCTGGTAATGTTTCACAGAATCCCGTTCGTGTCGTCCCGTACGTCTCGGTTGGGATATTATATACGTCTATGGCATTATATATCCTAACCTAAGGCAGGCTAACATCTCGGATGTAGTATATTACATCATTCCTGGCGTATCGACCACTACTTCTCGGTGGAAACATTATATACGTCTATAACGTAATATAACCTAACCTAACACATCTAGCTAGTCGCTTTAATGTTTCACAGAATTCCGTTCGTGTCGTCCCGTTCGTCTCGGTTGGGACATTATATACGTCTATAGCGTTATATATCCTAACGTAAGGCAGGCTATCATCTCGGATGTAGTATTTTACAACATTCCTGGCGGGTCGGCCTCTACTTCTCGGTGGGAACATTATAATCGTCCATAACGTAATATAACCTAACCTAACACATCTAGCCCCTCGCTGGTAATGTTTTACAGAATCCCGTTCGTGTCGTCTCGTACGTCTCGGTTGGGATTTTATATACGTCTATGGCATTATATATCCTAACCTAAGGCAGGCTAACATCTCGGATGTAGTATATTACATCATTCCTGGCGTATCGACCACTACATCTCGGTGGAAACATTATATACGTCTATAACGTAATATAACCTAACCTAACACATCTAGCTAGTCGCTTTAATGTTTCACAGAATTCCGTTCGTGTCGTCCCGTTCGTCTCGGTTGGGACATTATATACGTCTATAGCGTTATATATCCTAACTTAAGGCAGGCTATCATCTCGGATGTAGTATTGTACAACATTCCTGGCGGGTCGGCCTCTACTTCTCGGTGGGAACATTATATTCGTCTATAACGTAATATAACCTAACCTAACACATCTAGCCCCTTGCTGGTAATGTTTTACAGAATCCCGTTCGTGTCGTCCCGTACGTCTCGGTTGGGACATTATATACGTCTATAGCGTTATATATCCTAACTTAAGCCAGGCTATCATCTCGGATGTAGTATTTTACAACATTCCTGGCGGGTCGGCCTCTACTTCTCGGTGGGAACATTATATACGTCTATAACGTAATATAACCTAACCTAACATATCTAGCTCCTCGCTGGTAATGTTTTACAAAATCCCGTTCGTGTCGTCCCGTACGTCTCGGTTGGGATATTATATACGTCTATAACATTATATATCCTAACCTAAGGCAGGCTAACATCTCGGATGTAGTATATTACATCATTCCTGGCTTATCAACCACTACTTCTCGGTGGAAACATTATATACGTCTATAACGTAATATAACCTAACCTAACACATCTAGCTAGTCGCTTTAATGTTTCACAGAATCCCGTTCGTGTCGTCCCGTTCGTCTCAGTTGGGACATTATATACGTCTATAGCGTTATATATCCTAACTTAAGGCAGGCTATCATCTCGGATGTAGTATTTTACAACGTTCCTGGCGGATCGGCCTCTACTTCTCGGTGGGAACATTATATTCGTCTATAACGTAATATAACCTAACCTAACACATCTAGCCCCTCGCTGGTAATGTTTTACAGAATCCCGTTCGTGTCGTCCCGTACGTCTCGGTTGGGATATTATATACGTCTATAGCGTTATATATCCTAACCTAAGGCAGGCTATCATCTCAGCTGTAGTATATTACATCATTCCTGGCGTATCGGCCTCTACTTCTCGGTGGAAACATTATATACGTCTATAAGGTAATATAACCTAACCTAACACATCTAGCCCCTCGCTGGTAATGTTTTACAGAATCCCGTTCGTGTCGTCCCGTACGTCTCGGTTGGGATATTATATACGTCTATAGCGTTATATATCCTAACCTAAGGCAGGCTAACATCTCGGATGTAGTATATTTCATCATTCCTGGCGTATCGGCCCCTACTTCTCGGTGGGAACATTATATACGTCTATAACGTAATATAACCTAACCTAACGCATCTAGCTAGTCGCTTTAATGTTTTACAGAATTCCGTTCCTGTCGTCCCGTACGTCTCGGTTGGGACGTTATGAACGTCTACAGCGATATATATCCTAACGTAAGGCAGGCTAACATCTCGGATGCAGTATTTTACAACATTCCTGGCGGGTCGGCCCCTACTTCTCGGTGGGAACATTATATTCGTCTATAACGTAATATAACCTAACCTATCACATCTAGCCCCTCGCTGGTAATGTTTTACAGAATCCCGTTTGTGTCGTCCGGTAAGTCTCGGTTGGGACATTATATACTACTACAGCGTTATATATCCTAACGTAAGGCAGGCTAACATCTCGGATGCAGTATTTTACAACATTCCTGACGGGTCGGCCCCTACTTCTCGGTGGGAACATTATATACTTCTATAACGTATCATAACCTAACCTAACCCATCTAGCCCCTCGCTGGTAATGTTTTACAGAATCCCGTTCCTGTCGTCCCGTACGTCTCGGTTGGGATATTATATACGTCTATAGCGTTATATATCCTAACCTAAGGAAGGCTATCTTCTCGGATGCAGTATTTTACAACATTCCTGGCGTATCGGCCCATACTTCTCGGTGGGAACATTATATTCGTCTATAACGTAATATAACCTAACCTAACACATCTAGCCCCTCGCTGGTAATGTTTTACAGAATCCCGTTCGTGTCGTCCCGTACGTCTCGGTTGGGACATTATATACGTCTATAGCGTTATATATCCTAACTTAAGGCAGGCTAACATCTCGGATGTAGTATATTTCATCATTCCTGGCGTATCGGCCCCTACTTCTCGGTGGGAACATTATATACGTCTATAACGTAATATAACCTAACCTAACGCATCTAGCCCCTCGCTGGTAATGTATTACAGAATCCCGTTCCTGTTGTGCCGTACGTCTCGGTTGGGATATTATATACGTCTATAGCGTTATATATCCTAACCCAAGACAGGCTATCATTTCGGATGTAGTATATTACATCATTCCTGGCGTATCGACCACTACATCTCGGTGGAAACATTATATACGTCTATAACGTAATATAACCTAACCACACATCTAGCTAGTCGCTTTAATGTTTCACAGAATTCCGTTCGTGTCGTCCCGTTCGTCTCGGTTGGGACATTATATACGTCTATAGCGTTATATATCCTAACTTAAGGCAGGCTATCATCTCGGATGTAGTATTTTACAACATTCCTGGCGGGTCGGCCTCTACTTCTCGGTGGGAACATTATAATCGTCCATAACGTAATATAACCTAACCTAACACATCTAGCCCCTCGCTGGTAATGTTTTACAGAATCCCGTTCGTGTCGTCCCGTACGTCTCGGTTGGGATATTATATACGTCTATAGCGTTATATATCCTAACCTAAGGCAGGCTAACATCTCGGATGTAGTATATTTCATCATTCCTGGCGTATCGGCCCCTACTTCTCCGTGGGAACATTATATACGTCTATAACGTAATATAACCTAACCTAACGCATCTAGCTAGTCGCTTTAATGTTTTACAGAATTCCGTTCCTGTCGTCCCGTACGTCTCGGTTGGGACGTTATGAACGTCTACAGCGATATATATCCTAACGTAAGGCAGGCTAACATCTCGGATGCAGTATTTTACAACATTCCTGGCGGGTCGGCCCCTACTTCTCGGTGGGAACATTATATTCGTCTATAACGTAATATAACCTAACCTATCACATCTAGCCCCTCGCTGGTAATGTTTTACAGAATCCCGTTCGTGTCGTCCCGTACGTCTCGGTTGGGATATTATATACTACTACAGCGTTATATATCCTAACGTAAGGCAGGGTAACATCTCGGATGCAGTATTTTACAACATTCCTGACGGGTCGGCCCCTACTTCTCGGTGGGAACATTATATACGTCTATAACGTATCATAACCTAACCTAACCCATCTAGCTAGTCGCTTTAATGTTTTACAGAATTCCGTTCCTGTCGTCCCGTACGTCTCGGTTGGGACGTTATGAACGTCTACAGCGATATATATCCTAACGTAAGGCAGGCTAACATCTCGGATGCAGTATTTTACAACATTCCTGGCGGGTCGGCCCCTACTTCTCGGTGGGAACATTATATTCGTCTATAACGTAATATAACCTAACCTATCACATCTAGCCCCTCGCTGGTAATGTTTTACAGAATCCCGTTTGTGTCGTCCGGTAAGTCTCGGTTGGGACATTATATACTACTACAGCGTTATATATCCTAACGTAAGGCAGGCTAACATCTCGGATGCAGTATTTTACAACATTCCTGACGGGTCGGCCCCTACTTCTCGGTGGGAACATTATATACTTCTATAACGTATCATAACCTAACCTAACCCATCTAGCCCCTCGCTGGTAATGTTTTACAGAATCCCGTTCCTGTCGTCCCGTACGTCTCGGTTGGGATATTATATACGTCTATAGCGTTATATATCCTAACCTAAGGAAGGCTATCTTCTCGGATGCAGTATTTTACAACATTCCTGGCGTATCGGCCCATACTTCTCGGTGGGAACATTATATTCGTCTATAACGTAATATAACCTAACCTAACACATCTAGCCCCTCGCTGGTAATGTTTTACAGAATCCCGTTCGTGTCGTCCCGTACGTCTCGGTTGGGACATTATATACGTCTATAGCGTTATATATCCTAACTTAAGGCAGGCTAACATCTCGGATGTAGTATATTTCATCATTCCTGGCGTATCGGCCCCTACTTCTCGGTGGGAACATTATATACGTCTATAACGTAATATAACCTAACCTAACGCATCTAGCCCCTCGCTGGTAATGTATTACAGAATCCCGTTCCTGTTGTGCCGTACGTCTCGGTTGGGATATTATATACGTCTATAGCGTTATATATCCTAACCCAAGACAGGCTATCATTTCGGATGTAGTATTTTACAACATTCCTGGCGTATCGGCCCCTACTCCTCGTTGGAAACATTATATACGTCTATAACGTATCATAACCTAACCTAACCCATATAGCCCCTCGCTGGTAATGTTTTACAGAATCCCGTTCCTGTCGTCCCGTACGTCTCGGTTGGGACGTTATGAACGTCTACAGCGATATATATCCTAACCTAAGGCATGCTAACATCTCAGCTGTAGTATATTACATCATTCCTGGCGTATCGGCCTCTACTTCTCGGTGGAAACATTATATACGTCTATAACGTAATATAACCTAACCTAACACATTTAGCCCCTCGCTGGTAATGTTTTACAGAATCCCGTTCGTGTCGTCTCGTACGTCTCGGTTGGGATTTTATATACGTCTATGGCATTATATATCCTAACCTAAGGCAGGCTAACATCTCGGATGTAGTATATTACATCATTCCTGGCGTATCGACCACTACATCTCGGTGGAAACATTATATACGTCTATAACGTAATATAACCTAACCTAACACATCTAGCTAGTCGCTTTAATGTTTCACAGAATTCCGTTCGTGTCGTCCCGTTCGTCTCGGTTGGGACATTATATACGTCTATAGCGTTATATATCCTAACTTAAGGCAGGCTATCATTTCGGATGTAGTATTTTACAACATTCCTGGCGGGTCGGCCTCTACTTCTCGGTGGGAACATTATATACGTCTATAACGTAATATAACCTAACCTAACATATCTAGCTCCTCGCTGGTAATGTTTTACAGAATCCCGTTCGTGTCGTCTCGTACGTCTCGGTTGGGATATTATATACGTCTATGGCATTATATATCCTAACCTAAGGCAGGCTAACATCTCGGATGTAGTATATTACATCATTCCTGGCGTATCGACCACTACATCTCGGTGGAAACATTATATACGTCTATAACGTAATATAACCTAACCACACATCTAGCTAGTCGCTTTAATGTTTCACAGAATTCCGTTCGTGTCGTCCCGTTCGTCTCGGTTGGGACATTATATACGTCTATAGCGTTATATATCCTAACTTAAGGCAGGCTATCATCTCGGATGTAGTATTTTACAACATTCCTGGCGGGTCGGCCTCTACTTCTCGGTGGGAACATTATAATCGTCCATAACGTAATATAACCTAACCTAACACATCTAGCCCCTCGCTGGTAATGTTTTACAGAATCCCGTTCGTGTCGTCCCGTACGTCTCGGTTGGGATATTATATACGTCTATAGCGTTATATATCCTAACCTAAGGCAGGCTAACATCTCGGATGTAGTATATTTCATCATTCCTGGCGTATCGGCCCCTACTTCTCCGTGGGAACATTATATACGTCTATAACGTAATATAACCTAACCTAACGCATCTAGCTAGTCGCTTTAATGTTTTACAGAATTCCGTTCCTGTCGTCCCGTACGTCTCGGTTGGGACGTTATGAACGTCTACAGCGATATATATCCTAACGTAAGGCAGGCTAACATCTCGGATGCAGTATTTTACAACATTCCTGGCGGGTCGGCCCCTACTTCTCGGTGGGAACATTATATTCGTCTATAACGTAATATAACCTAACCTATCACATCTAGCCCCTCGCTGGTAATGTTTTACAGAATCCCGTTTGTGTCGTCCGGTAAGTCTCGGTTGGGACATTATATACTACTACAGCGTTATATATCCTAACGTAAGGCAGGCTAACATCTCGGATGCAGTATTTTACAACATTCCTGACGGGTCGGCCCCTACTTCTCGGTGGGAACATTATATACGTCTATAACGTATCATAACCTAACCTAACCCATCTAGCCCCTCGCTGGTAATGTTTTACAGAATCCCGTTCCTGTCGTCCCGTACGTCTCAGTTGGGATATTATATACGTCTATAGCGTTATATATCCTAACCTAAGGAAGGCTATCTTCTCGGATGCAGTATTTTACAACATTCCTGGCGTATCGGCCCATACTTCTCGGTGGGAACATTATATTCGTCTATAACGTAATATAACCTAACCTAACACATCTAGCCCCTCGCTGGTAATGTTTTACAGAATCCCGTTCGTGTCGTCCCGTACGTCTCGGTTGGGACATTATATACGTCTATAGCGTTATATATCCTAACTTAAGGCAGGCTATCATCTCGGATGTAGTATTTTACAACATTCCTGGCGGGTCGGCCTCTACTTCTCGGTGGGAACATTATATACGTCTATAACGTAATATAACCTAACCTAACATATCTAGCTCCTCGCTGGTAATGTTTTACAAAATCCCGTTCGTATCGTCCCGTACGTCTCGGTTGGGATATTATATACGTCTATAGCATTATATATCCTAACCTAAGGCAGGCTAACATCTCGGATGTAGTATATTACATCATTCCTGGCGTATCGACAACTACTTCTCGGTGGAAACGTTATATACGTCTATAACGTAATATAACCTAACCTAACATATATATCTAGTCGCTTTAATGTTTCACAGAATCCCGTTTGTGTCGTCCCGTTCGTCTCGGTTGGGACATTATATACGTCTATAGCGTTATATATCCTAACTTAAGGCAGGCTATCATCTCGGATGTAGTATTTTACAACGTTCCTGGCGGGTCGGCCTCTACTTCTCGGTGGGAACATTATAATCGTCTATAACGTAATATAACCTATCCTAACACATCTAGCCCCTCGCTGGTAATGTTTTACAGAATCCCGTTCGTGTCGTCCCGTACGTCTCGGTTGGGACATTATATACGTCTACAGCGTTATATATCCTAACCTAAGCCAGGCTAACATCTCGGATGCAGTATTTTACAACATTCCTGGCGTATCGGCCTCTACTTCTCGGTGGAAACATTATATACGTCTATAACGTAATATAACCTAACCTAACACATCTAGCCCCTCGCTGGTAATGTTTTACAGAATCCCGTTCGTGTCGTCCCGTACGTCTCGGTTGGGATATTATATACGTCTATGGCATTATATATCCTAACCTAAGGCAGGCTAACATCTCGGATGTAGTATATTACATCATTCCTGGCGTATCGACCACTACTTCTCGGTGGAAACATTATATACGTCTATAACGAAATATAACCTAACCTAACACATCTAGCTAGTCGCTTTAATGTTTCACAGAATTCCGTTCGTGTCGTCCCGTACGTCTCGGTTGGGATATTATATACGTCTATAGCATTATATATCCTAACCTAAGGCAGGCTAACATCTCGGATGTAGTATATTACATCATTCCTGGCGTATCGACAACTACTTCTCGGTGGAAACGTTATACACGTCTATAACGTAATATAACCTAACCTAACATATATATCTAGTCGCTTTAATGTTTCACAGAATCCCGTTTGTGTCGTCCCGTTCGTCTCGGTTGGGACATTATATACGTCTATAGCGTTATATATCCTAACTTAAGGCAGGCTATCATCTCGGATGTAGTATTTTACAACGTTCCTGGCGGGTCGGCCTCTACTTCTCGGTGGGAACATTATAATCGTCTATAACGTAATATAACCTAACCTAACACATCTAGCCCCTCGCTGGTAATGTTTTACAGAATCCCGTTCCTGTCGTCCCGTACGTCTCGGTTGGGACGTTATGAACGTCTACAGCGATATATATCCTAACCTAAGGCAGGCTAACATCTCAGCTGTAGTATATTACATCATTCCTGGCGTATCGGCCCATACTTCTCGGTGGGAACATTATATTCGTCTATAACATAATATAACCTATCCTAACACAACTAGCCCCTCGCTGGTAATGTTTTACAGAATCCCGTTCGTGTCGTCCCGTACGTCTCGGTTGGGACATTATATACGTCTACAGCGTTATATATCCTAACCTAAGCCAGGCTAACATCTCGGATGCAGTATTTTACAACATTCCTGGCGTATCGGCCTCTACTTCTCGGTGGAATCATTATATACGTCTATAACGTAATATAACCTATCCTAACACATCTAGCCCCTCGCTGGTAATGTTTTACAGAATCCCGTTCGTGTCGTCCCGTACGTCTCGGTTGGGATATTATATACGTCTATGGCATTATATATCCTAACCTAAGGCAGGCTAACATCTCGGATGTAGTATATTACATCATTCCTGGCGTATCGACCACTACTTCTCGGTGGAAACATTATATACGTCTATAACGTAATATAACCTAACCTAACACATCTAGCTAGTCGCTTTAATGTTTCACAGTATTCCGTTCGTGTCGTCCCGTTCGTCACGGTTGGGACATTATATACGTCTATAGCGTTATATATCCTAACTTAAGGCAGGCTATCATCTCGGATGTAGTATTTTACAACATTCCTGGCGGGTGGGCCTCTACTTCTCGGTGGGAACATTATATTCGTCTATAACATAATATAACCTATCCTAACACATCTAGCCCCTCGCTGGTAATGTTTTACAGAACCCCGTTCGTGTCGTCCCGTACGTCTCGGTTGGGATATTATATACGTCTACAGCGTTATATATCCTAACCTAAGCCAGGCTAACATTTCGGATGCAGTATTTTACAACGTTCCTGGCGGATCGGCCTCTACTTCTCGGTGGGAACATTATATACGTCTATAACGTAATATAACCTAACCTAACACATCTAGCACCTCGCTGGTAATGTTTTACAGAATCCCGTTCGTGTCGTCCCGTACGTCTCGGTTGGGATATTATATACGTCTATGGCATTATATATCCTAACCTAAGGCAGGCTAACATCTCGGATGTAGTATATTACATCATTCCTGGCGTATCGACCACTACTTCTCGGTGGAAACATTATATACGTCTATAACGTAATATAACCTAACCTAACACATCTAGCTAGTCGCTTTAATGTTTCACAGTATTCCGTTCGTGTCGTCCCGTTCGTCTCGGTTGGGACATTATATACGTCTATAGCGTTATATATCCTAACTTAAGGCAGGCTATCATCTCGGATGTAGTATTTTACATCATTCCTGGCGTATCGACCACTACTTCTCGGTGGAAACATTATATACGTCTATAACGTAATATAACCTAACCTAACACATCTAGCTAGTCGCTTTAATGTTTCACAGTATTCCGTTCGTGTCGTCCCGTTCGTCTCGGTTGGGACATTATATACGTCTATAGCGTTATATATGCTAACATAAGGCAGGCTATCATCTCGGATGTAGTATTTTACAACATTCCTGGCGGGTCGGCCTCTACTTCTCGGTGGAAACATTATATACGTCTATAACGTAATATAACCTAACCTAACACATCTAGCCCCTCGCTGGTAATGTTTTACAGAATCCCGTTCGTGTCGTCCCGTACGTCTCGGTTGGGATATTATATACGTCTATGGCATTATATATCCTAACCTAAGGCAGGCTAACATCTCGGATGTAGTATATTACATCATTCCTGGCGTATCGACCACTACTTCTCGGTGGAAACATTATATACGTCTATAACGTAATATAACCTAACCTAACACATCTAGCTAGTCGCTTTAATGTTTCACAGAATTCCGTTCGTGTCGTCCCGTTCGTCTCGGTTGGGACATTATATACGTCTATAGCGTTATATATCCTAACGTAAGGCAGGCTATCATCTCGGATGTAGTATTTTACAACATTCCTGGCGGGTCGGCCTCTACTTCTCGGTGGGAACATTATAATCGTCCATAACGTAATATAACCTAACCTAACACATCTAGCCCCTCGCTGGTAATGTTTTACAGAATCCCGTTCGTGTCGTCTCGTACGTCTCGGTTGGGATTTTATATACGTCTATGGCATTATATATCCTAACCTAAGGCAGGCTAACATCTCGGATGTAGTATATTACATCATTCCTGGCGTATCGACCACTACATCTCGGTGGAAACATTATATACGTCTATAACGTAATATAACCTAACCTAACACATCTAGCTAGTCGCTTTAATGTTTCACAGAATTCCGTTCGTGTCGTCCCGTTCGTCTCGGTTGGGACATTATATACGTCTATAGCGTTATATATCCTAACTTAAGGCAGGCTATCATCTCGGATGTAGTATTTTACAACATTCCTGGCGGGTCGGCCTCTACTTCTCGGTGGGAACATTATATTCGTCTATAACGTAATATAGCCTAACCTAACACATCTAGCCCCTTGCTGGTAATGTTTTACAGAATCCCGTTCGTGTCGTCCCGTACGTCTCGGTTGGGACATTATATACGTCTATAGCGTTATATATCCTAACTTAAGGCAGGCTATCATCTCGGATGTAGTATTTTACAACATTCCTGGCGGGTCGGCCTCTACTTCTCGGTGGGAACATTATATACGTCTATAACGTAATATAACCTAACCTAACATATCTAGCTCCTCGCTGGTAATGTTTTACAAAATCCCGTTCGTGTCGTCCCGTACGTCTCGGTTGGGATATTATATACGTCTATAACATTATATATCCTAACCTAAGGCAGGCTAACATCTCGGATGTAGTATATTACATCATTCCTGGCGTATCAACCACTACTTCTCGGTGGAAACATTATATACGTCTATAACGTAATATAACCTAACCTAACACATCTAGCTAGTCGCTTTAATGTTTCACAAAATCCCGTTCGTGTCGTC
Source organism: Xylocopa violacea (assembly GCA_963969225.1). Classification (NCBI taxonomy): domain Eukaryota; kingdom Metazoa; phylum Arthropoda; class Insecta; order Hymenoptera; family Apidae; genus Xylocopa; species Xylocopa violacea. The sequence goes on along the minus strand of CAXAJV010000008.1, from coordinate 12,128,636 downwards.
CCGTTCGTCTCAGTTGGGACATTATATACGTCTATAGCGTTATATATCCTAACTTAAGGCAGGCTATCATCTCGGATGTAGTATTTTACAACGTTCCTGGCGGATCGGCCTCTACTTCTCGGTGGGAACATTATATTCGTCTATAACGTAATATAACCTAACCTAACACATCTAGCCCCTCGCTGGTAATGTTTTACAGAATCCCGTTCGTGTCGTCCCGTACGTCTCGGTTGGGATATTATATACGTCTATAGCGTTATATATCCTAACCTAAGGCAGGCTATCATCTCAGCTGTAGTATATTACATCATTCCTGGCGTATCGGCCTCTACTTCTCGGTGGAAACATTATATACGTCTATAAGGTAATATAACCTAACCTAACACATCTAGCCCCTCGCTGGTAATGTTTTACAGAATCCCGTTCGTGTCGTCCCGTACGTCTCGGTTGGGATATTATATACGTCTATAGCGTTATATATCCTAACCTAAGGCAGGCTAACATCTCGGATGTAGTATATTTCATCATTCCTGGCGTATCGGCCCCTACTTCTCGGTGGGAACATTATATACGTCTATAACGTAATATAACCTAACCTAACGCATCTAGCTAGTCGCTTTAATGTTTTACAGAATTCCGTTCCTGTCGTCCCGTACGTCTCGGTTGGGACGTTATGAACGTCTACAGCGATATATATCCTAACTTAAGGCAGGCTAACATCTCGGATGTAGTATATTTCATCATTCCTGGCGTATCGGCCCCTACTTCTCGGTGGGAACATTATATACGTCTATAACGTAATATAACCTAACCTAACGCATCTAGCCCCTCGCTGGTAATGTATTACAGAATCCCGTTCCTGTTGTGCCGTACGTCTCGGTTGGGATATTATATACGTCTATAGCATTATATATCCTAACCTAAGGCAGGCTAACATCTCGGATGTAGTATATTACATCATTCCTGGCGTATCGACAACTACTTCTCGGTGGAAACGTTATATACGTCTATAACGTAATATAACCTAACCTAACATATATATCTAGTCGCTTTAATGTTTCACAGAATCCCGTTTGTGTCGTCCCGTTCGTCTCGGTTGGGACATTATATACGTCTATAGCGTTATATATCCTAACTTAAGGCAGGCTATCATCTCGGATGTAGTATTTTACAACGTTCCTGGCGGGTCGGCCTCTACTTCTCGGTGGGAACATTATAATCGTCTATAACGTAATATAACCTAACCTAACACATCTAGCCCCTCGCTGGTAATGTTTTACAGAATCCCGTTCCTGTCGTCCCGTACGTCTCGGTTGGGACGTTATGAACGTCTACAGCGATATATATCCTAACCTAAGGCAGGCTAACATCTCAGCTGTAGTATATTACATCATTCCTGGCGTATCGGCCCATACTTCTCGGTGGGAACATTATATTCGTCTATAACATAATATAACCTATCCTAACACAACTAGCCCCTCGCTGGTAATGTTTTACAGAATCCCGTTCGTGTCGTCCCGTACGTCTCGGTTGGGACATTATATACGTCTACAGCGTTATATATCATAACCTAAGCCAGGCTAACATCTCGGATGCAGTATTTTACAACATTCCTGGCGTATCGGCCTCTACTTCTCGGTGGAAACATTATATACGTCTATAACGTAATATAACCTATCCTAACACATCTAGCCCCTCGCTGGTAATGTTTTACAGAATCCCGTCCGTGTCGTCCCGTACGTCTCGGTTGGGATATTATATACGTCTATGGCATTATATATCCTAACCTAAGGCAGGCTAACATCTCGGATGTAGTATATTACATCATTCCTGGCGTATCGACCACTACTTCTCGGTGGAAACATTATATACGTCTATAACGTAATATAACCTAACCTAACACATCTAGCTAGTCGCTTTAATGTTTCACAGTATTCCGTTCGTGTCGTCCCGTTCGTCACGGTTGGGACATTATATACGTCTATAGCGTTATATATCCTAACTTAAGGCAGGCTATCATCTCGGATGTAGTATTTTACAACATTCCTGGCGGGTGGGCCTCTACTTCTCGGTGGGAACATTATATTCGTCTATAACATAATATAACCTATCCTAACACATCTAGCCCCTCGCTGGTAATGTTTTACAGAACCCCGTTCGTGTCGTCCCGTACGTCTCGGTTGGGATATTATATACGTCTACAGCGTTATATATCCTAACCTAAGCCAGGCTAACATTTCGGATGCAGTATTTTACAACGTTCCTGGCGGATCGGCCTCTACTTCTCGGTGGGAACATTATATACGTCTATAACGTAATATAACCTAACCTAACACATCTAGCACCTCGCTGGTAATGTTTTACAGAATCCCGTTCGTGTCGTCCCGTACGTCTCGGTTGGGATATTATATACGTCTATGGCATTATATATCCTAACCTAAGGCAGGCTAACATCTCGGATGTAGTATATTACATCATTCCTGGCGTATCGACCACTACTTCTCGGTGGAAACATTATATACGTCTATAACGTAATATAACCTAACCTAACACATCTAGCTAGTCGCTTTAATGTTTCACAGTATTCCGTTCGTGTCGTCCCGTTCGTCTCGGTTGGGACATTATATACGTCTATAGCGTTATATATCCTAACTTAAGGCAGGCTATCATCTCGGATGTAGTATTTTACATCATTCCTGGCGTATCGACCACTACTTCTCGGTGGAAACATTATATACGTCTATAACGTAATATAACCTAACCTAACACATCTAGCTAGTCGCTTTAATGTTTCACAGTATTCCGTTCGTGTCGTCCCGTTCGTCTCGGTTGGGACATTATATACGTCTATAGCGTTATATATGCTAACATAAGGCAGGCTATCATCTCGGATGTAGTATTTTACAACATTCCTGGCGGGTCGGCCTCTACTTCTCGGTGGAAACATTATATACGTCTATAACGTAATATAACCTAACCTAACACATCTAGCCCCTCGCTGGTAATGTTTTACAGAATCCCGTTCGTGTCGTCCCGTACGTCTCGGTTGGGATATTATATACGTCTATGGCATTATATATCCTAACCTAAGGCAGGCTAACATCTCGGATGTAGTATATTACATCATTCCTGGCGTATCGACCACTACTTCTCGGTGGAAACATTATATACGTCTATAACGTAATATAACCTAACCTAACACATCTAGCTAGTCGCTTTAATGTTTCACAGAATTCCGTTCGTGTCGTCCCGTTCGTCTCGGTTGGGACATTATATACGTCTATAGCGTTATATATCCTAACGTAAGGCAGGCTATCATCTCGGATGTAGTATTTTACAACATTCCTGGCGGGTCGGCCTCTACTTCTCGGTGGGAACATTATAATCGTCCATAACGTAATATAACCTAACCTAACACATCTAGCCCCTCGCTGGTAATGTTTTACAGAATCCCGTTCGTGTCGTCTCGTACGTCTCGGTTGGGATTTTATATACGTCTATGGCATTATATATCCTAACCTAAGGCAGGCTAACATCTCGGATGTAGTATATTACATCATTCCTGGCGTATCGACCACTACATCTCGGTGGAAACATTATATACGTCTATAACGTAATATAACCTAACCTAACACATCTAGCTAGTCGCTTTAATGTTTCACAGAATTCCGTTCGTGTCGTCCCGTTCGTCTCGGTTGGGACATTATATACGTCTATAGCGTTATATATCCTAACTTAAGGCAGGCTATCATCTCGGATGTAGTATTTTACAACATTCCTGGCGGGTCGGCCTCTACTTCTCGGTGGGAACATTATATTCGTCTATAACGTAATATAACCTAACCTAACACATCTAGCCCCTTGCTGGTAATGTTTTACAGAATCCCGTTCGTGTCGTCCCGTACGTCTCGGTTGGGACATTATATACGTCTATAGCGTTATATATCCTAACTTAAGGCAGGCTATCATCTCGGATGTAGTATTTTACAACATTCCTGGCGGGTCGGCCTCTACTTCTCGGTGGGAACATTATATACGTCTATAACGTAATATAACCTAACCTAACATATCTAGCTCCTCGCTGGTAATGTTTTACAAAATCCCGTTCGTGTCGTCCCGTACGTCTCGGTTGGGATATTATATACGTCTATAACATTATATATCCTAACCTAAGGCAGGCTAACATCTCGGATGTAGTATATTACATCATTCCTGGCGTATCAACCACTACTTCTCGGTGGAAACATTATATACGTCTATAACGTAATATAACCTAACCTAACACATCTAGCTAGTCGCTTTAATGTTTCACAGAATCCCGTTCGTGTCGTCCCGTTCGTCTCAGTTGGGACATTATATACGTCTATAGCGTTATATATCCTAACTTAAGGCAGGCTATCATCTCGGATGTAGTATTTTACAACGTTCCTGGCGGATCGGCCTCTACTTCTCGGTGGGAACATTATATTCGTCTATAACGTAATATAACCTAACCTAACACATCTAGCCCCTCGCTGGTAATGTTTTACAGAATCCCGTTCGTGTCGTCCCGTACGTCTCGGTTGGGATATTATATACGTCTATAGCGTTATATATCCTAACCTAAGGCAGGCTATCATCTCAGCTGTAGTATATTACATCATTCCTGGCGTATCGGCCTCTACTTCTCGGTGGAAACATTATATACGTCTATAAGGTAATATAACCTAACCTAACACATCTAGCCCCTCGCTGGTAATGTTTTACAGAATCCCGTTCGTGTCGTCCCGTACGTCTCGGTTGGGATATTATATACGTCTATAGCGTTATATATCCTAACCTAAGGCAGGCTAACATCTCGGATGTAGTATATTTCATCATTCCTGGCGTATCGGCCCCTACTTCTCGGTGGGAACATTATATACGTCTATAACGTAATATAACCTAACCTAACGCATCTAGCTAGTCGCTTTAATGTTTTACAGAATTCCGTTCCTGTCGTCCCGTACGTCTCGGTTGGGACGTTATGAACGTCTACAGCGATATATATCCTAACGTAAGGCAGGCTAACATCTCGGATGCAGTATTTTACAACATTCCTGGCGGGTCGGCCCCTACTTCTCGGTGGGAACATTATATTCGTCTATAACGTAATATAACCTAACCTATCACATCTAGCCCCTCGCTGGTAATGTTTTACAGAATCCCGTTTGTGTCGTCCGGTAAGTCTCGGTTGGGACATTATATACTACTACAGCGTTATATATCCTAACGTAAGGCAGGCTAACATCTCGGATGCAGTATTTTACAACATTCCTGACGGGTCGGCCCCTACTTCTCGGTGGGAACATTATATACGTCTATAACGTATCATAACCTAACCTAACCCATCTAGCCCCTCGCTGGTAATGTTTTACAGAATCCCGTTCCTGTCGTCCCGTACGTCTCGGTTGGGATATTATATACGTCTATAGCGTTATATATCCTAACCTAAGGAAGGCTATCTTCTCGGATGCAGTATTTTACAACATTCCTGGCGTATCGGCCCATACTTCTCGGTGGGAACATTATATTCGTCTATAACGTAATATAACCTAACCTAACACATCTAGCCCCTCGCTGGTAATGTTTTACAGAATCCCGTTCGTGTCGTCCCGTACGTCTCGGTTGGGACATTATATACGTCTATAGCGTTATATATCCTAACTTAAGGCAGGCTAACATCTCGGATGTAGTATATTTCATCATTCCTGGCGTATCGGCCCCTACTTCTCGGTGGGAACATTATATACGTCTATAACGTAATATAACCTAACCTAACGCATCTAGCCCCTCGCTGGTAATGTATTACAGAATCCCGTTCCTGTTGTGCCGTACGTCTCGGTTGGGATATTATATACGTATATAGCGTTATATATCCTAACCCAAGACAGGCTATCATTTCGGATGTAGTATTTTACAACATTCCTGGCGTATCGGCCCCTACTTCTCGTTGGAAACATTATATACGTCTATAACGTATCATAACCTAACCTAACCCATATAGCCCCTCGCTGGTAATGTTTTACAGAATCCCGTTCCTGTCGTCCCGTACGTCTCGGTTGGGACGTTATGAACGTCTACAGCGATATATATCCTAACCTAAGGCAGGCTAACATCTCAGCTGTAGTATATTACATCATTCCTGGCGTATCGGCCTCTACTTCTCGGTGGAAACATTATATACGTCTATAACGTAATATAACCTAACCTAACACATTTAGCCCCTCGCTGGTAATGTTTTACAGAATCCCGTTCGTGTCGTCTCGTACGTCTCGGTTGGGATTTTATATACGTCTATGGCATTATATATCCTAACCTAAGGCAGGCTAACATCTCGGATGTAGTATATTACATCATTCCTGGCGTATCGACCACTACATCTCGGTGGAAACATTATATACGTCTATAACGTAATATAACCTAACCTAACACATCTAGCTAGTCGCTTTAATGTTTCACAGAATTCCGTTCGTGTCGTCCCGTTCGTCTCGGTTGGGACATTATATACGTCTATAGCGTTATATATCCTAACTTAAGGCAGGCTATCATTTCGGATGTAGTATTTTACAACATTCCTGGCGGGTCGGCCTCTACTTCTCGGTGGGAACATTATATACGTCTATAACGTAATATAACCTAACCTAACATATCTAGCTCCTCGCTGGTAATGTTTTACAGAATCCCGTTCGTGTCGTCTAGTACGTCTCGGTTGGGATATTATATACGTCTATGGCATTATATATCCTAACCTAAGGCAGGCTAACATCTCGGATGTAGTATATTACATCATTCCTGGCGTATCGACCACTACATCTCGGTGGAAACATTATATACGTCTATAACGTAATATAACCTAACCACACATCTAGCTAGTCGCTTTAATGTTTCACAGAATTCCGTTCGTGTCGTCCCGTTCGTCTCGGTTGGGACATTATATACGTCTATAGCATTATATATCCTAACTTAAGGCAGGCTATCATCTCGGATGTAGTATTTTACAACATTCCTGGCGGGTCGGCCTCTACTTCTCGGTGGGAACATTATAATCGTCCATAACGTAATATAACCTAACCTAACACATCTAGCCCCTCGCTGGTAATGTTTTACAGAATCCCGTTCGTGTCGTCCCGTACGTCTCGGTTGGGATATTATATACGTCTATAGCGTTATATATCCTAACCTAAGGCAGGCTAACATCTCGGATGTAGTATATTTCATCATTCCTGGCGTATCGGCCCCTACTTCTCGGTGGGAACATTATATACGTCTATAACGTAATATAACCTAACCTAACGCATCTAGCTAGTCGCTTTAATGTTTTACAGAATTCCGTTCCTGTCGTCCCGTACGTCTCGGTTGGGACGTTATGAACGTCTACAGCGATATATATCCTAACGTAAGGCAGGCTAACATCTCGGATGCAGTATTTTACAACATTCCTGGCGGGTCGGCCCCTACTTCTCGGTGGGAACATTATATTCGTCTATAACGTAATATAACCTAACCTATCACATCTAGCCCCTCGCTGGTAATGTTTTACAGAATCCCGTTTGTGTCGTCCCGTAAGTCTCGGTTGGGACATTATATACTACTACAGCGTTATATATCCTAACGTAAGGCAGGCTAACATCTCGGATGCAGTATTTTACAACATTCCTGACGGGTCGGCCCCTACTTCTCGGTGGGAACATTATATACGTCTATAACGTATCATAACCTAACCTAACCCATCTAGCCCCTCGCTGGTAATGTTTTACAGAATCCCGTTCCTGTCGTCCCGTACGTCTCGGTTGGGATATTATATACGTCTATAGCGTTATATATCCTAACCTAAGGAAGGCTATCTTCTCGGATGCAGTATTTTACAACATTCCTGGCGGGTCGGCCTCTACTTCTCGGTGGGAACATTATATACGTCCATAACGTAATATAACCTAACCTAACATATCTAGCTCCTCGCTGGTAATGCTTTACAAAATCCCGTTCGTGTCGTCCCGTACGTCTCGGTTGGGATATTATATACGTCTATAGCATTATATATCCTAACCTAAGGCAGGCTAACATCTCGGATGTAGTATATTACATCATTCCTGGCGTATCGAACACTACTTCTCGGTGGAAACATTATATACGTCTATAACGTAATATAACCTAACCTAACGCATCTAGCTAGTCGCTTTAATGTTTCACAGAATCCCGTTCGTGTCGTCCCGTTCGTCTCAGGTGGGACATTATATACGTCTATAGCGTTATATATCCTAACTTAAGGCAGGCTATCATCTCGGATGTAGTATTTTACAACGTTCCTGGCGGATCGGCCTCTACTTCTCGGTGGGAACATTATATTCGTCTATAACGTAATATAACCTAACCTAACACATCTAGCCCCTCGCTGGTAATGTTTTACAGAATCCCGTTCGTGTCGTCCAGTTCGTCTCGGTTGGGATATTATATACGTCTATAGCGTTATATATCCTAACATATGGCAGGCTATCATCTCAGCTGTAGTATATTACATCATTCTTGGCGTATCGGCCTCTACTTCTCGGTGGAAACATTATATACGTCTATAACGTAATATAACCTAACCTAACACATCTAGCCCCTCGCTGGTAATGTTTGACAGAATCCCGTTCGTGTCGTCTCGTACGTCTCGGTTGGGATATTATATACGTCTATGGCATTATATATCCTAACCTAAGGCAGGCTAACATCTCGGATGTAGTATATTACATCATTCCTGGCGTATCGACCACTACATCTCGGTGGAAACATTATATACGTCTATAACGTAATATAACCTAACCTAACACATCTAGCTAGTCGCTTTAATGTTTCACAGAATTCCGTTCGTGTCCTCCCGTTCGTCTCGGTTGGGACATTATATACGTCTATAGCGTTATATATCCTAACTTAAGGCAGGCTATCATCTCGGATGTAGTATTTTACAACATTCCTGGCGGGTCGGCCTCTACTTCTCGGTGGGAACATTATAATCGTCCATAACGTAATATAACCTAACCTAACACATCTAGCCCCTCGCTGGTAATGTATTACAGAATCCCGTTCCTGTTGCGCCGTACGTCTCGGTTGGGATATTATATACGTCTATACCGTTATATATCCTAACCTAAGGAAGGCTATCTTCTCGGATGCAGTATTTTACAACATTCCTGGCGGGTCGGCCTCTACTTCTCGGTGGGAACATTATATACGTCTATAACGTAATATAACCTAACCTAACATATCTAGCTCCTCGCTGGTAATGTTTTACAAAATCCCGTTCGTGTCGTCCCGTACGTCTCGGTTGGGATATTATATACGTCTATAGCATTATATATCCTAACCTAAGGCAGGCTAACATCTCGGATGTAGTATATTACATCATTCCTGGCGTATCGACCACTACTTCTCGGTGGAAACATTATATACGTCTATAACGTAATATAACCTAACCTAACGCATCTAGCTGGTCGCTTTAATGTTTCACAGAATCCCGTTCGTGTCGTCCCGTTCGTCTCAGTTGGGACATTATATACGTCTATAGCGTTATATATCCTAACTTAAGGCAGGCTATCATCTCGGATGTAGTATTTTACAACGTTCCTGACGGATCGGCCTCTACTTCTCGGTGGGAACATTATATTCGTCTATAACGTAATATAACCTAACCTAACACATCTAGCCCCTCGCTGGTAATGTTTTACAGAATCCCGTTCGTGTCGTCCCGTACGTCTCGGTTGGGATATTATATACGTCTATAGCGTTATATATCCTAACCTAAGGCAGGCTACCATCTCAGCTGTAGTATATTACATCATTCCTGGCGTATCGGCCTCTACTTCTCGGTGGGAACATTATATTCGTCTATAACGTAATATAACCTAACCTAACACATCTAGCCCCTCGCTGGTAATGTTTTACAGAATCCCGTTCGTGTCGTCCCGTACGTCTCGGTTGGGATATTATATACGTCTATAGCGTTATATATCCTAACCTAAGGCAGGCTACCATCTCAGCTGTAGTATATTACATCATTCCTGGCGTATCGGCCTCTACTTCTCGGTGGGAACATTATATTCGTCTATAACGTAATATAACCTAACCTAACACATCTAGCTAGTCGCTTTAATGTTTCACAGAATTCCGTTCGTGTCGTCCCGTTCGTCTCGGTTGGGACATTATATACGTCTATAGCGTTATATATCCTAACTTAAGGCAGGCTATCATCTCGGATGTAGTATTTTACAACATTCCTGGCGGGTCGGCCTCTACTTCTCGGTGGGAACATTATATACGTCTATAACGTAATATAACCTAACCTAACACATCTAGCTAGTCGCTTTAATGTTTCACAGAATCCCGTTCGTGTCGTCCCGTTCGTCTCAGTTGGGACATTATATACGTCTATAGCGTTATATATCCTAACTTAAGGCAGGCTATCATCTCGGATGTAGTATTTTACAACGTTCCTGGCGGATCGGCCTCTACTTCTCGGTGGGAACATTATATTCGTCTATAACGTAATATAACCTAACCTAACATATCTAGCTCCTCGCTGGTAATGTTTTACAAAATCCCGTTCGTGTCGTCCCGTACGTCTCGGTTGGGATATTATATACGTCTATAGCATTATATATCCTAACCTAAGGCAGGCTAACATATCGGATGTAGTATATTACATCATTCCTGGCGTATCGACCACTACTTCTCGGTGGAAACATTATATACGTCTATAACGTAATATAACCTAACCTAACGCATCTAGCTAGTCGCTTTAATGTTTCACAGAATCCCGTTCGTGTCGTCCCGTTCGTCTCAGTTGGGACATTATATACGTCTATAGCGTTATATATCCTAACTTAAGGCAGGCTATCATCTCGGATGTAGTATTTTACAACGTTCCTGGCGGATCGGCCTCTACTTCTCGGTGGGAACATTATATTCGTCTATAACGTAATATAACCTAACCTAACACATCTAGCCCCTCGCTGGTAATGTTTTACAGACTCCCGTTCGTGTCGTCCCGTACGTCTCGGTTGGGATATTATATACGTCTATAGCGTTATATATCCTAACCTAAGGCAGGCTATCATCTCGGATGTAGTATTTTACAACATTCCTGGCGGGTCGGCCTCTACTTCTCGGTGGGAACATTATATTCGTCTATAACGTAATATAACCTAACCTAACATATCTAGCTCCTCGCTGGTAATGTTTTACAAAATCCCGTTCGTGTCGTCTCGTACGTCTCGGTTGGGATATTATATACGTCTATAGCATTATGTATCCTAACCTAAGGCAGGCTAACATCTCGGATGTAGTATATTACATCATTCCTGGCGTATCGACCACTACTTCTCGGTGGAAACATTATATACGTCTATAACGTAATATAACCTAACCTAACGCATCTAGCTAGTCGCTTTAATGTTTCACAGAATCCCGTTCGTGTCGTCCCGTTCGTCTCAGTTGGGACATTATATACGTCTATAGCGTTATATATCCTAACTTAAGGCAGGCTATCATCTCGGATGTAGTATTTTACAACGTTCCTGGCGGATCGGCCTCTACTTCTCGGTGGGAACATTATATTCGTCTATAACGTAATATAACCTAACCTAACATATCTAGCTCCTCGCTGGTAATGTTTTACAAAATCCCGTTCGTGTCGTCCCGTACGTCTCGGTTGGGATATTATATACGTCTATAGCATTATATATCCTAACCTAAGGCAGGCTAAAATATCGGATGTAGTATATTACATCATTCCTGGCGTATCGACCACTACTTCTCGGTGGAAACATTATATACGTCTATAACGTAATATAACCTAACCTAACGCATCTAGCTAGTCGCTTTAATGTTTCACAGAATCCCGTTCGTGTCGTCCCGTTCGTCTCAGTTGGGACATTATATACGTCTATAGCGTTATATATCCTAACTTAAGGCAGGCTATCATCTCGGATGTAGTATTTTACAACGTTCCTGGCGGATCGGCCTCTACTTCTCGGTGGGAACATTATATTCGTCTATAACGTAATATAACCTAACCTAACACATCTAGCCCCTCACTGGTAATGTTTTACAGACTCCCGTTCGTGTCGTCCCGTACGTCTCGGTTGGGATATTATATACGTCTATAGCGTTATATATCCTAACCTAAGGCAGGCTATCATCTCGGATGTAGTATTTTACAACATTCCTGGCGGGTCGGCCTCTACTTCTCGGTGGGAACATTATATTCGTCTATAACGTAATATAACCTAACCTAACATATCTAGCTCCTCGCTGGTAATGTTTTACAAAATCCCGTTCGTGTCGTCTCGTACGTCTCGGTTGGGATATTATATACGTCTATAGCATTATGTATCCTAACCTAAGGCAGGCTAACATCTCGGATGTAGTATATTACATCATTCCTGGCGTATCGACCACTACTTCTCGGTGGAAACATTATATACGTCTATAACGTAATATAACCTAACCTAACGCATCTAGCTAGTCGCTTTAATGTTTCACAGAATCCCGTTCGTGTCGTCCCGTTCGTCTCAGTTGGGACATTATATACGTCTATAGCGTTATATATCCTAACCTAAGGCAGGCTATCATCTCGGATGTAGTATTTTACAACGTTCCTGGCGGATCGGCCCATACTTCTCGGTGGGAACATTATATTCGTCTATAACGTAATATAACCTAACCTAACACATCTAGCCCCTAGCTGGTAATGTTTTACAGAATCCCGTTCGTGTCGTCCCGTACGTCTCGGTTGGGACATTATATACGTCTATAGCGTTATATATCCTAACTTAAGGCAGGCTATCATCTCGGATGTAGTATTTTACAACATTCCTGGCGGGTCGGCCTCTACTTCTCGGTGGGAACATTATATACGTCTATAACGTAATATAACCTAACCTAACATATCTAGCTCCTCGCTGGTAATGTTTTACAAAATCCCGTTCGTGTCGTCCCGTACGTCTCGGTTGGGATATTATATACGTCTATAGCATTATATATCCTAACCTAAGGCAGGCTAACATCTCGGATGTAGTATATTACATCATTCCTGGCGTATCGACCACTACTTCTCGGTGGAAACATTATATACGTCTATAACGTAATATAACCTAACCTAACGCATCTAGCTAGTCGCTTTAATGTTTCACAGAATCCCGTTCGTGTCGTCCCGTTCGTCTCAGTTGGGACATTATATACGTCTATAGCGTTATATATCCTAACTTAAGGCAGGCTATCATCTCGGATGTAGTATTTTACAACGTTCCTGGCGGATCGGCCCATACTTCTCGGTGGGAACATTATATTCGTATAACGTAATATAACCTAACCTAACGCATCTAGCCCCTCGCTGGTAATGTATTACAGAATCCCGTTCCTGTTGTGCCGTACGTCTCGGTTGGGATATTATATACGTCTATAGCGTTATATATCCTAACCTAAGGAAGGCTATCTTCTCGGATGCAGTATTTTACAACATTCCTGGCGTATCGGCCCATACTTCTCGGTGGGAACATTATATTCGTCTATAACGTAATATAACCTAACCTAACACATCTAGCCCCTAGCTGGTAATGTTTTACAGAATCCCGTTCGTGTCGTCCCGTACGTCTCGGTTGGGACATTATATACGTCTATAGCGTTATATATCCTAACTTAAGGCAGGCTATCATCTCGGATGTAGTATTTTACAACATTCCTGGCGGGTCGGCCTCTACTTCTCGGTGGGAACATTATATACGTCTATAACGTAATATAACCTAACCTAACATATCTAGCTCCTCGCTGGTAATGTTTTACAAAATTCCGTTCGTGTCGTCCCGTACGTCTCGGTTGGGATATTATATACGTCTATAGCATTATATATCCTAACCTAAGGCAGGCTAACATCTCGGATGTAGTATATTACATCATTCCTGGCGTATCGACCACTACTTCTCAGTGGAAACATTATATACGTCTATAACGTAATATAACCTAACCTAACGCATCTAGCTAGACGCTTTAATGTTTCACAGAATCCCGTTCGTGTCGTCCCGTTCGTCTCAGTTGGGACATTATATACGTCTATAGCGTTATATATCCTAACTTAAGGCAGGCTATCATCTCGGATGTAGTATTTTACAACGTTCCTGGCGGATCGGCCTCTACTTCTCGGTGGGAACATTATATTCGTCTATAACGTAATATAACCTAACCTAACACATCTAGCCCCTCGCTGGTAATGTTTTACAGAATCCCGTTCGTGTCGTCCCGTACGTCTCGGTTGGGATATTATATACGTCTATAGCGTTATATATCCTAACCTAAGGCAGGCTATCATCTCGGATGTAGTATTTTACAACATTCCTGGCGGGTCGGCCTCTACTTCTCGGTGGGAACATTATATACGTCTATAACGTAATATAACCTAACCTAACATATCTAGCTCCTCGCTGGTAATGTTTTACAAAATCCCGTTCGTGTCGTCCCGTACGTCTCGGTTGGGATATTATATACGTCTATAGCATTATATATCCTAACCTAAGGCAGGGTAACATCTCGGATGTAGTATATTACATCATTCCTGGCGTATCGACCACTACTTCTCGGTGGAAACATTATATACGTCTATAACGTAATATAACCTAACCTAACGCATCTAGCTGGTCGCTTTAATGTTTCACAGAATCCCGTTCGTGTCGTCCCGTTCGTCTCAGTTGGGACATTATATACGTCTATAGCGTTATATATCCTAACTTAAGGCAGGCTATCATCTCGGATGTAGTATTTTACAACGTTCCTGACGGATCGGCCTCTACTTCTCGGTGGGAACATTATATTCGTCTATAACGTAATATAACCTAACCTAACACATCTAGCCCCTCGCTGGTAATGTTTTACAGAATCCCGTTCGTGTCGTCCCGTACGTCTCGGTTGGGATATTATATACGTCTATAGCGTTATATATCCTAACCTAAGGCAGGCTACCATCTCAGCTGTAGTATATTACATCATTCCTGGCGTATCGGCCTCTACTTCTCGGTGGGAACATTATATTCGTCTATAACGTAATATAACCTAACCTAACGCATCTAGCTAGTCGCTTTAATGTTTTACAGAATCCCGTTCCTGTCGTCCCGTACGTCTCGGTTGGGACGTTATGAACGTCTACAGCGATATATATCCTAACGTAAGGCAGGCTAACATCTCGGATGCAGTATTTTACAACATTCCTGGCGGGTCGGCCCCTACTTCTCGGTGGGAACATTATATTCGTCTATAACGTAATATAACCTAACCTATCACATCTAGCCCCTCGCTGGTAATGTTTTACAGAATCCTGTTTGTGTCGTCCGGTAAGTCTCGGTTGGGACATTATATACTACTACAGCGTTATATATCCTAACGTAAGGCAGGCTAACATCTCGGATGCAGTATTTTACAACATTCCTGACGGGTCGGCCCCTACTTCTCGGTGGGAACATTATATACGTCTATAACGTATCATAACCTAACCTAACCCATCTAGCCCCTCGCTGGTAATGTTTTACAGAATCCCGTTCCTGTCGTCCCGTACGTCTCGGTTGGGACGTTATGAACGTCTACAGCGATATATATCCTAACTTAAGGCAGGCTATCATCTCGGATGTAGTATTTTACAACATTCCTGGCGGGTCGGCCTCTACTTCTCGGTGGGAACATTATATACGTCTATAACGTAATATAACCTAACCTAACCCATCTAGCCCCTAGCTGGTAATGTTTTACAGAATCCCGTTCGTGTCGTCCCGTACGTCTCGGTTGGGACATTATATACGTCTATAGCGTTATATATCCTAACTTAAGGCAGGCTATCATCTCGGATGTAGTATTTTACAACATTCGTGGCGGGTCGGCCTCTACTTCTCGGTGGGAACATTATATACGTCTATAACGTAACATAACGTAACCTAACCCATCTAGCCCCTCGCTGGTAATGTATTACAGAATCCCGTTCCTGTTGTGCCGTACGTCTCGGTTGGGATATTATATACGTCTATAGCGTTATATATCCTAACCTAAGGAAGGCTATCTTCTCGGATGCAGTATTTTACAACATTCCTGGCGTATCGGCCCATACTTCTCGGTGTGAACATTATATTCGTCTATAACGTAATATAACCTAACCTAACACATCTAGCCCCTCGCTGGTAATGTTTTACAGAATCCCGTTCGTGTCGTCCCGTACGTCTCGGTTGGGACATTATATACGTCTATAGCGTTATATATCCTAACTTAAGGCAGGCTATCATCTAGGATGTATTATTTTACAACATTCCTGGCGGGTCGGCCTCTACTTCTCGGTGGGAACATTATATACGTCCATAACGTAATATAACCTAACCTAACATATCTAGCTCCTCGCTGGTAATGTTTTACAAAATCCCGTTCGTGTCGTCCCGTACGTCTCGGTTGGGATATTATATACGTCTATAGCATTATATATCCTAACCTAAGGCAGGCCAACATCTCGGATGTAGTATATTACATCATTCCTGGCGTATCGACCACTACTTCTCGGTGGAAACATTATATACGTCTATAACGTAATATAACCTAACCTAACGCATCTAGCTAGTCGCTTTAATGTTTCACAGAATCCCGTTCGTGTCGTCCCGTTCGTCTCCGTTGGGACATTATATACGTCTATAGCGTTATATATCCTAACTTAAGGCAGGCTATCATCTCGGATGTAGTATTTTACAACGTTCCTGGCGGATCGGCCTCTACTTCTCGGTGGGAACATTATATTCGTCTATAACGTAATATAACCTAACCTAACACATCTAGCCCCTCGCTGGTAATGTTTTACAGAATCCCTTTCGTGTCGTCCCGTACGTCTCGGTTGGGATATTATATACGTCTATAGCGTTATATATCCTAACCTAAGGCAGGC
The DNA here is from genome assembly GCA_963969225.1 of Xylocopa violacea. Classification (NCBI taxonomy): domain Eukaryota; kingdom Metazoa; phylum Arthropoda; class Insecta; order Hymenoptera; family Apidae; genus Xylocopa; species Xylocopa violacea. The sequence goes on along the minus strand of CAXAJV010000008.1, from coordinate 12,111,676 downwards.
TATCATCTCGGATGTAGTATTTTACAACATTCGTGGCGGGTCGGCCTCTACTTCTCGGTGGGAACATTATATACGTCTATAACGTAATATAACCTAACCTAACATATCTAGCTCCTCGCTGGTAATGTTTGACAGAATCCCGTTCGTGTCGTCCCGTACGTCTCGGTTGGGATATTATATACGTCTATAGCGTTATATATCCTAACCTAAGGCAGGCTATCATCTCGGATGTAGTATTTTACAACGTTCCTGGCGGATCGGCCCATACTTCTCGGTGGGAACATTATATTCGTCTATAACGTAATATAACCTAACCTAACACATCTAGCCCCTAGCTGGTAATGTTTTACAGAATCCCGTTCGTGTCGTCCCGTACGTCTCGGTTGGGACATTATATACGTCTATAGCGTTATATATCCTAACTTAAGGCAGGCTATCATCTCGGGTGTAGTATTTTACAACATTCCTGGCGGGTCGGCCTCTACTTCTCGGTGGGAACATTATATTCGTCTATAACGTAATATAACCTAACCTAACACATCTAGCCCCTCGCTGGTAATGTTTTACAGAATCCCGTTCGTGTCGTCCCGTACGTCTCGGTTGGGATATTATATACGTCTATAGCGTTATATATCCTAACCTAAGGCAGGCTATCATCTCGGATGTAGTATTTTACAACATTCCTGGCGGGTCGGCCTCTACTTCTCGGTGGGAACATTATATACGTCTATAACGTAATATAACCTAACCTAACATATCTAGCTCCTCGCTGGTAATGTTTTACAAAATCCCGTTCGTGTCGTCCCGTACGTCTCGGTTGGGATATTATATACGTCTATAGCATTATATATCCTAACCTAAGGCAGGCTAACATCTCGGATGTAGTATATTACATCATTCCTGGCGTATCGACCACTACTTCTCGGTGGAAACATTATATACGTCTATAACGTAATATAACCTAACCTAACGCATCTAGCTGGTCGCTTTAATGTTTCACAGAATCCCGTTCGTGTCGTCCCGTTCGTCTCAGTTGGGACATTATATACGTCTATAGCGTTATATATCCTAACTTAAGGCAGGCTATCATCTCGGATGTAGTATTTTACAACGTTCCTGACGGATCGGCCTCTACTTCTCGGTGGGAACATTATATTCGTCTATAACGTAATATAACCTAACCTAACATATCTAGCTCCTCGCTGGTAATGTTTTACAAAATCCCGTTCGTGTCGTCCCGTACGTCTCGGTTGGGATATTATATACGTCTATAGCATTATATATCCTAACCTAAGGCAGGCTAACATATCGGATGTAGTATATTACATCATTCCTGGCGTATCGACCACTACTTCTCGGTGGAAACATTATATACGTCTATAACGTAATATAACCTAACCTAACGCATCTAGCTAGTCGCTTTAATGTTTCACAGAATCCCGTTCGTGTCGTCCCGTTCGTCTCAGTTGGGACATTATATACGTCTATAGCGTTATATATCCTAACTTAAGGCAGGCTATCATCTCGGATGTAGTATTTTACAACGTTCCTGGCGGATCGGCCTCTACTTCTCGGTGGGAACATTATATTCGTCTATAACGTAATATAACCTAACCTAACACATCTAGCCCCTCGCTGGTAATGTTTTACAGACTCCCGTTCGTGTCGTCCCGTACGTCTCGGTTGGGATATTATATACGTCTATAGCGTTATATATCCTAACCTAAGGCAGGCTATCATCTCGGATGTAGTATTTTACAACATTCCTGGCGGGTCGGCCTCTACTTCTCGGTGGGAACATTATATTCGTCTATAACGTAATATAACCTAACCTAACGCATCTAGCTAGTCGCTTTAATGTTTCACAGAATCCCGTTCGTGTCGTCCCGTTCGTCTCAGTTGGGACATTATATACGTCTATAGCGTTATATATCCTAACTTAAGGCAGGCTATCATCTCGGATGTAGTATTTTACAACGTTCCTGGCGGATCGGCCTCTACTTCTCGGTGGGAACATTATATTCGTCTATAACGTAATATAACCCAACCTAACACATCTAGCCCCTCGCTGGTAATGTTTTACAGACTCCCGTTCGTGTCGTCCCGTACGTCTCGGTTGGGATATTATATACGTCTATAGCGTTATATATCCTAACCTAAGGCAGGCTATCATCTCGGATGTAGTATTTTACAACATTCCTGGCGGGTCGGCCTCTACTTCTCGGTGGGAACATTATATTCGTCTATAACGTAATATAACCTAACCTAACATATCTAGCTCCTCGCTGGTAATGTTTTACAAAATCCCGTTCGTGTCGTCTCGTACGTCTCGGTTGGGATATTATATACGTCTATAGCATTATGTATCCTAACCTAAGGCAGGCTAACATCTCGGATGTAGTATATTACATCATTCCTGGCGTATCGACCACTACTTCTCGGTGGAAACATTATATACGTCTATAACGTAATATAACCTAACCTAACGCATCTAGCTAGTCGCTTTAATGTTTCACAGAATCCCGTTCGTGTCGTCCCGTTCGTCTCAGTTGGGACATTATATACGTCTATAGCGTTATATATCCTAACTTAAGGCAGGCTATCATCTCGGATGTAGTATTTTACAACGTTCCTGACGGATCGGCCTCTACTTCTCGGTGGGAACATTATATTCGTCTATAACGTAATATAACCTAACCTAACACATCTAGCCCCTCGCTGGTAATGTTTTACAGAATCCCGTTCGTGTCGTCCCGTACGTCTCGGTTGGGATATTATATACGTCTATAGCGTTATATATCCTAACCTAAGGCAGGCTACCATCTCAGCTGTAGTATATTACATCATTCCTGGCGTATCGGCCTCTACTTCTCGGTGGGAACATTATATTCGTCTATAACGTAATATAACCTAACCTAACGCATCTAGCTAGTCGCTTTAATGTTTTACAGAATCCCGTTCCTGTCGTCCCGTACGTCTCGGTTGGGACGTTATGAACGTCTACAGCGATATATATCCTAACGTAAGGCAGGCTAACATCTCGGATGCAGTATTTTACAACATTCCTGGCGGGTCGGCCCCTACTTCTCGGTGGGAACATTATATTCGTCTATAACGTAATATAACCTAACCTATCACATCTAGCCCCTCGCTGGTAATGTTTTACAGAATCCTGTTTGTGTCGTCCGGTAAGTCTCGGTTGGGACATTATATACTACTACAGCGTTATATATCCTAACGTAAGGCAGGCTAACATCTCGGATGCAGTATTTTACAACATTCCTGACGGGTCGGCCCCTACTTCTCGGTGGGAACATTATATACGTCTATAACGTATCATAACCTAACCTAACCCATCTAGCCCCTCGCTGGTAATGTTTTACAGAATCCCGTTCCTGTCGTCCCGTACGTCTCGGTTGGGACGTTATGAACGTCTACAGCGATATATATCCTAACTTAAGGCAGGCTATCATCTCGGATGTAGTATTTTACAACATTCCTGGCGGGTCGGCCTCTACTTCTCGGTGGGAACATTATATACGTCTATAACGTAATATAACCTAACCTAACCCATCTAGCCCCTAGCTGGTAATGTTTTACAGAATCCCGTTCGTGTCGTCCCGTACGTCTCGGTTGGGACATTATATACGTCTATAGCGTTATATATCCTAACTTAAGGCAGGCTATCATCTCGGATGTAGTATTTTACAACATTCGTGGCGGGTCGGCCTCTACTTCTCGGTGGGAACATTATATACGTCTATAACGTAACATAACGTAACCTAACCCATCTAGCCCCTCGCTGGTAATGTATTACAGAATCCCGTTCCTGTTGTGCCGTACGTCTCGGTTGGGATATTATATACGTCTATAGCGTTATATATCCTAACCTAAGGAAGGCTATCTTCTCGGATGCAGTATTTTACAACATTCCTGGCGTATCGGCCCATACTTCTCGGTGTGAACATTATATTCGTCTATAACGTAATATAACCTAACCTAACACATCTAGCCCCTCGCTGGTAATGTTTTACAGAATCCCGTTCGTGTCGTCCCGTACGTCTCGGTTGGGACATTATATACGTCTATAGCGTTATATATCCTAACTTAAGGCAGGCTATCATCTAGGATGTATTATTTTACAACATTCCTGGCGGGTCGGCCTCTACTTCTCGGTGGGAACATTATATACGTCCATAACGTAATATAACCTAACCTAACATATCTAGCTCCTCGCTGGTAATGTTTTACAAAATCCCGTTCGTGTCGTCCCGTACGTCTCGGTTGGGATATTATATACGTCTATAGCATTATATATCCTAACCTAAGGCAGGCCAACATCTCGGATGTAGTATATTACATCATTCCTGGCGTATCGACCACTACTTCTCGGTGGAAACATTATATACGTCTATAACGTAATATAACCTAACCTAACGCATCTAGCTAGTCGCTTTAATGTTTCACAGAATCCCGTTCGTGTCGTCCCGTTCGTCTCCGTTGGGACATTATATACGTCTATAGCGTTATATATCCTAACTTAAGGCAGGCTATCATCTCGGATGTAGTATTTTACAACGTTCCTGGCGGATCGGCCTCTACTTCTCGGTGGGAACATTATATTCGTCTATAACGTAATATAATCTAACCTAACACATCTAGCCCCTCGCTGGTAATGTTTTACAGAATCCCTTTCGTGTCGTCCCGTACGTCTCGGTTGGGATATTATATACGTCTATAGCGTTATATATCCTAACCTAAGGCAGGCTATCATCTCGGATGTAGTATTTTACAACATTCGTGGCGGGTCGGCCTCTACTTCTCGGTGGGAACATTATATACGTCTATAACGTAATATAACCTAACCTAACATATCTAGCTCCTCGCTGGTAATGTTTGACAGAATCCCGTTCGTGTCGTCCCGTACGTCTCGGTTGGGATATTATATACGTCTATAGCGTTATATATCCTAACCTAAGGCAGGCTATCATCTCGGATGTAGTATTTTACAACGTTCCTGGCGGATCGGCCCATACTTCTCGGTGGGAACATTATATTCGTCTATAACGTAATATAACCTAACCTAACACATCTAGCCCCTAGCTGGTAATGTTTTACAGAATCCCGTTCGTGCCGTCCCGTACGTCTCGGTTGGGACATTATATACGTCTATAGCGTTATATATCCTAACTTAAGGCAGGCTATCATCTCGGGTGTAGTATTTTACAACATTCCTGGCGGGTCGGCCTCTACTTCTCGGTGGGAACATTATATTCGTCTATAACGTAATATAACCTAACCTAACACATCTAGCCCCTCGCTGGTAATGTTTTACAGAATCCCGTTCGTGTCGTCCCGTACGTCTCGGTTGGGATATTATATACGTCTATAGCGTTATATATCCTAACCTAAGGCAGGCTATCATCTCGGATGTAGTATTTTACAACATTCCTGGCGGGTCGGCCTCTACTTCTCGGTGGGAACATTATATACGTCTATAACGTAATATAACCTAACCTAACATATCTAGCTCCTCGCTGGTAATGTTTTACAAAATCCCGTTCGTGTCGTCCCGTACGTCTCGGTTGGGATATTATATACGTCTATAGCATTATATATCCTAACCTAAGGCAGGCTAACATCTCGGATGTAGTATATTACATCATTCCTGGCGTATCGACCACTACTTCTCGGTGGAAACATTATATACGTCTATAACGTAATATAACCTAACCTAACGCATCTAGCTGGTCGCTTTAATGTTTCACAGAATCCCGTTCGTGTCGTCCCGTTCGTCTCAGTTGGGACATTATATACGTCTATAGCGTTATATATCCTAACTTAAGGCAGGCTATCATCTCGGATGTAGTATTTTACAACGTTCCTGACGGATCGGCCTCTACTTCTCGGTGGGAACATTATATTCGTCTATAACGTAATATAACCTAACCTAACACATCTAGCCCCTCGCTGGTAATGTTTTACAGAATCCCGTTCGTGTCGTCCCGTACGTCTCGGTTGGGATATTATATACGTCTATAGCGTTATATATCCTAACCTAAGGCAGGCTACCATCTCAGCTGTAGTATATTACATCATTCCTGGCGTATCGGCCTCTACTTCTCGGTGGGAACATTATATTCGTCTATAACGTAATATAACCTAACCTAACGCATCTAGCTAGTCGCTTTAATGTTTTACAGAATCCCGTTCCTGTCGTCCCGTACGTCTCGGTTGGGACGTTATGAACGTCTACAGCGATATATATCCTAACGTAAGGCAGGCTAACATCTCGGATGCAGTATTTTACAACATTCCTGGCGGGTCGGCCCCTACTTCTCGGTGGGAACATTATATTCGTCTATAACGTAATATAACCTAACCTATCACATCTAGCCCCTCGCTGGTAATGTTTTACAGAATCCTGTTTGTGTCGTCCGGTAAGTCTCGGTTGGGACATTATATACTACTACAGCGTTATATATCCTAACGTAAGGCAGGCTAACATCTCGGATGCAGTATTTTACAACATTCCTGACGGGTCGGCCCCTACTTCTCGGTGGGAACATTATATACGTCTATAACGTATCATAACCTAACCTAACCCATCTAGCCCCTCGCTGGTAATGTTTTACAGAATCCCGTTCCTGTCGTCCCGTACGTCTCGGTTGGGACGTTATGAACGTCTACAGCGATATATATCCTAACTTAAGGCAGGCTATCATCTCGGATGTAGTATTTTACAACATTCCTGGCGGGTCGGCCTCTACTTCTCGGTGGGAACATTATATACGTCTATAACGTAATATAACCTAACCTAACCCATCTAGCCCCTAGCTGGTAATGTTTTACAGAATCCCGTTCGTGTCGTCCCGTACGTCTCGGTTGGGACATTATATACGTCTATAGCGTTATATATCCTAACTTAAGGCAGGCTATCATCTCGGATGTAGTATTTTACAACATTCGTGGCGGGTCGGCCTCTACTTCTCGGTGGGAACATTATATACGTCTATAACGTAACATAACGTAACCTAACCCATCTAGCCCCTCGCTGGTAATGTATTACAGAATCCCGTTCCTGTTGTGCCGTACGTCTCGGTTGGGATATTATATACGTCTATAGCGTTATATATCCTAACCTAAGGAAGGCTATCTTCTCGGATGCAGTATTTTACAACATTCCTGGCGTATCGGCCCATACTTCTCGGTGTGAACATTATATTCGTCTATAACGTAATATAACCTAACCTAACACATCTAGCCCCTCGCTGGTAATGTTTTACAGAATCCCGTTCGTGTCGTCCCGTACGTCTCGGTTGGGACATTATATACGTCTATAGCGTTATATATCCTAACTTAAGGCAGGCTATCATCTAGGATGTATTATTTTACAACATTCCTGGCGGGTCGGCCTCTACTTCTCGGTGGGAACATTATATACGTCCATAACGTAATATAACCTAACCTAACATATCTAGCTCCTCGCTGGTAATGTTTTACAAAATCCCGTTCGTGTCGTCCCGTACGTCTCGGTTGGGATATTATATACGTCTATAGCATTATATATCCTAACCTAAGGCAGGCCAACATCTCGGATGTAGTATATTACATCATTCCTGGCGTATCGACCACTACTTCTCGGTGGAAACATTATATACGTCTATAACGTAATATAACCTAACCTAACGCATCTAGCTAGTCGCTTTAATGTTTCACAGAATCCCGTTCGTGTCGTCCCGTTCGTCTCCGTTGGGACATTATATACGTCTATAGCGTTATATATCCTAACTTAAGGCAGGCTATCATCTCGGATGTAGTATTTTACAACGTTCCTGGCGGATCGGCCTCTACTTCTCGGTGGGAACATTATATTCGTCTATAACGTAATATAACCTAACCTAACACATCTAGCCCCTCGCTGGTAATGTTTTACAGAATCCCTTTCGTGTCGTCCCGTACGTCTCGGTTGGGATATTATATACGTCTATAGCGTTATATATCCTAACCTAAGGCAGGCTATCATCTCGGATGTAGTATTTTACAACATTCGTGGCGGGTCGGCCTCTACTTCTCGGTGGGAACATTATATACGTCTATAACGTAATATAACCTAACCTAACATATCTAGCTCCTCGCTGGTAATGTTTGACAGAATCCCGTTCGTGTCGTCCCGTACGTCTCGGTTGGGATATTATATACGTCTATAGCGTTATATATCCTAACCTAAGGCAGGCTATCATCTCGGATGTAGTATTTTACAACGTTCCTGGCGGATCGGCCCATACTTCTCGGTGGGAACATTATATTCGTCTATAACGTAATATAACCTAACCTAACACATCTAGCCCCTAGCTGGTAATGTTTTACAGAATCCCGTTCGTGTCGTCCCGTACGTCTCGGTTGGGACATTATATACGTCTATAGCGTTATATATCCTAACTTAAGGCAGGCTATCATCTCGGGTGTAGTATTTTACAACATTCCTGGCGGGTCGGCCTCTACTTCTCGGTGGGAACATTATATACGTCTATAACGTAATATAACCTAACCTAACATATCTAGCTCCTCGCTGGTAATGTTTTACAAAATCCCGTTCGTGTCGTCCCGTACGTCTCGGTTGGGATATTATATACGTCTATAGCATTATATATCCTAACCTAAGGTAGGCTAACATCTCGGATGTAGTATATTACATCATTCCTGGCGTATCGACCACTACTTCTCGGTGGAAACATTATATACGTCTATAACGTAATATAACCTAACCTAACGCATCTAGCTAGTCGCTTTAATGTTTCACAGAATCCCGTTCGTGTCGTCCCGTTCGTCTCAGTTGGGACATTATATACGTCTATAGCGTTATATATCCTAACCTAAGGCAGGCTATCATCTCGGATGTAGTATTTTACAACGTTCCTGGCGGATCGGCCCATACTTCTCGGTGGGAACATTATATTCGTCTATAACGTAATATAACCTAACCTAACACATCTAGCCCCTAGCTGGTAATGTTTTACAGAATCCCGTTCGTGTCGTCCCGTACGTCTCGGTTGGGACATTATATACGTCTATAGCGTTATATATCCTAACTTAAGGCAGGCTATCATCTCGGATGTAGTATTTTACAACATTCCTGGCGGGTCGGCCTCTACTTCTCGGTGGGAACATTATATACGTCTATAACGTAATATAACCTAACCTAACATATCTAGCTCCTCGCTGGTAATGTTTTACAAAATCCCGTTCGTGTCGTCCCGTACGTCTCGGTTGGGATATTATATACGTCTATAGCATTATATATCCTAACCTAAGGCAGGCTAACATCTCGGATGTAGTATATTACATCATTCCTGGCGTATCGACCACTACTTCTCGGTGGAAACATTATATACGTCTATAACGTAATATAACCTAACCTAACGCATCTAGCTAGTCGCTTTAATGTTTCACAGAATCCCGTTCGTGTCGTCCCGTTCGTCTCAGTTGGGACATTATATACGTCTATAGCGTTATATATCCTAACATAAGGCAGGCTATCATCTCGGATGTAGTATTTTACAACGTTCCTGGCGGATCGGCCCATACTTCTCGGTGGGAACATTATATTCGTATAACGTAATATAACCTGACCTAACACATCTAGCCCCTAGCTGGTAATGTTTTACAGAATCCCGTTCGTGTCGTCCCGTACGTCTCGGTTGGGACATTAAATACGTCTATAGCGTTATATATCCTAACTTAAGGCAGGCTATCATCTCGGATGTAGTATTTTACAACATTCCTGGCGGGTCGGCCTCTACTTCTCGGTGGGAACATTATATACGTCTATAACGTAATATAACCTAACCTAACATATCTAGCTCCTCGCTGGTAATGTTTTACAAAATCCCGTTCGTGTCGTCCCGTACGTCTCGGTTGGGATATTATATACGTCTATAGCATTATATATCCTAACCTAAGGCAGGCTAACATCTCGGATGTAGTATATTTCATCATTCCTGGCGTATCGGCCCCTACTTCTCGGTGGGAACATTATATACGTCTATAACGTAATATAACCTAACCTATCACATCTAGCCCCTCGCTGGTAATGTTTTACAGAATCCCGTTTGTGTCGTCCCGTACGTCTCGGTTGGGACATTATATACTACTACAGCGTCATATATCCTAACGTAAGGCAGGCTAACATCTCGGATGCAGTATTTTACAACATTCCTGGCGGGTCGGCCCCTACTTCTCGGTGGGAACATTATATTCGTCTATAACGTAATATAACCTAACCTATCACATCTAGCCCCTCGCTGGTAATGTTTTACAGAATCCCGTTTGTGTCGTCCGGTAAGTCTCGGTTGGGACATTATATACGTCTATAGCGTTATATATCCTAACCTAAGGCAGGCTAACATCTCGGATGTAGTATATTTCATCATTCCTGGCGTATCGGCCCCTACTTCTCGGTGGGAACATTATATACGTCTATAACGTAATATAACCTAACCTAACGCATCTAGCCCCTCGCTGGTAATGTATTACAGAATCCCGTTCCTGTTGTGCCGTACGTCTCGATTGGGATATTATATACGTCTATAGCGTTATATATCCTAACCTAAGGAAGGCTATCTTCTCGGATGCAGTATTTTACAACATTCCTGGCGTATCGGCCCATACTTCTCGGTGGGAACATTATATTCGTCTATAACGTAATATAACCTAACCTAACACATCTAGCCCCTCGCTGGTAATGTTTTACAGAATCCCGTTCGTGTCGTCCCGTACGTCTCGGTTGGGACATTATATACGTCTATAGCGTTATATATCCTAACTTAAGGCAGGCTATCATCTAGGATGTAGTATATTACATCATTCCTGGCGTATCGACCACTACTTCTCGGTGGAAACATTATATACGTCTATAACGTAATATAACCTAACCTAACGCATCTAGCTAGTCGCTTTAATGTTTCACAGAATCCCGTTCGTGTCGTCCCGTTCGTCTCAGTTGGGACATTATATACGTCTATAGCGTTATATATCCTAACTTAAGGCAGGCTATCATCTCGGATGTAGTATTTTACAACGTTCCTGGCGGATCGGCCTCTACTTCTCTGTGGGAACATTATATTCGTCTATAACGTAATATAACCTAACCTAACACATCTAGCCCCTCGCTGGTAATGTTTTACAGAATCCCGTTCGTGTCGTCCCGTACGTCTCGGTTGGGATATTATATACGTCTATAGCGTTATATATCCTAACCTAAGGCAGGCTATCATCTCGGATGTAGTATTTTACAACATTCCTGGCGGGTCGGCCTCTACTTCTCGGTGGGAACATTATATACGTCTATAACGTAATATAACCTAACCTAACATATCTAGCTCCTCGCTGGTAATGTTTGACAGAATCCCGTTCGTGTCGTCCCGTACGTCTCGGTTGGGATATTATATACGTCTATAGCGTTATATATCCTAACCTAAGGCAGGCTAACATCTCGGATGTAGTATATTTCATCATTCCTGGCGTATCGGCCCCTACTTCTCGGTGGGAACATTATATACGTCTATAACGTAATATAACCTAACCTAACGCATCTAGCCCCTCGCTGGTAATGTATTACAGAATCCCGTTCCTGTTGTGCCGTACGTCTCGATTGGGATATTATATACGTCTATAGCGTTATATATCCTAACCTAAGGAAGGCTATCTTCTCGGATGCAGTATTTTACAACATTCCTGGCGTATCGGCCCATACTTCTCGGTGGGAACATTATATTCGTCTATAACGTAATATAACCTAACCTAACACATCTAGCCCCTCGCTGGTAATGTTTTACAGAATCCCGTTCGTGTCGTCCCGTACGTCTCGGTTGGGACATTATATACGTCTATAGCGTTATATATCCTAACTTAAAGCAGGCTATCATCTCGGATGTAGTATTTTACAACATTCCTGGCGGGTCGGCCTCTTCTTCTCGGTGGGAACATTATATACGTCTATAACGTAATATAACCTAACCTAACATATCTAGCTCCTCGCTGGTAATGTTTTACAAAATCCCGTTCGTGTCGTCCCGTACGTCTCGGTTGGGATATTATATACGTCTATAGCATTATATATCCTAACCTAAGGCAGGCTAACATCTCTGATGTAGTATATTACATCATTCTTGGCGTATCGACCACTACATCTCGGTGGAAACATTATATACGTCTATAACGTAATATAACCTAACCTAACACATCTAGCTAGTCGCTTTAATGTTTCACAGAATTCCGTTCGTGTCGTCCCGTTCGTCTCGGTTGGGACATTATATACGTCTATAGCGTTATATATCCTATCTTAAGGCAGGCTATCATCTCGGATGTAGTATTTTACAACATTCCTGGCGGGTCGGCCTCTACTTCTCGGTGGGAACATTATAATCGTCCATAACGTAATATAACCTAACCTAACACATCTAGCCCCTCGCTGGTAATGTTTTACAGAATCCCGTTCGTGTCGTCCCGTACGTCTCGGTTGGGATATTATATACGTCTATAGCGTTATATATCCTAACCTAAGGCAGGCTAACATCTCGGATGCAGTATTTTACAACATTCCTGGCGTATCGGCCCATACTTCTCGGTGGGAACATTATATTCGTCTATAACGTAATATAACCTAACCTAACACATCTAGCCCCTCGCTGGTAATGTTTTACAGAATCCCGTTCGTGTCGTCCCGTACGTCTCGGTTGGGACATTATATACGTCTATAGCGTTATATATCCTAACTTAAGGCAGGCTATCATCTAGGATGTAGTATATTACATCATTCCTGGCGTATCGACCACTACTTCTCGGTGGAAACATTATATACGTCTATAACGTAATATAACCTAACCTAACGCATCTAGCTAGTCGCTTTAATGTTTCACAGAATCCCGTTCGTGTCGTCCCGTTCGTCTCAGTTGGGACATTATATACGTCTATAGCGTTATATATCCTAACTTAAGGCAGGCTATCATCTCGGATGTAGTATTTTACAACGTTCCTGGCGGATCGGCCTCTACTTCTCTGTGGGAACATTATATTCGTCTATAACGTAATATAACCTAACCTAACACATCTAGCCCCTCGCTGGTAATGTTTTACAGAATCCCGTTCGTGTCGTCCCGTACGTCTCGGTTGGGATATTATATACGTCTATAGCGTTATATATCCTAACCTAAGGCAGGCTATCATCTCGGATGTAGTATTTTACAACATTCCTGGCGGGTCGGCCTCTACTTCTCGGTGGGAACATTATATACGTCTATAACGTAATATAACCTAACCTAACATATCTAGCTCCTCGCTGGTAATGTTTTACAAAATCCCGTTCGTGTCGTCCCGTACGTCTCGGTTGGGATATTATATACGTCTATAGCATTATATATCCTAACCTAAGGCAGGCTAACATCTCGGATGTAGTATATTACATCATTCCTGGCGTATCGACCACTACTTCTCGGTGGAAACATTATATACGTCTATAACGTAATATAACCTAACCTAACGCATCTAGCTGGTCGCTTTAATGTTTCACAGAATCCCGTTCGTGTCGTCCCGTTCGTCTCAGTTGGGACATTATATACGTCTATAGCGTTATATATCCTAACTTAAGGCAGGCTATCATCTCGGATGTAGTATTTTACAACGTTCCTGACGGATCGGCCTCTACTTCTCGGTGGGAACATTATATTCGTCTATAACGTAATATAACCTAACCTAACACATCTAGCCCCTCGCTGGTAATGTTTTACAGAATCCCGTTCGTGTCGTCCCGTACGTCTCGGTTGGGATATTATATACGTCTATAGCGTTATATATCCTAACCTAAGGCAGGCTACCATCTCAGCTGTAGTATATTACATCATTCCTGGCGTATCGGCCTCTACTTCTCGGTGGGAACATTATATTCGTCTATAACGTAATATAACCTAACCTAACACATCTAGCCCCTCGCTGGTAATGTTTTACAGAATCCCGTTCGTGTCGTCCCGTACGTCTCGGTTGGGATATTATATACGTCTATAGCGTTATATATCCTAACCTAAGGCAGGCTACCATCTCAGCTGTAGTATATTACATGATTCCTGGCGTATCGGCCTCTACTTCTCGGTGGAAACATTATATACGTCTATAACGTAATATAACCTAACCTAACACATCTAGCCCCTCGCTGGTAATGTTTTACAGAATCCGGTTCGTGTCGTCTCGTACGTCTCGGTTGGGATATTATATACGTGTATGGCATTATATATTCTAACCTACGGCAGGCTAACATCTCGGATGTAGTATATTACATCATTCCTGGCGTATCGACCACTATATCTCGGTGGAAACATTATATACGTCTAAAACGTAATATAACCTAACCTAACACATCTAGCTAGTCGCTTTAATGTTTCACAGAATTCCGTTCGTGTCGTCCCGTTCGTCTCGGTTGGGACATTATATACGTCTATAGCGTTATATATCCTAACTTAAGGCAGGCTATCATCTCGGATGTAGTATTTTACAACATTCCTGGCGGGTCGGCCTCTACTTCTCGGTGGGAACATTATATACGTCTATAACGTAATATAACCTAACCTAACACATCTAGCTAGTCGCTTTAATGTTTCACAGAATCCCGTTCGTGTCGTCCCGTTCGTCTCAGTTGGGACATTATATACGTCTATAGCGTTATATATCCTAACTTAAGGCAGGCTATCATCTCGGATGTAGTATTTTACAACGTTCCTGGCGGATCGGCCTCTACTTCTCGGTGGGAACATTATATTCGTCTATAACGTAATATAACCTAACCTAACATATCTAGCTCCTCGCTGGTAATATTTTACAAAATCCCGTTCGTGTCGTCCCGTACGTCTCGGTTGGGATATTATATACGTCTATAGCATTATATATCCTAACCTAAGGCAGCCTAACATCTCGGATGTAGTATATTACATCATTCCTGGCGTATCGACCACTACTTCTCGGTGGAAACATTATATACGTCTATAACGTAATATAACCTAACCTAACGCATCTAGCTAGTCGCTTTAATGTTTCACAGAATCCCGTTCGTGTCGTCCCGTTCGTCTCAGTTGGGACATTATATACGTCTATAGCGTTATATATCCTAACTTAAGGCAGGCTATCATCTCGGATGTAGTATTTTACAACGTTCCTGGCGGATCGGCCTCTACTTCTCGGTGGGAACATTATATTCGTCTATAACGTAATATAACCTAACCTAACACAACTAGCCCCTCGCTGGTAATGTTTTACAGAATCCCGTTCGTGTCGTCCCGTACGTCTCGGTTGGGATATTATATACGTCTATAGTGTTATATATCCTAACCTAAGGCTGGCTATCATCTCGGATGTAGTATTTTACAACATTCCTGGCGGGTCGGCCTCTACTTCTCGGTGGGAACATTATATTCGTCTATAACGTAATATAACCTAACCTAACATATCTAGCTCCTCGCTGGTAATGTTTTACAAAATCCTGTTCGTGTCGTCCCGTACGTCTCGGTTGGGATATTATATACGTCTATAGCATTATATATCCTAACCTAAGGCAGGCTAACATCTCGGATGTAGTATATTACATCATTCCTGGCGTATCGACCACTACTTCTCGGTGGAAACATTATATACGTCTATAACGTAATATAACCTAACCTAACGCATCTAGCTAGTCGCTTTAATGTTTTACAGAATCCCGTTCCTGTCGTCCCGTACGTCTCGGTTGGGACGTTATGAACGTCTACAGCGATATATATCCTAACGTAAGGCAGGCTAACATCTCGGATGCAGTATTTTACAACATTCCTGGCGGGTCGGCCCCTACTTCTCGGTGGGAACATTATATTCGTCTATAACGTAATATAACCTAACCTATCACATCTAGCCCCTCGCTGGTAATGTTTTACAGAATCCCGTTTGTGTCGTCCGGTAAGTCTCGGTTGGGACATTATATACTACTACAGCGTTATATATCCTAACGTAAGGCAGGCTAACATCTCGGATGCAGTATTTTACAACATTCCTGGCGGGTCGGCCCCTACTTCTCGGTGGGAACATTATATACGTCTATAACGTAATATAACCTAACCTAACATATCTAGCTCCTCGCTGGTAATGTTTTACAAAATCCCGTTCGTGTCGTCCCGTACGTCTTGGTTGGGATATTATATACGTCTATGGCATTATATATCCTAACCTAAGGCAGGCTAACATCTCGGATGTAGTATATTACAACATTCCTGGCGTATCGGCCCCTACTTCTCGGTGGGAACATTATATACGTCTATCACGTAATATAACGTAACCTAACCCATCTACCCCTCGCTGGTAATGTATTACAGAATCCCGTTCCTGTTGTGCCGTACGTCTCGGTTGGGATATTATATACGTCTATAGCGTTATATATCCTAACCTAAGGAAGGCTATCTTCTCGGATGCAGTATTTTACAACAGTCCTGGCGTATCGGCGCATACTTCTCGGTGGGAACATTATATTCGTCTATAACGTAATATAACCTATCCTAACACATCTAGCCCCTCGCTGGTAATGTTTCACAGAATCCCGTTCGTGTCGTCCCGTTCGTCTCGGTTGGGACATTATATACGTCTATAGCGTTATATATCCTAACTTAAGGCAGGCTATCATCTCGGATGTAGTATTTTACAACGTTCCTGGCGGATCGGCCTCTACTTCTCGGTGGGAACATTATATTCGTCTATAACGTAATATAACCTAACCTAACACATCTAGCCCCTCGCTGGTAATGTTTTACAGAATCCCGTTCCTGTTGTGCCGTACGTCTCGATTGGGATATTATATACGTCTATAGCGTTATATATCCTAACCTAAGGAAGGCTATCTTCTCGGATGCAGTATTTTACAACATTCCTGGCGTATCGGCCCATACTTCTCGGTGGGAACATTATATTCGTCTATAACGTAATATAACCTAACCTAACACATCTAGCCCCTCGCTGGTAATGTTTTACAGAATCCCGTTCGTGTCGTCCCGTACGTCTCGGTTGGGACATTATATACGTCTATAGCGTTATATATCCTAACTTAAAGCAGGCTATCATCTCGGATGTAGTATTTTACAACATTCCTGGCGGGTCGGCCTCTACTTCTCGGTGGGAACATTATATACGTCTATAACGTAATATAACCTAACCTAACATATCTAGCTCCTCGCTGGTAATGTTTTACAGAATCCCGTTCGTGTCGTCCCGTACGTCTCGGTTGGGATATTATATACGTCTATAGCGTTATATATCCTAACCTAAGGCAGGCTATCATCTCGGATGTAGTATTTTACAACATTCCTGGCGGGTCGGCCTCTACTTCTCGGTGGGAACATTATATACGTCTATAACGTAATATAACCTAACCTAACATATCTAGCTCCTCGCTGGTAATGTTTTACAAAATCCCGTTCGTGTCGTCCCGTACGTCTCGGTTGGGATATTATATACGTCTATGGCATTATATATTCTAACCTAAGGCAGGCTAACATCTCGGATGTAGTATATTACATCATTCCTGGCGTATCGACCACTATATCTCGGTGGAAACATTATATACGTCTAAAACGTAATATAACCTAACCTAACACATCTAGCTAGTCGCTTTAATGTTTCACAGAATTCCGTTCGTGTCGTCCCGTTCGTCTCGGTTGGGACATTATATACGTCTATAGCGTTATATATCCTAACTTAAGGCAGGCTATCATCTCGGATGTAGTATTTTACAACATTCCTGGCGGGTCGGCCTCTACTTCTCGGTGGGAACATTATATACGTCTATAACGTAATATAACCTAACCTAACACATCTAGCTAGTCGCTTTAATGTTTCACAGAATCCCGTTCGTGTCGTCCCGTTCGTCTCAGTTGGGACATTATATACGTCTATAGCGTTATATATCCTAACTTAAGGCAGGCTATCATCTCGGATGTAGTATTTTACAACGTTCCTGGCGGATCGGCCTCTACTTCTCGGTGGGAACATTATATTCGTCTATAACGTAATATAACCTAACCTAACATATCTAGCTCCTCGCTGGTAATGTTTTACAAAATCCCGTTCGTGTCGTCCCGTACGTCTCGGTTGGGATATTATATACGTCTATAGCATTATATATCCTAACCTAAGGCAGCCTAACATCTCGGATGTAGTATATTACATCATTCCTGGCGTATCGACCACTACTTCTCGGTGGAAACATTATATACGTCTATAACGTAATATAACCTAACCTAACGCATCTAGCTAGTCGCTTTAATGTTTCACAGAATCCCGTTCGTGTCGTCCCGTTCGTCTCAGTTGGGACATTATATACGTCTATAGCGTTATATATCCTAACTTAAGGCAGGCTATCATCTCGGATGTAGTATTTTACAACGTTCCTGGCGGATCGGCCTCTACTTCTCGGTGGGAACATTATATTCGTCTATAACGTAATATAACCTAACCTAACACATCTAGCCCCTCGCTGGTAATGTTTTACAGAATCCCGTTCGTGTCGTCCCGTACGTCTCGGTTGGGATATTATATACGTCTATAGTGTTATATATCCTAACCTAAGGCTGGCTATCATCTCGGATGTAGTATTTTACAACATTCCTGGCGGGTCGGCCTCTACTTCTCGGTGGGAACATTATATTCGTCTATAACGTAATATAACCTAACCTAACATATCTAGCTCCTCGCTGGTAATGTTTTACAAAATCCTGTTCGTGTCGTCCCGTACGTCTCGGTTGGGATATTATATACGTCTATAGCATTATATATCCTAACCTAAGGCAGGCTAACATCTCGGATGTAGTATATTACATCATTCCTGGCGTATCGACCACTACTTCTCGGTGGAAACATTATATACGTCTATAACGTAATATAACCTAACCTAACGCATCTAGCTAGTCGCTTTAATGTTTTACAGAATCCCGTTCCTGTCGTCCCGTACGTCTCGGTTGGGACGTTATGAACGTCTACAGCGATATATATCCTAACGTAAGGCAGGCTAACATCTCGGATGCAGTATTTTACAACATTCCTGGCGGGTCGGCCCCTACTTCTCGGTGGGAACATTATATTCGTCTATAACGTAATATAACCTAACCTATCACATCTAGCCCCTCGCTGGTAATGTTTTACAGAATCCCGTTTGTGTCGTCCGGTAAGTCTCGGTTGGGACATTATATACTACTACAGCGTTATATATCCTAACGTAAGGCAGGCTAACATCTCGGATGCAGTATTTTACAACATTCCTGGCGGGTCGGCCCCTACTTCTCGGTGGGAACATTATATACGTCTATAACGTAATATAACCTAACCTAACATATCTAGCTCCTCGCTGGTAATGTTTTACAAAATCCCGTTCGTGTCGTCCCGTACGTCTTGGTTGGGATATTATATACGTCTATGGCATTATATATCCTAACCTAAGGCAGGCTAACATCTCGGATGTAGTATACTACATCATTCCTGGCGTATCGACCACTACTTCTCGGTGGAAACATTATATACGTCTATAACGTAATATAACCTAACCTAACACATCTAGCCCCTCGCTGGTAATGTTTTACAGAATCCCGTTCGTGTCGTCTCGTACGTCTCGGTTGGGATATTATATACGTCTACAGCGTTATATATCCTAACCTAAGCCAGGCTAACATCTCGGATGCAGTATTTTACAACGTTCCTGGCGGATCGGCCTCTACTTCACGGTGGGAACATTATATTCGTCTATAACGTAATATAACCTAACCTAACACATCTAGCCCCTCGCTGGTAATGTTTTACAGAATCCCGTTCGTGTCGTCCCGTACGTCTCGGTTGGGACATTATATACGTCTATAGCGTTATATATCCTAACTTAAGGCAGGCTATCATCTCGGATGTAGTATTTTACAACATTCCTGGCGGGTCGGCCTCTACTTCTCGGTGGGAACATTATATACGTCTATAACGTAATATAACCTAACCTAACATATCTAGCTCCTCGCTGGTAATGTTTTACAAAATCCCGTTCGTGTCGTCCCGTACGTCTCGGTTGGGATATTATATACGTCTATAGCATTATATATCCTAACCTAAGGCAGGCTAACATCTCGGATGTAGTATATTACATCATTCCTGGCGTATCGACCACTACTTCTCGGTGGAAACATTATATACGTCTATAACGTAATATAACCTAACCTAACACATCTAGCTAGTCGCTTTAATGTTTCACAGAATCCCGTTCGTGTCGTCCCGTTCGTCTCAGTTGGGACATTATATACGTCTATAGCGTTATATATCCTAACTTAAGGCAGGCTATCATCTCGGATGTAGTATTTTACAACGTTCCTGGCGGATCGGCCTCTACTTCTCGGTGGGAACATTATATTCGTCTATAACGTAATATAACCTAACCTAACACATCTAGCCCCTCGCTGGTAATGTTTTACAGAATACCGTTCGTGTCGTCCCGTACGTCTCGGTTGGGATATTATATACGTGTATAGCGTTATATATCCTAACCTAAGGCAGGCTATCATCTCGGATGTAGTATTTTACAACATTTCTGGCGTATCGGCCCCTACCTCTCGGTGGGAACATTATATACGTCTATAACGTATCATAACCTAACCTAACCCATCTAGCCCCTCGCTGGTAATGTTTTACAGAATCCCGTTCCTGTCGTCCCGTACGTCTCGGTTGGGAAGTTATGAACGTCTACAGCGATATATATCCTAACCTAAGGCAGGCTTACATCTCAGCTGTAGTATATTACATCATTCCTGGCGTATCGGCCTCTACTTCTCGGTGGAAACATTATATACGTCTATAACGTAATATAACCTAACCTAACACATCTAGCCCCTCGCTGGTAATGTTTTACAGAATCCCGTTCGTGTCGTCTCGTACGTCTCGGTTGGGATATTATATACGTCTATTGCATTATGTATCCTAACCTAAGGCAGGCTAACATCTCGGATGTAGTATATTACATCATTCCTGGCGTATCGACCACTACATCTCGGTGGAAACATTATATACGTCTATAACGTAATATAACCTAACCTAACACATCTAGCTAGTCGCTTTAATGTTTTACAGAATCCCGTTCCTGTCGTCCCGTACGTCTCAGTTGGGACGTTATGAACGTCTACAGCGATATATATCCTAACCTAAGGCAGGCTAACATCTCAGCTGTAGTATATTACATCATTCCTGGCGTATCGGCCTCTACTTCTCGGTGGAAACATTATATACGTATATAACGTAATATAACCTAACCTAACACATCTAGCCCCTCGCTGGTAATGTTTTACAGAATCCCGTTCGTGTCGTCTCGTACGTCTCGGTTGGGATATTATATACGTCTATGGCATTATATATCCTAACCTAAGGCAGGCTAACATCTCGGATGTAGTATATTACATCATTCCTGGCGTATCGACCACTACATCTCGGTGGAAACATTATATACGTCTATAACGTAATATAACCTAACCTAACACATCTAGCTAGTCGCTTTAATGTTTCACAGAATCCCGTTCGTGTCGTCCCGTTCGTCTCGGTTGGGATATTATATACGTCTATAGCATTATATATCCTAACCTAAGGCAGGCTAACATCTCGGATGCAGTATATTACATCATTCCTGGCCTATCGGCCTCTACTTCTCGGTGGAAACATTATATACGTCTATAACGTAATATAACCTAACCTAACACATCTAGCCCCTCGCTGGTAATGTTTTACAGAATCCCGTTCGTGTCGTCTCGTACGTCTCGGTTGGGATATTATATACGTCTATGGCATTATATATCCTAACCTAAGGCAGGCTAACATCTCGGATGTAGTATATTACATCATTCCTGGCGTATCGACCACTACATCTCGGTGGGAACATTATATACGTCTATAACGTAATATAACCTAACCTAACACATCTAGCCCCTCGCTGGTAATGTTTTACAGAATCCCGTTCGTGTCTTCCCGTACGTCTCGGTTGGGATATTATATACGTCTATAGCGTTATATATCCTAACCTAAGGCAGGCTATCACCTCGGATGTAGTATTTTACAACATTCCTGGCGTATCGGCCCCTACTTCTCGGTGGGAACATTATATACGTCTATAACGTATCATAACCTAACCTAACCCATCTAGCCCCTCGCTGGTAATGTTTTACAGAATCCCGTTCCTGTCGTCCCGTACGTCTCAGTTGGGACGTTTTGAACGCCTACAGCGATATATGTCCTAACCGAAGGCAGGCTAACATCTCAGCTGTAGTATATTACATCATTCCTGGCGTATCGGCCTCTACTTCTCGGTGGAAACATTATATACGTCTATAACGTAATATAACCTAACCTAACACATCTAGCCCCTCGCTGGTAATGTTTTACAGAATCCCGTTCGTGTCGTCTCGTACGTCTCGGTTGGGATATTATATACGTCTATGGCATTATATATCCTAACCTAAGGCAGGCTAACATCTCGGATGTAGTATATTACATCATTCCTGGCGTATCGACCACTACATCTCGGTGGAAACATTATATACGTCTCTAACGTAATATAACCTAACCTAACACATCTAGCTAGTCGCTTTAATGTTTCACAGAATTCCGTTCGTGTCGTCCCGTTCGTCTCGGTTCGGACATTATATACGTCTATAGCGTTATATGTGATAACTTAAGGCAGGCTATCATCTCGGATGTAGTATTTTACAACATTCCTGGCGGGTCGGCCTCTACTTCTCGGTGGGAACATTATATACGTCTATAGCGTAATATAACCTAACCTAACAAATCTAGCTCCTCGCTGGTAATGTTTTACAAAATCCCGTTCGTGTCGTCCCGTACGTCTCGGTTGGGATCTTATATACGTCTATAGCATTATATATCCTAACCTAAGGCAGGCTAACATCTCGGATGTAGTATATTACATCATTCCTGGCGTATTGACAACTACTTCTCGGTGGAAACATTATATACGTCTATAACGTATTATAACCTAACCTAACACATCTAGCTAGTCGCTTTAATGTTTCACAGAATTCCGTTCGTGTCGTCCCGTTCGTCTCGGTTGGGACATTATATACGTCTATAGCGTTATATATCCTAACTTAAGGCAGGCTATCATCTCGGATATAGTATTTTACAACAGTCCTGGCGCATCGGCCTCTACTTCTAGGTGGGAACATTATATTCGTCTATAACGTAATATAACCTAACCTAACACATCTAGCCCCTCGCTGGTAATGTTTTACAGAATCCCGTTCGTGTCGTCTCGTACGTCTCGGTTGGGATATTATATACGTCTATGGCATTATATATCCTAACCTAAGGCAGGCTAACATCTCGGATGTAGTATATTACATCATTCCTGGCGTATCGACCACTACATCTCGGTGGAAACATTATATACGTCTATAACGTAATATAACCTAA
Source organism: Xylocopa violacea (assembly GCA_963969225.1). NCBI lineage: Eukaryota > Metazoa > Arthropoda > Insecta > Hymenoptera > Apidae > Xylocopa > Xylocopa violacea. The sequence goes on along the minus strand of CAXAJV010000008.1, from coordinate 12,088,174 downwards.
CCTAACACATCTAGCTAGTCGCTCTAATGTTTCACAGAATTCCGTTCGTGTCGTCCCGTTCGTCTCGGTTGGGACATTATATACGTCTATAGCGTTATATATCCTAACTTAAGGCAGGCTATCATCTCGGATGTAGTATTTTACAACATTCCTGGCGGGTCGGCCTCTACTTCTCGGTGGGAACATTATATACGTCTATAGCGTAATATAACCTAACCTAACAAATCTAGCTCCTCGCTGGTAATGTTTTACAAAATCCCGTTCGTGTCGTCCCGTACGTCTCGGTTGGGATATTATATACGTCTATAGCATTATATATCCTAACCTAAGGCAGGCTAACATCTCGGATGTAGTATATTACATCATTCCTGGCGTATCGACAACTACTTCTCGGTGGAAACATTATATACGTCTATAACGTATTATAACCTAACCTAACACATCTAGCCCCTCGCTGGTAATGTTTTACAGAATCCCGTTCGTGTCGTCTCGTACGTCTCGGTTGGGATATTATATACGTCTATGGCATTATATATCCTAACCTAAGGCAGGCTAACATCTCGGATGTCGTATATTACATCATTCCTGGCGTATCGACCACTACATCTCGGTGGAAACATTATATACGTCTATAACGTAATATAACCTAACCTAACACATCTAGCTAGTCGCTTTAATGTTTCACAGAATTCCGTTCGTGTCGTCCCGTTCGTCTCGGTTCGGACATTATATACGTCTATAGCGTTATATATGATAACTTAAGGCAGGCTATCATCTCGGATGTAGTATTTTACAACATTCCTGGCAGGTCGGCCGCTACTTCTCGGTGGGAACATTATATACGTCTATAACGTAATATAACCTAACCTAACACATCTAGCCCCTCGCTGGTAATGTTTTACAGAATCCCGTTCGTGTCGTCTCGTACGTCTCGGTTGGGATATTATATACGTCTATGGCATTATATATCCTAACCTAAGGCAGGCTAACATCTCGGATGTAGTATATTACATCATTCCTGGCGTATCGACCACTACATCTCGGTGGAAACATTATATACGTCTATAACGTAATATAACCTAACCTAACACATCTAGCTAGTCGCTTTAATGTTTCACAGAATTCCGTTCGTGTCGTCCCGTTCGTCTCGGTTGGGACATTATATACGTCTATAGCGTTATATATCCTAACTTAAGGCAGGCTATCATCTCGGATGTAGTATTTTACAAAATCCCTGGCGTATCGGACCATACTTCTCGGTGGGAACATTATATTCGTCTATAACATAATATAACCTATCCTAACACATCTAGCCCCTCGCTGGTAATGTTTTACAGAATCCCGTTCGTGTCGTCCCGTACGTCTCGGTTGGGATATTATATACGTCTATAGCGTTATATATCCTAACCTAAGGCAGGCTATCATCTCGGATGTAGTATTTTACAACATTCCTGGCGTATCGGCCCCTACTTCTCGGTGGGAACATTATATACGTCTGTAACGTATCATAACCTAACCTAACCCATCTAGCCCCTCGCTGGTAATGTTTTACAGAATCCCGTTCGTGTCGTCCCGTACGTCTCGGTTGGGACGTTCTGAACGTCTACAGCGATATATATCCTAACCTAAGGTAGGCTAACATCTCGCATGTAGTATATTACATCATTCCTGGCGTATCGACCACTACTTCTCGGTGGAAACATTATATACGTCTATAACGTAATATAACCTAACCTAACACATCTAGCTAGTCGCTTTAATGTTTCACAGAATTCCGTTCGTGTCGTCCCGTTCGTCTCGGTTGGGACATTATATACGTCTATAGCGTTATATATCCTAACTTAAGGCAGGCTATCATCTCGGATATAGTATTTTACAACAGTCCTGGCGCATCGGCCTCTACTTCTAGGTGGGAACATTATATTCGTCTATAACGTATCATAACCTAGCCTAACCCATCTAGCCCCTCGCTGGTAATGTTTTACAGAATCCCGTTCCTGTCGTCCCGTACGTCTCGGTTGGGACGTTATGAACGTCTACAGCGATATATATCCTAACCTAAGGCAGGCTAACATCTCAGCTGTAGTATATTACATCATTCCTGGCGTATCGGCCTCTACTTCTCGGTGGAAACATTATATACGTCTATAACGTAATATAACCTAACCTAACACATCTAGCCCCTCGCTGGTAATGTTTTACAGAATCCCGTTCGTGTCGTCTCGTACGTCTCGGTTGGGATATTATATACGTCTATGGCATTATATATCCTAACCTAAGGCAGGCTAACATCTCGGATGTAGTATATTACATCATTCCTGGCGTATCGACCACTACATCTCGGTGGAAACATTATATACGTCTATAACGTAATATAACCTAACCTAACACATCTAGCTAGTCGCTTTAATGTTTCACAGAATTCCGTTCGTGTCGTCCCGTTCGTCTCGGTTCGGACATTATATACGTCTATAGCGTTATATATGATAACTTAAGGCAGGCTATCATCTCGGATGTAGTATTTTACAACATTCCTGGCAGGTCGGCCGCTACTTCTCGGTGGGAACATTATATACGTCTATAACGTAATATAACCTAACCTAACACATCTAGCCCCTCGCTGGTAATGTTTTACAGAATCCCGTTCGTGTCGTCTCGTACGTCTCGGTTGGGATATTATATACGTCTATGGCATTATATATCCTAACCTAAGGCAGGCTAACATCTCGGATGTAGTATATTACATCATTCCTGGCGTATCGACCACTACATCTCGGTGGAAACATTATATACGTCTATAACGTAATATAACCTAACCTAACACATCTAGCTAGTCGCTTTAATGTTTCACAGAATTCCGTTCGTGTCGTCCCGTTCGTCTCGGTTGGGACATTATATACGTCTATAGCGTTATATATCCTAACTTAAGGCAGGCTATCATCTCGGATGTAGTATTTTACAAAATTCCTGGCGTATCGGACCATACTTCTCGGTGGGAACATTATATTCGTCTATAACATAATATAACCTATCCTAACACATCTAGCCCCTCGCTGGTAATGTTTTACAGAATCCCGTTCGTGTCGTCCCGTACGTCTCGGTTGGGATATTATATACGTCTATAGCGTTATATATCCTAACCTAAGGCAGGCTATCATCTCGGATGTAGTATTTTACAACATTCCTGGCGTATCGGCCCCTACTTCTCGGTGGGAACATTATATACGTCTGTAACGTATCATAACCTAACCTAACCCATCTAGCCCCTCGCTGGTAATGTTTTACAGAATCCCGTTCCTGTCGTCCCGTACGTATCGGTTGGGACGTTATGAACGTCTACAGCGATATATATCCTAACCTAAGGTAGGCTAACATCTCGCATGTAGTATATTACATCATTCCTGGCGTATCGACCACTACTTCTCGGTGGAAACATTATATACGTCTATAACGTAATATAACCTAACCTAACACATCTAGCTAGTCGCTTTAATGTTTCACAGAATCGCGTTCGTGTCGTCCCGTTCGTCTCGGTTGGGACATTATATACGTCTATAGCGTTATATATCCTAACTTAAGGCAGGCTATCATCTCGGATATAGTATTTTACAACAGTCCTGGCGCATCGGCCTCTACTTCTAGGTGGGAACATTATATTCGTCTATAACGTATCATAACCTAGCCTAACCCATCTAGCCCCTCGCTGGTAATGTTTTACAGAATCCCGTTCCTGTCGTCCCGTACGTCTCGGTTGGGACGTTATGAACGTCTACAGCGATATATATCCTAACCTAAGGTAGGCTAACATCTCGGATGTAGTATATTACATCATTCCTGGCGTATCGACCACTACATCTCGGTGGAAACATTATATACGTCTATAACGTAATATAACCTAACCTAACACATCTAGCTAGTCGCTTTAATGTTTCACAGAATTCCGTTCGTGTCGTCCCGTTCGTCTCGGTTGGGACATTATATACGTCTACAGCGTTATATATCCGAACCTAAGGCAGGCTATCTTCTTGGATGCAGTATTTTACAAAATTCCTGGCGTATCGGCCCATACTTCTCGGTGGGAACATTATATTCGTCTATAACATAATATAACCTATCCTAACACATCTAGCCACTCGCTGGTAATGTTTTACAATATCCCGTTCGTGTCGTCCCGTACGTCTCGGTAGGGATATTATATACGTCTATAGCATTATATATCCTAACCTAAGGCAGGCGAACATCTCGGATGTAGTATATTACATCATTCCTGGCGTATCGACCACTACTTCTCGGTGGAAACATTATATACGTCTATAACGTAATATAACCTAACCTAACACATCTAGCTAGTCGCTTTAATGTTTCACAGAATCCCGTTCGTGTCGTCCCGTTCGTCTCGGTTGGGACATTATATACGTCTATAGCGTTATATATCCTAACTTAAGGCAGGCTATCATCTCGGATGTAGTATTTTACAACGTTCCTGGCGGATCGGCCTCTACTTCTCGGTGCGAACATTATACTCGTCTATAACGTAATATAACCTAACCTAACACATCTTGCCCCTCGCTGGTAATGTTTTACAGAATCCCGTTCGTGTCGTCCCGTACGTCTCGGTTGGGATATTATATACGTCTATAGCGTTATATATCCTAACCTAAGGCAGGCTATCATCTCGGATGTAGTATTTTACCACAGTCCTGGCGTATCGGCCCCTACTTCTCGGTGGGAACATTATATACTTCTATAACGTATCATAACCTAGCCTAACCCATCTAGCCCCTCGCTGGTAATGTTTTACAGAATCCCGTACCTGTCGTCCCGTACGTCTCGGTTGGGATATTATATACGTCTATAGCGTTATATATCCTAACCTAAGGCAGGCTATCATCTCGGATGTAGTATTTTACAACATTCCTGGCGTATCGGCCCCTACTTCTCGTTGGGAACATTATATACGTCTGTAACGTATCATAACCTAACCTAACCCATCTAGCCCCTCGCTGGTAATGTTTTACAGAATCCCGTTCCTGTCGTCCCGTACGTATCGGTTGGGACGTTATGAACGTCTACAGCGATATATATCCTAACGTGAGGCAGGCTAACATCTCGGATGTAGTATTTTACAACAGTCCTGGCGTATCGGCCCCTACTTCTCGGTGGGAACATTATATACGTCTATAACGTAACATAACGTAACCTAACCCATCTAGCCCCTCGCTGGTAATGAATTACAGAATCCCGTTCCTGTTGTGCCGTACGTCTCGGTTGGGATATTATATACGTCTATGGCATTATATATCCTAACCTAAGGCAGGCTAACATCTCGGATGTAGTATATTACATCATTCCTGGCGTATCGACCACTACATCTCGGTGGAAACATTATATACGTCTATAACGTAATATAACCTAACCTAACACATCTAGCTAGTCCCTTTAATGTTTCACAGAATTCCGTTCGTGTCGTCCCGTTCGTCTCGGTTGGGACATTATATACGTCTATAGCGTTATATATCCTAACTTAAGGCAGGCTATCATCTCGGATGTAGTATTTTACAAAATTCCTGGCGTATCGGACCATACTTCTCGGTGGGAACATTATATTCGTCTATAACATAATATAACCTATCCTAACACATCTAGCCCCTCGCTGGTAATGTTTTACAGAATCCCGTTCGTGTCGTCCCGTACGTCTCGGTTGGGATATTATATACGTCTATAGCGTTATATATCCTAACCTAAGGCAGGCTATCATCTCGGATGTAGTATTTTACAACATTCCTGGCGTATCGGCCCCTACTTCTCGGTGGGAACATTATATACGTCTGTAACGTATCATAACCTAACCTAACCCATCTAGCCCCTCGCTGGTAATGTTTTACAGAATCCCGTTCCTGTCGTCCCGTACGTATCGGTTGGGACGTTATGAACGTCTACAGCGATATATATCCTAACCTAAGGTAGGCTAACATCTCGCATGTAGTATATTACATCATTCCTGGCGTATCGACCACTACTTCTCGGTGGAAACATTATATACGTCTATAACGTAATATAACCTAACCTAACACATCTAGCTAGTCGCTTTAATGTTTCACAGAATTCCGTTCGTGTCGTCCCGTTCGTCTCGGTTGGGACATTATATACGTCTATAGCGTTATATATCCTAACTTAAGGCAGGCTATCATCTCGGATATAGTATTTTACAACAGTCCTGGCGCATCGGCCTCTACTTCTATGTGGGAACATTATATTCGTCTATAACGTATCATAACCTAGCCTAACCCATCTAGCCCCTCGCTGGTAATGTTTTACAGAATCCCGTTCCTGTCGTCCCGTACGTCTCGGTTGGGACGTTATGAACGTCTACAGCGATATATATCCTAACCTAAGGTAGGCTAACATCTCGGATGTAGTATATTACATCATTCCTGGCGTATCGACCACTACATCTCGGTGGAAACATTATATACGTCTATAACGTAATATAACCTAACCTAACACATCTAGCTAGTCGCTTTAATGTTTCACAGAATTCCGTTCGTGTCGTCCCGTTCGTCTCGGTTGGGACATTATATACGTCTACAGCGTTATATATCCGAACCTAAGGCAGGCTATCTTCTTGGATGCAGTATTTTACAAAATTCCTGGCGTATCGGCCCATACTTCTCGGTGGGAACATTATATTCGTCTATAACATAATATAACCTATCCTAACACATCTAGCCCCTCGCTGGTAATGTTTTACAATATCCCGTTCGTGTCGTCCCGTACGTCTCGGTAGGGATATTATATACGTCTATAGCATTATATATCCTAACCTAAGGCAGGCGAACATCTCGGATGTAGTATATTACATCATTCCTGGCGTATCGACCACTACTTCTCGGTGGAAACATTATATACGTCTATAACGTAATATAACCTAACCTAACACATCTAGCTAGTCGCTTTAATGTTTCACAGAATCCCGTTCGTGTCGTCCCGTTCGTCTCGGTTGGGACATTATATACGTCTATAGCGTTATATATCCTAACTTAAGGCAGGCTATCATCTCGGATGTAGTATTTTACAACGTTCCTGGCGGATCGGCCTCTACTTCTCGGTGCGAACATTATACTCGTCTATAACGTAATATAACCTAACCTAACACATCTTGCCCCTCGCTGGTAATGTTTTACAGAATCCCGTTCGTGTCGTCCCGTACGTCTCGGTTGGGATATTATATACGTCTATAGCGTTATATATCCTAACCTAAGGCAGGCTATCATCTCGGATGTAGTATTTTACCACAGTCCTGGCGTATCGGCCCCTACTTCTCGGTGGGAACATTATATACTTCTATAACGTATCATAACCTAGCCTAACCCATCTAGCCCCTCGCTGGTAATGTTTTACAGAATCCCGTACCTGTCGTCCCGTACGTCTCGGTTGGGATATTATATACGTCTATAGCGTTATATATCCTAACCTAAGGCAGGCTATCATCTCGGATGTAGTATTTTACAACATTCCTGGCGTATCGGCCCCTACTTCTCGGTGGGAACATTATATACGTCTGTAACGTATCATAACCTAACCTAACCCATCTAGCCCCTCGCTGGTAATGTTTTACAGAATCCCGTTCCTGTCGTCCCGTACGTATCGGTTGGGACGTTATGAACGTCTACAGCGATATATATCCTAACGTGAGGCAGGCTAACATCTCGGATGTAGTATTTTACAACAGTCCTGGCGTATCGGCCCCTACTTCTCGGTGGGAACATTATATACGTCTATAACGTAACATAACGTAACCTAACCCATCTAGCCCCTCGCTGGTAATGAATTACAGAATCCCGTTCCTGTTGTGCCGTACGTCTCGGTTGGGATATTATATACGTCTATGGCATTATATATCCTAACCTAAGGCAGGCTAACATCTCGGATGTAGTATATTACATCATTCCTGGCGTATCGACCACTACATCTCGGTGGAAACATTATATACGTCTATAACGTAATATAACCTAACCTAACACATCTAGCTAGTCCCTTTAATGTTTCACAGAATTCCGTTCGTGTCGTCCCGTTCGTCTCGGTTGGGACATTATATACGTCTATAGCGTTATATATCCTAACTTAAGGCAGGCTATCATCTCGGATGTAGTATTTTACAAAATTCCTGGCGTATCGGACCATACTTCTCGGTGGGAACATTATATTCGTCTATAACATAATATAACCTATCCTAACACATCTAGCCCCTCGCTGGTAATGTTTTACAGAATCCCGTTCGTGTCGTCCCGTACGTCTCGGTTGGGATATTATATACGTCTATAGCGTTATATATCCTAACCTAAGGCAGGCTATCATCTCGGATGTAGTATTTTACAACATTCCTGGCGTATCGGCCCCTACTTCTCGGTGGGAACATTATATACGTCTGTAACGTATCATAACCTAACCTAACCCATCTAGCCCCTCGCTGGTAATGTTTTACAGAATCCCGTTCCTGTCGTCCCGTACGTATCGGTTGGGACGTTATGAACGTCTACAGCGATATATATCCTAACCTAAGGTAGGCTAACATCTCGCATGTAGTATATTACATCATTCCTGGCGTATCGACCACTACTTCTCGGTGGAAACATTATATACGTCTATAACGTAATATAACCTAACCTAACACATCTAGCTAGTCGCTTTAATGTTTCACAGAATTCCGTTCGTGTCGTCCCGTTCGTCTCGGTTGGGACATTATATACGTCTATAGCGTTATATATCCTAACTTAAGGCAGGCTATCATCTCGGATATAGTATTTTACAACAGTCCTGGCGCATCGGCCTCTACTTCTAGGTGGGAACATTATATTCGTCTATAACGTATCATAACCTAGCCTAACCCATCTAGCCCCTCGCTGGTAATGTTTTACAGAATCCCGTTCCTGTCGTCCCGTACGTCTCGGTTGGGACGTTATGAACGTCTACAGCGATATATATCCTAACCTAAGGTAGGCTAACATCTAGGATGTAGTATATTACATCATTCCTGGCGTATCGACCACTACATCTCGGTGGAAACATTATATACGTCTATAACGTAATATAACCTAACCTAACACATCTAGCTAGTCGCTTTAATGTTTCACAGAATTCCGTTCGTGTCGTCCCGTTCGTCTCGGTTGGGACATTATATACGTCTACAGCGTTATATATCCGAACCTAAGGCAGGCTATCTTCTTGGATGCAGTATTTTACAAAATTCCTGGCGTATCGGCCCATACTTCTCGGTGGGAACATTATATTCGTCTATAACATAATATAACCTATCCTAACACATCTAGCCCCTCGCTGGTAATGTTTTACAAAATCCCGTTCGTGTCGTCCCGTACGTCTCGGTAGGGATATTATATACGTCTATAGCATTATATATCCTAACCTAAGGCAGGCGAACATCTCGGATGTAGTATATTACATCATTCCTGGCGTATCGACCACTACTTCTCGGTGGAAACATTATATACGTCTATAACGTAATATAACCTAACCTAACACATCTAGCTAGTCGCTTTAATGTTTCACAGAATCCCGTTCGTGTCGTCCCGTTCGTCTCGGTTGGGACATTATATACGTCTATAGCGTTATATATCCTAACTTAAGGCAGGCTATCATCTCGGATGTAGTATTTTACAACGTTCCTGGCGGATCGGCCTCTACTTCTCGGTGCGAACATTATACTCGTCTATAACGTAATATAACCTAACCTAACACATCTTGCCCCTCGCTGGTAATGTTTTACAGAATCCCGTTCGTGTCGTCCCGTACGTCTCGGTTGGGATATTATATACGTCTATAGCGTTATATATCCTAACCTAAGGCAGGCTATCATCTCGGATGTAGTATTTTACCACAGTCCTGGCGTATCGGCCCCTACTTCTCGGTGGGAACATTATATACTTCTATAACGTATCATAACCTAGCCTAACCCATCTAGCCCCTCGCTGGTAATGTTTTACAGAATCCCGTACCTGTCGTCCCGTACGTCTCGGTTGGGATATTATATACGTCTATAGCGTTATATATCCTAACCTAAGGCAGGCTATCATCTCGGATGTAGTATTTTACAACATTCCTGGCGTATCGGCCCCTACTTCTCGGTGGGAACATTATATACGTCTGTAACGTATCATAACCTAACCTAACCCATCTAGCCCCTCGCTGGTAATGTTTTACAGAATCCCGTTCCTGTCGTCCCGTACGTATCGGTTGGGACGTTATGAACGTCTACAGCGATATATATCCTAACGTGAGGCAGGCTAACATCTCGGATGTAGTATTTTACAACAGTCCTGGCGTATCGGCCCCTACTTCTCGGTGGGAACATTATATACGTCTATAACGTAACATAACGTAACCTAACCCATCTAGCCCCTCGCTGGTAATGAATTACAGAATCCCGTTCCTGTTGTGCCGTACGTGTCGGTTGGGACATTATATACGTCTACACCGTTATATATCCTAACCTAAGGCAGGCTAACATCTCGGATGCAGTATTTTACAAAATTCCTGGCGTATCGGCCCATACTTCTCGGTGGGAACATTATATTCGTCTATAACATAATATAATCTATCCTAACACATCTAGCCCCTCGCTGGTAATGTTTTACAGAATCCCGTTCGTGTCGTCCCGTACGTCTCGGTTGGGACATTATATACGTCTACAGCGTTACATATCCTAACCTAAGCCAGGCTAACATCTCGGATGCAGTATTTTACAACATTCCTGGCGGGTCGGCCCCTACTTCTCGGTGGGAACATTATATACGTCTATAACGTAATATAACCTAACCTAACATATCTAGCTCCTCGCTGGTAATGTTTTACAAAATCCCGTTCGTGTCGTCCCGTACGTCTCGGTTGGGATATTATATACGTCTATAGCATTATATATCCTAACCTAAGGCAGGCTAACATCTCGGATGTACTATATTACATCATTCCTGGCGTATCGACCACTACTTCTCGGTGGAAGCATTATATACGTCTATAACGTAATATAACCTAACCTAACACATCTAGCTAGACGCTTTAATGTTTCACAGATTCCCGTTCGTGTCGTCCCGTTCGTCTCGGTTGGGACATTATATACGTCTATAGCGTTATATATCCTAACTTAAGGCAGGCTATCATCTCGGATGTAGTATTTTACAACGTTCCTGGCGGATCGGCCTCTACTTCTCGGTGCGAACATTATATTCGTCTATAACGTAATATAACCTAACCAAACACATCTAGCCCCTCGCTGGTAATGTTTTACAGAATCCCGTTCGTGTCGTCCCGTACGTCTCGGTTGGGATATTATATACGTCTATAGCGTTATATATCCTAACCTAAGGCAGGCTATCATCTCGGATGTAGTATTTTACAACATTCCTGGCGTATCGGCCCCTACTTCTCGGTGGGAACATTATATACGTCTATAACGTAACATAACGTAACCTAACCCATCTAGCCCCTCGCTGGTAATGAATTACAGAATCCCGTTCCTGTTGTGCCGTACGTCTCGGTTGGGACATTATATACGTCTACAGCGTTATATATCCTAACCTAAGGCAGGCTAACATCTCGGATGCCGTATTTTACAAAATTCCTGGCGTATCGGCCCATACTTCTCGGTGGGAACATTATATTCGTCTATAACATAATATAATCTATCCTAACACATCTAGCCCCTCGCTGGTAATGTTTTACAGAATCCCGTTCGTGTCGTCCCGTACGTCTCGGTTGGGACATTATATACGTCTACAGCGTTACATATCCTAACCTAAGCCAGGCTAACATCTCGGATGCAGTATTTTACAACATTCCTGGCGGGTCGGCCCGTACTTCTCGGTGGGAACATTATATACGTCTATAACGTAATATAACCTAACCTAACATATCTAGCTCCTCGCTGGTAATGTTTTACAAAATCCCGTTCGTGTCGTCCCGTACGTCTCGGTTGGGATATTATATACGTCTATAGCATTATATATCCTAACCTAAGGCAGGCTAACATCTCGGATGTACTATATTACATCATTCCTGGCGTATCGACCACTACTTCTCGGTGGAAGCATTATATACCTCTATAACGTAATATAACCTAACCTAACACATCTAGCTAGTCGCTTTAATGTTTCACAGAATCCCGTTCGTGTCGTCCCGTTCGTCTCGGTTGGGACATTATATACGTCTATAGCGTTATATATCCTAACTTAAGGCAGGCTATCATCTCGGATGTAGTATTTTACAACGTTCCTGGCGGATCGGCCTCTACTTCTCGGTGCGAACATTATATTCGTCTATAACATAATATAATCTATCCTAACACATCTAGCCCCTCGCTGGTAATGTTTTACAGAATCCCGTTCGTGTCGTCCCGTACGTCTCGGTTGGGACATTATATACGTCTACAGCGTTACATATCCTAACCTAAGCCAGGCTAACATCTCGGATGCAGTATTTTACAACATTCCTGGCGGGTCGGCCCCTACTTCTCGGTGGGAACATTATATACGTCTATAACGTAATATAACCTAACCTAACATATCTAGCTCCTCGCTGGTAATGTTTTACAAAATCCCGTTCGTGTCGTCCCGTACGTCTCGGTTGGGATATTATATACGTCTATAGCATTATATATCCTAACCTAAGGCAGGCTAACATCTCGGATGTACTATATTACATCATTCCTGGCGTATCGACCACTACTTCTCGGTGGAAGCATTATATACCTCTATAACGTAATATAACCTAACCTAACACATCTAGCTAGTCGCTTTAATGTTTCACAGAATCCCGTTCGTGTCGTCCCGTTCGTCTCGGTTGGGACATTATATACGTCTATAGCGTTATATATCCTAACTTAAGGCAGGCTATCATCTCGGATGTAGTATTTTACAACGTTCCTGGCGGATCGGCCTCTACTTCTCGGTGCGAACATTATATTCGTCTATAACGTAATATAACCTAACCTAACACATCTAGCCCCTCGCTGGTAATGTTTTACAGAATCCCGTTCGTGTCGTCCCGTACGTCTCGGTTGGGATATTATATACGTCTATAGCGTTATATATCCTAACTTAAGGCAGGCTATCATCTCGGATGTAGTATTTTACAACGTTCCTGGCGGATCGGCCTCTACTTCTCGGTGCGAACATTATACTCGTCTATAACGTAATATAACCTAACCTAACACATCTTGCCCCTCGCTGGTAATGTTTTACAGAATCCCGTTCGTGTCGTCCCGTACGTCTCGGTTGGGATATTATATACGTCTATAGCGTTATATATCCTAACCTAAGGCAGGCTATCATCTCGGATGTAGTATTTTACCACAGTCCTGGCGTATCGGCCCCTACTTCTCGGTGGGAACATTATATACGTCTATAACGTATCATAACCTAGCCTAACCCATCTAGCCCCTCGCTGGTAATGTTTTACAGAATCCCGTACCTGTCGTCCCGTACGTCTCGGTTGGGACGTTATGAACGTCTACAGCGATATATATCCTAACGTAAGGCAGGCTAACATCTTGGATGTAGTATTTTACAACAGTCCTGGCGTATCGGCCCCTACTTCTCGGTGGGAACATTATATACGTCTATAACGTAACATAACGTAACCTAACCCATCTAGCCCCTCGCTGGTAATGAATTACAGAATCCCGTTCCTGTTGTGCCGTACGTCTCGGTTGGGACATTATATACGTCTACAGCGTTATATATCCTAACCTAAGGCAGGCTAACATCTCGGATGCAGTATTTTACAAAATTCCTGGCGTATCGGCCCATACTTCTCGGTGGGAACATTATATTCGTCTATAACATAATATAATCTATCCTAACACATCTAGCCCCTCGCTGGTAATGTTTTACAGAATCCCGTTCGTGTCGTCCCGTACGTCTCGGTTGGGACATTATATACGTCTACAACGTTACATATCCTAACCTAAGCCAGGCTAACATCTCGGATGCAGTATTTTACAACATTCCTGGCGGGTCGGCCCGTACTTCTCGGTGGGAACATTATATACGTCTATATCGTAATATAACCTAACCTAACATATCTAGCTCGTCGCTGGTAATGTTTTACAAAATCCCGTTCGTGTCGTCCCGTACGTCTCGGTTGGGATATTATATACGTCTATAGCATTATATATCCTAACCTAAGGCAGGCTAACATCTCGGATGTACTGTATTACATCATTCCTGGCGTATCGACCACTACTTCTCGGTGGAAGCATTATATACCTCTATAACGTAATATAACCTAACCTAACACATCTAGCTAGTCGCTTTAATGTTTCACAGAATCCCGTTCGTGTCGTCCCGTTCGTCTCGGTTGGGACATTATATACGTCTATAGCGTTATATATCCTAACTTAAGGCAGGCTATCATCTCGGATGTAGTATTTTACAACGTTCCTGGCGGATCGGCCTCTACTTCTCGGTGCGAACATTATATTCGTCTATAACGTAATATAACCTAACCTAACACATCCAGCCCCTCGCTGGTAATGTTTTACAGAATCCCGTTCGTGTCGTCCCGTACGTCTCGGTTGGGATATTATATACGTCTATAGCGTTATATATCCTAACCTAAGGCAGGCTATCATCTCGGATGTAGTATTTTACAAAATTCCTGGCGTATCGGCCCCTACTTCTCGGTGGGAACATTATATTCGTCTATAACATAATATAATCTATCCTAACACATCTAGCCCCTCGCTGGTAATGTTTTACAGAATCCCGTTCGTGTCGTCCCGTACGTCTCGGTTGGGACATTATATACGTCTACAGCGTTACATATCCTAACCTAAGCCAGGCTAACATCTCGGATGCAGTATTTTACAACATTCCTGGCGGGTCGGCCCGTACTTCTCGGTGGGAACATTATATACGTCTATAACGTATCATAACGTAGCCTAACCCATCTAGCCCCTCGCTGGTAATGTTTTACAGAATCCCGTACCTGTCGTCCCGTACGTCTCGGTTGGGACGTTATGAACGTCTACAGCAATATATATTCTAACGTAAGGCAGGCTAACATCTCGGATGTAGTATTTTACAACAGTCCTGGCGTATCGGCCCCTACTTCTCGGTGGGAACATTATATACGTCTATAACGTAACATAACGTAACCTAACCCATCTAGCCCCTCGCTGGTAATGAATTACAGAATCCCGTTCCTGTTGTGCCGTACGTCTCGGTTGGGACATTATATACGTCTACAGCGTTATATATCCTAACCTAAGGCAGGCTATCTTCTCGGATGCAGTATTTTACAAAATTCCTGGCGTATCGGCCCATACTTCTCGGTGGGAACATTATATTCGTCTATAACATAATATAATCTATCCTAACACATCTAGCCCCTCGCTGGTAATGTTTCACAGAATCCCGTTCGTGTCGTCCCGTTCGTCTCGGTTGGGACATTATATACGTCTATAGCGTTATATATCCTAACTTAAGGCAGGCTATCATCTCGGATGTAGTATTTTACAACGTTCCTGGCGGATCGGCCTCTACTTCTCGGTGCGAACATTATACTCGTCTATAACGTAATATAACCTAACCTAACACATCTTGCCCCTCGCTGGTAATGTTTTAAAGAATCCCGTTCGTGTCGTCCCGTACGTCTCGGTTGGGATATTATATACGTCTATAGCGTTATATATCCTAACCTAAGGCAGGCTATCATCTCGGATGTAGTATTTTACCACAGTCCTGGCGTATCGGCCCCTACTTCTCGGTGGGAACATTATATACGTCTATAACGTATCATAACCTAGCCTAACCCATCTAGCCCCTCGCTGGTAATGTTTTACAGAATCCCGTACCTGTCGTCCCGTACGTCTCGGTTGGGACATTATATACGTCTACAGCGTTACATATCCTAACCTAAGCCAGGCTAACATCTCGGATGCAGTATTTTACAACATTCCTGGCGGGTCGGCCCGTACTTCTCGGTGGGAACATTATATACGTCTATAACGTATCATAACGTAGCCTAACCCATCTAGCCCCTCGCTGGTAATGTTTTACAGAATCCCGTACCTGTCGTCCCGTACGTCTCGGTTGGGACGTTATGAACGTCTACAGCAATATATATTCTAACGTAAGGCAGGCTAACATCTCGGATGTAGTATTTTACAACAGTCCTGGCGTATCGGCCCCTACTTCTCGGTGGGAACATTATATACGTCTATAACGTAACATAACGTAACCTAACCCATCTAGCCCCTCGCTGGTAATGAATTACAGAATCCCGTTCCTGTTGTGCCGTACGTCTCGGTTGGGACATTATATACGTCTACAGCGTTATATATCCTAACCTAAGGCAGGCTATCTTCTCGGATGCAGTATTTTACAAAATTCCTGGCGTATCGGCCCATACTTCTCGGTGGGAACATTATATTCGTCTATAACATAATATAATCTATCCTAACACATCTAGCCCCTCGCTGGTAATGTTTCACAGAATCCCGTTCGTGTCGTCCCGTTCGTCTCGGTTGGGACATTATATACGTCTATAGCGTTATATATCCTAACTTAAGGCAGGCTATCATCTCGGATGTAGTATTTTACAACGTTCCTGGCGGATCGGCCTCTACTTCTCGGTGCGAACATTATACTCGTCTATAACGTAATATAACCTAACCTAACACATCTTGCCCCTCGCTGGTAATGTTTTAAAGAATCCCGTTCGTGTCGTCCCGTACGTCTCGGTTGGGATATTATATACGTCTATAGCGTTATATATCCTAACCTAAGGCAGGCTATCATCTCGGATGTAGTATTTTACCACAGTCCTGGCGTATCGGCCCCTACTTCTCGGTGGGAACATTATATACGTCTATAACGTATCATAACCTAGCCTAACCCATCTAGCCCCTCGCTGGTAATGTTTTACAGAATCCCGTACCTGTCGTCCCGTACGTCTCGGTTGGGACGTTATGAACGTCTACAGCGATATATATCCTAACGTAAGGCAGGCTAACATCTCGGATGTAGTATTTTACAACAGTCCTGGCGTATCGGCCCCTACTTCTCGGTGGGAACATTATATACGTCTATAACGTAACATAACGTAACCTAACCCATCTAGCCCCTCGCTGGTAATGAATTACAGAATCCCGTTCCTGTTGTGCCGTACGTCTCGGTTGGGACATTATATACGTCTACAGCGTTATATATCCTAACCTAAGGCAGGCTAACATCTCGGATGCAGTATTTTACAAAATTCCTGGCGTATCGGCCCATACTTCTCGGTGGGAACATTATATTCGTCTATAACATAATATAATCTATCCTAACACATCTAGCACCTCGCTGGTAATGTTTTACAGAATCCCGTTCGTGTCGTCCCGTACGTCTCGGTTGGGACATTATATACGTCTACAGCGTTACATATCCTAACCTAAGCCAGGCTAACATCTCGGATGCAGTATTTTACAACATTCCTGGCGGGTCGGCCCCTACTTCTCGGTGGGAACATTATATACGTCTATAACGTAATATAACCTAACCTAACATATCTAGCTCCTCGCTGGTAATGTTTTACAAAATCCCGTTCGTGTCGTCCCGTACGTCTCGGTTGGGATATTATATACGTCTATAGCATTATATATCCTAACCTAAGGCAGGCTAACATCTCGGATGTACTATATTACATCATTCCTGGCGTATCGACCACTACTTCTCGGTGGAAGCATTATATACCTCTATAACGTAATATAACCTAACCTAACACATCTAGCTAGTCGCTTTAATGTTTCACAGAATCCCGTTCGTGTCGTCCCGTTCGTCTCGGTTGGGACATTATATACGTCTATAGCGTTATATATCCTAACTTAAGGCAGGCTATCATCTCGGATGTAGTATTTTACAACGTTCCTGGCGGATCGGCCTCTACTTCTCGGTGCGAACATTATATTCGTCTATAACGTAATATAACCTAACCTAACACATCTTGCCCCTCGCTGGTAATGTTTTACAGAATCCCGTTCGTGTCGTCCCGTACGTCTCGGTTGGGATATTATATACGTCTATAGCGTTATATATCCTAACCTAAGGCAGGCTATCATCTCGGATGTAGTATTTTACCACAGTCCTGGCGTATCGGCCCCTACATCTCGGTGGGAACATTATATACGTCTATAACGTATCATAACCTAGCCTAACCCATCTAGCCCCTCGCTGGTAATGTTTTACAGAATCCCGTACCTGTCGTCCCGTACGTCTCGGTTGGGACGTTATGAACGTCTACAGCGATATATATCCTAACGTAAGGCAGGCTAACATCTCGGATGTAGTATTTTACAACAGTCCTGGCGTATCGGCCCCTACTTCTCGGTGGGAACATTATATACGTCTATAACGTAACATAACGTAACCTAACCCATCTAGCCCCTCGCTGGTAATGAATTACAGAATCCCGTTCCTGTTGTGCCGTACGTCTCGGTTGGGACATTATATACGTCTACAGCGTTATATATCCTAACCTAAGGCAGGCTAACATCTCGGATGCAGTATTTTACAAAATTCCTGGCGTATCGGCCCATACTTCTCGGTGGGAACATTATATTCGTCTATAACATAATATAATCTATCCTAACAGATCTAGCACCTCGCTGGTAATGTTTTACAGAATCCCGTTAGTGTCGTCCCGTACGTCTCGGTTGGGACATTATATACGTCTACAGCGTTACATATCCTAACCTAAGCCAGGCTAACATCTCGGATGCAGTATTTTACAACATTCCTGGCGGGTCGGCCCCTACTTCTCGGTGGGAACATTATATACGTCTATAACGTAATATAACCTAACCTAACATATCTAGCTCCTCGCTGGTAATGTTTTACAAAATCCCGTTCGTGTCGTCCCGTACGTCTCGGTTGGGATATTATATACGTCTATAGCATTATATATCCTAACCTAAGGCAGGCTAACATCTCGGATGTACTATATTACATCATTCCTGGCGTATCGACCACTACTTCTCGGTGGAAGCATTATATACCTCTATAACGTAATATAACCTAACCTAACACATCTAGCTAGTCGCTTTAATGTTTCACAGAATCCCGTTCGTGTCGTCCCGTTCGTCTCGGTTGGGACATTATATACGTCTATAGCGTTATATATCCTAACTTAAGGCAGGCTATCATCTCGGATGTAGTATTTTACAACGTTCCTGGCGGATCGGCCTCTACTTCTCGGTGCGAACATTATATTCGTCTATAACGTAATATAACCTAACCTAACACATCTTGCCCCTCGCTGGTAATGTTTTACAGAATCCCGTTCGTGTCGTCCCGTACGTCTCGGTTGGGATATTATATACGTCTATAGCGTTATATATCCTAACCTAAGGCAGGCTATCATCTCGGATGTAGTATTTTACCACAGTCCTGGCGTATCGGCCCCTACATCTCGGTGGGAACATTATATACGTCTATAACGTATCATAACCTAGCCTAACCCATCTAGCCCCTCGCTGGTAATGTTTTACAGAATCCCGTACCTGTCGTCCCGTACGTCTCGGTTGGGACGTTATGAACGTCTACAGCGATATATATCCTAACGTAAGGCAGGCTAACATCTCGGATGTAGTATTTTACAACAGTCCTGGCGTATCGGCCCCTACTTCTCGGTGGGAACATTATATACGTCTATAACGTAACATAACGTAACCTAACCCATCTAGCCCCTCGCTGGTAATGAATTACAGAATCCCGTTCCTGTTGTGCCGTACGTCTCGGTTGGGACATTATATACGTCTACAGCGTTATATATCCTAACCTAAGGCAGGCTAACATCTCGGATGCAGTATTTTACAAAATTCCTGGCGTATCGGCCCATACTTCTCGGTGGGAACATTATATTCGTCTATAACATAATATAATCTATCCTAACAGATCTAGCACCTCGCTGGTAATGTTTTACAGAATCCCGTTAGTGTCGTCCCGTACGTCTCGGTTGGGACATTATATACGTCTACAGCGTTACATATCCTAACCTAAGCCAGGCTAACATCTCGGATGCAGTATTTTACAACATTCCTGGCGGGTCGGCCCCTACTTCTCGGTGGGAACATTATATACGTCTATAACGTAATATAACCTAACCTAACATATCTAGCTCCTCGCTGGTAATGTTTTACAAAATCCCGTTCGTGTCGTCCCGTACGTCTCGGTTGGGATATTATATACGTCTATAGCATTATATATCCTAACCTAAGGCAGGCTAACATCTCGGATGTACTATATTACATCATTCCTGGCGTATCGACCACTACTTCTCGGTGGAAGCATTATATACCTCTATAACGTAATATAACCTAACCTAACACATCTAGCTAGTCGCTTTAATGTTTCACAGAATCCCGTTCGTGTCGTCCCGTTCGTCTCGGTTGGGACATTATATACGTCTATAGCGTTATATATCCTAACTTAAGGCAGGCTATCATCTCGGATGTAGTATTTTACAACGTTCCTGGCGGATCGGCCTCTACTTCTCGGTGCGAACATTATATTCGTCTATAACGTAATATAACCTAACCTAACACATCCAGCCCCTCGCTGGTAATGTTTTACAGAATCCCGTTCGTGTCGTCCCGTACGTCTCGGTTGGGATATTATATACGTCTATAGCGTTATATATCCTAACCTAAGGCAGGCTATCATCTCGGATGTAGTATTTTACAACATTCCTGGCGTATCGGCCCCTACTTCTCGGTGGGAACATTATATACGTCTGTAACGTATCATAACCTAACCTAACCCATCTAGCCCCTCGCTGGTAATGTTTTACAGAATCCCGTTCCTGTCGTCCCGTACGTCTCGGTTGGGACGTTATGAACGTCTACAGCGATATATATCCTAACCTAAGGTAGGCTAACATCTCGCATGTAGTATATTACATCATTCCTGGCGTATCGACCACTACATCTCGGTGGAAACATTATATACGTCTATAACGTAATATAACCTAACCTAACACATCTAGCTAGTCGCTTTAATGTTTCACAGAATTCCGTTCGTGTCGTCCCGTTCGTCTCGGTTGGGACATTATATACGTCTACAGCGTTATATATCCGAACCTAAGGCAGGCTATCTTCTTGGATGCAGTATTTTACAAAATTCCTGGCGTATCGGCCCATACTTCTCGGTGGGAACATTATATTCGTCTATAACATAATATAACCTATCCTAACACATCTAGCCCCTCGCTGGTAATGTTTTACAAAATCCCGTTCGTGTCGTCCCGTACGTCTCGGTTGGGATATTATATACGTCTATAGCATTATATATCCTAACCTAAGGCAGGCGAACATCTCGGATGTAGTATATTACATCATTCCTGGCGTATCGACCACTACTTCTCGGTGGAAACATTATATACGTCTATAACGTAATATAACCTAACCTAACACATCTAGCTAGTCGCTTTAATGTTTCACAGAATCCCGTTCGTGTCGTCCCGTTCGTCTCGGTTGGGACATTATATACGTCTATAGCGTTATATATCCTAACTTAAGGCAGGCTATCATCTCGGATGTAGTATTTTACAACGTTCCTGGCGGATCGGCCTCTACTTCTCGGTGCGAACATTATACTCGTCTATAACGTAATATAACCTAACCTAACACATCTTGCCCCTCGCTGGTAATGTTTTACAGAATCCCGTTCGTGTCGTCCCGTACGTCTCGGTTGGGATATTATATACGTCTATAGCGTTATATATCCTAACCTAAGGCAGGCTATCATCTCGGATGTAGTATTTTACCACAGTCCTGGCGTATCGGCCCCTACTTCTCGGTGGGAACATTATATACGTCTATAACGTATCATAACCTAGCCTAACCCATCTAGCCCCTCGCTGGTAATGTTTTACAGAATCCCGTACCTGTCGTCCCGTACGTCTCGGTTGGGACGTTATGAACGTCTACAGCGATATATATCCTAACGTAAGGCAGGCTAACATCTCGGATGTAGTATTTTACAACAGTCCTGGCGTATCGGCCCCTACTTCTCGGTGGGAACATTATATACGTCTATAACGTAACATAACGTAACCTAACCCATCTAGCCCCTCGCTGGTAATGAATTACAGAATCCCGTTCCTGTTGTGCCGTACGTCTCGGTTGGGACATTATATACGTCTACAGCGTTATATATCCTAACCTAAGGCAGGCTAACATCTCGGATGCAGTATTTTACAAAATTCCTGGCGTATCGGCCCATACTTCTCGGTGGGAACATTATATTCGTCTATAACATAATATAATCTATCCTAACACATCTAGCACCTCGCTGGTAATGTTTTACAGAATCCCGTTCGTGTCGTCCCGTACGTCTCGGTTGGGACATTATATACGTCTACAGCGTTACATATCCTAACCTAAGCCAGGCTAACATCTCGGATGCAGTATTTTACAACATTCCTGGCGGGTCGGCCCCTACTTCTCGGTGGGAACATTATATACGTCTATAACGTAATATAACCTAACCTAACATATCTAGCTCCTCGCTGGTAATGTTTTACAAAATCCCGTTCGTGTCGTCCCGTACGTCTCGGTTGGGATATTATATACGTCTATAGCATTATATATCCTAACCTAAGGCAGGCTAACATCTCGGATGTACTATATTACATCATTCCTGGCGTATCGACCACTACTTCTCGGTGGAAGCATTATATACCTCTATAACGTAATATAACCTAACCTAACACATCTAGCTAGTCGCTTTAATGTTTCACAGAATCCCGTTCGTGTCGTCCCGCTCGTCTCGGTTGGGACATTATATACGTCTATAGCGTTATATATCCTAACTTAAGGCAGGCTATCATCTCGGATGTAGTATTTTACAACGTTCCTGGCGGATCGGCCTCTACTTCTCGGTGCGAACATTATATTCGTCTATAACGTAATATAACCTAACCTAACACATCTTGCCCCTCGCTGGTAATGTTTTACAGAATCCCGTTCGTGTCGTCCCGTACGTCTCGGTTGGGATATTATATACGTCTATAGCGTTATATATCCTAACCTAAGGCAGGCTATCATCTCGGATGTAGTATTTTACCACAGTCCTGGCGTATCGGCCCCTACTTCTCGGTGGGAACATTATATACGTCTATAACGTATCATAACCTAGCCTAACCCATCTAGCCCCTCGCTGGTAATGTTTTACAGAATCCCGTACCTGTCGTCCCGTACGTCTCGGTTGGGACGTTATGAACGTCTACAGCGATATATATCCTAACGTAAGGCAGGCTAACATCTCGGATGTAGTATTTTACAACAGTCCTGGCGTATCGGCCCCTACTTCTCGGTGGGAACATTATATACGTCTATAACGTAACATAACGTAACCTAACCCATCTAGCCCCTCGCTGGTAATGAATTACAGAATCCCGTTCCTGTTGTGCCGTACGTCTCGGTTGGGACATTATATACGTCTACAGCGTTATATATCCTAACCTAAGGCAGGCTATCTTCTCGGATGCAGTATTTTACAAAATTCCTGGCGTATCGGCCCATACTTCTCGGTGGGAACATTATATTCGTCTATAACATAATATAATCTATCCTAACACATCTAGCCCCTCGCTGGTAATGTTTTACAGAATCCCGTTCGTGTCGTCCCGTACGTCTCGGTTGGGACATTATATACGTCTACAGCGTTACATATCCTAACCTAAGCCAGGCTAACATCTCGGATGCAGTATTTTACAACATTCCTGGCGGGTCGGCCCGTACTTCTCGGTGGGAACATTATATACGTCTATAACGTAATATAACCTAACCTAACATATCTAGCTCCTCGCTGGTAATGTTTTACAAAATCCCGTTCGTGTCGTCCCGTACGTCTCGGTTGGGATATTATATACGTCTATAGCATTATATATCCTAACCTAAGGCAGGCTAACATCTCGGATGTACTATATTACATCATTCCTGGCGTATCGACCACTACTTCTCGGTGGAAGCATTATATACCTCTATAACGTAATATAACCTAACCTAACACATCTAGCTAGTCGCTTTAATGTTTCACAGAATCCCGTTCGTGTCGTCCCGTTCGTCTCGGTTGGGACATTATATACGTCTATAGCGTTATATATCCTAACTTAAGGCAGGCTATCATCTCGGATGTAGTATTTTACAACGTTCCTGGCGGATCGGCCTCTACTTCTCGGTGCGAACATTATATTCGTCTATAACGTAATATAACCTAACCTAACACATCCAGCCCCTCGCTGGTAATGTTTTACAGAATCCCGTTCGTGTCGTCCCGTACGTCTCGGTTGGGATATTATATACGTCTATAGCGTTATATATCCTAACCTAAGGCAGGCTATCATCTCGGATGTAGTATTTTACAACATTCCTGGCGTATCGGCCCCTACTTCTCGGTGGGAACATTATATACGTCTGTAACGTATCATAACCTAACCTAACCCATCTAGCCCCTCGCTGGTAATGTTTTACAGAATCCCGTTCCTGTCGTCCCGTACGTCTCGGTTGGGACGTTATGAACGTCTACAGCGATATATATCCTAACCTAAGGTAGGCTAACATCTCGCATGTAGTATATTACATCATTCCTGGCGTATCGACCACTACATCTCGGTGGAAACATTATATACGTCTATAACGTAATATAACCTAACCTAACACATCTAGCTAGTCGCTTTAATGTTTCACAGAATTCCGTTCGTGTCGTCCCGTTCGTCTCGGTTGGGACATTATATACGTCTACAGCGTTATATATCCGAACCTAAGGCAGGCTATCTTCTTGGATGCAGTATTTTACAAAATTCCTGGCGTATCGGCCCATACTTCTCGGTGGGAACATTATATTCGTCTATAACATAATATAACCTATCCTAACACATCTAGCCCCTCGCTGGTAATGTTTTACAAAATCCCGTTCGTGTCGTCCCGTACGTCTCGGTTGGGATATTATATACGTCTATAGCATTATATATCCTAACCTAAGGCAGGCGAACATCTCGGATGTAGTATATTACATCATTCCTGGCGTATCGACCACTACTTCTCGGTGGAAACATTATATACGTCTATAACGTAATATAACCTAACCTAACACATCTAGCTAGTCGCTTTAATGTTTCACAGAATCCCGTTCGTGTCGTCCCGTTCGTCTCGGTTGGGACATTATATACGTCTATAGCGTTATATATCCTAACTTAAGGCAGGCTATCATCTCGGATGTAGTATTTTACAACGTTCCTGGCGGATCGGCCTCTACTTCTCGGTGCGAACATTATACTCGTCTATAACGTAATATAACCTAACCTAACACATCTTGCCCCTCGCTGGTAATGTTTTACAGAATCCCGTTCGTGTCGTCCCGTACGTCTCGGTTGGGATATTATATACGTCTATAGCGTTATATATCCTAACCTAAGGCAGGCTATCATCTCGGATGTAGTATTTTACCACAGTCCTGGCGTATCGGCCCCTACTTCTCGGTGGGAACATTATATACGTCTATAACGTATCATAACCTAGCCTAACCCATCTAGCCCCTCGCTGGTAATGTTTTACAGAATCCCGTACCTGTCGTCCCGTACGTCTCGGTTGGGACGTTATGAACGTCTACAGCGATATATATCCTAACGTAAGGCAGGCTAACATCTCGGATGTAGTATTTTACAACAGTCCTGGCGTATCGGCCCCTACTTCTCGGTGGGAACATTATATACGTCTATAACGTAACATAACGTAACCTAACCCATCTAGCCCCTCGCTGGTAATGAATTACAGAATCCCGTTCCTGTTGTGCCGTACGTCTCGGTTGGGACATTATATACGTCTACAGCGTTATATATCCTAACCTAAGGCAGGCTAACATCTCGGATGCAGTATTTTACAAAATTCCTGGCGTATCGGCCCATACTTCTCGGTGGGAACATTATATTCGTCTATAACATAATATAATCTATCCTAACACATCTAGCACCTCGCTGGTAATGTTTCACAAAATCCCGTTCGTGTCGTCCCGTACGTCTCGGTTGGGATATTATATACGTCTATAGCATTATATATCCTAACCTAAGGCAGGCTAACATCTCGGATGTACTATATTACATCATTCCTGGCGTATCGACCACTACTTCTCGGTGGAAGCATTATATACCTCTATAACGTAATATAACCTAACCTAACACATCTAGCCCCTCGCTGGTAATGTTTTACAGAATCCCGTTCGTGTCGTCCCGTACGTCTCGGTTGGGATATTATATACGTCTATAGCGTTATATATCCTAACCTAAGGCAGGCTATCATCTCGGATGTAGTATTTTACAACATTCCTGGCGTATCGGCCCCTACTTCTCGGTGGGAACATTATATTCGTCTATAACGTAATATAACCTATCCTAACACATCTAGCCCCTCGCTGGTAATGTTTTACAGAATCCCGTTCGTGTCGTCCCGTACGTCTCGGTTGGGACATTATATACGTCTACAGCGTTATATATCCGAACCTAAGGTAGGCTATCTTCTCGGATGCAGTATTTTACAAAATTCCTGGCGTATCGGCCCATACTTCTCGGTGGGAACATTATATTCGTCTATAACATAATATAACCTATCCTAACACATCTAGCCCCTCGCTGGTAATGTTTTACAGAATCCCGTTTGTGTCGTCCCGTACGTCTCGGTTGGGACATTATATACGTCTACAGCGTTACATATCCTAACCTAAGCCAGGCTAACATCTCGGATGCAGTATTTTACAACATTCCTGGCGGGTCGGCCCCTACTTCTCGGTGGGAACATTATATACGTCTATAACGTAATATAACCTAACCTAACATATCTAGCTCCTCGCTGGTAATGTTTTACAAAATCCCGTTTGTGTCGTCCCGTACGTCTCGGTTGGGATATTATATACGTCTATAGCATTATATATCCTAACCTAAGGCAGGCTAACATCTCGGATGTAGTATATTACATCATTCCTGGCGTATCGACCACTACTTCTCGGTGGAAACATTATATACGTCTATAACGTAATATAACCTAACCTAACACATCTAGCTAGTCGCTTTAATGTTTCACAGAATCCCGTTCGTGTCGTCCCCTTCGTCTCGGTTGGGACATTATATACGTCTATAGCGTTATATATCCTAACTTAAGGCAGGCTATCATCTCGGATGTAGTATTTTACAACGTTCCTGGCGGATCGGCCTCTACTTCTCGGTGCGAACATTATATTCGTCTATAACGTAATATAACCTAACCTAACACATCTTGCCCCTCGCTGGTAATGTTTTACAGAATCCCGTTCGTGTCGTCCCGTACGTCTCGGTTGGGATATTATATACGTCTATAGCGTTATATATCCTAACCTAAGGCAGGCTATCATCTCGGATGTAGTATTTTACCACAGTCCTGGCGTATCGGCCCCTACTTCTCGGTGGGAACATTATATACGTCTATAACGTATCATAACCTAGCCTAACCCATCTAGCCCCTCGCTGGTAATGTTTTACAGAATCCCGTACCTGTCGTCCCGTACGTCTCGGTTGGGACGTTATGAACGTCTACAGCGATATATATCCTAACGTAAGGCAGGCTAACATCTCGGATGTAGTATTTTACAACAGTCCTCGCGTATCGGCCCCTACTTCTCGGTGGGAACATTATATACGTCTATAACGTAACATAACGTAACCTAACCCATCTAGCCCCTCGCTGGTAATGAATTACAGAATCCCGTTCCTGTTGTGCCGTACGTCTCGGTTGGGACATTATATACGTCTACAGCGTTATATATCCTAACCTAAGGCAGGCTAACATCTCGGATGCAGTATTTTACAAAATTCCTGGCGTATCGGCCCATACTTCTCGGTGGGAACATTATATTCGTCTATAACATAATATAATCTATCCTAACACATCTAGCACCTCGCTGGTAATGTTTCACAAAATCCCGTTCGTGTCGTCCCGTACGTCTCGGTTGGGATATTATATACGTCTATAGCATTATATATCCTAACCTAAGGCAGGCTAACATCTCGGATGTACTATATTACATCATTCCTGGCGTATCGACCACTACTTCTCGGTGGAAGCATTATATACCTCTATAACGTAATATAACCTAACCTAACACATCTAGCCCCTCGCTGGTAATGTTTTACAGAATCCCGTTCGTGTCGTCCCGTACGTCTCGGTTGGGATATTATATACGTCTATAGCGTTATATATCCTAACCTGAGGCAGGCTATCATCTCGGATGTAGTATTTTACAACATTCCTGGCGTATCGGCCCCTACTTCTCGGTGGGAACATTATATTCGTCTATAACGTAATATAACCTATCCTAACACATCTAGCCCCTCGCTGGTAATGTTTTACAGAATCCCGTTCGTGTCGTCCCGTACGTCTCGGTTGGGACATTATATACGTCTACAGCGTTATATATCCGAACCTAAGGTAGGCTATCTTCTCGGATGCAGTATTTTACAAAATTCCTGGCGTATCGGCCCATACTTCTCGGTGGGAACATTATATTCGTCTATAACATAATATAACCTATCCTAACACATCTAGCCCCTCGCTGGTAATGTTTTACAGAATCCCGTTTGTGTCGTCCCGTACGTCTCGGTTGGGACATTATATACGTCTACAGCGTTACATATCCTAACCTAAGCCAGGCTAACATCTCGGATGCAGTATTTTACAACATTCCTGGCGGGTCG
Source organism: Xylocopa violacea (assembly GCA_963969225.1). Classification (NCBI taxonomy): domain Eukaryota; kingdom Metazoa; phylum Arthropoda; class Insecta; order Hymenoptera; family Apidae; genus Xylocopa; species Xylocopa violacea. The sequence goes on along the minus strand of CAXAJV010000008.1, from coordinate 12,059,398 downwards.
GCCCCTACTTCTCGGTGGGAACATTATATACGTCTATAACGTAATATAACCTAACCTAACATATCTAGCTCCTCGCTGGTAATGTTTTACAAAATCCCGTTTGTGTCGTCCCGTACGTCTCGGTTGGGATATTATATACGTCTATAGCATTATATATCCTAACCTAAGGCAGGCTAACACCTCGGATGTAGTATATTACATCATTCCTGGCGTATCGACCACTACTTCTCGGTGGAAACATTATATACGTCTATAACGTAATATAACCTAACCTAACACATCTAGCTAGTCGCTTTAATGTTTCACAGAATCCCGTTCGTGTCGTCCCCTTCGTCTCGGTTGGGACATTATATACGTCTATAGCGTTATATATCCTAACTTAAGGCAGGCTATCATCTCGGATGTAGTATTTTACAACGTTCCTGGCGGATCGGCCTCTACTTCTCGGTGCGAACATTATATTCGTCTATAACGTAATATAACCTAACCTAACACATCTTGCCCCTCGCTGGTAATGTTTTACAAAATCCCGTTCGTGTCGTCCCGTACGTCTCGGTTGGGATATTATATACGTCTATAGCATTATATATCCTAACCTAAGGCAGGCGAACATCTCGGATGTAGTATATTACATCATTCCTGGCGTATCGACCACTACTTCTCGGTGGAAACATTATATACGTCTATAACGTAATATAACCTAACCTAACACATCTAGCTAGTCGCTTTAATGTTTCACAGAATCCCGTTCGTGTCGTCCCGTTCGTCTCGGTTGGGACATTATATACGTCTATAGCGTTATATATCCTAACTTAAGGCAGGCTATCATCTCGGATGTAGTATTTTACAACGTTCCTGGCGGATCGGCCTCTACTTCTCGGTGCGAACATTATACTCGTCTATAACGTAATATAACCTAACCTAACACATCTAGCTAGTCGCTTTAATGTTTCACAGAATTCCGTTCGTGTCGTCCCGTTCGTCTCGGTTGGGACATTATATACGTCTATAGCGTTATATATCCTAACTTAAGGCAGGCTATCATCTCGGATGTAGTATTTTACAACGTTCCTGGCGGATCGGCCTCTACTTCTCGGTGCGAACATTATACTCGTCTATAACGTAATATAACCTATCCTAACACATCTAGCCCCTCGCTGGTAATGTTTTACAAAATCCCGTTCGTGTCGTCCCGTACGTCTCGGTTGGGATATTATATACGTCTATAGCATTATATATCCTAACCTAAGGCAGGCGAACATCTCGGATGTAGTATATTACATCATTCCTGGCGTATCGACCACTACTTCTCGGTGGAAACATTATATACGTCTATAACGTAATATAACCTAACCTAACACATCTAGCTAGTCGCTTTAATGTTTCACAGAATCCCGTTCGTGTCGTCCCGTTCGTCTCGGTTGGGACATTATATACGTCTATAGCGTTATATATCCTAACTTAAGGCAGGCTATCATCTCGGATGTAGTATTTTACAACGTTCCTGGCGGATCGGCCTCTACTTCTCGGTGCGAACATTATACTCGTCTATAACGTAATATAACCTAACCTAACACATCTTGCCCCTCGCTGGTAATGTTTTACAGAATCCCGTTCGTGTCGTCCCGTACGTCTCGGTTGGGATATTATATACGTCTATAGCGTTATATATCCTAACCTAAGGCAGGCTATCATCTCGGATGTAGTATTTTACCACAGTCCTGGCGTATCGGCCCCTACTTCTCGGTGGGAACATTATATACGTCTATAACGTATCATAACCTAGCCTAACCCATCTAGCCCCTCGCTGGTAATGTTTTACAGAATCCCGTACCTGTCGTCCCGTACGTCTCGGTTGGGACGTTATGAACGTCTACAGCGATATATATCCTAACGTAAGGCAGGCTAACATCTCGGATGTAGTATTTTACAACAGTCCTGGCGTATCGGCCCCTACTTCTCGGTGGGAACATTATATACGTCTATAACGTAACATAACGTAACCTAACCCATCTAGCCCCTCGCTGGTAATGAATTACAGAATCCCGTTCCTGTTGTGCCGTACGTCTCGGTTGGGACATTATATACGTCTACAGCGTTATATATCCTAACCTAAGGCAGGCTAACATCTCGGATGCAGTATTTTACAAAATTCCTGGCGTATCGGCCCATACTTCTCGGTGGGAACATTATATACGTCTATAACGTAATATAACCTAACCTAACATATCTAGCTCCTCGCTGGTAATGTTTTACAAAATCCCGTTTGTGTCGTCCCGTACGTCTCGGTTGGGATATTATATACGTCTATAGCATTATATATCCTAACCTAAGGCAGGCTAACACCTCGGATGTAGTATATTACATCATTCCTGGCGTATCGACCACTACTTCTCGGTGGAAACATTATATACGTCTATAACGTAATATAACCTAACCTAACACATCTAGCTAGTCGCTTTAATGTTTCACAGAATCCCGTTCGTGTCGTCCCCTTCGTCTCGGTTGGGACATTATATACGTCTATAGCGTTATATATCCTAACTTAAGGCAGGCTATCATCTCGGATGTAGTATTTTACAACGTTCCTGGCGGATCGGCCTCTACTTCTCGGTGCGAACATTATATTCGTCTATAACGTAATATAACCTAACCTAACACATCTTGCCCCTCGCTGGTAATGTTTTACAAAATCCCGTTCGTGTCGTCCCGTACGTCTCGGTTGGGATATTATATACGTCTATAGCATTATATATCCTAACCTAAGGCAGGCGAACATCTCGGATGTAGTATATTACATCATTCCTGGCGTATCGACCACTACTTCTCGGTGGAAACATTATATACGTCTATAACGTAATATAACCTAACCTAACACATCTAGCTAGTCGCTTTAATGTTTCACAGAATCCCGTTCGTGTCGTCCCGTTCGTCTCGGTTGGGACATTATATACGTCTATAGCGTTATATATCCTAACTTAAGGCAGGCTATCATCTCGGATGTAGTATTTTACAACGTTCCTGGCGGATCGGCCTCTACTTCTCGGTGCGAACATTATACTCGTCTATAACGTAATATAACCTAACCTAACACATCTAGCTAGTCGCTTTAATGTTTCACAGAATTCCGTTCGTGTCGTCCCGTTCGTCTCGGTTGGGACATTATATACGTCTATAGCGTTATATATCCTAACTTAAGGCAGGCTATCATCTCGGATGTAGTATTTTACAACGTTCCTGGCGGATCGGCCTCTACTTCTCGGTGCGAACATTATACTCGTCTATAACGTAATATAACCTATCCTAACACATCTAGCCCCTCGCTGGTAATGTTTTACAAAATCCCGTTCGTGTCGTCCCGTACGTCTCGGTTGGGATATTATATACGTCTATAGCATTATATATCCTAACCTAAGGCAGGCGAACATCTCGGATGTAGTATATTACATCATTCCTGGCGTATCGACCACTACTTCTCGGTGGAAACATTATATACGTCTATAACGTAATATAACCTAACCTAACACATCTAGCTAGTCGCTTTAATGTTTCACAGAATCCCGTTCGTGTCGTCCCGTTCGTCTCGGTTGGGACATTATATACGTCTATAGCGTTATATATCCTAACTTAAGGCAGGCTATCATCTCGGATGTAGTATTTTACAACGTTCCTGGCGGATCGGCCTCTACTTCTCGGTGCGAACATTATACTCGTCTATAACGTAATATAACCTAACCTAACACATCTTGCCCCTCGCTGGTAATGTTTTACAGAATCCCGTTCGTGTCGTCCCGTACGTCTCGGTTGGGATATTATATACGTCTATAGCGTTATATATCCTAACCTAAGGCAGGCTATCATCTCGGATGTAGTATTTTACCACAGTCCTGGCGTATCGGCCCCTACTTCTCGGTGGGAACATTATATACGTCTATAACGTATCATAACCTAGCCTAACCCATCTAGCCCCTCGCTGGTAATGTTTTACAGAATCCCGTACCTGTCGTCCCGTACGTCTCGGTTGGGACGTTATGAACGTCTACAGCGATATATATCCTAACGTAAGGCAGGCTAACATCTCGGATGTAGTATTTTACAACAGTCCTGGCGTATCGGCCCCTACTTCTCGGTGGGAACATTATATACGTCTATAACGTAACATAACGTAACCTAACCCATCTAGCCCCTCGCTGGTAATGAATTACAGAATCCCGTTCCTGTTGTGCCGTACGTCTCGGTTGGGACATTATATACGTCTACAGCGTTATATATCCTAACCTAAGGCAGGCTAACATCTCGGATGCAGTATTTTACAAAATTCCTGGCGTATCGGCCCATACTTCTCGGTGGGAACATTATATTCGTCTATAACATAATATAATCTATCCTAACACATCTAGCCCCTCGCTGGTAATGTTTTACAGAATCCCGTTCGTGTCGTCCCGTACGTCTCGGTTGGGACATTATATACGTCTACAGCGTTACATATCCTAACCTAAGCCAGGCTAACATCTCGGATGCAGTATTTTACAACATTCCTGGCGGGTCGGCCCGTACTTCTCGGTGGGAACATTATATTCGTCTATAACGTAATATAACCTAACCTAACATATCTAGCTCCTCGCTGGTAATGTTTTACAAAATCCCGTTCGTGTCGTCCCGTACGTCTCGGTTGGGATATTATATACGTCTATAGCATTATATATCCTAACCTAAGGCAGGCTATCATCTCGGATGTAGTATTTTACAACATTCCTGGCGTATCGGCCCCTACTTCTCGGTGGGAACATTATATACGTCTGTAACGTATCATAACCTAACCCAACCCATCTAGCCCCTCGCTGGTAATGTTTTACAGAATCCCGTTCCTGTCGTCCCGTACGTCTCGGTTGGGACGTTATGAACGTCTACAGCGATATATATCCTAACCTAAGGTAGGCTAACATCTCGCATGTAGTATATTACATCATTCCTGGCGTATCGACCACTACATCTCGGTGGAAACATTATATACGTCTATAACGTAATATAACCTAACCTAACACATCTAGCTAGTCGCTTTAATGTTTCACAGAATTCCGTTCGTGTCGTCCCGTTCGTCTCGGTTGGGACATTATATACGTCTACAGCGTTATATATCCGAACCTAAGGCAGGCTATCTTCTTGGATGCAGTATTTTACAAAATTCCTGGCGTATCGGCCCATACTTCTCGGTGGGAACATTATATTCGTCTATAACATAATATAACCTATCCTAACACATCTAGCCCCTCGCTGGTAATGTTTTACAAAATCCCGTTCGTGTCGTCCCGTACGTCTCGGTTGGGATATTATATACGTCTATAGCATTATATATCCTAACCTAAGGCAGGCGAACATCTCGGATGTAGTATATTACATCATTCCTGGCGTATCGACCACTACTTCTCGGTGGAAACATTATATACGTCTATAACGTAATATAACCTAACCTAACACATCTAGCTAGTCGCTTTAATGTTTCACAGAATCCCGTTCGTGTCGTCCCGTTCGTCTCGGTTGGGACATTATATACGTCTATAGCGTTATATATCCTAACTTAAGGCAGGCTATCATCTCGGATGTAGTATTTTACAACGTTCCTGGCGGATCGGCCTCTACTTCTCGGTGCGAACATTATACTCGTCTATAACGTAATATAACCTAACCTAACACATCTTGCCCCTCGCTGGTAATGTTTTACAGAATCCCGTTCGTGTCGTCCCGTACGTCTCGGTTGGGATATTATATACGTCTATAGCGTTATATATCCTAACCTAAGGCAGGCTATCATCTCGGATGTAGTATTTTACCACAGTCCTGGCGTATCGGCCCCTACTTCTCGGTGGGAACATTATATACATCTATAACGTATCATAACCTAGCCTAACCCATCTAGCCCCTCGCTGGTAATGTTTTACAGAATCCCGTACCTGTCGTCCCGTACGTCTCGGTTGGGACGTTATGAACGTCTACAGCGATATATATCCTAACGTAAGGCAGGCTAACATCTCGGATGTAGTATTTTACAACAGTCCTGGCGTATCGGCCCCTACTTCTCGGTGGGAACATTATATACGTCTATAACGTAACATAACGTAACCTAACCCATCTAGCCCCTCGCTGGTAATGAATTACAGAATCCCGTTCCTGTTGTGCCGTACGTCTCGGTTGGGACATTATATACGTCTACAGCGTTATATATCCTAACCTAAGGCAGGCTAACATCTCGGATGCAGTATTTTACAAAATTCCTGGCGTATCGGCCCATACTTCTCGGTGGGAACATTATATTCGTCTATAACATAATATAATCTATCCTAACACATCTAGCACCTCGCTGGTAATGTTTTACAGAATCCCGTTCGTGTCGTCCCGTACGTCTCGGTTGGGACATTATATACGTCTACAGCGTTACATATCCTAACCTAAGCCAGGCTAACATCTCGGATGCAGTATTTTACAACATTCCTGGCGGGTCGGCCCCTACTTCTCGGTGGGAACATTATATACGTCTATAACGTAATATAACCTAACCTAACATATCTAGCTCCTCGCTGGTAATGTTTTACAAAATCCCGTTCGTGTCGTCCCGTACGTCTCGGTTGGGATATTATATACGTCTATAGCATTATATATCCTAACCTAAGGCAGGCTAACATCTCGGATGTAGTATATTACATCATTCCTGGCGTATCGACCACTACTTCTCGGTGGAAACATTATATACGTCTATAACGTAATATAACCTAACCTAACACATCTAGCTAGTCGCTTTAATGTTTCACAGAATCCCGTTCGTGTCGTCCCGTTCGTCTCGGTTGGGACATTATATACGTCTATAGCGTTATATATCCTAACCTAAGGCAGGCTAACATCTCGTATGTAGTATATTACATCATTCCTGGCGTATCGGCCCCTACTTCTCGGTGGGAACATTATATACGTCTATAACGTATCATAACCTAGCCTAACCCATCTAGCCCCTCGCTGGTAATGTTTTACAGAATCCCGTACCTGTCGTCCCGTACGTCTCGGTTGGGACGTTATGAACGTCTACAGCGATATATATCCTAACCTAAGGTAGGCTAACATCTCGCATGTAGTATGTTACATCCTTCCTGGCGTATCGACCACTACTTCTCGGTGGAAACATTATATACGTCTATAACGTAATATAACCTAACCTAACACATCTAGCTAGTCGCTTTATTGTTTCACAGACTTCCGTTCGTGTCGTCCCGTTCGTCTCGGTTGGGACATTATATACGTCTATAGCGTTATATATCCTAACCTAAGGCAGGCTAACATCTCGGATGCAGTATTTTACAACATTCCTGGCGTATCGTCCCCTACTTCTCGGTGGGAACATTATATACGTCTATAACGTATCATAACCTAGCCTAACCCATCTAGCCCCTCGCTGGTAATGTTTTACAGAATCCCGTTCCTGTCGTCCCGTACGTCTCGGTTGGGACGTTATGAACGTCTACAGCGATATATATCCTAACCTAAGGCAGGCTAACATCTCAGCTGTAGTATATTACATCATTCCTGGCGTATCGGCCTCTACTTCTCGGTGGAAACATTATATACGTCTATGACGTAATATAACCTAACCTAACACATCTAGCCCCTCGCTGGTAATGTTTTACAAAATCCCGTTCGTGTCGTCCCGTACGTCTCGGTTGGGGTATTATATACGTCTATAGCATTATATATCCTAACCTAAGCCAGGCTAACATCTCGGATGCAGTATTTTACAACATTCCTGGCGGGTCGGCCCCTACTTCTCGGTGGGAACATTATATACGTCTATAACGTAGTATAACCTAACCTAACATATCTAGCTCCTCGCTGGTAATGTTTTACAAAATCCCGTTCGTGTCGTCCCGTACGTCTCGGTTGGGATATTATATACGTCTATAGCATTATATATCCTAACCTAAGGCAGGCTAACATCTCGGATGTAGTATATTACATCATTCCTGGCGTATCGACCACTACTTCTCGGTGGAAACATTATATACGTCTATAACGTAATATAACCTAACCTCACACATCTAGCTAGTCGCTTTAATGTTTCACAGAATCCCGTTCGTGTCGTCCCGTTCGTCTCGGTTGGGACATTATATACGTCTATAGCGTTATATATCCTAACTTAAGGCAGGCTATCATCTCGGATGTAGTATTTTACAGCGTTCCTGGCGAATCGGCCTCTACTTCTCGGTGGGAACATTATATTCGACTATAACGTAATATAACCTAACCTAACACATCTAGCCCCTCGCTGGTAATGTTTTACAGAATCCCGTTCGTGTCGTCCCGTACGTCTCGGTTGGGATATTATATACGTCTATAGCGTTATATATCCTAACCTAAGGCAGGCTATCATCTCGGATGTAGTATTTCACAACATTCCTGGTGTATCGGCCCCTACTTCTCGGTGGGAACATTATATACGTCTATAACGTATCATAACCTTACCTAACCCATCTAGCCCCTCGCTGGTAATGTTTTACAGAATCCCGTTCCTGTCGTCCCGTACGTCTCGGTTGGGACGTTATGAACGTCTACAGCGATATATATCCTAACCTAAGGCATTCTAACATCTCGGATGTAGTATTTTACCACAGTCCTGGCGTATCGGCCCCTACTTCTCGGTGGGAACATTATATACGTCTATAACGTATCATAACCTAGCCTAACCCATCTAGCCCCTCGCTGGTAATGTTTTACAGAATCCCGTTCCTGTCGTCCCGTACGTCTCGGTTGGGACGTTATGAACGACTACAGCGATATATATCCTAACCTAAGGCAGGCTAACATCTCAGCTGTAGTATATTACATCATTCCTGGCGTATCGGCCTCTACTTCTCGGTGGAAACATTATATACGTCTATAACGTAATATAACCTAACCTAACGCATCTAGCCCCTCGCTGGTAATGTTTTACAGAATCCCGTTCGTGTCGTCCCGTACGTCTCGGTTGGGACGTTATGAACGTCTACAGCGATATATATCCTAACGTAAGGCAGGCTAACATCTCGGATGTAGTATTTTACCACAGTCCTGGCGTATCGGCCCCTACTTCTCGGTGGGAACATTATATACGTCTATAACGTATCATAACCTAGCCTAACCCATCTAGCCCCTCGCTGGTAATGTTTTACAGAATCCCGTTCGTGTCGTCCCGTACGTCTCGGTTGGGACATTATATACGTCTACAGCGTTACATATCCTAACCTAAGCCAGGCTAACATCTCGGATGCAGTATTTTACAACATTCCTGGCGGGTCGGCCCCTACTTCTCGGTGGGAACATTATATACGTCTATAACGTAATATAACCTAACCTAACATATCTAGCTCCTCGCTGGTAATGTTTTACAAAATCCCGTTCGTGTCGTCCCGTACGTCTCGGTTGGGATATTATATACGTCTATAGCGTTATATATCCTAACCTAAGGCAGGCTAACATCTCGGATGTACTATATTACATCATTCCTGGCGTATCGACCACTACTTCTCGGTGGAAGCATTATATACGTCTATAACGTAATATAACCTAACCTAACACATCTAGCTAGTCGCTTTAATGTTTCACAGAATCCCGTTCGTGTCGTCCCGTTCGTCTCGGTTGGGACATTATATACGTCTATAGCGTTATATATCCGAACCTAAGGCAGGCTATCTTCTCGGATGCAGTATTTTACAAAATTCCTGGCGTATCGGCCCATACTTCTCGGTGGGAACATTATATTCGTCTATAACATAATATAACCTATCCTAACACATCTAGCCCCTCGCTGGTAATGTTTTACAGAATCCCGTTCGTGTCGTCCCGTACGTCTCGGTTGGGACATTATATACGTCTACAGCGTTACATATCCTAACCTAAGCCAGGCTAACATCTCGGATGCAGTATTTTACAACATTCCTGGCGGGTCGGCCCCTACTTCTCGGTGGGAACATTATATACGTCTATAACGTAATATAACCTAACCTAACATATCTAGCTCCTCGCTGGTAATGTTTTACAAAATCCCGTTCGTGTCGTCCCGTACGTCTCGGTTGGGATATTATATACGTCTATAGCATTATATATCCTAACCTAAGGCAGGCTAACATCTCGGATGTAGTATATTACATCATTCCTGGCGTATCGACCACTACTTCTCGGTGGAAACATTATATACGTCTATAACGTAATATAACCTAACCTAACACATCTAGCTAGTCGCTTTAATGTTTCACAGAATCCAGTTCGTGTCGTCCCGTTCGTCTCGGTTGGGACATTATATACGTCTATAGCGTTATATATCCTAACTTAAGGCAGGCTATCATCTCGGATGTAGTATTTTACAACGTTCCTGGCGGATCGGCCTCTACTTCTCGGTGCGAACATTATATTCGTCTATAACGTAATATAACCTAACCTAACACATCTTGCCCCTCGCTGGTAATGTTTTACAGAATCCCGTTCGTGTCGTCCCGTACGTCTCGGTTGGGATATTATATACGTCTATAGCGTTATATATCCTAACCTAAGGCAGGCTATCATCTCGGATGTAGTATTTTACCACAGTCCTGGCGTATCGGCCCCTACTTCTCGGTGGGAACATTATATACGTCTATAACGTATCATAACCTAGCCTAACCCATCTAGCCCCTCGCTGGTAATGTTTTTCAGAATCCCGTACCTGTCGTCCCGTACGTCTCGGTTGGGACGTTATGAACGTCTACAGCGATATATATCCTAACGTAAGGCAGGCTAACATCTCGGATGTAGTATTTTACAACAGTCTTGGCGTATCGGCCCCTACTTCTCGGTGGGAACATTATATACGTCTATAACGTAACATAACGTAACCTAACCCATCTAGCCCCTCGCTGGTAATGTATTACAGAATCCCGTTCCTGTTGTGCCGTACGTCTCGGTTGGGACATTATATACGTCTACAGCGTTATATATCCTAACCTAAGGCAGGCTATCTTCTCGGATGCAGTATTTTACAAAATTCCTGGCGTATCGGCCCATACTTCTCGGTGGGAACATTATATTCGTCTATAACATAATATAATCTATCCTAACACATCTAGCCCCTCGCTGGTAATGTTTTACAGAATCCCGTTCGTGTCGTCCCGTACGTCTCGGTTGGGATATTATATACGTCTATAGCGTTATATATCCTAACCTAAGGCAGGCTATCATCTCGGATGTAGTATTTTACAACATTCCTGGCGTATCGGCCCCTACTTCTCGGTGGGAACATTATATTCGTCTATAACATAATATAACCTATCCTAACACATCTAGCCCCTCGCTGGTAATGTTTTACAGAATCCCGTTCGTGTCGTCCCGTACGTCTCGGTTGGGACATTATATACGTCTACAGCGTTACATATCCTAACCTAAGCCAGGCTAACATCTCGGATGCAGTATTTTACAACATTCCTGGCGGGTCGGCCCCTACTTCTCGGTGGGAACATTATATACGTCTATAACGTAATATAACCTAACCTAACATATCTAGCTCCTCGCTGGTAATGTTTTACAAAATCCCGTTCGTGTCGTCCCGTACGTCTCGGTTGGGATATTATATACGTCTATAGCATTATATATCCTAACCTAAGGCAGGCTAACATCTCGGATGTAGTATATTACATCATTCCTGGCGTATCGACCACTACTTCTCGGTGGAAACATTATATACGTCTATAACGTAATATAACCTAACCTAACACATCTAGCTAGTCGCTTTAATGTTTCACAGAATCCCGTTCGTGTCGTCCCGTTCGTCTCGGTTGGGACATTATATACGTCTATAGCGTTATATATCCTAACCTAAGGCAGGCTAACATCTCGTATGTAGTATATTACATCATTCCTGGCGTATCGGCCCCTACTTCTCGGTGGGAACATTATATACGTCTATAACGTATCATAACCTAGCCTAACCCATCTAGCCCCTCGCTGGTAATGTTTTACAGAATCCCGTTCCTGTCGTCCCGTACGTCTCGGTTGGGATGTTATGAACGCCTACAGCGATATACATCCTCACGTAAGGCAGGCTAACACCTCGGATGTAGTATTTTACAACAGTCCTGGCGTATCGGCCCATACTTCTCGGTGGGAACATTATATTCGTCTATAACGTAATATAACCTATCCTAACACATCTAGCCACTCGCTGGTAATGTTTTACAGAATCCCGTTCGTGTCGTCCCGTACGTCTCGGTTGGGACATTATATACGTCTACAGCGTTATATATCCTAACCTAAGCCAGGCTAACATCTCGGATATAGTATTTTACAACATTCCTGGCGCATCGGCCTCTACTTCTAGGTGGGAACATTATATTCGTCTATAACGTAATATAACCTAACCTAACCCATCTAGCCCCTCGCTGGTAATGTATTACAGAATCCCGTTCCTGTTGTGCCGTACGTCTCGGTTGGGATATTATATACGTCTATAGCGTTATATATCCTAACCTAAGGATGGCTATCTTCTCGGATGCAGTAATTTACAACATTCCTGGCGTATCGGCCCATACTTCTCGGTGGGAACATTATATTCGTCTATAACGTAATATAACCGTTCCTAACACATCTAGCCACTCGCTGGTAATGTTTTACAGAATCCCGTTCGTGTCGTCCCGTACGTCTCGGTTGGGACATTATATACGTCTACAGCGTTATATATCCTAACCTAAGCCAGGCTAACATCTCGGATATAGTATTTTACAACATTCCTGGCGCATCGGCCTCTACTTCTAGGTGGGAACATTATATTCGTCTATAACGTAATATAACCTAACCTATCACATCTAGCCCCTCGCTGGTAATGTTTTACAGAATCCCGTTTGTGTCGTCCCGTACGTCTCGGTTGGGATATTATATACGTCTATAGCGTTATATATCCTAACCTAAGGCAGGCTATCATCTCGGATGTAGTATTTTACAACATTCCTGGCGTATCCGCCCCTACTTCTCGGTGGGAACATTATATTCGTCTATAACGTAATATAACCTAACCTATCACATCTAGCCCCTCGCTGGTAATGTTTTACAGAATCCCGTTTGTGTCGTCCCGTACGTCTCGGTTGGGATATTATATACGTCTATAGCGTTATATATCCTAACCTAAGGCAGGCTATCATCTCGGATGTAGTATTTTACAACATTCCTGGCGTATCCGCCCCTACTTCTCGGTGGGAACATTATATACGTCTCTAACGTAACATAACGTAACCTAACCCATCTAGCCCCTCGCTGGTAATGTATTACAGAATCCCGTTCCAGTTGTGCCGTACGTCTCGGTTGGGATATTATATACGTCTATAGCGTTATATATCCTAACCTAAGAAAGGCTATCTTCTCGGATGCAGTATTGTACAACATTCCTGGCGTATCGGCCCATACTTCTCGGTGGGAACATTATATTCGTCTATAACATAATATAATCTATCCTAACACATCTAGCCCCTCGCTGGTAATGTTTTACAGAATCCCGTTCGTGTCGTCCCGTACGTCTCGGTTGGGACATTATATACGTCTACAGCGTTACATATCCTAACCTAAGCCAGGCTAACATCTCGGATGCAGTATTTTACAACATTCCTGGCGGGTCGGCCCCTACTTCTCGGTGGGAACATTATATACGTCTATAACGTAATATAACCTAACCTAACATATCTAGCTCCTCGCTGGTAATGTTTTACAAAATGCCGTTCGTGTCGTCCCGTACGTCTCGGTTGGGATATTATATACGTCTATAGCATTATATATCCTAACCTAAGGCAGGCGAACATCTCGGATGTAGTATATTACATCATTCCTGGCGTATCGACCACTACTTCTCGGTGGAAGCATTATATACGTCTATAACGTAATATAACCTAACCTAACACATCTAGCTAGTCGCTTTAATGTTTCACAGAATCCCGTTCGTGTCGTCCCGTTCGTCTCGGTTGGGACATTATATACGTCTATAGCGTTATATATCCTAACTTAAGGCAGGCTATCATCTCGGATGTAGTATTTTACAACGTTCCTGGCGGATCGGCCTCTACTTCTCGGTGCGAACATTATATTCGTCTATAACGTAATATAACCTAACCTAACACATCTTGCCCCTCGCTGGTAATGTTTTACAGAATCCCGTTCGTGTCGTCCCGTACGTCTCGGTTGGGATATTATATACGTCTATAGCGTTATATATCCTAACCTAAGGCAGGCTATCATCTCGGATGTAGTATTTTACCACAGTCCTGGCGTATCGGCCCCTACTTCTCGGTGGGAACATTATATACGTCTATAACGTATCATAACCTAGCCTAACCCATCTAGCCCCTCGCTGGTAATGTTTTTCAGAATCCCGTACCTGTCGTCCCGTACGTCTCGGTTGGGACGTTATGAACGTCTACAGCGATATATATCCTAACGTAAGGCAGGCTAACATCTCGGATGTAGTATTTTACAACAGTCTTGGCGTATCGGCCCCTACTTCTCGGTGGGAACATTATATACGTCTATAACGTAACATAACGTAACCTAACCCATCTAGCCCCTCGCTGGTAATGTATTACAGAATCCCGTTCCTGTTGTGCCGTACGTCTCGGTTGGGACATTATATACGTCTACAGCGTTATATATCCTAACCTAAGGCAGGCTAACATCTCGGATGCAGTATTTTACAACATTCCTGGCGGGTCGGCCCCTACTTCTCGGTGGGAACATTATATACGTCTATAACGTAATATAACCTAACCTAACATATCTAGCTCCTCGCTGGTAATGTTTTACAAAATCCCGTTCGTGTCGTCCCGTACGTCTCGGTTGGGATATTATATACGTCTATAGCATTATATATCCTAACCTAAGGCAGGCTAACATCTCGGATGTAGTATATTACATCATTCCTGGCGTATCGACCACTACTTCTCGGTGGAAACATTATATACGTCTATAACGTAATATAACCTAACCTAACACATCTAGCTAGTCGCTTTAATGTTTCACAGAATCCCGTTCGTGTCGTCCCGTACGTCTCGGTTGGGACATTATATACGTCTATAGCGTTATATATCCTAACTTAAGGCAGGCTATCATCTCGGATGTAGTATTTTACGACGTTCCTGGCGGATCGGCCTCTACTACTCGGTGCGAACATTATATTCGTCTATAACGTAATATAACCTAACCTAACACATCTAGCCCCTCGCTGGTAATGTTTTACAGAATCCCGTTCGTGTCGTCCCGTACGTCTCGGTTGGGATATTATATACGTCTATAGCGTTATATATCCTAACCTAAGGCAGGCTATCATCTCGGATGTAGTATTTTACAGCATTCCTGGCGTATCGGCCCCTACTTCTCGGTGGGAACATTATATACGTCTGTAACGTATCATAACCTAACCTAACCCATCTAGCCCCTCGCTGGTAAAGTTTTACAGAATCCCGTTCCTGTCGTCCCGTACGTCTCGGTTGGGACGTTATGAACGTCTACAGCGATATATATCCTAACCTAAGGTAGGCTAACATCTCGGATGTAGTATTTTACAACATTCCTGGCGTATCGGCCCATACTTCTCGGTGGGAACATTATATTCGTCTATAACGTAATATAACCTATCCTAACACATCTAGCCCCTCGCTGGTAATGTTTTACAGAATCCCGTTTGTGTCGTCCCGTACGTCTCGGTTGGGACATTATATACGTCTACAGCGTTACATATCCTAACCTAAGCCAGGCTAACATCTCGGATGCAGTATTTTACAACATTCCTGGCGGGTCGGCCCCTACTTCTCGGTGGGAACATTATATACGTCTATAACGTAATATAACCTAACCTAACATATCTAGCTCCTCGCTGGTAATGTTTTACAAAATCCCGTTCGTGTCGTCCCGTACGTCTCGGTTGGGATATTATATACGTCTATAGCATTATATATCCTAACCTAAGGCAGGCTAACATCTCGGATGTAGTATATTACATCATTCCTGGCGTATCGACCACTACTTCTCGGTGGAAACATTATATACGTCTATAACGTAATATAACCTAACCTAACACATCTAGCTAGTCGCTTTAATGTTTCACAGAATCCCGTTCGTGTCGTCCCGTTCGTCTCGGTTGGGACATTATATACGTCTATAGCGTTATATATCCTAACTTAAGGCAGGCTATCATCTCGGATGTAGTATTTTACAACGTTCCTGGCGGATCGGCCTCTACTTCTCGGTGCGAACATTATATTCGTCTATAACGTAATATAACCTAACCTAACACATCTTGCCCCTCGCTGGTAATGTTTTACAGAATCCCGTTCGTGTCGTCCCGTACGTCTCGGTTGGGATATTATATACGTCTATAGCGTTATATATCCTAACCTAAGGCAGGCTATCATCTCGGATGTAGTATTTTACCACAGTCCTGGCGTATCGGCCCCTACTTCTCGGTGGGAACATTATATACGTCTATAACGTATCATAACCTAGCCTAACCCATCTAGCCCCTCGCTGGTAATGTTTTTCAGAATCACGTACCTGTCGTCCCGTACGTCTCGGTTGGGACGTTATGAACGTCTACAGCGATATATATCCTAACGTAAGGCAGGCTAACATCTCGGATGTAGTATTTTACAACAGTCCTGGCGTATCGGCCCCTACTTCTCGGTGGGAACATTATATACGTCTATAACGTAACATAACGTAACCTAACCCATCTAGCCCCTCGCTGGTAATGTATTACAGAATCCCGTTCCTGTTGTGCCGTACGTCTCGGTTGGGATATTATATACGTCTATAGCGTTATATATCCTAACCTAAGGAAGGCTATCTTCTCGGATGCAGTATTGTACAACATTCCTGGCGTATCGGCCCATACTTCTCGGTGGGAACATTATATACGTCTATAACGTAATATAACCTAACCTAACACATCTAGCCCCTCGCTGGTAATGTTTTACAGAATCCCGTTCGTGTCGTCCCGTACGTCTCGGTTGGGACGTTATGAACGTCTACAGCGATATATATCCTAACCTAAGGCAGGCTATCATCTCGGATGTAGTATTTTACAACATTCCTGGCGGGTCGGCCTCTACTTCTCGGTGGGAACATTCTATACGTCTATAACGTAATATAACCTAACATATCTAGCTCCTCGCTGGCAATGTTTTACAAAATCCCGTTCGTGTCGTCCCGTACGTCTCGGTTGGGATATTATATACGTCTATAGCGTTATATATCCTAACCTAAGGCAGGCTATCATCTCGGATGTAGTATTTTACAACATTCCTGGCGTATCCGCCCCTACTTCTCGGTGGGAACATTATATACGTCTCTAACGTAACATAACGTAACCTAACCCATCTAGCCCCTCGCTGGTAATGTATTACAGAATCCCGTTCCAGTTGTGCCGTACGTCTCGGTTGGGATATTATATACGTCTATAGCGTTATATATCCTAACCTAAGGAAGGCTATCTTCTCGGATGCAGTATTTTACAACAGTCCTGGCGTATCGGCCCCTACTTCTCGGTGGGAACATTATATACGTCTATAACGTAACATAACGTAACCTAACCCATCTAGCCCCTCGCTGGTAATGTATTACAGAATCCCGTTCCTGTTGTGCCGTACGTCTCGGTTGGGATATTATATACGTCTATAGCGTTATATATCCTAACCTAAGGAAGGCTATCTTCTCGGATGCAGTATTGTACAACATTCCTGGCGTATCGGCCCATACTTCTCGGTGGGAACATTATATTCGTCTATAACGTAATATAACCTATCCTAACACATCTAGCCCCTCGCTGGTAATGTTTTACAGAATCCCGTTCGTGTTGTCCCGTGCGTCTCGGTTGGGATATTATATACGTCTATAGCGTTATATATCCTAACCTAAGGCAGGCTATTATATCGGATGTAGTATTTTACAACATTCCTGGCGTATCGGCCCCTACTTCTCGGTGGGAACATTATATACGTCTATAACGTATCATAACCTAACCTAACCCATCTAGCCCCTCGCTGGTAATGTTTTACAGAATCCCATTCCTGTCGTCCCGTACGTCTCGGTTGGGACGTTATGAACGTCTACAGCGATATATATCCTAACCTAAGGCAGGCTAACAACTCGGATGTAGTATTTTACCACAGTCCTGGCGTATCGGCCCCTACTTCTCGGTGGGAACATTATATACGTCTATAACGTATCATAACCTAGCCTAACCCATCTAGCCCCTCGCTGCTAATGTTTTACAGAATCCCGTTCGTGTCGTCCCGTACGTCTCGGTTGGGACATTATATACATCTACAGCGTTATATATCCTAACTTAAGGCAGGCTATCTTCTCGGGTATAGTATTTTACAAAATTCCTGGCGTATCGGCCCCTACTTCTCGGTGGGAACATTTTATTCGTCTATAACATAATATAACGTATCCTAACACATCTAGCCCCTCGCTGGTAATGTTTTACAAAATCCCGTTCGTGTCGTCCCGTACGTCTCGGTTGGGATATTATATACGTCTATAGCATTATATATCCTAACCTAAGGCAGGCTAACATCTCGGATGTAGTATATTACATCATTCCTGGCGTATCGACCACTACTTCTCGGTGGAAGCATTATATACGTCTATAACGTAATATAACCTAACCTAACACATCTAGCTAGTCGCTTTAATGTTTCACAGAATCCCGTTCGTGTCGTCCCGTTCGTCTCGGTTGGGACATTATATACGTCTATAGCGTTATATATCCTAACTTAAGGCAGGCTATCATCTCGGATGTAGTATTTTACAACGTTCCTGGCGGATCGGCCTCTACTTCTAGGTGGGAAAATTATATTCGTCTATATCGTAATATAACCTAACCTATCACATCTAGCCCCTCGCTGGTAATGTTTTACAGAATCCCGTTTGTGTCGTCCCGTAAGTCTCGGTTGGGACATTATATACTACTACAGCGTTATATATCCTAACCTAAGGCAGGCTAACATCTCGGATGCAGTATTTTACAACATTCCTGGCGGGTCGGCCCCTACTTCTCGGTGGGAACATTATATACGTCTATAACGTAATATAACCTAACCTAACACATCTAGCTAGTCGCTTTACTGTTTCACAGAATCCCGTTCGTCTCGGCTGGGACATTATATACGTCTATAGCGTTATATATCCTAACCTAAGGCAGGCTAACATCTCGGATGCAGTATTTTACAACATTCCTGGCGTATCGTCCCCTACTTCTCGGTGGGAACATTATATACGTCTATAACGTATCATAACCTAGCCTAACCCATCTAGCCCCTCGCTGGTAATGTTTTACAGAATCCCGTTCCTGTCGTCCCGTACGTCTCGGTTGGGACGTTATGAACGTCTACAGCGATATATATCCTAACCTAAGGCAGGCTAACATCTCAGCTGTAGTATATTACATCATTCCTGGCGTATCGGCCTCTACTTCTCGGTGGAAACATTATATACGTCTATGACGTAATATAACCTAACCTAACACATCTAGCCCCTCGCTGGTAATGTTTTACAAAATCCCGTTCGTGTCGTCCCGTACGTCTCGGTTGGGACGTTATGAACGTCTACAGCGATATATATCCTAACCTAAGGCATTCTAACATCTCGGATGTAGTATTTTACCACAGTCCTGGCGTATCGGCCCCTACTTCTCGGTGGGAACATTATATACGTCTATAACGTATCATAACCTAGCCTAACCCATCTAGCCCCTCGCTGGTAATGTTTTACAGAATCCCGTTCCTGTCGTCCCGTACGTCTCGGTTGGGACGTTATGAACGACTACAGCGATATATATCCTAACCTAAGGCAGGCTAACATCTCAGCTGTAGTATATTACATCATTCCTGGCGTATCGGCCTCTACTTCTCGGTGGAAACATTATATACGTCTATAACGTAATATAACCTAACCTAACGCATCTAGCCCCTCGCTGGTAATGTTTTACAGAATCCCGTTCGTGTCGTCCCGTACGTCTCGGTTGGGACGTTATGAACGTCTACAGCGATATATATCCTAACGTAAGGCAGGCTAACATCTCGGATGTAGTATTTTACCACAGTCCTGGCGTATCGGCCCCTACTTCTCGGTGGGAACATTATATACGTCTATAACGTATCATAACCTAGCCTAACCCATCTAGCCCCTCGCTGGTAATGTTTTACAGAATCCCGTTCGTGTCGTCCCGTACGTCTCGGTTGGGACATTATATACATCTACAGCGTTATATATCCTAACTTAAGGCAGGCTATCTTCTCGGGTATAGTATTTTACAAAATTCCTGGC
Organism: Xylocopa violacea; assembly: GCA_963969225.1. Classification (NCBI taxonomy): domain Eukaryota; kingdom Metazoa; phylum Arthropoda; class Insecta; order Hymenoptera; family Apidae; genus Xylocopa; species Xylocopa violacea. The sequence continues at coordinate 12,039,046 of CAXAJV010000008.1, read as the reverse complement.
GTATCGGCCCCTACTTCTCGGTGGGAACATTTTATTCGTCTATAACATAATATAACGTATCCTAACACATCTAGCCCCTCGCTGGTAATGTTTTACAAAATCCCGTTCGTGTCGTCCCGTACGTCTCGGTTGGGATATTATATACGTCTATAGCATTATATATCCTAACCTAAGGCAGGCTAACATCTCGGATGTAGTATATTACATCATTCCTGGCGTATCGACCACTACTTCTCGGTGGAAGCATTATATACGTCTATAACGTAATATAACCTAACCTAACACATCTAGCTAGTCGCTTTAATGTTTCACAGAATCCCGTTCGTGTCGTCCCGTTCGTCTCGGTTGGGACATTATATACGTCTATAGCGTTATATATCCTAACTTAAGGCAGGCTATCATCTCGGATGTAGTATTTTACAACGTTCCTGGCGGATCGGCCTCTACTTCTAGGTGGGAAAATTATATTCGTCTATATCGTAATATAACCTAACCTATCACATCTAGCCCCTCGCTGGTAATGTTTTACAGAATCCCGTTTGTGTCGTCCCGTAAGTCTCGGTTGGGACATTATATACTACTACAGCGTTATATATCCTAACCTAAGGCAGGCTAACATCTCGGATGCAGTATTTTACAACATTCCTGGCGGGTCGGCCCCTACTTCTCGGTGGGAACATTATATACGTCTATAACGTAATATAACCTAACCTAACACATCTAGCTAGTCGCTTTACTGTTTCACAGAATCCCGTTCGTGTCGTCCCGTTCGTCTCGGCTGGGACATTATATACGTCTATAGCGTTATATATCCTAACCTAAGGCAGGCTAACATCTCGGATGCAGTATTTTACAACATTCCTGGCGTATCGTCCCCTACTTCTCGGTGGGAACATTATATACGTCTATAACGTATCATAACCTAGCCTAACCCATCTAGCCCCTCGCTGGTAATGTTTTACAGAATCCCGTTCCTGTCGTCCCGTACGTCTCGGTTGGGACGTTATGAACGTCTACAGCGATATATATCCTAACCTAAGGCAGGCTAACATCTCAGCTGTAGTATATTACATCATTCCTGGCGTATCGGCCTCTACTTCTCGGTGGAAACATTATATACGTCTATGACGTAATATAACCTAACCTAACACATCTAGCCCCTCGCTGGTAATGTTTTACAAAATCCCGTTCGTGTCGTCCCGTACGTCTCGGTTGGGGTATTATATACGTCTATAGCATTATATATCCTAACCTAAGCCAGGCTAACATCTCGGATGCAGTATTTTACAACATTCCTGGCGGGTCGGCCCCTACTTCTCGGTGGGAACATTATATACGTCTATAACGTAGTATAACCTAACCTAACATATCTAGCTCCTCGCTGGTAATGTTTTACAAAATCCCGTTCGTGTCGTCCCGTTCGTCTCGGTTGGGACATTATATACGTCTATAGCGTTATATATCCTAACTTAAGGCAGGCTATCATCTCGGATGTAGTATTTTACAACGTTCCTGGCGGATCGGCCCCTACTTCTCGGTGGGAACATTATATACGTCTATAACGTATCATATCCTAACCTAACCCATCTAGCCCCTCGCTGGTAATGTTTTACAGAATCCAGTTCCTGTCGTCCCGTACGTCTCGGTTGGGACGTTATGAACGTCTACAGCGATATATATCCTAACCTAAGGCAGGCTAACATCTCGGATGTAGTATTTTACAACAGTCCTGGCGTATCGGCCCCTACTTCTCGGTGGGAACATTATATACGTCTATAACGTATCATAACCTAACCTAACCCATCTAGCCCCTCGCTGGTAATGTTTTACAGAATCCCGTTACTGTCGTCCCGTACGTCTCGGTTGGGACGTTATGAACGTCTACAGCGATATATATCCTAACCTAAGGCAGGCTAACATCTCAGCTGTAGTATATTACATCATTCCTGGCGTATCGGCCCATACTTCTCGGTGGGAACATTATATTCGTCTATAACGTAATATAACCTATCCTGACACATCTAGCCCCTCGCTGGTAATGTTTTACAGAATCCCGTTCGTGTCGTCCCGTACGTCTCGGTTGGGATATTATATACGTCTATAGCGTTATATATCCTAACCTAAGGCAGGCTATTATCTCGGATGTAGTATTTTACAACATTCCTGGCGTATCGGCCCCTACTTCTCGGTGGGAACATTATATACGTCTACAACGTATCATAACCTAACCTAACCCATCTAGCCCCTCGCTGGTAATGTTTTACAGAATCCCGTTCCTGTCGTCCCGTACGTCTCGGTTGGGACGTTATGAACGTCTACAGCGATATATATCCTAACGTAAGGCAGGCTAACATCTCGGATGAAGTATTTTACCACAGTCCTGGCGTATCGGCCCCTACTTCTCGGTGGGAACATTATATACGTCTATAACGTATCATAACCTAGGAAACCCATCTAGCCCCTCGCTGGTAATGTTTTACAGAATCCCGTTCGTGTCGTCCCGTTCGTCTCGGTTGGGACATTATATACGTCTATAGCGTTATATATCCTAACTTAAGGCAGGCTATCATCCCGGATGTAGTATTTTACAACGTTCCTGGCGGATCGGCCTCTACTTCTCGGTGGGAATATTATATTCGTCTATAAGCTAATATAACCTAACCTAACACATCTAGCCCCTCGCTGGTAATGTTTTACAGAATCCCGTTCGGGTCGTCCCGTACGTCTCAGTTGGGATATTATATACGTCTATAGCGTTATATATTCTAACCTAAGGCAGGCTATCATCTCGGATGCAGTATTTCACAACATTCTTGGCGTATCGGCCCCTACTTCTCGGTGGGGACATTATATACGTCTATAACGTATCATAACCTAACCTAACCCATCTAGCCCATCGCTGGTAATGTTTTACAGAATCCCGTTCCTGTCGTCCCGTACGTCTCGGTTGGTACGTTATGAACGTCTACAGCGATATATATCCTAACCTAAGGCAGGCTAACATCTCAGCTGTAGTATATTACATCATTCCTGGCGTATCGGCCTCTACTTCTCGGTGGAAACATTATATACGTCTATAACGTAATATAACCTAACCTAACACATCTAGCCCCTCGCTGGTAATGTTTTACAGAATCCCGTTCGTGTCGTCCCGTACGTCTCGGTTGGGATAATATATACGTCTATAGCGTAATATATCCTAACCTAAGGCAGGCTATCATCTCGGATGTAGTATTTTACAACATTCCTGGCGTATCGGCCCCTACTTCTCGGTGGGAACATTATATACGTCTATAACGTATCATAACCTAACCTAACCCATCTAGCCCCTCGCTGGTAATGTATTACAGAATCCCGTTCCTGTCGTCCCGTACGTCTCGGTTGGGACGTTATGAACGTCTACAGCGATATATATCCTAACGTAAGGCAGGCTAACATCTCGGATGTAGTATTTTACCACAGTCCTGGCGTATCGGCCCCTACTTCTCGGTGGAAACATTATATACGTCTATAACGTAATATAACCTAACCTAACACATCTAGCCCCTCGCTGGTAATGTTTTACAGAATCCCGTTCGTGTCGTCCCGTACGTCTCGGTTGGGATAATATATACGTCTATAGCGTAATATATCCTAACCTAAGGCAGGCTATCATCTCGGATGTAGTATTTTACAACATTCCTGGCGTATCGGCCCCTACTTCTCGGTGGGAACATTATATACGTCTATAACGTATCATAACCTAACCTAACCCATCTAGCCCCTCGCTGGTAATGTATTACAGAATCCCGTTCCTGTCGTCCCGTACGTCTCGGTTGGGACGTTATGAACGTCTACAGCGATATATATCCTAACGTAAGGCAGGCTAACATCTCGGATGTAGTATTTTACCACAGTCCTGGCGTATCGGCCCCTACTTCTCGGTGGGAACATTATATACGTCTATAACGTATCATAACCTAGCCTAACCCATCTAGCCCCTCGCTGGTAATGTTTTACAGAATCCCGTTCCTGTCGTCCCGTACGTCTCGGTTGGGAAGTTATGAACGTCTACAGCGATATATATCCTAACGTAAGGCAGGCTAACATCTCGGATGTAGTATTTTACAACAGTCCTGGCGTATCGGCCCCAACTTCTCGGTGGGAACATTATATACGTCTATAACGTAACATAACGTAACCTAACCCATATAGCCCCTCGCTGGTAATGTTTTACAGAATCCCGTTCCTGTCGTCCCGTACGTCTCGGTTGTGACATTATATACGTCTACAGCGTTATATATCCTAACCTAAGGAAGGCTATCTTCTCGGATGCAGTATTTTACAACATTCCTGGCGTATCGGCCCATACTTCTCGGTGGGAACATTATATTCGTCTATAACGTAATATAACCTATCCTAACACATCTAGCCGCTCGCTGGTAATGTTTTACAGAATCCCGTTCGTGTCGTCCCGTACGTCTCGGTTGGGACATTATATACATCTACAGCGTTATATATCCTAACTTAAGGCAGGCTATCTTCTCGGATGCAGTATTTTACAAAATTCCTGGCGTATCGGCCCCTACTTCTCGGTGGGAACATTTTATTCGTCTATAACATAATATAACGTATCCTAACACATCTAGCCCCTCGCTGGTAATGTTTTACAGAATCCCGTTCCTGTCGTCCCGTACGTCTCGGTTGGGACGTTATGAACGTCTACAGCGATATATATCCTAACCTAAGGCAGGCTAACATCTCAGCTGTAGTATATTACATCATTCCTGGCGTATCGGCCTCTACTTCTCGGTGGAAACATTATATACGTCTATAACGTAATATAACCTAACCTAACGCATCTAGCCCCTCGCTGGTAATGTTCTACAGAATCCCGTTCGTGTCGTCCCGTACGTCTCGGTTGGGACGTTATGAACGTCTACAGCGATATATATCCTAACGTAAGGCAGGCTAACATCTCGGATGTAGTATTTTACCACAGTCCTGGCGTATCGGCCCCTACTTCTCGGTGGGAACATTATATACGTCTATAACGTAACATAACGTAACCTAACCCATCTAGCCCCTCGCTGGTAACGTTTCACAGAATTCCGTTCGTGTCGTCCCGTTCTTCTCGGTTGGACCATTATATACGTCTATAGCGTTATATATCCTAACTTAAGGCAGGCTATCATCTCGGATGTGGTATTTTACAACATTCCTGGCGGGTCGGCCTCTACTTCTCGGTGGGAACATTATATACGCCTATAACGTAATATAACCTAACCTAACATATCTAGCTCCTCGCTGGTAATGTTTCACAAAATCCCGTTCGTGTCGTCCCGTACGTCTCGGTTGGGACGTTATGAACGTCTACAGCGATATATATCCTAACCTAAGGCAGGCTATCATCTCGGATGTAGTATTTTACAACATTCCCGGCGTATCGGCCCCTACTTCTCGGTGGGAACATTATATACGTCTATAACGTATCATAACCTAACCTAACCCATATAGCCCCTCGCTGGTAATGTTTTACAGAATCCCGTTCCTGTCGTCCCGTACGTCTCGGTTGGGACGTTATGAACGTCTACAGCGATATATATCCTAACCTAAGGCAGGCTAACATCTCGGATGTAGTATTTTACCACAGTCCTGGCGTATCGGCCCCTACTTCTCGGTGGGAACATTATATTCGTCTATAACGTATCATAACCTAACCTAACCCATCTAGCCCCTCGCTGGTAATGTTTTACAGAATCCCGTTCCTGTCGTCCCGTACGTCTCGGTTGGGACGTTATGAACGTCTACAGCGATATATATCCTAACCTAAGGCAGGCTAACATCTCGGATGTAGTATTTTACCACAGTCCTGGCGTATCGGCCCCTACTTCTCGGTGGGAACATTATATACGTCTATAACGTATCATAACCTAGCCTAACCCATCTAGCCCATCGCTGGTAATGTTTTACAGAATCCCGTTCGTGTCGTCCCGTACGTCTCGGTTGGGATATTATATACGTCTATAGCGTTATATATCCTAACCTAAGGCAGGCTATCATCTCGGATGTAGTATTTTACAACATTCCTGGCGTATCGGCCCCTACTTCTCGGTGGGAACATTATATACGTCTATAACGTATCATATCCTAACCTAACCCATCTAGCCCCTCGCTGGTAATGTTTTACAGAATCCAGTTCCTGTCGTCCCGTACGTCTCGGTTGGGACGTTATGAACGTCTACAGCGATATATATCCTAACCTAAGGCAGGCTAACATCTCAGCTGTAGTATATTACATCATTCCTGGCGTATCGGCCCATACTTCTCGGTGGGAACATTATATTCGTCTATAACGTAATATAACCTATCCTGACACATCTAGCCCCTCGCTGGTAATGTTTTACAGAATCCCGTTCGTGTCGTCCCGTACGTCTCGGTTGGGATATTATATACGTCTATAGCGTTATATATCCTAACCTAAGGCAGGCTATTATCTCGGATGTAGTATTTTACAACATTCCTGGCGTATCGGCCCCTACTTCTCGGTGGGAACATTATATACGTCTACAACGTATCATAACCTAACCTAACCCATCTAGCCCCTCGCTGGTAATGTTTTACAGAATCCCGTTCCTGTCGTCCCGTACGTCTCGGTTGGGACGTTATGAACGTCTACAGCGATATATATCCTAACGTAAGGCAGGCTAACATCTCGGATGAAGTATTTTACCACAGTCCTGGCGTATCGGCCCCTACTTCTCGGTGGGAACATTATATACGTCTATAACGTATCATAACCTAGCCTAACCCATCTAGCCCCTCGCTGGTAATGTTTTACAGAATCCCGTTCGTGTCGTCCCGTTCGTCTCGGTTGGGACATTATATACGTCTATAGCGTTATATATCCTAACTTAAGGCAGGCTATCATCCCGGATGTAGTATTTTACAACGTTCCTGGCGGATCGGCCTCTACTTCTCGGTGGGAACATTATATTCGTCTATAAGCTAATATAACCTAACCTAACACATCTAGCCCCTCGCTGGTAATGTTTTACAGAATCCCGTTCGGGTCGTCCCGTACGTCTCAGTTGGGATATTATATACGTCTATAGCGTTATATATTCTAACCTAAGGCAGGCTATCATCTCGGATGCAGTATTTCACAACATTCTTGGCGTATCGGCCCCTACTTCTCGGTGGGGACATTATATACGTCTATAACGTATCATAACCTAACCTAACCCATCTAGCCCATCGCTGGTAATGTTTTACAGAATCCCGTTCCTGTCGTCCCGTACGTCTCGGTTGGTACGTTATGAACGTCTACAGCGATATATATCCTAACCTAAGGCAGGCTAACATCTCAGCTGTAGTATATTACATCATTCCTGGCGTATCGGCCTCTACTTCTCGGTGGAAACATTATATACGTCTATAACGTAATATAACCTAACCTAACACATCTAGCCCCTCGCTGGTAATGTTTTACAGAATCCCGTTCGTGTCGTCCCGTACGTCTCGGTTGGGATAATATATACGTCTATAGCGTAATATATCCTAACCTAAGGCAGGCTATCATCTCGGATGTAGTATTTTACAACATTCCTGGCGTATCGGCCCCTACTTCTCGGTGGGAACATTATATACGTCTATAACGTATCATAACCTAGCCTAACCCATCTAGCCCCTCGCTGGTAATGTTTTACAGAATCCCGTTCCTGTCGTCCCGTACGTCTCGGTTGGGAAGTTATGAACGTCTACAGCGATATATATCCTAACGTAAGGCAGGCTAACATCTCGGATGTAGTATTTTACAACAGTCCTGGCGTATCGGCCCCAACTTCTCGGTGGGAACATTATATACGTCTATAACGTAACATAACGTAACCTAACCCATATAGCCCCTCGCTGGTAATGTTTTACAGAATCCCGTTCCTGTCGTCCCGTACGTCTCGGTTGGGACGTTATGAACGTCTACAGCGATATATATCCTAACCTAAGGCAGGCTAACATCTCGGATGTAGTATTTTACCACAGTCCTGGCGTATCGGCCCCTACTTCTCGGTGGGAACATTATATACGTCTATAACGTATCATAACCTAGCCTAACCCATCTAGCCCATCGCTGGTAATGTTTTACAGAATCCCGTTCGTGTCGTCCCGTACGTCTCGGTTGGGATATTATATACGTCTATAGCGTTATATATCCTAACCTAAGGCAGGCTATCATCTCGGATGTAGTATTTTACAACATTCCTGGCGTATCGGCCCCTACTTCTCGGTGGGAACATTATATACGTCTATAACGTATCATATCCTAACCTAACCCATCTAGCCCCTCGCTGGTAATGTTTTACAGAATCCCGTTCCTGTCGTCCCGTACGTCTCGGTTGGGACGTTATGAACGTCTACAGCGATATATATCCTAACCTAAGGCAGGCTAACATCTCAGCTGTAGTATATTACATCATTCCTGGCGTATCGGCCTCTACTTCTCGGTGGAAACATTATATACGTCTATGACGTAATATAACCTAGCCTAACACATCTAGCCCCTCGCTGGTAATGTTTTACAGAATCCCGTTCGTGTCGTCCCGTACGTCTCGGTTGGGATATTATATACGTCTATAGCGTAATATATCCTAACCTAAGGCAGGCTATCATCTCGGATGTAGTATTTTACAACATTCCTGGCGTATCGGCCCCTACTTCTCGGTGGGAACATTATATTCGTCTATAACGTATCATAACCTAACCTAACCCATCTAGCCCCTCGCTGGTAATGTTTTACAGAGTCCCGTTCCTGTCGTCCCGTACGTCTCGGTTGGGACGTTATGAACGTCTACAGCGATATATATCCCAACCTAAGGCAGGCTAACATCTCGGATGTAGTATTTTACCACAGTCCTGGCGTATCGGCCCCTACTTCTCGGTGGGAACATTATATACGTCTATAACGTATCATAACCTAGCCTAACCCATCTAGCCCATCGCTGGTAATGTTTTACAGAATCCCGTTCGTGTCGTCCCGTACGTCTCGGTTGGGATATTATATACGTCTATAGCGTTATATATCCTAACCTAAGGCAGGCTATCATCTCGGATGTAGTATTTTACAACATTCCTGGCGTATCGGCCCCTACTTCTCGGTGGGAACATTATATACGTCTATAACGTATCATATCCTAACCTAACCCATCTAGCCCCTCGCTGGTAATGTTTTACAGAATCCAGTTCCTGTCGTCCCGTACGTCTCGGTTGGGACGTTATGAACGTCTACAGCGATATATATCCTAACCTAAGGCAGGCTAACATCTCGGATGTAGTATTTTACAACAGTCCTGGCGTATCGGCCCCTACTTCTCGGTGGGAACATTATATACGTCTATAACGTTTCATAACCTAACCTAACCCATCTAGCCCCTCGCTGGTAATGTTTTACAGAATCCCGTTACTGTCGTCCCGTACGTCTCGGTTGGGACGTTATGAACGTCTACAGCGATATATATCCTAACCTAAGGCAGGCTAACATCTCAGCTGTAGTATATTACATCATTCCTGGCGTATCGGCCCATACTTCTCGGTGGGAACATTATATTCGTCTATAACGTAATATAACCTACCCTGACACATCTAGCCCCTCGCTGGTAATGTTTTACAGAATCCCGTTCGTGTCGTCCCGTACGTCTCGGTTGGGATATTATATACGTCTATAGCGTTATATATCCTAACCTAAGGCAGGCTATTATCTCGGATGTAGTATTTTACAACATTCCTGGCGTATCGGCCCCTACTTCTCGGTGGGAACATTATATACGTCTACAACGTATCATAACCTAACCTAACCCATCTAGCCCCTCGCTGGTAATGTTTTACAGAATCCCGTTCCTGTCGTCCCGTACGTCTCGGTTGGGACGTTATGAACGTCTACAGCGATATATATCCTAACGTAAGGCAGGCTAACATCTCGGATGAAGTATTTTACCACAGTCCTGGCGTATCGGCCCCTACTTCTCGGTGGGAACATTATATACGTCTATAACGTATCATAACCTAGCCTAACCCATCTAGCCCCTCGCTGGTAATGTTTTACAGAATCCCGTTCGTGTCGTCCCGTTCGTCTCGGTTGGGACATTATATACGTCTATAGCGTTATATATCCTAACTTAAGGCAGGCTATCATCCCGGATGTAGTATTTTACAACGTTCCTGGCGGATCGGCCTCTACTTCTCGGTGGGAACATTATATTCGTCTATAAGCTAATATAACCTAACCTAACACATCTAGCCCCTCGCTGGTAATGTTTTACAGAATCCCGTTCGGGTCGTCCCGTACGTCTCAGTTGGGATATTATATACGTCTATAGCGTTATATATTCTAACCTAAGGCAGGCTATCATCTCGGATGTAGTATTTCACAACATTCTTGGCGTATCGGCCCCTACTTCTCGGTGGGGACATTATATACGTCTATAACGTATCATAACCTAACCTAACCCATCTAGCCCATCGCTGGTAATGTTTTACAGAATCCCGTTCCTGTCGTCCCGTACGTCTCGGTTGGTACGTTATGAACGTCTACAGCGATATATATCCTAACCTAAGGCAGGCTAACATCTCAGCTGTAGTATATTACATCATTCCTGGCGTATCGGCCTCTACTTCTCGGTGGAAACATTATATACGTCTATAACGTAATATAACCTAACCTAACACATCTAGCCCCTCGCTGGTAATGTTTTACAGAATCCCGTTCGTGTCGTCCCGTACGTCTCGGTTGGGATATTATATACGTCTATAGCGTAATATATCCTAACCTAAGGCAGGCTATCATCTCGGATGTAGTATTTTACAACATTCCTGGCGTATCGGCCCCTACTTCTCGGTGGGAACATTATATACGTCTATAACGTATCATAACCTAACCTAACCCATCTAGCCCCTCGCTGGTAATGTATTACAGAATCCCGTTCCTGTCGTCCCGTACGTCTCGGTTGGGACGTTATGAACGTCTACAGCGATATATATATCCTAACGTAAGGCAGGCTAACATCTCGGATGTAGTATTTTACCACAGTCCTGGCGTATCGGCCCCTACTTCTCGGAGGGAACATTATATACGTCTATAACGTATCATAACCTAGCCTAACCCATCTAGCCCCTCGCTGGTAATGTTTTACAGAATCCCGTTCCTGTTGTGCCGTATGTCTCGGTTGGGATATTATATACGTCTATAGCGTTATATATCCTAACCTAAGGAAGGCTATCTTCTCGGATGCAGTATTTTACAACATTCCTGGCGTATCGGCCTCTACTTCTCGGTGGAAACATTATATACGTCTATGACGTAATATAACCTAGCCTAACACATCTAGCCCCTCGCTGGTAATGTTTTACAGAATCCCGTTCCTGTCGTCCCGTACGTCTCGGTTGGGACGTTATGAACGTCTACAGCGATATATATCCTAACGTAAGGCAGGCTAACGTCTCGGATGTAGTATTTTACCACAGTCCTGGCGTATCGGCCCCTACTTCTCGGTGGGAACATTATATTCGTCTATAACGTATCATAACCTAACCTAACCCATCTAGCCCCTCGCTGGTAATGTTTTACAGAATCCCGTTCCTGTCGTCCCGTACGTCTCGGTTGGGACGTTATGAACGTCTACAGCGATATATATCCTAACCTAAGGCAGGCTAACATCTCGGATGTAGTATTTTACCACAGTCCTGGCGTATCGGCCCCTACTTCTCGGTGGGAACATTATATACGTCTATAACGTATCATAACCTAGCCTAACCCATCTAGCCCATCGCTGGTAATGTTTTACAGAATCCCGTTCGTGTCGTCCCGTACGTCTCGGTTGGGATATTATATACGTCTATAGCGTTATATATCCTAACCTAAGGCAGGCTATCATCTCGGATGTAGTATTTTACAACATTCCTGGCGTATCGGCCCCTACTTCTCGGTGGGAACATTATATTCGTCTATAACGTATCATAACCTAACCTAACCCATCTAGCCCCTCGCTGGTAATGTTTTACAGAATCCCGTTCCTGTCGTCCCGTACGTCTCGGTTGGGACGTTATGAACGTCTACAGCGATATATATCCTAACGTAAGGCAGGCTAACATCTCGGATGTAGTATTTTACCACAGTCCTGGCGTATCGGCCCCTACTTCTCGGTGGGAACATTATATACGTCTATAACGTATCATAACCTAGCCTAACCCATCTAGCCCCTCGCTGGTAATGTTTTACAGAATCCCGTTCCTGTCGTCCCGTACGTCTCGGTTGGGACGTTATGAACGTCTACAGCGATATATATCCTAACGTAAGGCAGGCTAACATCTCGGATGTAGTATTTTACAACAGTCCTGGCGTATCGGCCCCTACTTCTCGGTGGGAACATTATATACGTCTATAACGTATCATAACCTAACCTAACCCATCTAGCCCCTCGCTGGTAATGTTTTACAGAATCCCGTTCCTGTCGTCCCGTACGTCTCGGTTGGGACGTTATGAACGTCTACAGCGATATATATCCTAACCTAAGGCAGGCTAACATCTCAGCTGTAGTATATTACGTCATTCCTGGCGTATCGGCCCATACTTCTCGGTGGGAACATTATATTCGTCTATAACGTAATATAACCTATCCTGACACATCTAGCCCCTCGCTGGTAATGTTTTACAGAATCCCGTTCGTGTCGTCCCGTACGTCTCGGTTGGGATATTATATACGTCTATAGCGTTATATATCCTAACCTAAGGCAGGCTATTATCTCGGATGTAGTATTTTACAACATTCCTGGCGTATCGGCCTCTACTTCTCGGTGGAAACATTATATACGTCTATAACGTATCATAACCTAGCCTAACCCATCTAGCCCCTCGCTGGTAATGTTTTACAGAATCCCGTTCCTGTTGTGCCGTATGTCTCGGTTGGGATATTATATACGTCTATAGCGTTATATATCCTAACCTAAGGAAGGCTATCTTCTCGGATGCAGTATTTTACAACATTCCTGGCGTATCGGCCTCTACTTCTCGGTGGAAACATTATATACGTCTATGACGTAATATAACCTAGCCTAACACATCTAGCGCCTCGCTGGTAATGTTTTACAGAATCCCGTTCCTGTCGTCCCGTACGTCTCGGTTGGGACGTTATGAACGTCTACAGCGATATATATCCTAACGTAAGGCAGGCTAACATCTCGGATGTAGTATTTTACAACAGTCCTGGCGTATCGGCCCCTACTTCTCGGTGGGAACATTATATACGTCTATAACGTAACATAACGTAACCTAACCCATCTAGCCCCTCGCTGGTAATGTATTACAGCATCCCGTTCCTGTTGAGCCGTACGTCTCGGTTGGGATATTATATACGTCTATAGCGTTATATATCCTAACCTAAGGAAGGCTATCTTCTCGGATGCAGTATTTTACAACATTCCTGGCGTATCGGCCCCTACTTCTCGGTGGGAACATTATATACGTCTATAACGTATCATAACCTAGCCTAACCCATCTAGCCCATCGCTGGTAATGTTTTACAGAATCCCGTTCGTGTCGTCCCGTACGTCTCGGTTGGGATATTATATACGTCTATAGCGTTATATATCCTAACCTAAGGCAGGCTATCATCTCGGATGTAGTATTTTACAACATTCCTGGCGTATCGGCCCCTACTTCTCGGTGGGAACATTATATACGTCTATAACGTATCATATCCTAACCTAACCCATCTAGCCCCTCGCTGGTAATGTTTTACAGAATCCATTTCCTGTCGTCCCGTACGTCTCGGTTGGGACGTTATGAACGTCTACAGCGATATATATCCTAACCTAAGGCAGGCTAACATCTCAGCTGTAGTATATTACATCATTCCTGGCGTATCGGCCCATACTTCTCGGTGGGAACATTATATTCGTCTATAACGTAATATAACCCATCCTGACACATCTAGCCCCTCGCTGGTAATGTTTTACAGAATCCCGTTCGTGTCGTCCCGTACGTCTCGGTTGGGATATTATATACGTCTATAGCGTTATATATCCTAACCTAAGGCAGGCTATTATCTCGGATGTAGTATTTTACAACATTCCTGGCGTATCGGCCCCTACTTCTCGGTGGGAACATTATATACGTCTACAACGTATCATAACCTAACCTAACCCATCTAGCCCCTCGCTGGTAATGTTTTACAGAATCCCGTTCCTGTCGTCCCGTACGTCTCGGTTGGGACGTTATGAACGTCTACAGCGATATATATCCTAACGTAAGGCAGGCTAACATCTCGGATGTAGTATTTTACCACAGTCCTGGCGTATCGGCCCCTACTTCTCGGTGGGAACATTATATACGTCTATAACGTATCATAACCTAGCCTAACCCATCTAGCCCCTCGCTGGTAATGTTTTACAGAATCCCGTTCCTGTTGTGCCGTATGTCTCGGTTGGGATATTATATACGTCTATAGCGTTATATATCCTAACCTAAGGAAGGCTATCTTCTCGGATGCAGTATTTTACAACATTCCTGGCGTATCGGCCTCTACTTCTCGGTGGAAACATTATATACGTCTATGACGTAATATAACCTAGCCTAACACATCTAGCCCCTCGCTGGTAATGTTTTACAGAATCCCGTTCCTGTCGTCCCGTACGTCTCGGTTGGGACGTTATGAACGTCTACAGCGATATATATCCTAACGTAAGGCAGGCTAACATCTCGGATGTAGTATTTTACCACAGTGCTGGCGTATCGGCCCCTACTTCTCGGTGGGAACATTATATACGTCTATAACGTATCATAACCTAGCCTAACCCATCTAGCCCCTCGCTGGTAATGTTTTACAGAATCCCGTTCCTGTCGTCCCGTACGTCTCGGTTGGGACGTTATGAACGTCTACAGCGATATATATCCTAACGTAAGGCAGGCTAACATCTCGGATGTAGTATTTTACAACAGTCCTGGCGTATCGGCCCCTACTTCTCGGTGGGAACATTATATACGTCTATAACGTAACATAACGTAACCTAACCCATCTAGCCCCTCGCTGGTAATGTATTACAGCATCCCGTTCCTGTTGAGCCGTACGTCTCGGTTGGGATATTATATACGTCTATAGCCTTATATATCCTAACCTAAGGAAGGCTATCTTCTCGGATGCAGTATTTTACAACATTCCTGGCGTATCCGCCCATACTTCTCGGTGGGAACATTATATTCGTCTATAACGTAACATAACCTATCCTAACACATCTAGCCCCTCGCTGGTAATGTTTTACAGAATCCCGTTCGTGTCGTCCCGTACGTCTCGGTTGGGATATTATATACGTCTATAGCGTTATATATCCTAACCTAAGGCAGGCTATCATCTCGGATGTAGTATTTTACAACATTCCTGGCGTATCGGCCCCTACTTCTCGGTGGGAACATTATATACGTCTATAACGTATCAT
Source organism: Xylocopa violacea (assembly GCA_963969225.1). NCBI lineage: Eukaryota > Metazoa > Arthropoda > Insecta > Hymenoptera > Apidae > Xylocopa > Xylocopa violacea. Next base: position 12,023,587 of record CAXAJV010000008.1, on the reverse strand, counting down.
ATCCTAACCTAACCCATCTAGCCCCTCGCTGGTAATGTTTTACAGAATCCAGTTCCTGTCGTCCCGTACGTCTCGGTTGGGACGTTATGAACGTCTACAGCGATATATATCCTAACCTAAGGCAGGCTAACATCTCAGCTGTAGTATATTACATCATTCCTGGCGTATCGGCCTCTACTTCTCGTTGGAAACATTATATACGTCTATGACGTAATATAACCTAGCCTAACACATCTAGCCCCTCGCTGGTAATGTTTTACAGAATCCCGTTCGTGTCGTCCCGTACGTCTCGGTTGGGATATTATATACGTCTATAGCGTAATATATCCTAACCTAAGGCAGGCTATCATCTCGGATGTAGTATTTTACAACATTCCTGGCGTATCGGCCCCTACTTCTCGGTGGGAACATTATATTCGTCTATAACGTATCATAACCTAACCTAACCCATCTAGCCCCTCGCTGGTAATGTTTTACAGAATCCCGTTCCTGTCGTCCCGTACGTCTCGGTTGGGACGTTATGAACGTCTACAGCGATATATATCCTAACGTAAGGCAGGCTAACATCTCGGATGTAGTATTTTACCACAGTCCTGGCGTATCGGCCCCTACTTCTCGGTGGGAACATTATATACGTCTATAACGTATCATAACCTAGCCTAACCCATCTAGCCCCTCGCTGGTAATGTTTTACAGAATCCCGTTCCTGTCGTCCCGTACGTCTCGGTTGGGACGTTATGAACGTCTACAGCGATATATATCCTAACGTAAGGCAGGCTAACATCTCGGATGTAGTATTTTACAACAGTCCTGGCGTATCGGCCCCTACTTCTCGGTGGGAACATTATATACGTCTATAACGTATCATAACCTAACCTAACCCATCTAGCCCCTCGCTGGTAATGTTTTACAGAATCCCGTTCCTGTCGTCCCGTACGTCTCGGTTGGGACGTTATGAACGTCTACAGCGATATATATCCTAACCTAAGGCAGGCTAACATCTCAGCTGTAGTATATTACATCATTCCTGGCGTATCGGCCCATACTTCTCGGTGGGAACATTATATTCGTCTATAACGTAATATAACCTATCCTGACACATCTAGCCCCTCGCTGGTAATGTTTTACAGAATCCCGTTCGTGTCGTCCCGTACGTCTCGGTTGGGATATTATATACGTCTATAGCGTTATATATCCTAACCTAAGGCAGGCTATTATCTCGGATGTAGTATTTTACAACATTCCTGGCGTATCGGCCCCTACTTCTCGGTGGGAACATTATATACGTCTACAACGTATCATAACCTAACCTAACCCATCTAGCCCCTCGCTGGTAATGTTTTACAGAATCCCGTTCCTGTCGTCCCGTACGTCTCGGTTGGGACGTTATGAACGTCTACAGCGATATATATCCTAACGTAAGGCAGGCTAACATCTCGGATGTAGTATTTTACCACAGTCCTGGCGTATCGGCCCCTACTTCTCGGTGGGAACATTATATACGTCTATAACGTATCATAACCTAGCCTAACCCATCTAGCCCCTCGCTGGTAATGTTTTACAGAATCCCGTTCCTGTTGTGCCGTATGTCTCGGTTGGGATATTATATACGTCTATAGCGTTATATATCCTAACCTAAGGAAGGCTATCTTCTCGGATGCAGTATTTTACAACATTCCTGGCGTATCGGCCTCTACTTCTCGGTGGAAACATTATATACGTCTATGACGTAATATAACCTAGCCTAACACATCTAGCCCCTCGCTGGTAATGTTTTACAGAATTCCGTTCCTGTCGTCCCGTACGTCTCGGTTGGGACGTTATGAACGTCTACAGCGATATATATCCTAACGTATGGCAGGCTAACATCTCGGATGTAGTATTTTACCACAGTCCTGGCGTATCGGCCCCTACTTCTCGGTGGGAACATTATATACGTCTATAACGTATCATAACCTAGCCTAACCCATCTAGCCCCTCGCTGGTAATGTTTTACAGAATCCCGTTCCTGTCGTCCCGTACGTCTCGGTTGGGACGTTATGAACGTCTACAGCGATATATATCCTAACGTAAGGCAGGCTAACATCTCGGATGTAGTATTTTACAACAGTCCTGGCGTATCGGCCCCTACTTCTCGGTGGGAACATTATATACGTCTATAACGTAACATAACGTAACCTAACCCATCTAGCCCCTCGCTGGTAATGTTTTACAGAATCACGTTCGTGTCGTCCCGTACGTCTCGGTTGGGATATTATATACGTCTATAGCGTTATATATCCTAACCTAAGGAAGGCTATCTTCTCGGATGCAGTATTTTACAACATTCCTGGCGTATCGGCCTCTACTTCTCGGTGGAAACATTATATACGTCTATGACGTAATATAACCTAGCCTAACACATCTAGCCCCTCGCTGGTAATGTTTTACAGAATTCCGTTCCTGTCGTCCCGTACGTCTCGGTTGGGATATTATATACGTCTATAGCGTAATATATCCTAACCTAAGGCAGGCTATCATCTCGGATGTAGTATTTTACAACATTCCTGGCGTATCGGCCCCTACTTCTCGGTGGGAACATTATATTCGTCTATAACGTATCATAACCTAACCTAACCCATCTAGCCCCTCGCTGGTAATGTTTTACAGAATCCCGTTCCTGTCGTCCCGTACGTCTCGGTTGGGACGTTATGAACGTCTACAGCGATATATATCCTAACGTAAGGCAGGCTAACATCTCGGATGTAGTATTTTACCACAGTCCTGGCGTATCGGCCCCTACTTCTCGGTGGGAACATTATATACGTCTATAACGTATCATAACCTAGCCTAACCCATCTAGCCCCTCGCTGGTAATGTTTTACAGAATCCCGTTCCTGTCGTCCCGTACGTCTCGGTTGGGACGTTATGAACGTCTACAGCGATATATATCCTAACGTAAGGCAGGCTAACATCTCGGATGTAGTATTTTACAACAGTCCTGGCGTATCGGCCCCTACTTCTCGGTGGGAACATTATATACGTCTATAACGTAACATAACGTAACCTAACCCATCTAGCCCCTCGCTGGTAATGTATTACAGCATCCCGTTCCTGTTGAGCCGTACGTCTCGGTTGGGATATTATATACGTCTATAGCGTTATATATCCTAACCTAAGGAAGGCTATCTTCTCGGATGCAGTATTTTACAACATTCCTGGCGTATCGGCCCATACTTCTCGGTGGGAACATTATATTCGTCTATAACGTAACATAACCTATCCTAACACATCTAGCCCCTCGCTGGTAATGTTTTACAGAATCACGTTCGTGTCGTCCCGTACGTCTCGGTTGGGATATTATATACGTCTATAGCGTTATATATCCTAACCTAAGGCAGGCTATTATCCCGGATGTAGTATTTTACAACATTCCTGGCGTATCGGCCCCTACTTCTCGGTGGGAACATTATATTCGTCTATAACGTATCATAACCTAACCTAACCCATCTAGCCCCTCGCTGGTAATGTTTTACAGAATCCCGTTCCTGTCGTCCCGTACGTCTCGGTTGGGACGTTATGAACGTCTACAGCGATATATATCCTAACCTAAGGCAGGCTAACATCTCAGCTGTAGTATATTACATCATTCCTGGCGTATCGGCCCATACTTCTCGGTGGGAACATTATATTCGTCTATAACGTAACATAACCTATCCTAACACATCTAGCCCCTCGCTGGTAATGTTTTACAGAATCCCGTTCGTGTCGTCCCGTACGTCTCGGTTGGGATATTATATACGTCTATAGCGTTATATATCCTAACCTAAGGCAGGCTATTATCTCGGATGTAGTATTTTACAACATTCCTGGCGTATCGGCCCCTACTTCTCGGTGGGAACATTATATACGTCTACAACGTATCATAACCTAACCTAACCCATCTAGCCCCTCGCTGGTAATGTTTTACAGAATCCCGTTCCTGTCGTCCCGTACGTCTCGGTTGGGACGTTATGAACGTCTACAGCGATATATATCCTAACCTAAGGCAGGCTAACATCTCGGATGTAGTATTTTACCACAGTCCTGGCGTATCGGCCCCTACTTCTCGGTGGGAACATTATATACGTCTATAACGTATCATAACCTAGCCTAACCCATCTAGCCCATCGCTGGTAATGTTTTACAGAATCCCGTTCGTGTCGTCCCGTACGTCTCGGTTGGGATACTATATACGTCTATAGCGTTATATATCCTAACCTAAGGCAGGCTATCATCTCGGATGTAGTATTTTACAACATTCCTGGCGTATCGGCCCCTACTTCTCGGTGGAAACATTATATACGTCTATGACGTAATATAACCTAGCCTAACACATCTAGCCCCTCGCTGGTAATGTTTTACAGAATCCCGTTCCTGTCGTCCCGTACGTCTATGTTGGGACGTTATGAACGTCTACAGCGATATATATCCTAACGTATGGCAGGCTAACATCTCGGATGTAGTGTTTTACCACAGTCCTGGCGTATCGGCCCCTACTTCTCGGTGGGAACATTATATACGTCTATAACGTATCATAACCTAGCCTAACCCATCTAGCCCCTCGCTGGTAATGTTTTACAGAATCCCGTTCCTGTCGTCCCGTACGTCTCGGTTGGGACGTTATGAACGTCTACAGCGATATATATCCTAACGTAAGGCAGGCTAACATCTCGGATGTAGTATTTTACAACAGTCCTGGCGTATCGGCCCCTACTTCTCGGTGGGAACATTATATACGTCTATAACGTAACATAACGTAACCTAACCCATCTAGCCCCTCGCTGGTAATGTATTACAGCATCCCGTTCCTGTTGAGCCGTACGTCTCGGTTGGGATATTATATACGTCTATAGCGTTATATATCCTAACCTAAGGAAGGCTATCTTCTCGGATGCAGTATTTTACAACATTCCTGGCGTATCGGCCCATACTTCTCGGTGGGAACATTATATTCGTCTATAACGTAACATAACCTATCCTAACACATCTAGCCCCTCGCTGGTAATGTTTTACAGAATCCCGTTCGTGTCGTCCCGTACGTCTCGGTTGGGATATTATATACGTCTATAGCGTTATATATCCTAACCTAAGGCAGGCTATTATCCCGGATGTAGTATTTTACAACATTCCTGGCGTATCGGCCCCTACTTCTCGGTGGGAACATTATATTCGTCTATAACGTATCATAACCTAACCTAACCCATCTAGCCCCTCGCTGGTAATGTTTTACAGAATCTCGTTCCTGTCGTCCCGTACGTCTCGGTTGGGACGTTATGAACGTCTACAGCGATATATATCCTAACCTAAGGCAGGCTAACATCTCGGATGTAGTATTTTACCACAGTCCTGGCGTATCGGCCCCTACTTCTCGGTGGGAACATTATATACGTCTATAACGTATCATAACCTAGCCTAACCCATCTAGCCCATCGCTGGTAATGTTTTACAGAATCCCGTTCGTGTCGTCCCGTACGTCTCGGTTGGGATATTATATACGTCTATAGCGTTATATATCCTAACCTAAGGCAGGCTATCATCTCGGATGTAGTATTTTACAACATTCCTGGCGTATCGGCCCCTACTTCTCGGTGGAAACATTATATACGTCTACAACGTATCATAACCTAACCTAACCCATCTAGCCCCTCGCTGGTAATGTTTTACAGAATCCCGTTCCTGTCGTCCCGTACGTCTCGGTTGGGACGTTATGAACGTCTACAGCGATATATATCCTAACGTAAGGCAGGCTAACATCTCGGATGTAGTATTTTACCACAGTCCTGGCGTATCGGCCCCTACTTCTCGGTGGGAACATTATATACGTCTATAACGTATCATAACCTAGCCTAACCCATCTAGCCCCTCGCTGGTAATGTTTTACAGAATCCCGTTCCTGTTGTGCCGTATGTCTCGGTTGGGATATTATATACGTCTATAGCGTTATATATCCTAACCTAAGGAAGGCTATCTTCTCGGATGCAGTATTTTACAACATTCCTGGCGTATCGGCCTCTACTTCTCGGTGGAAACATTATATACGTCTATGACGTAATATAACCTAGCCTAACACATCTAGCCCCTCGCTGGTAATGTTTTACAGAATTCCGTTCCTGTCGTCCCGTACGTCTCGGTTGGGACGTTATGAACGTCTACAGCGATATATATCCTAACGTATGGCAGGCTAACATCTCGGATGTAGTATTTTACCACAGTCCTGGCGTATCGGCCCCTACTTCTCGGTGGGAACATTATATACGTCTATAACGTATCATAACCTAGCCTAACCCATCTAGCCCCTCGCTGGTAATGTTTTACAGAATCCCGTTCCTGTCGTCCCGTACGTCTCGGTTGGGACGTTATGAACGTCTACAGCGATATATATCCTAACGTAAGGCAGGCTAACATCTCGGATGTAGTATTTTACAACAGTCCTGGCGTATCGGCCCCTACTTCTCGGTGGGAACATTATATACGTCTATAACGTAACATAACGTAACCTAACCCATCTAGCCCCTCGCTGGTAATGTATTACAGCATCCCGTTCCTGTTGAGCCGTACGTCTCGGTTGGGATATTATATACGTCTATAGCGTTATATATCCTAACCTAAGGAAGGCTATCTTCTCGGATGCAGTATTTTACAACATTCCTGGCGTATCGGCCCATACTTCTCGGTGGGAACATTATATTCGTCTATAACGTAACATAACCTATCCTAACACATCTAGCCCCTCGCTGGTAATGTTTTACAGAATCCCGTTCGTGTCGTCCCGTACGTCTCGGTTGGGATATTATATACGTCTATAGCGTTATATATCCTAACCTAAGGCAGGCTATTATCCCGGATGTAGTATTTTACAACATTCCTGGCGTATCGGCCCCTACTTCTCGGTGGGAACATTATATTCGTCTATAACGTATCATAACCTAACCTAACCCATCTAGCCCCTCGCTGGTAATGTTTTACAGAATCCCGTTCCTGTCGTCCCGTACGTCTCGGTTGGGACGTTATGAACGTCTACAGCGATATATATCCTAACCTAAGGCAGGCTAACATCTCGGATGTAGTATTTTACAACATTCCTGGCGTATCGGCCCCTACTTCTCGGTGGGAACATTATATTCGTCTATAACGTATCATAACCTAACCTAACCCATCTAGCCCCTCGCTGGTAATGTTTTACAGAATCCCGTTCCTGTCGTCCCGTACGTCTCGGTTGGGACGTTATGAACGTCTACAGCGATATATATCCTAACGTAAGGCAGGCTAACATCTCCGATGTAGTATTTTACCACAGTCCTGGCGTATCGGCCCCTACTTCTCGGTGGGAACATTATATACGTCTATAACGTATCATAACCTAGCCTAACCCATCTATCCCCTCGCTGGTAATGTTTTACAGAATCCCGTTCCTGTCGTCCCGTACGTCTCGGTTGGGACGTTATGAACGTCTACAGCGATATATATCCTAACCTAAGGCAGGCTAACATCTCAGCTGTAGTATATTACATCATTCCTGGCGTATCGGCCTCTACTTCTCGGTGGAAACATTATATACGTCTATGACGTAATATAACCTAACCTAACACATCCAGCCCCTCGCTGGTAATGTTTTACAGAATCCCGTTCGTGTCGTCCCGTTCGTCTCGGTTGGGACATTATATACGTCTATAGCGTTATATATCCTAACTTAAGGCAGGCTATCATCCCGGATGTAGTATTTTACAACGTTCCTGGCGGATCGGCCTCTACTTCTCGGTGGGAACATTATATTCGTCTATAAGGTAATATAACCTAACCTAACACATCTAGCCCCTCGCTGGTAATGTTTTACAGAATCCCGTTCGGGTCGTCCCGTACGTCTCAGTTGGGATATTATATACGTCTATAGCGTTATATATCCTAACCTAAGGCAGGCTATCATCTCGGATGTAGTATTTCACAACATTCTTGGCGTATCGGCCCCTACTTCTCGGTGGGAACATTATATACGTCTATAACGTATCATAACCTAACCTAACCCATCTAGCCCCTCGCTGGTAATGTTTTACAGAATCCCGTTCCTGTCGTCCCGTACGTCTCGGTTGGGACGTTATGAACGTCTACAGCGATATATATCCTAACCTAAGGCAGGCTAACATCTCAGCTGTAGTATATTACATCATTCCTGGCGTATCGACCTCTACTTCTCGGTGGAAACATTATATACGTCTATAACGTAATATAACCTAACCTAACACATCTAGCCCCTCGCTGGTAATGTTTTACAGAATCCCGTTCGTGTCGTCCCGTACGTCTCGGTTGGGATATTATATACGTCTATAGCGTAATATATCCTAACCTAAGGCAGGCTATCATCTCGGATGTAGTATTTTACAACATTCCTGGCGTATCGGCCCCTACTTCTCGGTGGGAACATTATATACGTCTATAACGTATCATAACCTAACCTAACCCATCTAGCCCCTCGCTGGTAATGTATTACAGAATCCCGTTCCTGTCGTCCCGTACGTCTCGGTTGGGACGTCATGAACGTCTACAGCGATATATATCCTAACGTAAGGCAGGCTAACATCTCGGATGTAGTATTTTACCACAGTCCTGGCGTATCGACCCCTACTTCTCGGTGGGAACATTATATACGTCTATAACGTATCATAACCTAGCCTAACCCATCTAGCCCCTCGCTGGTAATGTTTTACAGAATCCCGTTCCTGTTGTGCCGTATGTCTCGGTTGGGATATTATATACGTCCATAGCGTTATATACCCTAACCTAAGGAAGGCTATCTTCTCGGATGCAGTATTTTACAACATTCCTGGCGTATCGGCCTCTACTTCTCGGTGGAAACATTATATACGTCTATGACGTAATATAACCTAGCCTAACACATCTAGCCCCTCGCTGGTAATGTTTTACAGAATCCCGTTCCTGTCGTCCCGTACGTCTCGGTTGGGACGTTATGGACGTCTACAGCGATATATATCCTAACGTAAGGCAGGCTAACATCTCGGATGTAGTATTTTACCACAGTCCTGGCGTATCGGCCCCTACTTCTCGGTGGTAACATTATATACGTCTATAACGTATCATAACCTAGCCTAACCCATCTAGCCCCTCGCTGGTAATGTTTTACAGAATCCCGTTCCTGTCGTCCCGTACGTCTCGGTTGGGACGTTATGAACGTCTACAGCGATATATATCCTAACGTAAGGCAGGCTAACATCTCGGATGTAGTATTTTACAACAGTCCTGGCGTATCGGCCCCTACTTCTCGGTGGGAATATTATATACGTCTATAACGTAACATAACGTAACCTAACCCATCTAGCCCCTCGCTGGTAATGTATTACAGCATCCCGTTCCTGTTGAGCCGTACGTCTCGGTTGGGATATTATATACGTCTATAGCGTTATATATCCTAACCTAAGGAAGGCTATCTTCTCGGATGCAGTATTTTACAACATTCCTGGCGTATCGGCCCATACTTCTCGGTGGGAACATTATATTCGTCTATAACGTAATATAACCTAGCCTAACCCATCTAGCCCCTCGCTGGTAATGTTTTACAGAATCCCGTTCCTGTCGTCCCGTACGTCTCGGTTGGGACGTTATGAACGTCTACAGCGATATATATCCTAACCTAAGGCAGGCTAACATCTCCGATGTAGTATTTTACCACAGTCCTGGCGTATCGGCCCCTACTTCTCGGTGGGAACATTATATACGTCTATAACGTATCATAACCTAGCCTAACCCATCTAGCCCCTCGCTGGTAATGTTTTACAGAATCCCGTTCCTGTCGTCCCGTACGTCTCGGTTGGGACGTTATGAACGTCTACAGCGATATATATCCTAACCTAAGGCAGGCTAACATCTCAGCTGTAGTATATTACATCATTCCTGGCGTATCGGCCTCTACTTCTCGGTGGAAACATTATATACGTCTATGACGTAATATAACCTAACCTAACACATCCAGCCCCTCGCTGGTAATGTTTTACAGAATCCCGTTCGTGTCGTCCCGTACGTCTCGGTTGGGATATTATATACGTCTATAGCGTTATATATCCTAACCTAAGGCAGGCTATCATCTCGGATGTAGTATTTTACAACATTCCTGGCGTATCGGCCCCTACTTCTCTGTGGGAACATTATATACGTCTATAACGTATCATAACCTAACCTAACCCATCTAGCCCCTCGCTGGTAATGTTTTACAGAATCCCGTTCCTGTCGTCCCGTACGTCTCGGTTGGGACGTTATGAACGTCTACAGCGATATATATCCTAACGTAAGGCAGGCTAACATCTCGGATGAAGTATTTTACCACAGTCCTGGCGTATCGGCCCCTACTTCTCGGTGGGAACATTATATACGTCTATAACGTATCATAACCTAGCCTAACCCATCTAGCCCCTCGCTGGTAATGTTTTACAGAATCCCGTTCGTGTCGTCCCGTTCGTCTCGGTTGGGACATTATATACGTCTATAGCGTTATATATCCTAACTTAAGGCAGGCTATCATCCCGGATGTAGTATTTTACAACGTTCCTGGCGGATCGGCCTCTACTTCTCGGTGGGAACATTATATTCGTCTATAAGGTAATATAACCTAACCTAACACATCTAGCCCCTCGCTGGTAATGTTTTACAGAATCCCGTTCGGGTCGTCCCGTACGTCTCAGTTGGGATATTATATACGTCTATAGCGTTATATATCCTAACCTAAGGCAGGCTATCATCTCGGATGTAGTATTTCACAACATTCTTGGCGTATCGGCCCCTACTTCTCGGTGGGAACATTATATACGTCTATAACGTATCATAACCTAACCTAACCCATCTAGCCCCTCGCTGGTAATGTTTTACAGAATCCCGTTCCTGTCGTCCCGTACGTCTCGGTTGGGACGTTATGAACGTCTACAGCGATATATATCCTAACCTAAGGCAGGCTAACATCTCAGCTGTAGTATATTACATCATTCCTGGCGTATCGGCCTCTACTTCTCGGTGGAAACATTATATACGTCTATAACGTAATATAACCTAACCTAACACATCTAGCCCCTCGCTGGTAATGTTTTACAGAATCCCGTTCGTGTCGTCCCGTACGTCTCGGTTGGGATATTATATACGTCTATAGCGTAATATATCCTAACCTAAGGCAGGCTATCATCTCGGATGTAGTATTTTACAACATTCCTGGCGTATCGGCCCCTACTTCTCGGTGGGAACATTATATACGTCTATAACGTATCATAACCTAACCTAACCCATCTAGCCCCTCGCTGGTAATGTATAACAGAATCCCGTTCCTGTCGTCCCGTACGTCTCGGTTGGGACGTCATGAACGTCTACAGCGATATATATCCTAACGTAAGGCAGGCTAACATCTCGGATGTAGTATTTTACCACAGTCCTGGCGTATCGACCCCTACTTCTCGGTGGGAACATTATATACGTCTATAACGTATCATAACCTAGCCTAACCCATCTAGCCCCTCGCTGGTAATGTTTTACAGAATCCCGTTCCTGTTGTGCCGTATGTCTCGGTTGGGATATTATATACGTCTATAGCGTTATATACCCTAACCTAAGGAAGGCTATCTTCTCGGATGCAGTATTTTACAACATTCCTGGCGTATCGGCCTCTACTTCTCGGTGGAAACATTATATACGTCTATGACGTAATATAACCTAGCCTAACACATCTAGCCCCTCGCTGGTAATGTTTTACAGAATTCCGTTCCTGTCGTCCCGTACGTCTCGGTTGGGACGTTATGAACGTCTACAGCGATATATATCCTAACGTATGGCAGGCTAACATCTCGGATGTAGTATTTTACCACAGTCCTGGCGTATCGGCCCCTACTTCTCGGTGGGAACATTATATACGTCTATAACGTATCATAACCTAGCCTAACCCATCTAGCCCCTCGCTGGTAATGTTTTACAGAATCCCGTTCCTGTCGTCCCGTACGTCTCGGTTGGGACGCTATGAACGTCTACAGCGATATATATCCTAACGTAAGGCAGGCTAACATCTCGGATGTAGTATTTTACAACAGTCCTGGCGTATCGGCCCCTACTTCTCGGTGGGAACATTATATACGTCTATAACGTAACATAACGTAACCTAACCCATCTAGCCCCTCGCTGGTAATGTATTACAGCATCCCGTTCCTGTTGAGCCGTACGTCTCGGTTGGGATATTATATACGTCTATAGCGTTATATATCCTAACCTAAGGAAGGCTATCTTCTCGGATGCAGTATTTTACAACATTCCTGGCGTATCGGCCCATACTTCTCGGTGGGAACATTATATTCGTCTATAACGTAACATAACCTATCCTAACACATCTAGCCCCTCGCTGGTAATGTTTTACAGAATCCCGTTCGTGTCGTCCCGTACGTCTCGGTTGGGATATTATATACGTCTATAGCGTTATATATCCTAACCTAAGGCAGGCTATTATCCCGGATGTAGTATTTTACAACATTCCTGGCGTATCGGCCCCTACTTCTCGGTGGGAACATTATATTCGTCTATAACGTATCATAACCTAACCTAACCCATCTAGCCCCTCGCTGGTAATGTTTTACAGAATCCCGTTCCTGTCGTCCCGTACGTCTCGGTTGGGACGTTATGAACGTCTACAGCGATATATATCCTAACCTAAGGCAGGCTAACATCTCGGATGTAGTATTTTACAACATTCCTGGCGTATCGGCCCCTACTTCTCGGTGGGAACATTATATTCGTCTATAACGTATCATAACCTAACCTAACCCATCTAGCCCCTCGCTGGTAATGTTTTACAGAATCCCGTTCCTGTCGTCCCGTACGTCTCGGTTGGGACGTTATGAACGTCTACAGCGATATATATCCTAACGTAAAGCAGGCTAACATCTCGGATGTAGTATTTTACCACAGTCCTGGCGTATCGGCCCCTACTTCTCGGTGGGAACATTATATACGTCTATAACGTATCATAACCTAGCCTAACCCATCTAGCCCCTCGCTGGTAATGTTTTACAGAATCCCGTTCCTGTCGTCCCGTACGTCTCGGTTGGGACGTTATGAACGTCTACAGCGATATATATCCTAACGTAAGGCAGGCTAACATCTCGGATGTAGTATTTTACAACAGTCCTGGCGTATCGGCCCCTACTTCTCGGTGGGAATATTATATACGTCTATAACGTAACATAACGTAACCTAACCCATCTAGCCCCTCGCTGGTAATGTATTACAGCATCCCGTTCCTGTTGAGCCGTACGTCTCGGTTGGGATATTATATACGTCTATAGCGTTATATATCCTAACCTAAGGAAGGCTATCTTCTCGGATGCAGTATTTTACAACATTCCTGGCGTATCGGCCCATACTTCTCGGTGGGAACATTATATTCGTCTATAACGTAATATAACCTAGCCTAACCCATCTAGCCCCTCGCTGGTAATGTTTTACAGAATCCCGTTCCTGTCGTCCCGTACGTCTCGGTTGGGACGTTATGAACGTCTACAGCGATATATATCCTAACCTAAGGCAGGCTAACATCTCCGATGTAGTATTTTACCACAGTCCTGGCGTATCGGCCCCTACTTCTCGGTGGGAACATTATATACGTCTATAACGTATCATAACCTAGCCTAACCCATCTAGCCCCTCGCTGGTAATGTTTTACAGAATCCCGTTCCTGTCGTCCCGTACGTCTCGGTTGGGACGTTATGAACGTCTACAGCGATATATATCCTAACCTAAGGCAGGCTAACATCTCAGCTGTAGTATATTACATCATTCCTGGCGTATCGGCCTCTACTTCTCGGTGGAAACATTATATACGTCTATGACGTAATATAACCTAACCTAACACATCCAGCCCCTCGCTGGTAATGTTTTACAGAATCCCGTTCGTGTCGTCCCGTACGTCTCGGTTGGGATATTATATACGTCTATAGCGTTATATATCCTAACCTAAGGCAGGCTATCATCTCGGATGTAGTATTTTACAACATTCCTGGCGTATCGGCCCCTACTTCTCTGTGGGAACATTATATACGTCTATAACGTATCATAACCTAACCTAACCCATCTAGCCCCTCGCTGGTAATGTTTTACAGAATCCCGTTCCTGTCGTCCCGTACGTCTCGGTTGGGACGTTATGAACGTCTACAGCGATATATATCCTAACGTAAGGCAGGCTAACATCTCGGATGAAGTATTTTACCACAGTCCTGGCGTATCGGCCCCTACTTCTCGGTGGGAACATTATATACGTCTATAACGTATCATAACCTAGCCTAACCCATCTAGCCCCTCGCTGGTAATGTTTTACAGAATCCCGTTCGTGTCGTCCCGTTCGTCTCGGTTGGGACATTATATACGTCTATAGCGTTATATATCCTAACTTAAGGCAGGCTATCATCCCGGATGTAGTATTTTACAACGTTCCTGGCGGATCGGCCTCTACTTCTCGGTGGGAACATTATATTCGTCTATAAGGTAATATAACCTAACCTAACACATCTAGCCCCTCGCTGGTAATGTTTTACAGAATCCCGTTCGGGTCGTCCCGTACGTCTCAGTTGGGATATTATATACGTCTATAGCGTTATATATCCTAACCTAAGGCAGGCTATCATCTCGGATGTAGTATTTCACAACATTCTTGGCGTATCGGCCCCTACTTCTCGGTGGGAACATTATATACGTCTATAACGTATCATAACCTAACCTAACCCATCTAGCCCCTCGCTGGTAATGTTTTACAGAATCCCGTTCCTGTCGTCCCGTACGTCTCGGTTGGGACGTTATGAACGTCTACAGCGATATATATCCTAACCTAAGGCAGGCTAACATCTCAGCTGTAGTATATTACATCATTCCTGGCGTATCGGCCTCTACTTCTCGGTGGAAACATTATATACGTCTATAACGTAATATAACCTAACCTAACACATCTAGCCCCTCGCTGGTAATGTTTTACAGAATCCCGTTCGTGTCGTCCCGTACGTCTCGGTTGGGATATTATATACGTCTATAGCGTAATATATCCTAACCTAAGGCAGGCTATCATCTCGGATGTAGTATTTTACAACATTCCTGGCGTATCGGCCCCTACTTCTCGGTGGGAACATTATATACGTCTATAACGTATCATAACCTAACCTAACCCATCTAGCCCCTCGCTGGTAATGTATAACAGAATCCCGTTCCTGTCGTCCCGTACGTCTCGGTTGGGACGTCATGAACGTCTACAGCGATATATATCCTAACGTAAGGCAGGCTAACATCTCGGATGTAGTATTTTACCACAGTCCTGGCGTATCGACCCCTACTTCTCGGTGGGAACATTATATACGTCTATAACGTATCATAACCTAGCCTAACCCATCTAGCCCCTCGCTGGTAATGTTTTACAGAATCCCGTTCCTGTTGTGCCGTATGTCTCGGTTGGGATATTATATACGTCTATAGCGTTATATACCCTAACCTAAGGAAGGCTATCTTCTCGGATGCAGTATTTTACAACATTCCTGGCGTATCGGCCTCTACTTCTCGGTGGAAACATTATATACGTCTATGACGTAATATAACCTAGCCTAACACATCTAGCCCCTCGCTGGTAATGTTTTACAGAATTCCGTTCCTGTCGTCCCGTACGTCTCGGTTGGGACGTTATGAACGTCTACAGCGATATATATCCTAACGTATGGCAGGCTAACATCTCGGATGTAGTATTTTACCACAGTCCTGGCGTATCGGCCCCTACTTCTCGGTGGGAACATTATATACGTCTATAACGTATCATAACCTAGCCTAACCCATCTAGCCCCTCGCTGGTAATGTTTTACAGAATCCCGTTCCTGTCGTCCCGTACGTCTCGGTTGGGACGCTATGAACGTCTACAGCGATATATATCCTAACGTAAGGCAGGCTAACATCTCGGATGTAGTATTTTACAACAGTCCTGGCGTATCGGCCCCTACTTCTCGGTGGGAACATTATATACGTCTATAACGTAACATAACGTAACCTAACCCATCTAGCCCCTCGCTGGTAATGTATTACAGCATCCCGTTCCTGTTGAGCCGTACGTCTCGGTTGGGATATTATATACGTCTATAGCGTTATATATCCTAACCTAAGGAAGGCTATCTTCTCGGATGCAGTATTTTACAACATTCCTGGCGTATCGGCCCATACTTCTCGGTGGGAACATTATATTCGTCTATAACGTAACATAACCTATCCTAACACATCTAGCCCCTCGCTGGTAATGTTTTACAGAATCCCGTTCGTGTCGTCCCGTACGTCTCGGTTGGGATATTATATACGTCTATAGCGTTATATATCCTAACCTAAGGCAGGCTATTATCCCGGATGTAGTATTTTACAACATTCCTGGCGTATCGGCCCCTACTTCTCGGTGGGAACATTATATTCGTCTATAACGTATCATAACCTAACCTAACCCATCTAGCCCCTCGCTGGTAATGTTTTACAGAATCCCGTTCCTGTCGTCCCGTACGTCTCGGTTGGGACGTTATGAACGTCTACAGCGATATATATCCTAACCTAAGGCAGGCTAACATCTCGGATGTAGTATTTTACAACATTCCTGGCGTATCGGCCCCTACTTCTCGGTGGGAACATTATATTCGTCTATAACGTATCATAACCTAACCTAACCCATCTAGCCCCTCGCTGGTAATGTTTTACAGAATCCCGTTCCTGTCGTCCCGTACGTCTCGGTTGGGACGTTATGAACGTCTACAGCGATATATATCCTAACGTAAAGCAGGCTAACATCTCGGATGTAGTATTTTACCACAGTCCTGGCGTATCGGCCCCTACTTCTCGGTGGGAACATTATATACGTCTATAACGTATCATAACCTAGCCTAACCCATCTAGCCCCTCGCTGGTAATGTTTTACAGAATCCCGTTCCTGTCGTCCCGTACGTCTCGGTTGGGACGTTATGAACGTCTACAGCGATATATATCCTAACGTAAGGCAGGCTAACATCTCGGATGTAGTATTTTACAACAGTCCTGGCGTATCGGCCCCTACTTCTCGGTGGGAACATTATATACGTCTATAACGTATCATAACCTAACCTAACCCATCTAGCCCCTCGCTGGTAATGTTTTACAGAATCCCGTTCCTGTCGTCCCGTACGTCTCGGTTGGGACGTTATGAACGTCTACAGCGATATATATCCTAACGTAAGGCAGGCTAACATCTCGGATGAAGTATTTTACCACAGTCCTGGCGTATCGGCCCCTACTTCTCGGTGGGAACATTATATACGTCTATAACGTATCATAACCTAGCCTAACCCATCTAGCCCCTCGCTGGTAATGTTTTACAGAATCCCGTTCGTGTCGTCCCGTTCGTCTCGGTTGGGACATTATATACGTCTATAGCGTTATATATCCTAACTTAAGGCAGGCTATCATCCCGGATGTAGTATTTTACAACGTTCCTGGCGGATCGGCCTCTACTTCTCGGTGGGAACATTATATTCGTCTATAAGGTAATATAACCTAACCTAACACATCTAGCCCCTCGCTGGTAATGTTTTACAGAATCCCGTTCGGGTCGTCCCGTACGTCTCAGTTGGGATATTATATACGTCTATAGCGTTATATATCCTAACCTAAGGCAGGCTATCATCTCGGATGTAGTATTTCACAACATTCTTGGCGTATCGGCCCCTACTTCTCGGTGGGAACATTATATACGTCTATAACGTATCATAACCTAACCTAACCCATCTAGCCCATCGCTGGTAATGTTTTACAGAATCCCGTTCCTGTCGTCCCGTACGTCTCGGTTGGGACGTTATGAACGTCTACAGCGATATATATCCTAACGTAAGGCAGGCTAACATCTCGGATGTAGTATTGTACCACAGTCCTGGCGTATCGGCCCCTACTTCTCGGTGGAAACATTATATACGTCTATAACGTAATATAACCTAACCTAACACATCTAGCCCCTCGCTGGTAATGTTTTACAGAATCCCGTTCGTGTCGTCCCGTACGTCTCGGTTGGGATATTATATACGTCTATAGCGTAATATATCCTAACCTAAGGCAGGCTATCATCTCGGATGTAGTATTTTACAACATTCCAGGCGTATCGGCCCCTACTTCTCGGTGGGAACATTATATACGTCTATAACGTATCATAACCTAACCTAACCCATCTAGCCCCTCGCTGGTAATGTATTACAGAATCCCGTTCCTGTCGTCCCGTACGTCTCGGTTGGGACGATATGAACGTCTACAGCGATATATATCCTAACGTAAGGCAGGCTAACATCTCGGATGTAGTATTTTACCACAGTCCTGGCGTATCGGCCCCTACTTCTCGGTGGGAACATTATATACGTCTATAACGTATCATAACCTAGCCTAACCCATCTAGCCCCTCGCTGGTAATGCTTTACAGAATCCCGTTCCTGTTGTGCCGTATGTCTCGGTTGGGATATTATATACGTCTATAGCGTTATATATCCTAACCTAAGGAAGGCTATCTTCTCGGATGCAGTATTTTACAACATTCCTGGCGTATCGGCCTCTACTTCTCGGTGGAAACATTATATACGTCTATGACGTAATATAACCTAGCCTAACACATCTAGCCCCTCGCTGGTAATGTTTTACAGAATCCCGTTCCTGTCGTCCCGTACGTCTCGGTTGGGACGTTATGAACGTCTACAGCGATATATATCCTAACGTAAGGCAGGCTAACATCTCGGATGTAGTATATTACCACAGTCCTGGCGTATCGGCCCCTACTTCTCGGTGGGAACATTATATACGTCTATAACGTATCATAACCTAGCCTAACCCATCTAGCCCCTCGCTGGTAATGTTTTACAGAATCCCGTTCCTGTCGTCCCGTACGTCTCGGTTGGGACGTTATGAACGTCTACAGCGATATATATCCTAACGTAAGGCAGGCTAACATCTCGGATGTAGTATTTTACAACAGTCCTGGCGTATCGGCCCCTACTTCTCGGTGGGAACATTATATACGTCTATAACGTAACATAACGTAACCTAACCCATCTAGCCCCTCGCTGGTAATGTATTACAGCATCCCGTTCCTGTTGAGGCGTACGTCTCGGTTGGGATATTATATACGTCTATAGCGTTATATATCCTAACCTAAGGAAGG
This sequence comes from Xylocopa violacea, assembly GCA_963969225.1. Classification (NCBI taxonomy): domain Eukaryota; kingdom Metazoa; phylum Arthropoda; class Insecta; order Hymenoptera; family Apidae; genus Xylocopa; species Xylocopa violacea. The sequence continues at coordinate 12,004,365 of CAXAJV010000008.1, read as the reverse complement.
CTATCTTCTCGGATGCAGTATTTTACAACATTCCTGGCGTATCGGCCCATACTTATCGGTGGAAACATTATATTCGTCTATAACGTAACATAACCTATCCTAACACATCTAGCCCCTCGCTGGTAATGTTTTACAGAATCCCGTTCGTGTCGTCCCGTACGTCTCGGTTGGGATATTATATACGTCTATAGCGTTATATATCCTAACCTAAGGCAGGCTATTATGCCGGATGTAGTATTTTACAACATTCCTGGCGTATCGGCCCCTACTTCTCGGTGGGAACATTATATACGTCTACAACGTATCATAACCTAACCTAACCCATCTAGCCCCTCGCTGGTAATGTTTTACAGAATCCCGTTCCTGTCGTCCCGTACGTCTCGGTTGGGACGTTATGAACGTCTACAGCGATATATATCCTAACCTAAGGCAGGCTAACATCTCCGATGTAGTATTTTACCACAGTCCTGGCGTATCGGCCCCTACTTCTCGGTGGGAACATTATATACGTCTATAACGTATCATAACCTAGCCTAACCCATCTAGCCCCTCGCTGGTAATGTTTTACAGAATCCCGTTCCTGTCGTCCCGTACGTCTCGGTTGGGACGTTATGAACGTCTACAGCGATATATATCCTAACCTAAGGCAGGCTAACATCTCAGCTGTAGTATATTACATCATTCCTGGCGTATCGGCCTCTACTTCTCGGTGGAAACATTATATACGTCTATGACGTAATATAACCTAACCTAACACATCCAGCCCCTCGCTGGTAATGTTTTACAGAATCCCGTTCGTGTCGTCCCGTACGTCTCGGTTGGGATATTATATACGTCTATAGCGTTATATATCCTAACCTAAGGCAGGCTATCATCTCGGATGTAGTATTTTACAACATTCCTGGCGTATCGGCCCCTACTTCTCGGTGGGAACATTATATACGTCTATAACGTATCATAACCTAACCTAACCCATCTAGCCCCTCGCTGGTAATGTTTTACAGAATCCCGTTCCTGTCGTCCCGTACGTCTCGGTTGGGACGTTATGAACGTCTACAGCGATATATATCCTAACGTAAGGCAGGCTAACATCTCGGATGAAGTATTTTACCACAGTCCTGGCGTATCGGCCCCTACTTCTCGGTGGGAACATTATATACGTCTATAACGTATCATAACCTAGCCTAACCCATCTAGCCCCTCGCTGGTAATGCTTTACAGAATCCCGTTCCTGTTGTGCCGTATGTCTCGGTTGGGATATTATATACGTCTATAGCGTTATATATCCTAACCTAAGGAAGGCTATCTTCTCGGATGCAGTATTTTACAACATTCCTGGCGTATCGGCCTCTACTTCTCGGTGGAAACATTATATACGTCTATGACGTAATATAACCTAGCCTAACACATCTAGCCCCTCGCTGGTAATGTTTTACAGAATCCCGTTCCTGTCGTCCCGTACGTCTCGGTTGGGACGTTATGAACGTCTACAGCGATATATATCCTAACGTAAGGCAGGCTAACATCTCGGATGTAGTATATTACCACAGTCCTGGCGTATCGGCCCCTACTTCTCGGTGGGAACATTATATACGTCTATAACGTATCATAACCTAGCCTAACCCATCTAGCCCCTCGCTGGTAATGTTTTACAGAATCCCGTTCCTGTCGTCCCGTACGTCTCGGTTGGGACGTTATGAACGTCTACAGCGATATATATCCTAACGTAAGGCAGGCTAACATCTCGGATGTAGTATTTTACAACAGTCCTGGCGTATCGGCCCCTACTTCTCGGTGGGAACATTATATACGTCTATAACGTAACATAACGTAACCTAACCCATCTAGCCCCTCGCTGGTAATGTATTACAGCATCCCGTTCCTGTTGAGGCGTACGTCTCGGTTGGGATATTATATACGTCTATAGCGTTATATATCCTAACCTAAGGAAGGCTATCTTCTCGGATGCAGTATTTTACAACATTCCTGGCGTATCGGCCCATACTTATCGGTGGAAACATTATATTCGTCTATAACGTAACATAACCTATCCTAACACATCTAGCCCCTCGCTGGTAATGTTTTACAGAATCCCGTTCGTGTCGTCCCGTACGTCTCGGTTGGGATATTATATACGTCTATAGCGTTATATATCCTAACCTAAGGCAGGCTATTATGCCGGATGTAGTATTTTACAACATTCCTGGCGTATCGGCCCCTACTTCTCGGTGGGAACATTATATACGTCTACAACGTATCATAACCTAACCTAACCCATCTAGCCCCTCGCTGGTAATGTTTTACAGAATCCCGTTCCTGTCGTCCCGTACGTCTCGGTTGGGACGTTATGAACGTCTACAGCGATATATATCCTAACCTAAGGCAGGCTAACATCTCCGATGTAGTATTTTACCACAGTCCTGGCGTATCGGCCCCTACTTCTCGGTGGGAACATTATATACGTCTATAACGTATCATAACCTAGCCTAACCCATCTAGCCCCTCGCTGGTAATGTTTTACAGAATCCCGTTCCTGTCGTCCCGTACGTCTCGGTTGGGACGTTATGAACGTCTACAGCGATATATATCCTAACCTAAGGCAGGCTAACATCTCAGCTGTAGTATATTACATCATTCCTGGCGTATCGGCCTCTACTTCTCGGTGGAAACATTATATACGTCTATGACGTAATATAACCTAACCTAACACATCCAGCCCCTCGCTGGTAATGTTTTACAGAATCCCGTTCGTGTCGTCCCGTACGTCTCGGTTGGGATATTATATACGTCTATAGCGTTATATATCCTAACCTAAGGCAGGCTATCATCTCGGATGTAGTATTTTACAACATTCCTGGCGTATCGGCCCCTACTTCTCGGTGGGAACATTATATACGTCTATAACGTATCATAACCTAACCTAACCCATCTAGCCCCTCGCTGGTAATGTTTTACAGAATCCCGTTCCTGTCGTCCCGTACGTCTCGGTTGGGACGTTATGAACGTCTACAGCGATATATATCCTAACGTAAGGCAGGCTAACATCTCGGATGAAGTATTTTACCACAGTCCTGGCGTATCGGCCCCTACTTCTCGGTGGGAACATTATATACGTCTATAACGTATCATAACCTAGCCTAACCCATCTAGCCCCTCGCTGGTAATGTTTTACAGAATCCCGTTCCTGTTGTGCCGTATGTCTCGGTTGGGATATTATATACGTCTATAGCGTTATATACCCTAACCTAAGGAAGGCTATCTTCTCGGATGCAGTATTTTACAACATTCCTGGCGTATCGGCCTCTACTTCTCGGTGGAAACATTATATACGTCTATGACGTAATATAACCTAGCCTAACACATCTAGCCCCTCGCTGGTAATGTTTTACAGAATCCCGTTCCTGTCGTCCCGTACGTCTCGGTTGGGACGTTATGAACGTCTACAGCGATATATATCCTAACGTAAGGCAGGCTAACATCTCGGATGTAGTATTTTACCACAGTCCTGGCGTATCGGCCCCTACTTCTCGGTGGTAACATTATATACGTCTATAACGTATCATAACCTAGCCTAACCCATCTAGCCCCTCGCTGGTAATGTTTTACAGAATCCCGTTCCTGTCGTCCCGTACGTCTCGGTTGGGACGTTATGAACGTCTACAGCGATATATATCCTAACGTAAGGCAGGCTAACATCTCGGATGTAGTATTTTACAACAGTCCTGGCGTATCGGCCCCTACTTCTCGGTGGGAATATTATATACGTCTATAACGTAACATAACGTAACCTAACCCATCTAGCCCCTCGCTGGTAATGTATTACAGCATCCCGTTCCTGTTGAGCCGTACGTCTCGGTTGGGATATTATATACGTCTATAGCGTTATATATCCTAACCTAAGGAAGGCTATCTTCTCGGATGCAGTATTTTACAACATTCCTGGCGTATCGGCCCATACTTCTCGGTGGGAACATTATATTCGTCTATAACGTAATATAACCTATCCTAACACATCTAGCCCCTCGCTGGTAATGTTTTACAGAATCCCGTTCGTGTCGTCCCGTACGTCTCGGTTGGGATATTATATACGTCTATAGCGTTATATATCCTAACCTAAGGCAGGCTATTATCTCGGAAGTAGTATTTTACAACATTCCTGGCGTATCGGCCCCTACTTCTCGGTGGGAACATTATATACGTCTACAACGTATCATAACCTAACCTAACCCATCTAGCCCCTCGCTGGTAATGATTTACAGAATCCCGTTCCTGTCGTCCCGTACGTCTCGGTTGGGACGTTATGAACGTCTACAGCGATATATATCCTAACCTAAGGCAGGCTAACATCTCGGATGTAGTATTTTACCACAGTCCTGGCGTATCGGCCCCTACTTCTCGGTGGGAACATTATATACGTCTATAACGTATCATAACCTAGCCTAACCCATCTAGCCCCTCGCTGGTAATGTTTTACAGAATCCCGTTCCTGTCGTCCCGTACGTCTCGGTTGGGATGTTAGGAACGTCTACAGCGATATATATCCTAGCCTAAGGCAGGCTAACATCTCAGCTGCAGTATATTACATCATTCCTGGCGTATCGGCCTCTACTTCTCGGTGGAAACATTATATACGTCTATGATGTAATATAACCTAACCTAACACATCTAGCCCCTCGCTGGTAATGTTTTACAGAATCCCGTTCGTGTCGTCCCGTACGTCTCGGTTGGGATATTATATACGTCTATAGCGTTATATATCCTAACCTAAGGCAGGCTATCATCTCGGATGTAGTATTTTACAACATTCCTGGCGTATCGGCCCCTACTTCTCGGTGGGAAGATTATATACGTCTATAACGTATCATAACCTAACCTAACCCATCTAGCCCCTCGCTGGTAATGTTTTACAGAATCCCGTTCCTGTCGTCCCGTACGTCTCGGTTGGGACGTTATGAACGTCTACAGCGATATATATCCTAACGTAAGGCAGGCTATCATCTCGGATGTAGTATTTCACAACATTCTTGGCGTATCGGCCCCTACTTCTCGGTGGGAACATTATATACGTCTATAACGTATCATAACCTAACCTAACCCATCTAGGCCCTCGCTGGTAATGTTTTACAGAATCCCGTTCCTGTCGTCCCGTACGTCTCGGTTGGGACGTTATGAACGTCTACAGCGATATATATCCTAATCTAAGGCAGGCTAACATCTCGGATGTAGTATTTTACCACAGTCCTGGCGTATCGGCCCCTACTTCTCGGTGGGAACATTATATACGTCTATAACGTATCATAACCTAGCCTAACCCATCTAGCCCCTCGCTGGTAATGTTTTACAGAATCCCGTTCCTGTCGTCCCGTACGTCTCGGTTGGGGCGTTATGAACGTCTACAGCGATATATATCCTAACCTAAGGCAGGCTAACATCTCAGCTGTAGTATATTACATCATTCTTGGCGTATCGGCCTCTACTTCTCGGTGGAAACATTATATACGTCTATGACGTAATATAACCTAACCTAACACATCTAGCCCCTCGCTGGTAAAGTTTTACACAATCCCGTTCGTGTCGTCCCGTACGTCTCGGTTGGGATATTATATACGTCTATAGCGTTATATATCCTAACCTAAGGCAGGCTATCATCTCGGATGTACTATTTTACAACATTCCTGGCGTATCGGCCCCTACTTCTCGGTGGGAACATTATATACGTCTATAACGTATCATAACCTAACCTAACCCATCTAGCCCCTCGCTGGTAATGTTTTACAGAATCCCGTTCCTGTCGTCCCGTACGTCTCGGTTGGGACGTTATGAACGTCTACAGCGATATATATCCTAACGTAAGGCAGGCTAACATCTCGGATGAAGTATTTTACCACAGTCCTGGCGTATCGGCCCCGACTTCTCGGTGGGAACATTATATACGTCTATAACGTATCATAACCTAACCTAACCCATCTAGCCCCTCGCTGGTAATGTTTTACAGAATCCCGTTCCTGTCGTCCCGTACGTCTCGGTTGGGACGTTATGAACGTCTACAGCGATATATATCCTAACGTAAGGCAGGCTAACATCTCGGATGTAGTATTTTACAACAGTCCTGGCGTATCGGCCCCTACTTCTCGGTGGGAATATTATATACGTCTATAACGTAACATAACGTAACCTAACCCATCTAGCCCCTCGCTGGTAATGTATTACAGCATCCCGTTCCTGTTGAGCCGTACGTCTCGGTTGAGATATTATATACGTCTATTGCGTTATATATCCTAACCTAAGGAAGGCTATCTTCTCGGATGCAGTATTTTACAACATTCTTGGCGTATCGGCCCATACTTCTCGGTGGGAACATTATATTCGTCTATAACGTAATATAACCTATCCTAACACATCTAGCCCCTCGCTGGTAATGTTTTACAGAATCCCGTTCGTGTCGTCCCGTACGTCTCGGTTGGGATATTATATACGTCTATAGCGTTATATATCCTAACCTAAGGCAGGCTATCATCTCGGATGTACTATTTTACAACATTCCTGGCGTATCGGCCCCTACTTCTCGGTGGGAACATTATATACGTCTATAACGTATCATAACCTAGCCTAACCAATCTAGCCCCTCGCTGGTAATGTTTTACAGAATCCCGTTCCTGTTGTGCCGTATGTCTCGGTTGGGATATTATATACGTCTATAGCGTTATATATCCTAACCTAAGGAAGGCTATCTTCTCGGATGCAGTATTTTACAACATTCCTGGCGTATCGGCCTCTACTTCTCGGTGGAAACATTATATACGTCTATGACGTAATATAACCTAGCCTAACACATCTAGCCCCTCGCTGGTAATGTTTTACAGAATCCCGTTCCTGTCGTCCCGTACGTCTCGGTTGGGACGTTATGAACGTCTACAGCGATATATATCCTAACGTAAGGCAGGCTAACATCTCGGATGTAGTATTGTACCACAGTCCTGGCGTATCGGCCCCTACTTCTCGGTGGGAACATTATATACGTCTATAACGTATCATAACCTAGCCTAACCCATCTAGCCCCTCGCTGGTAATGTTTTACAGAATCCCGTTCCTGTCGTCCCGTACGTCTCGGTTGGGACGTTATGAACGTCTACAGCGATATATATCCTAGCCTAAGGCAGGCTAACATCTCAGCTGTAGTATATTACATCATTCCTGGCGTATCGGCCTCTACTTCTCGGTGGAAACATTATATACGTCTATGACGTAATATAACCTAACCTAACACATCTAGCCCCTCGCTGGTAATGTTTTACAGAATCCCGTTCGTGTCGTCCCGTACGTCTCGGTTGGGATATTATATACGTCTATAGCGTTATATATCCTAACCTAAGGCAGGCTATCATCTCGGATGTAGTATTTTACAACATTCCTGGCGTATCGGCCCCTACTTCTCGGTGGGAACATTATATACGTCTATAACGTATCATAACCTAACCTAACCCATCTAGCCCCTCGCTGGTAATGTTTTACAGAATCCCGTTCCTGTCGTCCCGTACGTCCCGGTTGGGACGTTATGAACGTCTACAGCGATATATATCCTAACGTAAGGCAGGCTAACATTTCGGATGAAGTATTTTACCACAGTCCTGGCGTATCGGCCCCTACTTCTCGGTGGGAACATTATATACGTCTATAACGTATCATAACCTAGCCTAACCCATCTAGCCCCTGGCTGGTAATGTTTTACAGAATCCCGTTCGTGTCGTCCCGTTCGTCTCGGTTGGGACATTATATACGTCTATAGCGTTATATATCCTAACTTAAGGCAGGCTATCATCCCGGATGTAGTATTTTACAACGTTCCTGGCGTATCGGCCCCTACTTCTCGGTGGGAACATTATATACGTCTATAACGTATCATAACCTAGCCTAACCCATCTAGCCCCTCGCTGGTAATGTTTTACAGAATCCCGTTCGTGTCGTCCCGTTCGTCTCGGTTGGGACATTATATACGTCTATAGCGTTATATATCCTAACTTAATGCAGGCTATCATCCCGGATGTAGTATTTTACAACGTTCCTGGCGGATCGGCCTCTACTTCTCGGTGGGAACATTATATTCGTCTATAAGGTAATATAACCTAACCTAACACATCTAGCCCCTCGCTGGTAATGTTTTACAGAATCCCGTTCGGGTCGTCCCGTACGTCTCAGTTGGGATATTATATACGTCTATAGCGTTATATATCCTAACCTAAGGCAGGCTATCATCTCGGATGTAGTATTTCACAACATTCTTGGCGTATCGGCCCCTACTTCTCGGTGGGAACATTATATACGTCTATAACGTATCATAACCTAACCTAACCCATCTAGCCCCTCGCTGGTAATGTTTTACAGAATCCCGTTCCTGTCGTCCCGTACGTCTCGGTTGGGACGTTATGAACGTCTACAGCGATATATATCCTAACCTAAGGCAGGCTAACATCTCGGATGTAGTATTTTACCAGAGTCCTGGCGTATCGGCCCCTACTTCTCGGTGGGAACATTATATACGTCTATAACGTATCATAACCTAGCCTAACCCATCTAGCCCCTCGCTGGTAATGTTTTACAGAATCCCGTTCCTGTCGTCCCGTACGTCTCAGTTGGGGCGTTATGAACGTCTACAGCGATATACATCCTAACCTAAGGCAGGCTAACATCTCAGCTGTAGTATATTACATCATTCCTGGCGTATCGGCCTCTACTTCTCGGTGGAAACATTATATACGTCTATGACGTAATATAACCTAACCTAATACATCTAGCCCCTCGCTGGTAAAGTTTTACAGAATCCCGTTCGTGTCGTCCCGTACGTCTCGGTTGGGATATTATATACGTCTATAGCGTTATATATCCTAACCTAAGGCAGGCTATCATCTCGGATGTACTATTTTACAACATTCCTGGCGTATCGGCCCCTACTTCTCGGTGGGAACATTATATACGTCTATAACGTATCATAACCTAACCTAACCCATCTAGCCCCTCGCTGGTAATGTTTTACAGAATCCCGTTCCTGTCGTCCCGTACGTCTCGGTTGGGACGTTATGAACGTCTACAGCGATATATATCCTAACGTAAGGCAGGCTAACATCTCGGATGAAGTATTTTACCACAGTCCTGGCGTATCGGCCCCTACTTCTCGGTGGGAACATTATATACGTCTATAACGTATCATAACCTAGCCTAACCCATCTAGCCCCTCGCTGGTAATGTTTTACAGAATCCCGTTCGTGTCGTCCCGTTCGTCTCGGTTGGGACATTATATACGTCTATAGCGTTATATATCCTAACTTAAGGCAGGCTATCATCCCGGATGTAGTATTTTACAACGTTCCTGGCGGATCGGCCTCTACTTCTCGGTGGGAACATTATATTCGTCTATAAGGTAATATAACCTAACCTAACACATCTAGCCCCTCGCTGGTAAAGTTTTACAGAATCCCGTTCGTGTCGTCCCGTACGTCTCGGTTGGGATATTATATACGTCTATAGCGTTATATATCCTAACCTAAGGCAGGCTATCATCTCGGATGTACTATTTTACAACATTCCTAGCGTATCGGCCCCTACTTCTCGGTGGGAACATTATATACGTCTATAACGTATCATAACCTAACCTAACCCATCTAGCCCCTCGCTGGTAATGTTTTACAGAATCCCGTTCCTGTCGTCCCGTACGTCTCGGTTGGGACGTTATGAACGTCTACAGCGATACATATCCTAACGTAAGGCAGGCTAACATCTCGGATGAAGTATTTTACCACAGTCCTGGCGTATCGGCCGCTACTTCCTGGGTGGGAACATTATATACGTCTATAACGTATCATAACCTAGCCTAACCCATCTAGCCCCTCGCTGGTAATGTTTTACAGAATCCCGTTCGTGTCGTCCCGTTCGTCTCGGTTGGGACATTATATACGTCTATAGCGTTATATATCCTAACTTAAGGCAGGCTATCATCCCGGATGTAGTATTTTACAACGTTCCTGGCGGATCGGCCTCTACTTCTCGGTGGGAACATTATATTCGTCTATAAGGTAATATAACCTAACCTAACACATCTAGCCCCTCGCTGGTAATGTTTTACAGAATCCCGTTCGGGTCGTCCCGTACGTCTCAGTTGGGATATTATATACGTCTATAGCGTTATATATCCTAACCTAAGGCAGGCTATCATCTCGGATGTAGTATTTCACAACATTCTTGGCGTATCGGCCCCTACTTCTCGGTGGGAACATTATATACGTCTATAACGTATCACAACCTAACCTAACCCATCTAGCCACTCGCTGGTAATGTTTTACAGAATCCCGTTCCTGTCGTCCCGTACGTCTCGGTTGGGACGTTATGAACGTCTACAGCGATATATATCCTAACCTAAGGCAGGCTAACATCTCAGCTGTAGTATATTACATCATTCCTGGCGTATCGGCCTCTACTTCTCGGTGGGAACATTATATTCGTCTATAAGGTAATATAACCTAACCTAACACATCTAGCCCCTCGCTGGTAATGTTTTACAGAATCCCGTTCGGGTCGTCCCGTACGTCTCAGTTGGGATATTATATACGTCTATAGCGTTATATATCCTAACCTAAGGCAGGCTATCATCTCGGATGTAGTATTTCACAACATTCTTGGCGTATCGGCCCCTACTTCTCGGTGGGAACATTATATACGTCTATAACGTATCATAACCTAACCTAACCCATCTAGCCCCTCGCTGGTAATGTTTTACAGAATCCCGTTCCTGTCGTCCCGTACGTCTCGGTTGGGACGTTATGAACGTCTACAGCGATATATATCCTAACGTAAGGCAGGCTAACATCTCGGATGTAGTATTTTACCACAGTCCTGGCGTATCGGCCCCTACTTCTCGGTGGGAACATTATATACGTCTATAACGTATCATAACCTAGCCTAACCCATCTAGCCCCTCGCTGGTAATGTTTTACAGAATCCCGTTCCTGTTGTGCCGTATGTCTCGGTTGGGATATTATATACGTCTACAGCGATATATATCCTAACGTAAGGCAGGCTAACATCTCGGATGTAGTATTTTACCACAGTCCTGGCGTATCGGCCCCTACTTCTCGGTGGGAACATTATATACGTCTATAACGTATCATAACCTAGCCTAACCCATCTAGCCCCTCGCTGGTAATGTTTTACAGAATCCCGTTCCTGTTGTGCCGTACGTCTCGGTTGGGATATTATATACTTCTATAGCGTTATATATCCTAACCTAAGGAAGGCTATCTTCTCGGATGCAGTATTTTACAACATTCCTGGCGTATCGGCCCATACTTCTCGGTGGGAACATTATATTCGTCTATAACGTAATATAACCTATCCTAACACATCTAGCCCCTCGCTGGTAATGTTTTACAGAATCCCGTTCGTGTCGTCCAGTACGTCTCGGTTGGGACATTATATACGTCTACAGCGTTATATATCCTAACCTAAGGCAGGCTATCTTCTCGGATGCAGTATTTTACAAAATTCCTGGCGTATCGGCCCATACTTCTCGGTGGGAACATTTTAATCGTCTATAACGTATCCTAACACATCTAGCCCCTCGCTGGTAATGTTTTACAGAATCCCGTTCGTGTCGACCCGTACGTCTCGGTTGGGACATTATATACGTCTACAGCGTTATATATCCTAACCTAAGCCAGGCTAACATCTCGGATGCAGTATTTTACAACATTCCTGGCGGGTCGGCCCCTACTTCTCGGTGGGAACATTATATACGTCTATAACGTAATATAACCTAACCTAACATATCTAGCTCCTCGCTGGTAATGTTTTACAAAATCCCGTTCGTGTCGTCCCGTACGTCTCGGTTGGGACGTTATGAACGTCTACAGCGATATATATCCTAACGTAAGGCAGGCTAACATCTCGAATGTAGTATTTTACCACAGTCCTGGCGTATCGGCCCCTACTTCTCGGTGGGAACATTATATACGTCTATAACGTATCATAACCTAGCCTAACCCATCTAGCCCCTCGCTGGTAATGTTTTACAGAATCCCGTTCCTGTCGTCCCGTACGTCTCGGTTGGGACGTTATGAACGTCTACAGCGATATATATCCTAACGTAAGGCAGGCTAACATCTCAGATGTAGTGTTTTACAACAGTCCTGGCGTATCGGCCCCTACTTCTCGGTGGGAACATTATATACGTCTATAACGTAACATAACGTAACCTAACCCATCTAGCCCCTCGCTGGTAATGTATTACAGAATCCCGTTCCTGTTGTGCCGTACGTCTCGGTTCGGATATTATATACGTCAATAGCGTTATATATCCTAACCTAAGGAAGGCTATCTTCTCGGATGCAGTATTTTACAACATTCCTGGCGTATCGGCCCATACTTCTCGGTGGGAACATTATATTCGTCTATAACGTAATATAACCTAGCCTAACCCATCTAGCCCCTCGCTGGTAATGTTTTGCAGAATCCCGTTCGTGTCGTCCCGTTCGTCTCGGTTGGGACATTATATACGTCTACAGCGTTATATATCCTAACCTAAGCCAGGCTAACATCTCGGATATAGTATTTTACAACATTCCTGGCGCATCGGCCTCTACTTCTCGGTGGGAACATTATATTCGTCTATAACGTAATATAACCTAACCTATCACATCTAGCCCCTCGCTGGTAATGTTTTACAGAATCCCGCGTGTGTCGTCCCGTAAGTCTCGGTTGGGACATTATATACGTCTATAGCGTTATATATCCTAACCTAAGGCAGGCTATCATCTCGGATGTACTATTTTACAACATTCCTGGCGTATCGGCCCCTACTTCTCGGTGGGAACATTATATACGTCTATAACGTATCATAACCTAACCTAACCCATCTAGACCCTCGCTGGTAATGTTTTACAGAATCCCGTTCCTGTCGTCCCGTACGTCTCGGTTGGGACGTTATGAACGTCTACAGCGATATATATCCTAACGTAAGGCAGGCTAACATCTCGGATGAAGTATTTTACCACAGTCCTGGCGTATCGGCCCCTACTTCTCGGTGGGAACATTATATACGTCTATAACGTATCATAACCTAGCCTAACCCATCTAGCCCCTCGCTGGTAATGTTTTACAGAATCCCGTTCGTGTCGTCCCGTTCGTCTCGGTTGGGACATTATATACGTCTATAGCGTTATATATCCTAACTTAAGGCAGGCTATCATCCCGGATGTAGTATTTTACAACGTTCCTGGCGGATCGGCCTCTACTTCTCGGTGGGAACATTATATACGTCTATAACGTAACATAACGTAACCTAACCCATCTAGCCCCTCGCTGGTAATGTATTACAGAATTCCGTTCCTGTTGTGCCGTACGTCTCGGTTGGGATATTATATAAGTCTATAGCGTTATATATCCTAACCTAAGGAAGGCTATCTTCTCGGATGTAGTATTTTACCACAGTCCTGGCGTATCGGCCCCTACTTCTCGGTGGGAACATTATATACGTCTATAACGTATCATAACCTAGCCTAACCCATCTAGCCCCTCGCTGGTAATGTTTTACAGAATCCCGTTCCTGTTGTGCCGTATGTCTCGGTTGGGATATTATATACGTCTCCAGCGTTATATATCCTAACCTAAGGAAGGCTATCTTCTCGGATGCAGTATTTTACAACATTCCTGGCGTATCGGCCCATACTTCTCGGTGGGAACATTATATTCGTCTATAACGTAATATAACCTATCCTAACACATCTAGCCCCTCGCTGGTAATGTTTTACAGAATCCCGTTCGTGTCGTCCCGTACGTCTCGGTTGGGACGTTATGAACGTCTACAGCGATATATATCCTAACGTAAGGCAAGCTAACATCTCGGATGTAGTATTTTACAACAGTCCTGGCGTATCGGCCCCTACTTCTCGGTGGGAACATTATATACGTCTATAACGTAACATAACGTAACCTAACCCATCTAGCCACTCGCTGGTAATGTATTACAGAATCCCGTTCGTGTCGACCCGTACGTCTCGGTTGGGACATTATATACGTCTACAGCGTTATATATCCTAACCTAAGCCAGGCTAACATCTCGGATGCAGTATTTTACAACATTCCTGGCGTATCGGCCCATACTTCTCGGTGGGAACATTATATACGTCTATAACGTATCATAACCTAGCCTAACCCATCTAGCCCCTCGTTGGTAATGTATTACAGAATTCCGTTCCTGTTGTGCCGTACGTCTCGGTTGGGATATTATATACGTCTATAGCGTTATATATCCTAACCTAAGGAAGGCTATCTTCTCGGATGCAGTATTTTACAACATTCCTGGCGTATCGGCCCATACCTCTCGGTGGGAACATTATATTCGTCTATAACGTATCATAACCTAGCCTAACCCATCTAGCCCCTCGCTGGTAATGTTTTACAGAATCCCGTTCCTGTCGTCCCGTACGTCTCGGTTGGGACGTTATGAACGTCTACAGCGATATATATCCTAACCTAAGGCAGGCTATCTTCTCGGATGCAGTATTTTACAAAACTCCTGGCGTATCGGCCCATACTTCTCGGTGGGAACATTATATACGTCTATAACGTAATATAACCTAACCTAACATATCTAGCTCCTCATTGGTAATGTTTTACAAAATCCCGTTCGTGTCGTCCCGTACGTCTCGGTTGGGACATTATATACGTCTACAGCGTTATATATCCTAACCTAAGCCAGGCTAACATCTCGGATGCAGTATTTTACAACATTCCTGGCGGGTCGGCCCCTACTTCTCGGTGGGAACATTATATACGTCTATAACGTAATATAACCTAACCTAACACATCTAGCTAGTCGCTGGTAATGTATTACAGAATCCCGTTCGTGTCGTCCCGTACGTCTCGGTTGGGACATTATATACGTCTACAGCGTTATATATCCTAACCTAAGGCAGGCTATCATCTCGGATGTAGTATATTACATCATTCCTGGCGTATCGGCCCCTACTTCTCGGTGGGAACATTATATACGTCTATAACGTATCATAACCTAGCCTAACCCATCTAGCCCCTCGCTGGTAATGTTTTACAGAATCCCGTTCCTGTTGTGCCGTATGTCTCGGTTGGGATATTATATACGTCTATAGCGTTATATATCCTAACCTAAGGAAGGCTATCTTCTCGGATGCAGTATTTTACAACATTCCTGGCGTATCGGCCTCTACTTCTCGGTGGAAACATTATATACGTCTATGACGTAATATAACCTAGCCTAACACATCTAGCCCCTCGCTGGTAATGTTTTACAGAATCCCGTTCCTGTCGTCCCGTACGTCTCGGTTGGGACGTTATGAACGTCTACAGCGATATATATCCTAACGTAAGGCAGGCTAACATCTCGGATGTAGTATTTTACCACAGTCCTGGCGTATCGGCCCCTACTTCTCGGTGGGAACATTATATACGTCTATAACGTATCATAACCTAGCCTAACCCATCTAGCCCCTCGCTGGTAATGTTTTACAGAATCCCGTTCCTGTCGTCCCGTACGTCTCGGTCGGGACGTTATGAACGTCTACAGCGATATATATCCTAAGGTAAGGCAGGCTAACATCTCGGATGTAGTATTTTACAACAGTCCTGGCGTATCGGCCCCTACTTCTCGGTGGGAATATTATATACGTCTATAACGTAACATAACGTAACCTAACCCATCTAGCCCCTCGCTGGTAATGTATTACAGCATCCCGTTCCTGTTGAGCCGTACGTCTCGGTTGGGATATTATATACGTCTATAGCGTTATATATCCTAACCTAAGGAAGGCTATCTTCTCGGATGCAGTATTTTACAACATTCCTGGCGTATCGGCCCATACTTCTCGGTGGGAACATTATATTCGTCTATAACGTAATATAACCTATCCTAACACATCTAGCCCCTCGCTGGTAATGTTTTACAGAATCCCGTTCGTGTCGTCCCGTTCGTCTCGGTTGGGATATTATATACGTCTATAGCGTTATATATCCTAACCTAAGGCAGGCTAACATCTCAGCTGTAGTATATTACATCATTCCTGGCGTATCGGCCTCTACTTCTCGGTGGAAACATTATATACGTCTATGACGTAATATAACCTAACCTAACACATCTAGCCCCTCGCTGGTAATGTTTTACAGAATCCCGTTCGTGTCGTCCCGTACGTCTCGGTTGGGATATTATATACGTCTATAGCGTTATATATCCTAACCTAAGGCAGGCTATCATCTCGGATGTAGTATTTTACAACATTCCTGGCGTATAGGCCCCTACTTCTCGATGGGAACATTATATACGTCTATAACGTATCATAACCTAACCTAACCCATCTAGCCCCTCGCTGGTAATGTTTTACAGAATCCCGTTCCTGTCGTCCCGTACGTGTCGGTTGGGACGTTATGAACGTCTACAGCGATATATATCCTAACGTAAGGCAGGCTAACATCTCGGATGAAGTATTTTACCACAGTCCTGGCGTATCGGCCCCTACTTCTCGGTGGGAACATTATATACGTCTATAACGTATCATAACCTAGCCTAACCCATCTAGCCCCTCGCTGGTAATGTTTTACAGAATCCCGTTCGTGTCGTCCCGTTCGTCTCGGTTGGGACATTATATACGTCTATAGCGTTATATATCCTAACTTAAGGCAGGCTATCATCCCGGATGTAGTATTTTACAACGTTCCTGGCGTATCGGCCCCTACTTCTCGGTGGGAATATTATATACGTCTATAACGTAACATAACGTAACCTAACCCATCTAGCCCCTCGCTGGTAATGTATTACAGCATCCCGTTCCTGTTGAGCCGTACGTCTCGGTTGGGATATTATATACGTCTATAGCGTTATATATCCTAACCTAAGGAAGGCTATCTTCTCGGATGCAGTATTTTACAACATTCTTGGCGTATCGGCCCATACTTCTCGGTGGGAACATTATATTCGTCTATAACGTAATATAACCTATCCTAACACATCTAGCCCCTCGCTGGTAATGTTTTACAGAATCCCGTTCGTGTCGTCCCGTACGTCTCGGTTGGGATATTATATTCGTCTATAGCGTTATATATCCTAACCTAAGGCAGGCTATTATCTCGGATGTAGTATTTTACAACATTCCTGGCGTATCGGCCCCTACTTCTCGGTGGGAACATTATATACGTCTACAACGTATCATAACCTAACCTAACCCATCTAGCCCCTCGCTGGTAATGTTTTACAGAATCCCGTTCCTGTCGTCCCGTACGTCTCGGTTGGGACGTTATGAACGTCTACAGCGATATATATCCTAACCTAAGGCAGGCTAACATCTCGGATGTAGTATTTTACCACAGTCCTGGCGTATCGGCCCCTACTTCTCGGTGGGAACATTATATACGTCTATAACGTATCATAACCTAGCCTAACCCATCTCGCCCCTCGCTGGTAATGTTTTACAGAATCCCGTTCCTGTCGTCCCGTACGTCTCGGTTGGGACGTTATGAACGTCTACAGCGATATATATCCTAGCCTAAGGCAGGCTAACATCTCAGCTGTAGTATATTACATCATTCCTGGCGTATCGGCCTCTACTTCTCGGTGGAAACATTATATACGTCTATGACGTAATATAACCTAACCTAACACATCTAGCCCCTCGCTGGTAATGTTTTACAGAATCCCGTTCGTGTCGTCCCGTACGTCTCGGTTGGGATATTATATACGTCTATAGCGTTATATATCCTAACCTAAGGCAGGCTATCATCTCGGATGTAGTATTTTACAACATTCCTGGCGTATCGGCCCCTACTTCTCGGTGGGAACATTATATACGTCTATAACGTATCATAACCTAACCTAACCCATCTAGCCCCTCGCTGGTAATGTTTTACAGAATCCCGTTCCTGTCGTCCCGTACGTCTCGGTTGGGACGTTATGAACGTCTACAGCAATATATATCCTAACGTAAGGCAGGCTAACATCTTGGATGAAGTATTTTACCACAGTCCTGGCGTATCGGCCCCTACTTCTCGGTGGGAACATTATATACGTCTATAACGTATCATAACCTAGCCTAACCCATCTAGCCCCTCGCTGGTAATGTTTTACAGAATCCCGTTCGTGTCGTCCCGTTCGTCTCGGTTGGGACATTATATACGTCTATAGCGTTATATATCCTAACTTAAGGCAGGCTATCATCCCGGGTGTAGTATTTTA
Organism: Xylocopa violacea; assembly: GCA_963969225.1. Taxonomy (NCBI): domain Eukaryota; kingdom Metazoa; phylum Arthropoda; class Insecta; order Hymenoptera; family Apidae; genus Xylocopa; species Xylocopa violacea. Next base: position 11,986,121 of record CAXAJV010000008.1, on the reverse strand, counting down.
CAACGTTCCTGGCGGATCGGCCTCTACTTCTCGGTGGGAACATTATATTCGTCTATAAGGTAATATAACCTAACCTAACACATCTAGCCCCTCGCTGGTAATGTTTTACAGAATCCCGTTCGGGTCGTCCCGTACGTCTCAGTTGGGATATTATATACGTCTATAGCGTTATATATCCTAACCTAAGGCAGGCTATCATCTCGGATGTAGTATTTCACAACATTCTTGGCGTATCGGCCCCTACTTCTCGGTGGGAACATTATATACGTCTATAACGTATCATAACCTAACCTAACCCATCTAGCCCCTCGCTGGTAATGTTTTACAGAATCCCGTTCCTGTCGTCCCGTACGTCTCGGTTGGGACGTTATGAACGTCTACAGCGATATATATCCTAACCTAAGGCAGGCTAACATCTCGGATGTAGTATTTTACCACAGTCCTGGCGTATCGGCCCCTACTTCTCGGTGGGAACATTATATACGTCTATAACGTATCATAACCTAGCCTAACCCATCTAGCCCCTCGCTGGTAATGTTTTACAGAATCCCGTTCCTGTCGTCCCGTACGTCTCGGTTGGGGCGTTATGAACGTCTACAGCGATATATATCCTAACCTAAGGCAGGCTAACATCTCAGCTGTAGTATATTACATCACTCCTGGCGTATCGGCCTCTACTTCTCGGTGGAAACATTATATACGTCTATGACGTAATATAACCTAACCTAACACATCTAGCCCCTCGCTGGTAAAGTTTTACAGAATCCCGTTCGTGTCGTCCCGTACGTCTCGGTTGGGATATTATATACGTCTATAGCGTTATATATCCTAACCTAAGGCAGGCTATCATCTCGGATGTACTATTTTACAACATTCCTGGCGTATCGGCCCCTACTTCTCGGTGGGAACATTATATACGTCTATAACGTATCATAACCTAACCTAACCCATCCAGCCCCTCGCTGGTAATGTTTTACAGAATCCCGTTCCTGTCGTCCCGTACGTCTCGGTTGGGACGTTATGAACGTCTACAGCGATATATATCCTAACGTAAGGCAGGCTAACATCTCGGATGAAGTATTTTACCACAGTCCTGGCGTATCGGCCCCTACTTCTCGGTGGGAACATTATATACGTCTATAACGTATCATAACCTAGCCTAACCCATCTAGCCCCTCGCTGGTAATGTTTTACAGAATCCCGTTCGTGTCGTCCCGTTCGTCTCGGTTGGGACATTATATACGTCTATAGCGTTATATATCCTAACTTAAGGCAGGCTATCATCCCGGATGTAGTATTTTACAACGTTCCTGGCGTATCGGCCCCTACTTCTCGGTGGGAACATTATATACGTCTATAACGTATCATAACCTAGCCTAACCCATCTAGCCCCTCGCTGGTAATGTTTTACAGAATCCCGTTCGTGTCGTCCCGTTCGTCTCGGTTGGGACATTATATACGTCTATAGCGTTATATATCCTAACTTAAGGCAGGCTATCATCCCGGATGTAGTATTTTACAACGTTCCTGGCGGATCGGCCTCTACTTCTCGGTGGGAACATTATATTCGTCTATAAGGTAATATAACCTAACCTAACACATCTAGCCCCTCGCTGGTAATGTTTTACAGAATCCCGTTCGGGTCGTCCCGTACGTCTCAGTTGGGATATTATATACGTCTATAGCGTTATATATCATAACCTAAGGCAGGCTATCATCTCGGATGTAGTATTTCACAACATTCTTGGCGTATCGGCCCCTACTTCTCGGTGGGAACATTATATACGTCTATAACGTATCATAACCTAACCTAACCCATCTAGCCCCTCGCTGGTAATGTTTTACAGAATCCCGTTCCTTTCGTCGCGTACGTCTCGGTTGGGACGTTATGAAAGTCTACAGCGATATATATCCTAACCTAAGGCAGGCTAACATCTCGGATGTAGTATTTTACCACAGTCCTGGCGTATCGGCCCCTACTTCTCGGTGGAAACATTATATACGTCTATAACGTATCATAACCTAGCCTAACCCATCTAGCCCCTCGCTGGTAATGTTTTACAGAATCCCGTTCCTGTCGTCCCGTACGTCTCGGTTGGGGCGTTATGAACGTCTACAGCGATATATATCCTAACCTAAGGCAGGCTAACATCTCGGATGTAGTATTTTACCACAGTCCTGGCGTATCGGCCCCTACTTCTCGGTGGGAACATTATATACGTCTATAACGTATCATAACCTAGCCTAACCCATCTAGCCCCTCGCTGGTAATGTTTTACAGAATCCCGTTCCTGTCGTCCCGTACGTCTCGGTTGGGGCGTTATGAACGTCTACAGCGATATATATCCTAACCTAAGGCAGGCTAACATCTCGGATGTAGTATTTTACCACAGTCCTGGCGTATCGGCCCCTACTTCTCGGTGGGAACATTATATACGTCTATAACGTATCATAACCTAGCCTAACCCATCTAGCCCCTCGCTGGTAATGTTTTACAGAATCCCGTTCCTGTTGTGCCGTATGTCTCGGTTGGGATATTATATACGTCTACAGCGATATATATCCTAACGTAAGGCAGGCTAACATCTCGGATGTAGTATTTTACCACAGTCCTGGCGTATCGGCCCCTACTTCTCGGTGGGAACATTATATACGTCTATAACGTATCATAACCTAGCCTAACCCATCTAGCCCCTCGCTGGTAATGTTTTACAGAATCCCGTTCGTGTCGTCCCGTTCGTCTCGGTTGGGACATTATATACGTCTATAGCGTTATATATCCTAACTTAAGGCAGGCTATCATCCCGGATGTAGTATTTTACAACGTTCCTGGCGTATCGGCCCCTACTTCTCGGTGGGAACATTATATACGTCTATAACGTATCATAACCTAGCCTAACCCATCTAGCCCCTCGCTGGTAATGTTTTACAGAATCCCGTTCCTGTTGTGCCGTATGTCTCGGTTGGGATATTATATACGTCTATAGCGTTATATATCCTAACCTAAGGAAGGCTATCTTCTCGGATGCAGTATTTTACAACATTCCTGGCGTATCGGCCTCTACTTCTCGGTGGAAACATTATATACGTCTATGACGTAATATAACCTAGCCTAACACATCTAGCCCCTCGCTGGTAATGTTTTACAGAATCCCGTTCCTGTCGTCCCGTACGTCTCGGTTGGGACGTTATGAACGTCTACAGCGATATATATCCTAACGTAAGGCAGGCTAACATCTCGGATGTAGTATTTTACCACAGTCCTGGCGTATCGGCCCCTACTTCTCGGTGGGAACATTATATACGTCTATAACGTATCATAACCTAGCCTAACCCATCTAGCCCCTCGCTGGTAATGTTTTACAGAATCCCGTTCCTGTCGTCCCGTACGTCTCGGTTGGGACGTTATGAACGTCTACAGCGATATATATCCTAAGGTAAGGCAGGCTAACATCTCGGATGTAGTATTTTACAACAGTCCTGGCGTATCGGCCCCTACTTCTCGGTGGGAATATTATATACGTCTATAACGTAACATAACGTAACCTAACCCATCTAGCCCCTCGCTGGTAATGTATTACAGCATCCCGTTCCTGTTGAGCCGTACGTCTCGGTTGGGATATTATATACGTCTATAGCGTTATATATCCTAACCTAAGGAAGGCTATCTTCTCGGATGCAGTATTTTACAACATTCCTGGCGTATCGGCCCATACTTCTCGGTGGGAACATTATATTCGTCTATAACGTAATATAACCTATCCTAACACATCTAGCCCCTCGCTGGTAATGTTTTACAGAATCCCGTTCGTGTCGTCCCGTTCGTCTCGGTTGGGATATTATATACGTCTATAGCGTTATATATCCTAACCTAAGGCAGGCTAACATCTCAGCTGTAGTATATTACATCATTCCTGGCGTATCGGCCTCTACTTCTCGGTGGAAACATTATATACGTCTATGACGTAATATAACCTAACCTAACACATCTAGCCCCTCGCTGGTAATGTTTTACAGAATCCCGTTCGTGTCGTCCCGTACGTCTCGGTTGGGATATTATATACGTCTATAGCGTTATATATCCTAACCTAAGGCAGGCTATCATCTCGGATGTAGTATTTTACAACATTCCTGGCGTATCGGCCCCTACTTCTCGATGGGAACATTATATACGTCTATAACGTATCATAACCTAACCTAACCCATCTAGCCCCTCGCTGGTAATGTTTTACAGAATCCCGTTCCTGTCGTCCCGTACGTGTCGGTTGGGACGTTATGAACGTCTACAGCGATATATATCCTAACGTAAGGCAGGCTAACATCTCGGATGAAGTATTTTACCACAGTCCTGGCGTATCGGCCCCTACTTCTCGGTGGGAACATTATATACGTCTATAACGTATCATAACCTAGCCTAACCCATCTAGCCCCTCGCTGGTAATGTTTTACAGAATCCCGTTCGTGTCGTCCCGTTCGTCTCGGTTGGGACATTATATACGTCTATAGCGTTATATATCCTAACTTAAGGCAGGCTATCATCCCGGATGTAGTATTTTACAACGTTCCTGGCGTATCGGCCCCTACTTCTCGGTGGGAATATTATATACGTCTATGACGTAATATAACCTAACCTAACACATCTAGCCCCTCGCTGGTAATGTTTTACAGAATCCCGTTCCTGTCGTCCCGTACGTCTCGGTTGGGACGTTATGAACGTCTACAGCGATATATATCCTAACCTAAGGCAGGCTAACATCTCGGATGTAGTATTTTACCACAGTCCTGGCGTATCGGCCCCTACTTCTCGGTGGGAACATTATATACGTCTATAACGTATCATAACCTAGCCTAACCCATCTAGCCCCTCGCTGGTAATGTTTTACAGAATCCCGTTCCTGTCGTCCCGTACGTCTCGGTTGGGGCGTTATGAACGTCTACAGCGATATATATCCTAACCTAAGGCAGGCTAACATCTCAGCTGTAGTATATTACATCACTCCTGGCGTATCGGCCTCTACTTCTCGGTGGAAACATTATATACGTCTATGACGTAATATAACCTAACCTAACACATCTAGCCCCTCGCTGGTAAAGTTTTACAGAATCCCGTTCGTGTCGTCCCGTACGTCTCGGTTGGGATATTATATACGTCTATAGCGTTATATATCCTAACCTAAGGCAGGCTATCATCTCGGATGTACTATTTTACAACATTCCTGGCGTATCGGCCCCTACTTCTCGGTGGGAACATTATATACGTCTATAACGTATCATAACCTAACCTAACCCATCCAGCCCCTCGCTGGTAATGTTTTACAGAATCCCGTTCCTGTCGTCCCGTACGTCTCGGTTGGGACGTTATGAACGTCTACAGCGATATATATCCTAACGTAAGGCAGGCTAACATCTCGGATGAAGTATTTTACCACAGTCCTGGCGTATCGGCCCCTACTTCTCGGTGGGAACATTATATACGTCTATAACGTATCATAACCTAGCCTAACCCATCTAGCCCCTCGCTGGTAATGTTTTACAGAATCCCGTTCGGGTCGTCCCGTACGTCTCAGTTGGGATATTATATACGTCTATAGCGTTATATATCATAACCTAAGGCAGGCTATCATCTCGGATGTAGTATTTCACAACATTCTTGGCGTATCGACCCCTACTTCTCGGTGGGAACATTATATACGTCTATAACGTATCATAACCTAACCTAACCCATCTAGCCCCTCGCTGGTAATGTTTTACAGAATCCCGTTCCTTTCGTCGTGTACGTCTCGGTTGGGACGTTATGAACGTCTACAGCGATATATATCCTAACCTAAGGCAGGCTAACATCTCGGATGTAGTATTTTACCACAGTCCTGGCGTATCGGCCCCTACTTCTCGGTGGAAACATTATATACGTCTATAACGTATCATAACCTAGCCTAACCCATCTAGCCCCTCGCTGGTAATGTTTTACAGAATCCCGTTCCTGTCGTCCCGTACGTCTCGGTTGGGGCGTTATGAACGTCTACAGCGATATATATCCTAACCTAAGGCAGGCTAACATCTCAGCTGTAGTATATTACATCATTCCTGGCGTATCGGCCTCTACTTCTCGGTGGAAACATTATATACGTCTATGACGTAATATAACCTAACCTAACACATCTAGCCCCTCGCTGGTAAAGTTTTACAGAATCCCGTTCGTGTCGTCCCGTACGTCTCGGTTGGGATATTATATACGTCTATAGCGTTATATATCCTAACCTAAGGCAGGCTATCATCTCGGATGTACTATTTTACAACATTCCTGGCGTATCGGCCCCTACTTCTCGGTGGGAACATTATATACGTCTATAACGTATCATATCCTAACCTAACCCATCTAGCCCCTCGCTGGTAATGTTTTACAGAATCCCGTTCCTGTCGTCCCGTACGTCTCGGTTGGGACGTTATGAACGTCTACAGCGATACATATCCTAACGTAAGGCAGGCTAACATCTCGGATGAAGTATTTTACCACAGTCCTGGCGTAACGGCCCCTACTTCTCGGTGGGAACATTATATACGTCTATGACGTAATATAACCTAGCCTAACACATCTAGCCCCTCGCTGGTAATGTTTTACAGAATCCCGTTCCTGTCGTCCCGTACGTCTCGGTTGGGACGTTATGAACGTCTACAGCGATATATATCCTAACGTAAGGCAGGCTAACATCTCGGATGTAGTATTTTACCACAGTCCTGGCGTATCGGCCCCTACTTCTCGGTGGGAACATTATATACGTCTATAACGTATCATAACCTAGCCTAACCCATCTAGCCCCTCGCTGGTAATGTTTTACAGAATCCCGTTCCTGTTGTGCCGTATGTCTCGGTTGGGATATTATATACGTCTACAGCGATATATATCCTAACGTAAGGCAGGCTAACATCTCGGATGTAGTATTTTACCACAGTCCTGGCGTATCGGCCCCTACTTCTCGGTGGGAACATTATATACGTCTATAACGTATCATAACCTAGCCTAACCCATCTAGCCCCTCGCTGGTAATGTTTTACAGAATCCCGTTCGTGTCGTCCCGTTCGTCTCGGTTGGGACATTATATACGCCTATAGCGTTATATATCCTAACTTAAGGCAGGCTATCATCCCGGATGTAGTATTTTACAACGTTCCTGGCGTATCGGCCCCTACTTCTCGGTGGGAACATTATATACGTCTATAACGTATCATAACCTAGCCTAACCCATCTAGCCCCTCGCTGGTAATGTTTTACAGAATCCCGTTCGTGTCGTCCCGTTCGTCTCGGTTGGGACATTATATACGTCTATAGCGTTATATATCCTAACTTAAGGCAGGCTATCATCCCGGATGTAGTATTTTACAACGTTCCTGGCGGATCGGCCTCTACTTCTCGGTGGGAACATTATATTCGTCTATAAGGTAATATAACCTAACCTAACACATCTAGCCCCTCGCTGGTAATGTTTTACAGAATCCCGTTCGGGTCGTCCCGTACGTCTCAGTTGGGATATTATATACGTCTATAGCGTTATATATCATAACCTAAGGCAGGCTATCATCTCGGATGTAGTATTTCACAACATTCTTGGCGTATCGGCCCCTACTTCTCGGTGGGAACATTATATACGTCTATAACGTATCATAACCTAACCTAACCCATCTAGCCCCTCGCTGGTAATGTTTTACAGAATCCCGTTCCTTTCGTCGCGTACGTCTCGGTTGGGACGTTATGAACGTCTACAGCGATATATATCCTAACCTAAGGCAGGCTAACATCTCGGATGTAGTATTTTACCACAGTCCTGGCGTATCGGCCCCTACTTCTCGGTGGGAACATTATATACGTCTATAACGTATCATAACCTAGCCTAACCCATCTAGCCCCTCGCTGGTAATGTTTTACAGAATCCCGTTCCTGTCGTCCCGTACGTCTCGGTTGGGGCGTTATGAACGTCTACAGCGATATATATCCTAACCTAAGGCAGGCTAACATCTCAGCTGTAGTATATTACATCATTCCTGGCGTATCGGCCTCTACTTCTCGGTGGAAACATTATATACGTCTATGACGTAATATAACCTAACCTAACACATCTAGCCCCTCGCTGGTAAAGTTTTACAGAATCCCGTTCGTGTCGTCCCGTACGTCTCGGTTGGGATATTATATACGTCTATAGCGTTATATATCCTAACCTAAGGCAGGCTATCATCTCGGATGTACTATTTTACAACATTCCTGGCGTATCGGCCCCTACTTCTCGGTGGGAACATTATATACGTCTATAACGTATCATAACCTAACCTAACCCATCTAGCCCCTCGCTGGTAATGTTTTACAGAATCCCGTTCCTGTCGTCCCGTACGTCTCGGTTGGGACGTTATGAACGTCTACAGCGATACATATCCTAACGTAAGGCAGGCTAACATCTCGGATGAAGTATTTTACCACAGTCCTGGCGTAACGGCCCCTACTTCTCGGTGGGAACATTATATACGTCTATGACGTAATATAACCTAGCCTAACACATCTAGCCCCTCGCTGGTAATGTTTTACAGAATCCCGTTCGTGTCGTCCCGTTCGTCTCGGTTGGGACATTATATACGTCTATAGCGTTATATATCCTAACTTAAGGCAGGCTATCATCCCGGATGTAGTATTTTACAACGTTCCTGGCGGATCGGCCTCTACTTCTCGGTGGGAACATTATATTCGTCTATAAGGTAATATAACCTAACCTAACACATCTAGCCCCTCGCTGGTAATGTTTTACAGAATCCCGTTCGGGTCGTCCCGTACGTCTCAGTTGGGATATTATATACGTCTATAGCGTTATATATCATAACCTAAGGCAGGCTATCATCTCGGATGTAGTATTTCACAACATTCTTGGCGTATCGGCCCCTACTTCTCGGTGGGAACATTATATACGTCTATAACGTATCATAACCTAACCTAACCCATCTAGCCCCTCGCTGGTAATGTTTTACAGAATCCCGTTCCTTTCGTCGTGTACGTCTCGGTTGGGACGTTATGAACGTCTACAGCGATATATATCCTAACCTAAGGCAGGCTAACATCTCGGATGTAGTATTTTACCACAGTCCTGGCGTATCGGCCCCTACTTCTCGGTGGAAACATTATATACGTCTATAACGTATCATAACCTAGCCTAACCCATCTAGCCCCTCGCTGGTAATGTTTTACAGAATCCCGTTCCTGTCGTCCCGTACGTCTCGGTTGGGGCGTTATGAACGTCTACAGCGATATATATCCTAACCTAAGGCAGGCTAACATCTCAGCTGTAGTATATTACATCATTCCTGGCGTATCGGCCTCTACTTCTCGGTGGAAACATTATATACGTCTATGACGTAATATAACCTAACCTAACACATCTAGCCCCTCGCTGGTAAAGTTTTACAGAATCCCGTTCGTGTCGTCCCGTACGTCTCGGTTGGGATATTATATACGTCTATAGCGTTATATATCCTAACCTAAGGCAGGCTATCATCTCGGATGTACTATTTTACAACATTCCTGGCGTATCGGCCCCTACTTCTCGGTGGGAACATTATATACGTCTATAACGTATCATAACCTAACCTAACCCATCTAGCCCCTCGCTGGTAATGTTTTACAGAATCCCGTTCCTGTCGTCCCGTACGTCTCGGTTGGGACGTTATGAACGTCTACAGCGATACATATCCTAACGTAAGGCAGGCTAACATCTCGGATGAAGTATTTTACCACAGTCCTGGCGTAACGGCCCCTACTTCTCGGTGGGAACATTATATACGTCTATGACGTAATATAACCTAGCCTAACACATCTAGCCCCTCGCTGGTAATGTTTTACAGAATCCCGTTCCTGTCGTCCCGTACGTCTCGGTTGGGACGTTATGAACGTCTACAGCGATATATATCCTAACGTAAGGCAGGCTAACATCTCGGATGTAGTATTTTACCACAGTCCTGGCGTATCGGCCCCTACTTCTCGGTGGGAACATTATATACGTCTATAACGTATCATAACCTAGCCTAACCCATCTAGCCCCTCGCTGGTAATGTTTTACAGAATCCCGTTCCTGTTGTGCCGTATGTCTCGGTTGGGATATTATATACGTCTACAGCGATATATATCCTAACGTAAGGCAGGCTAACATCTCGGATGTAGTATTTTACCACAGTCCTGGCGTATCGGCCCCTACTTCTCGGTGGGAACATTATATACGTCTATAACGTATCATAACCTAGCCTAACCCATCTAGCCCCTCGCTGGTAATGTTTTACAGAATCCCGTTCGTGTCGTCCCGTTCGTCTCGGTTGGGACATTATATACGTCTATAGCGTTATATATCCTAACTTAAGGCAGGCTATCATCCCGGATGTAGTATTTTACAACGTTCCTGGCGTATCGGCCCCTACTTCTCGGTGGGAACATTATATACGTCTATAACGTATCATAACCTAGCCTAACCCATCTAGCCCCTCGCTGGTAATGTTTTACAGAATCCCGTTCGTGTCGTCCCGTTCGTCTCGGTTGGGACATTATATACGTCTATAGCGTTATATATCCTAACTTAAGGCAGGCTATCATCCCGGATGTAGTATTTTACAACGTTCCTGGCGGATCGGCCTCTACTTCTCGGTGGGAACATTATATTCGTCTATAAGGTAATATAACCTAACCTAACACATCTAGCCCCTCGCTGGTAATGTTTTACAGAATCCCGTTCGGGTCGTCCCGTACGTCTCAGTTGGGATATTATATACGTCTATAGCGTTATATATCATAACCTAAGGCAGGCTATCATCTCGGATGTAGTATTTCACAACATTCTTGGCGTATCGGCCCCTACTTCTCGGTGGGAACATTATATACGTCTATAACGTATCATAACCTAACCTAACCCATCTAGCCCCTCGCTGGTAATGTTTTACAGAATCCCGTTCCTTTCGTCGCGTACGTCTCGGTTGGGACGTTATGAACGTCTACAGCGATATATATCCTAACCTAAGGCAGGCTAACATCTCGGATGTAGTATTTTACCACAGTCCTGGCGTATCGGCCCCTACTTCTCGGTGGGAACATTATATACGTCTATAACGTATCATAACCTAGCCTAACCCATCTAGCCCCTCGCTGGTAATGTTTTACAGAATCCCGTTCCTGTCGTCCCGTACGTCTCGGTTGGGGCGTTATGAACGTCTACAGCGATATATATCCTAACCTAAGGCAGGCTAACATCTCAGCTGTAGTATATTACATCATTCCTGGCGTATCGGCCTCTACTTCTCGGTGGAAACATTATATACGTCTATGACGTAATATAACCTAACCTAACACATCTAGCCCCTCGCTGGTAAAGTTTTTCAGAATCCCGTTCGTGTCGTCCCGTACGTCTCGGTTGGGATATTATATACGTCTATAGCGTTATATATCCTAACCTAAGGCAGGCTATCATCTCGGATGTACTATTTTACAACATTCCTGGCGTATCGGCCCCTACTTCTCGGTGGGAACATTATATACGTCTATAACGTATCATAACCTAACCTAACCCATCTAGCCCCTCGCTGGTAATGTTTTACAGAATCCCGTTCCTGTCGTCCCGTACGTCTCGGTTGGGACGTTATGAACGTCTACAGCGATACATATCCTAACGTAAGGCAGGCTAACATCTCGGATGAAGTATTTTACCACAGTCCTGGCGTAACGGCCCCTACTTCTCGGTGGGAACATTATATACGTCTATGACGTAATATAACCTAGCCTAACCCATCTAGCCCCTCGTTGGTAATGTATTACAGAATTCCGTTCCTGTCGTCCCGTACGTCTCGGTTGGGATATTATATACGTCTATAGCGTTATATATCCTAACCTAAGGAAGGCTATCTTCTCGGATGCAGTATTTTACAACATTCCTGGCGTATCGGCCCATACTTCTCGGTGGGAACATTATATTCGTCTATAACGTAATATAACCTATCCTAACACATCTAGCCCCTCGCTGGTAATGTTTTACAGAATCCCGTTCGTGTCGACCCGTACGTCTCGGTTGGGACATTATATACGTCTACAGCGTTATATATCCTAACCTAAGCCAGGCTAACATCTCGGATGCAGTATTTTACAACATTCCTGGCGGGTCGGCCCCTACTTCTCGGTGGGAACATTATATACGTCTATAACGTAATATAACCTAACCTAACATATCTAGCTCCTCGCTGGTAATGTTTTACAAAATCCCGTTCGTGTCGTCCCGTACGTCTCGGTTGGGACGTTATGAACGTCTACAGCGATATATATCATAACCTAAGGCAGGCTATCATCTCGGATGTAGTATTTCACAACATTCTTGGCGTATCGGCCCCTACTTCTCGGTGGGAACATTATATACGTCTATAACGTATCATAACCTAACCTAACCCATCTAGCCCCTCGCTGGTAATGTTTTACAGAATCCCGTTCCTTTCGTCGTGTACGTCTCGGTTGGGACGTTATGAACGTCTACAGCGATATATATCCTAACCTAAGGCAGGCTAACATCTCGGATGTAGTATTTTACCACAGTCCTGGCGTATCGGCCCCTACTTCTCGGTGGAAACATTATATACGTCTATAACGTATCATAACCTAGCCTAACCCATCTAGCCCCTCGCTGGTAATGTTTTACAGAATCCCGTTCCTGTCGTCCCGTACGTCTCGGTTGGGGCGTTATGAACGTCTACAGCGATATATATCCTAACCTAAGGCAGGCTAACATCTCAGCTGTAGTATATTACATCATTCCTGGCGTATCGGCCTCTACTTCTCGGTGGAAACATTATATACGTCTATGACGTAATATAACCTAACCTAACACATCTAGCCCCTCGCTGGTAAAGTTTTACAGAATCCCGTTCGTGTCGTCCCGTACGTCTCGGTTGGGATATTATATACGTCTATAGCGTTATATATCCTAACCTAAGGCAGGCTATCATCTCGGATGTACTATTTTACAACATTCCTGGCGTATCGGCCCCTACTTCTCGGTGGGAACATTATATACGTCTATAACGTATCATAACCTAACCTAACCCATCTAGCCCCTCGCTGGTAATGTTTTACAGAATCCCGTTCCTGTCGTCCCGTACGTCTCGGTTGGGACGTTATGAACGTCTACAGCGATACATATCCTAACGTAAGGCAGGCTAACATCTCGGATGAAGTATTTTACCACAGTCCTGGCGTAACGGCCCCTACTTCTCGGTGGGAACATTATATACGTCTATGACGTAATATAACCTAGCCTAACACATCTAGCCCCTCGCTGGTAATGTTTTACAGAATCCCGTTCCTGTCGTCCCGTACGTCTCGGTTGGGACGTTATGAACGTCTACAGCGATATATATCCTAACGTAAGGCAGGCTAACATCTCGGATGTAGTATTTTACCACAGTCCTGGCGTATCGGCCCCTACTTCTCGGTGGGAACATTATATACGTCTATAACGTATCATAACCTAGCCTAACCCATCTAGCCCCTCGCTGGTAATGTTTTACAGAATCCCGTTCCTGTTGTGCCGTATGTCTCGGTTGGGATATTATATACGTCTACAGCGATATATATCCTAACGTAAGGCAGGCTAACATCTCGGATGTAGTATTTTACCACAGTCCTGGCGTATCGGCCCCTACTTCTCGGTGGGAACATTATATACGTCTATAACGTATCATAACCTAGCCTAACCCATCTAGCCCCTCGCTGGTAATGTTTTACAGAATCCCGTTCGTGTCGTCCCGTTCGTCTCGGTTGGGACATTATATACGTCTATAGCGTTATATATCCTAACTTAAGGCAGGCTATCATCCCGGATGTAGTATTTTACAACGTTCCTGGCGTATCGGCCCCTACTTCTCGGTGGGAACATTATATACGTCTATAACGTATCATAACCTAGCCTAACCCATCTAGCCCCTCGCTGGTAATGTTTTACAGAATCCCGTTCGTGTCGTCCCGTTCGTCTCGGTTGGGACATTATATACGTCTATAGCGTTATATATCCTAACTTAAGGCAGGCTATCATCCCGGATGTAGTATTTTACAACGTTCCTGGCGGATCGGCCTCTACTTCTCGGTGGGAACATTATATTCGTCTATAAGGTAATATAACCTAACCTAACACATCTAGCCCCTCGCTGGTAATGTTTTACAGAATCCCGTTCGGGTCGTCCCGTACGTCTCAGTTGGGATATTATATACGTCTATAGCGTTATATATCATAACCTAAGGCAGGCTATCATCTCGGATGTAGTATTTCACAACATTCTTGGCGTATCGGCCCCTACTTCTCGGTGGGAACATTATATACGTCTATAACGTATCATAACCTAACCTAACCCATCTAGCCCCTCGCTGGTAATGTTTTACAGAATCCCGTTCCTTTCGTCGCGTACGTCTCGGTTGGGACGTTATGAACGTCTACAGCGATATATATCCTAACCTAAGGCAGGCTAACATCTCGGATGTAGTATTTTACCACAGTCCTGGCGTATCGGCCCCTACTTCTCGGTGGGAACATTATATACGTCTATAACGTATCATAACCTAGCCTAACCCATCTAGCCCCTCGCTGGTAATGTTTTACAGAATCCCGTTCCTGTCGTCCCGTACGTCTCGGTTGGGGCGTTATGAACGTCTACAGCGATATATATCCTAACCTAAGGCAGGCTAACATCTCAGCTGTAGTATATTACATCATTCCTGGCGTATCGGCCTCTACTTCTCGGTGGAAACATTATATACGTCTATGACGTAATATAACCTAACCTAACACATCTAGCCCCTCGCTGGTAAAGTTTTTCAGAATCCCGTTCGTGTCGTCCCGTACGTCTCGGTTGGGATATTATATACGTCTATAGCGTTATATATCCTAACCTAAGGCAGGCTATCATCTCGGATGTACTATTTTACAACATTCCTGGCGTATCGGCCCCTACTTCTCGGTGGGAACATTATATACGTCTATAACGTATCATAACCTAACCTAACCCATCTAGCCCCTCGCTGGTAATGTTTTACAGAATCCCGTTCCTGTCGTCCCGTACGTCTCGGTTGGGACGTTATGAACGTCTACAGCGATACATATCCTAACGTAAGGCAGGCTAACATCTCGGATGAAGTATTTTACCACAGTCCTGGCGTAACGGCCCCTACTTCTCGGTGGGAACATTATATACGTCTATGACGTAATATAACCTAGCCTAACCCATCTAGCCCCTCGTTGGTAATGTATTACAGAATTCCGTTCCTGTCGTCCCGTACGTCTCGGTTGGGATATTATATACGTCTATAGCGTTATATATCCTAACCTAAGGAAGGCTATCTTCTCGGATGCAGTATTTTACAACATTCCTGGCGTATCGGCCCATACTTCTCGGTGGGAACATTATATTCGTCTATAACGTAATATAACCTATCCTAACACATCTAGCCCCTCGCTGGTAATGTTTTACAGAATCCCGTTCGTGTCGACCCGTACGTCTCGGTTGGGACATTATATACGTCTACAGCGTTATATATCCTAACCTAAGCCAGGCTAACATCTCGGATGCAGTATTTTACAACATTCCTGGCGGGTCGGCCCCTACTTCTCGGTGGGAACATTATATACGTCTATAACGTAATATAACCTAACCTAACATATCTAGCTCCTCGCTGGTAATGTTTTACAAAATCCCGTTCGTGTCGTCCCGTACGTCTCGGTTGGGACGTTATGAACGTCTACAGCGATATATATCCTAACGTATGGCAGGCTAACATCTCGAATGTAGTATTTTACCACAGTCCTGGCGTATCGGCCCCTACTTCTCGGTGGGAACATTATATACGTCTATAACGTATCATAACCTAGCCTAACCCATCTAGCCCCTCGCTGGTAATGTTTTACAGAATCCCGTTCCTGTCGTCCCGTACGTCTCGGTTGGGACGTTATGAACGTCTACAGCGATATATATCCTAACGTAAGGCAGGCTAACATCTCGGATGTAGTATTTTACCACAGTCCTGGCGTATCGGCCCCTACTTCTCGGTGGGAACATTATATACGTCTATAACGTAACATAACGTAACCTAACCCATCTAGCCCCTCGCTGGTACTGTATTACAGAATCCCGTTCCTGTTGTGCCGTACGTCTCGGTTCGGATATTATATACGTCAATAGCGTTATATATCCTAACCTAAGGAAGGCTATCTTCTCGGATGCAGTATTTTACAACATTCCTGGCGTATCGGCCCATACTTCTCGGTGGGAACATTATATTCGTCTATAACGTAATATAACCTAGCCTAACCCATCTAGCCCCTCGCTGGTAATGTTTTACAGAATCCCGTTCGTGTCGTCCCGTTCGTCACGGTTGGGACATTATATACGTCTATAGCATTATATATCCTAACCTAAGGCAGGCTATCATCTCGGATGTAGTATATTACATCATTCCTCGCATATCGACCACTACTTTTCGGTGGGAACATTATATACGTCTATAACGTATCATAACCTAACCTAACCCATCTAGCCCCTCGCTGGTAATGTTTTACAGAATCCCGTTCCTTTCGTCGCGTACGTCTCGGTTGGGACGTTATGAACGTCTACAGCGATATATATCCTAACCTAAGGCAGGCTAACATCTCGGATGTAGTATTTTACCACAGTCCTGGCGTATCGGCCCCTACTTCTCGGTGGGAACATTATATACGTCTATAACGTATCATAACCTAGCCTAACCCATCTAGCCCCTCGCTGGTAATGTTTTACAGAATCCCGTTCCTGTCGTCCCGTACGTCTCGGTTGGGGCGTTATGAACGTCTATAGCGATATATATCCTAACCTAAGGCAGGCTAACATCTCAGCTGTAGTATATTACATCATTCCTGGCGTATCGGCCTCTACTTCTCGGTGGAAACATTATATACGTCTATGACGTAATATAACCTAACCTAACACATCTAGCCCCTCGCTGGTAAAGTTTTACAGAATCCCGTTCGTGTCGTCCCGTACGTCTCGGTTGGGATATTATATACGTCTATAGCGTTATATATCCTAACCTAAGGCAGGCTATCATCTCGGATGTACTATTTTACAACATTCCTGGCGTATCGGCCCCTACTTCTCGGTGGGAACATTATATACGTCTATAACGTATCATAACCTAACCTAACCCATCTAGCCCCTCGCTGGTAATGTTTTACAGAATCCCGTTCCTGTCGTCCCGTACGTCTCGGTTGGGACGTTATGAACGTCTACAGCGATACATATCCTAACGTAAGGCAGGCTAACATCTCGGATGAAGTATTTTACCACAGTCCTGGCGTAACGGCCCCTACTTCTCGGTGGGAACATTATATACGTCTATGACGTAATATAACCTAGCCTAACACATCTAGCCCCTCGCTGGTAATGTTTTACAGAATCCCGTTCCTGTCGTCCCGTACGTCTCGGTTGGGACGTTATGAACGTCTACAGCGATATATATCCTAACGTAAGGCAGGCTAACATCTCGGATGTAGTATTTTACCACAGTCCTGGCGTATCTGCCCCTACTTCTCGGTGGGAACATTATATACGTCTATAACGTATCATAACCTAGCCTAACCCATCTAGCCCCTCGCTGGTAATGTTTTACAGAATCCCGTTCCTGTTGTGCCGTATGTCTCGGTTGGGATATTATATACGTCTACAGCGATATATATCCTAACGTAAGGCAGGCTAACATCTCGGATGTAGTATTTTACCACATCCTGGCGTATCGGCCCCTACTTCTCGGTGGGAACATTATATACGTCTATAACGTATCATAACCTAGCCTAACCCATCTAGCCCCTCGCTGGTAATGTTTTACAGAATCCCGTTCCTGTTGTGCCGTATGTCTCGGTTTGGATATTATATACGTCTATAGCGTTATATATCCTAACCTAAGGAAGGCTATCTTCTCGGATGCAGTATTTTACAACATTCCTGGCGTATCGGCCCATACTTCTCGGTGGGAACATTATATTCGTCTATAACGTAATATAACCTATCCTAACACATCTAGCCCCTCGCTGGTAAAGTTTTACAGAATCCCGTTCGTGTCGTCCCGTACGTCTCGGTTGGGACGTTATGAACGTCTACAGCGATATATATCCTAACGTAAGGCAAGCTAACATCTCGGATGTACTATTTTACAACATTCCTGGCGTATCGGCCCCTACTTCTCGGTGGGAACATTATATACGTCTATAACGTATCATAACCTAACCTAACCCATCTAGCCCCTCGCTGGTAATGTTTTACAGAATCCCGTTCCTGTCGTCCCGTACGTCTCGGTTGGGACGTTATGAACGTCTACAGCGATACATATCCTAACGTAAGGCAGGCTAACATCTCGGATGAAGTATTTTACCACAGTCCTGGCGTAACGGCCCCTACTTCTCGGTGGGAACATTATATACGTCTATGACGTAATATAACCTAGCCTAACCCATCTAGCCCCTCGTTGGTAATGTATTACAGAATTCCGTTCCTGTCGTCCCGTACGTCTCGGTTGGGATATTATATACGTCTATAGCGTTATATATCCTAACCTAAGGAAGGCTATCTTCTCGGATGCAGTATTTCACAACATTCCTGGCGTATCGGCCCATACTTCTCGGTGGGAACATTATATTCGTCTATAACGTAATATAACCTATCCTAACACATCTAGCCCCTCGCTGGTAATGTTTTACAGAATCCCGTTCGTGTCGACCCGTACGTCTCGGTTGGGACATTATATACGTCTACAGCGTTATATATCCTAACCTAAGCCAGGCTAACATCTCGGATGCAGTATTTTACAACATTCCTGGCGGGTCGGCCCCTACTTCTCGGTGGGAACATTATATACGTCTATAACGTAATATAACCTAACCTAACATATCTAGCTCCTCGCTGGTAATGTTTTACAAAATCCCGTTCGTGTCGTCCCGTACGTCTCGGTTGGGACGTTATGAACGTCTACAGCGATATATATCCTAACGTATGGCAGGCTAACATCTCGAATGTAGTATTTTACCACAGTCCTGGCGTATCGGCCCCTACTTCTCGGTGGGAACATTATATACGTCTATAACGTATCATAACCTAGCCTAACCCATCTAGCCCCTCGCTGGTAATGTTTTACAGAATCCCGTTCCTGTCGTCCCGTACGTCTCGGTTGGGACGTTATGAACGTCTACAGCGATATATATCCTAACGTAAGGCAGGCTAACATCTCGGATGTAGTATTTTACCACAGTCCTGGCGTATCGGCCCCTACTTCTCGGTGGGAACATTATATACGTCTATAACGTAACATAACGTAACCTAACCCATCTAGCCCCTCGCTGGTACTGTATTACAGAATCCCGTTCCTGTTGTGCCGTACGTCTCGGTTCGGATATTATATACGTCAATAGCGTTATATATCCTAACCTAAGGAAGGCTATCTTCTCGGATGCAGTATTTTACAACATTCCTGGCGTATCGGCCCATACTTCTCGGTGGGAACATTATATTCGTCTATAACGTAATATAACCTAGCCTAACCCATCTAGCCCCTCGCTGGTAATGTTTTACAGAATCCCGTTCGTGTCGTCCCGTTCGTCACGGTTGGGACATTATATACGTCTATAGCATTATATATCCTAACCTAAGGCAGGCTATCATCTCGGATGTAGTATATTACATCATTCCTCGCATATCGACCACTACTTTTCGGTGGGAACATTATATACGTCTATAACGTATCATAACCTAACCTAACCCATCTAGCCCCTCGCTGGTAATGTTTTACAGAATCCCGTTCCTTTCGTCGCGTACGTCTCGGTTGGGACGTTATGAACGTCTACAGCGATATATATCCTAACCTAAGGCAGGCTAACATCTCGGATGTAGTATTTTACCACAGTCCTGGCGTATCGGCCCCTACTTCTCGGTGGGAACATTATATACGTCTATAACGTATCATAACCTAGCCTAACCCATCTAGCCCCTCGCTGGTAATGTTTTACAGAATCCCGTTCCTGTCGTCCCGTACGTCTCGGTTGGGGCGTTATGAACGTCTACAGCGATATATATCCTAACCTAAGGCAGGCTAACATCTCAGCTGTAGTATATTACATCATTCCTGGCGTATCGGCCTCTACTTCTCGGTGGAAACATTATATACGTCTATGACGTAATATAACCTAACCTAACACATCTAGCCCCTCGCTGGTAAAGTTTTACAGAATCCCGTTCGTGTCGTCCCGTACGTCTCGGTTGGGATATTATATACGTCTATAGCGTTATATATCCTAACCTAAGGCAGGCTATCATCTCGGATGTACTATTTTACAACATTCCTGGCGTATCGGCCCCTACTTCTCGGTGGGAACATTATATACGTCTATAACGTATCATAACCTAACCTAACCCATCTAGCCCCTCGCTGGTAATGTTTTACAGAATCCCGTTCCTGTCGTCCCGTACGTCTCGGTTGGGACGTTATGAACGTCTACAGCGATACATATCCTAACGTAAGGCAGGCTAACATCTCGGATGAAGTATTTTACCACAGTCCTGGCGTAACGGCCCCTACTTCTCGGTGGGAACATTATATACGTCTATGACGTAATATAACCTAGCCTAACACATCTAGCCCCTCGCTGGTAATGTTTTACAGAATCCCGTTCCTGTCGTCCCGTACGTCTCGGTTGGGACGTTATGAACGTCTACAGCGATATATATCCTAACGTAAGGCAGGCTAACATCTCGGATGTAGTATTTTACCACAGTCCTGGCGTATCTGCCCCTACTTCTCGGTGGGAACATTATATACGTCTATAACGTATCATAACCTAGCCTAACCCATCTAGCCCCTCGCTGGTAATGTTTTACAGAATCCCGTTCCTGTTGTGCCGTATGTCTCGGTTGGGATATTATATACGTCTACAGCGATATATATCCTAACGTAAGGCAGGCTAACATCTCGGATGTAGTATTTTACCACATCCTGGCGTATCGGCCCCTACTTCTCGGTGGGAACATTATATACGTCTATAACGTATCATAACCTGGCCTAACCCATCTAGCCCCTCGCTGGTAATGTTTTACAGAATCCCGTTCCTGTTGTGCCGTATGTCTCGGTTTGGATATTATATACGTCTATAGCGTTATATATCCTAACCTAAGGAAGGCTATCTTCTCGGATGCAGTATTTTACAACATTCCTGGCGTATCGGCCCATACTTCTCGGTGGGAACATTATATTCGTCTATAACGTAATATAACCTATCCTAACACATCTAGCCCCTCGCTGGTAATGTTTTACAGAATCCCGTTCGTGTCGACCCGTACGTCTCGGTTGGGACATTATATACGTCTACAGCGTTATATATCCTAACCTAAGCCAGGCTAACATCTCGGATGCAGTATTTTACAACATTCCTGGCGGGTCGGCCCCTACTTCTCGGTGGGAACATTATATACGTCTATAACGTAATATAACCTAACCTAACATATCTAGCTCCTCGCTGGTAATGTTTTACAAAATCCCGTTCGTGTCGTCCCGTACGTCTCGGTTGGGACGTTATGAACGTCTACAGCGATATATATCCTAACGTATGGCAGGCTAACATCTCGAATGTAGTATTTTACCACAGTCCTGGCGTATCGGACCCTACTTCTCGGTGGGAACATTATATACGTCTATAACGTATCATAACCTAGCCTAACCCATCTAGCCCCTCGCTGGTAATGTTTTACAGAATCCCGTTCCTGTCGTCCCGTACGTCTCGGTTGGGACGTTATGAACGTCTACAGCGATATATATCCTAACGTAAGGCAGGCTAACATCTCAGATGTAGTATTTTACAACAGTCCTGGCGTATCGGCCCCTACTTCTCGGTGGGAACATTATATACGTCTATAACGTAACATAACGTAACCTAACCCATCTAGCCCCTCGCTGGTAATGTATTACAGAATCCCGTTCCTGTTGTGCCGTACGTCTCGGTTCGGATATTATATACGTCAATAGCGTTATATATCCTAACCTAAGGAAGGCTATCTTCTCGGATGCAGTATTTTACAACATTCCTGGCGTATCGGCCCATACTTCTCGGTGGGAACATTATATTCGTCTATAACGTAATATAACCTAGCCTAACCCATCTAGCCCCTCGCTGGTAATGTTTTACAGAATCCCGTTCGTGTCGTCCCGTTCGTCACGGTTGGGACATTATATACGTCTATAGCATTATATATCCTACCCTAAGGCAGGCTATCATCTCGGATGTAGTATATTACATCATTCCTCGCATATCGACCACTACTTTTCGGTGGGAACATTATATACGTCTATAACGTATCATAACCTAACCTAACCCATCTAGCCCCTCGCTGGTAATGTTTTACAGAATCCCGTTCGTGTCGTCCCGTTCGTCTCGGTTGGGACATTATATACGTCTATAGCGTTATATATCCTAACTTAAGGCAGGCTATCATCCCGGATGTAGTATTTTACAACGTTCCTGGCGGATCGGCCTCTACTTCTCGGTGGGAACATTATATTCGTCTATAAGGTAATATAACCTAACCTAACACATCTAGCCCCTCGCTGGTAATGTTTTACAGAATCCCGTTCGGGTCGTCCCGTACGTCTCAGTTGGGATATTATATACGTCTATAGCGTTATATATCATAACCTAAGGCAGGCTATCATCTCGGATGTAGTATTTCACAACATTCTTGGCGTATCGGCCCCTACTTCTCGGTGGGAACATTATATACGTCTATAACGTATCATAACCTAACCTAACCCATCTAGCCCCTCGCTGGTAATGTTTTACAGAATCCCGTTCCTTTCGTCGCGTACGTCTCGGGTGGGACGTTATGAACGTCTACAGCGATATATATCCTAACCTAAGGCAGGCTAACATCTCGGATGTAGTATTTTACCACAGTCCTGGCGTATCGGCCCCTACTTCTCGGTGGGAACATTATATACGTCTATAACGTATCATAACCTAGCCTAACCCATCTAGCCCCTCGCTGGTAATGTTTTACAGAATCCCGTTCCTGTCGTCCCGTACGTCTCGGTTGGGGCGTTATGAACGTCTACAGCGATATATATCCTAACCTAAGGCAGGCTAACATCTCAGCTGTAGTATATTACATCATTCCTGGCGTATCGGCCTCTACTTCTCGGTGGAAACATTATATACGTCTATGACGTAATATAACCTAACCTAACACATCTAGCCCCTCGCTGGTAAAGTTTTACAGAATCCCGTTCGTGTCGTCCCGTACGTCTCGGTTGGGATATTATATACGTCTATAGCGTTATATATCCTAACCTAAGGCAGGCTATCATCTCGGATGTACTATTTTACAACATTCCTGGCGTATCGGCCCCTACTTCTCGGTGGGAACATTATATACGTCTATAACGTATCATAACCTAACCTAACCCATCTAGCCCCTCGCTGGTAATGTTTTACAGAATCCCGTTCCTGTCGTCCCGTACGTCTCGGTTGGGACGTTATGAACGTCTACAGCGATACATATCCTAACGTAAGGCAGGCTAACATCTCGGATGAAGTATTTTACCACAGTCCTGGCGTAACGGCCCCTACTTCTCGGTGGGAACATTATATACGTCTATGACGTAATATAACCTAGCCTAACACATCTAGCCCCTCGCTGGTAATGTTTTACAGAATCCCGTTCCTGTCGTCCCGTACGTCTCGGTTGGGACGTTATGAACGTCTACAGCGATATATATCCTAACGTAAGGCAGGCTAACATCTCGGATGTAGTATTTTACCACAGTCCTGGCGTATCGGCCCCTACTTCTCGGTGGGAACATTATATACGTCTATAACGTATCATAACCTAGCCTAACCCATCTAGCCCCTCGCTGGTAATGTTTTACAGAATCCCGTTCCTGTTGTGCCGTATGTCTCGGTTGGGATATTATATACGTCTACAGCGATATATATCCTAACGTAAGGCAGGCTAACATCTCGGATGTAGTATTTTACCACAGTCCTGGCGTATCGGCCCCTACTTCTCGGTGGGAACATTATATACGTCTATAACGTATCATAACCTAGCCTAACCCATCTAGCCCCTCGCTGGTAATGTTTTACAGAATCCCGTTCCTGTTGTGCCGTATGTCTCGGTTTGGATATTATATACGTCTATAGCGTTATATATCCTAACCTAAGGAAGGCTATCTTCTCGGATGCAGTATTTTACAACATTCCTGGCGTATCGGCCCATAATTCTCGGTGGGAACATTATATTCGTCTATAACGTAATATAACCTATCCTAACACATCTAGCCCCTCGCTGGTAAAGTTTTACAGAATCCCGTTCGTGTCGTCCCGTACGTCTCGGTTGGGACGTTATGAACGTCTACAGCGATATATATCCTAACGTAAGGCAAGCTAACATCTCGGATGTAGTATTTTACAACAGTCCTGGCGTATCGGCCCCTACTTCTCGGTGGGAACATTATATACGTCTATAACGTAACATAACGTAACCTAACCCATCTAGCCACTCGCTGGTAATGTATTACAGAATCCCGTTCGTGTCGACCCGTACGTCTCGGTTGGGACATTATATACGTCTACAGCGTTATATATCCTAACCTAAGCCAGGCTAACATCTCGGATGCAGTATTTTACAACATTCCTGGCGTATCGGCCCATACTTCTCGGTGGGAACATTATATACGTCTATAACGTATCATAACCTAGCCTAACCCATCTAGCCCCTCGTTGGTAATGTATTACAGAATTCCGTTCCTGTTGTGCCGTACGTCTCGGTTGGGATATTATATACGTCTATAGCGTTATATATCCTAACCTAAGGAAGGCTATCTTCTCGGATGCAGTATTTTACAACATTCCTGGCGTATCGGCCCATACTTCTCGGTGGGAACATTATATTCGTCTATAACGTAATATAACCTAACCTAACCCATCTAGCCCCTCGCTGGTAATGTTTTACAGAATCCCGTTCCTTTCGTCGCGTACGTCTCGGTTGGGACGTTATGAACGTCTACAGCGATATATATCCTAACCTAAGGCAGGCTAACATCTCGGATGTAGTATTTTACCACAGTCCTGGCGTATCGGCCCCTACTTCTCGGTGGGAACATTATATACGTCTATAACGTATCATAACCTAGCCTAACCCATCTAGCCCCTCGCTGGTAATGTTTTACAGAATCCCGTTCCTGTCGTCCCGTACGTCTCGGTTGGGGCGTTATGAACGTCTACAGCGATATATATCCTAACCTAAGGCAGGCTAACATCTCAGCTGTAGTATATTACATCATTCCTCGCATATCGACCACTACTTTTCCGTGGGAACATTATATACGTCTATAACGTATCATAACCTAACCTAACCCATCTAGCCCCTCGCTGGTAATGTTTTACAGAATCCCGTTCCTGTCGTCCCGTACGTCTCATTTGGGATATTATATACGTCTATAGCGTTATATATCATAACCTAAGGCAGGCTATCATCTCGGATGTAGTATTTCACAACATTCTTGGCGTATCGGCCCCTACTTCTCGGTGGGAACATTATATACGTCTATAACGTATCATAACCTAACCTAACCCATCTAGCCCCTCGCTGGTAATGTTTTACAGAATCCCGTTCCTGTCGTCGCGTACGTCTCGGTTGGGACGTTATGAACGTCTACAGCGATATATATCCTAACCTAAGGCAGGCTAACATCTCGGATGTAGTATTTTACCACAGTCCTGGCGTATCGGCCCCTACTTCTCGGTGGGAACATTATATACGTCTATAACGTATCATAACCTAGCCTAACCCATCTAGCCCCTCGCTGGTAATGTTTTACAGAATCCCGTTCCTGTCGTCCCGTACGTCTCGGTTGGGGCGTTATGAACGTCTACAGCGATATATATCCTAACCTAAGGCAGGCTAACATCTCAGCTGTAGTATATTACATCATTCCTGGCGTATCGGCCTCTACTTCTCGGTGGAAACATTATATACGTCTATGACGTAATATAACCTAACCTAACACATCTAGCCCCTCGCTGGTAAAGTTTTACAGAATCCCGTTCGTGTCGTCCCGTACGTCTCGGTTGGGATATTATATACGTCTATAGCGTTATATATCCTAACGTAAGGCAGGCTAACATCTCGGATGAAGTATTTTACCACAGTCCTGGCGTATCGGCCCCTACTTCTCGGTGGGAACATTATATACGTCTATAACGTATCATAACCTAGCCTAACCCATCTAGCCCCTCGCTGGTAATGTTTTACAGAATCCCGTTCGTGTCGTCCCGTTCGTCTCGGTTGGGACATTATATACGTCTATAGCGTTATATATCCTAACTTAAGGCAGGCTATCATCCCGGATGTAGTATTTTACAACGTTCCTGGCGGATCGGCCTCTACTTCTCGGTGGGAACATTATATTCGTCTATAACGTATCATAACCTAGCCTAACCCATCTAGCCCCTCGCTGGTAATGTTTTACAGAATCCCGTTCCTGTCGTCCCGTACGTCTCGGTTGGGACGTTATGAACGTCTACAGCGATATATATCCTAACGTAAGGCAAGCTAACATCTCGGATGTAGTATTTTACAACAGTCCGGGCGTATCGGCCCCTACTTCTCGGTGGGAACATTATATACGTCTATAACGTAACATAACGTAACCTAACCCATCTAGCCCCTCGCTGGTAATGTATTACAGAATTCCGTTCCTGTTGTGCCGTACGTCTCGGTTGGGATATTATATAAGTCTATAGCGTTATATATCCTAACCTAAGGAAGGCTATCTTCTCGGATGCAGTATTTTACAACATTCCTGGCGTATCGGCCCATACTTCTCGGTGGGAAAATTATATACGTCTATAACGTATCATAACCTAGCCTAACCCATCTAGCCCCGCGCTGGTAATGTTTTACAGAATCTCGTTCCTGTCGTCCCGTACGTCTCGGTTGGGACGTTATGAATGTCTACAGCGATATATATCCTAACCTAAGGCAGGCTAACATCTCGGATGTAGTATTTTACCACAGTCCTGGCGTATCGGCCCCTACTTCTCGGTGGGAACATTATATACGTCTATAACGTAACATAACGTAACCTAACCCATCTAGCCCCTCGCTGGTAATGTATTACAGAATCCCGTTCCTGTTGTGCTGTACGTCTCGGTTGGGATATTATATACGTCAATAGCGTTATATATCCTAACCTAAGGAAGGCTATCTTCTCGGATGCAGTATTTTACAACATTCCTGGCGTATCGGCCCATACTTCTCGGTGGGAACATTATATACGTCTATAACGTAATATAACCTAACCTAACATATCCAGATCCTCGCTGGTAATGTTTTACAAAATCCCGTTCGTGTCGTCCCGTACGTTTCGGTTGGGATATTATATACGTCTATAGCATTATATATCCTAAGCTAAGGCAGGCTAACATCTCGGATGTAGCATATTACATCATTCCTGGCGTATCGACCACTACTTCTCGGTGGAAACATTATATACGTCTATAACGTAATATAACCTAACCTAACACATCTAGCTTGTCGCTTTAATGTTTCACAGAATTCCGTTCATGTCGTCCCGTTCGTCTCAGTTGGGACATTATATACGTCTATTGCGTTATATATCCTAACTTAAGGCAGGCTATCATCTCGGATGTAGTATTTTACAGCGTTCCTGGCGGATCGGCCTCTACTTCTCGGTGGGAACATTATATTCGTCTATAACGTAATATAACCTAACCTAACACATCTAGCCCCGCGCTGGTAATGTTTTACAGAATCCCGTTCGTGTCGTCCCGTACTTCTCGGTTGGGATATTATATACGTCTATAGCGTTATATATCCTAACCTAAGGCAGGCTAACATCTCGGATGTAGTATTTTACCACAGTCCTGGCGTATCGGCCCCTACTTCTCGGTGGGAACATTATATACGTCCATAACGTATCATAACCTAGCCTAACCCATCTAGCCCCTCGCTGGTAATGTTTTACAGAATCCCGTTCCTGTAGTCCCGTACGTCTCGGTTGGGACGTTATGAACGTCTACAGCGATATATATCCTAACCTAAGGCAGGCTAACATCTCAGCTATAGTATATTACATCATTCCTGGCGTATCGGCCTCTACTTCTCGGTGGAAACATTATATACGTCTATGACGTAATATAACCTAACCTAACACATCTAGCCCCTCGCTGGTAATGTTTTACAGAATCCCGTTCGTGTCGTCCCGTACGTCTCGGTTGGGATATTATATACGACTATAGCGTTATATATCCTAACCTAAGGCAGGCTATCATCTCGGATGTAGTATTTTACAACATTCCTGGCGTATCGGCCCCTACTTCTCGGTGGGAACATTATATACGTCTATAACGTATAATAACCTAGCCTAATCCATCTAGCCCCTCGCTGGTAATGTTTTACAGAATCCCGTTCCTGTCGTCGCGTACGTCTCGGTTGGGACGTTATGAACGTCTACAGCGATATATATCCTAACCTAAGGCAGGCTAACATCTCGGATGTAGTATTTTACAACAGTCCTGGCGTATCGGCCCCTACTTCTCGGTGGGAACATTATATACGTCTATAACGTAACATAACGTAACCTAACCCATCTAGCCCCTCGCTGGTAATGTATTACAGAATCCCGTTCCTGTTGTGCCGTACGTCTCGGTTGGGATATTATATACGTCAATAGCGTTATATATTCTAACCTAAGGAACGCTATCTTCTCGGATGCAGTATGTTACAACATTCCTGGCGTATCGGCCCATACTTCTCGGTGGGAACATTATATTCGTCTATAACGTAATATAACCTAGCCTAACCCATCTAGCCCCTCGCTGGTAATGTTTTACAGAATCCCGTTCGTGTCGTCCCGTTCGTCACGGTTGGGACATTATATACGTCTATAGCATTATATATCCTAACCTAAGGCAGGCTATCATCTCGGATGTAGTATTTCACAACATTCTTGGCGTATCGGCCCCTACTTCTCGGTGGGAACATTATATACGTCTATAACGTATCATAACCTAACCTAACCCATCTAGCCCCTCGCTGGTAATGTTTTACAGAATCCCGTTCCTGTCGTCGCGTACGTCTCGGTTGGGACGTTATGAACGTCTACAGCGATATATATCCTAACCTAAGGCAGGCTAACATCTCGGATGTAGTATTTTACCACAGTCCTGGCGTATCGGCCCCTACTTCTCGGTGGGAACATTATATACGTCTATAACGTATCATAACCTAGCCTAACCCATCTAGCCCCTCGCTGGTAATGTTTTACAGAATCCCGTTCGTGTCGTCCCGTTCGTCTCGGTTGGGACATTATATACGTCTATAGCGTTATATATCCTAACTTAAGGCAGGCTATCATCCCGGATGTAGTATTTTACAACGTTCCTGGCGGATCGGCCTCTACTTCTCGGTGGGAACATTATATTCGTCTATAACGTATCATAACCTAGCCTAACCCATCTAGCCCCTCGCTGGTAATGTTTTACCGAATCCCGTTCCTGTCGTCCCGTACGTCTCGGTTGGGACGTTATGAACGTCTACAGCGATATATATCCTAACGTAAGGCAAGCTAACATCTCGGATGTACTATTTTACAACATTCCTGGCGTATCGGCCCCTACTTCTCGGTGGGAACATTATATACGTCTATAACGTATCATAACCTAACCTAACCCATCTAGCCCCTCGCTGGTAATGTTTTACAGAATCCCGTTCCTGTCGTCCCGTACGTCTCGGTTGGGACGTTATGAACGTCTACAGCGATACATATCCTAACGTAAGGCAGGCTAACATCTCGGATGAAGTATTTTACCACAGTCCTGGCGTATCGGCCCCTACTTCTCGGTGGGAACATTATATACGTCTATAACGTATCATAACCTAGCCTAACCCATCTAGCCCCTCGCTGGTAATGTTTTACAGAATCCCGTTCGTGTCGTCCCGTTCGTCTCGGTTGGGACATTATATACGTCTATAGCGTTATATATCCTAACTTAAGGCAGGCTATCATCCCGGATGTAGTATTTTACAACGTTCCTGGCGGATCGGCCTCTACTTCTCGGTGGGAACATTATATTCGTCTATAACGTATCATAACCTAGCCTAACCCATCTAGCCCCTCGCTGGTAATGTTCTACAGAATCCCGTTCCTGTCGTCCCGTACGTCTCGGTTGGGACGTTATGAACGTCTACAGCGATATATATCCTAACGTAAGGCAAGCTAACATCTCGGATGTAGTATTTTACAACAGTCCTGGCGTATCGGCCCCTACTTCTCGGTGGGAACATTATATACGTCTATAACGTAACATAACGTAACCTAACCCATCTAGCCCCTCGCTGGTAATGTATTACAGAATTCCGTTCCTGTTGTGCCGTACGTCTCGGTTGGGATATTATATAAGTCTATAGCGTTATATATCCTAACCTAAGGAAGGCTATCTTCTCGGATGCAGTATTTTACAACATTCCTGGCGTATCGGCCCATACTTCTCGGTGGGAAAATTATATACGTCTATAACGTATCATAACCTAGCCTAACCCATCTAGCCCCTCGCTGGTAATGTATTACAGAATCCCGTTCGTGTCGTCCCGTACGTCTCGGTTGGGACATTATATACGTCTACAGCGTTATATATCCTAACCTAAGGCAGGCTATCTTCTCGGATGCAGTATTTTACAAAACTCCTGGCGTATCGGCCCATACTTCTCGGTGGGAACATTATATACGTCTATAACGTAATATAACCTAACCTAACATATCTGGCTCCTCGCTGGTAATGTTTTACAAAATCCCGTTCGTGTCGTCCCGTACGTCTCGGTTGGGACATTATATACGTCTACAGCGTTATATATCCTAACCTAAGCCAGGCTAACATCTCGGATGCAGTATTTTACAACATTCCTGGCGGGTCGGCCCCTACTTCTCGGTGGGAACATTATATACGTCTATAACGTAATATAACCTAACCTAACATATCCAGCTCCTCGCTGGTAATGTTTT
The DNA here is from genome assembly GCA_963969225.1 of Xylocopa violacea. Classification (NCBI taxonomy): domain Eukaryota; kingdom Metazoa; phylum Arthropoda; class Insecta; order Hymenoptera; family Apidae; genus Xylocopa; species Xylocopa violacea. Next base: position 11,954,986 of record CAXAJV010000008.1, on the reverse strand, counting down.
ACAAAATACCGTTCGTGTCGTCCCGTACGTCTCGGTTGGGATATTATATACGTCTATAGCATTATATATCCTAACCTAAGGCAGGCTAACATCTCGGATGTAGCATATTACATCATTCCTGGCGTATCGGCCCATACTTCTCGGTGGGAACATTATATTCGTCTATAACGTAATATAACCTATCCTAACACATCTAGCCCCTCGCTGGTAATGTTTTACAGAATCCCGTTCCTGTCGTCCCGTACGTCTCGGTTGGGACGTTATGAACGTCTACAGCGATATATATCCTAACTTAAGGCAGGCTATCATCCCGGATGTAGTATTTTACAACGTTCCTGGCGGATCGGCCTCTACTTCTCGATGGGAACATTATATTCGTCTATAACGTATCATAACCTAGCCTAACCCATCTAGCCCCTCGCTGGTAATGTTTTACAGAATCCCGTTCCTGTCGTCCCGTACGTCTCGGTTGGGACGTTATGAACGTCTACAGCGATATATATCCTAACCTAAGGCAGGCTAACATCTCGGATGTAGTATTTTACCACAGTCCTGGCGTATCGGCCCCTACTTCTCGGTGGGAACATTATATACGTCTATAACGTAACATAACGTAACCTAACCCATCTAGCCCCTCGCTGGTAATGTATTACAGAATCCCGTTCCTGTTGTGCTGTACGTCTCGGTTGGGATATTATATACGTCAATAGCGTTATATATCCTAACCTAAGGAAGGCTATCTTCTCGGATGCAGTATTTTACAACATTCCTGGCGTATCGGCCCATACTTCTCGGTGGGAACATTATATACGTCTATAACGTAATATAACCTAACCTAACATATCCAGATCCTCGCTGGTAATGTTTTACAAAATCCCGTTCGTGTCGTCCCGTACGTCTCGGTTGGGATATTATATACGTCTATAGCATTATATATCCTAACCTAAGGCAGGCTAACATCTCGGATGTAGCATATTACATCATTCCTGGCGTATCGACTACTACTTCTCGGTGGAAACATTATATACGTCTATAACGTAATATAACCTAACCTAACACATCTAGCTTGTCGCTTTAATGTTTCACAGAATTCCGTTCATGTCGTCCCGTTCGTCTCAGTTGGGACATTATATACGTCTATTGCGTTATATATCCTAACTTAAGGCAGGCTATCATCTCGGATGTAGTATTTTACAGCGTTCCTGGCGGATCGGCCTCTACTTCTCGGTGGGAACATTATATTCGTCTATAACGTAATATAACCTAACCTAACACATCTAGCCCCTCGCTGGTAATGTTTTACAGAATCCCGTTCGTGTCGTCCCGTACTTCTCGGTTGGGATATTATATACGTCTATAGCGTTATATATCCTAACCTAAGGCAGGCTAACATCTCGGATGTAGTATTTTACCACAGTCCTGGCGTATCGGCCCCTACTTCTCGGTGGGAACATTATATACGTCCATAACGTATCATAACCTAGCCTAACCCATCTAGCCCCTCGCTGGTAATGTTTTACAGAATCCCGTTCCTGTAGTCCCGTACGTCTCGGTTGGGACGTTATGAACGTCTACAGCGATACATATCCTAACCTAAGGCAGGCTAACATCTCAGCTATAGTATATTACATCATTCCTGGCGTATCGGCCTCTACTTCTCGGTGGAAACATTATATACGTCTATGACGTAATATAACCTAACCTAACACATCTAGCCCCTCGCTGGTAATGTTTTACAGAATCCCGTTCGTGTCGTCCCGTACGTCTCGGTTGGGATATTATATACGACTATAGCGTTATATATCCTAACCTAAGGCAGGCTATCATCTCGGATGTAGTATTTTACAACATTCCTGGCGTATCGGCCCCTACTTCTCGGTGGGAACATTATATACGTCTATAACGTATAATAACCTAGCCTAATCCATCTAGCCCCTCGCTGGTAATGTTTTACAGAATCCCGTTCCTGTCGTCCCGTACGTCTCGGTTGGGACGTTATGAACGTCTACAGCGATATATATCCTAACGTAAGGCAGGCTAACATCTCGGATGCAGTATTTTACAACATTCCTGGCGTATCGGCCCATACTTCTCGGTGGGAAAATTATATACGTCTATAACGTAACATAACGTAACCTAACCCATCTAGCCCCTCGCTGGTAATGTATTACAGAATCCCGTTCCTGTTGTGCCGTACGTCTCGGTTGGGATATTATATACGTCAATAGCGTTATATATTCTAACCTAAGGAACGCTATCTTCTCGGATGCAGTATGTTACAACATTCCTGGCGTATCGGCCCATACTTCTCGGTGGGAACATTATATTCGTCTATAACGTAATATAACCTAGCCTAACCCATCTAGCCCCTCGCTGGTAATGTTTTACAGAATCCCGTTCGTGTCGTCCCGTTCGTCACGGTTGGGACATTATATACGTCTATAGCATTATATATCCTAACCTAAGGCAGGCTATCATCTCGGATGTAGTATATTACATCATTCCTCGCATATCGACCACTACTTTTCGGTGGAAACATTATATACGTCTATAACGTAATATAACCTAACCTAACACATCTAGCTAGTCGCTTTAATGTTTCACAGAATCCCGTTCGTGTCGTCCCGTTCGTCTCGCCTGGGACGTTATGAACGTCTACAGCGATATATATCCTAACGTAAGGCAAGCTAACATCTCGGATGTAGTATTTTACAACATTCCTGGCGTATCGGCCCATACTTCTCGGTGGGAACATTATATTCGTCTATAACGTAATATAACCTATCCTAACACATCTAGCCCCTCGCTGGTAATGTATTACAGAATCCCGTTCCTGTTGTGCCGTACGTCTCGGTTGGGATATTATATACGTCAATAGCGTTATATATTCTAACCTAAGGAACGCTATCTTCTCGGATGCAGTATGCTACAACATTCCTGGCGTATCGGCCCATACTTCTCGGTGGGAACATTATATTCGTCTATAACGTAATATAACCTAGCCTAACCCATCTAGCCCCTCGCTGGTAATGTTTTACAGAATCCCGTTCGTGTCGTCCCGTTCGTCACGGTTGGGACATTATATACGTCTATAGCATTATATATCCTAACCTAAGGCAGGCTATCATCTCGGATGTAGTATATTACATCATTCCTCGCATATCGACCACTACTTTTCGGTGGAAACATTATATACGTCTATAACGTAATATAACCTAACCTAACACATCTAGCTAGTCGCTTTAATGTTTCACAGAATCCCGTTCGTGTCGTCCCGTTCGTCTCGCCTGGGACGTTATGAACGTCTACAGCGATATATATCCTAACGTAAGGCAAGCTAACATCTCGGATGTAGTATTTTACAACATTCCTGGCGTATCGGCCCATACTTCTCGGTGGGAACATTATATTCGTCTATAACGTAATATAACCTATCCTAACACATCTAGCCCCTCGCTGGTAATGTTTTACAGAATCCCGTTCCTGTCGTTCCGTACGTCTCGGTTGGGACGTTATGAACGTCTACAGCGATATATATCCTAACTTAAGGCAGGCTATCATCCCGGATGTAGTATTTTACAACGTTCCTGGCGGATCGGCCTCTACTTCTCGATGGGAACATTATATTCGTCTATAACGTATCATAACCTAGCCTAACCCATCTAGCCCCTCGCTGGTAATGTTTTACAGAATCCCGTTCCTGTCGTCCCGTACGTCTCGGTTGGGACGTTATGAACGTCTACAGCGATATATATCCTAACGTAAGGCAAGCTAACATCTCGGATGTAGTATTTTACAACAGTCCTGGCGTATCGGCCCCTACTTCTCGGTGGGAACATTATATACGTCTATAACGTAACATAACGTAACCTAACCCATCTAGCCCCTCGCTGGTAATGTATTACAGAATTCCGTTCCTGTTGTGCCGTACGTCTCGGTTGGGATATTATATAAGTCTATAGCGTTATATATCCTAACCTAAGGAAGGCTATCTTCTCGGATGCAGTATTTTACAACATTCCTGGCGTATCGGCCCATACTTCTCGGTGGGAAAATTATATACGTCTATAACGTATCATAACCTAGCCTAACCCATCTAGCCCCTCGCTGGTAATGTATTACAGAATCCCGTTCGTGTCGTCCCGTACGTCTCGGTTGGGACATTATATACGTCTACAGCATTATATATCCTAACCTAAGGCAGGCTATCTTCTCGGATGCAGTATTTTACAAAACTCCTGGCGTATCGGCCCATACTTCTCGGTGGGAACATTATATACGTCTATAACGTAATATAACCTAACCTAACATATCTAGCTCCTCGCTGGTAATGTTTTACAAAATCCCGTTCGTGACGTCCCGTACGTCTCGGTTGGGACATTATATACGTCTATAGCATTATATATCCTAACCTAAGGCAGGCTATCATCTCGGATGTAGTATATTACATCATTCCTGGCGTATCGACCCCTACTTCTCGGTGGGAACATTATATACGTCTGTAACGTATCATAACCTAGCCTAACTCATCTAGCCCCTCGCTGGGCTATAATGTTTTACAGAATCCCGTTCCTGTCGTCCCGTACGTCTCGGTTGGGACGTTATGAACGTCTACAGCGATATATATCCTAACGTAAGGCAAGCTAACATCTCGGATGTAGTATTTTACAACAGACCTGGCGTATCGGCGCCTACTTCTCGGTGGGAACATTATATACGTCTATAACGTAACATAACGTAACCTAACCCATCTAGCCCCTCGCTGGTAATGTATTACCGAATTCCGTTCCTGTTGTGCCGTACGTCTCGGTTGGGATATTATATAAGTCTATAGCGTTATATATCCTAACCTAAGGAAGGCTATCTTCTCGGATGCAGTATTTTACAACATTCCTGGCGTATCGGCCCATACTTCTCGGTGGGAACATTATATACGTGTATAACGTATCATAACCTAGCCTAACCCATCTAGCCCCTCGCTGGTAATGTATTACAGAATCCCGTTCGTGTCGTCCCGTGCGTCTCGGTTGGGACATTATATACGTCTACAGCGTTATATATCCTAACCTAAGGCAGGCTATCTTCTCGGATGCAGTATTTTACAAAATTCCTGGCGTATCGGCCCATACTTCTCGGTGGGAACATTTTATTCGTCTATAACGTATCCTAACACATCTAGCCCCTCGCTGGTAATGTTTTACAGAATCCCGTTCGTGTCGACCCGTACGTCTCGGTTGGGACATTATATACGTCTACAGCGTTATATATCCTAACCTAAGCCAGGCTAACATCTCGGATGCAGTATTTTACAACATTCCTGGCGGGTCGGCCCCTACTTCTCGGTGGGAACATTATATACGTCTATAACGTAATATAACCTAACCTAACATATCCAGATCCTCGCTGGTAATGTTTTACAAAATCCCGTTCGTGTCGTCCCGTACGTCTCGGTTGGGATATTATATACGTCTATAGCATTATATATCCTAACCTAAGGCAGGCTAACATCTCGGATGTAGCATATTACATCATTCCTGGCGTATCGACCACTACTTCTCGGTGGAAACATTATATACGTCTATAACGTAATATAACCTAACCTAACACATCTAGCTTGTCGCTTTAATGTTTCACAGAATTCCGTTCATGTCGTCCCGTTCGTCTCAGTTGGGACATTATATACGTCTATTGCGTTATATATCCTAACTTAAGGCAGGCTATCATCTCGGATGTAGTATTTTACAGCGTTCCTGGCGGATCGGCCTCTACTTCTCGGTGGGAACATTATATTCGTCTATAACGTAATATAACCTAACCTAACACATCTAGCCCCTCGCTGGTAATGTTTTACAGAATCCCGTTCGTGTCGTCCCGTACTTCTCGGTTGGGATATTATATACGTCTATAGCGTTATATATCCTAACCTAAGACAGGCTATTATCTCGGATGTAGTATTTTACAACATTCCTGGCGTATCGGCCCCTACTTCTCGGTGGGAACATTATATACGTCTAGAACGTATCATAACCTAGCCTAACCCATCTAGCCCCTCGCTGGTAATGTTTTACAGAATCCCGTTCGTGTCGTCCCGTACTTCTCGGTTGGGATATTATATACGTCTATAGCGTTATATATCCTAACCTAAGGCAGGCTATTATCTCGGATGTAGTATTTTACAACATTCCTGGCGTATCGGCCCCTACTTCTCGCTGGGAACATTATATACGTCTATAACGTATCATAACCTAGCCTAACCCATCTAGCCCCTCGCTGGTAATGTTTTACAGAATCCCGTTCCTGTAGTCCCGTACGTCTCGGTTGGGACGTTATGAACGTCTACAGCGATATATATCCTAACCTAAGGCAGGCTAACATCTCAGCTATAGTATATTACATCATTCCTGGCGTATCGGCCTCTACTTCTCGGTGGAAACATTATATACGTCTATGACGTAATATAACCTAACCTAACACATCTAGCCCCTCGCTGGTAATGTTTTACAGAATCCCGTTCGTGTCGTCCCGTACGTCTCGGTTGGGATATTATATACGACTATAGCGTTATATATCCTAACCTAAGGCAGGCTATCATCTCGGATGTAGTATTTTACAACATTCCTGGCGTATCGGCCCCTACTTCTCGGTGGGAACATTATATACGTCTATAACGTATCATAACCTAGCCTAATCCATCTAGCCCCTCGCTGGTAATGTTTTACAGAATCCCGTTCCTGTCGTCCCGTACGTCTCGGTTGGGACGTTATGAACGTCTACAGCGATATATATCCTAACGTAAGGCAGGCTAACATCTCGGATGTAGTATTTTACAACAGTCCTGGCGTATCGGCCCCTACTTCTCGGTGGGAACATTATATACGTCTATAACGTAACATAACGTAACCTAACCCATCTAGCCCCTCGCTGGTAATGTATTACAGAATCCCGTTCCTGTTGTGCCGTACGTCTCGGTTGGGATATTATATACGTCAATAGCGTTATATATTCTAACCTAAGGAAGGCTATCTTCTCGGATGCAGTATGTTACAACATTCCTGGCGTATCGGCCCATACTTCTCGGTGGGAACATTATATTCGTCTATAACGTAATATAACCTAGCCTAACCCATCTAGCCCCTCGCTGGTAATGTTTTACAGAATCCCGTTCGTGTCGTCCCGTTCGTCACGGTTGGGACATTATATACGTCTATAGCATTATATATCCTAACCTAAGGCAGGCTATCATCTCGGATGTAGTATATTACATCATTCCTCGCATATCGACCACTACTTTTCGGTGGAAACATTATATACGTCTATAACGTAATATAACCTAACCTAACACATCTAGCTAGTCGCTTTAATGTTTCACAGAATCCCGTTCGTGTCGTCCCGTTCGTCTCGCCTGGGACGTTATGAACGTCTACAGCGATATATATCCTAACGTAAGGCAAGCTAACATCTCGGATGTAGTATTTTACAACATTCCTGGCGTATCGGCCCATACTTCTCGGTGGGAACATTATATTCGTCTATAACGTAATATAACCTATCCTAACACATCTAGCCCCTCGCTGGTAATATATTACAGAATCCCGTTCCTGTTGTGCCGTACGTCTCGGTTGGGATATTATATACGTCAATAGCGTTATATATTCTAACCTAAGGAACGCTATCTTCTCGGATGCAGTATGCTACAACATTCCTGGCGTATCGGCCCATACTTCTCGGTGGGAACATTATATTCGTCTATAACGTAATATAACCTAGCCTAACCCATCTAGCCCCTCGCTGGTAATGTTTTACAGAATCCCGTTCGTGTCGTCCCGTTCGTCACGGTTGGGACATTATATACGTCTATAGCATTATATATCCTAACCTAAGGCAGGCTATCATCTCGGATGTAGTATATTACATCATTCCTCGCATATCGACCACTACTTTTCGGTGGAAACATTATATACGTCTATAACGTAATATAACCTAACCTAACACATCTAGCTAGTCGCTTTAATGTTTCACAGAATCCCGTTCGTGTCGTCCCGTTCGTCTCACCTGGGACGTTATGAACGTCTACAGCGATATATATCCTAACGTAAGGCAAGCTAACATCTCGGATGTAGTATTTTACAACATTCCTGGCGTATCGGCCCATACTTCTCGGTGGGAACATTATATTCGTCTATAACGTAATATAACCTATCCTAACACATCTAGCCCCTCGCTGGTAATGTTTTACAGAATCCCGTTCGTGTCGTCCCGTACGTCTCGGTTGGGACGTTATGAACGTCTACAGCGATATATATCCTAACTTAAGGCAGGCTATCATCCCGGATGTAGTATTTTACAACGTTCCTGGCGGATCGGCCTCTACTTCTCGGTGGGAACATTATATTCGTCTATAACGTAATATAACCTATCCTAACACATCTAGCCCCTCGCTGGTAATGTTTTACAGAATCCCGTTCCTGTCGTCCCGTACGTCTCGGTTGGGACGTTATGAACGTCTACAGCGATATATATCCTAACTTAAGGCAGGCTATCATCCCGGATGTAGTATTTTACAACGTTCCTGGCGGATCGGCCTCTACTTCTCGGTGGGAACATTATATTCGTCTATAACGTATCATAACCTAGCCTAACCCATCTAGCCCCTCGCTGGTAATGTTTTACAGAATCCCGTTCCTGTCGTCCCGTACGTCTCGGTTGGGACGTTATGAACGTCTACAGCGATATATATCCTAACGTAAGGCAAGCTAACATCTCGGATGTAGTATTTTACAACAGTCCTGGCGTATCGGCCCCTACTTCTCGGTGGGAACATTATATTCGTCTATAACGTATCCTAACACATCTAGCCCCTCGCTGGTAATGTTTTACAGAATCCCGTTCGTGTCGACCCGTACGTCTCGGTTGGGACATTATATACGTCTACAGCGTTATATATCCTAACCTAAGCCAGGCTAACATCTCGGATGCAGTATTTTACAACATTCCTGGCGGGTCGGCCCCTACTTCTCGGTGGGAACATTATATACGTCTATAACGTAATATAACCTAACCTAACATATCCAGATCCTCGCTGGTAATGTTTTACAAAATCCCGTTCGTGTCGTCCCGTACGTCTCGGTTGGGATATTATATACGTCTATAGCATTATATATCCTAACCTAAGGCAGGCTAACATCTCGGATGTAGCATATTACATCATTCCTGGCGTATCGACCACTACTTCTCGGTGGAAACATTATATACGTCTATAACGTAATATAACCTAACCTAACACATCTAGCTTGTCGCTTTAATGTTTCACAGAATTCCGTTCATGTCGTCCCGTTCGTCTCAGTTGGGACATTATATACGTCTATTGCGTTATATATCCTAACTTAAGGCAGGCTATCATCTCGGATGTAGTATTTTACAGCGTTCCTGGCGGATCGGCCTCTACTTCTCGGTGGGAACATTATATTCGTCTATAACGTAATATAACCTAACCTAACACATCTAGCCCCTCGCTGGTAATGTTTTACAGAATCCCGTTCGTGTCGTCCCGTACTTCTCGGTTGGGATATTATATACGTCTATAGCGTTATATATCCTAACCTAAGGCAGGCTATTATCTCGGATGTAGTATTTTACAACATTCCTGGCGTATCGGCCCCTACTTCTCGGTGGGAACATTATATACGTCTATAACGTATCATAACCTAGCCTAACCCATCTAGCCCCTCGCTGGTAATGTTTTACAGAATCCCGTTCGTGTCGTCCCGTACTTCTCGGTTGGGATATTATATACGTCTATAGCGTTATATATCCTAACCTAAGGCAGGCTATTATCTCGGATGTAGTATTTTACAACATTCCTGGCGTATCGGCCCCTACTTCTCGCTGGGAACATTATATACGTCTATAACGTAACATAACGTAACCTAACCCATCTAGCCCCTCGCTGGTAATGTATTACAGAATTCCGTTCCTGTTGTGCCGTACGTCTCGGTTGGGATATTATATAAGTCTATAGCGTTATATATCCTAACCTAAGGAAGGCTATCTTCTCGGATGCAGTATTTTACAACATTCCTGGCGTATCGGCCCATACTTCTCGGTGGGAACATTATATACGTCTATAACGTATCATAACCTAGCCTAACCCATCTAGCCCCTCGCTGGTAATGTATTACAGAATTCCGTTCCTGTTGTGCCGTATGTCTCGGTTGGGATATTATATACGTCTATAGCGTTATATATCCTAACCTAAGGAAGGCTGTCTTCTCGGATGCAGTATTTTACAACATTCCTGGCGTATCCGCCCATACTTATCGGTGGGAACATTATATTCGTCTATAACGTAATATAACCTATCCAAACACATCTAGCCCCTCGCTGGTAATGTTTTACAGAATCCCGTTCGTGTCGTCCAGTACGTCTCGGTTGGGACATTATATACGTCTACAGCGTTATATATCCTAACCTAAGCCAGGCTAACATCTCGGATATAGTATTTTACAACATTCCTGGCGCATCGGCCTCTACTTCTCGGTGGGAACATTATATTTGTCTATAACGTAATATAACCTAACCTATCACATCTAGCCCCTCGCTGGTAATGTTTTACAGAATCCCGTTTGTGTCGTCCCGTAAGTCTCGGTTGGGACATTATGTACTACTACAGCGTTATATATCCTAACCTAAGGCAGGCTAACATCTCGGATGCAGTATTTTACAACATTCCTGGCGGGTCGGCCCCTACTTCTCGGTGGGAACATTATATACGTCTATAACGTAATATAACCTAACCTAACATATCTAGCTCCTCGCTGGTAATGTTTTACAAAATCCCGTTCGTGTCGTTCCGTACGTCTCGGTTTGGATATTATATACGTCTATAGCATTATATATCCTAACCTAAGGCAGGCTAACTTCTCGGATGCAGTATATTACATCATTCCTGGTGTATCGACCACTACTTTTAGGTGGAAACATTATATACGTCTATAACGTAATATGACCTAAACTAACACATCTAGCTAGTCGCTTTAATGTTTCACAGAATCCCGTTCGTGTCGTCCCGTTCGTCTCGGTTGGGACATTATATACGTCTATAGCGTTATATATCCTGACTTAAGGCAGGCTATCATCTCGGATGTAGTATATTACATCGTTCCTGGCGGATCGGCCTCTACTTCTCGGTGGGAACATTATATTCGTCTATGACGTAATATAACCTAACCTAACACATCTAGCCCCTCGCTGGTAATGTTTTACAGAATCCCGTTCGTGTCGTCCCGTACGTCTCGGTTGGGATATTATATACGTCTATAGCGTTATATATCCTAACCTAATGCAGGCTATCATCTCGGATGTAGTATTTTACAACATTCCTGGCGTATGGGCCCCTACTTCTCGGTGGGAACATTATATACGTCTATAACGTATCATAACCTAACCTAACCTATCTAGCCCCTCGCTGGTAATGTTTTACAGAATCCCGTTCGTGTCGTCCCGTTCGTCTCGCCTGGGACGTTATGAACGTCTACAGCGATATATATCCTAACGTAAGGCAAGCTATCATCTCGGATGTAGTATTTTACAACATTCCTGGCGTATCGGCCCATACTTCTCGGTGGGAACATTATATTCGTCTATAACGTAATATAACCTATCCTAACACATCTAGCCCCTCGCTGGTAATGTTTTACAGAATCCCGTTCGTGTCGTCCCGTACGTCTCGGTTGGGACGTTATGAACGTCTACAGCGATATATATCCTAACGTAAGGCAAGCTAACATCTCGGATGTAGTATTTTACAACAGTCCTGGCGTATCGGCCCCTACTTCTCGGCGGGAACATTATATACGTCTATAACGTAACATAACGTAACCTAACCCATCTAGCCCCTCGCTGGTAATGTATTACAGAATTCCGTTCCTGTTGTGCCGTACATCTCGGTTGGGATATTATATACGTCTACAGCGTTATATATCCTAACCTAAGGCAGGCTATTTTCTCGGATGCAGTATTTTACAAAATTCCTGGCGTATCGGCCCATACTTCTCGGTGGGAACATTTTATTCGTCTATAACGTATCCTAACACATCTAGCCCCTCGCTGGTAATGTTTTACAGAATCCCGTTCGTGTCGACCCGTACGTCTCGGTTGGGACATTATATACGTCTACAGCGTTATATATCCTAACCTAAGCCAGGCTAACATCTCGGATGCAGTATTTTACAACATTCCTGGCGGGTCGGCCCCTACCTCTCGGTGGGAACATTATATACGTCTATAACGTAATATAACCTAACCTAACATATCCAGCTCCTCGCTGGTAATGTTTTACAAAATCCCGTTCGTGTCGTCCCGTACGTCTCGGTTGGGATATTATATACGTCTATAGCATTATATATCCTAACCTAAGGCAGGCTAACATCTCGGATGTAGCATATTACATCATTCCTGGCGTATCGACCACTACTTCTCGGTGGAAACATTATATACGTCTATAACGTAATATAACCTAACCTAACACATCTAGCTAGTCGCTTTAATGTTTCACAGAATTCCGTTCATGTCGTCCCGTTCGTCTCGGTAGGGACATTATATACGTCTATAGCGTTATATATCCTAACTTAAGGCAGGCTATCATCTCGGATGTAGTATTTTACAGCGTTCCTGGCGGATCGGCCTCTACTTCTCGGTGGGAACATTATATTCGTCTATAACGTAATATAACCTAACCTAACACATCTAGCCCCTCGCTGGTAATGTTTTACAGAATCCCGTTCGTGTCGTCCCGTACTTCTCGGTTGGGATATTATATACGTCTATAGCGTTATATATCCTAACCTAAGGCAGGCTATTACCTCGGATGTAGTATTTTACAACATTCCTGGCGTATCGGCCCCTACTTCTCGGTGGGAACATTATATACGTCTATAACGTATCATAACCTAGCCTAACCCATCTAGCCCCTCGCTGGTAATGTTTTACAGAATCCCGTTCCTGTAGTCCCGTACGTCTCGGTTGGGACGTTATGAACGTCTACAGCGATATATATCCTAACCTAAGGCAGGCTAACATCTCAGCTATAGTATATTACATCATTCCTGGCGTATCGGCCTCTACTTCTCGGTGGAAACATTATATACGTCTATAACGTATCATAACCTAGCCTAACCCATCTAGCCCCTCGCTGGTAATGTTTTACAGAATCCCGTTCGTGTCGTCCCGTTCGTTTCGGTTGGGACATTATATACGTCTACAGCGTTATATATCCTAACCTAAGCCAGGCTAACATCTCGGATATAGTATTTTACAACATTCCTGGCGCATCGGCCTCTACTTCTCGGTGGGAACATTATATTCGTCTATAACGTAATATAACCTAACCTATCACATCTAGCCCCTCGCTGGTAATGTTTTACAGAATCCCGTTTGTGTCGTCCCGTAAGTCTCGGTTGGGACATTATATACTACTACAGCGTTATATATCCTAACCTAAGGCAGGCTAACATCTCGGATGCAGTATTTTACAACATTCCTGGCGGGTCGGCCCCTACTTCTCGGTGGGAACATTTTATTCGTCTATAACGTAATATAACCTAACCTAACATATCTAGCTCCTCGCTGGTAATGTTTCACAAAATCCCGTTCGTGTCGTCCCGTACGTCTCGGTTGGGATATTATATACGTCTATAGCATTATATATCCTAACCTAAGGCAGGCTATCATCTCGGATGTAGTATATTACATCATTCCTGGCGTATCGACCACTACTTTTCGGTGGAAACATTATATACGACTATAACGTATCATAACCTAGCCTAACCCATCTAGCCCCTCGCTGGTAATGTATTACAGAATTCCGTTCCTGTTGTGCCGTACGTCTCGGTTGGGATATTATATACGTCTATAGCGTTATATATCCTAACCTAAGGAAGGCTATCTTCTCGGATGTAGTATTTTACAACATTCCTGGCGGGTCGGCCCCTACTTCTCGGTGGGAACATTATATACGTCTATAACGTAATATAACCTAACCTAACATATCTAGCTCCTCGCTGGTAATGTTTTACAAAATCCCGTTCGTGTCGTCCCGTACGTCTCGGTTGGGATATTATATACGTCTATAGCATTATATATCCTAACCTAAGGCAGGCTAACATCTCGGATGTAGCCTATTACATCATTCCTGGCGTATCGACCACTACTTCTCGGTGGAAACATTATATACGTCTATAACGTAATATAACCTAACCTAACACATCTAGCTAGTCGCTTTAATGTTTCACAGAATCCCGTTCGTGTCGTCCCGTTCGTCTCGGTTGGGACATTATATACGTCTATAGCGTTATATATCCTGACTTAAGGCAGGCTATCATCTCGGATGTAGTATTTTACAACATTCCTGGCGTATCAGCCCCTACTTCTCGGTGGGAACATTATATACGTCTATAACGTAATATAACCTAACCTATCACATCTAGCCCCTCGCTGGTAATGTTTTACAGAATCCCGTTTGTGTCGTCCCGTAAGTCTCGGTTGGGACATTATATACTACTACAGAGTTATATAACCTAACCTAAGGCAGGCTAACATCTCGGATGCAGTATTTTACAACATTCCTGGCGGGTCGGCCCCTACTTCTCGGTGGGAACATTATATACGTCTATAACGTAATATAACCTAACCTAACATATCTAGCTCCTCGTTGGTAATGTTTTACAAAATCCCGTTCGTGTCGTCCCGTACGTCTCGGTTTGGATATTATATACGTCTATAGCATTATATGTCCTAACCTAAGGCAGGCTATCATCTCGGATGTAGTATATTACATCATTCCTCGCATATCGACCACTACTTTTCGGTGGAAACATTATATACGTCTATAACGTAATATAACCTAACCTAACACATCTAGCTAGTCGCTTTAATATTTCACAGAATCCCGTTCGTGTCGTCCCGTTCGTCTCGCCTGGGACGTTATGAACGTCTACAGCGATATATATCCTAACGTAAGGCAAGCTAACATCTCGGATGTAGTATTTTACAACAGTCCTGGCGGGTCGGCCCCTACTTCTCGGTGGGAACATTATATACGTCTATAACGTAATATAACCTAACCTAACATATCTAGCTCCTCGCTGGTAATGTTTTACAAAATCCCGTTCGTGTCGTCCCGTACGTCTCGGTTGGGATAATATATACGTCTATAGCATTATATATCCTAACCTAAGGCAGGCTAACATCTCGGATATAGTATTTTACAACATTCCTGGCGCATCGGCCTCTACTTCTCGGTGGGAACATTATATTCGTCTATAACGTAATATAACCTAACCTATCACATCTAGCCCCTCGCTGGTAATGTTTTACAGAATCCCGTTTGTGTCGTCCCGTAAGTCTCGGTTGGGACATTATATACTACTACAGCGTTATATATCCTAACCTAAGGCAGGCTAACATCTCGGATGCAGTATTTTACAACATTCCTGGCGGGTCGGCCCCTACTCCTCGGTGAGAACATTATATACGTCTATAACGTAATATAACCTAACCTAACATATCTAGCTCCTCGCTGGTAATGTTTTACAAAATCCCGTTCGTGTCGTCCCGTACGTCTCGGTTGGGATATTATATACGTCTATAGCATTATATATCCTAACCTAAGGCAGGCTAACATCTCGGATGCAGTATTTTACAACATTCCTGGCGTATCGTCCCCTACTTCTCGGTGGGAACATTATATACGTCTATAACGTATCATAACCTAGCCTAACCCATCTAGCCCCTCGCTGGTAATGTTTTACAGAATCCCGTTCCTTTCGTCCCGTACGTCTCGGTTGGGACGTTATGAACGTCTACAGCGATATATATCCTAACGTAAGGCAAGCTACAATCTCGGATGCAGTATTTTACAACATTCCTGGCGGGTCGGCCCCTACTTCTCGGTGGGAACATTATATACGTCTATAACGTAATATAACCTAACCTAACATATCTAGCTCCTCGCTGGTAATATTTTACAAAATCCCGTTCGTGTCGTCCCGTACGTCTCGGTTTGGATATTATATACGTCTATAGCATTATATATCCTAACCTAAGGCAGGCTATCATCTCAGATGTAGTATATTACATCATTCCTCGCATATCGACCATTACTTTTCGGTGGAAACATTATATACGTCTATAACGTAATATAACCTAACCTAACACATCTAGCTAGTCGCTTTAATGTTTCACAGAATCCCGTTCGTGTCGTCCCGTTCGTCTCGCCTGGGACGTTATGAACGTCTACAGCGATATATATCCTAACGTAAGGCAAGCTAACATCTCGGATGTAGTATTTTACAACAGTCCTGGCGTATCGGCCCCTACTTCTCGGTGGGAACATTATATACGTCTATAACGTAACATAACGTAACCTAACCCATCTAGCCCCTCGCTGGTAATGTATTACAGAATTCCGTTCCTGTTGTGCCGTACGTTTCGGTTGGGATATTATATAAGTCTATAGCGTTATATATCCTAACCTAAGGAAGGCTATCTTCTCGGATGCAGTATTTTACAACATTCCTGGCGTATCGGCCCATACTTCTCGGTGGGAACATTATATACGTCTATAACGTACCATAACCTAGCCTAACCCATCTAGCCCCTCGCTGGTAATGTATTACAGAATTCCGTTCCTGTTGTGCCGTACGTCTCGGTTGGGATATTATATACGTCTATAGTGTTATATATCCTAACCTAAGGAAGGCTATCTTCTCGGATGCAGTATTTTACAACATTCCTGGCGTATCGGCCCATACTTCTCGGTGGGAACATTATATTCGTCTATAACGTAATATAACCTATCCTAACACATCTAGCCCCTCGCTGGTAATGTTTTACAGAATCCCGTTCGTGTCGTCCCGTACGTCTCGGTTGGGACATTATATACGTCTACAGCGTTATATATCCTAACCTAAGGCAGGCTATCTTCTCGGATGCAGTATTTTACAAAATTCCTGGCGTATCGGCCCATACTTCTCGGTGGGAACATTTTATTCGTCTATAACGTATCCTAACACATCTAGCCCCTCGCTGGTAATGTTTTACAGAATCCCGTTCGTGTCGACCCGTACGTCTCGGTTGGGACATTATATACGTCTACAGCGTTATATATCCTAACCTAAGCCAGGCTAACATCTCGGATGCAGTATTTTACAACATTCCTGGCGGGTCGGCCCCTACTTCTCGGTGGGAACATTATATACGTCTATAACGTAATATAACCTAACCTATCACATCTAGCCCCTCGCTGGTAATGTTTTACAGAATCCCGTTCGTGTCGTCCCGTTCGTCTCGGTTGGGACATTATATACGTCTATAGCATTATATATCCTAACCTAAGGCAGGCTATCATCTCGGATGTAGTATATTACATCATTCCTGGCGTATCGACCACTACTTTTCGGTGGAAACATTATATACGTCTATAACGTAATATAACCTAACCTAACACATCTAGCTAGTCGCTTTAATGTTTCACAGAATCCCGTTCGTGTCGTCCCGTTCGTCTCGCCTGGGACATTATATACGTCTATAGCGTTACATATCCTAACCTAAGGCAGGCTAACATCTCGGATGCAGTATTTTACAACATTCCTGGCGTATCGTCCCCTACTTCTCGGTGGGAACATTATATACGTCTATAACGTATCATAACCTAGCCTAACCCATCTAGCCCCTCGCTGGTAATGTTTTACAGAATCCCGTTCCTGTCGTCCCGTACGTCTCGGTTGGGACGTTATGAACGTCTACAGCGATATATATCCTAACGTAAGGCAAGCTAACATCTCGGATGTAGTATTTTACAACAGTCCTGGCGTATCGGCCCCTACTTCTCGGTGGGAACATTATATACGTCTATAACGTAACATAACGTAACCTAACCCATCTAGCCCCTCGCTGGTAATGTATTACAGAATTCCGTTCCTGTTGTGCCGTACGTCTCGGTTGGGATATCATATAAGTCTATAGCGTTATATAACCTAACCTAAGGAAGGCTATCTTCTGGGATGCAGTATTTTACAACATTTCTGGCGTATCGGCCCATACTTCTCGGTGGGAACATTATATACGTCTATAACGTATCATAACCTAGCCTAACCCATCTAGCCCCTCGCTGGTAATGTATTACAGAATTCCGTTCCTGTTGTGCCGTACGTCTGGGTTGGGATATTATATACGTCTATAGCGTTATATATCCTAACCTAAGGAAGGCTATCTTCTCGTATGTAGTATTTTACAACATTCCTGGCGGGTCGGCCCCTACTTCTCGGTGGGAACATTATATACGTCTATAACGTAATATAACCTAACCTAACATATCTAGCTCCTCGCTGGTAATGTTTTACAAAATCCCGTTCGTGTCGTCCCGTACGTCTCGGTTGGGATATTATATACGTCTATAGCATTATATATCCTAACCTAAGGCAGGCTAACATCTCGGATGTAGCATATTACATCATTCCTGGCGTATCGACCACTACTTCTCGGTGGAAACATTATATACGTCTATAACGTAATATAACCTAACCTAACACATCTAGCTAGTCGCTTTAATGTTTCACAGAATTCCGTTCATGTCGTCCCGTTCGTCTCGGTTGGGACATTGTATACGTCTATAGCGTTATATATCCTAACTTAAGGCAGGCTATCATCTCGGATGTAGTATTTTACAACATTCCTGGCGGGTCGGCGTCTACTTCTCGGTGGGAACATTATATACGTCTATAACGTAATATAAACTAACCTAACATATCTAGCTCCTCGCTGGTAATGTTTTACAAAATTCCGTTCGTGTCGTCCCGTACGTCTCGGTTGGGATATTATATACGTCTACAGCGTTATATATCCTAACCTAAGGCAGGCTATCTTCTCGGATGCAGTATTTTACAAAATTCCTGGCGTATCGGCCCATACTTCTCGGTGCGAACATTTTATTCGTCTATAACGTATCCTAACACATCTAGCCCCTCGCTGGTAATGTTTTACAGAATCCCGTTCGTGTCGACCCGTACGTCTCGGTTGGGACATTATATACGTCTACAGCGTTATATATCCTAACCTAAGCCAGGCTAACATCTCGGATGCAGTATTTTACAACATTCCTGGCGGGTCGGCCCCTACTTCTCGGTGGGAACATTATATACGTCTATAACGTAATATAACCTAACCTATCACATCTAGCCCCTCGCTGGTAATGTTTCACAGAATCCCGTTCGTGTCGTCCCGTTCGTCTCGCCTGGGACATTATATACGTCTATAGCGTTACATATCCTAACCTAAGGCAGGCTAACATCTCGGATGCAGTATTTTACAACATTCCTGGCGTATCGTCCCCTACTTCTCGGTGGGAACATTATATACGTCTATAACGTATCATAACCTAGCCTAACCCATCTAGCCCCTCGCTGGTAATGTTTTACAGAATCCCGTTCCTGTCGTCCCGTACGTCTCGGTTGGGACGTTATGAACGTCTACAGCGATATATATCCTAACGTAAGGCAAGCTAACATCTCGGATGTAGTATTTTACAACAGTCCTGGCGTATCGGCCCCTACTTCTCGGTGGGAACATTATATACGTCTATAACGTAACATAACGTAACCTAACCCATCTAGCCCCTCGCTGGTAATGTATTACAGAATTCCGTTCCTGTTGTGCCGTACGTCTCGGTTGGGATATCATATAAGTCTATAGCGTTATATAACCTAACCTAAGGAAGGCTATCTTCTCGGATGCAGTATTTTACAACATTTCTGGCGTATCGGCCCATACTTCTCGGTGGGAACATTATATACGTCTATAACGTATCATAACCTAGCCTAACCCATCTAGCCCCTCGCTGGTAATGTATTACAGAATTCCGTTCCTGTTGTGCCGTACGTCTGGGTTGGGATATTATATACGTCTATAGCGTTATATATCCTAACCTAAGGAAGGCTATCTTCTCGTATGTAGTATTTTACAACATTCCTGGCGGGTCGGCCCCTACTTCTCGGTGGGAACATTATATACGTCTATAACGTAATATAACCTAACCTAACATATCTAGCTCCTCGCTGGTAATGTTTTACAAAATCCAGTTCGTGTCGTCCCGTAAGTCTCGGTTGGGATATTATATACGTCTATAGCATTATATATCCTAACCTAAGGCAGGCTAACATCTCGGATGTAGCATATTACATCATTCCTGGCGTATCGACCACTACTTCTCGGTGGAAACATTATATACGTCTATAACGTAATATAACCTAACCTAACACATCTAGCTAGTCGCTTTAATGTTTCACAGAATTCCGTTCATGTCGTCCCGTTCGTCTCGGTTGGGACATTGTATACGTCTATAGCGTTATATATCCTAACTTCAGGCAGGCTATCATCTCGGATGTAGTATTTTACAACATTCCTGGCGGGTCGGTGTCTACTTCTCGGTGGGAACATTATATACGTCTATAACGTAATATAAACTAACCTAACATATCTAGCTCCTCGCTGGTAATGTTTTACAAAATCCCGTTCGTGTCGTCCCGTACGTCTCGGTTGGGATATTATATACGTCTATAGCATTATATATCCTAACCTAAGGCAGGCTAACATCTCGGATGTAGTATATTACATCATTCCTGGCGTATAGACCACTACTTTTCGGTGGAAACATTATATACGTCTATAACGTAATATAACCTAACCTAACACATCTAGCTAGTCGCTTTAATGTTTCACAGAATCCCGTTCGTGTCGTCCCGTTCGTCTCGGTTGGGACATTATATACGTCTATAGCGTTATATATCCTGTCTTAAGGCAGGCTATCATCTCGGATGTAGTATTTTACAACATTCCTGGCGTATCGGCCCCTACTTCTCGGTGGGAACATTATATACGTCTATAACATAATATAACCTAACCTATCACATCTAGCCCCTCGCTGGTAATGTTTTACAGAATCCCGTTTGTGTCGTCCCGTAAGTCTCGGTTGGGACATTATATACTACTACAGCGTTATATATCCTAACCTAAGGCAGGCTAACATCTCGGATGCAGTATTTTACAACATTCATGGCGGGTCGGCCCCTACTTCTCGGTGGGAACATTATATACGTCTATAACGTAATATAACCTAACCTAACATATCTAGCTCCTCGCTGGTAATGTTTTACAAAATCCCGTTCGTGTCGTCCCGTACGTCTCGGTTGGGATATTATATACGTCTATAGCATTATATATCCTAACCTAGGGCAGGCTAACATCTCGAATGTAGCATATTACATCATTCCTGGCGTATCGACCACTACTTCTCGGTGGAAACATTATATACGTCTATAACGTAATATAACCAAACCTAACACATCTAGCTAGTCGCTTTAATGTTTCACAGAATTCCGTTCATGTCGTCCCGTTCGTCTCGGTTGGGACATTATATACGTCTATAGCGTTATATATCCTAACTTAAGGCAGGCTATCATCTCGGATGTAGTATTTTACAACATTCCTGGCGGGTCGGCCTCTACTTCTCGGTGGGAACATTATATACGTCTATAACGTAATATAAACTAACCTAACATATCTAGCTCCTCGCTGGTAATGTTTTACAAAATCCCGTTCGTGTCGTCCCGTACGTCTCGGTTGGGACATTATATACGTCTATAGCGTTATATATCCTAACCTAAGGCAGGCTAACATCTCGGATGCAGTATTTTACAACATTCCTGGCGGGTCGGCCTCTACTTCTCGGTGGGAACATTATATACGTCTATAACGTAATATAAACTAACCTAACATATCTAGCTCCTCGCTGGTAATGTTTTACAAAATCCCGTTCGTGTCGTCCCGTACGTCTCGGTTGGGATATTATATACGTCTATAGCATTATATATCCTAACCTAAGGCAGGCTATCAACTTGGATGTAGTATATTACATCATTCCTGGCGTATCGACCACTACTTTTCCGTGGAAACATTATATACGTCTATAACGTAATATAACCTAACCTAACACATCTAGCTAGTCGCTTTAATGTTTCACAGGATCCCGTTCGTGTCGTCCCGTACGTCTCGGTTGGGACGTTATGAACGTCTACAGCGATATATATCCTAACGTAAGGCAAGCTAACATCTCGGATGTAGTATTTTACCACAGTCCTGGCGTATCGGCCCCTACTTCTCGGTGGGAACATTATATACGTCTATAACGTATCATAACCTAGCCTAACCCATCTAGCTCCTCGCTGGTAATGTTTTACAGAATCCCGTTCCTGTCGTCCCGTACGTCTCGGTTGGGACGTTATGAACGTTTACAGCGATATATATCCTTACCTAAGGAAGGCTATCTTCTCGGATGCAGTATTTTACAACATTCCTGGCGTATCGGCCCATACTTCTCGGTGGGAACATTATATACGTCTATAACGTATCATAACCTAGCCCAACCCATCTAGCCCCTCGCTGGTAATGTTTTACAGAATCCCGTTCGTGTCGTCCCGTTCGTCTCGGTTGGGACATTATATACGTCTACAGCGTTATATATCCTAACCTAAGCCAGGCTAACATCTCGGATATAGTATTTTACAACATTCCTGGCGCATCGGCCTCTACTTCTCGGTGGGAACATTATATTCGTCTATAACGTAATATAACCTAACCTATCACATCTAGCCCCTCGCTGGTAATGTTTTACAGAATCCCGTTCGTGTCGTCCCGTTCGTCTCGGTTGGGACATTATATACGTCTATAGCATTATATATCCTAACCTAAGGCAGGCTATCATCTCGGATGTAGTATATTACATCATTCCTGGCGTATCGACCACTACTTTTCGGTGGAAACATTATATACGTCTATAACGTAATATAACCTAACCTAACACATCTAGCTAGTCGCTTTAATGTTTCACAGAATCCCGTTCGTGTCGTCCCGTTCGTCTCGCCTGGGACATTATATACGTCTATAGCGTTATATATCCTAACCTAAGGCAGGCTAACATCTCGGATGCAGTATTTTACAACATTCCTGGCGTATCGTCCCCTACTTCTGGGTGGGAACATTATATACGTCTATAACGTATCATAACCTAGCCTAACCCATCTAGCCCCTCGCTGGTAATGTTTTACAGAATCCCGTTCCTGTCGTCCCGTACGTCTCGGTTGGGACGTTATGAACGTCTACAGCGATATATATCCTAACGTAAGGCAAGCTAACATCTCGGATGTAGTATTTCACAACAGTCCTGGCGTATCGGCGCCTACTTCTCGGTGGGAACATTATATACGTCTATAACGTATCATAACCTAGCCTAACCCATCTAGCCCCTCGCTGGTAATGTATTACAGAATTCCGTTCCTGTTGTGCCGTACGTCTGGGTTGGGATATTATATACGTCTATAGCGTTATATATCCTAACCTAAGGAAGGCTATCTTCTCGTATGTAGTATTTTACAACATTCCTGGCGGGTCGGCCCCTACTTCTCGGTGGGAACATTATATACGTCTATAACGTAATATAACCTAACCTAACATATCTAGCTCCTCGCTGGTAATGTTTTACAAAATCCCGTTCGTGTCGTCCCGTACGTCTCGGTTGGGATATTATATACGTCTATAGCATTATATATCCTAACCTAAGGCAGGCTAACATCTCGGATGTAGCATATTACATCATTCCTGGCGTATCGACCACTACTTCTCGGTGGAAACATTATATACGTCTATAACGTAATATAACCTAACCTAACACATCTAGCTAGTCGCTTTAATGTTTCACAGAATTCCGTTCATGTCGTCCCGTTCGTCTCGGTTGGGACATTGTATACGTCTATAGCGTTATATATCCTAACTTAAGGCAGGCTATCATCTCGGATGTAGTATTTTACAACATTCCTGGCGTATCGGCCCCTACTTCTCGGTGGGAACATTATATACGTCTATAACGTATCATAACCTAACCTAACCCATCTAGCCCCTCGCTGGTAATGTTTTACAGAATCCCGTTCCTGTCGTCCCGTTCGTCTCGGTTGGGACGTTATGAACGTCTACAGCGATATATATCCTAACCTAAGGCAGGCTAACATCTCGGATGTAGTATTTTACCACAGTCCTGGCGTATCGGCCCCTACTTCTCGGTGGGAACATTATATACGTCTATAACGTATCATAACCTAGCCTAACCCATCTAGCTCCTCGCTGGTAATGTTTTACAGAATCCCGTTCCTGTCGTCCCGTACGTCTCGGTTGGGACGTTATGAACGTTTACAGCGATATATATCCTTACCTAAGGAAGGCTATCTTCTCGGATGCAGTATTTTACAACATTCCTGGCGTATCGGCCCATACTTCTCGGTGGGAACATTATATTCGTCTATAACGTAATATAACCTAACCTATCACATCTAGCCCCTCGCTGGTAATGTTTTACAGAATCCCGTTCGTGTCGTCCCGTTCGTCTCGGTTGGGACATTATATACGTCTATAGCATTATATATCGTAACCTAAGGCAGGCTATCATCTCGGATGTAGTATATTACACCATTCCTGGCGTAACGACCACTACTTTTCGGTGGAAACATTATATACGTCTATGACGTAATATAACCTAACCTAACACATCTAGCTAGTCGCTTTAATGTTTCACAGAATCCCGTTCGTGTCGTCCCGTTCGTCTCGGTTGGGACATTATATACGTCTATAGCGTTATATATCCTGACTTAAGGCAGGCTATTATCTCGGATGTAGTATTTTACAACATTCCTGTCGTATCGGCCCCTACTTCTCGGTGGGAACATTATATACGTCTATAACGTAATATAACCTAACCTATCACATCTAGCCCCTCGCTGGTAATGTTTTACAGAATCCCGTTTGTGTCGTCCCGTAAGTCTCGGTTGGGACATTATATACTACTACAGCGTTATATATCCTAACCTAAGGCAGGCTAACATCTCGGATGCAGTATTTTACAACATTCCTGGCGGGTCGACCCCTACTTCTCGGTGGGAACATTATATACGTCTATAACGTAATATAACCTAACCTAACATATCTAGCTCCTCGCTGGTAATGTTTTACAAAATCCCGTTCGTGTCGTCCCGTACGTCTCGGTTGGGATATTATATACGTCTATAGCATTATATATCCTAACCTAAGGCAGGCTATCAACTTGGATGTAGAATATTACATCATTCCTGGCGTATCGACCACTACTTTTCCGTGGAAACATTATATACGTCTATAACGTAATATAACCTAACCTAACACATCTAGCTAGTCGCTTTAATGTTTCACAGGATCCCGTTCGTGTCGTCCCGTACGTCTCGGTTGGGACGTTATGAACGTCTACAGCGATATATATCCTAACGTAAGGCAAGCTAACATCTCGGATGTAGTATTTTACCACAGTCCTGGCGTATCGGCCCCTACTTCTCGGTGGGAACATTATATACGTCTATAACGTATCATAACCTAGCCTAACCCATCTAGCTCCTCGCTGGTAATGTTTTACAGAATCCCGTTCCTGTCGTCCCGTACGTCTCGGTTGGGACGTTATGAACGTTTACAGCGATATATATCCTTACCTAAGGAAGGCTATCTTCTCGGATGCAGTATTTTACAACATTCCTGGCGTATCGGCCCATACTTCTCGGTGGGAACATTATATTCGTCTATAACGTAATATAACCTAGCCCAACCCATCTAGCCCCTCGCTGGTAATGTTTTACAGAATCCCGTTCGTGTCGTCCCGTTCGTCTCGGTTGGGACATTATATACGTCTACAGCGTTATATATCCTAACCTAAGCCAGGCTAACATCTCGGATATAGTATTTTACAACATTCCTGGCGCATCGGCCTCTACTTCTCGGTGGGAACATTATATTCGTCTATAACGTAATATAACCTAACCTATCACATCTAGCCCCTCGCTGGTAATGTTTTACAGAATCCCGTTCGTGTCGTCCCGTTCGTCTCGGTTGGGACATTATATACGTCTATAGCATTATATATCCTAACCTAAGGCAGGCTATCATCTCGGATGTAGTATATTACATCATTCCTGGCGTATCGACCACTACTTTTCGGTGGAAACATTATATACGTCTATAACGTAATATAACCTAACCTAACACATCTAGCTAGTCGCTTTAATGTTTCACAGAATCCCGTTCGTGTCGTCCCGTTCGTCTCGCCTGGGACATTATATACGTCTATAGCGTTATATATCCTAACCTAAGGCAGGCTAACATCTCGGATGCAGTATTTTACAACATTCCTGGCGTATCGTCCCCTACTTCTCGGTGGGAACATTATACACGTCTATAACGTATCATAACCTAGCCTAACCCATCTAGCCCCTCGCTGGTAATGTTTTACAGAATCCCGTTCCTGTCGTCCTGTACGTCTCGGTTGGGACGTTATGAACGTCTACAGCGATATATATCCTAACGTAAGGCAAGCTAACATCTCGGATGTAGTAGTTTACAACAGTCCTGGCGTATCGGCCCCTACTTCTCGGTGGGAACATTATATACGTCTATAACGTAACATAACGTAACCTAACCCATCTAGCCCCTCGCTGGTAATGTATTACAGAATTCCGTTCCTGTTGTGCCGTACGCCTCGGTTGGGATATCATATAAGTCTATAGCGTTATATAACCTAACCTAAGGAAGGCTATCTTCTCGGATGCAGTATTTTACAACATTCCTGGCGTATCGGCCCATACTTCTCGGTGGGAACATTATATACGTCTATAACGTAATATAACCTAACCTAACATATCTAGCTCCTCGCTGGTAATGTTTTACAAAATCCCGTTCGTGTCGTCCCGTACGTCTCGGTTGGGATATTATATACGTCTATAGCATTATATATCCTAACCTAAGGCAGGCTAACATCTCGGATGTAGCATATTACATCATTCCTGGCGTATCGACCACTACTTCTCGGTGGAAACATTATATACGTCTATAACGTAATATAACCTAACCTAACACATCTAGCTAGTCGCTTTAATGTTTCACAGAATTCCGTTCATGTCGTCCCGTTCGTCTCGGTTGGGACATTGTATACGTCTATAGCGTTATATATCCTAACTTAAGGCAGGCTATCATCTCGGATGTAGTATTTTACAACATTCCTGGCGGGTCGGTGTCTACTTCTCGGTGGGAACATTATATACGTCTATAACGTAATATAAACTAACCTAACATATCTAGCTCCTCGCTGGTAATGTTTTACAAAATCCCGTTCGTGTCGTCCCGTACGTCTCGGTTGGGACATTATATACGTCTATAGCGTTATATATACTAACTTAAGGCAGGCTATCATCTCGGATGTAGCATTTTACAACATTCCTGGCGGGTCGGCCTCTACTTCTCGGTGGGAACATTATATACGTCTATAACGTAATATAAACTAACCTAACATATCTAGCTCCTCGCTGGTAATGTTTTACAAAATCCCGTTCGTGTCGTCCCGTACGTCTCGGTTGGGATATTATATACGTCTATAGCATTATATATCCTAACCTAAGGCAGGCTAACATCTCGGATGTAGTATATTACACCATTCCTGGCGTATCGACCACTACTTTTCGGAGGAAACATTATATACATCTATGACGTAATATAACCTAACCTAACACATCTAGCTAGTCGCTTTAATGTTTCACAGAATCCCGTTCGTGTCGTCCCGTTCGTCTCGGTTGGGACATTATATACGTCTATAGCGTTATATATCCTGACTTAAGGCAGGCTATTATCTCGGATGTAGTATTTTACAACATTCCTGGCGTATCGGCCCCTACTTCTCGGTGGGAACATTATATACGTCTATAACGTAATATAACCTAACCTATCACATCTAGCCCCTCGCTGGTAATGTTTTACAGAATCCCGTTCGTGTCGTCCCGTACGTCTCAGTTGGGATATTATATACGTCTATAGCGTTATATATCCTAACCTAAGGCAGGCTATCATCTCGGATGTAGTATTTTACAACATTCCTGGCGTATCGGCCCCTACTTCTCGGTGGGAACATTATATACGTCTATAACGTATCATAACCTAACCTAACCCATCTAGCCCCTCGCTGGTAATGTTTTACAGAATCCCGTTCCTGTCGTCCCGTTCGTCTCGGTTGGGACGTTATGAACGTCTACAGCGATATATATCCTAACCTAAGGCAGGCTAACATCTCGGATGTAGTATTTTACCACAGTCCTGGCGTATCGGCCCCTACTTCTCGGTGGGAACATTATATACGTCTATAACGTATCATAACCTAGCCTAACCCATCTAGCTCCTCGCTGGTAATGTTTTACAGAATCCCGTTCCTGTCGTCCCGTACGTCTCGGTTGGGACGTTATGAACGTTTACAGCGATATATATCCTTACCTAAGGAAGGCTATCTTCTCGGATGCAGTATTTTACAACATTCCTGGCGTATCGGCCCATACTTCTCGGTGGGAACATTATATACGTCTATAACGTATCATAACCTAGCCTAACCCATCTAGCCCCTCGCTGGTAATGTATTACAGAATTCCGTTCCTGTTGTGCCGTACGTCTGGGTTGGGATATTATATACGTCTATAGCATTATATATCCTAACCTAAGGCAGGCTAACATCTCGGATGTAGCATATTACATCATTCCTGGCGTATCGACCACTACTTCTCGGTGGAAACATTATATACGTCTATAACGTAATATAACCTAACCTAACACATCTAGCTAGTCGCTTTAATGTTTCACAGAATTCCGTTCATGTCGTCCCGTTCGTCTCGGTTGGGACATTGTATACGTCTATAGCGTTATATATCCTAACTTAAGGCAGGCTATCATCTCGGATGTAGTATTTTACAACATTCCTGGCGGGTCGGCCTCTACTTCTCGGTGGGAACATTATATACGTCTATAACGTAATATAAACTAACCTAACATATCTAGCTCCTCGCTGGTAATGTTTTACAAAATCCCGTTCGTATCGTCCCATACGTCTCGGTTGGGATATTATATACGTCTATAGCATTATATATCCTAACCTAAGGCAGGCTAACATCTCGGATGTAGTATATTACACCATTCCTGGCGTATCGACCACTACTTTTCGGTGGAAACATTATATACGTCTATGACGTAATATAACCTAACCTAACACATCTAGCTAGTCGCTTTAATGTTTCACAGAATCCCGTTCGTGTCGTCCCGTTCGTCTCGGTTGGGACATTATATACGTCTATAGCGTTATATATCCTGACTTAAGGCAGGCTATTATCTCGGATGTAGTATTTTACAACATTCCTGTCGTATCGGCCCCTACTTCTCGGTGGGAACATTATATACGTCTATAACGTAATATAACCTAACCTATCACATCTAGCCCCTCGCTGGTAATGTTTTACAGAATCCCGTTTGTGTCGTCCCGTAAGTCTCGGTTGGGACATTATATACTACTACAGCGTTATATATCCTAACCTAAGGCAGGCTAACATCTCGGATGCAGTATTTTACAACATTCCTGGCGGGTCGACCCCTACTTCTCGGTGGGAACATTATATACGTCTATAACGTAATATAACCTAACCTAACATATCTAGCTCCTCGCTGGTAATGTTTTACAAAATCCCGTTCGTGTCGTCCCGTACGTCTCGGTTGGGATATTATATACGTCTATAGCATTATATATCCTAACCTAAGGCAGGCTATCAACTTGGATGTAGAATATTACATCATTCCTGGCGTATCGACCACTACTTTTCCGTGGAAACATTATATACGTCTATAACGTAATATAACCTAACCTAACACATCTAGCTAGTCGCTTTAATGTTTCACAGGATCCCGTTCGTGTCGTCCCGTACGTCTCGGTTGGGACGTTATGAACGTCTACAGCGATATATATCCTAACGTAAGGCAAGCTAACATCTCGGATGTAGTATTTTACCACAGTCCTGGCGTATCGGCCCCTACTTCTCGGTGGGAACATTATATACGTCTATAACGTATCATAACCTAGCCTAACCCATCTAGCTCCTCGCTGGTAATGTTTTACAGAATCCCGTTCCTGTCGTCCCGTACGTCTCGGTTGGGACGTTATGAACGTTTACAGCGATATATATCCTTACCTAAGGAAGGCTATCTTCTCGGATGCAGTATTTTACAACATTCCTGGCGTATCGGCCCATACTTCTCGGTGGGAACATTATATTCGTCTATAACGTAATATAACCTAGCCCAACCCATCTAGCCCCTCGCTGGTAATGTTTTACAGAATCCCGTTCGTGTCGTCCCGTTCGTCTCGGTTGGGACATTATATACGTCTACAGCGTTATATATCCTAACCTAAGCCAGGCTAACATCTCGGATATAGTATTTTACAACATTCCTGGCGCATCGGCCTCTACTTCTCGGTGGGAACATTATATTCGTCTATAACGTAATATAACCTAACCTATCACATCTAGCCCCTCGCTGGTAATGTTTTACAGAATCCCGTTCGTGTCGTCCCGTTCGTCTCGGTTGGGACATTATATACGTCTATAGCATTATATATCCTAACCTAAGGCAGGCTATCATCTCGGATGTAGTATATTACATCATTCCTGGCGTATCGACCACTACTTTTCGGTGGAAACATAATATACGTCTATAACGTAATATAACCTAACCTAACACATCTAGCTAGTCGCTTTAATGTTTCACAGAATCCCGTTCGTGTCGTCCCGTTCGTCTCGCCTGGGACATTATATACGTATATAGCGTTATATATCCTAACCTAAGGCAGGCTAACATCTCGGATGCAGTATTTTACAACATTCCTGGCGTATCGTCCCCTACTTCTCGGTGGGAACATTATATACGTCTATAACGTATCATAACCTAGCCTAACCCATCTAGCCCCTCGCTGGTAATGTTTTACAGAATCCCGTTCCTGTCGTCCTGTACGTCTCGGTTGGGACGTTATGAACGTCTACAGCGATATATATCCTAACGTAAGGCAAGCTAACATCTCGGATGTAGTAGTTTACAACAGTCCTGGCGTATCGGCCCCTACTTCTCGGTGGGAACATTATATACGTCTATAACGTAACATAACGTAACCTAACCCATCTAGCCCCTCGCTGGTAATGTATTACAGAATTCCGTTCCTGTTGTGCCGTACGTCTCGGTTGGGATATCATATAAGTCTATAGCGTTATATAACCTAACCTAAGGAAGGCTATCTTCTCGGATGCAGTATTTTACAACATTCCTGGCGTATCGGCCCATACTTCTCGGTGGGAACATTATATACGTCTATAACGTAATATAACCTAACCTAACATATCTAGCTCCTCGCTGGTAATGTTTTACAAAATCCCGTTCGTGTCGTCCCGTACGTCTCGGTTGGGATATTATATACGTCTATAGCATTATATATCCTAACCTAAGGCAGGCTAACATCTCGGATGTAGCATATTACATCATTCCTGGCGTATCGACCACTACTTCTCGGTGGAAACATTATATACGTCTATAACGTAATATAACCTAACCTAACACATCTAGCTAGTCGCTTTAATGTTTCACAGAATTCCGTTCATGTCGTCCCGTTCGTCTCGGTTGGGACATTGTATACGTCTATAGCGTTATATATCCTAACTTAAGGCAGGCTATCATCTCGGATGTAGTATTTTACAACATTCCTGGCGGGTCGGCGTCTACTTCTCGGTGGGAACATTATATACGTCTATAACGTAATATAAACTAACCTAACATATCTAGCTCCTCGCTGGTAATGTTTTACAAAATCCCGTTCGTGTCGTCCCGTACGTCTCGGTTGGGACATTATATACGTCTATAGCGTTATATATACTAACTTAAGGCAGGCTATCATCTCGGATGTAGCATTTTACAACATTCCTGGCGGGTCGGCCTCTACTTCTCGGTGGGAACATTATATACGTCTATAACGTAATATAAACTAACCTAACATATCTAGCTCCTCGCTGGTAATGTTTTACAAAATCCCGTTCGTGTCGTCCCGTACGTCTCGGTTGGGATATTATATACGTCTATAGCATTATATATCCTAACCTAAGGCAGGCTAACATCTCGGATGTAGTATATTACACCATTCCTGGCGTATCGACCACTACTTTTCGGAGGAAACATTATATACATCTATGACGTAATATAACCTAACCTAACACATCTAGCTAGTCGCTTTAATGTTTCACAGAATCCCGTTCGTGTCGTCCCGTTCGTCTCGGTTGGGACATTATATACGTCTATAGCGTTATATATCCTGACTTAAGGCAGGCTATTATCTCGGATGTAGTATTTTACAACATTCCTGGCGTATCGGCCCCTACTTCTCGGTGGGAACATTATATACGTCTATAACGTAATATAACCTAACCTATCACATCTAGCCCCTCGCTGGTAATGTTTTACAGAATCCCGTTCGTGTCGTCCCGTACGTCTCAGTTGGGATATTATATACGTCTATAGCGTTATATATCCTAACCTAAGGCAGGCTATCATCTCGGATGTAGTATTTTACAACATTCCTGGCGTATCGGCCCCTACTTCTCGGTGGGAACATTATATACGTCTATAACGTATCATAACCTAACCTAACCCATCTAGCCCCTCGCTGGTAATGTTTTACAGAATCCCGTTCCTGTCGTCCCGTTCGTCTCGGTTGGGACGTTATGAACGTCTACAGCGATATATATCCTAACCTAAGGCAGGCTAACATCTCGGATGTAGTATTTTACCACAGTCCTGGCGTATCGGCCCCTACTTCTCGGTGGGAACATTATATACGTCTATAACGTATCATAACCTAGCCTAACCCATCTAGCTCCTCGCTGGTAATGTTTTACAGAATCCCGTTCCTGTCGTCCCGTACGTCTCGGTTGGGACGTTATGAACGTTTACAGCGATATATATCCTTACCTAAGGAAGGCTATCTTCTCGGATGCAGTATTTTACAACATTCCTGGCGTATCAGCCCATACTTCTCGGTGGGAACATTATATTCGTCTATAACGTAATATAACCTAGCCCAACCCATCTAGCCCCTCGCTGGTAATGTTTTACAGAATCCCGTTCGTGTCGTCCCGTTCGTCTCGGTTGGGACATTATATACGTCTACAGCGTTATATATCCTAACCTAAGCCAGGCTAACATCTCGGATATAGTATTTTACAACATTCCTGGCGCATCGGCCTCTACTTCTCGGTGGGAACATTATATTCGTCTATAACGTAATATAACCTAACCTATCACATCTAGCCCCTCGCTGGTAATGTTTTACAGAATCCCGTTCGTGTCGTCCCGTTCGTCTCGGTTGGGACATTATATACGTCTATAGCATTATATATCCTAACCTAAGGCAGGCTATCATCTCGGATGTAGTATATTACATCATTCCTGGCGTATCGACCACTACTTTTCGGTGGAAACATTATATACGTCTATAACGTATCATAACCTAGCCTAACCCATCTAGCCCCTCGCTGGTAATGTATTACAGAATTCCGTTCCTGTTGTGCCGTACGTCTGGGTTGGGATATTATATACGTCTATAGCGTTATATATCCTAACCTAAGGAAGGCTATCTTCTCGTATGTAGTATTTTACAACATTCCTGGCGGGTCGGCCCCTACTTCTCGGTGGGAACATTATATACGTCTATAACGTAATATAACCTAACCTAACATATCTAGCTCCTCGCTGGTAATGTTTTACAAAATCCCGTTCGTGTCGTCCCGTACGTCTCGGTTGGGATATTATATACGTCTATAGCATTATATATCCTAACCTAAGGCAGGCTAACATCTCGGATGTAGCATATTACATCATTCCTGGCGTATCGACCACTACTTCTCGGTGGAAACATTATATACGTCTATAACGTAATATAACCTAACCTAACACATCTAGCTAGTCGCTTTAATGTTTCACAGAATTCCGTTCATGTCGTCCCGTTCGTCTCGGTTGGGACATTGTATACGTCTATAGCGTTATATATCCTAACTTAAGGCAGGCTATCATCTCGGATGTAGTATTTTACAACATTCCTGGCGGGTCGGCGTCTACTTCTCGGTGGGAACATTATATACGTCTATAACGTAATATAAACTAACCTAACATATCTAGCTCCTCGGTGGTAATGTTTTACAAAATCCCGTTCGTGTCGTCCCGTACGTCTCGGTTGGGACATTATATACGTCTATAGCGTTATATATACTAACTTAAGGCAGGCTATCATCTCGGATGTAGTATTTTACAACATTCCTGGCGGGTCGGCCTCTACTTCTCGGTGGGAACATTATATACGTCTATAACGTAATATAAACTAACCTAACATATCTAGCTCCTCGCTGGTAATGTTTTACAAAATCCCGTTCGTGTCGTCCCGTACGTCTCGGTTGGGATATTATATACGTCTATAGCATTATATATCCTAACCTAAGGCAGGCTAACATCTCGGATGTAGTATATTACACCATTCCTGGCGTATCGACCACTACTTTTCGGTGGAAACATTATATACATCTATGACGTAATATAACCTAACCTAACACATCTAGCTAGTCGCTTTAATGTTTCACAGAATCCCGTTCGTGTCGTCCCGTTCGTCTCGGTTGGGACATTATATACGTCTATAGCGTTATATATCCTGACTTAAGGCAGGCTATTATCTCGGATGTAGTATTTTACAACATTCCTGGCGTATCGGCCCCTACTTCTCGGTGGGAACATTATATACGTCTATAACGTAATATAACCTAACCTATCACATCTAGCCCCTCGCTGGTAATGTTTTACAGAATCCCGTTCGTGTCGTCCCGTACGTCTCAGTTGGGATATTATATACGTCTATAGCGTTATATATCCTAACCTAAGGCAGGCTATCATCTCGGATGTAGTATTTTACAACATTCCTGGCGTATCGGCCCCTACTTCTCGGTGGGAACATTATATACGTCTATAAAGTATCATAACCTAACCTAACCCATCTAGCCCCTCGCTGGTAATGTTTTACAGAATCCCGTTCCTGTCGTCCCGTTCGTCTCGGTTGGGACGTTATGAACGTCTACAGCGATATATATCCTAACCTAAGGCAGGCTAACATCTCGGATGTAGTATTTTACCACAGTCCTGGCGTATCGGCCCCTACTTCTCGGTGGGAACATTATATACGTCTATAACGTATCATAACCTAGCCTAACCCATCTAGCTCCTCGCTGGTAATGTTTTACAGAATCCCGTTCCTGTCGTCCCGTACGTCTCGGTTGGGACGTTATGAACGTTTACAGCGATATATATCCTTACCTAAGGAAGGCTATCTTCTCGGATGCAGTATTTTACAACATTCCTGGCGTATCAGCCCATACTTCTCGGTGGGAACATTATATTCGTCTATAACGTAATATAACCTAGCCCAACCCATCTAGCCCCTCGCTGGTAATGTTTTACAGAATCCCGTTCGTGTCGTCCCGTTCGTCTCGGTTGGGACATTATATACGTCTACAGCGTTATATATCCTAACCTAAGCCAGGCTAACATCTCGGATATAGTATTTTACAACATTCCTGGCGCATCGGCCTCTACTTCTCGGTGGGAACATTATATTCGTCTATAACGTAATATAACCTAACCTATCACATCTAGCCCCTCGCTGGTAATGTTTTACAGAATCCCGTTCGTGTCGTCCCGTTCGCCTCGGTTGGGACATTATATACGTCTATAGCATTATATATCCTAACCTAATGCAGGCTATCATCTCGGATGTAGTATATTACATCATTCCTGGCGTATCGACCACTACTTTTCGGTGGAAACATTATATACGTCTATAACGTAATATAACCTAACCTAACACATCTAGCTAGTCGCTTTAATGTTTCACAGAATCCCGTTCGTGTCGTCCCGTTCGTCTCGCCTGGGACATTATATACGTCTATAGCGTTATATATCCTAACCTAAGGCAGGCTAACATCTCGGATGCAGTATTTTACAACATTCCTGGCGTATCGTCCCCTACTTCTCGGTGGGAACATTATATACGTCTATAACGTATCATAACCTAGCCTAACCCATCTAGCCCCTCGCTGGTAATGTTTTACAGAATCCCGTTCCTGTCGTCCCGTACGTCTCGGTTGGGACGTTATGAACGTCTACAGCGATATATATCCTAACGTAAGGCAAGCTAACATCTCGTATGTAGTATTTTACAACATTCCTGGCGGGTCGGCCCCTACTTCTCGGTGGGAACATTATATACGTCTATAACGTAATATAACCTAACCTAACATATCTAGCTCCTCGCTGGTAATGTTTTACAAAATCCCGTTCGTGTCGTCCCGTACGTCTCGGTTGGGATATTATATACGTCTATAGCATTATATATCCTAACCTAAGGCAGGCTAACATCTCGGATATAGCATATTACATCATTCCTGGCGTATCGACCACTACTTCTCGGTGGAAACATTATATACGTCTATAACGTAATATAACCTAACCTAACACATCTAGCTAGTCGCTTTAATGTTTCACAGAATTCCGTTCATGTCGTCCCGTTCGTCTCGGTTGGGACATTGTATACGTCTATAGCGTTATATATCCTAACTTAAGGCAGGCTATCATCTCGGATGTAGTATTTTACAACATTCCTGGCGGGTCGGCGTCTACTTCTCGGTGGGAACATTATATACGTCTATAACGTAATATAAACTAACCTAACATATCTAGCTCCTCGCTGGTAATGTTTTACAAAATCCCGTTCGTGTCGTCCCGTACGTCTCGGTTGGGACATTATATACGTCTATAGCGTTATATATACTAACTTAAGGCAGGCTATCATCTCGGATGTAGTATTTTACAACATTCCTGGCGGGTCGGCCTCTACTTCTCGGTGGGAACATTATATACGTCTATAACGTAATATAAACTAACCTAACATATCTAGCTCCTCGCTGGTAATGTTTCACAAAATCCCGTTCGTGTCGTCCCGTACGTCTCGGTTGGGATATTATATACGTCTATAGCATTATATATCCTAACCTAAGGCAGGCTAACATCTCGGATGTAGTATATTACACCATTCCTGGCGTATCGACCACTACTTTTCGGTGGAAACATTATATACGTCTATGACGTAATATAACCTAACCTAACACATCTAGCTAGTCGCTTTAATGTTTCACAGAATCCCGTTCGTGTCGTCCCGTTCGTCTCGGTTGGGACATTATATACGTCTATAGCGTTATATATCCTGACTTAAGGCAGGCTATTATCTCGGATGTAGTATTTTACAACATTCCTGGCGTATCGGCCCCTACATCTCGGTGGGAACATTATATACGTCTATAACGTAATATAACCTAACCTATCACATCTAGCCCCTCGCTGGTAATGTTTTACAGAATCCCGTTTGTGTTGTCCCGTAAGTCTCGGTTGGGACATTATATACTACTACAGCGTTATATATCCTAACCTAAGGCAGGCTAACATCTCGGATGCAGTATTTTACAACATTCCTGGCGGGTCGACCCCTACTTCTCGGTGGGAACATTATATACGTCTATAACGTAATATAACCTAACCTAACATATCTAGCTCCTCGCTGGTAATGTTTTACAAAATCCCGTTCGTGTCGTCCCGTACGTCTCGGTTGGGATATTATATACGTCTATAGCATTATATATCCTAACCTAAGGCAGGCTATCAACTTGGATGTAGTATATTACATCATTCCTGGCGTATCGACCACTACTTTTCCGTGGAAACATTATATACGTCTATAACGTAATATAACCTAACCTAACACATCTAGCTAGTCGCTTTAATGTTTCACAGGATCCCGTTCGTGTCGTCCCGTACGTCTCGGTTGGGACGTTATGAACGTCTACAGCGATATATATCCTAACGTAAGGCAAGCTAACATCTCGGATGTAGTATTTTACAACATTCCTGGCGTACCGGCCTCTACTTCTCGGTGGAAACATTATATACGTCTATGACGTAATATAACCTAACCTAACACATCTAGCCCCTCGCTGGTAATGTTTTACAGAATCCCGTTCGTGTCGTCCCGTACGTCTCGGTTGGGATATTATATACGTCTATAGCGTTATATATCCTAACCTAAGGCAGGCTAACATCTCGGATGTAGTATTTTACCACAGTCCTGGCGTATTGGCCCCTACTTCTCGGTGGGAACATTATATACGTCTATAACGTATCATGACCTAGCCTAACCCATCTAGCTCCTCGCTGGTAATGTTTTACAGAATCCCGTTCCTGTCGTCCCGTACGTCTCGGTTGGGACGTTATGAACGTTTACAGCGATATATATCCTTACCTAAGGAAGGCTATCTTCTCGGATGCAGTATTTTACAACATTCCTGGCGTATCAGCCCATACTTCTCGGTGGGAACATTATATTCGTCTATAACGTAATATAACCTAGCCCAACCCATCTAGCCCCTCGCTGGTAATGTTTTACAGAATCCCGTTCGTGTCGTCCCGTTCGTCTCGGTTGGGACATTATATACGTCTACAGCGTTATATATCCTAACCTAAGCCAGGCTAACATCTCGGATATAGTATTTTACAACATTCCTGGCGCATCGGCCTCTACTTCTCGGTGGGAACATTATATTCGTCTATAACGTAATATAACCTAACCTATCACATCTAGCCCCTCGCTGGTAATGTTTTACAGAATCCCGTTCGTGTCGTCCCGTTCGTCTCGGTTGGGACATTATATACGTCTATAGCATTATATATCCTAACCTAAGGCAGGCTATCATCTCGGATGTAGTATATTACATCATTCCTGGCGTATCGACCACTACTTTTCGGTGGAAACATTATATACGTCTATAACGTATCATAACCTAGCCTAACCCATCTAGCCCCTCGCTGGTAATGTATTACAGAATTCCGTTCCTGTTGTGCCGTACGTCTGGGTTGGGATATTATATACGTCTATAGCGTCATATATCCTAACCTAAGGAAGGCTATCTTCTCGTATGTAGTATTTTACAACATTCCTGGCGGGTCGGCCCCTACTTCTCGGTGGGAACATTATATACGTCTATAACGTAATATAACCTAACCTAACATATCTAGCTCCTCGCTGGTAATGTTTTACAAAATCCCGTTCGTGTCGTCCCGTACGTCTCGGTTGGGATATTATATACGTCTATAGCATTATATATCCTAACCTAAGGCAGGCTAACATCTCGGATGTAGCATATTACATCATTCCTGGCGTATCGACCACTACTTCTCGGTGGAAACATTATATACGTCTATAACGTAATATAACCTAACCTAACACATCTAGCTAGTCGCTTTAATGTTTCACAGAATTCCGTTCATGTCGTCCCGTTCGTCTCGGTTGGGACATTGTATACGTCTATAGCGTTATATATCCTAACTTAAGGCAGGCTATCATCTCGGATGTAGTATTTTACAACATTCCTGGCGGGTCGGCGTCTACTTCTCGGTGGGAACATTATATACGTCTATAACGTAATATAAACTAACCTAACATATCTAGCTCCTCGGTGGTAATGTTTTACAAAATCCCGTTCGTGTCGTCCCGTACGTCTCGGTTGGGACATTATATACGTCTATAGCGTTATATATACTAACTTAAGGCAGGCTATCATCTCGGATGTAGTATTTTACAACATTCCTGGCGGGTCGGCCTCTACTTCTCGGTGGGAACATTATATACGTCTATAACGTAATATAAACTAACCTAACATATCTAGCTCCTCGCTGGTAATGTTTTACAAAATCCCGTTCGTGTCGTCCCGTACGTCTCGGTTGGGATATTATATACGTCTATAGCATTATATATCCTAACCTAAGGCAGGCTAACATCTCGGATGTAGTATATTACACCATTCCTGGCGTATCGACCACTACTTTTCGGTGGAAACATTATATACATCTATGACGTAATATAACCTAACCTAACACATCTAGCTAGTCGCTTTAATGTTTCACAGAATCCCGTTCGTGTCGTCCCGTTCGTCTCGGTTGGGACATTATATACGTCTATAGCGTTATATATCCTGACTTAAGGCAGGCTATTATCTCGGATGTAGTATTTTACAACATTCCTGGCGTATCGGCCCCTACTTCTCGGTGGGAACATTATATACGTCTATAACGTAATATAACCTAACCTATCACATCTAGCCCCTCGCTGGTAATGTTTTACAGAATCCCGTTCGTGTCGTCCCGTACGTCTCAGTTGGGATATTATATACGTCTATAGCGTTATATATCCTAACCTAAGGCAGGCTATCATCTCGGATGTAGTATTTTACAACATTCCTGGCGTATCGGCCCCTACTTCTCGGTGGGAACATTATATACGTCTATAACGTATCATAACCTAACCTAACCCATCTAGCCCCTCGCTGGTAATGTTTTACAGAATCCCGTTCCTGTCGTCCCGTTCGTCTCGGTTGGGACGTTATGAACGTCTACAGCGATATATATCCTAACCTAAGGCAGGCTAACATCTCGGATGTAGTATTTTACCACAGTCCTGGCGTATCGGCCCCTACTTCTCGGTGGGAACATTATATACGTCTATAACGTATCATAACCTAGCCTAACCCATCTAGCTCCTCGCTGGTAATGTTTTACAGAATCCCGTTCCTGTCGTCCCGTACGTCTCGGTTGGGACGTTATGAACGTTTACAGCGATATATATCCTTACCTAAGGAAGGCTATCTTCTCGGATGCAGTATTTTACAACATTCCTGGCGTATCAGCCCATACTTCTCGGTGGGAACATTATATTCGTCTATAACGTAATATAACCTAGCCCAACCCATCTAGCCCCTCGCTGGTAATGTTTTACAGAATCCCGTTCGTGTCGTCCCGTTCGTCTCGGTTGGGACATTATATACGTCTACAGCGTTATATATCCTAACCTAAGCCAGGCTAACATCTCGGATATAGTATTTTACAACATTCCTGGCGCATCGGCCTCTACTTCTCGGTGGGAACATTATATTCGTCTATAACGTAATATAACCTAACCTATCACATCTAGCCCCTCGCTGGTAATGTTTTACAGAATCCCGTTCGTGTCGTCCCGTTCGTCTCGGTTGGGACATTATATACGTCTATAGCATTATATATCCTAACCTAATGCAGGCTATCATCTCGGATGTAGTATATTACATCATTCCTGGCGTATCGACCACTACTTTTCGGTGGAAACATTATATACGTCTATAACGTAATATAACCTAACCTAACACATCTAGCTAGTCGCTTTAATGTTTCACAGAATCCCGTTCGTGTCGTCCCGT
Organism: Xylocopa violacea; assembly: GCA_963969225.1. Lineage (NCBI taxonomy): Eukaryota > Metazoa > Arthropoda > Insecta > Hymenoptera > Apidae > Xylocopa > Xylocopa violacea. Next base: position 11,913,599 of record CAXAJV010000008.1, on the reverse strand, counting down.
TCGTCTCGCCTGGGACATTATATACGTCTATAGCGTTATATATCCTAACCTAAGGCAGGCTAACATCTCGGATGCAGTATTTTCCAACATTCCTGGCGTATCGTCCCCTACTTCTCGGTGGGAACATTATATACGTCTATAACGTATCATAACCTAGCCTAACCCATCTAGCCCCTCGCTGGTAATGTTTTACAGAATCCCGTTCCTGTCGTCCCGTACGTCTCGGTTGGGACGTTATGAACGTCTACAGCGATATATATCCTAACGTAAGGCAAGCTAACATCTCGTATGTAGTATTTTACAACATTCCTGGCGGGTCGGCCCCTACTTCTCGGTGGGAACATTATATACGTCTATAACGTAATATAACCTAACCTAACATATCTAGCTCCTCGCTGGTAATGTTTTACAAAATCCCGTTCGTGTCGTCCCGTACGTCTCGGTTGGGATATTATATACGTCTATAGCATTATATATCCTAACCTAAGGCAGGCTAACATCTCGGATATAGCATATTACATCATTCCTGGCGTATCGACCACTACTTCTCGGTGGAAACATTATATACGTCTATAACGTAATATAACCTAACCTAACACATCTAGCTAGTCGCTTTAATGTTTCACAGAATTCCGTTCATGTCGTCCCGTTCGTCTCGGTTGGGACATTGTATACGTCTATAGCGTTATATATCCTAACTTAAGGCAGGCTATCATCTCGGATGTAGTATTTTACAACATTCCTGGCGGGTCGGCGTCTACTTCTCGGTGGGAACATTATATACGTCTATAACGTAATATAAACTAACCTAACATATCTAGCTCCTCGCTGGTAATGTTTTACAAAATCCCGTTCGTGTCGTCCCGTACGTCTCGGTTGGGACATTATATACGTCTATAGCGTTATATATACTAACTTAAGGCAGGCTATCATCTCGGATGTAGTATTTTACAACATTCCTGGCGGGTCGGCCTCTACTTCTCGGTGGGAACATTATATACGTCTATAACGTAATATAAACTAACCTAACATATCTAGCTCCTCGCTGGTAATGTTTTACAAAATCCCGTTCGTGTCGTCCCGTACGTCTCGGTTGGGATATTATATACGTCTATAGCATTATATATCCTAACCTAAGGCAGGCTAACATCTCGGATGTAGTATATTACACCATTCCTGGCGTATCGACCACTACTTTTCGGTGGAAACATTATATACGTCTATGACGTAATATAACCTAACCTAACACATCTAGCTAGTCGCTTTAATGTTTCACAGAATCCCGTTCGTGTCGTCCCGTTCGTCTCGGTTGGGACATTATATACGTCTATAGCGTTATATATCCTGACTTAAGGCAGGCTATTATCTCGGATGTAGTATTTTACAACATTCCTGGCGTATCGGCCCCTACATCTCGGTGGGAACATTATATACGTCTATAACGTAATATAACCTAACCTATCACATCTAGCCCCTCGCTGGTAATGTTTTACAGAATCCCGTTTGTGTTGTCCCGTAAGTCTCGGTTGGGACATTATATACTACTACAGCGTTATATATCCTAACCTAAGGCAGGCTAACATCTCGGATGCAGTATTTTACAACATTCCTGGCGGGTCGACCCCTACTTCTCGGTGGGAACATTATATACGTCTATAACGTAATATAACCTAACCTAACATATCTAGCTCCTCGCTGGTAATGTTTTACAAAATCCCGTTCGTGTCGTCCCGTACGTCTCGGTTGGGATATTATATACGTCTATAGCATTATATATCCTAACCTAAGGCAGGCTATCAACTTGGATGTAGTATATTACATCATTCCTGGCGTATCGACCACTACTTTTCCGTGGAAACATTATATACGTCTATAACGTAATATAACCTAACCTAACACATCTAGCTAGTCGCTTTAATGTTTCACAGGATCCCGTTCGTGTCGTCCCGTACGTCTCGGTTGGGACGTTATGAACGTCTACAGCGATATATATCCTAACGTAAGGCAAGCTAACATCTCGGATGTAGTATTTTACAACATTCCTGGCGTACCGGCCTCTACTTCTCGGTGGAAACATTATATACGTCTATGACGTAATATAACCTAACCTAACACATCTAGCCCCTCGCTGGTAATGTTTTACAGAATCCCGTTCGTGTCGTCCCGTACGTCTCGGTTGGGATATTATATACGTCTATAGCGTTATATATCCTAACCTAAGGCAGGCTATCATCTCGGATGTAGTATTTTACAACATTCCTGGCGTATCGGCCCCTACTTCTCGGTGGGAACATTATATACGTCTATAACGTATCATAACCTAACCTAACCCATCTAGCCCCTCGCTGGTAATGTTTTACAGAATCCCGTTCCTGTCGTCCCGTACGTCTCGGTTGGGACGTTATGAACGTCTACAGCGATATATATCCTAACCTAAGGCAGGCTAACATCTCGGATGTAGTATTTTACCACAGTCCTGGCGTATTGGCCCCTACTTCTCGGTGGGAACATTATATACGTCTATAACGTATCATGACCTAGCCTAACCCATCTAGCTCCTCGCTGGTAATGTTTTACAGAATCCCGTTCCTGTCGTCCCGTACGTCTCGGTTGGGACGTTATGAACGTTTACAGCGATATATATCCTTACCTAAGGAAGGCTATCTTCTCGGATGCAGTATTTTACAACATTCCTGGCGTATCAGCCCATACTTCTCGGTGGGAACATTATATTCGTCTATAACGTAATATAACCTAGCCCAACCCATCTAGCCCCTCGCTGGTAATGTTTTACAGAATCCCGTTCGTGTCGTCCCGTTCGTCTCGGTTGGGACATTATATACGTCTACAGCGTTATATATCCTAACCTAAGCCAGGCTAACATCTCGGATATAGTATTTTACAACATTCCTGGCGCATCGGCCTCTACTTCTCGGTGGGAACATTATATTCGTCTATAACGTAATATAACCTAACCTATCACATCTAGCCCCTCGCTGGTAATGTTTTACAGAATCCCGTTCGTGTCGTCCCGTTCGTCTCGGTTGGGACATTATATACGTCTATAGCATTATATATCCTAACCTAAGGCAGGCTATCATCTCGGATGTAGTATATTACATCATTCCTGGCGTATCGACCACTACTTTTCGGTGGAAACATTATATACGTCTATAACGTAATATAACCTAACCTAACACATCTAGCTAGTCGCTTTAATGTTTCACAGAATCCCGTTCGTGTCGTCCCGTTCGTCTCGCCTGGGACATTATATACGTCTATAGCGTTATATATCCTAACCTAAGGCAGGCTAACATCTCGGATGCAGTATTTTACAACATTCCTGGCGTATCGTCCCCTACTTCTCGGTGGGAACATTATATACGTCTATAACGTAACATAACGTAACCTAACCCATCTAGCCCCTCGCTGGTAATGTATTACAGAATTCCGTTCCTGTTGTGCCGTACGTCTCAGTTGGGATATCATATAAGTCTATAGCGTTATATAACCTAACCTAAGGAAGGCTATCTTCTCGGATGCAGTATTTTACAACATTCCTGGCGTATCGGCCCATACTTCTCGGTGGGAACATTATATACGTCTATAACGTATCATAACCTAGCCTAACCCATCTAGCCCCTCGCTGGTAATGTATTACAGAATTCCGTTCCTGTTGTGCCGTACGTCTGGGTTGGGATATTATATACGTCTATAGCGTTATATATCCTAACCTAAGGAAGGCTATCTTCTCGTATGTAGTATTTTACAACATTCCTGGCGGGTCGACCCCTACTTCTCGGTGGGAACATTATATACGTCTATAACGTAATATAACCTAACCTAACATATCTAGCTCCTCGCTGGTAATGTTTTACAAAATCCCGTTCGTGTCGTCCCGTACGTCTCGGTTGGTATATTATATACGTCTATAGCATTATATATCCTAACCTAAGGCAGGCTAACATCTCGGATGTAGCATATTACATCATTCCTGGCGTATCGACCACTACTTCTCGGTGGAAACATTATATACGTCTATAACGTAATATAACCTAACCTAACACATCTAGCTAGTCGCTTTAATGTTTCACAGAATTCCGTTCATGTCGTCCCGTTCGTCTCGGTTGGGACATTGTATACGTCTATAGCGTTATATATCCTAACTTAAGGCAGGCTATCATCTCGGATGTAGTATTTTACAACATACCTGGCGGATCGGCGTCTACTTCTCGGTGGGAACACTATATACGTCTATAACGTAATATAAACTAACCTAACATATCTAGCTCCCCGCTGGTAATGTTTTACAAAATCCCGTTCGTGTCGTCCCGTACGTCTCGGTTGGGACATTATATACGTCTATAGCGTTATATATCCTAACCTAAGGAAGGCTATCTTCTCGTATGTAGTATTTTACAACATTCCTGTCGGGTCGGCCCCTACTTCTCGGTGGGAACATTATATACGTCTATAACGTAATATAACCTAACCTAACATATCTAGCTCCTCGCTGGTAATGTTTTACAAAATCCCGTTCGTGTCGTCCCGTACGTCTCGGTTGGGATATTATATACGTCTATAGCATTATATATCCTAACCTAAGGCAGGCTAACATCTCGGATGTAGCATATTACATCATTCCTGGCGTATCGACCACTACTTCTCGGTGGAAACATTATATACGTCTATAACGTAATATAACCTAACCTAACACATCTAGCTAGTCGCTTTAATGTTTCACAGAATTCCGTTCATGTCGTCCCGTTCGTCTCGGTTGGGACATTGTATACGTCTATAGCGTTATATATCCTAACTTAAGGCAGGCTATCATCTCGGATGTAGTATTTTACAACATTCCTGGCGGGTCGGCGTCTACTTCTCGGTGGGAACATTATATACGTCTATAACGTAATATAAACTAACCTAACATATCTAGCTCCTCGCTGGTAATGTTTTACAAAATCCCGTTCGTGTCGTCCCGTACGTCTCGGTTGGGACATTATATACGTCTATAGCGTTATATATACTAACTTAAGGCAGGCTATCATCTCGGATGTAGTATTTTACAACATTCCTGGCGGGTCGGCCTCTACTTCTCGGTGGGAACATTATATACGTCTATAACGTAATATAAACTAACCTAACATATCTAGCTCCTCGCTGGTAATGTTTTACAAAATCCCGTTCGTGTCGTCCCGTACGTCTCGGTTGGGATATTATATACGTCTATAGCATTATATATCCTAACCTAAGGCAGGCTAACATCTCGGATGTAGTATATTACACCATTCCTGGCGTATCGACCACTACTTTTCGGTGGAAACATTATATACATCTATGACGTAATATAACCTAACCTAACACATCTAGCTAGTCGCTTTAATGTTTCACAGAATCCCGTTCGTGTCGTCCCGTTCGTCTCGGTTGGGACATTATATACGTCTATAGCGTTATATATCCTGACTTAAGGCAGGCTATTATCTCGGATGTAGTATTTTACAACATTCCTGGCGTATCGGCCCCTACTTCTCGGTGGGAACATTATATACGTCTATAACGTAATATAACCTAACCTATCACATCTAGCCCCTCGCTGGTAATGTTTTACAGAATCCCGTTCGTGTCGTCCCGTTCGTCTCGGTTGGGACATTATATACGTCTACAGCGTTATATATCCTAACCTAAGCCAGGCTAACATCTCGGATATAGTATTTTACAACATTCCTGGCGCATCGGCCTCTACTTCTCGGTGGGAACATTATATTCGTCTATAACGTAATATAACCTAACCTATCACATCTAGCCCCTCGCTGGTAATGTTTTACAGAATCCCGTTCGTGTCGTCCCGTTCGTCTCGGTTGGGACATTATATACGTCTATAGCATTATATATCCTAACCTAAGGCAGGCTATCATCTCGGATGTAGTATATTACATCATTCCTGGCGTATCGACCACTACTTTTCGGTGGAAACATTATATACGTCTATAACGTAATATAACCTAACCTAACACATCTAGCTAGTCGCTTTAATGTTTCACAGAATCCCGTTCGTGTCGTCCCGTTCGTCTCGCCTGGGACATTATATACGTCTATAGCGTTATATATCCTAACCTAAGGCAGGCTAACATCTCGGATGCAGTATTTTACAACATTCCTGGCGTATCGTCCCCTACTTCTCGGTGGGAACATTATATACGTCTATAACGTATCATAACCTAGCCTAACCCATCTAGCCCCTCGCTGGTAATGTTTTACAGAATCCCGTTCCTGTCGTCCCGTACGTCTCGGTTGGGACGTTATGAACGTCTACAGCGATATATATCCTAACGTAAGGCAAGCTAACATCTCGGATGTAGTATTTTACAACAGTCCTGGCGTATCGGCCCCTACTTCTCGGTGGGAACATTATATACGTCTATAACGTAACATAACGTAACCTAACCCATCTAGCCCCTCGCTGGTAATGTATTACAGAATTCCGTTCCTGTTGTGCCGTACGTCTCGGTTGGGATATCATATAAGTCTATAGCGTTATATAACCTAACCTAAGGAAGGCTATCTTCTCGGATGCAGTATTTTACAACATTCCTGGCGTATCGGCCCATACTTCTCGGTGGGAACATTATATACGTCTATAACGTATCATAACCTAGCCTAACCCATCTAGCCCCTCGCTGGTAATGTATTACAGAATTCCGTTCCTGTTGTGCCGTACGTCTGGGTTGGGATATTATATACGTCTATAGCGTTATATATCCTAACCTAAGGAAGGCTATCTTCTCGTATGTAGTATTTTACAACATTCCTGGCGGGTCGGCCCCTACTTCTCGGTGGGAACATTATATACGTCTATAACGTAATATAACCTAACCTAACATATCTAGCTCCTCGCTGGTAATGTTTTACAAAATCCCGTTCGTGTCGTCCCGTACGTCTCGGTTGGGATATTATATACGTCTATAGCATTATATATCCTAACCTAAGGCAGGCTAACATCTCGGATGTAGCATATTACATCATTCCTGGCGTATCGACCACTACTTCTCGGTGGAAACATTATATACGTCTATAACGTAATATAACCTAACCTAACACATCTAGCTAGTCGCTTTAATGTTTCACAGAATTCCGTTCATGTCGTCCCGTTCGTCTCGTTTGGGACATTGTATACGTCTATAGCGTTATATATCCTAACTTAAGGCAGGCTATCATCTCGGATGTAGTATTTTACAACATTCCTGGCGGGTCGGCGTCTACTTCTCGGTGGGAACATTATATACGTCTATAACGTAATATAAACTAACCTATCACATCTAGCCCCTCGCTGGTAATGTTTTACAGAATCCCGTTTGTGTTGTCCCGTAAGTCTCGGTTGGGACATTATATACTACTACAGCGTTATATATCCTAACCTAAGGCAGGCTAACATCTCGGATGCAGTATTTTACAACATTCCTGGCGGGTCGACCCCTACTTCTCGGTGGGAACATTATATACGTCTTTAACGTAATATAACCAAACCTAACATATCTAGCTCCTCGCTGGTAATGTTTTACAAAATCCCGTTCGTGTCGTCCTGTACGTCTCGGTTGGGATATTATATACGTCTATAGCATTATATATCCTAACCTAAGGCAGGCTATCAACTTGGATGTAGTATATTACATCATTCCTGGCGTATCGACCACTACTTTTCCGTGGAAACATTATATACGTCTATAACGTAATATAACCTAACCTAACACATCTAGCTAGTCGCTTTAATGTTTCACAGGATCCCGTTCGTGTCGTCCCGTACGTCTCGGTTGGGACGTTATGAACGTCTACAGCGATATATATCCTAACGTAAGGCAAGCTAACATCTCGGATGTAGTATTTTACAACATTCCTGGCGTATCGGCCTCTACTTCTCGGTGGAAACATTATATACGTCTATGACGTAATATAACCTAACCTAACACATCTAGCCCCTCGCTGGTAATGTATTACAGAATTCCGTTCCTGTTGTGCCGTACGTCTCGGTTGGGATATCATATAAGTCTATAGTGTTATATAACCTAACCTAAGGAAGGCTATCTTCTCGGATGCAGTATTTTACAACATTCCTGGCGTATCGGCCCATACTTCTCGGTGGGAACATTATATACGTCTATAACGTATCATAACCTAGCCTAACCCATCTAGCCCCTCGCTGGTAATGTATTACAGAATTCCGTTCCTGTTGTGCCGTACGTCTGGGTTGGGATATTATATACGTCTATAGCGTTATATATCCTAACCTAAGGAAGGCTATCTTCTCGTATGTAGTATTTTACAACATTCCTGGCGGGTCGGCCCCTACTTCTCGGTGGGAACATTATATACGTCTATAACGTAATATAACCTAACCTAACATATCTAGCTCCTCGCTGGTAATGTTTTACAAAATCCCGTTCGTGTCGTCCCGTACGTCTCGGTTGGGATATTATATACGTCTATAGCATTATATATCCTAACCTAAGGCAGGCTATCATCTCGGATGTAGCATATTACATCATTCCTGGCGTATCGACCACTACTTCTCGGTGGAAACATTATATACGTCTATAACGTAATATAACCTAACCTAACACATCTAGCTAGTCGCTTTAATGTTTCACAGAATTCCGTTCATGTCGTCCCGTTCGTCTCGGTTGGGACATTGTATACGTCTATAGCGTTATATATCCTAACTTAAGGCAGGCTATCATCTCGGATGTAGTATTTTACAACATTCCTGGCGGGTCGGCGTCTACTTCTCGGTGGGAACATTATATACGTCTATAACGTAATATAAACTAACCTATCACATCTAGCCCCTCACTGGTAATGTTTTACAGAATCCCGTTTGTGTTGTCCCGTAAGTCTCGGTTGGGACATTATATACTACTACAGCGTTATACATCCTAACCTAAGGCAGGCTAACATCTCGGATGCAGTATTTTACAACATTCCTGGCGGGTCGACCCCTACTTCTCGGTGGGAACATTATATACGTCTATAACGTAATATAACCTAACCTAACATATCTAGCTCCTCGCTGGTAATGTTTTACAAAATCCCGTTCGTGTCGTCCCGTACGTCTCGGTTGGGATATTATATACGTCTATAGCATTATATATCCTAACCTAAGGCAGGCTATCAACTTGGATGTAGTATATTACATCATTCCTGGCGTATCGACCACTACTTTTCCGTGGAAACATTATATACGTCTATAACGTAATATAACCTAACCTAACACATCTAGCTAGTCGCTTTAATGTTTCACAGGATCCCGTTCGTGTCGTCCCGTACGTCTCGGTTGGGACGTTATGAACGTCTACAGCGATATATATCCTAACCTAAGGCAGGCTAACATCTCGGATGTAGTATTTTACCACAGTCCTGGCGTATCGGCCCCTACTTCTCGGTGGGAACATTATATACGTCTATAACGTATCATGACCTAGCCTAACCCATCTAGCTCCTCGCTGGTAATGTTTTACAGAATCCCGTTCCTGTCGTCCCGTACGTCTCGGTTGGGACGTTATGAACGTTTACAGCGATATATATCCTTACCTAAGGAAGGCTATCTTCTCGGATGCAGTATTTTACAACATTCCTGGCGTATCGGCCCATACTTCTCGGTGGGAACATTATATTCGTCTATAACGTAATATAACCTAACCTATCACATCTAGCCCCTCGCTGGTAATGTTTTACAGAATCCCGTTCGTGTCGTCCCGTTCGTCTCGGTTGGGACATTATATACGTCTATAGCATTATATATCCTAACCTAAGGCAGGCTATCATCTCGGATGTAGTATATTACATCATTCCTGGCGTATCGACCACTACTTTTCGGTGGAAACATTATATACGTCTATAACGTAATATAACCTAACCTAACACATCTAGCTAGTCGCTTTAATGTTTCACAGAATCCCGTTCGTGTCGTCCCGTTCGTCTCGCCTGGGACATTATATACGTCTATAGCGTTATATATCCTAACCTAAGGCAGGCTAACATCTCGGATGCAGTATTTTACAACATTCCTGGCGTATCGTCCCCTACTTCTCGGTGGGAACATTATATACGTCTATAACGTATCATAACCTAGCCTAACCCATCTAGCCCCTCGCTGGTAATGTTTTACAGAATCCCGTTCCTGTCGTCCCGTACGTCTCGGTTGGGACGTTATGAACGTCTACAGCGATATATATCCTAACGTAAGGCAAGCTAACATCTCGGATGTAGTATTTTACAACAGTCCTGGCGTATCGGCCCCTACTTCTCGGTGGGAACATTATATACGTCTACAACGTAACATAACGTAACCTAACCCATCTAGCCCCTCGCTGGTAATGTATTACAGAATTCCGTTCCTGTTGTGCCGTACGTCTCGGTTGGGATATCATATAAGTCTATAGCGTTATATAACCTAACCTAAGGAAGGCTATCTTCTCGGATGCAGTATTTTACAACATTCCTGGCGTATCGGCCCATACTTCTCGGTGGGAACATTATATACGTCTATAACGTATCATAACCTAGCCCAACCCATCTAGCCCCTCGCTGGTAATGTTTTACAGAATCCCGTTCGTGTCGTCCCGTTCGTCTCGGTTGGGACATTATATACGTCTACAGCGTTATATATCCTAACCTAAGCCAGGCTAACATCTCGGATATAGTATTTTACAACATTCCTGGCGCATCGGCCTCTACTTCTCGGTGGGAACATTATATTCGTCTATAACGTAATATAACCTAACCTATCACATCTAGCCCCTCGCTGGTAATGTTTTACAGAATCCCGTTCGTGTCGTCCCGTTCGTCTCGGTTGGGACATTATATACGTCTATAGCATTATATATCCTAACCTAAGGCAGGCTATCATCTCGGATGTAGCATATTACATCATTCCTGGCGTATCGACCACTACTTTTCGGTGGAAACATTATATACGTCTATAACGTAATATAACCTAACCTAACACATCTAGCTAGTCGCTTTAATGTTTCACAGAATCCCGTTCGTGTCGTCCCGTTCGTCTCGCCTGGGACATTATATACGTATATAGCGTTGTATATCCTAACCTAAGGCAGGCTAACATCTCGGATGCAGTATTTTACAACATTCCTGGCGTATCGTCCCCTACTTCTCGGTGGGAACATTATATACGTCTATAACGTATCATAACCTAGCCTAACCCATCTAGCCCCTCGCTGGTAATGTTTTACAGAATCCCGTTCCTGTCGTCCCGTACGTCTCGGTTGGGACGTTATGAACGTCTACAGCGATATATATCCTAACGTAAGGCAAGCTAACATCTCGGATGTAGTATTTTACAACAGTCCTGGCGTATCGGCCCCTACTTCTCGGTGGGAACATTATATACGTCTATAACGTAACATAACGTAACCTAACCCATCTAGCCCCTCGCTGGTAATGTATTACAGAATTCCGTTCCTGTTGTGCCGTACGTCTCGGTTGGGATATCATATAAGTCTATAGCGTTATATAACCTAACCTAAGGAAGGCTATCTTCTCGGATGCAGTATTTTACAACATTCCTGGCGTATCGGCCCATACTTCTCGGTGGGAACATTATATACGTCTATAACGTATCATAACCTAGCCTAACCCATCTAGCCCCTCGCTGGTAATGTATTACAGAATTCCGTTCCTGTCGTCCCGTACGTCTCGCTTGGGATATTATATACGTCTATAGCGTTCTATATCCTAACCTAAGGAAGGCTATCTTCTCGTATGTAGTATTTTACAACATTCCTGGCGGGTCGGCCCCTACTTCTCGGTGGGAACATTATATACGTCTATAACGTAATATAACCTAACCTAACATATCTAGCTCCTCGCTGGTAATGTTTTACAAAATCCCGTTCGTGTCGTCCCGTACGTCTCGGTTGGGATATTATATACGTCTATAGCATTATATATCCTAACCTAAGGCAGGCTAACATCTCGGATGTGGCATATTACATCATTCCTGGCGTATCGACCACTACTTCTCGGTGGAAACATTATATACGTCTATAACGTAATATAACCTAACCTAACACATCTAGCTAGTCGCTTTAATGTTTCACAGAATTCCGTTCATGTCGTCCCGTTCGTCTCGGTTGGGACATTGTATACGTCTATAGCGTTATATATCCTAACTTAAGGCAGGCTATCATCTCGGATGTAGTATTTTACAACATTCCTGGCGGGTCGGCGTCTACTTCTCGGTGGGAACATTATATACGTCTATAACGTAATATAAACTAACCTAACATATCTAGCTCCTCGCTGGTAATGTTTTACAAAATCCCGTTCGTGTCGTCCCGTACGTCTCGGTTGGGACATTATATACGTCTATAGCGTTATATATACTAACTTAAGGCAGGCTATCATCTCGGATGTAGTATTTTACAACATTCCTGGCGGGTCGGCCTCTACTTCTCGGTGGGAACATTATATACGTCTATAACGTAATATAAACTAACCTAACATATCTAGCTCCTCGCTGGTAATGTTTTACAAAATCCCGTTCGTGTCGTCCCGTACGTCTCGGTTGGGATATTATATACGTCTATAGCATTATATATCCTAACCTAAGGCAGGCTAACATCTCGGATGTAGTATATTACACCATTCCTGGCGTATCGACCACTACTTTTCGGTGGAAACATTATATACGTCTATGACGTAATATAACCTAACCTAACACATCTAGCTAGTCGCTTTAATGTTTCACAGAATCCCGTTCGTGTCGTCCCGTTCGTCTCGGTTGGGACATTATATACGTCTATAGCGTTATATATCCTGACTTAAGGCAGGCTATTATCTCGGATGTAGTATTTTACAACATTCCTGGCGTATCGGCCCCTACTTCTCGGTGGGAACATTATATACGTCTATAACGTAATATAACCTAACCTATCACATCTAGCCCCTCGCTGGTAATGTTTTACAGAATCCCGTTTGTGTCGTCCCGTAAGTCCCGGTTGGGACATTATATACTACTACAGCGTTATATATCCCAACCTAAGGCAGGCTAACATCTCGGATGCAGTATTTTACAACATTCCTGGCGGGTCGACCCCTACTTCTCGGTGGGAACATTATATACGTCTATAACGTAATATAACCTAACCAAACATATCTAGCTCCTCGCTGGTAATGTTTTACAAAATCCCGTTCGTGTCGTCCCGTACGTCTCGGTTGGGATATTATATACGTCTATAGCGTTATATATCCTAACCTAAGGCAGGCTATCATCTCGGATGTAGTATTTTACAACATTCCTGGCGTATCGGCCCCTACTTCTCGGTGGGAACATTATATACGTCTATAACGTATCATAACCTAACCTAACCCATCTAGCCCCTCGCTGGTAATGTTTTACAGAATCCCGTTCCTGTCGTCCCGTACGTCTCGGTTGGGACGTTATGAACGTCTACAGCGATATATATCCTAACCTAAGGCAGGCTAACATCTCGGATGTAGTATTTTACCACAGTCCTGGCGTATCGGCCCCTACTTCTCGGTGGGAACATTATATACGTCTATAACGTATCATAACCTAGCCTAACCCATCTAGCTCCTCGCTGGTAATGTTTTACAGAATCCCGTTCCTGTCGTCCCGTACGTCTCGGTTGGGACGTTATGAACGTTTACAGCGATATATATCCTTACCTAAGGAAGGCTATCTTCTCGGATGCAGTATTTTACAACATTCCTGGCGTATCGGCCCATACTTCTCGGTGGGAACATTATATTCGTCTATAACGTAATATAACCTAGCCCAACCCATCTAGCCCCTCGCTGGTAATGTTTTACAGAATCCCGTTCGTGTCGTCCCGTTCGTCTCGGTTGGGACATTATATACGTCTACAGCGTTATATATCCTAACCTAAGCCAGGCTAACATCTCGGATATAGTATTTTACAACATTCCTGGCGCATCGGCCTCTACTTCTCGGTGGGAACATTATATTCGTCTATAACGTAATATAACCTAACCTATCACATCTAGCCCCTCGCTGGTAATGTTTTACAGAATCCCGTTCGTGTCGTCCCGTTCGTCTCGGTTGGGACATTATATACGTCTATAGCATTATATATCCTAACCTAAGGCAGGCTAACATCTCGGATGTAGCATATTACATCATTCCTGGCGTATCGACCACTACTTCTCGGTGGAAACATTATATACGTCTATAACGTAATATAACCTAACCTAACACATCTAGCTAGTCGCTTTAATGTTTCACAGAATTCCGTTCATGTCGTCCCGTTCGTCTCGGTTGGGACATTGTATACGTCTATAGCGTTATATATCCTAACCTAAGGCAGGCTAACATCTCGGATGTAGTATATTACACCATTCCTGGCGAATCGACCACTACTTTTCGGTGGAAACATTATATACGTCTATGACGTAATATAACCTAACCTAACACATCTAACTAGTCGCTTTAATGTTTCACAGAATCCCGTTCGTGTCGTCCCGTTCGTCTCGGTTGGGACATTATATACGTCTATAGCGTTATATATCCTGACTTAAGGCAGGCTATTATCTCGGATGTAGTATTTTACAACATTCCTGGCGGGTCGACCCCTACTTCTCGGTGGGAACATTATATACGTCTATAACGTAATATAACCTAACCTAACATATCTAGCTCCTCGCTGGTAATGTTTTACAAAATCCCGTTCGTGTCGTCCCGTACGTCTCGGATGGGATATTATATACGTCTATAGCATTATATATCCTAACCTAAGGCAGGCTATCAACTTGGATGTAGTATATTACATCATTCCTGGCGTATCGACCACTACTTTTCCGTGGAAACATTATATACGTCTATAACGTAATATAACCTAACCTAACACATCTAGCTAGTCGCTTTAATGTTTCACAGGATCCCGTTCGTGTCGTCCCGTACGTCTCGGTTGGGACGTTATGAACGTCTACAGCGATATATATCCTAACGTAAGGCAAGCTAACATCTCGGATGCAGTATTTTACAACATTCCTGGCGTATCGGCCCATACTTCTCGGTGGGAACATTATATACGTCTATAACGTATCATAACCTAGCCTAACCCATCTAGCCCCTCGCTGGTAATGTATTACAGAATTCCGTTCCTGTTGTGCCGTACGTCTGGGTTGGGATATTATATACGTCTATAGCGTTATATATCCTAACCTAAGGAAGGCTATCTTCTCGTATGTAGTATTTTACAACATTCCTGGCGGGTCGGCCCCTACTTCTCGGTGGGAACATTATATACGTCTATAACGTATCATAACCTAGCCTAACCCATCTAGCCCCTCGCCGGTAATGTATTACAGAATCCCGTTCGTGTCGTCCCGTACGTCTCGGTTGGGATATTATATACATCTATAGCATTATATATCCTAACCTAAGGCAGGCTAACATCTCGAATGTAGCATATTACATCATTCCTGGCGTATCGACCACTACTTCTCGGTGGAAACATTATATACGTCTATAACGTAATATAACCTTACCTAACACATCTAGCTAGTCGCTTTAATGTTTCACAGAATTCCGTTCATGTCGTCCCGTTCGTCTCGGTTGGGACATTATATACGTCTATAGCGTTATATATCCTAACTTAAGGCAGGCTATCATCTCGGATGTAGTATTTTACAACATTCCTGGCGGGTCGGCCTCTACTTCTCGGTGGGAACATTATATACGTCTATAACGTAATATAAACTAACCTAACATATCTAGCTCCTCGCTGGTAATGTTTTACAGAATCCCGTTCGTGTCGTCCCGTACGTCTCGGTTGGGATATTATATACGTCTATAGCATTATATATCCTAACCTAAGGCAGGCTAACATCTCGAATGTAGCATATTACATCATTCCTGGCGTATCGACCACTACTTCTCGGTGGAAACATTATATACGTCTATAACGTAATATAACCTTACCTAATACATCTAGCTAGTCGCTTTAATGTTTCACAGAATTCCGTTCATGTCGTCCCGTTCGTCTCGGTTGGGACATTATATACGTCTATAGCGTTATATATCCTGACTTAAGGCAGGCTATCATCTCGGATGTAGTATTTTACAACATTCCTGGCGTATCGGCCTCTACTTCTCGGTGGAAACATTATATACGTCTATGACGTAATATAACCTAACCTAACACATCTAGCCCCTCGCTGGTAATGTTTCACAGAATCCCGTTCGTGTCGTCCCGTTCGTTTCGGTTGGGACATTATATACGTCTATAGCGTTATATATCCTAACTTAAGGCAGGCTATCATCTCGGATGTAGTATTTTACAACATTCCTGGCGGGTCGGCCTCTACTTCTCGGTGGGAACATTATATACGTCTATAACGTAATATAAACTAACCTAACATATCTAGCTCCTCGCTGGTAATGTTTTACAAAATCCCGTTCGTGTCGTCCCGTACGTCTCGGTTGGGATATTATATACGTCTATAGCATTATATATCCTAACCTAAGGCAGGCTAACATCTCGGATGTAGTATATTACATCATTCCTGGCGTATCGACCACTACTTTTCGGTGGAAACATTATATACGTCTATAACGCAATATAACCTAACCTAACACATCTAGCTAGTCGCTTTAATGTTTCACAGAATCCCGTTCGTGTCGTCCCGTTCGTCTCGGTTGGGACATTATATACGTCTATAGCGTTATATATCCTGACTTAAGGCAGGCTATCATCTCGGATGTAGTATTTTACAACATTCCTGGCGTATCGGCCCCTACTTCTCGGTGGGAACATTATATACGTCTATAACGTATCATAACCTAGCCTAACCCATCTAGCCCCTCGCTGGTAATGTTTTACACAATCCCGTTTGTGTCGTCCCGTAAGTCTCGGTTGGGACATTATATACGTCTATAGCGTTATATATCCTAACTTAAGGCAGGCTATCATCTCGGATGTAGTATTTTACAACATTCCTGGCGGGTCGGCCTCTACTTCTCGGTGGGAACATTATATACGTCTATAACGTAATATAAACTAACCTAACATATCTAGCTCCTCGCTGGTAATGTTTTACAGAATCCCGTTCGTGTCGTCCCGTACGTCTCGGTTGGGATATTATATACGTCTATAGCATTATATATCCTAACCTAAGGCAGGCTAACATCTCGAATGTAGCATATTACATCATTCCTGGCGTATCGACCACTACTTCTCGGTGGAAACATTATATACGTCTATAACGTAATATAACCTTACCTAATACATCTAGCTAGTCGCTTTAATGTTTCACAGAATTCCGTTCATGTCGTCCCGTTCGTCTCGGTTGGGACATTATATACGTCTATAGCGTTATATATCCTGACTTAAGGCAGGCTATCATCTCGGATGTAGTATTTTACAACATTCCTGGCGTATCGGCCCCTACTTCTCGGTGGGAACATTATATACGTCTATAACGTAATATAACCTAACCTATCACATCTAGCCCCTCGCTGGTAATGTTTTACAGAATCCCGTTTGTGTCGCCACGTAAGTCTCGGTTGGGACATTATATACTAGTACTGCCTTATATATCCTAACCTAAGGCAGGCTAACATCTCGGATGCAGCATTTTACAACATTCCTGGCGGGTCGGCCCCTACTTCTCGGTGGGAACATTATATACGTCTATAACGTAATATAACCTAACCTAACATATCTAGCTCCTCGCTGGTAATGTTTTACAAAATCCCGTTCGTGTCGTCCGGTACGTCTCGGTTGGGATATTATATACGTCTATAGCATTATATATCCTAACCTAAGGCAGGCTATCAACTCGGATGTAGTATATTACATCATTCCTGGCGTATCGACCACTACTTTTCGGTGGAAACATTATATACGTCTATAACGTAATATAACCTAACCTAACACATCTAGCTAGTCGCTTTAATGTTTCACAGGATCCAGTTCGTGTCGTCCCGTTCGTCTCGCCTGGGACATTATATACGTCTATAGCGTTATATATCCTAACCTAAGGCAGGCTAACATCTCGGATGCAGTATTTTACAACATTCCTGGCGTATCGTCCCCTACTTCTCGGTGGGAACATTATATACGTCTATAACGTATCATAACCTAGCCTAACCCATCTAGCCCCTCGCTGGTAATGTTTTACAGAATCCCGTTCCTGTCGTCCCGTACGTCTCTGTTGGGACGTTATGAACGTCTACAGCGATATATATCCTAACGTAAGGCAAGCTAACATCTCGGATGTAGTATTTTACAATAGTCCTGGCGTATCGGCCCCTACTTCTCGGTGGGAACATTATATACGTCTATAACGTAACATAACGTAACCTAACCCATCTAGCCCCTCGCTGGTAATGTATTACAGAATTCCGTTCCTGTTGTGCCGTACGTTTCGGTTGGGATATTATATAAGTCTATAGCGTTATATATCCTAACCTAAGGAAGGCTATCTTCTCGGATGCAGTATTTTACAACATTCCTGGCGTATCGGCCCATACTTCTCGGCTGGGACATTATATACGTCTATAACGTATCATAACCTAGCCTAACCCATCTAGCCCCTCGCCGGTAATGTATTACAGAATTCCGTTCCTGTTGTGACGTACGTCTCGGTTGGGATATTATATACGTCTATAGCGTTATATATCCTAACCTAAGCAAGGCTATCTTCTCGGATGTAGTATTTTAAAACATTCCTGGCGGGTCGGCCCCTACTTCTCGGTGGGAACATTATATACGTCTATAACGTAATATAACCTCACCTAACATATCAAGCTCCTCGCTGGTAATGTTTTACAAAATCCCGTTCGTGTCGTCCCGTACGTCTCGGTTGGGACGTTATGAACGTCTACAGCGATATATATCCTAACCTAAGGCAGGGTAACATCTCAGCTATAGTATATTACATCATTCCTGGCGTATCGGCCTCTACTTCTCGGTGGAAACATTATATACGTCTATGACGTAATATAACCTAACCTAACACATCTAGCCCCTCGCTGGTAATGTTTCACAGAATCCCGTTCGTGTCGTCCCGTTCGTCTCGGTTGGGACATTATATACGTCTATAGCGTTATATATCCTAACTTAAGGCAGGCTATCATCTCGGATGTAGTATTTTACAACATTCCTGGCGGGTCGGCCTCTACTTCTCGGTGGGAACATTATATACGTCTATAACGTAATATAAACTAACCTAACATATCTAGCTCCTCGCTGGTAATGTTTTACAAAATCCCGTTCGTGTCGTCCCGTACGTCCCGGTTGGGACATTATATACTACTACAGCGTTATATATCCTAACCTAAGGCAGGCTAACATCTCGGATGCAGTATTTTACAACATTCCTGGCGGGTCGACCCCTACTTCTCGGTGGGAACATTATATACGTCTATAACGTAATATAACCTAACCAAACATATCTAGCTCCTCGCTGGTAATGTTTTACAAAATCCCGTTCGTGTCGTCCCGTACGTCTCGGTTGGGATATTATATACGTCTATAGCGTTATATATCCTAACCTAAGGCAGGCTATCATCTCGGATGTAGTATTTTACAACATTCCTGGCGTATCGGCCCCTACTTCTCGGTGGGAACATTATATACGTCTATAACGTATCATAACCTAACCTAACCCATCTAGCCCCTCGCTGGTAATGTTTTACAGAATCCCGTTCCTGTCGTCCCGTACGTCTCGGTTGGGACGTTATGAACGTCTACAGCGATATATATCCTAACCTAAGGCAGGCTAACATCTCGGATGTAGTATTTTACCACAGTCCTGGCGTATCGGCCCCTACTTCTCGGTGGGAACATTATATACGTCTATAACGTATCATAACCTAGCCTAACCCATCTAGCTCCTCGCTGGTAATGTTTTACAGAATCCCGTTCCTGTCGTCCCGTACGTCTCGGTTGGGACGTTATGAACGTTTACAGCGATATATATCCTTACCTAAGGAAGGCTATCTTCTCGGATGTAGCATATTACATCATTCCTGGCGTATCGACCACTACTTTTCGGTGGAAACATTATATACGTCTATAACGTAATATAACCTAACCTAACACATCTAGCTAGTCGCTTTAATGTTTCACAGAATCCCGTTCGTGTCGTCCCGTTCGTCTCGCCTGGGACATTATATACGTCTATAGCGTTGTATATCCTAACCTAAGGCAGGCTAACATCTCGGATGCAGTATTTTACAACATTCCTGGCGTATCGTCCCCTACTTCTCGGTGGGAACATTATATACGTCTATAACGTAACATAACGTAACCTAACCCATCTAGCCCCTCGCTGGTAATGTATTACAGAATTCCGTTCCTGTTGTGCCGTACGTCTCGGTTGGGATATCATATAAGTCTATAGCGTTATATAACCTAACCTAAGGAAGGCTATCTTCTCGGATGCAGTATTTTACAACATTCCTGGCGTATCGGCCCATACTTCTCGGTGGGAACATTATATACGTCTATAACGTATCATAACCTAGCCTAACCCATCTAGCCCCTCGCTGGTAATGTATTACAGAATTCCGTTCCTGTCGTCCCGTACGTCTCGCTTGGGATATTATATACGTCTATAGCGTTCTATATCCTAACCTAAGGAAGGCTATCTTCTCGTATGTAGTATTTTACAACATTCCTGGCGGGTCGGCCCCTACTTCTCGGTGGGAACATTATATACGTCTATAACGTAATATAACCTAACCTAACATATCTAGCTCCTCGCTGGTAATGTTTTACAAAATCCCGTTCGTGTCGTCCCGTACGTCTCGGTTGGGATATTATATACGTCTATAGCATTATATATCCTAACCTAAGGCAGGCTAACATCTCGGATGTGGCATATTACATCATTCCTGGCGTATCGACCACTACTTCTCGGTGGAAACATTATATACGTCTATAACGTAATATAACCTAACCTAACACATCTAGCTAGTCGCTTTAATGTTTCACAGAATTCCGTTCATGTCGTCCCGTTCGTCTCGGTTGGGACATTGTATACGTCTATAGCGTTATATATCCTAACTTAAGGCAGGCTATCATCTCGGATGTAGTATTTTACAACATTCCTGGCGGGTCGGCGTCTACTTCTCGGTGGGAACATTATATACGTCTATAACGTAATATAAACTAACCTAACATATCTAGCTCCTCGCTGGTAATGTTTTACAAAATCCCGTTCGTGTCGTCCCGTACGTCTCGGTTGGGACATTATATACGTCTATAGCGTTATATATACTAACTTAAGGCAGGCTATCATCTCGGATGTAGTATTTTACAACATTCCTGGCGGGTCGGCCTCTACTTCTCGGTGGGAACATTATATACGTCTATAACGTAATATAAACTAACCTAACATATCTAGCTCCTCGCTGGTAATGTTTTACAAAATCCCGTTCGTGTCGTCCCGTACGTCTCGGTTGGGATATTATATACGTCTATAGCATTATATATCCTAACCTAAGGCAGGCTAACATCTCGGATGTAGTATATTACACCATTCCTGGCGTATCGACCACTACTTTTCGGTGGAAACATTATATACGTCTATGACGTAATATAACCTAACCTAACACATCTAGCTAGTCGCTTTAATGTTTCACAGAATCCCGTTCGTGTCGTCCCGTTCGTCTCGGTTGGGACATTATATACGTCTATAGCGTTATATATCCTGACTTAAGGCAGGCTATTATCTCGGATGTAGTATTTTACAACATTCCTGGCGTATCGGCCCCTACTTCTCGGTGGGAACATTATATACGTCTATAACGTAATATAACCTAACCTATCACATCTAGCCCCTCGCTGGTAATGTTTTACAGAATCCCGTTTGTGTCGTCCCGTAAGTCCCGGTTGGGACATTATATACTACTACAGCGTTATATATCCTAACCTAAGGCAGGCTAACATCTCGGATGCAGTATTTTACAACATTCCTGGCGGGTCGACCCCTACTTCTCGGTGGGAACATTATATACGTCTATAACGTAATATAACCTAACCAAACATATCTAGCTCCTCGCTGGTAATGTTTTACAAAATCCCGTTCGTGTCGTCCCGTACGTCTCGGTTGGGATATTATATACGTCTATAGCGTTATATATCCTAACCTAAGGCAGGCTATCATCTCGGATGTAGTATTTTACAACATTCCTGGCGTATCGGCCCCTACTTCTCGGTGGGAACATTATATACGTCTATAACGTATCATAACCTAACCTAACCCATCTAGCCCCTCGCTGGTAATGTTTTACAGAATCCCGTTCCTGTCGTCCCGTACGTCTCGGTTGGGACGTTATGAACGTCTACAGCGATATATATCCTAACCTAAGGCAGGCTAACATCTCGGATGTAGTATTTTACCACAGTCCTGGCGTATCGGCCCCTACTTCTCGGTGGGAACATTATATACGTCTATAACGTATCATAACCTAGCCTAACCCATCTAGCTCCTCGCTGGTAATGTTTTACAGAATCCCGTTCCTGTCGTCCCGTACGTCTCGGTTGGGACGTTATGAACGTTTACAGCGATATATATCCTTACCTAAGGAAGGCTATCTTCTCGGATGCAGTATTTTACAACATTCCTGGCGTATCGGCCCATACTTCTCGGTGGGAACATTATATTCGTCTATAACGTAATATAACCTAGCCCAACCCATCTAGCCCCTCGCTGGTAATGTTTTACAGAATCCCGTTCGTGTCGTCCCGTTCGTCTCGGTTGGGACATTATATACGTCTACAGCGTTATATATCCTAACCTAAGCCAGGCTAACATCTCGGATATAGTATTTTACAACATTCCTGGCGCATCGGCCTCTACTTCTCGGTGGGAACATTATATTCGTCTATAACGTAATATAACCTAACCTATCACATCTAGCCCCTCGCTGGTAATGTTTTACAGAATCCCGTTCGTGTCGTCCCGTTCGTCTCGGTTGGGACATTATATACGTCTATAGCATTATATATCCTAACCTAAGGCAGGCTAACATCTCGGATGTAGCATATTACATCATTCCTGGCGTATCGACCACTACTTCTCGGTGGAAACATTATATACGTCTATAACGTAATATAACCTAACCTAACACATCTAGCTAGTCGCTTTAATGTTTCACAGAATTCCGTTCATGTCGTCCCGTTCGTCTCGGTTGGGACATTGTATACGTCTATAGCGTTATATATCCTAACCTAAGGCAGGCTAACATCTCGGATGTAGTATATTACACCATTCCTGGCGAATCGACCACTACTTTTCGGTGGAAACATTATATACGTCTATGACGTAATATAACCTAACCTAACACATCTAACTAGTCGCTTTAATGTTTCACAGAATCCCGTTCGTGTCGTCCCGTTCGTCTCGGTTGGGACATTATATACGTCTATAGCGTTATATATCCTGACTTAAGGCAGGCTATTATCTCGGATGTAGTATTTTACAACATTCCTGGCGGGTCGACCCCTACTTCTCGGTGGGAACATTATATACGTCTATAACGTAATATAACCTAACCTAACATATCTAGCTCCTCGCTGGTAATGTTTTACAAAATCCCGTTCGTGTCGTCCCGTACGTCTCGGATGGGATATTATATACGTCTATAGCATTATATATCCTAACCTAAGGCAGGCTATCAACTTGGATGTAGTATATTACATCATTCCTGGCGTATCGACCACTACTTTTCCGTGGAAACATTATATACGTCTATAACGTAATATAACCTAACCTAACACATCTAGCTAGTCGCTTTAATGTTTCACAGGATCCCGTTCGTGTCGTCCCGTACGTCTCGGTTGGGACGTTATGAACGTCTACAGCGATATATATCCTAACGTAAGGCAAGCTAACATCTCGGATGCAGTATTTTACAACATTCCTGGCGTATCGGCCCATACTTCTCGGTGGGAACATTATATACGTCTATAACGTATCATAACCTAGCCTAACCCATCTAGCCCCTCGCTGGTAATGTATTACAGAATTCCGTTCCTGTTGTGCCGTACGTCTGGGTTGGGATATTATATACGTCTATAGCGTTATATATCCTAACCTAAGGAAGGCTATCTTCTCGTATGTAGTATTTTACAACATTCCTGGCGGGTCGGCCCCTACTTCTCGGTGGGAACATTATATACGTCTATAACGTATCATAACCTAGCCTAACCCATCTAGCCCCTCGCCGGTAATGTATTACAGAATCCCGTTCGTGTCGTCCCGTACGTCTCGGTTGGGATATTATATACATCTATAGCATTATATATCCTAACCTAAGGCAGGCTAACATCTCGAATGTAGCATATTACATCATTCCTGGCGTATCGACCACTACTTCTCGGTGGAAACATTATATACGTCTATAACGTAATATAACCTTACCTAACACATCTAGCTAGTCGCTTTAATGTTTCACAGAATTCCGTTCATGTCGTCCCGTTCGTCTCGGTTGGGACATTATATACGTCTATAGCGTTATATATCCTAACTTAAGGCAGGCTATCATCTCGGATGTAGTATTTTACAACATTCCTGGCGGGTCGGCCTCTACTTCTCGGTGGGAACATTATATACGTCTATAACGTAATATAAACTAACCTAACATATCTAGCTCCTCGCTGGTAATGTTTTACAGAATCCCGTTCGTGTCGTCCCGTACGTCTCGGTTGGGATATTATATACGTCTATAGCATTATATATCCTAACCTAAGGCAGGCTAACATCTCGAATGTAGCATATTACATCATTCCTGGCGTATCGACCACTACTTCTCGGTGGAAACATTATATACGTCTATAACGTAATATAACCTTACCTAATACATCTAGCTAGTCGCTTTAATGTTTCACAGAATTCCGTTCATGTCGTCCCGTTCGTCTCGGTTGGGACATTATATACGTCTATAGCGTTATATATCCTGACTTAAGGCAGGCTATCATCTCGGATGTAGTATTTTACAACATTCCTGGCGTATCGGCCTCTACTTCTCGGTGGAAACATTATATACGTCTATGACGTAATATAACCTAACCTAACACATCTAGCCCCTCGCTGGTAATGTTTCACAGAATCCCGTTCGTGTCGTCCCGTTCGTTTCGGTTGGGACATTATATACGTCTATAGCGTTATATATCCTAACTTAAGGCAGGCTATCATCTCGGATGTAGTATTTTACAACATTCCTGGCGGGTCGGCCTCTACTTCTCGGTGGGAACATTATATACGTCTATAACGTAATATAAACTAACCTAACATATCTAGCTCCTCGCTGGTAATGTTTTACAAAATCCCGTTCGTGTCGTCCCGTACGTCTCGGTTGGGATATTATATACGTCTATAGCATTATATATCCTAACCTAAGGCAGGCTAACATCTCGGATGTAGTATATTACATCATTCCTGGCGTATCGACCACTACTTTTCGGTGGAAACATTATATACGTCTATAACGCAATATAACCTAACCTAACACATCTAGCTAGTCGCTTTAATGTTTCACAGAATCCCGTTCGTGTCGTCCCGTTCGTCTCGGTTGGGACATTATATACGTCTATAGCGTTATATATCCTGACTTAAGGCAGGCTATCATCTCGGATGTAGTATTTTACAACATTCCTGGCGTATCGGCCCCTACTTCTCGGTGGGAACATTATATACGTCTATAACGTATCATAACCTAGCCTAACCCATCTAGCCCCTCGCTGGTAATGTTTTACACAATCCCGTTTGTGTCGTCCCGTAAGTCTCGGTTGGGACATTATATACGTCTATAGCGTTATATATCCTAACTTAAGGCAGGCTATCATCTCGGATGTAGTATTTTACAACATTCCTGGCGGGTCGGCCTCTACTTCTCGGTGGGAACATTATATACGTCTATAACGTAATATAAACTAACCTAACATATCTAGCTCCTCGCTGGTAATGTTTTACAGAATCCCGTTCGTGTCGTCCCGTACGTCTCGGTTGGGATATTATATACGTCTATAGCATTATATATCCTAACCTAAGGCAGGCTAACATCTCGAATGTAGCATATTACATCATTCCTGGCGTATCGACCACTACTTCTCGGTGGAAACATTATATACGTCTATAACGTAATATAACCTTACCTAATACATCTAGCTAGTCGCTTTAATGTTTCACAGAATTCCGTTCATGTCGTCCCGTTCGTCTCGGTTGGGACATTATATACGTCTATAGCGTTATATATCCTGACTTAAGGCAGGCTATCATCTCGGATGTAGTATTTTACAACATTCCTGGCGTATCGGCCCCTACTTCTCGGTGGGAACATTATATACGTCTATAACGTAATATAACCTAACCTATCACATCTAGCCCCTCGCTGGTAATGTTTTACAGAATCCCGTTTGTGTCGCCACGTAAGTCTCGGTTGGGACATTATATACTAGTACTGCCTTATATATCCTAACCTAAGGCAGGCTAACATCTCGGATGCAGCATTTTACAACATTCCTGGCGGGTCGGCCCCTACTTCTCGGTGGGAACATTATATACGTCTATAACGTAATATAACCTAACCTAACATATCTAGCTCCTCGCTGGTAATGTTTTACAAAATCCCGTTCGTGTCGTCCGGTACGTCTCGGTTGGGATATTATATACGTCTATAGCATTATATATCCTAACCTAAGGCAGGCTATCAACTCGGATGTAGTATATTACATCATTCCTGGCGTATCGACCACTACTTTTCGGTGGAAACATTATATACGTCTATAACGTAATATAACCTAACCTAACACATCTAGCTAGTCGCTTTAATGTTTCACAGGATCCAGTTCGTGTCGTCCCGTTCGTCTCGCCTGGGACATTATATACGTCTATAGCGTTATATATCCTAACCTAAGGCAGGCTAACATCTCGGATGCAGTATTTTACAACATTCCTGGCGTATCGTCCCCTACTTCTCGGTGGGAACATTATATACGTCTATAACGTATCATAACCTAGCCTAACCCATCTAGCCCCTCGCTGGTAATGTTTTACAGAATCCCGTTCCTGTCGTCCCGTACGTCTCTGTTGGGACGTTATGAACGTCTACAGCGATATATATCCTAACGTAAGGCAAGCTAACATCTCGGATGTAGTATTTTACAATAGTCCTGGCGTATCGGCCCCTACTTCTCGGTGGGAACATTATATACGTCTATAACGTAACATAACGTAACCTAACCCATCTAGCCCCTCGCTGGTAATGTATTACAGAATTCCGTTCCTGTTGTGCCGTACGTTTCGGTTGGGATATTATATAAGTCTATAGCGTTATATATCCTAACCTAAGGAAGGCTATCTTCTCGGATGCAGTATTTTACAACATTCCTGGCGTATCGGCCCATACTTCTCGGCTGGGACATTATATACGTCTATAACGTATCATAACCTAGCCTAACCCATCTAGCCCCTCGCCGGTAATGTATTACAGAATTCCGTTCCTGTTGTGACGTACGTCTCGGTTGGGATATTATATACGTCTATAGCGTTATATATCCTAACCTAAGCAAGGCTATCTTCTCGGATGTAGTATTTTAAAACATTCCTGGCGGGTCGGCCCCTACTTCTCGGTGGGAACATTATATACGTCTATAACGTAATATAACCTCACCTAACATATCAAGCTCCTCGCTGGTAATGTTTTACAAAATCCCGTTCGTGTCGTCCCGTACGTCTCGGTTGGGACGTTATGAACGTCTACAGCGATATATATCCTAACCTAAGGCAGGGTAACATCTCAGCTATAGTATATTACATCATTCCTGGCGTATCGGCCTCTACTTCTCGGTGGAAACATTATATACGTCTATGACGTAATATAACCTAACCTAACACATCTAGCCCCTCGCTGGTAATGTTTCACAGAATCCCGTTCGTGTCGTCCCGTTCGTCTCGGTTGGGACATTATATACGTCTATAGCGTTATATATCCTAACTTAAGGCAGGCTATCATCTCGGATGTAGTATTTTACAACATTCCTGGCGGGTCGGCCTCTACTTCTCGGTGGGAACATTATATACGTCTATAACGTAATATAAACTAACCTAACATATCTAGCTCCTCGCTGGTAATGTTTTACAAAATCCCGTTCGTGTCGTCCCGTACGTCCCGGTTGGGACATTATATACTACTACAGCGTTATATATCCTAACCTAAGGCAGGCTAACATCTCGGATGCAGTATTTTACAACATTCCTGGCGGGTCGACCCCTACTTCTCGGTGGGAACATTATATACGTCTATAACGTAATATAACCTAACCAAACATATCTAGCTCCTCGCTGGTAATGTTTTACAAAATCCCGTTCGTGTCGTCCCGTACGTCTCGGTTGGGATATTATATACGTCTATAGCGTTATATATCCTAACCTAAGGCAGGCTATCATCTCGGATGTAGTATTTTACAACATTCCTGGCGTATCGGCCCCTACTTCTCGGTGGGAACATTATATACGTCTATAACGTATCATAACCTAACCTAACCCATCTAGCCCCTCGCTGGTAATGTTTTACAGAATCCCGTTCCTGTCGTCCCGTACGTCTCGGTTGGGACGTTATGAACGTCTACAGCGATATATATCCTAACCTAAGGCAGGCTAACATCTCGGATGTAGTATTTTACCACAGTCCTGGCGTATCGGCCCCTACTTCTCGGTGGGAACATTATATACGTCTATAACGTATCATAACCTAGCCTAACCCATCTAGCTCCTCGCTGGTAATGTTTTACAGAATCCCGTTCCTGTCGTCCCGTACGTCTCGGTTGGGACGTTATGAACGTTTACAGCGATATATATCCTTACCTAAGGAAGGCTATCTTCTCGGATGCAGTATTTTACAACATTCCTGGCGTATCGGCCCATACTTCTCGGTGGGAACATTATATTCGTCTATAACGTAATATAACCTAGCCCAACCCATCTAGCCCCTCGCTGGTAATGTTTTACAGAATCCCGTTCGTGTCGTCCCGTTCGTCTCGGTTGGGACATTATATACGTCTACAGCGTTATATATCCTAACCTAAGCCAGGCTAACATCTCGGATATAGTATTTTACAACATTCCTGGCGCATCGGCCTCTACTTCTCGGTGGGAACATTATATTCGTCTATAACGTAATATAACCTAACCTATCACATCTAGCCCCTCGCTGGTAATGTTTTACAGAATCCCGTTCGTGTCGTCCCGTTCGTCTCGGTTGGGACATTATATACGTCTATAGCATTATATATCCTAACCTAAGGCAGGCTAACATCTCGGATGTAGCATATTACATCATTCCTGGCGTATCGACCACTACTTCTCGGTGGAAACATTATATACGTCTATAACGTAATATAACCTAACCTAACACATCTAGCTAGTCGCTTTAATGTTTCACAGAATTCCGTTCATGTCGTCCCGTTCGTCTCGGTTGGGACATTGTATACGTCTATAGCGTTATATATCCTAACCTAAGGCAGGCTAACATCTCGGATGTAGTATATTACACCATTCCTGGCGAATCGACCACTACTTTTCGGTGGAAACATTATATACGTCTATGACGTAATATAACCTAACCTAACACATCTAACTAGTCGCTTTAATGTTTCACAGAATCCCGTTCGTGTCGTCCCGTTCGTCTCGGTTGGGACATTATATACGTCTATAGCGTTATATATCCTGACTTAAGGCAGGCTATTATCTCGGATGTAGTATTTTACAACATTCCTGGCGGGTCGACCCCTACTTCTCGGTGGGAACATTATATACGTCTATAACGTAATATAACCTAACCTAACATATCTAGCTCCTCGCTGGTAATGTTTTACAAAATCCCGTTCGTGTCGTCCCGTACGTCTCGGATGGGATATTATATACGTCTATAGCATTATATATCCTAACCTAAGGCAGGCTATCAACTTGGATGTAGTATATTACATCATTCCTGGCGTATCGACCACTACTTTTCCGTGGAAACATTATATACGTCTATAACGTAATATAACCTAACCTAACACATCTAGCTAGTCGCTTTAATGTTTCACAGGATCCCGTTCGTGTCGTCCCGTACGTCTCGGTTGGGACGTTATGAACGTCTACAGCGATATATATCCTAACGTAAGGCAAGCTAACATCTCGGATGCAGTATTTTACAACATTCCTGGCGTATCGGCCCATACTTCTCGGTGGGAACATTATATACGTCTATAACGTATCATAACCTAGCCTAACCCATCTAGCCCCTCGCTGGTAATGTATTACAGAATTCCGTTCCTGTTGTGCCGTACGTCTGGGTTGGGATATTATATACGTCTATAGCGTTATATATCCTAACCTAAGGAAGGCTATCTTCTCGTATGTAGTATTTTACAACATTCCTGGCGGGTCGGCCCCTACTTCTCGGTGGGAACATTATATACGTCTATAACGTATCATAACCTAGCCTAACCCATCTAGCCCCTCGCCGGTAATGTATTACAGAATCCCGTTCGTGTCGTCCCGTACGTCTCGGTTGGGATATTATATACATCTATAGCATTATATATCCTAACCTAAGGCAGGCTAACATCTCGAATGTAGCATATTACATCATTCCTGGCGTATCGACCACTACTTCTCGGTGGAAACATTATATACGTCTATAACGTAATATAACCTTACCTAACACATCTAGCTAGTCGCTTTAATGTTTCACAGAATTCCGTTCATGTCGTCCCGTTCGTCTCGGTTGGGACATTATATACGTCTATAGCGTTATATATCCTAACTTAAGGCAGGCTATCATCTCGGATGTAGTATTTTACAACATTCCTGGCGGGTCGGCCTCTACTTCTCGGTGGGAACATTATATACGTCTATAACGTAATATAAACTAACCTAACATATCTAGCTCCTCGCTGGTAATGTTTTACAGAATCCCGTTCGTGTCGTCCCGTACGTCTCGGTTGGGATATTATATACGTCTATAGCATTATATATCCTAACCTAAGGCAGGCTAACATCTCGAATGTAGCATATTACATCATTCCTGGCGTATCGACCACTACTTCTCGGTGGAAACATTATATACGTCTATAACGTAATATAACCTTACCTAATACATCTAGCTAGTCGCTTTAATGTTTCACAGAATTCCGTTCATGTCGTCCCGTTCGTCTCGGTTGGGACATTATATACGTCTATAGCGTTATATATCCTGACTTAAGGCAGGCTATCATCTCGGATGTAGTATTTTACAACATTCCTGGCGTATCGGCCTCTACTTCTCGGTGGAAACATTATATACGTCTATGACGTAATATAACCTAACCTAACACATCTAGCCCCTCGCTGGTAATGTTTCACAGAATCCCGTTCGTGTCGTCCCGTTCGTTTCGGTTGGGACATTATATACGTCTATAGCGTTATATATCCTAACTTAAGGCAGGCTATCATCTCGGATGTAGTATTTTACAACATTCCTGGCGGGTCGGCCTCTACTTCTCGGTGGGAACATTATATACGTCTATAACGTAATATAAACTAACCTAACATATCTAGCTCCTCGCTGGTAATGTTTTACAAAATCCCGTTCGTGTCGTCCCGTACGTCTCGGTTGGGATATTATATACGTCTATAGCATTATATATCCTAACCTAAGGCAGGCTAACATCTCGGATGTAGTATATTACATCATTCCTGGCGTATCGACCACTACTTTTCGGTGGAAACATTATATACGTCTATAACGCAATATAACCTAACCTAACACATCTAGCTAGTCGCTTTAATGTTTCACAGAATCCCGTTCGTGTCGTCCCGTTCGTCTCGTTTGGGACATTATATACGTCTATAGCGTTATATATCCTGACTTAAGGCAGGCTATCATCTCGGATGTAGTATTTTACAACATTCCTGGCGTATCGGCCCCTACTTCTCGGTGGGAACATTATATACGTCTATAACGTATCATAACCTAGCCTAACCCATCTAGCCCCTCGCTGGTAATGTTTTACACAATCCCGTTTGTGTCGTCCCGTAAGTCTCGGTTGGGACATTATATACGTCTATAGCGTTATATATCCTAACTTAAGGCAGGCTATCATCTCGGATGTAGTATTTTACAACATTCCTGGCGGGTCGGCCTCTACTTCTCGGTGGGAACATTATATACGTCTATAACGTAATATAAACTAACCTAACATATCTAGCTCCTCGCTGGTAATGTTTCACAGAATTCCGTTCATGTCGTCCCGTTCGTCTCGGTTGGGACATTATATACGTCTATAGCGTTATATATCCTGACTTAAGGCAGGCTATCATCTCGGATGTAGTATTTTACAACATTCCTGGCGTATCGGCCCCTACTTCTCGGTGGGAACATTATATACGTCTATAACGTAATATAACCTAACCTATCACATCTAGCCCCTCGCTGGTAATGTTTTACAGAATCCCGTTTGTGTCGCCACGTAAGTCTCGGTTGGGACATTATATACTAGTACTGCCTTATATATCCTAACCTAAGGCAGGCTAACATCTCGGATGCAGCATTTTACAACATTCCTGGCGGGTCGGCCCCTACTTCTCGGTGGGAACATTATATACGTCTATAACGTAATATAACCTAACCTAACATATCTAGCTCCTCGCTGGTAATGTTTTACAAAATCCCGTTCGTGTCGTCCGGTACGTCTCGGTTGGGATATTATATACGTCTATAGCATTATATATCCTAACCTAAGGCAGGCTATCAACTCGGATGTAGTATATTACATCATTCCTGGCGTATCGACCACTACTTTTCGGTGGAAACATTATATACGTCTATAACGTAATATAACCTAACCTAACACATCTAGCTAGTCGCTTTAATGTTTCACAGGATCCAGTTCGTGTCGTCCCGTTCGTCTCGCCTGGGACATTATATACGTCTATAGCGTTATATATCCTAACCTAAGGCAGGCTAACATCTCGGATGCAGTATTTTACAACATTCCTGGCGTATCGTCCCCTACTTCTCGGTGGGAACATTATATACGTCTATAACGTATCATAACCTAGCCTAACCCATCTAGCCCCTCGCTGGTAATGTTTTACAGAATCCCGTTCCTGTCGTCCCGTACGTCTCTGTTGGGACGTTATGAACGTCTACAGCGATATATATCCTAACGTAAGGCAAGCTAACATCTCGGATGTAGTATTTTACAATAGTCCTGGCGTGTCGGCCCCTACTTCTCGGTGGGAACATTATATACGTCTATAACGTAACATAACGTAACCTAACCCATCTAGCCCCTCGCTGGTAATGTATTACAGAATTCCGTTCCTGTTGTGCCGTACGTTTCGGTTGGGATATTATATAAGTCTATAGCGTTATATATCCTAACCTAAGGAAGGCTATCTTCTCGGATGCAGTATTTTACAACATTCCTGGCGTATCGGCCCATACTTCTCGGCTGGGACATTATATACGTCTATAACGTATCATAACCTAGCCTAACCCATCTAGCCCCTCGCCGGTAATGTATTACAGAATTCCGTTCCTGTTGTGACGTACGTCTCGGTTGGGATATTATATACGTCTATAGCGTTATATATCCTAACCTAAGCAAGGCTATCTTCTCGGATGTAGTATTTTAAAACATTCCTGGCGGGTCGGCCCCTACTTCTCGGTGGGAACATTATATACGTCTATAACGTAATATAACCTCACCTAACATATCAAGCTCCTCGCTGGTAATGTTTTACAAAATCCCGTTCGTGTCGTCCCGTACGTCTCGGTTGGGACGTTATGAACGTCTACAGCGATATATATCCTAACCTAAGGCAGGGTAACATCTCAGCTATAGTATATTACATCATTCCTGGCGTATCGACCACTACTTTTCGGTGGAAACATTATATACGTCTATAACGTAATATAACCTAACCTAACACATCTAGCTAGTCGCTTTAATGTTTCACAGGATCCAGTTCGTGTCGTCCCGTTCGTCTCGCCTGGGACATTATATACGTCTATAGCGTTATATATCCTAACCTAAGGCAGGCTAACATCTCGGATGCAGTATTTTACAACATTCCTGGCGTATCGTCCCCTACTTCTCGGTGGGAACATTATATACGTCTATAACGTATCATAACCTAGCCTAACCCATCTAGCCCCTCGCTGGTAATGTTTTACAGAATCCCGTTCCTGTCGTCCCGTACGTCTCTGTTGGGACGTTATGAACGTCTACAGCGATATATATCCTAACGTAAGGCAAGCTAACATCTCGGATGTAGTATTTTACAATAGTCCTGGCGTGTCGGCCCCTACTTCTCGGTGGGAACATTATATACGTCTATAACGTAACATAACGTAACCTAACCCATCTAGCCCCTCGCTGGTAATGTATTACAGAATTCCGTTCCTGTTGTGCCGTACGTTTCGGTTGGGATATTATATAAGTCTATAGCGTTATATATCCTAACCTAAGGAAGGCTATCTTCTCGGATGCAGTATTTTACAACATTCCTGGCGTATCGGCCCATACTTCTCGGCTGGGACATTATATACGTCTATAACGTATCATAACCTAGCCTAACCCATCTAGCCCCTCGCCGGTAATGTATTACAGAATTCCGTTCCTGTTGTGACGTACGTCTCGGTTGGGATATTATATACGTCTATAGCGTTATATATCCTAACCTAAGCAAGGCTATCTTCTCGGATGTAGTATTTTAAAACATTCCTGGCGGGTCGGCCCCTACTTCTCGGTGGGAACATTATATACGTCTATAACGTAATATAACCTCACCTAACATATCAAGCTCCTCGCTGGTAATGTTTTACAAAATCCCGTTCGTGTCGTCCCGTACGTCTCGGTTGGGACGTTATGAACGTCTACAGCGATATATATCCTAACCTAAGGCAGGGTAACATCTCAGCTATAGTATATTACATCATTCCTGGCGTATCGGCCTCTACTTCTCGGTGGAAACATTATATACGTCTATGACGTAATATAACCTAACCTAACACATCTAGCCCCTCGCTGGTAATGTTTCACAGAATCCCGTTCGTGTCGTCCCGTTCGTCTCGGTTGGGACATTATATACGTCTATAGCGTTATATATCCTAACTTAAGGCAGGCTATCATCTCGGATGTAGTATTTTACAACATTCCTGGCGGGTCGGCCTCTACTTCTCGGTGGGAACATTATATACGTCTATAACGTAATATAAACTAACCTAACATATCTAGCTCCTCGCTGGTAATGTTTTACAAAATCCCGTTCGTGTCGTCCCGTACGTCTCGGTTGGGATATTATATACGTCTATAGCATTATATATCCTAACCTAAGGCAGGCTAACATCTCGAATGTAGCATATTACATCATTCCTGGCGTATCGACCACTACTTCTCGGTGGAAACATTATATACGTCTATAACGTAATATAACCTTACCTAATACATCTAGCTAGTCGCTTTAATGTTTCACAGAATTCCGTTCATGTCGTCCCGTTCGTCTCGGTTGGGACATTATATACGTCTATAGCGTTATATATCCTGACTTAAGGCAGGCTATCATCTCGGATGTAGTATTTTACAACATTCCTGGCGTATCGGCCTCTACTTCTCGGTGGAAACATTATATACGTCTATGACGTAATATAACCTAACCTAACACATCTAGCCCCTCGCTGGTAATGTTTCACAGAATCCCGTTCGTGTCGTCCCGTTCGTTTCGGTTGGGACATTATATACGTCTATAGCGTTATATATCCTAACTTAAGGCAGGCTATCATCTCGGATGTAGTATTTTACAACATTCCTGGCGGGTCGGCCTCTACTTCTCGGTGGGAACATTATATACGTCTATAACGTAATATAAACTAACCTAACATATCTAGCTCCTCGCTGGTAATGTTTTACAAAATCCCGTTCGTGTCGTCCCGTACGTCTCGGTTGGGATATTATATACGTCTATAGCATTATATATCCTAACCTAAGGCAGGCTAACATCTCGGATGTAGTATATTACATCATTCCTGGCGTATCGACCACTACTTTTCGGTGGAAACATTATATACGTCTATAACGCAATATAACCTAACCTAACACATCTAGCTAGTCGCTTTAATGTTTCACAGAATCCCGTTCGTGTCGTCCCGTTCGTCTCGTTTGGGACATTATATACGTCTATAGCGTTATATATCCTGACTTAAGGCAGGCTATCATCTCGGATGTAGTATTTTACAACATTCCTGGCATATCGGCCCCTACTTCTCGGTGGGAACATTATATACGTCTATAACGTATCATAACCTAGCCTAACCCATCTAGCCCCTCGCTGGTAATGTTTTACACAATCCCGTTTGTGTCGTCCCGTAAGTCTCGGTTGGGACATTATATACGTCTATAGCGTTATATATCCTAACTTAAGGCAGGCTATCATCTCGGATGTAGTATTTTACAACATTCCTGGCGGGTCGGCCTCTACTTCTCGGTGGGAACATTATATACGTCTATAACGTAATATAAACTAACCTAACATATCTAGCTCCTCGCTGGTAATGTTTTACAGAATCCCGTTCGTGTCGTCCCGTACGTCTCGGTTGGGATATTATATACGTCTATAGCATTATATATCCTAACCTAAGGCAGGCTAACATCTCGAATGTAGCATATTACATCATTCCTGGCGTATCGACCACTACTTCTCGGTGGAAACATTATATACGTCTATAACGTAATATAACCTTACCTAATACATCTAGCTAGTCGCTTTAATGTTTCACAGAATTCCGTTCATGTCGTCCCGTTCGTCTCGGTTGGGACATTATATACGTCTATAGCGTTATATATCCTGACTTAAGGCAGGCTATCATCTCGGATGTAGTATTTTACAACATTCCTGGCGTATCGGCCCCTACTTCTCGGTGGGAACATTATATACGTCTATAACGTAATATAACCTAACCTATCACATCTAGCCCCTCGCTGGTAATGTTTTACAGAATCCCGTTTGTGTCGCCACGTAAGTCTCGGTTGGGACATTATATACTAGTACTGCCTTATATATCCTAACCTAAGGCAGGCTAACATCTCGGATGCAGCATTTTACAACATTCCTGGCGGGTCGGCCCCTACTTCTCGGTGGGAACATTATATACGTCTATAACGTAATATAACCTAACCTAACATATCTAGCTCCTCGCTGGTAATGTTTTACAAAATCCCGTTCGTGTCGTCCGGTACGTCTCGGTTGGGATATTATATACGTCTATAGCATTATATATCCTAACCTAAGGCAGGCTATCAACTCGGATGTAGTATATTACATCATTCCTGGCGTATCGACCACTACTTTTCGGTGGAAACATTATATACGTCTATAACGTAATATAACCTAACCTAACACATCTAGCTAGTCGCTTTAATGTTTCACAGGATCCAGTTCGTGTCGTCCCGTTCGTCTCGCCTGGGACATTATATACGTCTATAGCGTTATATATCCTAACCTAAGGCAGGCTAACATCTCGGATGCAGTATTTTACAACATTCCTGGCGTATCGTCCCCTACTTCTCGGTGGGAACATTATATACGTCTATAACGTATCATAACCTAGCCTAACCCATCTAGCCCCTCGCTGGTAATGTTTTACAGAATCCCGTTCCTGTCGTCCCGTACGTCTCTGTTGGGACGTTATGAACGTCTACAGCGATATATATCCTAACGTAAGGCAAGCTAACATCTCGGATGTAGTATTTTACAATAGTCCTGGCGTATCGGCCCCTACTTCTCGGTGGGAACATTATATACGTCTATAACGTAACATAACGTAACCTAACCCATCTAGCCCCTCGCTGGTAATGTATTACAGAATTCCGTTCCTGTTGTGCCGTACGTTTCGGTTGGGATATTATATAAGTCTATAGCGTTATATATCCTAACCTAAGGAAGGCTATCTTCTCGGATGCAGTATTTTACAACATTCCTGGCGTATCGGCCCATACTTCTCGGCTGGGACATTATATACGTCTATAACGTATCATAACCTAGCCTAACCCATCTAGCCCCTCGCCGGTAATGTATTACAGAATTCCGTTCCTGTTGTGACGTACGTCTCGGTTGGGATATTATATACGTCTATAGCGTTATATATCCTAACCTAAGCAAGGCTATCTTCTCGGATGTAGTATTTTAAAACATTCCTGGCGGGTCGGCCCCTACTTCTCGGTGGGAACATTATATACGTCTATAACGTAATATAACCTCACCTAACATATCAAGCTCCTCGCTGGTAATGTTTTACAAAATCCCGTTCGTGTCGTCCCGTACGTCTCGGTTGGGACGTTATGAACGTCTACAGCGATATATATCCTAACCTAAGGCAGGGTAACATCTCAGCTATAGTATATTACATCATTCCTGGCGTATCGGCCTCTACTTCTCGGTGGAAACATTATATACGTCTATGACGTAATATAACCTAACCTAACACATCTAGCCCCTCGCTGGTAATGTTTCACAGAATCCCGTTCGTGTCGTCCCGTTCGTCTCGGTTGGGACATTATATACGTCTATAGCGTTATATATCCTAACTTAAGGCAGGCTATCATCTCGGATGTAGTATTTTACAACATTCCTGGCGGGTCGGCCTCTACTTCTCGGTGGGAACATTATATACGTCTATAACGTAATATAAACTAACCTAACATATCTAGCTCCTCGCTGGTAATGTTTTACAAAATCCCGTTCGTGTCGTCCCGTACGTCTCGGTTGGGATATTATATACGTCTATAGCATTATATATCCTAACCTAAGGCAGGCTAACATCTCGGATGTAGTATATTACATCATTCCTGGCGTATCGACCACAACTTTTCGGTGGAAACATTATATACGTCTATAACGCAATATAACCTAACCTAACACATCTAGCTAGTCGCTTTAATGTTTCACAGAATCCCGTTCGTGTCGTCCCGTTCGTCTCGGTTGGGACATTATATACGTCTATAGCGTTATATATCCTGACTTAAGGCAGGCTATCATCTCGGATGTAGTATTTTACAACATTCCTGGCGTATCGGCCCCTACTTCTCGGTGGGAACATTATATACGTCTATAACGTAATATAACCTAACCTATCACATCTAGCCCCTCGCTGGTAATGTTTTACAGAATCCCGTTTGTGTCGTCCCGTAAGTCTCGGTTGGGACATTATATACTACTACAGCGTTATATATCCTAACCTAAGGCGGGCTAACATCTCGGATGCAGTATTTTACAACATTCCTGGCGGGTCGGCCCCTACTTCTCGGTGGGAACATTATATACGTCTATAACGTAATATAACCTAACCCAACACATCTAGCTAGTCGCTTTAATGTTTCACAGAATCCCGTTCGTGTCGTCCCGTTCGTCTCGCCTGGGACATTATATACGTCTATAGCGTTATATATCCTAACCTAAGGCAGGCTAACATCTCGGATGCAGTATTTTACAACATTCCTGGCGTATCGTCCCCTACTTCTCGATGGGAACATTATATACGTCTATGACGTATCATAACCTAGCCTAACCCATCTAGCCCCTCGCTGGTAATGTTTTACAGAATCCCGTTCCTGTCGTCCCGTACGTCTCGGTTGGGACGTTATGAACGTCAACAGCGATATATATCCTAACGTAAGGCAAGCTAACATCTCGGATGTAGTATTTTACAACAGTCCTGGCGTATCGGCCCCTACTTCGCGGTGGGAACATTATATTCGTCTATAACGTAATATAACCTATCCTAACACATCTAGCCCCTCGCTGGTAATGTTTTACAGAATCCCGTTCCGGTCGTCCCGTACGTCTCGGTTGGGACGTTATGAACGTCTACAGCGTTATATATCCTAACGTAAGGCAGGCTAACATCTCGGATGTAGTATTTTACAACAGTCCTGGCGTATCGGCCCATACTTCTCGGTGGGAACATTTTATTCGTCTATAACATAATATAACCTATCCTAACACATCTAGCCCCTCGCTGGTAATGTTTTACAGAATCGCGTTCGTGTCGTCCCGTAAGTCTCGGTTGGGACATTATATACGTCTACAGCGTTATATATCCTAACCTAAGCCAGGCTAACATCTCGGATGCAGTATTTTACAACATTCCTGGCGGGTCGGCCCCTAC
Source organism: Xylocopa violacea (assembly GCA_963969225.1). Classification (NCBI taxonomy): domain Eukaryota; kingdom Metazoa; phylum Arthropoda; class Insecta; order Hymenoptera; family Apidae; genus Xylocopa; species Xylocopa violacea. The sequence goes on along the minus strand of CAXAJV010000008.1, from coordinate 11,873,392 downwards.
TTCTCGGTGGGAACATTATATACGTCTATAACGTATCATAACCTAACCTAACCCATCTAGCCCAGCGCTGGTAATGTTTTGCAGAATCCCGTTCCTGTCGTCCCGTACGTCTCGGTTGGGACGTTATGAACGTCTACAGCGATATATATCCTAACCTAAGGCAGGCTAACATCTCGGATGTAGTATTTTACCAGAGTCCTGGCGTATCGGCCCCTACTTCTCGGTGGGAACATTATATACGTCTATAACGTATCATAACCTAGCCTAACCCATCTAGCCCCTCGCTGGTAATGTTTTACAGAATCCCGTTCCTGTCGTCCCGTACGTCTCGGTTGGGACGTTATGAACGTCTACAGCGATATATATCCTAACCTAAGGCAGGCTAACATCTCAGCTATAGTATATTACATCATTCCTGCCGTATCGGCCTCTACTTCTCGGTGGAAACATTATATACGTCTATGACGTAATATAACCTAACCTAACACATCTAGCCCCTCGCTGGTAATGTTTTACAGAATCCCGTTCGTGTCGTCCCGTACGTCTCGGTTGGGATATTATATACGTCTATAGCGTTATATATCCTAACCTAAGGCAGGCTATCATATCGGATGTAGTATTTTACAACATTCCTGGCGTATCGGCCCCTACCTCTCGGTGGGAACATTATATACGTCTATAACGTATCATAACCTAACCTAACCCATCTAGCCCCTCGCTGGTAATGTTTTACAGAATCCCGTTCCTGTCGTCCCGTACGTCTCGGTTGGGACGTTATGAACGTCTACAGCGATATATATCCTAACGTAAGGCAGGCTAACATCTCAGCTGTAGTATATTACATCATTCCTGGCGTATCGGCCTCTACTTCTCGGTGGAAACATTATATACGTCTATGACGTAATATAACCTAACCTAACACATCTAGCACCTCGCTGGTAATGTATTACAGAATCCCGTTCCTGTTGTGCCGTACGTCTCGGTTGGGATATTATATACGTCTATAGCGTTATATATCCTAACCTAAGGCAGGCTATCATCTCGGATGCAGTATTTTACAACATTCCTGGCGTATCGGCCCCTACTTCTCGGTGGGAACATTATATACGTCTATAACGTATCATAACCTAACCTAACCCATCTAGCCCCTCGCTGGTAATGTTTTACAGAATCCCGTTTGTGTCGTCCCGTACGTCTCGGTTGGGACATTATATACTACTACAGCGTTATATATCCTAACCTAAGGCAGGCTAACATCTCGGATGCAGTATTTTACAACATTCCTGGCGGGTCGGCCCCTACTTCTCGGTGGGAACATTATATACGTCTATAACGTAATATAACCTAACCTAACATATCTAGCTCCTCGCTGGTAATGTTTTACAAAATCCCGTTCGTGTCGTCCCGTACGTCTCGGTTGGGATATTATATACGTCTATAGCATTATATATCCTAACCTAAGGCAGGCTATCATCTCGGATGTAGTATATTACATCATTCCTGGCGTATCGACCACTACTTCTCGGTGGAAACATTATATACGTCTATGACGTAATATAACCTAACCTAACACATCTATCTAGTCGCTTTAATGTTTCACAGAATCCGGGTTCGTGTCGTCCCGTTCGTCTCGGCTGGGACATTATATACGTCTATAGCGTTATATATCCTAACCTAAGGCAGGCTAACATCTCGGATGCAGTATTTTACAACATTCCTGGCGTGTCGTCCCCTACTTCTCGGTGGGAACATTATATACGTCTATAACGTATCATAACCTAGCCTAACCCACCTAGCCCCTCGCTGGTAATGTTTTACAGAATCCCCTTCCTGTCGTCCCGTACGTCTCGGTTGGGACGTTATGAACGTCTACAGCGATACATATCCTAACCTAAGGCAGGGTAACATCTCAGCTGTAGTATATTACATCATTCCTGGCGTATCGGCCTCTACTTCTCGGTGGAAACATTATATACGTCTATAACGTAATATAACCTAACCTAACACATCTAGCCCCTCGCTGGTAATGTTTTACAGAATCCCGTTCGTGTCGTCCCGTACGTTTCGGTTGGGATATTATATACGTCTATAGCGTTATATATCCTAACCTAAGGCAGGCTACCATCTCGGATGCAGTATTTTACAGCATTCCTGGCGTATCGGCCCCTACTTCTCGGTGGGAACATTATATACGTCTATAACGTATCATAACCTAACCTAACCCATCTAGCCCCTCGCTGGTAATGTTTTACAGAATCCCGTTCCTGTCGTCCCGTACGTCTCGGTTGGGACGTTATGAACGTCTACAGAGATATATATCCTAACCTAAGGCAGGCTAACATCTCAGCTGTAGTATATTACATCATTCCTGGCGTATCGGCCCCTACTTCTCGGTGGGAACATTATATACGTCTATAACGTAACATAACGTAACCTAACCCATCTAGCCCCTCGCTGGTAATGTTACAGAATCCCGTTCCTGTTGTGCCGTACGTCTCGGTTGGTATATTATATACGTCTATAGCGTTATATATCCTAACCTAAGGAAGGCTATCATCTCGGATGTAGTATATTACATCATTCCTGGCGTATCGACCACTACTTCTCGGTGGAAACATTATATACATCTATAACGCAATATAACCTAACCTAACACATCTAGCTAGTCGCTTTAATGTTTCACAGAATCCCGTTCGTGTCGTCCCGTTCGTCTCGGTTGGGACATTATATACGTCTATAGCGTTATATATCCTGACTTAAGGCAGGCTATCATCTCGGATGTAGTATTTTACAACATTCCTGGCGTATCGGCCCCTACTTCTCGGTGGGAACATTATATACGTCTATAACGTAATATAACCTAACCTATCACATCCAGCCCCTCGCTGGTAATGTTTTACAGAATCCCGTTTGTGTCGTCCCGTAAGTCTCGGTTGGGACATTATATACTACTACAGCGTTATATATCCTAACCTAAGGCGGGCTAACATCTCGGATGCAGTATTTTACAACATTCCTGGCGGGTCGGCCCCTACTTCTCGGTGGGAACATTATATACGTCTATAACGTAATATAACCTAACCTAACACATCTAGCTAGTCGCTTTAATGTTTCACAGAATCCCGTTCGTGTCGACCCGTTCGTCTCGCCTGGGACATTATATACGTCTATAGCGTTATATATCCTAACCTAAGGCAGGCTAACATCTCGGATGCAGTATTTTACAACATTCCTGGCGTATCGTCCCCTACTTCTCGGTGGGAACATTATATACGTCTATAACGTATCATAACCTAACCTAACCCATCTAGCCCCGCGCTGGTAATGTTTTACAGAATCCCGTTCCTGTCGTCCCGTACGTCTCGGTTGGGACGTTATGAACGTCTACAGCGATATATATCCTAACCTAAGGCAGGCTAACATCTCGGATGTAGTATTTTACCACAGTCCTGGCGTGTCGGCCCCTACTTCTCGGTGGGAACATTATATACGTCTATAACGTATCATAACCTAGCCTAACCCATCTAACCCCTCGCTGGTAATGTTTTACAGAATCCCGTTCCTGTCGTCCCGTACGTCTCGGTTGGGACGTTATGAACGTCTACAGCGATATATATCCTAACCTAAGGCAGGCTAACATCTCAGCTATAGTATATTACATCATTCCTGGCGTATCGGCCTCTACTTCTCGGTGGAAACATTATATACGTCTATGACGTAATATAACCTAACCTAACACATCTAGCCCCTCGCTGGTAATGTTTCACAGAATCCCGTTCGTGTCGTCCCGTTCGTCTCGCCTGGGACATTATATACGTCTATAGCGTTATATATCCTAACCTAAGGCAGGCTAACATCTCGGATGCAGTATTTTACAACATTCCTGGCGTATCGTCCCCTACTTCTCGATGGGAACATTATATACGTCTATGACGTATCATAACCTAGCCTAACCCATCTAGCCCCTCGCTGGTAATGTTTTACAGAATCGCGTTCGTGTCGTCCCGTAAGTCTCGGTTGGGACATTATATACGTCTACAGCGTTATATATCCTAACCTAAGCCAGGCTAACATCTCGGATGCAGTATTTTACAACATTCCTGGCGGGTCGGCCCCTACTTCTCGGTGGGAACATTATATACGTCTATAACGTATCATAACCTAACCTAACCCATCTAGCCCAGCGCTGGTAATGTTTTACAGAATCCCGTTCCTGTCGTCCCGTACGTCTCGGTTGGGACGTTATGAACGTCTACAGCGATATATATCCTAACCTAAGGCAGGCTAACATCTCGGATGTAGTATTTTACCAGAGTCCTGGCGTATCGGCCCCTACTTCTCGGTGGGAACATTATATACGTCTATAACGTATCATAACCTAGCCTAACCCATCTAGCCCCTCGCTGGTAATGTTTTACAGAATCCCGTTCCTGTCGTCCCGTACGTCTCGGTTGGGACGTTATGAACGTCTACAGCGATATATATCCTAACCTAAGGCAGGCTAACATCTCAGCTATAGTATATTACATCATTCCTGCCGTATCGGCCTCTACTTCTCGGTGGAAACATTATATACGTCTATGACGTAATATAACCTAACCTAACACATCTAGCCCCTCGCTGGTAATGTTTTACAGAATCCCGTTCGTGTCGTCCCGTACGTCTCGGTTGGGATATTATATACGTCTATAGCGTTATATATCCTAACCTAAGGCAGGCTATCATATCGGATGTAGTATTTTACAACATTCCTGGCGTATCGGCCCCTACCTCTCGGTGGGAACATTATATACGACTATAACGTATCATAACCTAACCTAACCCATCTAGCCCCTCGCTGGTAATGTTTTACAGAATCCCGTTCCTGTCGTCCCGTACGTCTCGGTTGGGACGTTATGAACGTCTACAGCGATATATATCCTAACGTAAGGCAGGCTAACATCTCAGCTGTAGTATATTACATCATTCCTGGCGTATCGGCCTCTACTTCTCGGTGGAAACATTATATACGTCTATGACGTAATATAACCTAACCTAACACATCTAGCACCTCGCTGGTAATGTATTACAGAATCCCGTTCCTGTTGTGCCGTACGTCTCGGTTGGGATATTATATACGTCTATAGCGTTATATATCCTAACCTAAGGCAGGCTATCATCTCGGATGCAGTATTTTACAACATTCCTGGCGTATCGGCCCCTACTTCTCGGTGGGAACATTATATACGTCTATAACGTATCATAACCTAACCTAACCCATCTAGCCCCTCGCTGGTAATGTTTTACAGAATCCCGTTTGTGTCGTCCCGTAAGTCTCGGTTGGGACATTATATACTACTACAGCGTTATATATCCTAACCTAAGGCAGGCTAACATCTCGGATGCAGTATTTTACAACATTCCTGGCGGGTCGGCCCCTACTTCTCGGTGGGAACATTATATACATCTATAACGTAATATAACCTAACCTAACATATCTAGCTCCTCGCTGGTAATGTTTTACAAAATCCCGTTCGTGTCGTCCCGTACGTCTCGGTTGGGATATTATATACGTCTATAGCATTATATATCCTAACCTAAGGCAGGCTATCATCTCGGATGTAGTATATTACATCATTCCTGGCGTATCGACCACTACTTCTCGGTGGAAACATTATATACGTCTATGACGTAATATAACCTAACCTAACACATCTATCTAGTCGCTTTAATGTTTCACAGAATCCGGGTTCGTGTCGTCCCGTTCGTCTCGGCTGGGACATTATATACGTCTATAGCGTTATATATCCTAACCTAAGGCAGGCTAACATCTCGGATGCAGTATTTTACAACATTCCTGGCGTGTCGTCCCCTACTTCTCGGTGGGAACATTATATACGTCTATAACGTATCATAACCTAGCCTAACCCACCTAGCCCCTCGCTGGTAATGTTTTACAGAATCCCCTTCCTGTCGTCCCGTACGTCTCGGTTGGGACGTTATGAACGTCTACAGCGATACATATCCTAACCTAAGGCAGGGTAACATCTCAGCTGTAGTATATTACATCATTCCTGGCGTATCGGCCTCTACTTCTCGGTGGAAACATTATATACGTCTATAACGTAATATAACCTAACCTAACACATCTAGCCCCTCGCTGGTAATGTTTTACAGAATCCCGTTCGTGTCGTCCCGTACGTTTCGGTTGGGATATTATATACGTCTATAGCGTTATATATCCTAACCTAAGGCAGGCTACCATCTCGGATGCAGTATTTTACAGCATTCCTGGCGTATCGGCCCCTACTTCTCGGTGGGAACATTATATACGTCTATAACGTATCATAACCTAACCTAACCCATCTAGCCCCTCGCTGGTAATGTTTTACAGAATCCCGTTCCTGTCGTCCCGTACGTCTCGGTTGGGACGTTATGAACGTCTACAGCGATATATATCCTAACCTAAGGCAGACTAACATCTCGGATGCAGTATTTTACAACATTCCTGGCGGGTCGGCCCCTACTTCTCGGTGGGAACATTATATACGTCTATAACGTAATATAACCTAACCTAACATATCTAGCTCCTCGCTGGTAATGTTTTACAAAATCCCGTTCGTTTCGTCTCGTACGTCCCGGTTGGGATATTATATACGTCTATAGCATTATATATCCTAACCTAAGGCAGGCTATCATCTCGGATGTAGTATATTACATCATTCCTGGCGTATCGACCACTACTTCTCGGTGGAAACATTATATACGTCTATGACATAATATAACCTAACCTAACACATCTAGCTAGTCGCTTTAATGTTTCACAGAATCCCGTTCGTGTCGTCCCGTTCGTCTCGGCTGGGACATTATATACGTCTATAGCGTTATATATCCTAACCTAAGGCAGGCTAACATCTCGGATGCAGTATTTTACAACATTCCTGCCGTATCGTCCCCTACTTCTCGGTGGGAACATTATATACGTCTATAACGCATCATAACCTAGCCTAACCCATCTAGCCCCTCGCTGGTAATGTTTTACAGAATCCCGTTCCTGTCGTCCCGTACGTCGCGGTTGGGACGTTATGAACGTCTACAGCGATATATATCCTAACGTAAGGCAGGCTAACATCTCGGATGCAGTATTTTACAACAGTCCTGGCGTATCGGCCCCTACTTCTCGGTTGGAACATTATATACGTCTATAACGTAACATAACGTAACCTAACCCATCTAGCCCCTCGCTGGTAATGTATTACAGAATCCCGTTCCTGTTGTGCCGTACGTCTCGGTTGGGATATTATATACGTCTATAGCGTTATATATCCTAACCTAAGGCAGGCTATCATCTCGGATGTAGTATTTTACAACATTCCTGGCGTATCGGCCCCTACTTCTCGGTGGGAACATTATATACGTCTATAACGTACCATAACCTAGCCTAACCCATCTAGCCCCTCGCTGGTAATGTTTTACACAATCCCGTTTGTGTCGTCCCGTAAGTCTCGGTTGGGACATTATATACGTCTATAGCGTTATATATCCTAACTTAAGGCAGGCTATCATCTCGGATGTAGCATTTTACAACGTTCCTAGCGGGTCGGCCTCTACTTCTCGGTGGGAACATTATATTCGTCTATAACGTAATATAACCTAACCTAACATATCTAGCTCCTCGCTGGTAATGTTTTACAAAATCCCGTTCGTGTCGTCCCGTACGTCTCGGTTGGGATATTTTATACGTCTATAGCATTATATATCCTAACCTAAGGCAGGCTAACATCTCGGATGTAGTATATTACATCATTCCTGGCGTGTCGTCCCCTACTTCTCGGTGGGAACATTATATACGTCTATAACGTATCATAACCTAGCCTAACCCATCTAGCCCCTCGCTGGTAATGTTTTACAGAATCCGCTTCCTGTCGTCCCGTACGTCTCGGTTGGGACGTTATGAACGTCTAGAGCGATATATATCCTAACCTAAGGCAGGCTAACATCTCAGCTGTAGTATATTACATCATTCCTGGCGTATCGGCCCCTACTTCTCGGTGGGAACATTATATACGTCTATAACGTAACATAACGTAACCTAACCCATATAGCCCCTCGCTGGTAATGTTACAGAATCCCGTTCCTGTTGTGCCGTACGTCTCGGTTGGTATATTATATACGTCTATAGCGTTATATATCCTAACCTAAGGAAAGCTATCATCTCGGATGTAGTATTTTACAACATTCCTGGCGTATCGGCCCCTACTTCTCGGTGGGAACATTATATACGTCTATAACGTATCATAACCTAGCCTAACCCATCTAGCCCCTCGCTGCTAATGTTTTACACAATCCCGTTTGTGTCGTCCCGTAAGTCTCGGTTGGGACATTATATACTACTACAGCGTTATATATCCTAACCTAAGGCAGGCTAACATCTCGGATGCAGTATTTTACAACATTCCTGGCGGGTCGGCCCCTACTTCTCGGTGGGAACATTATATACGTTTATAACGTAATATAACCTAACCTAACATATCTAGCTCCTCGCTGGTAATGTTTTACAAAATCCCGTTCGTTTCGTCTCGTACGTCTCGGTTGGGATATTATATACGTCTATAGCATTATATATCCTAACCTAAGGCAGGCTATCATCTCGGATGTAGTATATTACATCATTCCTGGCGTATCGACCACTACTTCTCGGTGGAAACATTATATACGTCTATGACGTAATATAACCTAACCTAACACATCTAGCTAGTCGCTTTAATGTTTCACAGAATCCCGTTCGTGTCGTCCCGTTCGTCTCGGCTGGGACATTATATACGTCTATAGCGTTATATATCCTAACCTAAGGCAGGCTAACATCTCGGATGCAGTATTTTACAACATTCCTGGCGTATCGTCCCCTACTTCTCGGTGGGAACATTATATACGTCTATAACGCATCATAACCTAGCCTAACCCATCTAGCCCCTCGCTGGTAATGTTTTACAGAATCCCGTTCCTGTCGTCCCGTACGTCGCGGTTGGGACGTTATGAACGTCTACAGCGATATATATCCTAACGTAAGGCAGGCTAACATCTCGGATGCAGTATTTTACAACAGTCCTGGCGTATCGGCCCCTACTTCTCGGTTGGAACATTATATACGTCTATAACGTAACCTAACCCATCTAGCCCCTCGCTGGTAATGTATTACAGAATCCCGTTCCTGTTGTGCCGTGCGTCTCGGTTGGGATATTATATACGTCTATAGCGTTATATATCCTAACCTAAGGCAGGCTATCATCTCGGATGTAGTATATTACATCATTCCTGGCGTATCGACCACTACTTCTCGGTGCAAACATTATATACGTCTATAACGTAATATAACCTAACCTAACACACCTAGCTAGTCGCCTTAATGTTTCACAGAATCCCGTTCGTGTCGTCCCGTTCGTCTCGGTTGGGACATTATATACGTCTATAGCGTTATATATCCTAACTTAAGGCAGGCTATCATCTCGGATGTAGCATTTTACAACGTTCCTAGCGGGTCGGCCTCTACTTCTCGGTGGGAACATTATATTCGTCTATAACGTAATATAACCTAACCTAACATATCTAGCTCCTCGCTGGTAATGTTTTACAAAATCCCGTTCGTGTCGTCCCGTACGTCTCGGTTGGGATATTTTATACGTCTATAGCATTATATATCCTAACCTAAGGCAGGCTAACATCTCGGATGTAGTATATTACATCATTCCTGGCGTGTCGTCCCCTACTTCTCGGTGGGAACATTATATACGTCTATAACGTATCATAACCTAGCCTAACCCATCTAGCCCCTCGCTGGTAATGTTTTACAGAATCCCCTTCCTGTCGTCCCGTACGTCTCGGTTGGGACGTTATGAACGTCTACAGCGATATATATCCTAACCTAAGGCAGGCTAACATCTCAGCTGTAGTATATTACATCATTCCTGGCGTATCGGCCCCTACTTCTCGGTGGGATCATTATATACGTCTATAACGTAACATAACGTAACCTAACCCATCTAGCCCCTCGCTGGTAATGTTACAGAATCCCGTTCCTGTTGTGCCGTACGTCTCGGTTGGTATATTATATACGTCTATAGCGTTATATATCCTAACCTAAGGAAGGCTATCATCTCGGATGTAGTATTTTACAACATTCCTGGCGTATCGGCCCCTACTTCTCGGTGGGAACATTATATACGTCTATAACGTATCATAACCTAGCCTAACCCATCTAGCCCCTCGCTGCTAATGTTTTACACAATCCCGTTTGTGTCGTCCCGTAAGTCTCGGTTGGGACATTATATACTACTACAGCGTTATATATCCTAACCTAAGGCAGGCTAACATCTCGGATGCAGTATTTTACAACATTCCTGGCGGGTCGGCCCCTACTTCTCGGTGGGAACATTATATACGTCTATAACGTAATATAACCTAACCTAACATATCTAGCTCCTCGCTGGTAATGTTTTACAAAATCCCGTTCGTTTCGTCTCGTACGTCTCGGTTGGGATATTATATACGTCTATAGCATTATATATCCTAACCTAAGGCAGGCTATCATCTCGGATGTAGTATATTACATCATTCCTGGCGTATCGGCCCCTACTTCTCGGTGGGAACATTATATACGTCTATAACGTATCATAACCTAGCCTAACCCATCTAGCCCCTCGTTGGTAATGTTTTACACAATCCCGTGTGTGTCGTCCCGTAAGTCTCGGTTGGGACATTATATACTACTACAGCGTTATATATCCTAACCTAAGGCAGGCTAACATCTCGGATGCAGTATTTTACAACAGTCCTGGCGGGTCGGCCCCTACTTCTCGGTGGGAACATTATATACGTCTATAACGTAATATAACCTAACCTAACATATCTAGCTCCTCGCTGGTAATGTTTTACAAAATCCCGTTCGTTTCGTCCCGTACGTCTCGGTTGGGATATTATATACGTCTATAGCATTATATATCCTAACCTAAGGCAGGCTATCATCTCGGATGTAGTATATTACATCATTCCTGGCGTATCGACCACTACTTCTCGGTGGAAACATTATATACGTCTATGACGTAATATAACCTAACCTAACACATCTAGCTAGTCGCTTTAATGTTTCACAGAATCCCGTTCGTGTCGTCCCGTTCGTCTCGGTTGGGACATTATATACGTCTACAGCGTTATATATCCTAACTTAAGGCAGGCTATCATCTCGGATGCAGTATTTTACAAAATTCCTGGCGTATCGGCCCATACTTCTCGGTGGGAACATTTTATTCGTCTATAACATAATATAACCTATCCTAACACATCTAGCCCCTCGCTGGTAATGTTTTACAGAATCCCGTTCGTGTCGTCCCGTACGTCTCGGTTGGGACATTATATACGTCTACAGCGTTATATATCCTAACCTAAGCCAGGCTAACATCTCGGATGCAGTATTTTACAACATTCCTGGCGGGTCGGCCCCTACTTCTCGGTGGGAACATTATATACGTCTATAACGTAATATAACCTAACCTAACACATCTAGCTAGTCGCTTTAATGTTTCACAGAATCCCGTTCGTGTCGACCCGTTCGTCTCGCCTGGGACATTATATACGTCTATAGCGTTATATATCCTAACCTAAGGCAGGCTAACATCTCGGATGCAGTATTTTACAACATTCCTGGCGTATCGTCCCCTACTTCTCGGTGGGAACATTATATACGTCTATAACGTATCATAACCTAACCTAACCCATCTAGCCCCGCGCTGGTAATGTTTTACAGAATCCCGTTCCTGTCGTCCCGTACGTCTCGGTTGGGACGTTATGAACGTCTACAGCGATATATATCCTAACCTAAGGCAGGCTAACATCTCGGATGTAGTATTTTACCACAGTCCTGGCGTGTCGGCCCCTACTTCTCGGTGGGAACATTATATACGTCTATAACGTATCATAACCTAGCCTAACCCATCTAACCCCTCGCTGGTAATGTTTTACAGAATCCCGTTCCTGTCGTCCCGTACGTCTCGGTTGGGACGTTATGAACGTCTACAGCGATATATATCCTAACCTAAGGCAGGCTAACATCTCAGCTATAGTATATTACATCATTCCTGGCGTATCGGCCTCTACTTCTCGGTGGAAACATTATATACGTCTATGACGTAATATAACCTAACCTAACACATCTAGCCCCTCGCTGGTAATGTTTCACAGAATCCCGTTCGTGTCGTCCCGTTCGTCTCGCCTGGGACATTATATACGTCTATAGCGTTATATATCCTAACCTAAGGCAGGCTAACATCTCGGATGCAGTATTTTACAACATTCCTGGCGTATCGTCCCCTACTTCTCGATGGGAACATTATATACGTCTATGACGTATCATAACCTAGCCTAACCCATCTAGCCCCTCGCTGGTAATGTTTTACAGAATCGCGTTCGTGTCGTCCCGTAAGTCTCGGTTGGGACATTATATACGTCTACAGCGTTATATATCCTAACCTAAGCCAGGCTAACATCTCGGATGCAGTATTTTACAACATTCCTGGCGGGTCGGCCCCTACTTCTCGGTGGGAACATTATATACGTCTATAACGTATCATAACCTAACCTAACCCATCTAGCCCAGCGCTGGTAATGTTTTACAGAATCCCGTTCCTGTCGTCCCGTACGTCTCGGTTGGGACGTTATGAACGTCTACAGCGATATATATCCTAACCTAAGGCAGGCTAACATCTCGGATGTAGTATTTTACCAGAGTCCTGGCGTATCGGCCCCTACTTCTCGGTGGGAACATTATATACGTCTATAACGTATCATAACCTAGCCTAACCCATCTAGCCCCTCGCTGGTAATGTTTTACAGAATCCCGTTCCTGTCGTCCCGTACGTCTCGGTTGGGACGTTATGAACGTCTACAGCGATATATATCCTAACCTAAGGCAGGCTAACATCTCAGCTATAGTATATTACATCATTCCTGCCGTATCGGCCTCTACTTCTCGGTGGAAACATTATATACGTCTATGACGTAATATAACCTAACCTAACACATCTAGCCCCTCGCTGGTAATGTTTTACAGAATCCCGTTCGTGTCGTCCCGTACGTCTCGGTTGGGATATTATATACGTCTATAGCGTTATATATCCTAACCTAAGGCAGGCTATCATATCGGATGTAGTATTTTACAACATTCCTGGCGTATCGGCCCCTACCTCTCGGTGGGAACATTATATACGACTATAACGTATCATAACCTAACCTAACCCATCTAGCCCCTCGCTGGTAATGTTTTACAGAATCCCGTTCCTGTCGTCCCGTACGTCTCGGTTGGGACGTTATGAACGTCTACAGCGATATATATCCTAACGTAAGGCAGGCTAACATCTCAGCTGTAGTATATTACATCATTCCTGGCGTATCGGCCTCTACTTCTCGGTGGAAACATTATATACGTCTATGACGTAATATAACCTAACCTAACACATCTAGCACCTCGCTGGTAATGTATTACAGAATCCCGTTCCTGTTGTGCCGTACGTCTCGGTTGGGATATTATATACGTCTATAGCGTTATATATCCTAACCTAAGGCAGGCTATCATCTCGGATGCAGTATTTTACAACATTCCTGGCGTATCGGCCCCTACTTCTCGGTGGGAACATTATATACGTCTATAACGTATCATAACCTAACCTAACCCATCTAGCCCCTCGCTGGTAATGTTTTACAGAATCCCGTTTGTGTCGTCCCGTAAGTCTCGGTTGGGACATTATATACTACTACAGCGTTATATATCCTAACCTAAGGCAGGCTAACATCTCGGATGCAGTATTTTACAACATTCCTGGCGGGTCGGCCCCTACTTCTCGGTGGGAACATTATATACATCTATAACGTAATATAACCTAACCTAACATATCTAGCTCCTCGCTGGTAATGTTTTACAAAATCCCGTTCGTGTCGTCCCGTACGTCTCGGTTGGGATATTATATACGTCTATAGCATTATATATCCTAACCTAAGGCAGGCTATCATCTCGGATGTAGTATATTACATCATTCCTGGCGTATCGACCACTACTTCTCGGTGGAAACATTATATACGTCTATGACGTAATATAACCTAACCTAACACATCTATCTAGTCGCTTTAATGTTTCACAGAATCCGGGTTCGTGTCGTCCCGTTCGTCTCGGCTGGGACATTATATACGTCTATAGCGTTATATATCCTAACCTAAGGCAGGCTAACATCTCGGATGCAGTATTTTACAACATTCCTGGCGTGTCGTCCCCTACTTCTCGGTGGGAACATTATATACGTCTATAACGTATCATAACCTAGCCTAACCCACCTAGCCCCTCGCTGGTAATGTTTTACAGAATCCCCTTCCTGTCGTCCCGTACGTCTCGGTTGGGACGTTATGAACGTCTACAGCGATACATATCCTAACCTAAGGCAGGGTAACATCTCAGCTGTAGTATATTACATCATTCCTGGCGTATCGGCCTCTACTTCTCGGTGGAAACATTATATACGTCTATAACGTAATATAACCTAACCTAACACATCTAGCCCCTCGCTGGTAATGTTTTACAGAATCCCGTTCGTGTCGTCCCGTACGTTTCGGTTGGGATATTATATACGTCTATAGCGTTATATATCCTAACCTAAGGCAGGCTACCATCTCGGATGCAGTATTTGACAGCATTCCTGGCGTATCGGCCCCTACTTCTCGGTGGGAACATTATATACGTCTATAACGTATCATAACCTAACCTAACCCATCTAGCCCCTCGCTGGTAATGTTTTACAGAATCCCGTTCCTGTCGTCCCGTACGTCTCGGTTGGGACGTTATGAACGTCTACAGCGATATATATCCTAACCTAAGGCAGACTAACATCTCGGATGCAGTATTTTACAACATTCCTGGCGGGTCGGCCCCTACTTCTCGGTGGGAACATTATATACGTCTATAACGTAATATAACCTAACCTAACATATCTAGCTCCTCGCTGGTAATGTTTTACAAAATCCCGTTCGTTTCGTCTCGTACGTCCCGGTTGGGATATTATATACGTCTATAGCATTATATATCCTAACCTAAGGCAGGCTATCATCTCGGATGTAGTATATTACATCATTCCTGGCGTATCGACCACTACTTCTCGGTGGAAACATTATATACGTCTATGACATAATATAACCTAACCTAACACATCTAGCTAGTCGCTTTAATGTTTCACAGAATCCCGTTCGTGTCGTCCCGTTCGTCTCGGCTGGGACATTATATACGTCTATAGCGTTATATATCCTAACCTAAGGCAGGCTAACATCTCGGATGCAGTATTTTACAACATTCCTGCCGTATCGTCCCCTACTTCTCGGTGGGAACATTATATACGTCTATAACGCATCATAACCTAGCCTAACCCATCTAGCCCCTCGCTGGTAATGTTTTACAGAATCCCGTTCCTGTCGTCCCGTACGTCGCGGTTGGGACGTTATGAACGTCTACAGCGATATATATCCTAACGTAAGGCAGGCTAACATCTCGGATGCAGTATTTTACAACAGTCCTGGCGTATCGGCCCCTACTTCTCGGTTGGAACATTATATACGTCTATAACGTAACATAACGTAACCTAACCCATCTAGCCCCTCGCTGGTAATGTATTACAGAATCCCGTTCCTGTTGTGCCGTACGTCTCGGTTGGGATATTATATACGTCTATAGCGTTATATATCCTAACCTAAGGCAGGCTATCATCTCGGATGTAGTATTTTACAACATTCCTGGCGTATCGGCCCCTACTTCTCGGTGGGAACATTATATACGTCTATAACGTACCATAACCTAGCCTAACCCATCTAGCCCCTCGCTGGTAATGTTTTACACAATCCCGTTTGTGTCGTCCCGTAAGTCTCGGTTGGGACATTATATACGTCTATAGCGTTATATATCCTAACTTAAGGCAGGCTATCATCTCGGATGTAGCATTTTACAACGTTCCTAGCGGGTCGGCCTCTACTTCTCGGTGGGAACATTATATTCGTCTATAACGTAATATAACCTAACCTAACATATCTAGCTCCTCGCTGGTAATGTTTTACAAAATCCCGTTCGTGTCGTCCCGTACGTCTCGGTTGGGATATTTTATACGTCTATAGCATTATATATCCTAACCTAAGGCAGGCTAACATCTCGGATGTAGTATATTACATCATTCCTGGCGTGTCGTCCCCTACTTCTCGGTGGGAACATTATATACGTCTATAACGTATCATAACCTAGCCTAACCCATCTAGCCCCTCGCTGGTAATGTTTTACAGAATCCGCTTCCTGTCGTCCCGTACGTCTCGGTTGGGACGTTATGAACGTCTAGAGCGATATATATCCTAACCTAAGGCAGGCTAACATCTCAGCTGTAGTATATTACATCATTCCTGGCGTATCGGCCCCTACTTCTCGGTGGGAACATTATATACGTCTATAACGTAACATAACGTAACCTAACCCATCTAGCCCCTCGCTGGTAATGTTACAGAATCCCGTTCCTGTTGTGCCGTACGTCTCGGTTGGTATATTATATACGTCTATAGCGTTATATATCCTAACCTAAGGAAAGCTATCATCTCGGATGTAGTATTTTACAACATTCCTGGCGTATCGGCCCCTACTTCTCGGTGGGAACATTATATACGTCTATAACGTATCATAACCTAGCCTAACCCATCTAGCCCCTCGCTGCTAATGTTTTACACAATCCCGTTTGTGTCGTCCCGTAAGTCTCGGTTGGGACATTATATACTACTACAGCGTTATATATCCTAACCTAAGGCAGGCTAACATCTCGGATGCAGTATTTTACAACATTCCTGGCGGGTCGGCCCCTACTTCTCGGTGGGAACATTATATACGTTTATAACGTAATATAACCTAACCTAACATATCTAGCTCCTCGCTGGTAATGTTTTACAAAATCCCGTTCGTTTCGTCTCGTACGTCTCGGTTGGGATATTATATACGTCTATAGCATTATATATCCTAACCTAAGGCAGGCTATCATCTCGGATGTAGTATATTACATCATTCCTGGCGTATCGACCACTACTTCTCGGTGCAAACATTATATACGTCTATAACGTAATATAACCTAACCTAACACACCTAGCTAGTCGCCTTAATGTTTCACAGAATCCCGTTCGTGTCGTCCCGTTCGTCTCGGTTGGGACATTATATACGTCTATAGCGTTATATATCCTAACTTAAGGCAGGCTATCATCTCGGATGTAGCATTTTACAACGTTCCTAGCGGGTCGGCCTCTACTTCTCGGTGGGAACATTATATTCGTCTATAACGTAATATAACCTAACCTAACATATCTAGCTCCTCGCTGGTAATGTTTTACAAAATCCCGTTCGTGTCGTCCCGTACGTCTCGGTTGGGATATTTTATACGTCTATAGCATTATATATCCTAACCTAAGGCAGGCTAACATCTCGGATGTAGTATATTACATCATTCCTGGCGTGTCGTCCCCTACTTCTCGGTGGGAACATTATATACGTCTATAACGTATCATAACCTAGCCTAACCCATCTAGCCCCTCGCTGGTAATGTTTTACAGAATCCCCTTCCTGTCGTCCCGTACGTCTCGGTTGGGACGTTATGAACGTCTACAGCGATATATATCCTAACCTAAGGCAGGCTAACATCTCAGCTGTAGTATATTACATCATTCCTGGCGTATCGGCCCCTACTTCTCGGTGGGATCATTATATACGTCTATAACGTAACATAACGTAACCTAACCCATCTAGCCCCTCGCTGGTAATGTTACAGAATCCCGTTCCTGTTGTGCCGTACGTCTCGGTTGGTATATTATATACGTCTATAGCGTTATATATCCTAACCTAAGGAAGGCTATCATCTCGGATGTAGTATTTTACAACATTCCTGGCGTATCGGCCCCTACTTCTCGGTGGGAACATTATATACGTCTATAACGTATCATAACCTAGCCTAACCCATCTAGCCCCTCGCTGCTAATGTTTTACACAATCCCGTTTGTGTCGTCCCGTAAGTCTCGGTTGGGACATTATATACTACTACAGCGTTATATATCCTAACCTAAGGCAGGCTAACATCTCGGATGCAGTATTTTACAACATTCCTGGCGGGTCGGCCCCTACTTCTCGGTGGGAACATTATATACGTCTATAACGTAATATAACCTAACCTAACATATCTAGCTCCTCGCTGGTAATGTTTTACAAAATCCCGTTCGTTTCGTCTCGTACGTCTCGGTTGGGATATTATATACGTCTATAGCATTATATATCCTAACCTAAGGCAGGCTATCATCTCGGATGTAGTATATTACATCATTCCTGGCGTATCGGCCCCTACTTCTCGGTGGGAACATTATATACGTCTATAACGTATCATAACCTAGCCTAACCCATCTAGCCCCTCGTTGGTAATGTTTTACACAATCCCGTGTGTGTCGTCCCGTAAGTCTCGGTTGGGACATTATATACTACTACAGCGTTATATATCCTAACCTAAGGCAGGCTAACATCTCGGATGCAGTATTTTACAACAGTCCTGGCGGGTCGGCCCCTACTTCTCGGTGGGAACATTATATACGTCTATAACGTAATATAACCTAACCTAACATATCTAGCTCCTCGCTGGTAATGTTTTACAAAATCCCGTTCGTTTCGTCCCGTACGTCTCGGTTGGGATATTATATACGTCTATAGCATTATATATCCTAACCTAAGGCAGGCTATCATCTCGGATGTAGTATATTACATCATTCCTGGCGTATCGACCACTACTTCTCGGTGGAAACATTATATACGTCTATGACGTAATATAACCTAACCTAACACATCTAGCTAGTCGCTTTAATGTTTCACAGAATCCCGTTCGTGTCGTCCCGTTCGTCTCGGTTGGGACATTATATACGTCTACAGCGTTATATATCCTAACTTAAGGCAGGCTATCATCTCGGATGCAGTATTTTACAAAATTCCTGGCGTATCGGCCCATACTTCTCGGTGGGAACATTTTATTCGTCTATAACATAATATAACCTATCCTAACACATCTAGCCCCTCGCTGGTAATGTTTTACAGAATCCCGTTCGTGTAGTCCCGTACGTCTCGGTTGGGACATTATATACGTCTACAGCGTTATATATCCTAACCTAAGCCAGGCTAACATCTCGGATGCAGTATTTTACAACATTCCTGGCGGGTCGGCCCCTACTTCTCGGTGGGAACATTATATACGTCTATAACGTAATATAACCTAACCTAACATATCTAGCTCCTCGCTGGTAATGTTTTACAAAATCCCGTTCGTGTCGTACCGTACGTCTCGGTTGGGATATTATATACGTCTATAGCATTATATATCCTAACCTAAGGCAGGCTATCATCTCGGATGTAGTATATTACATCATTCCTGGCGTATCGACCACTACTTCTCGGTGGAAACATTATATACGTCTATGACGTAATATAACCTAACCTAACACATCTAGCTAGTCGCTTTAATGTTTCACAGAATCCCGTTCGTGTTGTCCCGTTCGTCTCGGCTGGGACATTATATACGTCTATAGCGTTATATATCCTAACTTAAGGCAGGCTATCATCTCGGATGTAGCATTTTACAACGTTCCTAGCGGGTCGGCCTCTACTTCTCGGTGGGAACATTATATTCGTCTATAACGTAATATAACCTAACCTAACATATCTAGCTCCTCGCTGGTAATGTTTTACAAAATCCCGTTCGTGTCGTCCCGTACGTCTCGGTTGGGATATTATATACGTCTATAGCGTTATATATCCTAACCTAAGGCAGGCTATCATATCGGATGTAGTATTTTACAACATTCCTGGCGTATCGGCCCCTACTTCTCGGTGGGAACATTATATACGTCTATAACGTATCATAGCCTAACCTAACCCATCTAGCCCCTCGCTGGTAATGTTTTACAGAATCCCGTTCCTGTCGTCCCGTACGTCTCGGTTGGGACGTTATGAACGTCTACAGCGATATATATCCTAACCTAAGGCAGGCTAACATCTCAGCTGTAGTATATTACATCATTCCTGGCGTATCGGCCTCTACTTCTCGGTGGAAACATTATATACGTCTATAACGTAATATAACCTAACCTAACACATCTAGCCCCTCGCTGGTAATGTTTTACAGAATCCCGTTCGTGTCGTCCCGTACGTCTCGGTTGGGATATTATATACGTCTCTAGCGTTATATATCCTAACCTAAGGCAGGCTACCATCTCGGATGCAGTATTTTACAACATTCCTGGCGTATCGGCCCCTACTTCTCGGTGGGAACATTATATACGTCTATAACGTATCATAACCTAACCTAACCCATCTAGCCCCTCGCTGGTAATGTTTTACAGAATCCCGTTCCTGTCGTCCCGTACGTTTCGGTTGGGACGTTATGAACGTCTACAGTGATATATATCCTAACCTAAGGCAGGCTAACATCTCAGCTGTAGTATATTACATCATTCCTGGCGTATCGGCCTCTACTTCTCGGTGCAAACATTATATACGTCTATAACGTAATATAACCTAACCTATCACATCTAGCCCCTCGCTGGTAATGTTTTACAGAATCCCGTTTGTGTCGTCCCGCGAGTCTCGGTTGGGATATTATATACGTCTCTAGCGTTATATATCCTAACCTAAGGCAGGCTACCATCTCGGATGCAGTATTTTACAACATTCCTGGCGTATCGGCCCCTACTTCTCGGTGGGAACATTATATACGTCTATAACGTATCATAACCTAACCTAACACATCTAGCCCCTCGCTGGTAATGTTTTACAAAATCCCGTTCGTGTCGTCCCGTACGTCTCGGTTGGGACATTATATACATCTACAGCGTTATATATCCTAACCTAAGCCAGGCTAACATCTCGGATATAGTATTTTACAACATTCCTGGCGCATCGGCCTCTACTTCTCGATGGGAACATTATATTCGTCTATAACGTAATATAACCTAACCTATCACATCTAGCCCCTCGCTGGTAATGTTTTACAGAATCCCGTTTGTGTCGTCCCGTAAGTCTCGGTTGGGACATTATATACTACTACAGCGTTATATATCCTAACCTAAGGCAGGCTAACATCTCGGATGCAGTATGTTACAACATTCCTGGCGGGTCGGCCCCTACTTCTCGGTGGGAACATTATATACGTCTATAACGTAATATAACCTAAACTAACACATCTAGCCCCTCGCTGGTAATGTTTTACAGAATCCCGTTCGTGTCGTCCCGTACGTCTCGGTTGGGATATTATATACGTCTATAGCGTTATATATCCTAACCTAAGGCAGGCTATCATCTCGGATGTAGTATTCTACAACATTCCTGGCGTATCGACCACTACTTCTCGGTGGAAACATTATATACGTCTATAACGTAATATAACCTAACCTTACACATCTAGCTAGTCGCTTTAATGTTTCACAGAATCCCGTTCGTGTCGTCCCGTTCGTCTCGGTTGGGACATTATATACGTCTATAGCGTTATATATCCTAACTTAAGGCAGGCTATCATCTCGGATGTAGTATTTTACAACGTTCCTGGCGGGTCGGCCTCTACTTCTCGGTGGGAATATTATATTCGTCTATAACGTAATATAACCTAACCTAACACATCTAGCCACTCGCTGGTAATGTTTTACAGAATCCCGTTCGTGTCGTCCCGTACGTCTCGGTTGGGATATTATATACGTCTATAGCGTTATATATCCTAACCTAAGGCAGGCTAACATCTCAGCTGTAGTATATTACATCATTCCTGGCGTATCGGCCTCTACTTCTCGGTGGAAACATTATATACGTCTATGACGTAATATAACCTAACCTAACACATCTAGCCCCTCGCTGGTAATGTTTTACAGAATCCCGTTCGTGTCGCCCCGTACGTCTCGGTTGGGATATTATATACGTCTATAGCGTTATATATCCTAACCTAAGGCAGGCTATCATCTCGGATGTAGTATTTTACAACATTCCTGGCGTATCGGCCCCTACTTCTCGGTGGGAACATTATATACGTCTATAATGTATCATAACCTAACCTAACCCATCTAGCCCCTCGCTGGTAATGTTTTACAGAATCCCGTTCCTGTCGTCCCGTACGTCTCGGTTGGGACGTTTTCAACGTCTACAGCGATATATATCCTAACGTAAAGCAGGCTGACATCTCGGATGTAGTATTTTACCACAGTCCTGGCGTATCGGCCCATACTTCTCGGTGGGAACATTTTATTCGTCTATAACATAATATAACCTATCCTAACACATCTAGCCCCTCGCTGGTAATGTTTTACAGAATCCCGTTCGCGTCGTCCCGTACGTCTCGGTTGGGACATTATATACATCTACAGCGTTATATATCCTAACCTAAGCCAGGCTAACGTCTCGGATATAGTATTTTACAACATTCCTGGCGCATCGGCCTCTACTTCTCGATGGGAACATTATATTCGTCTATAACGTAATATAACCTAACCTATCACATCTAGCCCCTCGCTGGTAATGTTTTACAGAATCCCGTTTGTGTCGTCCCGTAAGTCTCGGTTGGGACATTATATACTACTACAGCGTTATATATCCTAACCTAAGGCAGGCTAACATCTCGGATGCAGTATGTTACACCATTCCTGGCGGGTCGGCCCCTACTTCTCGGTGGGAACATTATATACGTCTATAACGTAATATAACCTAACCTAACACATCTAGCCCCTCGCTGGTAATGTTTTACAGAATCCCGTTCGTGTCGTCCCGTACGTCTCGGTTGGGATATTATATACGTCTATAGCGTTATATATCCTAACCTAAGGCAGGCTATCATCTCGGATGTAGTATTCTACAACATTCCTGGCGTATCGACCACTACTTCTCGGTGGAAACATTATATACGTCTATAACGTAATATAACCTAACCTTACACATCTAGCTAGTCGCTTTAATGTTTCACAGAATCCCGTTCGTGTCGTCCCGTTCGTCTCGGTTGGGACATTATATACGTCTATTGCGTTATATATCCTAACTTAAGGCAGGCTATCATCTCGGATGTAGTATTTTACAACGTTCCTGGCGGGTCGGCCTCTACTTTTCGGTGGGAACATTATATTCGTCTATAACGTAATATAACCTAACCTAACACATCTAGCCACTCGCTGGTAATGTTTTACAGAATCCCGTTCGTGTCGTCCCGTACGTCTCGGTTGGGATATTATATACGTCTATAGCGTTATATATCCTAACCTAAGGCAGGCTATCATATCGGATGTAGTATTTTACAACATTCCTGGCGTATCGGCCCCTACTTCTCGGTGGGAACATTATATACGTCTATAACGTATCATAGCCTAACCTAACCCATCTAGCCCCTCGCTGGTAATGTTTTACAGAATCCCGTTCCTGTCGTCCCGTACGTCTCGGTTGGGACGTTATGAACGTCTACAGCGATATATATCCTAACCTAAGGCAGGCTAACATCTCAGCTGTAGTATATTACATCATTCCTGGCGTATCGGCCTCTACTTCTCGGTGGAAACATTATATACGTCTATAACGTAATATAACCTAACCTAACACATCTAGCCCCTCGCTGGTAATGTTTTACAGAATCCCGTTCGTGTCGTCCCGTACGTCTCGGTTGGGATATTATATACGTCTATAGCGTTATATATCCTAACCTAAGGCAGGCTACCATCTCGGATGCAGTATTTTACAACATTCCTGGCGTATCGGCCCCTACTTCTCGGTGGGAACATTATATACGTCTATAACGTATCATAACCTAACCTAACCCATCTAGCCCCTCGCTGGTAATGTATTACAGAATTCCGTTCCTGTTGTGCCGTACGTCTCGGTTGGGATATTATATACGTCTATAGCGTTATATATCCTAACCTAAGGAAGGCTATCTTCTCGGATGCAGTATTTTACAACATTCCTGCCGTATCGGCCCATTCTTCTCGGTGGGAACATTATATTCGTCTATAACGTAATATAACCTATCCTAACACATTTAGCCGCTCGCTGGTAATGTTTTACAGAATCCCGTTCGTGTCGTCCCGTACGTCTCGGTTGGGACATTATATACGTCTACAGCGTTATATATCCTAACCTAAGGCAGGCTATCTTCTCGGATGCAGTATTTTACAACATTCCTGGCGGGTCGGCCCCTACTTCTCGGTGGGAACATTATATACGTCTATAACATAATATAACCTAACCTAACATATCTAGCTCCTCGCTGGTAATGTTTTACAAAATCCCGTTCGTGTCGTCCCGTACGTCTCGGTTGGGATATTTTATACGTCTATAGCATTATATATCCTAACCTAAGGCAGGCTAACATCTCGGATGTAGTATATTACATCATTCCTGGCGTATCGACCACTACTTCTCGGTGCAAACATTATATACGTCTATAACGTAATATAACCTAACCTAACACATCTAGCTAGTCGCTTTAATGTTTCACAGAATCCCGTTCGTGTCGTCCCGTTCGTCTCGGTTGGGACATTATATACGTCTATAGCGTTATATATCCTAACTTAAGGCAGGCTATCATCTCGGATGTAGCATTTTACAACGTTCCTAGCGGGTCGGCCTCTACTTCTCGGTGGGAACATTATATTCGTCTATAACGTAATATAACCTAACCTAACATATCTAGCTCCTCGCTGGTAATGTTTTACAAAATCCCGTTCGTGTCGTCCCGTACGTCTCGGTTGGGATATTTTATACGTCTATAGCATTATATATCCTAACCTAAGGCAGGCTAACATCTCGGATGTAGTATATTACATCATTCCTGGCGTGTCGTCCCCTACTTCTCGGTGGGAACATTATATACGTCTATAACGTATCATAACCTAGCCTAACCCATCTAGCCCCTCGCTGGTAATGTTTTACAGAATCCCCTTCCTGTCGTCCCGTACGTCTCGGTTGGGACGTTATGAACGTCTACAGCGATATATATCCTAACCTAAGGCAGGCTAACATCTCAGCTGTAGTATATTACATCATTCCTGGCGTATCGGCCCCTACTTCTCGGTGGGAACATTATATACGTCAATAACGTAACATAACGTAACCTAACCCATCTAGCCCCTCGCTGGTAATGTATTACAGAATCCCGTTCCTGTTGTGCCGTACGTCTCGGTTGGTATATTATATACGTCTATAGCGTTATATATCCTAACCTAAGGAAGGCTATCATCTCGGATGTAGTATTTTACAACATTCCTGGCGTATCGGCCCCTACTTCTCGGTGGGAACATTATATACGTCTATAACGTATCATAACCTAGCCTAACCCATCTAGCCCCTCGCTGGTAATGTTTTACACAATCCCGTTTGTGTCGTCCCGTAAGTCTCGGTTGGGACATTATATACGTCTATAGCGTTATATATCCTAACTTAAGGCAGGCTATCATCTCGGATGTAGCATTTTACAACGTTCCTAGCGGGTCGGCCTCTACTTCTCGGTGGGAACATTATATTCGTCTATAACGTAATATAACCTAACCTAACATATCTAGCTCCTCGCTGGTAATGTTTTACAAAATCCCGTTCGTGTCGTCCCGTACGTCTCGGTTGGGATATTTTATACGTCTATAGCATTATATATCCTAACCTAAGGCAGGCTAACATCTCGGATGTAGTATATTACATCATTCCTGGCGTGTCGTCCCCTACTTCTCAGTGGGAACATTATATTCGTCTATAACGTAATATAACCTAACCTAACATATCTAGCTCCTCGCTGGTAATGTTTTACAAAATCCCGTTCGTGTCGTCCCGTACGTCTCGGTTGGGATATTTTATACGTCTATAGCATTATATATCCTAACCTAAGGCAGGCTAACATCTCGGATGTAGTATATTACATCATTCCTGGCGTGTCGTCCCCTACTTCTCAGTGGGAACATTATATACGTCTATAACGTATCATAACCTAGCCTAACCCATCTAGCCCCTCGCTGGTAATGTTTTACAGAATCCCCTTCCTGTCGTCCCGTACGTCTCGGTTGGGACGTTATGAACGTCTACAGCGATATATATCCTAACCTAAGGCAGGCTAACATCTCAGCTGTAGTATATTACATCATTCCTGGCGTATCGGCCTCTACTTCTCGGTGGAAACATTATATACGTCTATAACGTAATATAACCTAACCTAACACATCTAGCCCCTCGCTGGTAATGTTTTACAGAATCCCGTTCGTGTCGTCCCGTACGTTTCGGTTGGGATATTATATACGTCTATAGCGTTATATATCCTAACCTAAGGCAGGCTACCATCTCGGATGCAGTATTTTACAACATTCCTGGCGTATCGGCCCCTACTTCTCGGTGGGAACATTATATACGTCTATAACGTATCATAACCTAACCTAACCCATCTAGCCCCTCGCTGGTAATGTTTTACAGAATCCCGTTCCTGTCGTCCCGTACGTCTCGGTTGGGACGTTATGAACGTCTACAGCGATATATATCCTAACCTAAGGCAGGCTATCATCTCGGATGCAGTATTTTACAAAATTCCTGGCGTATCGGCCCATACTTCTCGGTGGGAACATTTTATTCGTCTATAACATAATATAACCTATCCTAACACATCTAGCCCCTCGCTGGTAATGTTTTACAGAATCCCGTTCGTGTCGTCCCGTACGTCTCGGTTGGGACATTATATACGTCTACAGCGTTATATATCCTAACCTAAGCCAGGCTAACATCTCGGATGCAGTATTTTACAACATTCCTGGCGGGTCGGCCCCTACTTCTCGGTGGGAACATTATATACGTCTATAACGTAATATAACCTAACCTAACATATCTAGCTCCTCGCTGGTAATGTTTTACAAAATCCCGTTCGTGTCGTACCGTACGTCTCGGTTGGGATATTATATACGTCTATAGCATTATATATCCTAACCTAAGGCAGGCTATCATCTCGGATGTAGTATATTACATCATTCCTGGCGTATCGACCACTACTTCTCGGTGGAAACATTATATACGTCTATGACGTAATATAACCTAACCTAACACATCTAGCTAGTCGCTTTAATGTTTCACAGAATCCCGTTCGTGTTGTCCCGTTCGTCTCGGCTGGGACATTATATACTACTACAGCGTTATATATCCTAACCTAAGGCAGGCGAACATCTCGGATGCAGTATTTTACAACATTCCTGGCGGGTCGGCCCCTACTTCTCGGTGGGAACATTATATACGTCTATAACGTAATATAACCTAACCTAACATATCTAGCTCCTCGCTGGTAATGTTTTACAAAATCCCGTTCGTTTCGTCCCGTACGTCTCGGTTGGGATATTATATACGTCTATAGCATTATATATCCTAACCTAAGGCAGGCTATCATCTCGGATGTAGTATATTACATCATTCCTGGCGTATCGACCACTACTTCTCGGTGGAAACATTATATACGTCTATGACGTAATATAACCTAACCTCACACATCTAGCTAGTCGCTTTAATGTTTCACAGAATCCCGTTCGTGTCGTCCCGTTCGTCTCGGTTGGGACATTATATACGTCTATAGCGTTATATATCCTAACTTAAGGCAGGCTATCATCTCGGATGTAGCATTTTACAACGTTCCTAGCGGGTCGGCCTCTACTTCTCGGTGGGAACATTATATTCGTCTATAACGTAATATAACCTAACCTAACATATCTAGCTCCTCGCTGGTAATGTTTTACAAAATCCCGTTCGTGTCGTCCCCTACGTCTCGGTTGGGATATTTTATACGTCTATAGCATTATATATCCTAACCTAAGGCAGGCTAACATCTCGGATGTAGTATATTACATCATTCCTGGCGTGCCGTCCCCTACTTCTCGGTGGGAACATTATATACGTCTATAACGTATCATAACCTAGCCTAAACCATCTAGCCCCTCGCTGGTAATGTTTTACAGAATCCCCTTCCTGTCGTCCCGTACGTCTCGGTTGGGACGTTATGAACGTCTAGAGCGATATATATCCTAACCTAAGGCAGGCTAACATCTCAGCTGTAGTATATTACATCATTCCTGGCGTATCGGCCCCTACTTCTCGGTGGGAACATTATATACGTCTATAACGTAACATAACGTAACCTAACCCATCTAGCCCCTCGCTGGTAATGTATTACAGAATCCCGTTCCTGTTGTGCCGTACGTCTCGGTTGGGATATTATATACGTCTATAGCGTTATATATCCTAACCTAAGGCAGGCTATCATCTCAGCTGTAGTATATTACATCATTCCTGGCGTATCGGCCTCTACTTCTCGGTGGAAACATTATATACGTCTATGACGTAATATAACCTAACCTAACACATCTAGCCCTTCGCTGGTAATGTTTTACAGAATCCCGTTCGTGTCGTCCCGTACGTCTCGGTTGGGATATTATATACGTCTATAGCGTTATATATCCTAACCTAAGGCAGGCTAACATCACGGATGTAGTATTTTACAACAGTCCTGGCGTATCGGCCCCTACTTCGCGGTGGGAACATTATATACGTCTATAACGTAACATAACGTAACCTAACCCATCTAGCCCCTCGCTGGTAATGTTTTACAGAATCCCGTTCGTGTCGTCCCGTACGTCTCGGTTGGGACATTATATACGTCTACAGCGTTATATATCCTAACTTAAGGCAGGCTATCATCTCGGATGCAGTATTTTACAAAATTCCTGGCGTATCGGCCCATACTTCTCGGTGGGAACATTTTATTCGTCTATAACATAATATAACCTATCCTAACACATCTAGCCCCTCGCTGGTAATGTTTTACAGAATCCCGTTCGTGTCGTCCCGTACGTCTCGGTTGGGACATTATATACGTCTACAGCGTTATATATCCTAACCTAAGCCAGGCTAACATCTCGGATGCAGTATTTTACAACATTCCTGGCGGGTCGGCCCCTACTTCTCGGTGGGAACATTATATACGTCTATAACGTAATATAACCATAACCTAACATATCTAGCTCCTCGCTGGTAATGTTTTACAAAATCCCGTTCGTGTCGTACCGTACGTCTCGGTTGGGATATTATATACGTCTATAGCATTATATATCCTAACCTAAGGCAGGCTATCATCTCGGATGTAGTATATTACATCATTCCTGGCGTATCGACCACTACTTCTCGGTGGAAACATTATATACGTCTATGACGTAATATAACCTAACCTAACACATCTAGCTAGTCGCTTTAATGTTTCACAGAATCCCGTTCGTGTTGTCCCGTTCGTCTCGGCTGGGACATTATATACTACTACAGCGTTATATATCCTAACCTAAGGCAGGCTAACATCTCGGATGCAGTATGTTACAACATTCCTGGCGGGTCGGCCCCTACTTCTCGGTGGGAACATTATATACGTCTATAACGTAATATAACCTAACCTAACACATCTAGCCCCTCGCTGGTAATGTTTTACAGAATCCCGTTCGTGTCGTCCCGTACGTCTCGGTTGGGATATTATATACGTCTATAGCGTTATATATCCTAACCTAAGGCAGGCTATCATCTCGGATGTAGTATTCTACAACATTCCTGGCGTATCGACCACTACTTCTCGGTGGAAACATTATATACGTCTATAACGTATCATAGCCTAACCTAACCCATCTAGCCCCTCGCTGGTAATGTTTTACAGAATCCCGTTCCTGTCGTCCCGTACGTCTCGGTTGGGACGTTATGAACGTCTACAGCGATATATATCCTAACCTAAGGCAGGCTAACATCTCAGCTGTAGTATATTACATCATTCCTGGCGTATCGGCCTCTACTTCTCGGTGGAAACATTATATACGTCTATAACGTAATATAACCTAACCTAACACATCTAGCCCCTCGCTGGTAATGTTTTACAGAATCCCGTTCGTGTCGTCCCGTACGTCTCGGTTGGGATATTATATACGTCTATAGCGTTATATATCCTAACCTAAGGCAGGCTACCATCTCGGATGCAGTATTTTACAACATTCCTGGCGTATCGGCCCCTACTTCTCGGTGGGAACATTATATACGTCTATAACGTATCATAACCTAACCTAACCCATCTAGCGCCTCGCTGGTAATGTTTTACAGAATCCCGTTCCTGTCGTCCCGTACGTTTCGGTTGGGACGTTATGAACGTCTACAGCGATATATATCCTAACCTAAGGCAGGCTAACATCTCAGCTGTAGTATATTACATCATTCCTGGCGTATCGGCCTCTACTTCTCGGTGGAAACATTATATACGTCTATAACGTAATATAACCTAACCTAACACATCTAGCCCCTCGCTGGTAATGTTTTACAGAATCCCGTTCGTGTCGTCCCGTACGTGTCGGTTGGGATATTATATACGTCTATAGCGTTATATATCCTAACCTAAGGCAGGCTACCATCTCGGATGCAGTATTTTACAACATTCCTGGCGTATCGGCCCCTACTTCTCGGTGGGAACATTATATACGTCTATAACGTATCATAACCTAACCTAACCCATCTAGCCCCTCGCTGGTAATGTTTTACAGAATCCCGTTCCTGTCGTCCCGTACGTTTCGGTTGGGACGTTATGAACGTCTACAGCGATATATATCCTAACCTAAGGCAGGCTAACATCTCAGCTGTAGTATATTACATCATTCCTGGCGTATCGGCCTCTACTTCTCGGTGCAAACATTATATAGGTCTATAACGTAATATAACCTAACCTATCACATCTAGCCCCTCGCTGGTAATGTTTTACAGAATCCCGTTTGTGTCGTCCCGTAAGTCTCGGTTGGGACATTATATACTACTACAGCGTTATATATCCTAACCTAAGGCAGGCTAACATCTCGGATGCAGTATGTTACAACATTCCTGGCGGGTCGGCCCCTACTTCTCGGTGGGAACATTATATACGTCTATAACGTAATATAACCTAACCTAACACATCTAGCCCCTCGCTGGTAATGTTTTACAGAATCCCGTTCGTGTCGTCCCGTACGTCTCGGTTGGGATATTATATACGTCTATAGCGTTATATATCCTAACCTAAGGCAGGCTATCATCTCGGATGTAGTATTCTACAACATTCCTGGCGTATCGACCACTACTTCTCGGTGGAAACATTATATACGTCTATAACGTAATATAACCTAACCTTACACATCTAGCTAGTCGCTTTAATGTTTCACAGAATCCCGTTCGTGTCGTCCCGTTCGTCTCGGTTGGGACATTATATACGTCTATAGCGTTATATATCCTAACTTAAGGCAGGCTATCATCTCGGATGTAGTATTTTACAACGTTCCTGGCGGGTCGGCCTCTACTTCTCGGTGGGAATATTATATTCGTCTATAACGTAATATAACCTAACCTAACACATCTAGCCACTCGCTGGTAATGTTTTACAGAATCCCGTTCGTGTCGTCCCGTACGTCTCGGTTGGGATATTATATACGTCTATAGCGTTATATATCCTAACCTAAGGCAGGCTATCATATCGGATGTAGTATTTTACAACATTCCTGGCGTATCGGCCCCTACTTCTCGGTGGGAACATTATATACGTCTATAACGTATCATAGCCTAACCTAACCCATCTAGCCCCTCGCTGGTAATGTTTTACAGAATCCCGTTCCTGTCGTCCCGTACGTCTCGGTTGGGACGTTATGAACGTCTACAGCGATATATATCCTAACCTAAGGCAGGCTAACATCTCAGCTGTAGTATATTACATCATTCCTGGCGTATCGGCCTCTACTTCTCGGTGGAAACATTATATACGTCTATGACGTAATATAACCTAACCTAACACATCTAGCCCCTCGCTGGTAATGTTTTACAGAATCCCGTTCGTGTCGCCCCGTACGTCTCGGTTGGGATATTATATACGTCTATAGCGTTATATATCCTAACCTAAGGCAGGCTATCATCTCGGATGTAGTATTTTACAACATTCCTGGCGTATCGGCCCCTACTTCTCGGTGGGAACATTATATACGTCTATAATGTATCATAACCTAACCTAACCTATCTAGCCCCTCGCTGGTAATGTTTTACAGAATCCCGTTCCTGTCGTCCCGTACGTCTCGGTTGGGACGTTTTCAACGTCTACAGCGATATATATCCTAACGTAAAGCAGGCTGACATCTCGGATGTAGTATTTTACCACAGTCCTGGCGTATCGGCCCCTACTTCTCGGTGGGAACATTATATACGTCTATAACGTATCATAACCTAGCCTAACCCATCTAGCCCCTCGCTGGTAATGTTTTACAGAATCCCGTTCCTGTCGTCCCGTACGTCTCGGTTGGGACGTTATGAACGTCTACAGCGATATATATCCTAACGTAAGGCAGGCTAACATCACGGATGTAGTATTTTACAACAGTCCTGGCGTATCGGCCCCTACTTCGCGGTGGGAACATTATATACGTCTATAACGTAACATAACGTAACCTAACCCATCTAGCCCCTCGCTGGTAATGTATTACAGAATTCCGTTCCTGTTGTGCCGTACGTCTCGGTTGGGATATTATATACGTCTATAGCGTTATATATCCTAACCTAAGGAAGGCTATCTTCTCGGATGCAGTATTTTACAACATTCCTGCCGTATCGGCCCATTCATCTCGGTGGGAACATTATATTCGTCTATAACGTAATATAACCTATCCTAACACATTTAGCCGCTCGCGGGTAATGTTTTACAGAATCCCGTTCGTGTCGTCCCGTACGTCTCGGTTGGGATATTATATACGTCTATAGCGTTATATATCCTAACCTAAGGCAGGCTATCATCTCGGATGTAGTATTCTACAACATTCCTGGCGTATCGACCACTACTTCTCGGTGGAAACATTATATACGTCTATAACGTATCATAGCCTAACCTAACCCATCTAGCCCCTCGCTGGTAATGTTTTACAGAATCCCGTTCCTGTCGTCCCGTACGTCTCGGTTGGGACGTTATGAACGTCTACAGCGATATATATCCTAACCTAAGGCAGGCTAACATCTCAGCTGTAGTATATTACATCATTCCTGGCGTATCGGCCTCTACTTCTCGGTGGAAACATTATATACGTCTATAACGTAATATAACCTAACCTAACACATCTAGCCCCTCGCTGGTAATGTTTTACAGAATCCCGTTCGTGTCGTCCCGTACGTCTCGGTTGGGATATTATATACGTCTATAGCGTTATATATCCTAACCTAAGGCAGGCTACCATCTCGGATGCAGTATTTTACAACATTCCTGGCGTATCGGCCCCTACTTCTCGGTGGGAACATTATATACGTCTATAACGTATCATAACCTAACCTAACCCATCTAGCGCCTCGCTGGTAATGTTTTACAGAATCCCGTTCCTGTCGTCCCGTACGTTTCGGTTGGGACGTTATGAACGTCTACAGCGATATATATCCTAACATAAGGCAGGCTAACATCTCAGCTGTAGTATATTACATCATTCCTGGCGTATCGGCCTCTACTTCTCGGTGGAAACATTATATACGTCTATAACGTAATATAACCTAACCTAACACATCTAGCCCCTCGCTGGTAATGTTTTACAGAATCCCGTTCGTGTCGTCCCGTACGTGTCGGTTGGGATATTATATACGTCTATAGCGTTATATATCCTAACCTAAGGCAGGCTACCATCTCGGATGCAGTATTTTACAACATTCCTGGCGTATCGGCCCCTACTTCTCGGTGGGAACATTATATACGTCTATAACGTATCATAACCTAACCTAACCCATCTAGCCCCTCGCTGGTAATGTTTTACAGAATCCCGTTCCTGTCGTCCCGTACGTTTCGGTTGGGACGTTATGAACGTCTACAGCGATATATATCCTAACCTAAGGCAGGCTAACATCTCAGCTGTAGTATATTACATCATTCCTGGCGTATCGGCCTCTACTTCTCGGTGCAAACATTATATAGGTCTATAACGTAATATAACCTAACCTATCACATCTAGCCCCTCGCTGGTAATGTTTTACAGAATCCCGTTTGTGTCGTCCCGTAAGTCTCGGTTGGGACATTATATACTACTACAGCGTTATATATCCTAACCTAAGGCAGGCTAACATCTCGGATGCAGTATGTTACAACATTCCTGGCGGGTCGGCCCCTACTTCTCGGTGGGAACATTATATACGTCTATAACGTAATATAACCTAACCTAACACATCTAGCCCCTCGCTGGTAATGTTTTACAGAATCCCGTTCGTGTCGTCCCGTACGTCTCGGTTGGGATATTATATACGTCTATAGCGTTATATATCCTAACCTAAGGCAGGCTATCATCTCGGATGTAGTATTCTACAACATTCCTGGCGTATCGACCACTACTTCTCGGTGGAAACATTATATACGTCTATAACGTAATATAACCTAACCTTACACATCTAGCTAGTCGCTTTAATGTTTCACAGAATCCCGTTCGTGTCGTCCCGTTCGTCTCGGTTGGGACATTATATACGTCTATAGCGTTATATATCCTAACTTAAGGCAGGCTATCATCTCGGATGTAGTATTTTACAACGTTCCTGGCGGGTCGGCCTCTACTTCTCGGTGGGAATATTATATTCGTCTATAACGTAATATAACCTAACCTAACACATCTAGCCACTCGCTGGTAATGTTTTACAGAATCCCGTTCGTGTCGTCCCGTACGTCTCGGTTGGGATATTATATACGTCTATAGCGTTATATATCCTAACCTAAGGCAGGCTATCATATCGGATGTAGTATTTTACAACATTCCTGGCGTATCGGCCCCTACTTCTCGGTGGGAACATTATATACGTCTATAACGTATCATAGCCTAACCTAACCCATCTAGCCCCTCGCTGGTAATGTTTTACAGAATCCCGTTCCTGTCGTCCCGTACGTCTCGGTTGGGACGTTATGAACGTCTACAGCGATATATATCCTAACCTAAGGCAGGCTAACATCTCAGCTGTAGTATATTACATCATTCCTGGCGTATCGGCCTCTACTTCTCGGTGGAAACATTATATACGTCTATGACGTAATATAACCTAACCTAACACATCTAGCCCCTCGCTGGTAATGTTTTACAGAATCCCGTTCGTGTCGCCCCGTACGTCTCGGTTGGGATATTATATACGTCTATAGCGTTATATATCCTAACCTAAGGCAGGCTATCATCTCGGATGTAGTATTTTACAACATTCCTGGCGTATCGGCCCCTACTTCTCGGTGGGAACATTATATACGTCTATAATGTATCATAACCTAACCTAACCTATCTAGCCCCTCGCTGGTAATGTTTTACAGAATCCCGTTCCTGTCGTCCCGTACGTCTCGGTTGGGACGTTTTCAACGTCTACAGCGATATATATCCTAACGTAAAGCAGGCTGACATCTCGGATGTAGTATTTTACCACAGTCCTGGCGTATCGGCCCCTACTTCTCGGTGGGAACATTATATACGTCTATAACGTATCATAGCCTAACCTAACCCATCTAGCCCCTCGCTGGTAATGTTTTACAGAATCCCGTTCCTGTCGTCCCGTACGTCTCGGTTGGGACGTTATGAACGTCTACAGCGATATATATCCTAACCTAAGGCAGGCTAACATCTCAGCTGTAGTATATTACATCATTCCTGGCGTATCGGCCTCTACTTCTCGGTGGAAACATTATATACGTCTATGACGTAATATAACCTAACCTAACACATCTAGCCCCTCGCTGGTAATGTTTTACAGAATCCCGTTCGTGTCGCCCCGTACGTCTCGGTTGGGATATTATATACGTCTATAGCGTTATATATCCTAACCTAAGGCAGGCTATCATCTCGGATGTAGTATTTTACAACATTCCTGGCGTATCGGCCCCTACTTCTCGGTGGGAACATTATATACGTCTATAATGTATCATAACCTAACCTAACCTATCTAGCCCCTCGCTGGTAATGTTTTACAGAATCCCGTTCCTGTCGTCCCGTACGTCTCGGTTGGGACGTTTTCAACGTCTACAGCGATATATATCCTAACGTAAAGCAGGCTGACATCTCGGATGTAGTATTTTACCACAGTCCTGGCGTATCGGCCCCTACTTCTCGGTGGGAACATTATATACGTCTATAACGTATCATAACCTAGCCTAACCCATCTAGCCCCTCGCTGGTAATGTTTTACAGAATCCCGTTCCTGTCGTCCCGTACGTCTCGGTTGGGACGTTATGAACGTCTACAGCGATATATATCCTAACGTAAGGCAGGCTAACATCACGGATGTAGTATTTTACAACAGTCCTGGCGTATCGGCCCCTACTTCGCGGTGGGAACATTATATACGTCTATAACGTAACATAACGTAACCTAACCCATCTAGCCCCTCGCTGGTAATGTATTACAGAATTCCGTTCCTGTTGTGCCGTACGTCTCGGTTGGGATATTATATACGTCTATAGCGTTATATATCCTAACCTAAGGAAGGCTATCTTCTCGGATGCAGTATTTTACAACATTCCTGCCGTATCGGCCCATTCATCTCGGTGGGAACATTATATTCGTCTATAACGTAATATAACCTATCCTAACACATTTAGCCGCTCGCGGGTAATGTTTTACAGAATCCCGTTCGTGTCGTCCCGTACGTCTCGGTTGGGATATTATATACGTCTATAGCGTTATATATCCTAACCTAAGGCAGGCTATCATCTCGGATGTAGTATTCTACAACATTCCTGGCGTATCGACCACTACTTCTCGGTGGAAACATTATATACGTCTATAACGTATCATAGCCTAACCTAACCCATCTAGCCCCTCGCTGGTAATGTTTTACAGAATCCCGTTCCTGTCGTCCCGTACGTCTCGGTTGGGACGTTATGAACGTCTACAGCGATATATATCCTAACCTAAGGCAGGCTAACATCTCAGCTGTAGTATATTACATCATTCCTGGCGTATCGGCCTCTACTTCTCGGTGGAAACATTATATACGTCTATAACGTAATATAACCTAACCTAACACATCTAGCCCCTCGCTGGTAATGTTTTACAGAATCCCGTTCGTGTCGTCCCGTACGTCTCGGTTGGGATATTATATACGTCTATAGCGTTATATATCCTAACCTAAGGCAGGCTACCATCTCGGATGCAGTATTTTACAACATTCCTGGCGTATCGGCCCCTACTTCTCGGTGGGAACATTATATACGTCTATAACGTATCATAACCTAACCTAACCCATCTAGCGCCTCGCTGGTAATGTTTTACAGAATCCCGTTCCTGTCGTCCCGTACGTTTCGGTTGGGACGTTATGAACGTCTACAGCGATATATATCCTAACATAAGGCAGGCTAACATCTCAGCTGTAGTATATTACATCATTCCTGGCGTATCGGCCTCTACTTCTCGGTGGAAACATTATATACGTCTATAACGTAATATAACCTAACCTAACACATCTAGCCCCTCGCTGGTAATGTTTTACAGAATCCCGTTCGTGTCGTCCCGTACGTGTCGGTTGGGATATTATATACG
The DNA here is from genome assembly GCA_963969225.1 of Xylocopa violacea. NCBI lineage: Eukaryota > Metazoa > Arthropoda > Insecta > Hymenoptera > Apidae > Xylocopa > Xylocopa violacea. The sequence goes on along the minus strand of CAXAJV010000008.1, from coordinate 11,835,757 downwards.
TCTATAGCGTTATATATCCTAACCTAAGGCAGGCTACCATCTCGGATGCAGTATTTTACAACATTCCTGGCGTATCGGCCCCTACTTCTCGGTGGGAACATTATATACGTCTATAACGTATCATAACCTAACCTAACCCATCTAGCCCCTCGCTGGTAATGTTTTACAGAATCCCGTTCCTGTCGTCCCGTACGTTTCGGTTGGGACGTTATGAACGTCTACAGCGATATATATCCTAACCTAAGGCAGGCTAACATCTCAGCTGTAGTATATTACATCATTCCTGGCGTATCGGCCTCTACTTCTCGGTGCAAACATTATATAGGTCTATAACGTAATATAACCTAACCTATCACATCTAGCCCCTCGCTGGTAATGTTTTACAGAATCCCGTTTGTGTCGTCCCGTAAGTCTCGGTTGGGACATTATATACTACTACAGCGTTATATATCCTAACCTAAGGCAGGCTAACATCTCGGATGCAGTATGTTACAACATTCCTGGCGGGTCGGCCCCTACTTCTCGGTGGGAACATTATATACGTCTATAACGTAATATAACCTAACCTAACACATCTAGCCCCTCGCTGGTAATGTTTTACAGAATCCCGTTCGTGTCGTCCCGTACGTCTCGGTTGGGATATTATATACGTCTATAGCGTTATATATCCTAACCTAAGGCAGGCTATCATCTCGGATGTAGTATTCTACAACATTCCTGGCGTATCGACCACTACTTCTCGGTGGAAACATTATATACGTCTATAACGTAATATAACCTAACCTTACACATCTAGCTAGTCGCTTTAATGTTTCACAGAATCCCGTTCGTGTCGTCCCGTTCGTCTCGGTTGGGACATTATATACGTCTATAGCGTTATATATCCTAACTTAAGGCAGGCTATCATCTCGGATGTAGTATTTTACAACGTTCCTGGCGGGTCGGCCTCTACTTCTCGGTGGGAATATTATATTCGTCTATAACGTAATATAACCTAACCTAACACATCTAGCCACTCGCTGGTAATGTTTTACAGAATCCCGTTCGTGTCGTCCCGTACGTCTCGGTTGGGATATTATATACGTCTATAGCGTTATATATCCTAACCTAAGGCAGGCTATCATATCGGATGTAGTATTTTACAACATTCCTGGCGTATCGGCCCCTACTTCTCGGTGGGAACATTATATACGTCTATAACGTATCATAGCCTAACCTAACCCATCTAGCCCCTCGCTGGTAATGTTTTACAGAATCCCGTTCCTGTCGTCCCGTACGTCTCGGTTGGGACGTTATGAACGTCTACAGCGATATATATCCTAACCTAAGGCAGGCTAACATCTCAGCTGTAGTATATTACATCATTCCTGGCGTATCGGCCTCTACTTCTCGGTGGAAACATTATATACGTCTATGACGTAATATAACCTAACCTAACACATCTAGCCCCTCGCTGGTAATGTTTTACAGAATCCCGTTCGTGTCGCCCCGTACGTCTCGGTTGGGATATTATATACGTCTATAGCGTTATATATCCTAACCTAAGGCAGGCTATCATCTCGGATGTAGTATTTTACAACATTCCTGGCGTATCGGCCCCTACTTCTCGGTGGGAACATTATATACGTCTATAATGTATCATAACCTAACCTAACCTATCTAGCCCCTCGCTGGTAATGTTTTACAGAATCCCGTTCCTGTCGTCCCGTACGTCTCGGTTGGGACGTTTTCAACGTCTACAGCGATATATATCCTAACGTAAAGCAGGCTGACATCTCGGATGTAGTATTTTACCACAGTCCTGGCGTATCGGCCCCTACTTCTCGGTGGGAACATTATATACGTCTATAACGTATCATAACCTAGCCTAACCCATCTAGCCCCTCGCTGGTAATGTTTTACAGAATCCCGTTCCTGTCGTCCCGTACGTCTCGGTTGGGACGTTATGAACGTCTACAGCGATATATATCCTAACGTAAGGCAGGCTAACATCACGGATGTAGTATTTTACAACAGTCCTGGCGTATCGGCCCCTACTTCGCGGTGGGAACATTATATACGTCTATAACGTAACATAACGTAACCTAACCCATCTAGCCCCTCGCTGGTAATGTATTACAGAATTCCGTTCCTGTTGTGCCGTACGTCTCGGTTGGGATATTATATACGTCTATAGCGTTATATATCCTAATCTAAGGAAGGCTATCTTCTCGGATGCAGTATTTTACAACATTCCTGCCGTATCGGCCCATTCTTCTCGGTGGGAACATTATATTCGTCTATAACGTAATATAACCTATCCTAACACATTTAGCCGCTCGCGGGTAATGTTTTACAGAATCCCGTTCGTGTCGTCCCGTACGTCTCGGTTGGGACATTAAATACGTCTACAGCGCTATATATCCTAACCTAAGGCAGGCTATCTTCTCGGATGCAGTATTTTACAAAATTCCTGGCGTATCGGCCACTACTTCTCGGTGGGAACATTTTATTCGTCTATAACATAATATAACCTATCCTAACACATCTAGCCCCTCACTGGTAATGTTTTACAGAATCCCGTTCGTGTCGTCCCGTACGTCTCGGTTGGGACATTATATACATCTACAGCGTTATATATCCTAACCTAAGCCAGGCTAACATCTCGGATATAGTATTTTACAACATTCCTGGCGCATCGGCCTCTACTTCTCGATGGGAACATTATATTCGTCTATAACGTAATATAACCTAACCTATCACATCTAGCCCCTCGCTGGTAATGTTTTACAGAATCCCGCTTGTGTCGTCCCGTAAGTCTCGGTTGGGACATTATATACTACTACAGCGTTATATATCCTAACCTAAGGCAGGCTAACATCTCGGATGCAGTATGTTACACCATTCCTGGCGGGTCGGCCCCTACTTCTCGGTGGGAACATTATATACGTCTATAACGTAATATAACCTAACCTAACACAATTAGCCCCTCGCTGGTAATGTTTTACAGAATCCCGTTCGTGTCGTCCCGTACGTCTCGGTTGGGATATTATATACGTCTATAGCGTTATATATCCTAACCTAAGGCAGGCTATCATCTCGGATGTAGTATTCTACAACATTCCTGGCGTATCGACCACTACTTCTCGGTGGAAACATTATATACGTCTATAACGTAATATAACCTAACCTTACACATCTAGCTAGTCGCTTTAATGTTTCACAGAATCCCGTTCTTGTCGTCCCGTTCGTCTCGGTTGGGACATTATATACGTCTATTGCGTTATATATCCTAACTTAAGGCAGGCTATCATCTCGGATGTAGTATTTTACAACGTTCCTGGCGGGTCGGTCTCTACTTCTCGGTGGGAACATTATATTCGTCTATAACGTAATATAACCTAACCTAACACATCTAGCCACTCGCTGGTAATGTTTTACAGAATCCCGTTCGTGTCGTCCCGTACGTCTCGGTTGGGATATTATATACCTCTATAGCGTTATATATCCTAACCTAAGGCAGGCTACCATCTCGGATGCAGTATTTTACAACATTCCTGGCGTATCGGCCCCTACTTCTCGGTGGGAACATTATATACGTCTATAACGTATCATAACCTAACCTAACCCATCTAGCCCCTCGCTGGTAATGTTTTACAGAATCCCGTTCCTGTCGTCCCGTACGTCTCGGTTGGGACGTTATGAACGTCTACAGCGATATATATCCTAACCTAAGGCAGGCTAACATCTCAGCTGTAGTATATTACATCATTCCTGGCGTATCGGCCTCTACTTCTCGGTGCAAACATTATATACGTCTATAACGTAATATAACCTAACCTATCACATCTAGCCCCTCGCTGGTAATGTTTTACAGAATCCCGTTTGTGTCGTCCCGCAAGTCTCAGTTGGGACATTATATACTACTACAGCGTTATATATCCTAACCTAAGGCAGGCTAACATCTCGGATGTAGCATATTACATCATTCCTGGCGTATCGACCACTACTTCTCGGTGGAAACATTATATACGTCTATAACGTAATATAACCTAACCTAACACATCTAGCTAGTCGCTTTAATGTTTCACAGAATTCCGTTCGTGTCGTCCCGTTCGTCTCGGTTGGGACATTATGTACTACTACAGCGTTATATATCCTAACCTAAGGCAGGCTAACATCTCGGATGCAGTATTTTACAACATTCCTGGCGGGTCGGCCCCTACTCCTCGGTGGGAACATTATATACGTCTATAACGTAATATAACCTAACCTAACATATCTAGCTCCTCGCTGGTAATGTTTTACAAAATCCCGTTCGTGTCGTACCGTGCGTCTCGGTTGGGATATTATATACGTCTATAGCATTATATATCCTAACCTAAGGCAGGCTATCATCTCGGATGTAGTATATTACATCATTCCTGGCGTATCGACCACTACTTCTCGGTGGAAACATTATATACGTCTATGACGTAATATAACCTAACCTAACACATCTAGCTAGTCGCTTTAATGTTTCACAGAATCCCGTTCGTGTTGTCCCGTTCGTCTCGGCTGGGACATTATATACGTCTATAGCGTTATATATCCTAACCTAAGGCAGGCTGACATCTCGGATGTAGTATTTTACCACAGTCCTGGCGTATCGGCCCCTACTTCTCGGTGGGAACATTATATACGTCTATAACGTATCATAACCTAGCCTAACCCATCTAGCCCCTCGCCGGTAATGTTTTACAGAATCCCGTTCCTGTCGTCCCGTACGTTTCGGTTGGGACGTTATGAACGTCTACAGCGATATATATCCTAACGTAAGGCAGGCTAACATCACGGATGTAGTATTTTACAACAGTCCTGGCGTATCGGCCCCTACTTCGCGGTGGGAACATTATATACGTCTATAACGTAACATAACGTAACCTAACCCATCTAGCCCCTCGCTGGTAATGTTTTACAGAATCCCGTTCGTGTCGTCCCGTACGTCTCGGTTGGGATATTGTATACGTCTATAGCGTTATATATCCTAACCTAAGGCAGGCTACCATCTCGGATGCAGTATTTTACAACATTCCTGGCGTATCGGCCCCTACTTCTCGGTGGGAACATTATATACGTCTATAACGTATCATAACCTAACCTAACCCATCTAGCCCCTCGCTGGTAATGTTTTACAGAATCCCGTTCCTGTCGTCCCGTACGTCTCGGTTGGGACGTTATGAACGTCTACAGCGATATATATCCTAACCTAAGGCAGGCTAACATCTCAGCTGTAGTATATTACATCATTCCTGGCGTATCGGCCTCTACTTCTCGGTGCAAACATTATATACGTCTATAACGTAATATAACCTAACCTATCACATCTAGCCCCTCGCTGGTAATGTTTTACAGAATCCCGTTTGTGTCGTCCCGCAAGTCTCGGTTGGGACATTATATACTACTACAGCGTTATATATCCTAACCTAAGGCAGGCTAACATCTCGGATGCAGTATTTTACAACGTTCCTGGCGGGTCGGCCTCTACTTCTCGGTGGGAACATTATATACGTCTATAACGTAATATAACCTAGCCTAACCCATCTAGCCCCTCGCTGGTAATGTTTTACAGAATCCCCTTCCTGTCGTCCCGTACGTCTCGGTTGGGACGTTATGAACGTCTACAGCGATATACATCCTAACCTAAGGCAGACTAACATCTCAGCTGTAGTATATTACATCATTCCTGGCGTATCGGACTCTACTTCTCGGTGGGAACATTATATACGTCTATAACGTATCATAACCTATCCTAACACATCTAGCCCCTCGCTGGTAATGTTTTACAGAATCCCGTTCGTGTCGTCCCGTACGTCTCGGTTGGGACATTATATACATCTACAGCGTTATATATCCTAACCTAAGGCAGGCTATCATCTCGGATGTAGTATTTTACAACATTCCTGGCGTATCGGCCCCTACTTCTCGGTGGGAACATTATATACGTCTATAATGTATCATAACCTAACCTAACCTATCTAGCCCCTCGCTGGTAATGTTTTACAGAATCCCGTTCCTGTCGTCCCGTACGTTTCGGTTGGGACGTTTTCAACGTCTACAGCGATATATATCCTAACGTAAAGCAGGCTGACATCTCGGATGTAGTATTTTACCACAGTCCTGGCGTATCGGCCCCTACTTCTCGGTGGGAACATTATATACGTCTATAACGTATCATAACCTAGCCTAACCCATCTAGCCCCTCGCTGGTAATGTTTTACAGAATCCCGTTCCTGTCGTCCCGTACGTCTCGGTTGGGACGTTATGAACGTCTACAGCGATATATATCCTAACGTAAGGCAGGCTAACATCACGGATGTAGTATTTTACAACAGTCCTGGCGTATCGGCCCCTACTTCGGGGTGGGAACATTATATACGTCTATAACGTAACATAACGTAACCTAACCCATCTAGCCCCTCGCTGGCAATGTATTACAGAATTCCGTTCCTGTTGTGCCGTACGTCTCGGTTGGGATATTATATACGTCTATAGCGTTATATATCCTAATCTAAGGAAGGCTATCTTCTCGGATGCAGTATTTTACAACATTCCTGCCGTATCGGCCCATTCTTCTCGGTGGGAACATTATATTCGTCTATAACGTAATATAACCTATCCTAACACATTTAGCCGCTCGCGGGTAATGTTTTACAGAATCCCGTTCGTGTCGTCCCGTACGTCTCGGTTGGGACATTAAATACGTCTACAGCGTTATATATCCTAACCTAAGGCAGGCTATCTTCTCGGATGCAGTATTTTACAAAATTCCTGGCGTATCGGCCACTACTTCTCGGTGGGAACATTTTATTCGTCTATAACATAATATAACCTATCCTAACACATCTAGCCCCTCACTGGTAATGTTTTACAGAATCCCGTTCGTGTCGTCCCGTACGTCTCGGTTGGGACATTATATACATCTACAGCGTTATATATCCTAACCTAAGCCAGGCTAACATCTCGGATATAGTATTTTACAACATTCCTGGCGCATCGGCCTCTACTTCTCGATGGGAACATTATATTCGTCTATAACGTAATATAACCTAACCTATCACATCTAGCCCCTCGCTGGTAATGTTTTACAGAATCCCGTTTGTGTCGTCCCGTAAGTCTCGGTTGGGACATTATATACTACTACAGCGTTATATATCCTAACCTAAGGCAGGCTAACATCTCGGATGCAGTATGTTACACCATTCCTGGCGGGTCGGCCCCTACTTCTCGGTGGGAACATTATATACGTCTATAACGTAATATAACCTAACCTAACACAATTAGCCCCTCGCTGGTAATGTTTTACAGAATCCCGTTCGTGTCGTCCCGTACGTCTCGGTTGGGATATTATATACGTCTATAGCGTTATATATCCTAACCTAAGGCAGGCTATCATCTCGGATGTAGTATTCTACAACATTCCTGGCGTATCGACCACTACTTCTCGGTGGAAACATTATATACGTCTATAACGTAATATAACCTAACCTTACACATCTAGCTAGTCGCTTTAATGTTTCACAGAATCCCGTTCTTGTCGTCCCGTTCGTCTCGGTTGGGACATTATATACGTCTATTGCGTTATATATCCTAACTTAAGGCAGGCTATCATCTCGGATGTAGTATTTTACAACGTTCCTGGCGGGTCGGCCTCTACTTCTCGGTGGGAACATTATATTCGTCTATAACGTAATATAACCTAACCTAACACATCTAGCCACTCGCTGGTAATGTTTTACAGAATCCCGTTCGTGTCGTCCCGTACGTCTCGGTTGGGATATTATATACGTCTATAGCGTTATATATCCTAACCTAAGGCAGGCTATCATATCGGATGTAGTATTTTACAACATTCCTGGCGTATCGGCCCCTACTTCTCGGTGGGAACATTATATACGTCTATAACGTATCATAGCCTAACCTAACCCATCTAGCCCCTCGCTGGTAATGTTTTACAGAATCCCGTTCCTGTCGTCCCGTACGTCTCGGTTGGGACGTTATGAACGTCTACAGCGATATATATCCTAACCTAAGGCAGGCTAACATCTCAGCTGTAGTATATTACATCATTCCTGGCGTATCGGCCTCTACTTCTCGGTGGAAACATTATATACGTCTATAACGTAATATAACCTAACCTAACACATCTAGCCCCTCGCTGGTAATGTTTTACAGAATCCCGTTCGTGTCGTCCCGTACGTCTCGGTTGGGATATTATATACCTCTATAGCGTTATATATCCTAACCTAAGGCAGGCTACCATCTCGGATGCAGTATTTTACAACATTCCTGGCGTATCGGCCCCTACTTCTCGGTGGGAACATTATATACGTCTATAACGTATCATAACCTAACCTAACCCATCTAGCCCCTCGCTGGTAATGTTTTACAGAATCCCGTTCCTGTCGTCCCGTACGTCTCGGTTGGGACGTTATGAACGTCTACAGCGATATATATCCTAACCTAAGGCAGGCTAACATCTCAGCTGTAGTATATTACATCATTCCTGGCGTATCGGCCTCTACTTCTCGGTGCAAACATTATATACGTCTATAACGTAATATAACCTAACCTATCACATCTAGCCCCTCGCTGGTAATGTTTTACAGAATCCCGTTTGTGTCGTCCCGCAAGTCTCAGTTGGGACATTATATACTACTACAGCGTTATATATCCTAACCTAAGGCAGGCTAACATCTCGGATGTAGCATATTACATCATTCCTGGCGTATCGACCACTACTTCTCGGTGGAAACATTATATACGTCTATAACGTAATATAACCTAACCTAACACATCTAGCTAGTCGCTTTAATGTTTCACAGAATTCCGTTCGTGTCGTCCCGTTCGTCTCGGTTGGGACATTATGTACTACTACAGCGTTATATATCCTAACCTAAGGCAGGCTAACATCTCGGATGCAGTATTTTACAACATTCCTGGCGGGTCGGCCCCTACTCCTCGGTGGGAACATTATATACGTCTATAACGTAATATAACCTAACCTAACATATCTAGCTCCTCGCTGGTAATGTTTTACAAAATCCCGTTCGTGTCGTACCGTGCGTCTCGGTTGGGATATTATATACGTCTATAGCATTATATATCCTAACCTAAGGCAGGCTATCATCTCGGATGTAGTATATTACATCATTCCTGGCGTATCGACCACTACTTCTCGGTGGAAACATTATATACGTCTATGACGTAATATAACCTAACCTAACACATCTAGCTAGTCGCTTTAATGTTTCACAGAATCCCGTTCGTGTTGTCCCGTTCGTCTCGGCTGGGACATTATATACGTCTATAGCGTTATATATCCTAACCTAAGGCAGGCTGACATCTCGGATGTAGTATTTTACCACAGTCCTGGCGTATCGGCCCCTACTTCTCGGTGGGAACATTATATACGTCTATAACGTATCATAACCTAGCCTAACCCATCTAGCCCCTCGCCGGTAATGTTTTACAGAATCCCGTTCCTGTCGTCCCGTACGTTTCGGTTGGGACGTTATGAACGTCTACAGCGATATATATCCTAACGTAAGGCAGGCTAACATCACGGATGTAGTATTTTACAACAGTCCTGGCGTATCGGCCCCTACTTCGCGGTGGGAACATTATATACGTCTATAACGTAACATAACGTAACCTAACCCATCTAGCCCCTCGCTGGTAATGTTTTACAGAATCCCGTTCGTGTCGTCCCGTACGTCTCGGTTGGGATATTATATACGTCTATAGCGTTATATATCCTAACCTAAGGCAGGCTACCATCTCGGATGCAGTATTTTACAACATTCCTGGCGTATCGGCCCCTACTTCTCGGTGGGAACATTATATACGTCTATAACGTATCATAACCTAACCTAACCCATCTAGCCCCTCGCTGGTAATGTTTTACAGAATCCCGTTCCTGTCGTCCCGTACGTCTCGGTTGGGACGTTATGAACGTCTACAGCGATATATATCCTAACCTAAGGCAGGCTAACATCTCAGCTGTAGTATATTACATCATTCCTGGCGTATCGGCCTCTACTTCTCGGTGCAAACATTATATACGTCTATAACGTAATATAACCTAACCTATCACATCTAGCCCCTCGCTGGTAATGTTTTACAGAATCCCGTTTGTGTCGTCCCGCAAGTCTCGGTTGGGACATTATATACTACTACAGCGTTATATATCCTAACCTAAGGCAGGCTAACATCTCGGATGCAGTATTTTACAACGTTCCTGGCGGGTCGGCCTCTACTTCTCGGTGGGAACATTATATACGTCTATAACGTAATATAACCTAGCCTAACCCATCTAGCCCCTCGCTGGTAATGTTTTACAGAATCCCCTTCCTGTCGTCCCGTACGTCTCGGTTGGGACGTTATGAACGTCTACAGCGATATACATCCTAACCTAAGGCAGACTAACATCTCAGCTGTAGTATATTACATCATTCCTGGCGTATCGGACTCTACTTCTCGGTGGGAACATTATATACGTCTATAACGTATCATAACCTATCCTAACACATCTAGCCCCTCGCTGGTAATGTTTTACAGAATCCCGTTCGTGTCGTCCCGTACGTCTCGGTTGGGATATTATATACGTCTATAGCGTTATATATCCTAACCTAAGGCAGGCTATCATCTCGGATGTAGTATTCTACAACATTCCTGGCGTATCGACCACTACTTCTCGGTGGAAACATTATATACGTCTATAACGTAATATAACCTAACCTTACACATCTAGCTAGTCGCTTTAATGTTTCACAGAATCCCGTTCTTGTCGTCCCGTTCGTCTCGGTTGGGACATTATATACGTCTATTGCGTTATATATCCTAACTTAAGGCAGGCTATCATCTCGGATGTAGTATTTTACAACGTTCCTGGCGGGTCGGTCTCTACTTCTCGGTGGGAACATTATATTCGTCTATAACGTAATATAACCTAACCTAACACATCTAGCCACTCGCTGGTAATGTTTTACAGAATCCCGTTCGTGTCGTCCCGTACGTCTCGGTTGGGATATTATATACCTCTATAGCGTTATATATCCTAACCTAAGGCAGGCTACCATCTCGGATGCAGTATTTTACAACATTCCTGGCGTATCGGCCCCTACTTCTCGGTGGGAACATTATATACGTCTATAACGTATCATAACCTAACCTAACCCATCTAGCCCCTCGCTGGTAATGTTTTACAGAATCCCGTTCCTGTCGTCCCGTACGTCTCGGTTGGGACGTTATGAACGTCTACAGCGATATATATCCTAACCTAAGGCAGGCTAACATCTCAGCTGTAGTATATTACATCATTCCTGGCGTATCGGCCTCTACTTCTCGGTGCAAACATTATATACGTCTATAACGTAATATAACCTAACCTATCACATCTAGCCCCTCGCTGGTAATGTTTTACAGAATCCCGTTTGTGTCGTCCCGCAAGTCTCAGTTGGGACATTATATACTACTACAGCGTTATATATCCTAACCTAAGGCAGGCTAACATCTCGGATGTAGCATATTACATCATTCCTGGCGTATCGACCACTACTTCTCGGTGGAAACATTATATACGTCTATAACGTAATATAACCTAACCTAACACATCTAGCTAGTCGCTTTAATGTTTCACAGAATTCCGTTCGTGTCGTCCCGTTCGTCTCGGTTGGGACATTATGTACTACTACAGCGTTATATATCCTAACCTAAGGCAGGCTAACATCTCGGATGCAGTATTTTACAACATTCCTGGCGGGTCGGCCCCTACTCCTCGGTGGGAACATTATATACGTCTATAACGTAATATAACCTAACCTAACATATCTAGCTCCTCGCTGGTAATGTTTTACAAAATCCCGTTCGTGTCGTACCGTGCGTTTCGGTTGGGATATTATATACGTCTATAGCATTATATATCCTAACCTAAGGCAGGCTATCATCTCGGATGTAGTATATTACATCATTCCTGGCGTATCGACCACTACTTCTCGGTGGAAACATTATATACGTCTATGACGTAATATAACCTAACCTAACACATCTAGCTAGTCGCTTTAATGTTTCACAGAATCCCGTTCGTGTTGTCCCGTTCGTCTCGGCTGGGACATTATATACGTCTATAGCGTTATATATCCTAACCTAAGGCAGGCTGACATCTCGGATGTAGTATTTTACCACAGTCCTGGCGTATCGGCCCCTACTTCTCGGTGGGAACATTATATACGTCTATAACGTATCATAACCTAGCCTAACCCATCTAGCCCCTCGCCGGTAATGTTTTACAGAATCCCGTTCCTGTCGTCCCGTACGTTTCGGTTGGGACGTTATGAACGTCTACAGCGATATATATCCTAACGTAAGGCAGGCTAACATCACGGATGTAGTATTTTACAACAGTCCTGGCGTATCGGCCCCTACTTCGCGGTGGGAACATTATATACGTCTATAACGTAACATAACGTAACCTAACCCATCTAGCCCCTCGCTGGTAATGTTTTACAGAATCCCGTTCGTGTCGTCCCGTACGTCTCGGTTGGGATATTGTATACGTCTATAGCGTTATATATCCTAACCTAAGGCAGGCTACCATCTCGGATGCAGTATTTTACAACATTCCTGGCGTATCGGCCCCTACTTCTCGGTGGGAACATTATATACGTCTATAACGTATCATAACCTAACCTAACCCATCTAGCCCCTCGCTGGTAATGTTTTACAGAATCCCGTTCCTGTCGTCCCGTACGTCTCGGTTGGGACGTTATGAACGTCTACAGCGATATATATCCTAACCTAAGGCAGGCTAACATCTCAGCTGTAGTATATTACATCATTCCTGGCGTATCGGCCTCTACTTCTCGGTGCAAACATTATATACGTCTATAACGTAATATAACCTAACCTATCACATCTAGCCCCTCGCTGGTAATGTTTTACAGAATCCCGTTTGTGTCGTCCCGCAAGTCTCGGTTGGGACATTATATACTACTACAGCGTTATATATCCTAACCTAAGGCAGGCTAACATCTCGGATGCAGTATTTTACAACGTTCCTGGCGGGTCGGCCTCTACTTCTCGGTGGGAACATTATATACGTCTATAACGTAATATAACCTAGCCTAACCCATCTAGCCCCTCGCTGGTAATGTTTTACAGAATCCCCTTCCTGTCGTCCCGTACGTCTCGGTTGGGACGTTATGAACGTCTACAGCGATATACATCCTAACCTAAGGCAGACTAACATCTCAGCTGTAGTATATTACATCATTCCTGGCGTATCGGACTCTACTTCTCGGTGGGAACATTATATACGTCTATAACGTATCATAACCTATCCTAACACATCTAGCCCCTCGCTGGTAATGTTTTACAGAATCCCGTTCGTGTCGTCCCGTACGTCTCGGTTGGGACATTATATACATCTACAGCGTTATATATCCTAACCTAAGGCAGGCTATCATCTCGGATGTAGTATTTTACAACATTCCTGGCGTATCGGCCCCTACTTCTCGGTGGGAACATTATATACGTCTATAATGTATCATAACCTAACCTAACCTATCTAGCCCCTCGCTGGTAATGTTTTACAGAATCCCGTTCCTGTCGTCCCGTACGTTTCGGTTGGGACGTTTTCAACGTCTACAGCGATATATATCCTAACGTAAAGCAGGCTGACATCTCGGATGTAGTAGTTTACCACAGTCCTGGCGTATCGGCCCCTACTTCTCGGTGGGAACATTATATACGTCTATAACGTATCATAACCTAGCCTAACCCATCTAGCCCCTCGCTGGTAATGTTTTACAGAATCCCGTTCCTGTCGTCCCGTACGTCTCGGTTGGGACGTTATGAACGTCTACAGCGATATATATCCTAACGTAAGGCAGGCTAACATCACGGATGTAGTATTTTACAACAGTCCTGGCGTATCGGCCCCTACTTCGCGGTGGGAACATTATATACGTCTATAACGTAACATAACGTAACCTAACCCATCTAGCCCCTCGCTGGTAATGTATTACAGAATTCCGTTCCTGTTGTGCCGTACGTCTCGGTTGGGATATTATATACGTCTATAGCGTTATATATCCTAATCTAAGGAAGGCTATCTTCTCGGATGCAGTATTTTACAACATTCCTGCCGTATCGGCCCATTCTTCTCGGTGGGAACATTATATTCGTCTATAACGTAATATAACCTATCCTAACACATTTAGCCGCTCGCGGGTAATGTTTTACAGAATCCCGTTCGTGTCGTCCCGTACGTCTCGGTTGGGACATTAAATACGTCTACAGCGTTATATATCCTAACCTAAGGCAGGCTATCTTCTCGGATGCAGTATTTTACAAAATTCCTGGCGTATCGGCCACTACTTCTCGGTGGGAACATTTTATTCGTCTATAACATAATATAACCTATCCTAACACATATAGCCCCTCACTGGTAATGTTTTACAGAATCCCGTTCGTGTCGTCCCGTACGTCTCGGTTGGGACATTATATACATCTACAGCGTTATATATCCTAACCTAAGCCAGGCTAACATCTCGGATATAGTATTTTACAACATTCCTGGCGCATCGGCCTCTACTTCTCGATGGGAACATTATATTCGTCTATAACGTAATATAACCTAACCTATCACATCTAGCCCCTCGCTGGTAATGTTTTACAGAATCCCGTTTGTGTCGTCCCGTAAGTCTCGGTTGGGACATTATATACTACTACAGCGTTATATATCCTAACCTAAGGCAGGCTAACATCTCGGATGCAGTATGTTACACCATTCCTGGCGGGTCGGCCCCTACTTCTCGGTGGGAACATTATATACGACTATAACGTAATATAACCTAACCTAACACAATTAGCCCCTCGCTGGTAATGTTTTACAGAATCCCGTTCGTGTCGTCCCGTACGTCTCGGTTGGGATATTATATACGTCTATAGCGTTATATATCCTAACCTAAGGCAGGCTATCATCTCGGATGTAGTATTCTACAACATTCCTGGCGTATCGACCACTACTTCTCGGTGGAAACATTATATACGTCTATAACGTAATATAACCTAACCTTACACATCTAGCTAGTCGCTTTAATGTTTCACAGAATCCCGTTCTTGTCGTCCCGTTCGTCTCGGTTGGGACATTATATACGTCTATTGCGTTATATATCCTAACTTAAGGCAGGCTATCATCTCGGATGTAGTATTTTACAACGTTCCAGGCGGGTCGGCCTCTACTTCTCGGTGGGAACATTATATTCGTCTATAACGTAATATAACCTAACCTAACACATCTAGCCACTCGCTGGTAATGTTTTACAGAATCCCGTTCGTGTCGTCCCGTACGTCTCGGTTGGGATATTATATACGTCTATAGCGTTATATATCCTAACCTAAGGCAGGCTATCATATCGGATGTAGTATTTTACAACATTCCTGGCGTATCGGCCCCTACTTCTCGGTGGGAACATTATATACGTCTATAACGTATCATAGCCTAACCTAACCCATCTAGCCCCTCGCTGGTAATGTTTTACAGAATCCCGTTCCTGTCGTCCCGTACGTCTCGGTTGGGACGTTATGAACGTCTACAGCGATATATATCCTAACCTAAGGCAGGCTAACATCTCAGCTGTAGTATATTACATCATTCCTGGCGTATCGGCCTCTACTTCTCGGTGGAAACATTATATACGTCTATAACGTAATATAACCTAACCTAACACATCTAGCCCCTCGCTGGTAATGTTTTACAGAATCCCGTTCGTGTCGTCCCGTACGTCTCGGTTGGGATATTATATACCTCTATAGCGTTATATATCCTAACCTAAGGCAGGCTACCATCTCGGATGCAGTATTTTACAACATTCCTGGCGTATCGGCCCCTACTTCTCGGTGGGAACATTATATACGTCTATAACGTATCATAACCTAACCTAACCCATCTAGCCCCTCGCTGGTAATGTTTTACAGAATCCCGTTCCTGTCGTCCCGTACGTCTCGGTTGGGACGTTATGAACGTCTACAGCGATATATATCCTAACCTAAGGCAGGCTAACATCTCAGCTGTAGTATATTACATCATTCCTGGCGTATCGGCCTCTACTTCTCGGTGCAAACATTATATACGTCTATAACGTAATATAACCTAACCTATCACATCTAGCCCCTCGCTGGTAATGTTTTACAGAATCCCGTTTGTGTCGTCCCGCAAGTCTCAGTTGGGACATTATATACTACTACAGCGTTATATATCCTAACCTAAGGCAGGCTAACATCTCGGATGTAGCATATTACATCATTCCTGGCGTATCGACCACTACTTCTCGGTGGAAACATTATATACGTCTATAACGTAATATAACCTAACCTAACACATCTAGCTAGTCGCTTTAATGTTTCACAGAATTCCGTTCGTGTCGTCCCGTTCGTCTCGGTTGGGACATTATGTACTACTACAGCGTTATATATCCTAACCTAAGGCAGGCTAACATCTCGGATGCAGTATTTTACAACATTCCTGGCGGGTCGGCCCCTACTCCTCGGTGGGAACATTATATACGTCTATAACGTAATATAACCTAACCTAACATATCTAGCTCCTCGCTGGTAATGTTTTACAAAATCCCGTTCGTGTCGTACCGTGCGTCTCGGTTGGGATATTATATACGTCTATAGCATTATATATCCTAACCTAAGGCAGGCTATCATCTCGGATGTAGTATATTACATCATTCCTGGCGTATCGACCACTACTTCTCGGTGGAAACATTATATACGTCTATGACGTAATATAACCTAACCTAACACATCTAGCTAGTCGCTTTAATGTTTCACAGAATCCCGTTCGTGTTGTCCCGTTCGTCTCGGCTGGGACATTATATACGTCTATAGCGTTATATATCCTAACCTAAGGCAGGCTGACATCTCGGATGTAGTATTTTACCACAGTCCTGGCGTATCGGCCCCTACTTCTCGGTGGGAACATTATATACGTCTATAACGTATCATAACCTAGCCTAACCCATCTAGCCCCTCGCCGGTAATGTTTTACAGAATCCCGTTCCTGTCGTCCCGTACGTTTCGGTTGGGACGTTATGAACGTCTACAGCGATATATATCCTAACGTAAGGCAGGCTAACATCACGGATGTAGTATTTTACAACAGTCCTGGCGTATCGGCCCCTACTTCGCGGTGGGAACATTATATACGTCTATAACGTAACATAACGTAACCTAACCCATCTAGCCCCTCGCTGGTAATGTTTTACAGAATCCCGTTCGTGTCGTCCCGTACGTCTCGGTTGGGATATTATATACGTCTATAGCGTTATATATCCTAACCTAAGGCAGGCTACCATCTCGGATGCAGTATTTTACAACATTCCTGGCGTATCGGCCCCTACTTCTCGGTGGGAACATTATATACGTCTATAACGTATCATAACCTAACCTAACCCATCTAGCCCCTCGCTGGTAATGTTTTACAGAATCCCGTTCCTGTCGTCCCGTACGTCTCGGTTGGGACGTTATGAACGTCTACAGCGATATATATCCTAACCTAAGGCAGGCTAACATCTCAGCTGTAGTATATTACATCATTCCTGGCGTATCGGCCTCTACTTCTCGGTGCAAACATTATATACGTCTATAACGTAATATAACCTAACCTATCACATCTAGCCCCTCGCTGGTAATGTTTTACAGAATCCCGTTTGTGTCGTCCCGCAAGTCTCGGTTGGGACATTATATACTACTACAGCGTTATATATCCTAACCTAAGGCAGGCTAACATCTCGGATGCAGTATTTTACAACGTTCCTGGCGGGTCGGCCTCTACTTCTCGGTGGGAACATTATATACGTCTATAACGTAATATAACCTAGCCTAACCCATCTAGCCCCTCGCTGGTAATGTTTTACAGAATCCCCTTCCTGTCGTCCCGTACGTCTCGGTTGGGACGTTATGAACGTCTACAGCGATATACATCCTAACCTAAGGCAGACTAACATCTCAGCTGTAGTATATTACATCATTCCTGGCGTATCGGACTCTACTTCTCGGTGGGAACATTATATACGTCTATAACGTATCATAACCTATCCTAACACATCTAGCCCCTCGCTGGTAATGTTTTACAGAATCCCGTTCGTGTCGTCCCGTACGTCTCGGTTGGGACATTATATACATCTACAGCGTTATATATCCTAACCTAAGCCAGGCTAACATCTCGGATATAGTATTTTACAACATTCCTGGCGCATCGGCCTCTACTTCTCAATGGGAACATTATATTCGTCTATAACGTAATATAACCTAACCTATCACATCTAGCCCCTCGCTGGTAATGTTTTACAGAATCCCGTTTGTGTCGTCCCGTAAGTCTCGGTTGGGACATTATATACTACTACAGCGTTATATATCCTAACCTAAGGCAGGCTAACATCTCGGATGCAGTATGTTACAACATTCCTGGCGGGTCGGCCCCTACTTCTCGGTGGGAACATTATATACGTCTATAACGTAATATAACCTAACCTAACACATCTAGCCCCTCGCTGGTAATGTTTTACAGAATCCCGTTCGTGTCGTCCCGTACGTCTCGGTTGGGATATTATATACGTCTATAGCGTTATATATCCTAACCTAAGGCAGGCTATCATCTCGGATGTAGTATTCTACAACATTCCTGGCGTATCGGCCCCTACTTCTCGGTGGGAACATTATATACGTCTATAACGTATCATAGCCTAACCTAACCCATCTAGCCCCTCGCTGGTAATGTTTTACAGAATCCCGTTCCTGTCGTCCCGTACGTCTCGGTTGGGACGTTATGAACGTCTACAGCGATATATATCCTAACCTAAGGCAGGCTAACATCTCAGCTGTAGTATATTACATCATTCCTGGCGTATCGGCCTCTACTTCTCGGTGGAAACATTATATACGTCCATAACGTAATATAACCTAACCTAACACATCTAGCCCCTCGCTGGTAATGTTTTACAGAATCCCGTTCGTGTCGTCCCGTACGTCTCGGTTGGTATATTATATACGTCTATAGCGTTATATATCCTAACCTAAGGCAGGCTACCATCTCGGATGCAGTATTTTACAACATTCCTGGCGTATCGGCCCCTACTTCTCGGTGGGAACATTATATACGTCTATAACGTATCATAACCTAACCTAACCCATCTAGCCCCTCGCTGGTAATGTTTTACAGAATCCCGTTCCTGTCGTCCCGTACGTCTCGGTTGGGACGTTATGAACGTCTACAGCGATATATATCCTAACCTAAGGCAGGCTAACATCTCAGCTGTAGTATATTACATCATTCCTGGCGTATCGGCCTCTACTTCTCGGTGCAAACATTATATACGTCTATAACGTAATATAACCTAACCTATCACATCTAGCCCCTCGCTGGTAATGTTTTACAGAATCCCGTTTGTGTCGTCCCGCAAGTCTCGGTTGGGACATTATATACTACTACAGCGTTATATATCCTAACCTAAGGCAGGCTAACATCTCGGACGCAGTATTTTACAACGTTCCTGGCGGGTCGGCCTCTACTTCTCGGTGGGAACATTATATACGTCTATAACGTAATATAACCTAGCCTAACCCATCTAGCCCCTCGCTGGTAATGTTTTACAGAATCCCGTTCCTGTCGTCCCGTACGTCTCGGTTGGGACGTTATGAACGTCTACAGCGATATATATCCTAACGTAAGGCAGGCTAACATCTCGGATGCAGTATTTTACAACAGTCCTGGCGTATCGGCCCCTACTTCTCGGTTGGAACATTATATTCGTCTATAACGTAACATAACGTAACCTAATCCATCTAGCCCCTCGCTGGTAATGTATTACAGAATCCCGTTCCTGTTGTGCCGTACGTCTCGGTTGGGATATTATATACGTCTATAGCATTATATATCCTAACCTAAGGCAGGGTATCATCTCGGATGTAGTATATTACATCATTCCTGGCGTATCGACCACTACTTCTCGGTGCAAACATTATATACGTCTATAACGTAATATAACCTAACCTATCACATCTAGCCCCTCGCTGGTAATGTTTTACAGAATCCCGTTCGTGTCGTCCCGTACGTCTCGGTTGGGACATTATATACATCTACAGCGTTATATATCCTAACCTAAGCCAGGCTAACATCTCGGATATAGTATTTTACAACATTCCTGGCGCATCGGCCTCTACTTCTCAATGGGAACATTATATTCGTCTATAACGTAATATAACCTAACCTATCACATCTAGCCCCTCGCTGGTAATGTTTTACAGAATCCCGTTTGTGTCGTCCCGTACGTCTCGGTTGGGACATTATATACTACTACAGCGTTATATATCCTAACCTAAGGCAGGCTAACATCTCGGATGCAGTATGTTACAACATTCCTGGCGGGTCGGCCCCTACTTCTCGGTGGGAACATTATATACGTCTATAACGTAATATAACCTAACCTTACACATCTAGCTAGTCGCTTTAATGTTTCACAGAATCCCGTTCGTGTCGTCCCGTTCGTCTCGGTTGGGACATTATATACGTCTATAGCGTTATATATCCTAACTTAAGGCAGGCTATCATCTCGGATGTAGTATTTTACAACGTTCCTGGCGGGTCGGCCTCTACTTCTCGGTGGGAACATTATATTCGTCTATAACGTAATATAACCTAACCTAACACATCTAGCCACTCGCTGGTAATGTTTTACGGAATCCCGTTCGTGTCGTCCCGTACGTCTCGGTTGGGATATTATATACGTCTATAGCGTTATATATCCTAACCTAAGGCAGGCTATCATATCGGATGTAGTATTTTACAACATTCCTGGCGTATCGGCCCCTACTTCTCGGTGGGAACATTATATACGTCTATAACGTATCATAGCCTAACCTAACCCATCTAGCCCCTCGCTGGTAATGTTTTACAGAATCCCGTTTGTGTCGTCCCGTAAGTCTCGGTTGGGACAATATATACTACTACAGCGTTATATATCCTAACCTAAGGCAGGCTGACATCTCGGATGCAGTATGTTACAACATTCCTGGCGGGTCGGCCCCTACTTCTCGGTGGGAACATTATATACGTCTATAACGTAATATAACCTAACCTAACACATCTAGCCCCTCGCTGGTAATGTTTTACAGAATCCCGTTCGTGTCGTCCCGTACGTCTCGGTTGGGATATTATATACGTCTATAGCGTTATATATCCTAACCTAAGCCAGGCTAACATCTCGGATATAGTATTTTACAACATTCCTGGCGCATCGGCCTCTACTTCTCGATGGGAACATTATATTCGTCTATAACGTAATATAACCTAACCTATCACATCTAGCCCCTCGCTAGTCATGTTTTACCGAATCCCGTTTGTGTCGTCCCGTAAGTCTCGGTTGGGACATTATATACTACTACAGCGTTATATATCCTAACCTAAGGCAGGCTAACATCTCGGATGCAGTATGTTACAACATTCCTGGCGGGTCGGCCCCTACTTCTCGGTGGGAACATTATATACGTCTATAACGTATCATAGCCCAACCTAACCCATCTAGCCCCTCGCTGGTAATGTTTTACAGAATCCCGTTCCTGTCGTCCCGTACGTCTCGGTAGGGACGTTATGAACGTCTACAGCGATATATATCCTAACCTAAGGCAGGCTAACATCTCAGATGTAGTATATTACATCATTCCTGGCGAATCGCCCTCTACTTCTCGGTGGAAACATTATATACGTCTATAACGTAATATAACCTAACCTATCACATCTAGTCCCTCGCTGGTAATGTTTTACAGAATCCCGTTCGTGTCGTCCCGTACGTCTCGGTTGGGACATTATATACGTCTATAGCGTTATATATCCTAACCTAAGGCAGGCTATCATCTCGGATGTAGTATTTTACAACATTCCTGGCGTATCGGCCCCTACTTCTCGGTGGGAACATTATATACGTCTATAACGTATCATAGCCCAACCTAACCCATCTAGCCCCTCGCTGGTAATGTTTTACAGAATCCCGTTCCTGTCGTCCCGTACGTCTCGGTAGGGACGTTATGAACGTCTACAGCGATATATATCCTAACCTAAGGCAGGCTAACATCTCAGATGTAGTATATTACATCATTCCTGGCGAATCGCCCTCTACTTCTCGGTGGAAACATTATATACGTCTATAACGTAATATAACCTAACCTATCACATCTAGTCCCTCGCTGGTAATGTTTTACAGAATCCCGTTCGTGTCGTCCCGTACGTCTCGGTTGGGACATTATATACGTCTATAGCGTTATATATCCTAACCTAAGGCAGGCTATCATATCGGATGTAGTATTCTACAACATTCCTGGCTTATCGACCACTACTTCTCGGTGGAAGCATTATATACGTCTATAACGTAATATAACCTAACCTTACACATCTAGCTAGTCGCTTTAATGTTTCACAGAATCCCGTGCGTGTCGTCCCGTTCGTCTCGGTTGGGACATTATATACGTCTATAGCGATATATATCCAAACCTAAGGCAGGCTATCATCTCGGATGTAGTATTTTACAACATTCCTGGCGTATCGGCCCCTACTTCTCGGTGGGAACATTATATACGTCTATAACGTATCATAAGCTAACCTAACCCATCTAGCCCCTCGCTGGTAATGTTTTACAGAATCTCGTTCCTGTCGTCCCGTACGTCTCGGTTGGGACGTTATGATCGTCTACAGCGTTATATATCCTAACCTAAGGCAGGCTATCATATTGGATGTAGTATTTTACAACATTCCTGGCGTATCGGCCCCTACTTCTCGGTGGGAACATTATATACGTCTATAACGTATCATAACCTAACCTAACCCATCTAGCCCCTCGCTGGTAATGTTTTACAGAATCCCGTTCCTGTCGTCCCGTACGTCTCGGTTGGGATGTTATGAACGTCTACAGCGATATATATCCTAACCTAAGGCAGGCTAACATCTCAGATGTAGTATATTACATCATTCCTGGCGTATCGCCCTCTACTTCTCGGTGGAAACGTTATATACGTCTATAACGTAATATAACCTAACCTTACACATCTAGCTAGTCGCTTTAATGTTTCACAGAATCCCGTTCGTGTCGTCCCGTTCGTCTCGGTTGGGACATTATATACGTCTTTAGCGTTATATATCCTAACTTAAGGCAGGCTATCATCTCGGATGTAGTATTTTACAACGTTCCTGGCGGGTCGGCCTCTACTTCTCGGTGGGAACATTATATTCGTCTATAACGTAATATAACCTAACCTAACACATCTAGCCACTCGCTGGTAATGTTTTACAGAATCCCGTTCGTGTCGTCCCGTACGTCTCGGTTGGGATATTATATACGTCTATAGCGTTATATATCCTAACCTAAGGCAGGCTATCATATCGGATGTAGTATTTTACAACATTCCTGGCGTATCGGCCCCTACTTCTCGGTGGGAACATTATATACGTCTATAACGTATCATAGCCTAACCTAACCCATCTATCCCCTCGCTGGTAATGTTTTACAGAATCCCGTTCCTGTCGTCCCGTACGTCTCATTTGGGACGTTATGAACGTCTACAGCGATATATATCCTAACCTAAGGCAGGCTAACATCTCAGATGTAGTATATTACATCATTCCTGGCGTATCGCCCTCTACTTCTCGGTGGAAACATTATATACGTCTATAACGTAATATAACCTAACCTAACACATCTTGCCCCTCGCTGGTAATGTTTTACAGAATCCCGTTCGTGTCGTCCCGTACGTCTCGGTTGGGATATTATATACGTCTATAGCGTTATATATCCTAACCTAAGGCAGGCTATCATCTCGGATGTAGTATTTTACAACATTCCTGGCGTATCGGCCCCTACTTCTCGGTGGGCACATTATATACGTCTATAACGTATCATAACCTAACCTAACCCATCTAGCCCCTCGCTGGTAATGTTTTACAGAATCTCGTTCCTGTCGTCCCGTACGTCTCTGTTGGGACGTTATGATCGTCTACAGCGATATATATCCTAACGTAAGGCAGGCTAACATCTCGGATGTAGTATTTTACACAAGTCCTGGCGTATCGGCCCCTACTGCTCGGTGGGAACATTATATACGTCTATAAGGTAACATAACGTAACCTAGCCCATCTAGCCCCTCGCTGGTAATGTATTACAGAATCCCGTTCCTGTTGTGCCGTACGTCTCGGTTGGGATATTATATACGTCTATAGCGTTATATATCCTAACCTAAGGCAGGCTATCTTTTCGGATGCAGTATTTTACAACATTCCTGGCGTATCGGCCCATACTTCTCGGTGGGAACATTATATTCGTCTATAACGTAATATAACCTATCCTAACACATCTAGCCCCTCACTGGTAATGTTTTACAGAATCCCCTTCGTGTCGTCCCGTACGTCTCGGTTGGGACATTATATACGTCTACAGCGTTATATATCCTAACCTAAGCCAGGCTAACATCTCGGATATAGTATTTTACAACATGCCTGGCGCATCGGCCTCTACTTCTCGGTGGGAACATTATATTCGTCTATAACGTAATATAACCTAACCTATCACATCTAGCCCCTCGCTGGTAATGTTTTACAGAATCCCGTTTGTGTCGTCCCGCAAGTCTCGGTTGGGACATTATATACTACTACAGCGTTATATATCCTAACCTAAGGCAGGCTAACATCTCGGATGCAGTATTTTACAACGTTCCTGGCGGGTCGGCCTCTACTTCTCGGTGGGAACATTATATTCGTCTATAACGTAATATAACCTAGCCTAACACATCTAGCCCCTCGCTGGTAATGTTTTACAAAATCCCGTTCGTGTCGTCCCGTACGTCTCGGTTGGGATATTGTATACGTCTATAGCGTTATATATCCTAACCTAAGGCAGGCTATCATATCGGATGTAGTATTTTACAACATTCCTGGCGTATCGGCCCCTACTTCTCGGTGGGAACATTATATACGTCTATAACGTATCATAACCTAACCTAACCCATCTAGCCCCTCGCTGGTAATGTTTTACAGAATCCCGTTCCTGTCGTCCCGTACGTCTCGGTTGGGATGTTATGAACGTCTACAGCGATATATATCCTAACCTAAGGCAGGCTAACATCTCAGATGTAGTATATTACATCATTCCTGGCGTATCGCCCTCTACTTCTCGGTGGAAACATTATATACGTCTATAACGTAATATAACCTAACCTAACACATCTAGCCCCTCGCTGGTAATGTTTTACAGAATCCCGTTCGTGTCGTCCCGTACGTCTCGGTTGGGATATTATATACGTCTATAGCGTTATATATCCTAACCTAAGGCAGGCTATCATCTCGGATGTAGTATTTTACAACATTCCTGGCGTATCGGCCCCTACTTCTCGGTGGGAACATTATATACGTCTATAACGTATCATAACCTAACCTAACCCATCTAGCCCCTCGCTGGTAATGTTTTACAGAATCTCGTTCCTGTCGTCCCGTACGTCTCTGTTGGGACGTTATGATCGTCTACAGCGATATATATCCTAACGTAAGGCAGGCTAACATCTCGGATGTAGTATTTTACACAAGTCCTGGCGTATCGGCCCCTACTGCTCGGTGGGAACATTATATACGTCTATAAGGTAACATAACGTAACCTAGCCCATCTAGCCCCTCGCTGGTAATGTATTACAGAATCCCGTTCCTGTTGTGCCGTACGTCTCGGTTGGGATATTATATACGTCTATAGCGTTATATATCCTAACCTAAGGCAGGCTATCTTTTCGGATGCAGTATTTTACAACATTCCTGGCGTATCGGCCCATACTTCTCGGTGGGAACATTATATTCGTCTATAACGTAATATAACCTATCCTAACACATCTAGCCCCTCACTGGTAATGTTTTACAGAATCCCCTTCGTGTCGTCCCGTACGTCTCGGTTGGGACATTATATACGTCTACAGCGTTATATATCCTAACCTAAGCCAGGCTAACATCTCGGATATAGTTTTTTACAACATGCCTGGCGCATCGGCCTCTACTTCTCGGTGGGAACATTATATTCGTCTATAACGTAATATAACCTAACCTATCACATCTAGCCCCTCGCTGGTAATGTTTTACAGAATCCCGTTTGTGTCGTCCCGCAAGTCTCGGTTGGGACATTATATACTACTACAGCGTTATATATCCTAACCTAAGGCAGGCTAACATCTCGGATGCAGTATTTTACAACGTTCCTGGCGGGTCGGCCTCTACTTCTCGGTGGGAACATTATATTCGTCTATAACGTAATATAACCTAGCCTAACACATCTAGCCCCTCGCTGGTAATGTTTTACAAAATCCCGTTCGTGTCGTCCCGTACGTCTCGGTTGGGATATTGTATACGTCTATAGCGTTATATATCCTAACCTAAGGCAGGCTATCATATCGGATGTAGTATTTTACAACATTTCTGGCGTATCGGCCCCTACTTCTCGGTGGGAACATTATATACGTCTATAACGTATCATAACCTAACCTAACCCATCTAGCCCCTCGCTGGTAATGTTTTACAGAATCCCGTTCCTGTCGTCCCGTACGTCTCGGTTGGGATGTTATGAACGTCTACAGCGATATATATCCTAACCTAAGGCAGGCTAACATCTCAGATGTAGTATATTACATCATTCCTGGCGTATCGCCCTCTACTTCTCGGTGGAAACATTATATACGTCTATAACGTAATATAACCTAACCTAACACATCTAGCCCCTCGCTGGTAATGTTTTACAGAATCCCGTTCGTGTCGTCCCGTACGTCTCGGTTGGGACATTATATACGTCTATAGCGTTATATATCCTAACCTAAGGCAGGCTATCATCTCGGATGTAGTATTTTACAACATTCCTGGCGTATCGGCCCCTACTTCTCGGTGGGAACATTATATACGTCTATAACGTATCATAACCTAACCTAACCCATCTAGCCCCTCGCTGGTAATGTTTTACAGAATCCCGTTCCTGTCGTCCCGTACGTCTCGGTTGGGACGTTATGAACGTCTACAGCGATATATATCCTAACCTAAGGCAGGCTAACATCTCAGCTGTAGTATATTACATCATTCCTGGCGTATCGGCCTCTACTTCTCGGTGCAAACATTATATACGTCTATAACGTAATATAACCTAACCTATCACATCTAGCCCCTCGCTGGTAATGTTTTACAGAATCCCGTTTGTGTCGTCCCGCAAGTCTCGGTTGGGACATTATATACTACTACAGCGTTATATATCCCAACCTAAGGCAGGCTAACATCTCGGATGCAGTATTTTACAACGTTCCTGGCGGGTCGGCCTCTACTTCTCGGTGGGAACATTATATACGTCTATAACGTAATATAACCTAGCCTAACCCATCTAGCCCCTCGCTGGTAATGTTTTACAGAATCCCCTTCCTGTCGTCCCGTACGTCTCGGTTGGGACGTTATGAACGTCTACAGCGATATACATCCTAACCTAAGGCAGACTAACATCTCAGCTGTAGTATATTACATCATTCCTGGCGTATCGGACTCTACTTCTCGGTGGGAACATTATATACGTCTATAACGTATCATAACCTATCCTAACACATCTAGCCCCTCGCTGGTAATGTTTTACAGAATCCCGTTCGTGTCGTCCCGTACGTCTCGGTTGGGACATTATATACATCTACAGCGTTATATATCCTAACCTAAGCCAGGCTAACATCTCGGATATAGTATTTTACAACATTCCTGGCGCATCGGCCTCTACTTCTCAATGGGAACATTATATTCGTCTATAACGTAATATAACCTAACCTATCACATCTAGCCCCTCGCTGGTAATGTTTTACAGAATCCCGTTTGTGTCGTCCCGTAAGTCTCGGTTGGGACATTATATACTACTACAGCGTTATATATCCTAACCTAAGGCAGGCTAACATCTCGGATGCAGTATGTTACAACATTCCTGGCGGGTCGGCCCCTACTTCTCGGTGGGAACATTATATACGTCTATAACGTAATATAACCTAACCTAACACATCTAGCCCCTCGCTGGTAATGTTTTACAGAATCCCGTTCGTGTCGTCCCGTACGTCTCGGTTGGGATATTATATACGTCTATAGCGTTATATATCCTAACCTAAGGCAGGCTATCATCTCGGATGTAGTATTCTACAACATTCCTGGCGTATCGGCCCCTACTTCTCGGTGGGAACATTATATACGTCTATAACGTATCATAGCCTAACCTAACCCATCTAGCCCCTCGCTGGTAATGTTTTACAGAATCCCGTTCCTGTCGTCCCGTACGTCTCGGTTGGGACGTTATGAACGTCTACAGCGATATATATCCTAACCTAAGGCAGGCTAACATCTCAGCTGTAGTATATTACATCATTCCTGGCGTATCGGCCTCTACTTCTCGGTGGAAACATTATATACGTCCATAACGTAATATAACCTAACCTAACACATCTAGCCCCTCGCTGGTAATGTTTTACAGAATCCCGTTCGTGTCGTCCCGTACGTCTCGGTTGGTATATTATATACGTCTATAGCGTTATATATCCTAACCTAAGGCAGGCTACCATCTCGGATGCAGTATTTTACAACATTCCTGGCGTATCGGCCCCTACTTCTCGGTGGGAACATTATATACGTCTATAACGTATCATAACCTAACCTAACCCATCTAGCCCCTCGCTGGTAATGTTTTACAGAATCCCGTTCCTGTCGTCCCGTACGTCTCGGTTGGGACGTTATGAACGTCTACAGCGATATATATCCTAACCTAAGGCAGGCTAACATCTCAGCTGTAGTATATTACATCATTCCTGGCGTATCGGCCTCTACTTCTCGGTGCAAACATTATATACGTCTATAACGTAATATAACCTAACCTATCACATCTAGCCCCTCGCTGGTAATGTTTTACAGAATCCCGTTTGTGTCGTCCCGCAAGTCTCGGTTGGGACATTATATACTACTACAGCGTTATATATCCTAACCTAAGGCAGGCTAACATCTCGGACGCAGTATTTTACAACGTTCCTGGCGGGTCGGCCTCTACTTCTCGGTGGGAACATTATATACGTCTATAACGTAATATAACCTAGCCTAACCCATCTAGCCCCTCGCTGGTAATGTTTTACAGAATCCCGTTCCTGTCGTCCCGTACGTCTCGGTTGGGACGTTATGAACGTCTACAGCGATATATATCCTAACGTAAGGCAGGCTAACATCTCGGATGCAGTATTTTACAACAGTCCTGGCGTATCGGCCCCTACTTCTCGGTTGGAACATTATATTCGTCTATAACGTAACATAACGTAACCTAATCCATCTAGCCCCTCGCTGGTAATGTATTACAGAATCCCGTTCCTGTTGTGCCGTACGTCTCGGTTGGGATATTATATACGTCTATAGCGTTATATATCCTAACCTAAGGCAGGGTATCATCTCGGATGTAGTATATTACATCATTCCTGGCGTATCGACCACTACTTCTCGGTGCAAACATTATATACGTCTATAACGTAATATAACCTAACCTATCACATCTAGCCCCTCGCTGGTAATGTTTTACAGAATCCCGTTCGTGTCGTCCCGTACGTCTCGGTTGGGACATTATATACATCTACAGCGTTATATATCCTAACCTAAGCCAGGCTAACATCTCGGATATAGTATTTTACAACATTCCTGGCGCATCGGCCTCTACTTCTCAATGGGAACATTATATTCGTCTATAACGTAATATAACCTAACCTATCACATCTAGCCCCTCGCTGGTAATGTTTTACAGAATCCCGTTTGTGTCGTCCCGTACGTCTCGGTTGGGACATTATATACTACTACAGCGTTATATATCCTAACCTAAGGCAGGCTAACATCTCGGATGCAGTATGTTACAATATTCCTGGCGGGTCGGCCCCTACTTCTCGGTGGGAACATTATATACGTCTATAACGTAATATAACCTAACCTTACACATCTAGCTAGTCGCTTTAATGTTTCACAGAATCCCGTTCGTGTCGTCCCGTTCGTCTCGGTTGGGACATTATATACGTCTATAGCGTTATATATCCTAACCTAAGGCAGGCTATCATCTCGGATGTAGTATTTTACAACATTCCTGGCGTATCGGCCCCTACTTCTCGGTGGGAACATTATATACGTCTATAACGTATCATAAGCTAACCTAACCCATCTAGCCCCTCGCTGGTAATGTTTTACAGAATCTCGTTCCTGTCGTCCCGTACGTCTCGGTTGGGACGTTATGATCGTCTACAGCGTTATATATCCTAACCTAAGGCAGGCTATCATATTGGATGTAGTATTTTACAACATTCCTGGCGTATCGGCCCCTACTTCTCGGTGGGAACATTATATACGTCTATAACGTATCATAACCTAACCTAACCCATCTAGCCCCTCGCTGGTAATGTTTTACAGAATCCCGTTCCTGTCGTCCCGTACGTCTCGGTTGGGATATTATATACGTCTATAGCATTATATATCCTAACCTAAGGCAGGCTATCATCTCGGATGTAGTATATTACATCATTCCTGGCGTATCGACCACTACTTCTCGGTGGAAACATTATATACGTCTATGACGTAATATAACCTAACCTAACACATCTAGCTAGTCGCTTTAATGTTTCACAGAATCCCGTTCGTGTTGTCCCGTTCGTCTCGGCTGGGACATTATATACTACTACAGCGTTATATATCCTAACCTAAGGCAGGCGAACATCTCGGATGCAGTATTTTACAACATTCCTGGCGGGTCGGCCCCTACTTCTCGGTGGGAACATTATATACGTCTATAACGTAATATAACCTAACCTAACATATCTAGCTCCTCGCTGGTAATGTTTTACAAAATCCCGTTCGTTTCGTCCCGTACGTCTCGGTTGGGATATTATATACGTCTATAGCATTATATATCCTAACCTAAGGCAGGCTATCATCTCGGATGTAGTATATTACATCATTCCTGGCGTATCGACCACTACTTCTCGGTGGAAACATTATATACGTCTATGACGTAATATAACCTAACCTCACACATCTAGCTAGTCGCTTTAATGTTTCACAGAATCCCGTTCGTGTCGTCCCGTTCGTCTCGGTTGGGACATTATATACGTCTATAGCGTTATATATCCTAACTTAAGGCAGGCTATCATCTCGGATGTAGCATTTTACAACGTTCCTAGCGGGTCGGCCTCTACTTCTCGGTGGGAACATTATATTCGTCTATAACGTAATATAACCTAACCTAACATATCTAGCTCCTCGCTGGTAATGTTTTACAAAATCCCGTTCGTGTCGTCCCCTACGTCTCGGTTGGGATATTTTATACGTCTATAGCATTATATATCCTAACCTAAGGCAGGCTAACATCTCGGATGTAGTATATTACATCATTCCTGGCGTGCCGTCCCCTACTTCTCGGTGGGAACATTATATACGTCTATAACGTATCATAACCTAGCCTAAACCATCTAGCCCCTCGCTGGTAATGTTTTACAGAATCCCCTTCCTGTCGTCCCGTACGTCTCGGTTGGGACGTTATGAACGTCTAGAGCGATATATATCCTAACCTAAGGCAGGCTAACATCTCAGCTGTAGTATATTACATCATTCCTGGCGTATCGGCCCCTACTTCTCGGTGGGAACATTATATACGTCTATAACGTAACATAACGTAACCTAACCCATCTAGCCCCTCGCTGGTAATGTATTACAGAATCCCGTTCCTGTTGTGCCGTACGTCTCGGTTGGGATATTATATACGTCTATAGCGTTATATATCCTAACCTAAGGCAGGCTATCATCTCAGCTGTAGTATATTACATCATTCCTGGCGTATCGGCCTCTACTTCTCGGTGGAAACATTATATACGTCTATGACGTAATATAACCTAACCTAACACATCTAGCCCTTCGCTGGTAATGTTTTACAGAATCCCGTTCGTGTCGTCCCGTACGTCTCGGTTGGGATATTATATACGTCTATAGCGTTATATATCCTAACCTAAGGCAGGCTAACATCACGGATGTAGTATTTTACAACAGTCCTGGCGTATCGGCCCCTACTTCGCGGTGGGAACATTATATACGTCTATAACGTAACATAACGTAACCTAACCCATCTAGCCCCTCGCTGGTAATGTTTTACAGAATCCCGTTCGTGTCGTCCCGTACGTCTCGGTTGGG
The DNA here is from genome assembly GCA_963969225.1 of Xylocopa violacea. Taxonomy (NCBI): domain Eukaryota; kingdom Metazoa; phylum Arthropoda; class Insecta; order Hymenoptera; family Apidae; genus Xylocopa; species Xylocopa violacea. The sequence goes on along the minus strand of CAXAJV010000008.1, from coordinate 11,803,455 downwards.
ACATTATATACGTCTACAGCGTTATATATCCTAACTTAAGGCAGGCTATCATCTCGGATGCAGTATTTTACAAAATTCCTGGCGTATCGGCCCATACTTCTCGGTGGGAACATTTTATTCGTCTATAACATAATATAACCTATCCTAACACATCTAGCCCCTCGCTGGTAATGTTTTACAGAATCCCGTTCGTGTCGTCCCGTACGTCTCGGTTGGGACATTATATACGTCTACAGCGTTATATATCCTAACCTAAGCCAGGCTAACATCTCGGATGCAGTATTTTACAACATTCCTGGCGGGTCGGCCCCTACTTCTCGGTGGGAACATTATATACGTCTATAACGTAATATAACCATAACCTAACATATCTAGCTCCTCGCTGGTAATGTTTTACAAAATCCCGTTCGTGTCGTACCGTACGTCTCGGTTGGGATATTATATACGTCTATAGCATTATATATCCTAACCTAAGGCAGGCTATCATCTCGGATGTAGTATATTACATCATTCCTGGCGTATCGACCACTACTTCTCGGTGGAAACATTATATACGTCTATGACGTAATATAACCTAACCTAACACATCTAGCTAGTCGCTTTAATGTTTCACAGAATCCCGTTCGTGTTGTCCCGTTCGTCTCGGCTGGGACATTATATACTACTACAGCGTTATATATCCTAACCTAAGGCAGGCTAACATCTCGGATGCAGTATGTTACAACATTCCTGGCGGGTCGGCCCCTACTTCTCGGTGGGAACATTATATACGTCTATAACGTAATATAACCTAACCTAACACATCTAGCCCCTCGCTGGTAATGTTTTACAGAATCCCGTTCGTGTCGTCCCGTACGTCTCGGTTGGGATATTATATACGTCTATAGCGTTATATATCCTAACCTAAGGCAGGCTATCATCTCGGATGTAGTATTCTACAACATTCCTGGCGTATCGACCACTACTTCTCGGTGGAAACATTATATACGTCTATAACGTATCATAGCCTAACCTAACCCATCTAGCCCCTCGCTGGTAATGTTTTACAGAATCCCGTTCCTGTCGTCCCGTACGTCTCGGTTGGGACGTTATGAACGTCTACAGCGATATATATCCTAACCTAAGGCAGGCTAACATCTCAGCTGTAGTATATTACATCATTCCTGGCGTATCGGCCTCTACTTCTCGGTGGAAACATTATATACGTCTATAACGTAATATAACCTAACCTAACACATCTAGCCCCTCGCTGGTAATGTTTTACAGAATCCCGTTCGTGTCGTCCCGTACGTCTCGGTTGGGATATTATATACGTCTATAGCGTTATATATCCTAACCTAAGGCAGGCTACCATCTCGGATGCAGTATTTTACAACATTCCTGGCGTATCGGCCCCTACTTCTCGGTGGGAACATTATATACGTCTATAACGTATCATAACCTAACCTAACCCATCTAGCGCCTCGCTGGTAATGTTTTACAGAATCCCGTTCCTGTCGTCCCGTACGTTTCGGTTGGGACGTTATGAACGTCTACAGCGATATATATCCTAACCTAAGGCAGGCTAACATCTCAGCTGTAGTATATTACATCATTCCTGGCGTATCGGCCTCTACTTCTCGGTGGAAACATTATATACGTCTATAACGTAATATAACCTAACCTAACACATCTAGCCCCTCGCTGGTAATGTTTTACAGAATCCCGTTCGTGTCGTCCCGTACGTGTCGGTTGGGATATTATATACGTCTATAGCGTTATATATCCTAACCTAAGGCAGGCTACCATCTCGGATGCAGTATTTTACAACATTCCTGGCGTATCGGCCCCTACTTCTCGGTGGGAACATTATATACGTCTATAACGTATCATAACCTAACCTAACCCATCTAGCCCCTCGCTGGTAATGTTTTACAGAATCCCGTTCCTGTCGTCCCGTACGTTTCGGTTGGGACGTTATGAACGTCTACAGCGATATATATCCTAACCTAAGGCAGGCTAACATCTCAGCTGTAGTATATTACATCATTCCTGGCGTATCGGCCTCTACTTCTCGGTGCAAACATTATATAGGTCTATAACGTAATATAACCTAACCTATCACATCTAGCCCCTCGCTGGTAATGTTTTACAGAATCCCGTTTGTGTCGTCCCGTAAGTCTCGGTTGGGACATTATATACTACTACAGCGTTATATATCCTAACCTAAGGCAGGCTAACATCTCGGATGCAGTATGTTACAACATTCCTGGCGGGTCGGCCCCTACTTCTCGGTGGGAACATTATATACGTCTATAACGTAATATAACCTAACCTAACACATCTAGCCCCTCGCTGGTAATGTTTTACAGAATCCCGTTCGTGTCGTCCCGTACGTCTCGGTTGGGATATTATATACGTCTATAGCGTTATATATCCTAACCTAAGGCAGGCTATCATCTCGGATGTAGTATTCTACAACATTCCTGGCGTATCGACCACTACTTCTCGGTGGAAACATTATATACGTCTATAACGTAATATAACCTAACCTTACACATCTAGCTAGTCGCTTTAATGTTTCACAGAATCCCGTTCGTGTCGTCCCGTTCGTCTCGGTTGGGACATTATATACGTCTATAGCGTTATATATCCTAACTTAAGGCAGGCTATCATCTCGGATGTAGTATTTTACAACGTTCCTGGCGGGTCGGCCTCTACTTCTCGGTGGGAATATTATATTCGTCTATAACGTAATATAACCTAACCTAACACATCTAGCCACTCGCTGGTAATGTTTTACAGAATCCCGTTCGTGTCGTCCCGTACGTCTCGGTTGGGATATTATATACGTCTATAGCGTTATATATCCTAACCTAAGGCAGGCTATCATATCGGATGTAGTATTTTACAACATTCCTGGCGTATCGGCCCCTACTTCTCGGTGGGAACATTATATACGTCTATAACGTATCATAGCCTAACCTAACCCATCTAGCCCCTCGCTGGTAATGTTTTACAGAATCCCGTTCCTGTCGTCCCGTACGTCTCGGTTGGGACGTTATGAACGTCTACAGCGATATATATCCTAACCTAAGGCAGGCTAACATCTCAGCTGTAGTATATTACATCATTCCTGGCGTATCGGCCTCTACTTCTCGGTGGAAACATTATATACGTCTATGACGTAATATAACCTAACCTAACACATCTAGCCCCTCGCTGGTAATGTTTTACAGAATCCCGTTCGTGTCGCCCCGTACGTCTCGGTTGGGATATTATATACGTCTATAGCGTTATATATCCTAACCTAAGGCAGGCTATCATCTCGGATGTAGTATTTTACAACATTCCTGGCGTATCGGCCCCTACTTCTCGGTGGGAACATTATATACGTCTATAATGTATCATAACCTAACCTAACCTATCTAGCCCCTCGCTGGTAATGTTTTACAGAATCCCGTTCCTGTCGTCCCGTACGTCTCGGTTGGGACGTTTTCAACGTCTACAGCGATATATATCCTAACGTAAAGCAGGCTGACATCTCGGATGTAGTATTTTACCACAGTCCTGGCGTATCGGCCCCTACTTCTCGGTGGGAACATTATATACGTCTATAACGTATCATAACCTAGCCTAACCCATCTAGCCCCTCGCTGGTAATGTTTTACAGAATCCCGTTCCTGTCGTCCCGTACGTCTCGGTTGGGACGTTATGAACGTCTACAGCGATATATATCCTAACGTAAGGCAGGCTAACATCACGGATGTAGTATTTTACAACAGTCCTGGCGTATCGGCCCCTACTTCGCGGTGGGAACATTATATACGTCTATAACGTAACATAACGTAACCTAACCCATCTAGCCCCTCGCTGGTAATGTATTACAGAATTCCGTTCCTGTTGTGCCGTACGTCTCGGTTGGGATATTATATACGTCTATACCGTTATATATCCTAACCTAAGGAAGGCTATCTTCTCGGATGCAGTATTTTACAACATTCCTGCCGTATCGGCCCATTCATCTCGGTGGGAACATTATATTCGTCTATAACGTAATATAACCTATCCTAACACATTTAGCCGCTCGCGGGTAATGTTTTACAGAATCCCGTTCGTGTCGTCCCGTACGTCTCGGTTGGGATATTATATACGTCTATAGCGTTATATATCCTAACCTAAGGCAGGCTATCATCTCGGATGTAGTATTCTACAACATTCCTGGCGTATCGACCACTACTTCTCGGTGGAAACATTATATACGTCTATAACGTATCATAGCCTAACCTAACCCATCTAGCCCCTCGCTGGTAATGTTTTACAGAATCCCGTTCCTGTCGTCCCGTACGTCTCGGTTGGGACGTTATGAACGTCTACAGCGATATATATCCTAACCTAAGGCAGGCTAACATCTCAGCTGTAGTATATTACATCATTCCTGGCGTATCGGCCTCTACTTCTCGGTGGAAACATTATATACGTCTATAACGTAATATAACCTAACCTAACACATCTAGCCCCTCGCTGGTAATGTTTTACAGAATCCCGTTCGTGTCGTCCCGTACGTCTCGGTTGGGATATTATATACGTCTATAGCGTTATATATCCTAACCTAAGGCAGGCTACCATCTCGGATGCAGTATTTTACAACATTCCTGGCGTATCGGCCCCTACTTCTCGGTGGGAACATTATATACGTCTATAACGTATCATAACCTAACCTAACCCATCTAGCGCCTCGCTGGTAATGTTTTACAGAATCCCGTTCCTGTCGTCCCGTACGTTTCGGTTGGGACGTTATGAACGTCTACAGCGATATATATCCTAACATAAGGCAGGCTAACATCTCAGCTGTAGTATATTACATCATTCCTGGCGTATCGGCCTCTACTTCTCGGTGGAAACATTATATACGTCTATAACGTAATATAACCTAACCTAACACATCTAGCCCCTCGCTGGTAATGTTTTACAGAATCCCGTTCGTGTCGTCCCGTACGTGTCGGTTGGGATATTATATACGTCTATAGCGTTATATATCCTAACCTAAGGCAGGCTACCATCTCGGATGCAGTATTTTACAACATTCCTGGCGTATCGGCCCCTACTTCTCGGTGGGAACATTATATACGTCTATAACGTATCATAACCTAACCTAACCCATCTAGCCCCTCGCTGGTAATGTTTTACAGAATCCCGTTCCTGTCGTCCCGTACGTTTCGGTTGGGACGTTATGAACGTCTACAGCGATATATATCCTAACCTAAGGCAGGCTAACATCTCAGCTGTAGTATATTACATCATTCCTGGCGTATCGGCCTCTACTTCTCGGTGCAAACATTATATAGGTCTATAACGTAATATAACCTAACCTATCACATCTAGCCCCTCGCTGGTAATGTTTTACAGAATCCCGTTTGTGTCGTCCCGTAAGTCTCGGTTGGGACATTATATACTACTACAGCGTTATATATCCTAACCTAAGGCAGGCTAACATCTCGGATGCAGTATGTTACAACATTCCTGGCGGGTCGGCCCCTACTTCTCGGTGGGAACATTATATACGTCTATAACGTAATATAACCTAACCTAACACATCTAGCCCCTCGCTGGTAATGTTTTACAGAATCCCGTTCGTGTCGTCCCGTACGTCTCGGTTGGGATATTATATACGTCTATAGCGTTATATATCCTAACCTAAGGCAGGCTATCATCTCGGATGTAGTATTCTACAACATTCCTGGCGTATCGACCACTACTTCTCGGTGGAAACATTATATACGTCTATAACGTAATATAACCTAACCTTACACATCTAGCTAGTCGCTTTAATGTTTCACAGAATCCCGTTCGTGTCGTCCCGTTCGTCTCGGTTGGGACATTATATACGTCTATAGCGTTATATATCCTAACTTAAGGCAGGCTATCATCTCGGATGTAGTATTTTACAACGTTCCTGGCGGGTCGGCCTCTACTTCTCGGTGGGAATATTATATTCGTCTATAACGTAATATAACCTAACCTAACACATCTAGCCACTCGCTGGTAATGTTTTACAGAATCCCGTTCGTGTCGTCCCGTACGTCTCGGTTGGGATATTATATACGTCTATAGCGTTATATATCCTAACCTAAGGCAGGCTATCATATCGGATGTAGTATTTTACAACATTCCTGGCGTATCGGCCCCTACTTCTCGGTGGGAACATTATATACGTCTATAACGTATCATAGCCTAACCTAACCCATCTAGCCCCTCGCTGGTAATGTTTTACAGAATCCCGTTCCTGTCGTCCCGTACGTCTCGGTTGGGACGTTATGAACGTCTACAGCGATATATATCCTAACCTAAGGCAGGCTAACATCTCAGCTGTAGTATATTACATCATTCCTGGCGTATCGGCCTCTACTTCTCGGTGGAAACATTATATACGTCTATGACGTAATATAACCTAACCTAACACATCTAGCCCCTCGCTGGTAATGTTTTACAGAATCCCGTTCGTGTCGCCCCGTACGTCTCGGTTGGGATATTATATACGTCTATAGCGTTATATATCCTAACCTAAGGCAGGCTATCATCTCGGATGTAGTATTTTACAACATTCCTGGCGTATCGGCCCCTACTTCTCGGTGGGAACATTATATACGTCTATAATGTATCATAACCTAACCTAACCTATCTAGCCCCTCGCTGGTAATGTTTTACAGAATCCCGTTCCTGTCGTCCCGTACGTCTCGGTTGGGACGTTTTCAACGTCTACAGCGATATATATCCTAACGTAAAGCAGGCTGACATCTCGGATGTAGTATTTTACCACAGTCCTGGCGTATCGGCCCCTACTTCTCGGTGGGAACATTATATACGTCTATAACGTATCATAACCTAGCCTAACCCATCTAGCCCCTCGCTGGTAATGTTTTACAGAATCCCGTTCCTGTCGTCCCGTACGTCTCGGTTGGGACGTTATGAACGTCTACAGCGATATATATCCTAACGTAAGGCAGGCTAACATCACGGATGTAGTATTTTACAACAGTCCTGGCGTATCGGCCCCTACTTCGCGGTGGGAACATTATATACGTCTATAACGTAACATAACGTAACCTAACCCATCTAGCCCCTCGCTGGTAATGTATTACAGAATTCCGTTCCTGTTGTGCCGTACGTCTCGGTTGGGATATTATATACGTCTATAGCGTTATATATCCTAATCTAAGGAAGGCTATCTTCTCGGATGCAGTATTTTACAACATTCCTGCCGTATCGGCCCATTCTTCTCGGTGGGAACATTATATTCGTCTATAACGTAATATAACCTATCCTAACACATTTAGCCGCTCGCGGGTAATGTTTTACAGAATCCCGTTCGTGTCGTCCCGTACGTCTCGGTTGGGACATTAAATACGTCTACAGCGTTATATATCCTAACCTAAGGCAGGCTATCTTCTCGGATGCAGTATTTTACAAAATTCCTGGCGTATCGGCCACTACTTCTCGGTGGGAACATTTTATTCGTCTATAACATAATATAACCTATCCTAACACATCTAGCCCCTCACTGGTAATGTTTTACAGAATCCCGTTCGTGTCGTCCCGTACGTCTCGGTTGGGACATTATATACATCTACAGCGTTATATATCCTAACCTAAGCCAGGCTAACATCTCGGATATAGTATTTTACAACATTCCTGGCGCATCGGCCTCTACTTCTCGATGGGAACATTATATTCGTCTATAACGTAATATAACCTAACCTATCACATCTAGCCCCTCGCTGGTAATGTTTTACAGAATCCCGTTTGTGTCGTCCCGTAAGTCTCGGTTGGGACATTATATACTACTACAGCGTTATATATCCTAACCTAAGGCAGGCTAACATCTCGGATGCAGTATGTTACACCATTCCTGGCGGGTCGGCCCCTACTTCTCGGTGGGAACATTATATACGTCTATAACGTAATATAACCTAACCTAACACAATTAGCCCCTCGCTGGTAATGTTTTACAGAATCCCGTTCGTGTCGTCCCGTACGTCTCGGTTGGGATATTATATACGTCTATAGCGTTATATATCCTAACCTAAGGCAGGCTATCATCTCGGATGTAGTATTCTACAACATTCCTGGCGTATCGACCACTACTTCTCGGTGGAAACATTATATACGTCTATAACGTAATATAACCTAACCTTACACATCTAGCTAGTCGCTTTAATGTTTCACAGAATCCCGTTCTTGTCGTCCCGTTCGTCTCGGTTGGGACATTATATACGTCTATTGCGTTATATATCCTAACTTAAGGCAGGCTATCATCTCGGATGTAGTATTTTACAACGTTCCTGGCGGGTCGGTCTCTACTTCTCGGTGGGAACATTATATTCGTCTATAACGTAATATAACCTAACCTAACACATCTAGCCACTCGCTGGTAATGTTTTACAGAATCCCGTTCGTGTCGTCCCGTACGTCTCGGTTGGGATATTATATACCTCTATAGCGTTATATATCCTAACCTAAGGCAGGCTACCATCTCGGATGCAGTATTTTACAACATTCCTGGCGTATCGGCCCCTACTTCTCGGTGGGAACATTATATACGTCTATAACGTATCATAACCTAACCTAACCCATCTAGCCCCTCGCTGGTAATGTTTTACAGAATCCCGTTCCTGTCGTCCCGTACGTCTCGGTTGGGACGTTATGAACGTCTACAGCGATATATATCCTAACCTAAGGCAGGCTAACATCTCAGCTGTAGTATATTACATCATTCCTGGCGTATCGGCCTCTACTTCTCGGTGCAAACATTATATACGTCTATAACGTAATATAACCTAACCTATCACATCTAGCCCCTCGCTGGTAATGTTTTACAGAATCCCGTTTGTGTCGTCCCGCAAGTCTCAGTTGGGACATTATATACTACTACAGCGTTATATATCCTAACCTAAGGCAGGCTAACATCTCGGATGTAGCATATTACATCATTCCTGGCGTATCGACCACTACTTCTCGGTGGAAACATTATATACGTCTATAACGTAATATAACCTAACCTAACACATCTAGCTAGTCGCTTTAATGTTTCACAGAATTCCGTTCGTGTCGTCCCGTTCGTCTCGGTTGGGACATTATGTACTACTACAGCGTTATATATCCTAACCTAAGGCAGGCTAACATCTCGGATGCAGTATTTTACAACATTCCTGGCGGGTCGGCCCCTACTCCTCGGTGGGAACATTATATACGTCTATAACGTAATATAACCTAACCTAACATATCTAGCTCCTCGCTGGTAATGTTTTACAAAATCCCGTTCGTGTCGTACCGTGCGTCTCGGTTGGGATATTATATACGTCTATAGCATTATATATCCTAACCTAAGGCAGGCTATCATCTCGGATGTAGTATATTACATCATTCCTGGCGTATCGACCACTACTTCTCGGTGGAAACATTATATACGTCTATGACGTAATATAACCTAACCTAACACATCTAGCTAGTCGCTTTAATGTTTCACAGAATCCCGTTCGTGTTGTCCCGTTCGTCTCGGCTGGGACATTATATACGTCTATAGCGTTATATATCCTAACCTAAGGCAGGCTGACATCTCGGATGTAGTATTTTACCACAGTCCTGGCGTATCGGCCCCTACTTCTCGGTGGGAACATTATATACGTCTATAACGTATCATAACCTAACCTAACCCATCTAGCCCCTCGCTGGTAATGTTTTACAGAATCCCGTTCCTGTCGTCCCGTACGTCTCGGTTGGGACGTTATGAACGTCTACAGCGATATATATCCTAACCTAAGGCAGGCTAACATCTCAGCTGTAGTATATTACATCATTCCTGGCGTATCGGCCTCTACTTCTCGGTGCAAACATTATATACGTCTATAACGTAATATAACCTAACCTATCACATCTAGCCCCTCGCTGGTAATGTTTTACAGAATCCCGTTTGTGTCGTCCCGCAAGTCTCGGTTGGGACATTATATACTACTACAGCGTTATATATCCTAACCTAAGGCAGGCTAACATCTCGGATGCAGTATTTTACAACGTTCCTGGCGGGTCGGCCTCTACTTCTCGGTGGGAACATTATATACGTCTATAACGTAATATAACCTAGCCTAACCCATCTAGCCCCTCGCTGGTAATGTTTTACAGAATCCCCTTCCTGTCGTCCCGTACGTCTCGGTTGGGACGTTATGAACGTCTACAGCGATATACATCCTAACCTAAGGCAGACTAACATCTCAGCTGTAGTATATTACATCATTCCTGGCGTATCGGACTCTACTTCTCGGTGGGAACATTATATACGTCTATAACGTATCATAACCTATCCTAACACATCTAGCCCCTCGCTGGTAATGTTTTACAGAATCCCGTTCGTGTCGTCCCGTACGTCTCGGTTGGGACATTATATACATCTACAGCGTTATATATCCTAACCTAAGGCAGGCTATCATCTCGGATGTAGTATTTTACAACATTCCTGGCGTATCGGCCCCTACTTCTCGGTGGGAACATTATATACGTCTATAATGTATCATAACCTAACCTAACCTATCTAGCCCCTCGCTGGTAATGTTTTACAGAATCCCGTTCCTGTCGTCCCGTACGTTTCGGTTGGGACGTTTTCAACGTCTACAGCGATATATATCCTAACGTAAAGCAGGCTGACATCTCGGATGTAGTATTTTACCACAGTCCTGGCGTATCGGCCCCTACTTCTCGGTGGGAACATTATATACGTCTATAACGTATCATAACCTAGCCTAACCCATCTAGCCCCTCGCTGGTAATGTTTTACAGAATCCCGTTCCTGTCGTCCCGTACGTCTCGGTTGGGACGTTATGAACGTCTACAGCGATATATATCCTAACGTAAGGCAGGCTAACATCACGGATGTAGTATTTTACAACAGTCCTGGCGTATCGGCCCCTACTTCGCGGTGGGAACATTATATACGTCTATAACGTAACATAACGTAACCTAACCCATCTAGCCCCTCGCTGGTTATGTATTACAGAATTCCGTTCCTGTTGTGCCGTACGTCTCGGTTGGGATATTATATACGTCTATAGCGTTATATATCCTAATCTAAGGAAGGCTATCTTCTCGGATGCAGTATTTTACAACATTCCTGCCGTATCGGCCCATTCTTCTCGGTGGGAACATTATATTCGTCTATAACGTAATATAACCTATCCTAACACATTTAGCCGCTCGCGGGTAATGTTTTACAGAATCCCGTTCGTGTCGTCCCGTACGTCTCGGTTGGGACATTAAATACGTCTACAGCGTTATATATCCTAACCTAAGGCAGGCTATCTTCTCGGATGCAGTATTTTACAAAATTCCTGGCGTATCGGCCACTACTTCTCGGTGGGAACATTTTATTCGTCTATAACATAATATAACCTATCCTAACACATCTAGCCCCTCACTGGTAATGTTTTACAGAATCCCGTTCGTGTCGTCCCGTACGTCTCGGTTGGGACATTATATACATCTACAGCGTTATATATCCTAACCTAAGCCAGGCTAACATCTCGGATATAGTATTTTACAACATTCCTGGCGCATCGGCCTCTACTTCTCGATGGGAACATTATATTCGTCTATAACGTAATATAACCTAACCTATCACATCTAGCCCCTCGCTGGTAATGTTTTACAGAATCCCGTTTGTGTCGTCCCGTAAGTCTCGGTTGGGACATTATATACTACTACAGCGTTATATATCCTAACCTAAGGCAGGCTAACATCTCGGATGCAGTATGTTACACCATTCCTGGCGGGTCGGCCCCTACTTCTCGGTGGGAACATTATATACGTCTATAACGTAATATAACCTAACCTAACACAATTAGCCCCTCGCTGGTAATGTTTTACAGAATCCCGTTCGTGTCGTCCCGTACGTCTCGGTTGGGATATTATATACGTCTATAGCGTTATATATCCTAACCTAAGGCAGGCTATCATCTCGGATGTAGTATTCTACAACATTCCTGGCGTATCGACCACTACTTCTCGGTGGAAACATTATATACGTCTATAACGTAATATAACCTAACCTTACACATCTAGCTAGTCGCTTTAATGTTTCACAGAATCCCGTTCTTGTCGTCCCGTTCGTCTCGGTTGGGACATTATATACGTCTATTGCGTTATATATCCTAACTTAAGGCAGGCTATCATCTCGGATGTAGTATTTTACAACGTTCCTGGCGGGTCGGCCTCTACTTCTCGGTGGGAACATTATATTCGTCTATAACGTAATATAACCTAACCTAACACATCTAGCCACTCGCTGGTAATGTTTTACAGAATCCCGTTCGTGTCGTCCCGTACGTCTCGGTTGGGATATTATATACGTCTATAGCGTTATATATCCTAACCTAAGGCAGGCTATCATATCGGATGTAGTATTTTACAACATTCCTGGCGTATCGGCCCCTACTTCTCGGTGGGAACATTATATACGTCTATAACGTATCATAGCCTAACCTAACCCATCTAGCCCCTCGCTGGTAATGTTTTACAGAATCCCGTTCCTGTCGTCCCGTACGTCTCGGTTGGGACGTTATGAACGTCTACAGCGATATATATCCTAACCTAAGGCAGGCTAACATCTCAGCTGTAGTATATTACATCATTCCTGGCGTATCGGCCTCTACTTCTCGGTGGAAACATTATATACGTCTATAACGTAATATAACCTAACCTAACACATCTAGCCCCTCGCTGGTAATGTTTTACAGAATCCCGTTCGTGTCGTCCCGTACGTCTCGGTTGGGATATTATATACCTCTATAGCGTTATATATCCTAACCTAAGGCAGGCTACCATCTCGGATGCAGTATTTTACAACATTCCTGGCGTATCGGCCCCTACTTCTCGGTGGGAACATTATATACGTCTATAACGTATCATAACCTAACCTAACCCATCTAGCCCCTCGCTGGTAATGTTTTACAGAATCCCGTTCCTGTCGTCCCGTACGTCTCGGTTGGGACGTTATGAACGTCTACAGCGATATATATCCTAACCTAAGGCAGGCTAACATCTCAGCTGTAGTATATTACATCATTCCTGGCGTATCGGCCTCTACTTCTCGGTGCAAACATTATATACGTCTATAACGTAATATAACCTAACCTATCACATCTAGCCCCTCGCTGGTAATGTTTTACAGAATCCCGTTTGTGTCGTCCCGCAAGTCTCAGTTGGGACATTATATACTACTACAGCGTTATATATCCTAACCTAAGGCAGGCTAACATCTCGGATGTAGCATATTACATCATTCCTGGCGTATCGACCACTACTTCTCGGTGGAAACATTATATACGTCTATAACGTAATATAACCTAACCTAACACATCTAGCTAGTCGCTTTAATGTTTCACAGAATTCCGTTCGTGTCGTCCCGTTCGTCTCGGTTGGGACATTATGTACTACTACAGCGTTATATATCCTAACCTAAGGCAGGCTAACATCTCGGATGCAGTATTTTACAACATTCCTGGCGGGTCGGCCCCTACTCCTCGGTGGGAACATTATATACGTCTATAACGTAATATAACCTAACCTAACATATCTAGCTCCTCGCTGGTAATGTTTTACAAAATCCCGTTCGTGTCGTACCGTGCGTCTCGGTTGGGATATTATATACGTCTATAGCATTATATATCCTAACCTAAGGCAGGCTATCATCTCGGATGTAGTATATTACATCATTCCTGGCGTATCGACCACTACTTCTCGGTGGAAACATTATATACGTCTATGACGTAATATAACCTAACCTAACACATCTAGCTAGTCGCTTTAATGTTTCACAGAATCCCGTTCGTGTTGTCCCGTTCGTCTCGGCTGGGACATTATATACGTCTATAGCGTTATATATCCTAACCTAAGGCAGGCTGACATCTCGGATGTAGTATTTTACCACAGTCCTGGCGTATCGGCCCCTACTTCTCGGTGGGAACATTATATACGTCTATAACGTATCATAACCTAGCCTAACCCATCTAGCCCCTCGCCGGTAATGTTTTACAGAATCCCGTTCCTGTCGTCCCGTACGTTTCGGTTGGGACGTTATGAACGTCTACAGCGATATATATCCTAACGTAAGGCAGGCTAACATCACGGATGTAGTATTTTACAACAGTCCTGGCGTATCGGCCCCTACTTCGCGGTGGGAACATTATATACGTCTATAACGTAACATAACGTAACCTAACCCATCTAGCCCCTCGCTGGTAATGTTTTACAGAATCCCGTTCGTGTCGTCCCGTACGTCTCGGTTGGGATATTATATACGTCTATAGCGTTATATATCCTAACCTAAGGCAGGCTACCATCTCGGATGCAGTATTTTACAACATTCCTGGCGTATCGGCCCCTACTTCTCGGTGGGAACATTATATACGTCTATAACGTATCATAACCTAACCTAACCCATCTAGCCCCTCGCTGGTAATGTTTTACAGAATCCCGTTCCTGTCGTCCCGTACGTCTCGGTTGGGACGTTATGAACGTCTACAGCGATATATATCCTAACCTAAGGCAGGCTAACATCTCAGCTGTAGTATATTACATCATTCCTGGCGTATCGGCCTCTACTTCTCGGTGCAAACATTATATACGTCTATAACGTAATATAACCTAACCTATCACATCTAGCCCCTCGCTGGTAATGTTTTACAGAATCCCGTTTGTGTCGTCCCGCAAGTCTCGGTTGGGACATTATATACTACTACAGCGTTATATATCCTAACCTAAGGCAGGCTAACATCTCGGATGCAGTATTTTACAACGTTCCTGGCGGGTCGGCCTCTACTTCTCGGTGGGAACATTATATACGTCTATAACGTAATATAACCTAGCCTAACCCATCTAGCCCCTCGCTGGTAATGTTTTACAGAATCCCCTTCCTGTCGTCCCGTACGTCTCGGTTGGGACGTTATGAACGTCTACAGCGATATACATCCTAACCTAAGGCAGACTAACATCTCAGCTGTAGTATATTACATCATTCCTGGCGTATCGGACTCTACTTCTCGGTGGGAACATTATATACGTCTATAACGTATCATAACCTATCCTAACACATCTAGCCCCTCGCTGGTAATGTTTTACAGAATCCCGTTCGTGTCGTCCCGTACGTCTCGGTTGGGATATTATATACGTCTATAGCGTTATATATCCTAACCTAAGGCAGGCTATCATCTCGGATGTAGTATTCTACAACATTCCTGGCGTATCGACCACTACTTCTCGGTGGAAACATTATATACGTCTATAACGTAATATAACCTAACCTTACACATCTAGCTAGTCGCTTTAATGTTTCACAGAATCCCGTTCTTGTCGTCCCGTTCGTCTCGGTTGGGACATTATATACGTCTATTGCGTTATATATCCTAACTTAAGGCAGGCTATCATCTCGGATGTAGTATTTTACAACGTTCCTGGCGGGTCGGTCTCTACTTCTCGGTGGGAACATTATATTCGTCTATAACGTAATATAACCTAACCTAACACATCTAGCCACTCGCTGGTAATGTTTTACAGAATCCCGTTCGTGTCGTCCCGTACGTCTCGGTTGGGATATTATATACCTCTATAGCGTTATATATCCTAACCTAAGGCAGGCTACCATCTCGGATGCAGTATTTTACAACATTCCTGGCGTATCGGCCCCTACTTCTCGGTGGGAACATTATATACGTCTATAACGTATCATAACCTAACCTAACCCATCTAGCCCCTCGCTGGTAATGTTTTACAGAATCCCGTTCCTGTCGTCCCGTACGTCTCGGTTGGGACGTTATGAACGTCTACAGCGATATATATCCTAACCTAAGGCAGGCTAACATCTCAGCTGTAGTATATTACATCATTCCTGGCGTATCGGCCTCTACTTCTCGGTGCAAACATTATATACGTCTATAACGTAATATAACCTAACCTATCACATCTAGCCCCTCGCTGGTAATGTTTTACAGAATCCCGTTTGTGTCGTCCCGCAAGTCTCAGTTGGGACATTATATACTACTACAGCGTTATATATCCTAACCTAAGGCAGGCTAACATCTCGGATGTAGCATATTACATCATTCCTGGCGTATCGACCACTACTTCTCGGTGGAAACATTATATACGTCTATAACGTAATATAACCTAACCTAACACATCTAGCTAGTCGCTTTAATGTTTCACAGAATTCCGTTCGTGTCGTCCCGTTCGTCTCGGTTGGGACATTATGTACTACTACAGCGTTATATATCCTAACCTAAGGCAGGCTAACATCTCGGATGCAGTATTTTACAACATTCCTGGCGGGTCGGCCCCTACTCCTCGGTGGGAACATTATATACGTCTATAACGTAATATAACCTAACCTAACATATCTAGCTCCTCGCTGGTAATGTTTTACAAAATCCCGTTCGTGTCGTACCGTGCGTTTCGGTTGGGATATTATATACGTCTATAGCATTATATATCCTAACCTAAGGCAGGCTATCATCTCGGATGTAGTATATTACATCATTCCTGGCGTATCGACCACTACTTCTCGGTGGAAACATTATATACGTCTATGACGTAATATAACCTAACCTAACACATCTAGCTAGTCGCTTTAATGTTTCACAGAATCCCGTTCGTGTTGTCCCGTTCGTCTCGGCTGGGACATTATATACGTCTATAGCGTTATATATCCTAACCTAAGGCAGGCTGACATCTCGGATGTAGTATTTTACCACAGTCCTGGCGTATCGGCCCCTACTTCTCGGTGGGAACATTATATACGTCTATAACGTATCATAACCTAGCCTAACCCATCTAGCCCCTCGCCGGTAATGTTTTACAGAATCCCGTTCCTGTCGTCCCGTACGTTTCGGTTGGGACGTTATGAACGTCTACAGCGATATATATCCTAACGTAAGGCAGGCTAACATCACGGATGTAGTATTTTACAACAGTCCTGGCGTATCGGCCCCTACTTCGCGGTGGGAACATTATATACGTCTATAACGTAACATAACGTAACCTAACCCATCTAGCCCCTCGCTGGTAATGTTTTACAGAATCCCGTTCGTGTCGTCCCGTACGTCTCGGTTGGGATATTGTATACGTCTATAGCGTTATATATCCTAACCTAAGGCAGGCTACCATCTCGGATGCAGTATTTTACAACATTCCTGGCGTATCGGCCCCTACTTCTCGGTGGGAACATTATATACGTCTATAACGTATCATAACCTAACCTAACCCATCTAGCCCCTCGCTGGTAATGTTTTACAGAATCCCGTTCCTGTCGTCCCGTACGTCTCGGTTGGGACGTTATGAACGTCTACAGCGATATATATCCTAACCTAAGGCAGGCTAACATCTCAGCTGTAGTATATTACATCATTCCTGGCGTATCGGCCTCTACTTCTCGGTGCAAACATTATATACGTCTATAACGTAATATAACCTAACCTATCACATCTAGCCCCTCGCTGGTAATGTTTTACAGAATCCCGTTTGTGTCGTCCCGCAAGTCTCGGTTGGGACATTATATACTACTACAGCGTTATATATCCTAACCTAAGGCAGGCTAACATCTCGGATGCAGTATTTTACAACGTTCCTGGCGGGTCGGCCTCTACTTCTCGGTGGGAACATTATATACGTCTATAACGTAATATAACCTAGCCTAACCCATCTAGCCCCTCGCTGGTAATGTTTTACAGAATCCCCTTCCTGTCGTCCCGTACGTCTCGGTTGGGACGTTATGAACGTCTACAGCGATATACATCCTAACCTAAGGCAGACTAACATCTCAGCTGTAGTATATTACATCATTCCTGGCGTATCGGACTCTACTTCTCGGTGGGAACATTATATACGTCTATAACGTATCATAACCTATCCTAACACATCTAGCCCCTCGCTGGTAATGTTTTACAGAATCCCGTTCGTGTCGTCCCGTACGTCTCGGTTGGGACATTATATACATCTACAGCGTTATATATCCTAACCTAAGGCAGGCTATCATCTCGGATGTAGTATTTTACAACATTCCTGGCGTATCGGCCCCTACTTCTCGGTGGGAACATTATATACGTCTATAATGTATCATAACCTAACCTAACCTATCTAGCCCCTCGCTGGTAATGTTTTACAGAATCCCGTTCCTGTCGTCCCGTACGTTTCGGTTGGGACGTTTTCAACGTCTACAGCGATATATATCCTAACGTAAAGCAGGCTGACATCTCGGATGTAGTAGTTTACCACAGTCCTGGCGTATCGGCCCCTACTTCTCGGTGGGAACATTATATACGTCTATAACGTATCATAACCTAGCCTAACCCATCTAGCCCCTCGCTGGTAATGTTTTACAGAATCCCGTTCCTGTCGTCCCGTACGTCTCGGTTGGGACGTTATGAACGTCTACAGCGATATATATCCTAACGTAAGGCAGGCTAACATCACGGATGTAGTATTTTACAACAGTCCTGGCGTATCGGCCCCTACTTCGCGGTGGGAACATTATATACGTCTATAACGTAACATAACGTAACCTAACCCATCTAGCCCCTCGCTGGTAATGTATTACAGAATTCCGTTCCTGTTGTGCCGTACGTCTCGGTTGGGATATTATATACGTCTATAGCGTTATATATCCTAATCTAAGGAAGGCTATCTTCTCGGATGCAGTATTTTACAACATTCCTGCCGTATCGGCCCATTCTTCTCGGTGGGAACATTATATTCGTCTATAACGTAATATAACCTATCCTAACACATTTAGCCGCTCGCGGGTAATGTTTTACAGAATCCCGTTCGTGTCGTCCCGTACGTCTCGGTTGGGACATTAAATACGTCTACAGCGTTATATATCCTAACCTAAGGCAGGCTATCTTCTCGGATGCAGTATTTTACAAAATTCCTGGCGTATCGGCCACTACTTCTCGGTGGGAACATTTTATTCGTCTATAACATAATATAACCTATCCTAACACATATAGCCCCTCACTGGTAATGTTTTACAGAATCCCGTTCGTGTCGTCCCGTACGTCTCGGTTGGGACATTATATACATCTACAGCGTTATATATCCTAACCTAAGCCAGGCTAACATCTCGGATATAGTATTTTACAACATTCCTGGCGCATCGGCCTCTACTTCTCGATGGGAACATTATATTCGTCTATAACGTAATATAACCTAACCTATCACATCTAGCCCCTCGCTGGTAATGTTTTACAGAATCCCGTTTGTGTCGTCCCGTAAGTCTCGGTTGGGACATTATATACTACTACAGCGTTATATATCCTAACCTAAGGCAGGCTAACATCTCGGATGCAGTATGTTACACCATTCCTGGCGGGTCGGCCCCTACTTCTCGGTGGGAACATTATATACGACTATAACGTAATATAACCTAACCTAACACAATTAGCCCCTCGCTGGTAATGTTTTACAGAATCCCGTTCGTGTCGTCCCGTACGTCTCGGTTGGGATATTATATACGTCTATAGCGTTATATATCCTAACCTAAGGCAGGCTATCATCTCGGATGTAGTATTCTACAACATTCCTGGCGTATCGACCACTACTTCTCGGTGGAAACATTATATACGTCTATAACGTAATATAACCTAACCTTACACATCTAGCTAGTCGCTTTAATGTTTCACAGAATCCCGTTCTTGTCGTCCCGTTCGTCTCGGTTGGGACATTATATACGTCTATTGCGTTATATATCCTAACTTAAGGCAGGCTATCATCTCGGATGTAGTATTTTACAACGTTCCAGGCGGGTCGGCCTCTACTTCTCGGTGGGAACATTATATTCGTCTATAACGTAATATAACCTAACCTAACACATCTAGCCACTCGCTGGTAATGTTTTACAGAATCCCGTTCGTGTCGTCCCGTACGTCTCGGTTGGGATATTATATACGTCTATAGCGTTATATATCCTAACCTAAGGCAGGCTATCATATCGGATGTAGTATTTTACAACATTCCTGGCGTATCGGCCCCTACTTCTCGGTGGGAACATTATATACGTCTATAACGTATCATAGCCTAACCTAACCCATCTAGCCCCTCGCTGGTAATGTTTTACAGAATCCCGTTCCTGTCGTCCCGTACGTCTCGGTTGGGACGTTATGAACGTCTACAGCGATATATATCCTAACCTAAGGCAGGCTAACATCTCAGCTGTAGTATATTACATCATTCCTGGCGTATCGGCCTCTACTTCTCGGTGGAAACATTATATACGTCTATAACGTAATATAACCTAACCTAACACATCTAGCCCCTCGCTGGTAATGTTTTACAGAATCCCGTTCGTGTCGTCCCGTACGTCTCGGTTGGGATATTATATACCTCTATAGCGTTATATATCCTAACCTAAGGCAGGCTACCATCTCGGATGCAGTATTTTACAACATTCCTGGCGTATCGGCCCCTACTTCTCGGTGGGAACATTATATACGTCTATAACGTATCATAACCTAACCTAACCCATCTAGCCCCTCGCTGGTAATGTTTTACAGAATCCCGTTCCTGTCGTCCCGTACGTCTCGGTTGGGACGTTATGAACGTCTACAGCGATATATATCCTAACCTAAGGCAGGCTAACATCTCAGCTGTAGTATATTACATCATTCCTGGCGTATCGGCCTCTACTTCTCGGTGCAAACATTATATACGTCTATAACGTAATATAACCTAACCTATCACATCTAGCCCCTCGCTGGTAATGTTTTACAGAATCCCGTTTGTGTCGTCCCGCAAGTCTCAGTTGGGACATTATATACTACTACAGCGTTATATATCCTAACCTAAGGCAGGCTAACATCTCGGATGTAGCATATTACATCATTCCTGGCGTATCGACCACTACTTCTCGGTGGAAACATTATATACGTCTATAACGTAATATAACCTAACCTAACACATCTAGCTAGTCGCTTTAATGTTTCACAGAATTCCGTTCGTGTCGTCCCGTTCGTCTCGGTTGGGACATTATGTACTACTACAGCGTTATATATCCTAACCTAAGGCAGGCTAACATCTCGGATGCAGTATTTTACAACATTCCTGGCGGGTCGGCCCCTACTCCTCGGTGGGAACATTATATACGTCTATAACGTAATATAACCTAACCTAACATATCTAGCTCCTCGCTGGTAATGTTTTACAAAATCCCGTTCGTGTCGTACCGTGCGTCTCGGTTGGGATATTATATACGTCTATAGCATTATATATCCTAACCTAAGGCAGGCTATCATCTCGGATGTAGTATATTACATCATTCCTGGCGTATCGACCACTACTTCTCGGTGGAAACATTATATACGTCTATGACGTAATATAACCTAACCTAACACATCTAGCTAGTCGCTTTAATGTTTCACAGAATCCCGTTCGTGTTGTCCCGTTCGTCTCGGCTGGGACATTATATACGTCTATAGCGTTATATATCCTAACCTAAGGCAGGCTGACATCTCGGATGTAGTATTTTACCACAGTCCTGGCGTATCGGCCCCTACTTCTCGGTGGGAACATTATATACGTCTATAACGTATCATAACCTAGCCTAACCCATCTAGCCCCTCGCCGGTAATGTTTTACAGAATCCCGTTCCTGTCGTCCCGTACGTTTCGGTTGGGACGTTATGAACGTCTACAGCGATATATATCCTAACGTAAGGCAGGCTAACATCACGGATGTAGTATTTTACAACAGTCCTGGCGTATCGGCCCCTACTTCGCGGTGGGAACATTATATACGTCTATAACGTAACATAACGTAACCTAACCCATCTAGCCCCTCGCTGGTAATGTTTTACAGAATCCCGTTCGTGTCGTCCCGTACGTCTCGGTTGGGATATTATATACGTCTATAGCGTTATATATCCTAACCTAAGGCAGGCTACCATCTCGGATGCAGTATTTTACAACATTCCTGGCGTATCGGCCCCTACTTCTCGGTGGGAACATTATATACGTCTATAACGTATCATAACCTAACCTAACCCATCTAGCCCCTCGCTGGTAATGTTTTACAGAATCCCGTTCCTGTCGTCCCGTACGTCTCGGTTGGGACGTTATGAACGTCTACAGCGATATATATCCTAACCTAAGGCAGGCTAACATCTCAGCTGTAGTATATTACATCATTCCTGGCGTATCGGCCTCTACTTCTCGGTGCAAACATTATATACGTCTATAACGTAATATAACCTAACCTATCACATCTAGCCCCTCGCTGGTAATGTTTTACAGAATCCCGTTTGTGTCGTCCCGCAAGTCTCGGTTGGGACATTATATACTACTACAGCGTTATATATCCTAACCTAAGGCAGGCTAACATCTCGGATGCAGTATTTTACAACGTTCCTGGCGGGTCGGCCTCTACTTCTCGGTGGGAACATTATATACGTCTATAACGTAATATAACCTAGCCTAACCCATCTAGCCCCTCGCTGGTAATGTTTTACAGAATCCCCTTCCTGTCGTCCCGTACGTCTCGGTTGGGACGTTATGAACGTCTACAGCGATATACATCCTAACCTAAGGCAGACTAACATCTCAGCTGTAGTATATTACATCATTCCTGGCGTATCGGACTCTACTTCTCGGTGGGAACATTATATACGTCTATAACGTATCATAACCTATCCTAACACATCTAGCCCCTCGCTGGTAATGTTTTACAGAATCCCGTTCGTGTCGTCCCGTACGTCTCGGTTGGGACATTATATACATCTACAGCGTTATATATCCTAACCTAAGCCAGGCTAACATCTCGGATATAGTATTTTACAACATTCCTGGCGCATCGGCCTCTACTTCTCAATGGGAACATTATATTCGTCTATAACGTAATATAACCTAACCTATCACATCTAGCCCCTCGCTGGTAATGTTTTACAGAATCCCGTTTGTGTCGTCCCGTAAGTCTCGGTTGGGACATTATATACTACTACAGCGTTATATATCCTAACCTAAGGCAGGCTAACATCTCGGATGCAGTATGTTACAACATTCCTGGCGGGTCGGCCCCTACTTCTCGGTGGGAACATTATATACGTCTATAACGTAATATAACCTAACCTAACACATCTAGCCCCTCGCTGGTAATGTTTTACAGAATCCCGTTCGTGTCGTCCCGTACGTCTCGGTTGGGATATTATATACGTCTATAGCGTTATATATCCTAACCTAAGGCAGGCTATCATCTCGGATGTAGTATTCTACAACATTCCTGGCGTATCGGCCCCTACTTCTCGGTGGGAACATTATATACGTCTATAACGTATCATAGCCTAACCTAACCCATCTAGCCCCTCGCTGGTAATGTTTTACAGAATCCCGTTCCTGTCGTCCCGTACGTCTCGGTTGGGACGTTATGAACGTCTACAGCGATATATATCCTAACCTAAGGCAGGCTAACATCTCAGCTGTAGTATATTACATCATTCCTGGCGTATCGGCCTCTACTTCTCGGTGGAAACATTATATACGTCCATAACGTAATATAACCTAACCTAACACATCTAGCCCCTCGCTGGTAATGTTTTACAGAATCCCGTTCGTGTCGTCCCGTACGTCTCGGTTGGTATATTATATACGTCTATAGCGTTATATATCCTAACCTAAGGCAGGCTACCATCTCGGATGCAGTATTTTACAACATTCCTGGCGTATCGGCCCCTACTTCTCGGTGGGAACATTATATACGTCTATAACGTATCATAACCTAACCTAACCCATCTAGCCCCTCGCTGGTAATGTTTTACAGAATCCCGTTCCTGTCGTCCCGTACGTCTCGGTTGGGACGTTATGAACGTCTACAGCGATATATATCCTAACCTAAGGCAGGCTAACATCTCAGCTGTAGTATATTACATCATTCCTGGCGTATCGGCCTCTACTTCTCGGTGCAAACATTATATACGTCTATAACGTAATATAACCTAACCTATCACATCTAGCCCCTCGCTGGTAATGTTTTACAGAATCCCGTTTGTGTCGTCCCGCAAGTCTCGGTTGGGACATTATATACTACTACAGCGTTATATATCCTAACCTAAGGCAGGCTAACATCTCGGACGCAGTATTTTACAACGTTCCTGGCGGGTCGGCCTCTACTTCTCGGTGGGAACATTATATACGTCTATAACGTAATATAACCTAGCCTAACCCATCTAGCCCCTCGCTGGTAATGTTTTACAGAATCCCGTTCCTGTCGTCCCGTACGTCTCGGTTGGGACGTTATGAACGTCTACAGCGATATATATCCTAACGTAAGGCAGGCTAACATCTCGGATGCAGTATTTTACAACAGTCCTGGCGTATCGGCCCCTACTTCTCGGTTGGAACATTATATTCGTCTATAACGTAACATAACGTAACCTAATCCATCTAGCCCCTCGCTGGTAATGTATTACAGAATCCCGTTCCTGTTGTGCCGTACGTCTCGGTTGGGATATTATATACGTCTATAGCGTTATATATCCTAACCTAAGGCAGGGTATCATCTCGGATGTAGTATATTACATCATTCCTGGCGTATCGACCACTACTTCTCGGTGCAAACATTATATACGTCTATAACGTAATATAACCTAACCTATCACATCTAGCCCCTCGCTGGTAATGTTTTACAGAATCCCGTTCGTGTCGTCCCGTACGTCTCGGTTGGGACATTATATACATCTACAGCGTTATATATCCTAACCTAAGCCAGGCTAACATCTCGGATATAGTATTTTACAACATTCCTGGCGCATCGGCCTCTACTTCTCAATGGGAACATTATATTCGTCTATAACGTAATATAACCTAACCTATCACATCTAGCCCCTCGCTGGTAATGTTTTACAGAATCCCGTTTGTGTCGTCCCGTACGTCTCGGTTGGGACATTATATACTACTACAGCGTTATATATCCTAACCTAAGGCAGGCTAACATCTCGGATGCAGTATGTTACAACATTCCTGGCGGGTCGGCCCCTACTTCTCGGTGGGAACATTATATACGTCTATAACGTAATATAACCTAACCTTACACATCTAGCTAGTCGCTTTAATGTTTCACAGAATCCCGTTCGTGTCGTCCCGTTCGTCTCGGTTGGGACATTATATACGTCTATAGCGTTATATATCCTAACTTAAGGCAGGCTATCATCTCGGATGTAGTATTTTACAACGTTCCTGGCGGGTCGGCCTCTACTTCTCGGTGGGAACATTATATTCGTCTATAACGTAATATAACCTAACCTAACACATCTAGCCACTCGCTGGTAATGTTTTACGGAATCCCGTTCGTGTCGTCCCGTACGTCTCGGTTGGGATATTATATACGTCTATAGCGTTATATATCCTAACCTAAGGCAGGCTATCATATCGGATGTAGTATTTTACAACATTCCTGGCGTATCGGCCCCTACTTCTCGGTGGGAACATTATATACGTCTATAACGTATCATAGCCTAACCTAACCCATCTAGCCCCTCGCTGGTAATGTTTTACAGAATCCCGTTTGTGTCGTCCCGTAAGTCTCGGTTGGGACAATATATACTACTACAGCGTTATATATCCTAACCTAAGGCAGGCTGACATCTCGGATGCAGTATGTTACAACATTCCTGGCGGGTCGGCCCCTACTTCTCGGTGGGAACATTATATACGTCTATAACGTAATATAACCTAACCTAACACATCTAGCCCCTCGCTGGTAATGTTTTACAGAATCCCGTTCGTGTCGTCCCGTACGTCTCGGTTGGGATATTATATACGTCTATAGCGTTATATATCCTAACCTAAGCCAGGCTAACATCTCGGATATAGTATTTTACAACATTCCTGGCGCATCGGCCTCTACTTCTCGATGGGAACATTATATTCGTCTATAACGTAATATAACCTAACCTATCACATCTAGCCCCTCGCTAGTCATGTTTTACCGAATCCCGTTTGTGTCGTCCCGTAAGTCTCGGTTGGGACATTATATACTACTACAGCGTTATATATCCTAACCTAAGGCAGGCTAACATCTCGGATGCAGTATGTTACAACATTCCTGGCGGGTCGGCCCCTACTTCTCGGTGGGAACATTATATACGTCTATAACGTATCATAGCCCAACCTAACCCATCTAGCCCCTCGCTGGTAATGTTTTACAGAATCCCGTTCCTGTCGTCCCGTACGTCTCGGTAGGGACGTTATGAACGTCTACAGCGATATATATCCTAACCTAAGGCAGGCTAACATCTCAGATGTAGTATATTACATCATTCCTGGCGAATCGCCCTCTACTTCTCGGTGGAAACATTATATACGTCTATAACGTAATATAACCTAACCTATCACATCTAGTCCCTCGCTGGTAATGTTTTACAGAATCCCGTTCGTGTCGTCCCGTACGTCTCGGTTGGGACATTATATACGTCTATAGCGTTATATATCCTAACCTAAGGCAGGCTATCATCTCGGATGTAGTATTTTACAACATTCCTGGCGTATCGGCCCCTACTTCTCGGTGGGAACATTATATACGTCTATAACGTATCATAGCCCAACCTAACCCATCTAGCCCCTCGCTGGTAATGTTTTACAGAATCCCGTTCCTGTCGTCCCGTACGTCTCGGTAGGGACGTTATGAACGTCTACAGCGATATATATCCTAACCTAAGGCAGGCTAACATCTCAGATGTAGTATATTACATCATTCCTGGCGAATCGCCCTCTACTTCTCGGTGGAAACATTATATACGTCTATAACGTAATATAACCTAACCTATCACATCTAGTCCCTCGCTGGTAATGTTTTACAGAATCCCGTTCGTGTCGTCCCGTACGTCTCGGTTGGGACATTATATACGTCTATAGCGTTATATATCCTAACCTAAGGCAGGCTATCATATCGGATGTAGTATTCTACAACATTCCTGGCTTATCGACCACTACTTCTCGGTGGAAACATTATATACGTCTATAACGTAATATAACCTAACCTTACACATCTAGCTAGTCGCTTTAATGTTTCACAGAATCCCGTGCGTGTCGTCCCGTTCGTCTCGGTTGGGACATTATATACGTCTATAGCGATATATATCCTAACCTAAGGCAGGCTATCATCTCGGATGTAGTATTTTACAACATTCCTGGCGTATCGGCCCCTACTTCTCGGTGGGAACATTATATACGTCTATAACGTATCATAAGCTAACCTAACCCATCTAGCCCCTCGCTGGTAATGTTTTACAGAATCTCGTTCCTGTCGTCCCGTACGTCTCGGTTGGGACGTTATGATCGTCTACAGCGTTATATATCCTAACCTAAGGCAGGCTATCATATTGGATGTAGTATTTTACAACATTCCTGGCGTATCGGCCCCTACTTCTCGGTGGGAACATTATATACGTCTATAACGTATCATAACCTAACCTAACCCATCTAGCCCCTCGCTGGTAATGTTTTACAGAATCCCGTTCCTGTCGTCCCGTACGTCTCGGTTGGGATGTTATGAACGTCTACAGCGATATATATTCTAACCTAAGGCAGGCTAACATCTCAGATGTAGTATATTACATCATTCCTGGCGTATCGCCCTCTACTTCTCGGTGGAAACGTTATATACGTCTATAACGTAATATAACCTAACCTTACACATCTAGCTAGTCGCTTTAATGTTTCACAGAATCCCGTTCGTGTCGTCCCGTTCGTCTCGGTTGGGACATTATATACGTCTTTAGCGTTATATATCCTAACTTAAGGCAGGCTATCATCTCGGATGTAGTATTTTACAACGTTCCTGGCGGGTCGGCCTCTACTTCTCGGTGGGAACATTATATTCGTCTATAACGTAATATAACCTAACCTAACACATCTAGCCACTCGCTGGTAATGTTTTACAGAATCCCGTTCGTGTCGTCCCGTACGTCTCGGTTGGGATATTATATACGTCTATAGCGTTATATATCCTAACCTAAGGCAGGCTATCATATCGGATGTAGTATTTTACAACATTCCTGGCGTATCGGCCCCTACTTCTCGGTGGGAACATTATATACGTCTATAACGTATCATAGCCTAACCTAACCCATCTATCCCCTCGCTGGTAATGTTTTACAGAATCCCGTTCCTGTCGTCCCGTACGTCTCATTTGGGACGTTATGAACGTCTACAGCGATATATATCCTAACCTAAGGCAGGCTAACATCTCAGATGTAGTATATTACATCATTCCTGGCGTATCGCCCTCTACTTCTCGGTGGAAACATTATATACGTCTATAACGTAATATAACCTAACCTAACACATCTTGCCCCTCGCTGGTAATGTTTTACAGAATCCCGTTCGTGTCGTCCCGTACGTCTCGGTTGGGATATTATATACGTCTATAGCGTTATATATCCTAACCTAAGGCAGGCTATCATCTCGGATGTAGTATTTTACAAACATTCCTGGCGTATCGGCCCCTACTTCTCGGTGGGCACATTATATACGTCTATAACGTATCATAACCTAACCTAACCCATCTAGCCCCTCGCTGGTAATGTTTTACAGAATCTCGTTCCTGTCGTCCCGTACGTCTCTGTTGGGACGTTATGATCGTCTACAGCGATATATATCCTAACGTAAGGCAGGCTAACATCTCGGATGTAGTATTTTACACAAGTCCTGGCGTATCGGCCCCTACTGCTCGGTGGGAACATTATATACGTCTATAAGGTAACATAACGTAACCTAGCCCATCTAGCCCCTCGCTGGTAATGTATTACAGAATCCCGTTCCTGTTGTGCCGTACGTCTCGGTTGGGATATTATATACGTCTATAGCGTTATATATCCTAACCTAAGGCAGGCTATCATATTGGATGTAGTATTTTACAACATTCCTGGCGTATCGGCCCCTACTTCTCGGTGGGAACATTATATACGTCTATAACGTATCATAACCTAACCTAACCCATCTAGCCCCTCGCTGGTAATGTTTTACAGAATCCCGTTCCTGTCGTCCCGTACGTCTCGGTTGGGATGTTATGAACGTCTACAGCGATATATATTCTAACCTAAGGCAGGCTAACATCTCAGATGTAGTATATTACATCATTCCTGGCGTATCGCCCTCTACTTCTCGGTGGAAACGTTATATACGTCTATAACGTAATATAACCTAACCTTACACATCTAGCTAGTCGCTTTAATGTTTCACAGAATCCCGTTCGTGTCGTCC
This sequence comes from Xylocopa violacea, assembly GCA_963969225.1. NCBI lineage: Eukaryota > Metazoa > Arthropoda > Insecta > Hymenoptera > Apidae > Xylocopa > Xylocopa violacea. Next base: position 11,774,194 of record CAXAJV010000008.1, on the reverse strand, counting down.
CGTTCGTCTCGGTTGGGACATTATATACGTCTTTAGCGTTATATATCCTAACTTAAGGCAGGCTATCATCTCGGATGTAGTATTTTACAACGTTCCTGGCGGGTCGGCCTCTACTTCTCGGTGGGAACATTATATTCGTCTATAACGTAATATAACCTAACCTAACACATCTAGCCACTCGCTGGTAATGTTTTACAGAATCCCGTTCGTGTCGTCCCGTACGTCTCGGTTGGGATATTATATACGTCTATAGCGTTATATATCCTAACCTAAGGCAGGCTATCATATCGGATGTAGTATTTTACAACATTCCTGGCGTATCGGCCCCTACTTCTCGGTGGGAACATTATATACGTCTATAACGTATCATAGCCTAACCTAACCCATCTATCCCCTCGCTGGTAATGTTTTACAGAATCCCGTTCCTGTCGTCCCGTACGTCTCATTTGGGACGTTATGAACGTCTACAGCGATATATATCCTAACCTAAGGCAGGCTAACATCTCAGATGTAGTATATTACATCATTCCTGGCGTATCGCCCTCTACTTCTCGGTGGAAACATTATATACGTCTATAACGTAATATAACCTAACCTAACACATCTTGCCCCTCGCTGGTAATGTTTTACAGAATCCCGTTCGTGTCGTCCCGTACGTCTCGGTTGGGATATTATATACGTCTATAGCGTTATATATCCTAACCTAAGGCAGGCTATCATCTCGGATGTAGTATTTTACAACATTCCTGGCGTATCGGCCCCTACTTCTCGGTGGGCACATTATATACGTCTATAACGTATCATAACCTAACCTAACCCATCTAGCCCCTCGCTGGTAATGTTTTACAGAATCTCGTTCCTGTCGTCCCGTACGTCTCTGTTGGGACGTTATGATCGTCTACAGCGATATATATCCTAACGTAAGGCAGGCTAACATCTCGGATGTAGTATTTTACACAAGTCCTGGCGTATCGGCCCCTACTGCTCGGTGGGAACATTATATACGTCTATAAGGTAACATAACGTAACCTAGCCCATCTAGCCCCTCGTAGGTAATGTATTACAGAATCCCGTTCCTGTTGTGCCGTACGTCTCGGTTGGGATATTATATACGTCTATAGCGTTATATATCCTAACCTAAGGCAGGCTATCTTTTCGGATGCAGTATTTTACAACATTCCTGGCGTATCGGCCCATACTTCTCGGTGGGAACATTATATTCGTCTATAACGTAATATAACCTATCCTAACACATCTAGCCCCTCACTGGTAATGTTTTACAGAATCCCCTTCGTGTCGTCCCGTACGTCTCGGTTGGGACATTATATACGTCTACAGCGTTATATATCCTAACCTAAGCCAGGCTAACATCTCGGATATAGTATTTTACAACATGCCTGGCGCATCGGCCTCTACTTCTCGGTGGGAACATTATATTCGTCTATAACGTAATATAACCTAACCTATCACATCTAGCCCCTCGCTGGTAATGTTTTACAGAATCCCGTTTGTGTCGTCCCGCAAGTCTCGGTTGGGACATTATATACTACTACAGCGTTATATATCCTAACCTAAGGCAGGCTAACATCTCGGATGCAGTATTTTACAACGTTCCTGGCGGGTCGGCCTCTACTTCTCGGTGGGAACATTATATTCGTCTATAACGTAATATAACCTAGCCTAATACATCTAGCCCCTCGCTGGTAATGTTTTACAAAATCCCGTTCGTGTCGTCCCGTACGTCTCGGTTGGGATGTTGTATACGTCTATAGCGTTATATATCCTAACCTAAGGCAGGCTATCATATCGGATGTAGTATTTTACAACATTCCTGGCGTATCGGCCCCTACTTCTCGGTGGGAACATTATATACGTCTATAACGTATCATAACCTAACCTAACCCATCTAGCCCCTCGCTGGTAATGTTTTACAGAATCCCGTTCCTGTCGTCCCGTACGTCTCGGTTGGGATGTTATGAACGTCTACAGCGATATATATCCTAACCTAAGGCAGGCTAACATCTCAGATGTAGTATATTACATCATTCCTGGCGTATCGCCCTCTACTTCTCGGTGGAAACATTATATACGTCTATAACGTAATATAACCTAACCTAACACATCTAGCCCCTCGCTGGTAATGTTTTACAGAATCCCGTTCGTGTCGTCCCGTACGTCTCGGTTGGGATATTATATACGTCTATAGCGTTATATATCCTAACCTAAGGCAGGCTATCATCTCGGATGTAGTATTTTACAACATTCCTGGCGTATCGGCCCCTACTTCTCGGTGGGAACATTATATACGTCTATAACGTATCATAACCTAACCTAACCCATCTAGCCCCTCGCTGGTAATGTTTTACAGAATCTCGTTCCTGTCGTCCCGTACGTCTCTGTTGGGACGTTATGATCGTCTACAGCGATATATATCCTAACGTAAGGCAGGCTAACATCTCGGATGTAGTATTTTACACAAGTCCTGGCGTATCGGCCTCTACTGCTCGGTGGGAACATTATATACGTCTATAAGGTAACATAACGTAACCTAGCCCATCTAGCCCCTCGCTGGTAATGTATTACAGAATCCCGTTCCTGTTGTGCCGTACGTCTCGGTTGGGATATTATATACGTCTATAGCGTTATATATCCTAACCTAAGGCAGGCTATCTTTTCGGATGCAGTATTTTACAACATTCCTGGCGTATCGGCCCATACTTCTCGGTGGGAACATTATATTCGTCTATAACGTAATATAACCTATCCTAACACATCTAGCCCCTCACTGGTAATGTTTTACAGAATCCCCTTCGTGTCGTCCCGTACGTCTCGGTTGGGACATTATATACGTCTACAGCGTTATATATCCTAACCTAAGCCAGGCTAACATCTCGGATATAGTTTTTTACAACATGCCTGGCGCATCGGCCTCTACTTCTCGGTGGGAACATTATATTCGTCTATAACGTAATATAACCTAACCTATCACATCTAGCCCCTCGCTGGTAATGTTTTACAGAATCCCGTTCGTGTCGTCCCGTACGTCTCGGTTGGGATATTGTATACGTCTATAGCGTTATATATCCTAACCTAAGGCAGGCTATCATATCGGATGTAGTATTTTACAACATTTCTGGCGTATCGGCCCCTACTTCTCGGTGGGAACATTATATACGTCTATAACGTATCATAACCTAACCTAACCCATCTAGCCCCTCGCTGGTAATGTTTTACAGAATCCCGTTCCTGTCGTCCCGTACGTCTCGGTTGGGATGTTATGAACGTCTACAGCGATATATATCCTAACCTAAGGCAGGCTAACATCTCAGATGTAGTATATTACATCATTCCTGGCGTATCGCCCTCTACTTCTCGGTGGAAACATTATATACGTCTATAACGTAATATAACCTAACCTAACACATCTAGCCCCTCGCTGGTAATGTTTTACAGAATCCCGTTCGTGTCGTCCCGTACGTCTCGGTTGGGATATTATATACGTCTATAGCGTTATATATCCTAACCTAAGGCAGGCTATCATCTCGGATGTAGTATTTTACAACATTCCTGGCGTATCGGCCCCTACTTCTCGGTGGGAACATTATATACGTCTATAACGTATCATAACCTAACCTAACCCATCTAGCCCCTCGCTGGTAATGTTTTACAGAATCTCGTTCCTGTCGTCCCGTACGTCTCTGTTGGGACGTTATGATCGTCTACAGCGATATATATCCTAACGTAAGGCAGGCTAACATCTCGGATGTAGTATTTTACACAAGTCCTGGCGTATCGGCCCCTACTGCTCGGTGGGAACATTATATACGTCTATAAGGTAACATAACGTAACCTAGCCCATCTAGCCCCTCGCTGGTAATGTATTACAGAATCCCGTTCCTGTTGTGCCGTACGTCTCGGTTGGGATATTATATACGTCTATAGCGTTATATATCCTAACCTAAGGCAGGCTATCTTTTCGGATGCAGTATTTTACAACATTCCTGGCGTATCGGCCCATACTTCTCGGTGGGAACATTATATTCGTCTATAACGTAATATAACCTATCCTAACACATCTAGCCCCTCACTGGTAATGTTTTACAGAATCCCCTTCGTGTCGTCCCGTACGTCTCGGTTGGGACATTATATACGTCTACAGCGTTATATATCCTAACCTAAGCCAGGCTAACATCTCGGATATAGTATTTTACAACATGCCTGGCGCATCGGCCTCTACTTCTCGGTGGGAACATTATATTCGTCTATAACGTAATATAACCTAACCTATCACATCTAGCCCCTCGCTGGTAATGTTTTACAGAATCCCGTTTGTGTCGTCCCGCAAGTCTCGGTTGGGACATTATATACTACTACAGCGTTATATATCCTAACCTAAGGCAGGCTAACATCTCGGATGCAGTATTTTACAACGTTCCTGGCGGGTCGGCCTCTACTTCTCGGTGGGAACATTATATTCGTCTATAACGTAATATAACCTAGCCTAACACATCTAGCCCCTCGCTGGTAATGTTTTACAAAATCCCGTTCGTGTCGTCCCGTACGTCTCGGTTGGGATATTGTATACGTCTATAGCGTTATATATCCTAACCTAAGGCAGGCTATCATATCGGATGTAGTATTTTACAACATTCCTGGCGTATCGGCCCCTACTTCTCGGTCGGAACATTATATACGTCTATAACGTAACATAACGTAACCTAACCCATCTAGCCCCTCGCTGGTAATGTTTTACAGAATCCCGTTCCTGTCGTCCCGTACGTCTCGTTTGGGACGTTATGAACGTCTACAGCGATATATATCCTAACCTAAGGCAGGCTAACATCTCAGATGTAGTATATTACATCATTCCTGGCGTATCGCCCTCTACTTCTCGGTGGAAACATTATATACGTCTATAACGTAAGATAACCTAACCTAACACATCTAGCCCCTCGCTGGTAATGTTTTACAGAATCCCGTTCGTGTCGTCCCGTACGTCTCGGTTGGGATATTATATACGTCTATAGCGTTATATATCCTAACCTAAGGCAGGCTATCATCTCGGATGTAGTATTTTACAACATTCCTGGCGTATCGGCCCCTACTTCTCGGTGGGAACATTATATACGTCTATAACGTATCATAACCTAACCTAACCCATCTAGCCCCTCGCTGGTAATGATTTACAGAATCTCGTTCCTGTCGTCCCGTACGTCTCTGTTGGGACGTTATGATCGTCTACAGCGATATATATCCTAACGTAAGGCAGGCTAACATCTCGGATGTAGTATTTTACACAAGTCCTGGCGTATCGGCCCCTACTGCTCGGTGGGAACATTATATACGTCTATAAGGTAACATAACGTAACCTAGCCCATCTAGCCCCTCGCTGGTAATGTATTACAGAATCCCGTTCCTGTTGTGCCGTACGTCTCGGTTGGGATATTATATACGTCTATAGCGTTATATATCCTAACCTAAGGCAGGCTATCTTTTCGGATGCAGTATTTTACAACATTCCTGGCGTATCGGCCCATACTTCTCGGTGGGAACATTATATTCGTCTATAACGTAATATAACCTATCCTAACACATCTAGCCCCTCACTGGTAATGCTTTACAGAATCCCCTTCGTGTCGTCCCGTACGTCTCGGTTGGGACATTATATACGTCTACAGCGTTATATATCCTAACCTAAGCCAGGCTAACATCTCGGATATAGTATTTTACAACATGCCTGGCGCATCGGCCTCTACTTCTCGGTGGGAACATTATATTCGTCTATAACGTAATATAACCTAACCTATCACATCTAGCCCCTCGCTGGTAATGTTTTACAGAATCCCGTTTGTGTCGTCCCGCAAGTCTCGGTTGGGACATTATATACTACTACAGCGTTATATATCCTAACCTAAGGCAGGCTAACATCTCGGATGCAGTATTTTACAACGTTCCTGGCGGGTCGGCCTCTACTTCTCGGTGGGAACATTATATTCGTCTATAACGTAATATAACCTAGCCTAACACATCTAGCCCCTCGCTGGTAATGTTTTACAAAATCCCGTTCGTGTCGTCCCGTACGTCTCGGTTGGGATATTGTATACGTCTATAGCGTTATATATCCTAACCAAAGGCAGGCTATCATATCGGATGTAGTATTTTACAACATTTCTGGCGTATCGGCCCCTACTTCTCGGTGGGAACATTATATACGTCTATAACGTATCATAACCTAACCTAACCCATCTAGCCCCTCGCTGGTAATGTTTTACAGAATCCCGTTCCTGTCGTCCCGTACGTCTCGGTTGGGATGTTATGAACGTCTACAGCGATATATATCCTAACCTAAGGCAGGCTAACATCTCAGATGTAGTATATTACATCATTCCTGGCGTATCGCCCTCTACTTCTCGGTGGAAACATTATATACGTCTATAACGTAATATAACCTAACCTAACACATCTAGCCCCTCGCTGGTAATGTTTTACAGAATCCCGTTCGTGTCGTCCCGTACGTCTCGGTTGGGATATTATATACGTCTATAGCGTTATATATCCTAACCTAAGGCAGGCTATCATCTCGGATGTAGTATTTTACAACATTCCTGGCGTATCGGCCCCTACTTCTCGGTGGGAACATTATATACGTCTATAACGTATCATAACCTAACCTAACCCATCTAGCCCCTCGCTGGTAATGTTTTACAGAATCTCGTTCCTGTCGTCCCGTACGTCTCTGTTGGGACGTTATGATCGTCTACAGCGATATATATCCTAACGTGAGGCAGGCTAACATCTCGGATGTAGTATTTTACACAAGTCCTGGCGTATCGGCCCCTACTGCTCGGTGGGAACATTATATACGTCTATAAGGTAACATAACGTAACCTAGCCCATCTAGCCCCTCGCTGGTAATGTATTACAGAATCCCGTTCCTGTTGTGCCGTACGTCTCGGTTGGGATATTATATACGTCTATAGCGTTATATATCCTAACCTAAGGCAGGCTATCTTTTCGGATGCAGTATTTTACAACATTCCTGGCGTATCGGCCCATACTTCTCGGTGGGAACATTATATTCGTCTATAACGTAATATAACCTATCCTAACACATCTAGCCCCTCACTGGTAATGTTTTACAGAATCCCCTTCATGTCGTCCCGTACGTCTCGGTTGGGACATTATATACGTCTACAGCGTTATATATCCTAACCTAAGCCAGGCTAACATCTCGGATATAGTTTTTTACAACATGCCTGGCGCATCGGCCTCTACTTCTCGGTGGGAACATTATATTCGTCTATAACGTAATATAACCTAACCTATCACATCTAGCCCCTCGCTGGTAATGTTTTACAGAATCCCGTTTGTGTCGTCCCGCAAGTCTCGGTTGGGACATTATATACTACTACAGCGTTATATATCCTAACCTAAGGCAGGCTAACATCTCGGATGCAGTATTTTACAACGTTCCTGGCGGGTCGGCCTCTACTTCTCGGTGGGAACATTATATTCGTCTATAACGTAATATAACCTAGCCTAACACATCTAGCCCCTCGCTGGTAATGTTTTACAAAATCCCGTTCGTGTCGTCCCGTACGTCTCTGTTGGGATATTGTATACGTCTATAGCGTTATATATCCTAACCTAAGGCAGGCTATCATATCGGATGTAGTATTTTACAACATTTCTGGCGTATCGGCCCCTACTTCTCGGTGGGAACATTATATACGTCTATAACGTATCATAACCTAACCTAACCCATCTAGCCCCTCGCTGGTAATGTTTTACAGAATCCCGTTCCTGTCGTCCCGTACGTCTCGGTTGGGATGTTATGAACGTCTACAGCGATATATATCCTAACCTAAGGCAGGCTAACATCTCAGATGTAGTATATTACATCATTCCTGGCGTATCGCCCTCTACTTCTCGGTGGAAACATTATATACGTCTATAACGTAATATAACCTAACCTAACACATCTAGCCCCTCGCTGGTAATGTTTTACAGAATCCCGTTCGTGTCGTCCCGTACGTCTCGGTTGGGATATTATATACGTCTATAGCGTTATATATCCTAACCTAAGGCAGGCTATCATCTCGGATGTAGTATTTTACAACATTCCTGGCGTATCGGCCCCTACTTCTCGGTGGGAACATTATATACGTCTATAACGTATCATAACCTAACCTAACCCATCTAGCCCCTCGCTGGTAATGTTTTACAGAATCTCGTTCCTGTCGTCCCGTACGTCTCTGTTGGGACGTTATGATCGTCTACAGCGATATATATCCTAACGTAAGGCAGGCTAACATCTCGGATGTAGTATTTTACACAAGTCCTGGCGTATCGGCCCCTACTGCTCGGTGGGAACATTATATACGTCTATAAGGTAACATAACGTAACCTAGCCCATCTAGCCCCTCGCTGGTAATGTATTACAGAATCCCGTTCCTGTTGTGCCGTACGTCTCGGTTGGGATATTATATACGTCTATAGCGTTATATATCCTAACCTAAGGCAGGCTATCTTTTCGGATGCAGTATTTTACAACATTCCTGGCGTATCGGCCCATACTTCTCGGTGGGAACATTATATTCGTCTATAACGTAATATAACCTATCCTAACACATCTAGCCCCTCACTGGTAATGTTTTACAGAATCCCCTTCGTGTCGTCCCGTACGTCTCGGTTGGGACATTATATACGTCTACAGCGTTATATATCCTAACCTAAGCCAGGCTAACATCTCGGATATAGTATTTTACAACATGCCTGGCGCATCGGCCTCTACTTCTCGGTGGGAACATTATATTCGTCTATAACGTAATATAACCTAACCTATCACATCTAGCCCCTCGCTGGTAATGTTTTACAGAATCCCGTTTGTGTCGTCCCGCAAGTCTCGGTTGGGACATTATATACTACTACAGCGTTATATATCCTAACCTAAGGCAGGCTAACATCTCGGATGCAGTATTTTACAACGTTCCTGGCGGGTCGGCCTCTACTTCTCGGTGGGAACATTATATTCGTCTATAACGTAATATAACCTAGCCTAACACATCTAGCCCCTCGCTGGTAATGTTTTACAAAATCCCGTTCGTGTCGTCCCGTACGTCTCGGTTGGGATATTGTATACGTCTATAGCGTTATATATCCTAACCTAAGGCAGGCTATCATATCGGATGTAGTATTTTACAACATTCCTGGCGTATCGGCCCCTACTTCTCGGTCGGAACATTATATACGTCTATAACGTAACATAACGTAACCTAACCCATCTAGCCCCTCGCTGGTAATGTTTTACAGAATCCCGTTCCTGTCGTCCCGTACGTCTCGTTTGGGACGTTATGAACGTCTACAGCGATATATATCCTAACCTAAGGCAGGCTAACATCTCAGATGTAGTATATTACATCATTCCTGGCGTATCGCCCTCTACTTCTCGGTGGAAACATTATATACGTCTATAACGTAAGATAACCTAACCTAACACATCTAGCCCCTCGCTGGTAATGTTTTACAGAATCCCGTTCGTGTCGTCCCGTACGTCTCGGTTGGGATATTATATACGTCTATAGCGTTATATATCCTAACCTAAGGCAGGCTATCATCTCGGATGTAGTATTTTACAACATTCCTGGCGTATCGGCCCCTACTTCTCGGTGGGAACATTATATACGTCTATAACGTATCATAACCTAACCTAACCCATCTAGCCCCTCGCTGGTAATGATTTACAGAATCTCGTTCCTGTCGTCCCGTACGTCTCTGTTGGGACGTTATGATCGTCTACAGCGATATATATCCTAACGTAAGGCAGGCTAACATCTCGGATGTAGTATTTTACACAAGTCCTGGCGTATCGGCCCCTACTGCTCGGTGGGAACATTATATACGTCTATAAGGTAACATAACGTAACCTAGCCCATCTAGCCCCTCGCTGGTAATGTATTACAGAATCCCGTTCCTGTTGTGCCGTACGTCTCGGTTGGGATATTATATACGTCTATAGCGTTATATATCCTAACCTAAGGCAGGCTATCTTTTCGGATGCAGTATTTTACAACATTCCTGGCGTATCGGCCCATACTTCTCGGTGGGAACATTATATTCGTCTATAACGTAATATAACCTATCCTAACACATCTAGCCCCTCACTGGTAATGCTTTACAGAATCCCCTTCGTGTCGTCCCGTACGTCTCGGTTGGGACATTATATACGTCTACAGCGTTATATATCCTAACCTAAGCCAGGCTAACATCTCGGATATAGTATTTTACAACATGCCTGGCGCATCGGCCTCTACTTCTCGGTGGGAACATTATATTCGTCTATAACGTAATATAACCTAACCTATCACATCTAGCCCCTCGCTGGTAATGTTTTACAGAATCCCGTTTGTGTCGTCCCGCAAGTCTCGGTTGGGACATTATATACTACTACAGCGTTATATATCCTAACCTAAGGCAGGCTAACATCTCGGATGCAGTATTTTACAACGTTCCTGGCGGGTCGGCCTCTACTTCTCGGTGGGAACATTATATTCGTCTATAACGTAATATAACCTAGCCTAACACATCTAGCCCCTCGCTGGTAATGTTTTACAAAATCCCGTTCGTGTCGTCCCGTACGTCTCGGTTGGGATATTGTATACGTCTATAGCGTTATATATCCTAACCAAAGGCAGGCTATCATATCGGATGTAGTATTTTACAACATTTCTGGCGTATCGGCCCCTACTTCTCGGTGGGAACATTATATACGTCTATAACGTATCATAACCTAACCTAACCCATCTAGCCCCTCGCTGGTAATGTTTTACAGAATCCCGTTCCTGTCGTCCCGTACGTCTCGGTTGGGATGTTATGAACGTCTACAGCGATATATATCCTAACCTAAGGCAGGCTAACATCTCAGATGTAGTATATTACATCATTCCTGGCGTATCGCCCTCTACTTCTCGGTGGAAACATTATATACGTCTATAACGTAATATAACCTAACCTAACACATCTAGCCCCTCGCTGGTAATGTTTTACAGAATCCCGTTCGTGTCGTCCCGTACGTCTCGGTTGGGATATTATATACGTCTATAGCGTTATATATCCTAACCTAAGGCAGGCTATCATCTCGGATGTAGTATTTTACAACATTCCTGGCGTATCGGCCCCTACTTCTCGGTGGGAACATTATATACGTCTATAACGTATCATAACCTAACCTAACCCATCTAGCCCCTCGCTGGTAATGTTTTACAGAATCTCGTTCCTGTCGTCCCGTACGTCTCTGTTGGGACGTTATGATCGTCTACAGCGATATATATCCTAACGTGAGGCAGGCTAACATCTCGGATGTAGTATTTTACACAAGTCCTGGCGTATCGGCCCCTACTGCTCGGTGGGAACATTATATACGTCTATAAGGTAACATAACGTAACCTAGCCCATCTAGCCCCTCGCTGGTAATGTATTACAGAATCCCGTTCCTGTTGTGCCGTACGTCTCGGTTGGGATATTATATACGTCTATAGCGTTATATATCCTAACCTAAGGCAGGCTATCTTTTCGGATGCAGTATTTTACAACATTCCTGGCGTATCGGCCCATACTTCTCGGTGGGAACATTATATTCGTCTATAACGTAATATAACCTATCCTAACACATCTAGCCCCTCACTGGTAATGTTTTACAGAATCCCCTTCATGTCGTCCCGTACGTCTCGGTTGGGACATTATATACGTCTACAGCGTTATATATCCTAACCTAAGCCAGGCTAACATCTCGGATATAGTTTTTTACAACATGCCTGGCGCATCGGCCTCTACTTCTCGGTGGGAACATTATATTCGTCTATAACGTAATATAACCTAACCTATCACATCTAGCCCCTCGCTGGTAATGTTTTACAGAATCCCGTTTGTGTCGTCCCGCAAGTCTCGGTTGGGACATTATATACTACTACAGCGTTATATATCCTAACCTAAGGCAGGCTAACATCTCGGATGCAGTATTTTACAACGTTCCTGGCGGGTCGGCCTCTACTTCTCGGTGGGAACATTATATTCGTCTATAACGTAATATAACCTAGCCTAACACATCTAGCCCCTCGCTGGTAATGTTTTACAAAATCCCGTTCGTGTCGTCCCGTACGTCTCTGTTGGGATATTGTATACGTCTATAGCGTTATATATCCTAACCTAAGGCAGGCTATCATATCGGATGTAGTATTTTACAACATTCCTGGCGTATCGGCCCCTACTTCTCGGTGGGAACATTATATACGTCTATAACGTATCATAACCTAACCTAACCCATCTAGCCCCTCGCTGGTAATGTTTTACAGAATCCCGTTCCTGTCGTCCCGTACGTCTCGGTTGGGATGTTATGAACGTCTACAGCGATATATATCCTAACCTAAGGCAGGCTAACATCTCAGATGTAGTATATTACATCATTCCTGGCGTATCGCCCTCTACTTCTCGGTGGAAACGTTATATACGTCTATAACGTAATATAACCTAACCTAACACATCTAGCCCCTCGCTGGTAATGTTTTACAGAATTCCGTTCCTGTCGTCCCGTACGTCTCGGTTGGGACGTTATGAACGTCTACAGCGATATATATCCTAACGTAAGGCAGGCTAACATCTCGGATGTAGTATTTTACAACAGTCCTGGCTTATCGGCCCCTACTTCTCGGTCGGAACATTATATACGTCTATAACGTAACATAACGTAACCTAACCCATCTAGCCCCTCGCTGGTAATGTTTTACAGAATCCCGTTCCTGTCGTCCCGTACGTCTCGTTTGGGACGTTATGAACGTCTACAGCGATATATATCCTAACCTAAGGCAGGCTAACATCTCAGATGTAGTATATTACATCATTCCTGGCGTATCGCCCTCTACTTCTCGGTGGAAACATTATATACGTCTATAACGTAAGATAACCTAACCTAACACATCTAGCCCCTCGCTGGTAATGTTTTACAGAATCCCGTTCGTGTCGTCCCGTACGTCTCGGTTGGGATATTATATACGTCTATAGCGTTATATATCCTAACCTAAGGCAGGCTATCATCTCGGATGTAGTATTTTACAACATTCCTGGCGTATCGGCCCCTACTTCTCGGTGGGAACATTATATACGTCTATAACGTATCATAACCTAACCTAACCCATCTAGCCCCTCGCTGGTAATGATTTACAGAATCTCGTTCCTGTCGTCCCGTACGTCTCTGTTGGGACGTTATGATCGTCTACAGCGATATATATCCTAACGTAAGGCAGGCTAACATCTCGGATGTAGTATTTTACACAAGTCCTGGCGTATCGGCCCCTACTGCTCGGTGGGAACATTATATACGTCTATAAGGTAACATAACGTAACCTAGCCCATCTAGCCCCTCGCTGGTAATGTATTACAGAATCCCGTTCCTGTTGTGCCGTACGTCTCGGTTGGGATATTATATACGTCTATAGCGTTATATATCCTAACCTAAGGCAGGCTATCTTTTCGGATGCAGTATTTTACAACATTCCTGGCGTATCGGCCCATACTTCTCGGTGGGAACATTATATTCGTCTATAACGTAATATAACCTATCCTAACACATCTAGCCCCTCACTGGTAATGCTTTACAGAATCCCCTTCGTGTCGTCCCGTACGTCTCGGTTGGGACATTATATACGTCTACAGCGTTATATATCCTAACCTAAGCCAGGCTAACATCTCGGATATAGTATTTTACAACATGCCTGGCGCATCGGCCTCTACTTCTCGGTGGGAACATTATATTCGTCTATAACGTAATATAACCTAACCTATCACATCTAGCCCCTCGCTGGTAATGTTTTACAGAATCCCGTTTGTGTCGTCCCGCAAGTCTCGGTTGGGACATTATATACTACTACAGCGTTATATATCCTAACCTAAGGCAGGCTAACATCTCGGATGCAGTATTTTACAACGTTCCTGGCGGGTCGGCCTCTACTTCTCGGTGGGAACATTATATTCGTCTATAACGTAATATAACCTAGCCTAACACATCTAGCCCCTCGCTGGTAATGTTTTACAAAATCCCGTTCGTGTCGTCCCGTACGTCTCGGTTGGGATATTGTATACGTCTATAGCGTTATATATCCTAACCAAAGGCAGGCTATCATATCGGATGTAGTATTTTACAACATTTCTGGCGTATCGGCCCCTACTTCTCGGTGGGAACATTATATACGTCTATAACGTATCATAACCTAACCTAACCCATCTAGCCCCTCGCTTGTAATGTTTTACAGAATCCCGTTCCTGTCGTCCCGTACGTCTCGGTTGGGATGTTATGAACGTCTACAGCGATATATATCCTAACCTAAGGCAGGCTAACATCTCAGATGTAGTATATTACATCATTCCTGGCGTATCGCCCTCTACTTCTCGGTGGAAACATTATATACGTCTATAACGTAATATAACCTAACCTAACACATCTAGCCCCTCGCTGGTAATGTTTTACAGAATCCCGTTCGTGTCGTCCCGTACGTCTCGGTTGGGATATTATATACGTCTATAGCGTTATATATCCTAACCTAAGGCAGGCTATCATCTCGGATGTAGTATTTTACAACATTCCTGGCGTATCGGCCCCTACTTCTCGGTGGGAACATTATATACGTCTATAACGTATCATAACCTAACCTAACCCATCTAGCCCCTCGCTGGTAATGTTTTACAGAATCTCGTTCCTGTCGTCCCGTACGTCTCTGTTGGGACGTTATGATCGTCTACAGCGATATATATCCTAACGTGAGGCAGGCTAACATCTCGGATGTAGTATTTTACACAAGTCCTGGCGTATCGGCCCCTACTGCTCGGTGGGAACATTATATACGTCTATAAGGTAACATAACGTAACCTAGCCCATCTAGCCCCTCGCTGGTAATGTATTACAGAATCCCGTTCCTGTTGTGCCGTACGTCTCGGTTGGGATATTATATACGTCTATAGCGTTATATATCCTAACCTAAGGCAGGCTATCTTTTCGGATGCAGTATTTTACAACATTCCTGGCGTATCGGCCCATACTTCTCGGTGGGAACATTATATTCGTCTATAACGTAATATAACCTATCCTAACACATCTAGCCCCTCACTGGTAATGTTTTACAGAATCCCCTTCATGTCGTCCCGTACGTCTCGGTTGGGACATTATATACGTCTACAGCGTTATATATCCTAACCTAAGGCAGGCTATCTTTTCGGATGCAGTATTTTACAACATTCCTGGCGTATCGGCCCATACTTCTCGGTGGGAACATTATATTCGTCTATAACGTAATATAACCTATCCTAACACATCTAGCCCCTCACTGGTAATGCTTTACAGAATCCCCTTCGTGTCGTCCCGTACGTCTCGGTTGGGACATTATATACGTCTACAGCGTTATATATCCTAACCTAAGCCAGGCTAACATCTCGGATATAGTATTTTACAACATGCCTGGCGCATCGGCCTCTACTTCTCGGTGGGAACATTATATTCGTCTATAACGTAATATAACCTAACCTATCACATCTAGCCCCTCGCTGGTAATGTTTTACAGAATCCCGTTTGTGTCGTCCCGCAAGTCTCGGTTGGGACATTATATACTACTACAGCGTTATATATCCTAACCTAAGGCAGGCTAACATCTCGGATGCAGTATTTTACAACGTTCCTGGCGGGTCGGCCTCTACTTCTCGGTGGGAACATTATATTCGTCTATAACGTAATATAACCTAGCCTAACACATCTAGCCCCTCGCTGGTAATGTTTTACAAAATCCCGTTCGTGTCGTCCCGTACGTCTCGGTTGGGATATTGTATACGTCTATAGCGTTATATATCCTAACCAAAGGCAGGCTATCATATCGGATGTAGTATTTTACAACATTTCTGGCGTATCGGCCCCTACTTCTCGGTGGGAACATTATATACGTCTATAACGTATCATAACCTAACCTAACCCATCTAGCCCCTCGCTGGTAATGTTTTACAGAATCCCGTTCCTGTCGTCCCGTACGTCTCGGTTGGGATGTTATGAACGTCTACAGCGATATATATCCTAACCTAAGGCAGGCTAACATCTCAGATGTAGTATATTACATCATTCCTGGCGTATCGCCCTCTACTTCTCGGTGGAAACATTATATACGTCTATAACGTAATATAACCTAACCTAACACATCTAGCCCCTCGCTGGTAATGTTTTACAGAATCCCGTTCGTGTCGTCCCGTACGTCTCGGTTGGGATATTATATACGTCTATAGCGTTATATATCCTAACCTAAGGCAGGCTATCATCTCGGATGTAGTATTTTACAACATTCCTGGCGTATCGGCCCCTACTTCTCGGTGGGAACATTATATACGTCTATAACGTATCATAACCTAACCTAACCCATCTAGCCCCTCGCTGGTAATGTTTTACAGAATCTCGTTCCTGTCGTCCCGTACGTCTCTGTTGGGACGTTATGATCGTCTACAGCGATATATATCCTAACGTGAGGCAGGCTAACATCTCGGATGTAGTATTTTACACAAGTCCTGGCGTATCGGCCCCTACTGCTCGGTGGGAACATTATATACGTCTATAAGGTAACATAACGTAACCTAGCCCATCTAGCCCCTCGCTGGTAATGTATTACAGAATCCCGTTCCTGTTGTGCCGTACGTCTCGGTTGGGATATTATATACGTCTATAGCGTTATATATCCTAACCTAAGGCAGGCTATCTTTTCGGATGCAGTATTTTACAACATTCCTGGCGTATCGGCCCATACTTCTCGGTGGGAACATTATATTCGTCTATAACGTAATATAACCTATCCTAACACATCTAGCCCCTCACTGGTAATGTTTTACAGAATCCCCTTCATGTCGTCCCGTACGTCTCGGTTGGGACATTATATACGTCTACAGCGTTATATATCCTAACCTAAGCCAGGCTAACATCTCGGATATAGTTTTTTACAACATGCCTGGCGCATCGGCCTCTACTTCTCGGTGGGAACATTATATTCGTCTATAACGTAATATAACCTAACCTATCACATCTAGCCCCTCGCTGGTAATGTTTTACAGAATCCCGTTTGTGTCGTCCCGCAAGTCTCGGTTGGGACATTATATACTACTACAGCGTTATATATCCTAACCTAAGGCAGGCTAACATCTCGGATGCAGTATTTTACAACGTTCCTGGCGGGTCGGCCTCTACTTCTCGGTGGGAACATTATATTCGTCTATAACGTAATATAACCTAGCCTAACACATCTAGCCCCTCGCTGGTAATGTTTTACAAAATCCCGTTCGTGTCGTCCCGTACGTCTCTGTTGGGATATTGTATACGTCTATAGCGTTATATATCCTAACCTAAGGCAGGCTATCATATCGGATGTAGTATTTTACAACATTCCTGGCGTATCGGCCCCTACTTCTCGGTGGGAACATTATATACGTCTATAACGTATCATAACCTAACCTAACCCATCTAGCCCCTCGCTGGTAATGTTTTACAGAATCCCGTTCCTGTCGTCCCGTACGTCTCGGTTGGGATGTTATGAACGTCTACAGCGATATATATCCTAACCTAAGGCAGGCTAACATCTCAGATGTAGTATATTACATCATTCCTGGCGTATCGCCCTCTACTTCTCGGTGGAAACGTTATATACGTCTATAACGTAATATAACCTAACCTAACACATCTAGCCCCTCGCTGGTAATGTTTTACAGAATTCCGTTCCTGTCGTCCCGTACGTCTCGGTTGGGACGTTATGAACGTCTACAGCGATATATATCCTAACGTAAGGCAGGCTAACATCTCGGATGTAGTATTTTACAACAGTCCTGGCTTATCGGCCCCTACTTCTCGGTCGGAACATTATATACGTCTATAACGTAACATAACGTAACCTAACCCATCTAGCCCCTCGCTGGTAATGTTTTACAGAATCCCGTTCCTGTCGTCCCGTACGTCTCGTTTGGGACGTTATGAACGTCTACAGCGATATATATCCTAACCTAAGGCAGGCTAACATCTCAGATGTAGTATATTACATCATTCCTGGCGTATCGCCCTCTACTTCTCGGTGGAAACATTATATACGTCTATAACGTAAGATAACCTAACCTAACACATCTAGCCCCTCGCTGGTAATGTTTTACAGAATCCCGTTCGTGTCGTCCCGTACGTCTCGGTTGGGATATTATATACGTCTATAGCGTTATATATCCTAACCTAAGGCAGGCTATCATCTCGGATGTAGTATTTTACAACATTCCTGGCGTATCGGCCCCTACTTCTCGGTGGGAACATTATATACGTCTATAACGTATCATAACCTAACCTAACCCATCTAGCCCCTCGCTGGTAATGATTTACAGAATCTCGTTCCTGTCGTCCCGTACGTCTCTGTTGGGACGTTATGATCGTCTACAGCGATATATATCCTAACGTAAGGCAGGCTAACATCTCGGATGTAGTATTTTACACAAGTCCTGGCGTATCGGCCCCTACTGCTCGGTGGGAACATTATATACGTCTATAAGGTAACATAACGTAACCTAGCCCATCTAGCCCCTCGCTGGTAATGTATTACAGAATCCCGTTCCTGTTGTGCCGTACGTCTCGGTTGGGATATTATATACGTCTATAGCGTTATATATCCTAACCTAAGGCAGGCTATCTTTTCGGATGCAGTATTTTACAACATTCCTGGCGTATCGGCCCATACTTCTCGGTGGGAACATTATATTCGTCTATAACGTAATATAACCTATCCTAACACATCTAGCCCCTCACTGGTAATGCTTTACAGAATCCCCTTCGTGTCGTCCCGTACGTCTCGGTTGGGACATTATATACGTCTACAGCGTTATATATCCTAACCTAAGCCAGGCTAACATCTCGGATATAGTATTTTACAACATGCCTGGCGCATCGGCCTCTACTTCTCGGTGGGAACATTATATTCGTCTATAACGTAATATAACCTAACCTATCACATCTAGCCCCTCGCTGGTAATGTTTTACAGAATCCCGTTTGTGTCGTCCCGCAAGTCTCGGTTGGGACATTATATACTACTACAGCGTTATATATCCTAACCTAAGGCAGGCTAACATCTCGGATGCAGTATTTTACAACGTTCCTGGCGGGTCGGCCTCTACTTCTCGGTGGGAACATTATATTCGTCTATAACGTAATATAACCTAGCCTAACACATCTAGCCCCTCGCTGGTAATGTTTTACAAAATCCCGTTCGTGTCGTCCCGTACGTCTCTGTTGGGATATTGTATACGTCTATAGCGTTATATATCCTAACCTAAGGCAGGCTATCATATCGGATGTAGTATTTTACAACATTCCTGGCGTATCGGCCCCTACTTCTCGGTGGGAACATTATATACGTCTATAACGTATCATAACCTAACCTAACCCATCTAGCCCCTCGCTGGTAATGTTTTACAGAATCCCGTTCCTGTCGTCCCGTACGTCTCGGTTGGGATGTTATGAACGTCTACAGCGATATATATCCTAACCTAAGGCAGGCTAACATCTCAGATGTAGTATATTACATCATTCCTGGCGTATCGCCCTCTACTTCTCGGTGGAAACGTTATATACGTCTATAACGTAATATAACCTAACCTAACACATCTAGCCCCTCGCTGGTAATGTTTTACAGAATTCCGTTCCTGTCGTCCCGTACGTCTCGGTTGGGACGTTATGAACGTCTACAGCGATATATATCCTAACGTAAGGCAGGCTAACATCTCGGATGTAGTATTTTACAACAGTCCTGGCTTATCGGCCCCTACTTCTCGGTCGGAACATTATATACGTCTATAACGTAACATAACGTAACCTAACCCATCTAGCCCCTCGCTGGTAATGTTTTACAGAATCCCGTTCCTGTCGTCCCGTACGTCTCGTTTGGGACGTTATGAACGTCTACAGCGATATATATCCTAACCTAAGGCAGGCTAACATCTCAGATGTAGTATATTACATCATTCCTGGCGTATCGCCCTCTACTTCTCGGTGGAAACATTATATACGTCTATAACGTAAGATAACCTAACCTAACACATCTAGCCCCTCGCTGGTAATGTTTTACAGAATCCCGTTCGTGTCGTCCCGTACGTCTCGGTTGGGATATTATATACGTCTATAGCGTTATATATCCTAACCTAAGGCAGGCTATCATCTCGGATGTAGTATTTTACAACATTCCTGGCGTATCGGCCCCTACTTCTCGGTGGGAACATTATATACGTCTATAACGTATCATAACCTAACCTAACCCATCTAGCCCCTCGCTGGTAATGATTTACAGAATCTCGTTCCTGTCGTCCCGTACGTCTCTGTTGGGACGTTATGATCGTCTACAGCGATATATATCCTAACGTAAGGCAGGCTAACATCTCGGATGTAGTATTTTACACAAGTCCTGGCGTATCGGCCCCTACTGCTCGGTGGGAACATTATATACGTCTATAAGGTAACATAACGTAACCTAGCCCATCTAGCCCCTCGCTGGTAATGTATTACAGAATCCCGTTCCTGTTGTGCCGTACGTCTCGGTTGGGATATTATATACGTCTATAGCGTTATATATCCTAACCTAAGGCAGGCTATCTTTTCGGATGCAGTATTTTACAACATTCCTGGCGTATCGGCCCATACTTCTCGGTGGGAACATTATATTCGTCTATAACGTAATATAACCTATCCTAACACATCTAGCCCCTCACTGGTAATGCTTTACAGAATCCCCTTCGTGTCGTCCCGTACGTCTCGGTTGGGACATTATATACGTCTACAGCGTTATATATCCTAACCTAAGCCAGGCTAACATCTCGGATATAGTATTTTACAACATGCCTGGCGCATCGGCCTCTACTTCTCGGTGGGAACATTATATTCGTCTATAACGTAATATAACCTAACCTATCACATCTAGCCCCTCGCTGGTAATGTTTTACAGAATCCCGTTTGTGTCGTCCCGCAAGTCTCGGTTGGGACATTATATACTACTACAGCGTTATATATCCTAACCTAAGGCAGGCTAACATCTCGGATGCAGTATTTTACAACGTTCCTGGCGGGTCGGCCTCTACTTCTCGGTGGGAACATTATATTCGTCTATAACGTAATATAACCTAGCCTAACACATCTAGCCCCTCGCTGGTAATGTTTTACAAAATCCCGTTCGTGTCGTCCCGTACGTCTCCGTTGGGATATTGTATACGTCTATAGCGTTATATATCCTAACCTAAGGCAGGCTATCATATCGGATGTAGTATTTTACAACATTCCTGGCGTATCGGCCCCTACTTCTCGGTGGGAACATTATATACGTCTATAAAGTATCATAACCTAACCTAACCTATCTAGCCCCTCGCTGGTAATGTTTTACAGAATCCCGTTCCTGTCGTCCCGTACGTCTCGGTTGGGATGTTATGAACGTCTACAGCGATATATATCCTAACCTAAGGCAGGCTAACATCTCAGCTGTAGTATATTACATCATTCCTGGCGTATCGGCCTCTACTTCTCGGTGGAAACATTATATACGTCTATAACGTAATATAACCTAACCTGACATATCTAGCTCCTCGCTGGTAATGTTTTACAAAATCCCGTTCGTGTGGTCCCGTACGTCTCGGTTGGAATATTATATACGTCTATAGCATTATATATCCTAACCTAAGGCAGGCTAACATCTCGGATGTCGTATATTACATCATTCCTGGCGTATCGACCACTACTTCTCGGTGGAAACACTATATACGTCTATAACGTATCATAACCTAACGTAACCCATCTAGCCCCTCGTAGGTAATGTTTTACAGAATCCCGTTCCTGTCGTCCCGTACGTCTCGGTTGGGACGTTATGAACGTCTACAGCGATGTATATCCTAACCTAAGGCAGGCTAACATCTCAGATGTAGTATATTACATCATTCCTGGCGTATCGGCCTCTACTTCTCGGTGGGAACATTATATACGTCTATAACGTATCATAACCTAACCTAACCCATCTAGCCCCTCGCGGGTAATGTTTTACAGAATCCCGTTCCTGTCGTCCCGTACGTCTCGGTTGGGACGTTATGAACGTCTACAGAGATATATATCCTAACGTAAGGCAGGCTAACATCTCGGATGTAGTATTTTACGACAGTCCTGGCGTATCGGCCCATACTTCTCGGTGGGAACATTATATACGTCTATAACGTAGTATAACCTAACCTAACATATCTAGCTCCTCGCTGGTAATGTTTTACAAAATCCCGTTCGTGTCGTCCCGTATGTCTCGGTTGGGATATTATATACGTCTATAGCATTCTATATCCTAACCTAAGACAGGCTAACATCTCGGATGTAGTATATTACATCATTCCTGGCGTATCGACCACTACTTCTCGGTGGAAACATTATATACGTCTATAACGTAATATAACCTAACCTAACACATCTAGCTAGTCGCTTTAATGTTTCACAGAATCCCGTTCGTGTCGTCCCGTTCGTCTCGGTTGGGATATTATATACGTCTATAGCGTTATATATCCTAGCTTAAGGCAGGCTATCATCTCGGATGTAGTATTTTACACCGTTCCTAGCGGGTCGGCCTCTACTTCTCGGTGGGAACATTATATTCGTCTATAACGTAATATAACCTATCCTAACACATCTAGCCCCTCGCTGGTAATGTTTTACAGAATCCCGTTCGTGTCGTCCCGTTCGTCTCGGTTGAGATATTATATACGTCTATAGCGTTATATATCCTAACTTAAGGCAGGCTATCATCTCGGATGTAGTATTTTACAACATTCCTGGCGGGTCGGTCTCTACTTCTCGGTTGGAACATTATATACGTCTATAACGTAATATAACCTAACCTGACATATCTAGCTCCTCGCTGGTAATGTTTTACAAAATCCCGTTCGTGTGGTCCCGTACGTCTCGGTTGGGATATTATATACGTCTATAGCATTATATATCCTAACCTAAGGCAGGCTAACATCTCGGATGTAGTATATTACATCATTCCTGGCGTATCGACCACTACTTCTCGGTGGAAACATTATATACGTCTATAACGTATCATAACCTAACCTAACCCATCTAGCCCCTCGCTGGTAATGTTTTACAGAATCCCGTTCCTGTCGTCCCGTACGTCTCGGTTGGGACGTTATGAACGTCTACAGCGATGTATATCCTAACCTAAGCCAGGCGAACATCTCGGATATAGTATTTTACAACATGCCTGGCGCATCGGCCTCTACTTCTCGGTGGGAACATTATATTCGTCTATAACGTAATATAACCTATCCTAACACATCTAGCCCCTCGCTGGTAATGTTTTACAGAATCCCGTTCGTGTCGTCCCGTTCGTCTCGGTTGGGATATTATATACGTCTATAGCGTTATATATCCTAACTTAAGGCAGGCTATCATCTCGGATGTAGTATTTTACAACATTCCTGGCGTACCGGCCCCTACTTCTCGGTGGGAACATTATATACGTCTATAACGTATCATAACCTAACCTAACCCATCTAGCCCCTCGCTGGTAATGTTTTACAGAATCCCGTTCCTGTCGTCCCGTACGTCTCGGTTGGGACGTTATGAACGTCTACAGCGATATATATCCTAACGTAAGGCAGGCTAACATCTCGGATGTAGTATTTTACAACAGTCCTGGCGTATCGGCCCCTACTTCTCGGTGGGAACATTATATACGTCTATAACGTAACAGAACGTAACCTAACCCATCTAGCCCCTCGCTGGTAATGTATTACAGAATCCCGTTCCTGTTGTGTCGTACGTCTCGGTTGGGATATTATATACGTCTATAGCGTTATATATCCTAACCTAAGGAAGGCTATCTTCTCGGATGCAGTATTTTACAACATTCCTGGCGTATCGGCCCATACTTCTCGGTGGGAACATTATATTCGTCTATAACGTAATATAACCTATCCTAACACATCTAGCCCCTCGCTGGTAATGTTTTACAGAATCCCGTTCGTGTCGTCCCGTACGTCTCGGTTGGGACATTATATACGTCTACAGCGTTATTTATCCTAACCTAAGGCAGGCTAACATATCGGATGCAGTATTTTACAACATTCCTGGCGTATCGTCCCCTACTTCTCGGTGGGAACATTATATACGTCTATAACGTATCATAACCTAGCCTAACCCATCTAGCCCCTCGCTGGTAATGTTTTACAGAATCCCGTTCCTGTCGTCCCGTACGTATCGGTTGGGACGTTATGAACGTCTACAGCGATATATATCCTAACGTAAGGCAGTCTAACATTTCGGATGTAGTATTTTACAACAGTCCTGGCGTATCGGCCCCTACTTCTCGGTGGGAACATTATATACGTCTATAACGTAACATAACGTAACCTAACCCATCTAGCCCCTCGCTGGTAATGTATTACAGAATCCCGTTCCTGTTGTGCCGTACGTCTCGGTTGGGATATTATATACGTCTATAGCGTTATATATCCTAACCTAAGGAAGGCTATCTTCTCGGATGCAGTATTTTACAACATTCCTGGCGTATCGGCCCATACTTCTCGGTGGGAACATTATATTCGTCTATAACGTAATATAACCTATCCTAACACATCTAGCCCCTCGCTGGTAATGTTTTACAGAATCCCGTTCGTGTCGTCCCGTACGTCTCGGTTGGGTCATTATATACGTCTACAGCGTTATATATCCTAACCTAAGGCAGGCCATCTTCTCGGATGCAGTATTTTACAAAATTCCTGGCGTATCGGCCCATACTTCTCGGTGGGAACATTATATTCGGCTATAACATAATATAACCTAACCTAACACATCTAGCCCCTCGCTGGTAATGTTTTACAGAATCCCGTTCGTGTCGTCCCGTACGTCTCGGTTGGGATATTATATACGTCTATAGCGTTATATATCCTAACCTAAGGCAGGCTATCATCTCGGATGTAGTATTTTACAACATTCCTGGCGTATCGGCCCCTACTTCTCGGTGGGAACATTATATACGTCTATAACGTATCATAACCTAACCTAACCCATCTAGCCCCTCGCTGGTAATGTTTTACAGAATCCCGTTCCTGTCGTCCCGTACGTCTCGGTTGGGACGTTATGAACGTCTACAGCGATATATATCCTAACGTAAGGCAGGCTAACATCTCGGATGTAGTATTTTACAACAGTCCTGGCGTATCGGCCCCTACTTCTCGGTGGGATCATTATATACGTCTATAACGTAACATAACGTAACCTAACCCATCTAGCCCCTCGCTGGCAATGTTTTACAGAATCCCGTTCGTGTCGTCCCGTACGTCTCGGTTGGGATATTATATACGTCTATAGCGTTATATATCCTAACCTAAGGAAGGCTATCTTCTCGGATGCAGTATTTTACAACATTCCTGGCGTATCGGCCCATACTTCTCGGTGGGAACATTATATTCGTCTATAACGTAATATAACCTATCCTAACACATCTAGCCCCTCGCTGGTAATGTTTTACAGAATCCCGTTCGTGTCGTCCCGTACGTCTCGGTTGGGATATTATATACGTCTGTAGCATTCTATATCCTAACCTAAGACAGGCTAACATCTCGGATGTAGTATATTACATCATTCCTGGCGTATCGACCACTACTTCTCGGTGGAAACATTATATACGTCTATAACGTAATATAACCTAACCTAACACATCTAGCTAGTCGCTTTAATGTTTCACAGAATCCCGTTCGTGTCGTCCCGTTCGTCTCGGTTGGGATATTATATACGTCTATAGCGTTATATATCCTAGCTTAAGGCAGGCTATCATCTCGGATGTAGTATTTTACACCGTTCCTAGCGGGTCGGCCTCTACTTCTCGGTGGGAACATTATATTCGTCTATAACGTAATATAACCTATCCTAACACATCTAGCCCCTCGCTGGTAATGTTTTACAGAATCCCGTTCGTGTCGTCCCGTTCGTCTCGGTTGGGATATTATATACGTCTATAGCGTTATATATCCTAACTTAAGGCAGGCTATCATCTCGGATGTAGTATTTTACAACATTCCTGGCGGGTCGGTCTCTACTTCTCGGTTGGAACATTATATACGTCTATAACGTAATATAACCTAACCTGACATATCTAGCCTCTCGCTGGTAATGTTTTACAAAATCCCGTTCGTGTGGTCCCGTACGTCTCGGTTGGGATATTATATACGTCTATAGCATTATATATCCTAACCTAAGGCAGGCTAACATCTCGGATGTAGTATATTACATCATTCCTGGCGTATCGACCGCTACTTCTCGGTGGAAACATTATATACGTCTATAACGTATCATAACCTAACCTAACCCATCTAGCCCCTCGCTGGTAATGTTTTACAGAATCCCGTTCCTATCGTCCCGTACGTCTCGGTTGGGACGTTATGAACGTCTACAGCGATGTATATCCTAACCTAAGGCAGGTTAACATCTCAGCTGTAGTATATTACATCATTCCTGGCGTATCGGCCTCTACTTCTCGGTGGAAACATTATATACGTCTATAACGTAATATAACATAACCTAACATATCTAGCTCCTCGCTGGTAATGTTTTACAAAATCCCGTTCGTGTCGTCCCGTACGTCTCGGTTGGGATATTATATACGTCTATAGCATTATATATCCTAACCTAAGGCAGGCTAACATCTCAGCTGTAGTATATTACATCATTCCTGGCGTATCGGCCTCTACTTCTCGGTGGAAACATTATATACGTCTATAACGTAATATAACCTAACCTGACATATCTAGCTCCTCGCTGGTAATGTTTTACAAAATCCCGTTCGTGTGGTCCCGTACGTCTCGGTTGGAATATTATATACGTCTATAGCATTATATATCCTAACCTAAGGCAGGCTAACATCTCGGATGTAGTATATTACATCATTCCTGGCGTATCGACCTCTACTTCTCGGTGGAAACATTATATACGTCTATAACGTAATATAACCTAACCTAACACATCTAGCCCCTCGCTGGTAATGTTTTACAGAATCCCGTTCGTGTCGTCCCGTACGTCTCGGTTGGGACATTATATACGTCTACAGCGTTATTTATCCTAACCTAAGGCAGGCTAACATATCGGATGCAGTATTTTACAACATTCCTGGCGTATCGTCCCCTACTTCTCGGTGGGAACATTATATACGTCTATAACGTATCATAACCTAGCCTAACCCATCTAGCCCCTCGCTGGTAATGTTTTACAGAATCCCGTTCCTGTCGTCCCGTACGTATCGGTTGGGACGTTATGAACGTCTACAGCGATATATATCCTAACGTAAGGCAGTCTAACATTTCGGATGTAGTATTTTACAACAGTCCTGGCGTATCGGCCCCTACTTCTCGGTGGGAACATTATATACGTCTATAACGTAACATAACGTAACCTAACCCATCTAGCCCCTCGCTGGTAATGTATTACAGAATCCCGTTCCTGTTGTGCCGTACGTCTCGGTTGGGATATTATATACGTCTATAGCGTTATATATCCTAACCTAAGGAAGGCTATCTTCTCGGATGCAGTATTTTACAACATTCCTGGCGTATCGGCCCATACTTCTCGGTGGGAACATTATATTCGTCTATAACGTAATATAACCTATCCTAACACATCTAGCCCCTCGCTGGTAATGTTTTACAGAATCCCGTTCGTGTCGTCCCGTACGTCTCGGTTGGGATATTATATACGTCTACAGCGTTATATATCCTAACCTAAGGCAGGCTATCATCTCGGATGTAGTATTTTACAACATTCCTGGCGTACCGGCCCCTACTTCTCGGTGGGAACATTATATACGTCTATAACGTATCATAACCTAACCTAACCCATCTAGCCCCTCGCTGGTAATGTTTTACAGAATCCCGTTCCTGTCGTCCCGTACGTCTCGGTTGGGACGTTATGAACGTCTACAGCGATATATATCCTAACGTAAGGCAGGCTAACATCTCGGATGTAGTATTTTACAACAGTCCTGGCGTATCGGCCCCTACTTCTCGGTGGGAACATTATATACGTCTATAACGTAACATAACGTAACCTAACCCATCTAGCCCCTCGCTGGTAATGTATTACAGAATCCCGTTCCTGTTGTGTCGTACGTCTCGGTTGGGATATTATATACGTCTATAGCGTTATATATCCTAACCTAAGGAAGGCTATCTTCTCGGATGTAGTATTTTACAACAGTCCTGGCGTATCGGCCCCTACTTCTCGGTGGGAACATTATATACGTCTATAACGTAACATAACGTAACCTAACCCATCTAGCCCCTCGCTGGTAATGTATTACAGAATCCCGTTCCTGTTGTGCCGTACGTCTCGGTTGGGATATTATATACGTCTATAGCGTTATATATCCTAACCTAAGGAAGGCTATCTTCTCGGATGCAGTATTTTACAACATTCCTGGCGTATCGGCCCATACTTCTCGGTGGGAACATTATATTCGTCTATAACGTAATATAACCTATCCTAACACATCTAGCCCCTCGTTGGTAATGTTTTACAGAATCCCGTTCGTGTCGTCCCGTGCGTCTCGGTTGGGACATTATATACGTCTACAGCGTTATATATCCTAACCTAAGGCAGGCTATCTTCTCGGATGCAGTATTTTACAAAATTCCTGGCGTATCGGCCCATACTTCTCGGTGGGAACATTATATTCGGCTATAACATAATATAACCTAACCTAACACATCTAGCCCCTCGCTGGTAATGTTTTACAGAATCCCGTTCGTGTCGTCCCGTACGTCTCGGTTGGAATATTATATACGTCTATAGCGTTATATATCCTAACCTAAGGCAGGCTATCATCTCGGATGTAGTATTTTACAACATTCCTGGCGTATCGGCCCCTACTTCTCGGTGGGAACATTATATACGTCTATAACGTATCATAACCTAACCTATCCCATCTAGCCCCTCGCTGGTAATGTTTTACAGAATCCCGTTCCTGTCGTCCCGTACGTCTCGGTTGGGACGTTATGAACGTCTACAGCGATATATATCCTAACGTAAGGCAGGCTAACATCTCGGATGTAGTATTTTACAACAGTCCTGGCGTATCGGCCCCTACTTCTCGGTGGGAACATTATATACGTCTATAACGTAACATAACGTAACCTAACCCATCTAGCCCCTCGCTGGTAATGTATTACAGAATCCCGTTCCTGTTGTGCCGTACGTCTCGGTTGGGATATTATATACGTCTATAGCGTTATATATCCTAACCTAAGGAAGGCTATCTTCTCGGATGCAGTATTTTACATCATTCCTGGCGTATCGGCCCATACTTCTCGGTGGGAACATTATATTCGTCTATAACGTAATATTACCTATCCTAACACATCTAGCCCCTCGCTGGTAATGTTTTACAGAATCCCGTTCGTGTCGTCCCGTACGTCTCGGTTGGGACACTATATACGTCTACAGCGTTATATATCCTAACCTAAGGCGGGCTAACATCTCGGATGCAGTATTTTACAGCATTCCTGGCGTATCGTCCCCTACTTCTCGGTGGGAACATTAGATACGTCTATAACGTATCATAACCTAGCCTAACCCATCTAGCCCCTCGCTGGTAATGTTTTACAGAATCCCGTTCCTGTCGTCCCGTACGTCTCGGTTGGGACGTTATGAACGTCTACAGCGATATATATCCTACCGTAAGGCAGGCTAACATCTCGGATGTAGTATTTTACAACAGTCCTGGCGTATCGGCCCCTACTTCTCGGTGGGAACATTATATACGTCTATAACGTAACATAACGTAACCTAACCCATCTAGCCCCTCGCTGGTAATGTATTACAGAATCCCGTTCCTGTTGTGTCGTACGTCTCGGTTGGGATATTATATACGTCTATAGCGTTATATATCCTAACCTAAGGAAGGCTATCTTCTCGGATGCAGTATTTTACAACATTCCTGGCGTATCGGCCCATACTTCTCGGTGGGAACATTATATTCGTCTATAACGTAATATAACCTATCCTAACACATCTAGCCCCTCGCTGGTAATGTTTTACAGAATCCCGTTCGTGTCGTCCCGTACGTCTCGGTTGGGACATTATATACGTCTACAGCGTTATTTATCCTAACCTAAGGCAGGCTAACATCTCGGATGCAGTATTTTACAACATTCCTGGCGTATCGGCCCCTACTTCTCGGTGGGAACATTATATACGTCTATAACGTATCATAACCTAACCTATCCCATCTAGCCCCTCGCTGGTAATGTTTTACAGAATCCCGTTCCTGTCGTCCCGTACGTCTCGGTTGGGACGTTATGAACGTCTACAGCGATATATATCCTAACGTAAGGCAGGCTAACATCTCGGATGTAGTATTTTACAACAGTCCTGGCGTATCGGCCCCTACTTCTCGGTGGGAACATTATATACGTCTATAACGTAACATAACGTAACCTAACCCATCTAGCCCCTCGCTGGTAATGTATTACAGAATCCCGTTCCTGTTGTGCCGTACGTCTCGGTTGGGATATTATATACGTCTATAGCGTTATATATCCTAACCTAAGGAAGGCTATCTTCTCGGATGCAGTATTTTACATCATTCCTGGCGTATCGGCCCATACTTCTCGGTGGGAACATTATATTCGTCTATAACGTAATATTACCTATCCTAACACATCTAGCCCCTCGCTGGTAATGTTTTACAGAATCCCGTTCGTGTCGTCCCGTACGTCTCGGTTGGGACACTATATACGTCTACAGCGTTATATATCCTAACCTAAGGCGGGCTAACATCTCGGATGCAGTATTTTACAACATTCCTGGCATATCGTCCCCTACTTCTCGGTGGGAACATTAGATACGTCTATAACGTATCATAACCTAGCCTAACCCATCTAGCCCCTCGCTGGTAATGTTTTACAGAATCCCGTTCCTGTCGTCCCGTACGTCTCGGTTGGGACGTTATGAACGTCTACAGCGATATATATCCTACCGTAAGGCAGGCTAACATCTCGGATGTAGTATTTTACAACAGTCCTGGCGTATCGGCCCCTACTTCTCGGTGGGAACATTATATACGTCTATAACGTAACATAACGTAACCTAACCCATCTAGCCCCTCGCTGGTAATGTATTACAGAATCCCGTTCCTGTTGTGTCGTACGTCTCGGTTGGGATATTATATACGTCTATAGCGTTATATATCCTAACCTAAGGAAGGCTATCTTCTCGGATGCAGTATTTTACAACATTCCTGGCGTATCGGCCCATACTTCTCGGTGGGAACATTATATTCGTCTATAACGTAATATAACCTATCCTAACACATCTAGCCCCTCGCTGGTAATGTTTTACAGAATCCCGTTCGTGTCGTCCCGTACGTCTCGGTTGGGACATTATATACGTCTACAGCGTTATTTATCCTAACCTAAGGGAGGCTAACATCTCGGATGCAGTATTTTACAACATTCCTGGCGTATCGTCCCCTACTTCTCGGTGGGAACATTATATACGTCTATAACGTATCATAACCTAGCCTAACCCATCTAGCCCCTCGCTGGTAATGTTTTACAGAATCCCGTTCCTGTCGTCCCGTACGTATCGGTTGGGACGTTATGAACGTCTACAGCGATATATATCCTAACGTAAGGCAGGCTAACATCTCGGATGTAGTATTTCACAACAGTCCTGGCGTATCGGCCCCTACTTCTCGGTGGGAACATTATATACGTCTATAACGTAACATAACGTAACCTAACCCATCTAGCCCCTCGCTGGTAATGTATTACAGAATCCCGTTCCTGTTGTGCCGTACGTCTCGGTTGGGATATTATATACGTCTATAGCGTTATATATCCTAACCTAAGGAAGGCTATCTTCTCGGATGCAGTATTTTACAACATTCCTGGCGTATCGGCCCATACTTCTCGGTGGGAACATTATATTCGTCTATAACGTAATATAACCTATCCTAACACATCTAGCCCCTCGCTGGTAATGTTTTACAGAATCCCGTTCGTGTCGTCCCGTACGTCTCGGTTGGGACATTATATACGTCTACAGCGTTATATATCCTAACCTAAGGCAGGCTATCTTCTCGGATGCAGTATTTTACAAAATTCCTGGCGTATCGGCCCATACTTCTCGGTGGGAACATTATATTCGGCTATAACATAATATAACCTAACCTAACACATCTAGCCCCTCGCTGGTAATGTTTTACAGAATCCCGTTCGTGTCGTCCCGTACGTCTCGGTTGGGATATTATATACGTCTATAGCGTTATATATCCTAACCTAAGGCAGGCTATCATCTCGGATGTAGTATTTTACAACATTCCTGGCGTATCGGCCCCTACTTCTCGGTGGGAACATTATATACGTCTATAACGTATCATAACCTAACCTAACCCATCTAGCCCCTCGCTGGTAATGTTTTACAGAATCCCGTTCCTGTCGTCCCGTACGTCTCGGTTGGGACGTTATGAACGTCTACAGCGATATATATCCTAACGTAAGGCAGGCTAACATCTCGGATGTAGTATTTTACAACAGTCCTGGCGTATCGGCCCCTACTTCTCGGTGGGAACATTATATACGTCTATAACGTAACATAACGTAACCTAACCCATCTAGCCCCTCGCTGGTAATGTATTACAGAATCCCGTTCCTGTTGTGCCGTACGTCTCGGTTGGGATATTATATACGTCTATAGCGTTATATATCCTAACCTAATGAAGGCTATCTTCTCGGATGCAGTATTTTACATCATTCCTGGCGTATCGGCCCATACTTCTCGGTGGGAACATTATATTCGTCTATAACGTAATATTACCTATCCTAACACATCTAGCCCCTCGCTGGTAATGTTTTACAGAATCCCGTTCGTGTCGTCCCGTACGTCTCGGTTGGGACATTATATACGTCTACAGTGTTATATATCCTAACCTAAGGCAGGCTATCTTCTCGGATGCAGTATTTTACAAAATTCCTGGCGTATCGGCCCATACTTCTCGGTGGGAACATTATATTCGGCTATAACATAATATAACCTATCCTAACACATCTAGCCCCTCGCTGGTAATGTTTTACAGAATCCCGTTCGTGTCGTCCCGTACGTCTCGGTTGGGATATTATATACGTCTATAGCGTTATATATCCTAACCTAAGGCAGGCTATCATCTCGGATGTAGTATTTTACAACATTCCTGGCGTATCGGCCCCTACTTCTCGGTGGGAACATTATATACGTCTATAACGTATCATAACCTAACCTAACCCATCTAGCCCCTCGCTGGTAATGTTTTACAGAATCCCGTTCCTGTCGTCCCGTACGTCTCGGTTGGGACGTTATGAACGTCTACAGCGATATATATCCTAACGTAAGGCAGGCTAACATCTCGGATGTAGTATTTTACAACAGTCCTGGCGTATCGGCCCCTACTTCTCGGTGGGAACATTATATACGTCTATAACGTAACATAACGTAACCTAACCCATCTAGCCCCTCGCTGGTAATGTATTACAGAATCCCGTTCCTGTTGTGCCGTACGTCTCGGTTGGGATATTATATACGTCTATAGCGTTATATATCCTAACCTAATGAAGGCTATCTTCTCGGATGCAGTATTTTACATCATTCCTGGCGTATCGGCCCATACTTCTCGGTGGGAACATTATATTCGTCTATAACGTAATATTACCTATCCTAACACATCTAGCCCCTCGCTGGTAATGTTTTACAGAATCCCGTTCGTGTCGTCCCGTACGTCTCGGTTGGGACATTATATACGTCTACAGTGTTATATATCCTAACCTAAGGCAGGCTATCTTCTCGGATGCAGTATTTTACAAAATTCCTGGCGTATCGGCCCATACTTCTCGGTGGGAACATTATATTCGGCTATAACATAATATAACCTATCCTAACACATCTAGCCCCTCGCTGGTAATGTTTTACAGAATCCCGTTCGTGTCGTCCCGTACGTCTCGGTTGGGACATTATATACGTCTACAGCGTTATATATCCTAACCTAAGCCAGGCTAACATCTCGGATGCAGTATTTTACAACATTCCTGGCGGGTCGGCGCCTACTTCTCGGTGGGAACATTATATACGTCTATAACGTAATATAACCTAACCTAACATATCTAGCTCCTCGCTGGTAATGTTTTACAAAATCCCGTTCGTGTCGTCCCGTACGTCTCGGTTGGGATATTGTATTCGTCTATAGCATTATATATCCTAACCTAAGGCAGGCTAACATCTCGGATGTAGTATATTACATCATTCCTGGCGTATCGACCACTACTTCTCGGTGGAAACATTATATACGTCTATAACGTAATATAACCTAACTTAACACATCTAGCCCCTCGCTGGTAATGTTTTACAGAATCCCGTTCGTGTCGTCCCGTACGTCTCGGTTGGGACATTATATACGTCTACAGCGTTATATATCCTAACCTAAGGCGGGCTAACATCTCGGATGCAGTATTTTACAACATTCCTGGCGTATCGGCCCATACTTCTCGGTGGGAACATTATATTCGGCTATAACATAATATAACCTAACCTAACACATCTATCCCCTCGCTGGTAATGTTTTACAGAATCCCGTTCGTGTCGTGCCGTACGTCTCGGTTGGGATATTATATACGTCTATAGCGTTATATATCCTAACCTAAGGCAGGCTATCATCTCGGATGTAGTATTTTACAACATTCCTGGCGTATCGGCCCCTACTTCTCGGTGGGAACATTATATACGTCTATAACGTATCATAACCTAACCTAACCCATCTAGCCCCTCGCTGGTAATGTTTTACAGAATCCCGTTCCTGTCGTCCCGTACGTCTCGGTTGGGACGTTATGAACGTCTACAGCGATATATATCCTAACGTAAGGCAGGCTAACATCTCGGATGTAGTATTTTACAACAGTCCTGGCGTATCGGCCCCTACTTCTCGGTGGGAACATTATATACGTCTATAACGTAACATAACGTAACCTAACCCATCTAGCCCCTCGCTGGTAATGTATTACAGAATCCCGTTCCTGTTGTGCCGTACGTCTCGGTTGGGATATTATATACGTCTATAGCGTTATATATCCTAACCTAAGGAAGGCTATCTTCTCGGATGCAGTATTTTACATCATTCCTGGCGTATCGGCCCATACTTCTCGGTGGGAACATTATGTTCGTCTATAACGTAATATTACCTATCCTAACACATCTAGCCCCTCGCTGGTAATGTTTTACAGAATCCCGTTCGTGTCGTCCCGTACGTCTCGGTTGGGACATTATATACGTCTACAGCGTTATATATCCTAACCTAAGGCGGGCTAACATCTCGGATGCAGTATTTTACAACATTCCTGGCGTATCGTCCCCTGCTTCTCGGTGGGAACATTATATACGTCTATAACGTATCATAACCTAGCCTAACCCATCTAGCCCCTCGCTGGTAATGTTTTACAGAATCCCGTTCCTGTCGTCCCGTACGTCTCGGTTGGGACGTTATGAACGTCTACAGCGTTATATATCCTAACCTAAGGCGGGCTAACATCTCGGATGCAGTATTTTACAACATTCCTGGCGTATCGTCCCCTACTTCTCGGTGGGAACATTAGATACGTCTATAACGTATCATAACCTAGCCTAACCCATCTAGCCCCTCGCTGGTAATGTTTTACAGAATCCCGTTCCTGTCGTCCCGTACGTCTCGGTTGGGACGTTATGAACGTCTACAGCGATATATATCCTAACGTAAGGCAGGCTAACATCTCGGATGTAGTATTTTACAACAGTCCTGGCGTATCGGCCCCTACTTCTCGGTGGGAACATTATATACGTCTATAACGTAACATAACGTAACCTAACCCATCTAGCCCCTCGCTGGTAATGTATTACAGAATCCCGTTCCTGTTGTGTCGTACGTCTCGGTTGGGATATTATATACGTCTATAGCGTTATATATCCTAACCTAAGGAAGGCTATCTTCTCGGATGCAGTATTTTACAACATTCCTGGCGTATCGGCCCATACTTCTCGGTGGGAACATTATATTCGTCTATAACGTAATATAACCTATCCTAACACATCTAGCCCCTCGCTGGTAATGTTTTACAGAATCCCGTTCGTGTCGTCCCGTACGTCTCGGTTGGGACATTATATACGTCTACAGCGTTATTTATCCTAACCTAAGGCAGGCTAACATCTCGGATGCAGTATTTTACAACATTCCTGGCGTATCGCCCCTACTTCTCGGTGGGAACATTATATACGTCTATAACGTATCATAACCTAGCCTAACCCATCTAGCCCCTCGCTGGTAATGTTTTACAGAATCCCGTTCCTGTCGTCCCGTACGTATCGGTTGGGACGTTATGAACGTCTACAGCGATATATATCCTAACGTAAGGCAGGCTAACATCTCGGATGTAGTATTTTACAACAGTCCTGGCGTATCGGCCCCTACTTCTCGGTGGGAACATTATATACGTCTATAACGTAACATAACGTAACCTAACCCATGTAGCCCCTCGCTGGTAATGTATTACAGAATCCCGTTCCTGTTGTGCCGTACGTCTCGGTTGGGATATTATATACGTCTATAGCGTTATATATCCTAACCTAAGGAAGGCTATCTTCTCGGATGCAGTATTTTACAACATTCCTGGCGTATCGGCCCATACTTCTCGGTGGGAACATTATATTCGTCTATAACGTAATATAACCTATCCTAACACATCTAGCCCCTCGCTGGTAATGTTTTACAGAATCCCGTTCGTGTCGTCCCGTACGTCTCGGTTGGGACATTATATACGTCTACAGCGTTATTTATCCTAACCTAAGGCAGGCTAACATCTCGGATGCAGTATTTTACAACATTCCTGGCGTATCGTCCCCTACTTCTCGGTGGGAACATTATATACGTCTATAACGTATCATAACCTAGCCTAACCCATCTAGCCCCTCGCTGGTAATGTTTTACAGAATCCCGTTCCTGTCGTCCCGTACGTATCGGTTGGGACGTTATGAACGTCTACAGCGATATATATCCTAACGTAAGGCAGGCTAACATCTCGGATGTAGTATTTTACAACAGTCCTGGCGTATCGGCCCCTACTTCTCGGTGGGAACATTATATACGTCTATAACGTAACATAACGTAACCTAACCCATGTAGCCCCTCGCTGGTAATGTATTACAGAATCCCGTTCCTGTTGTGCCGTACGTCTCGGTTGGGATATTATATACGTCTATAGCGTTATATATCCTAACCTAAGGAAGGCTATCTTCTCGGATGCAGTATTTTACAACATTCCTGGCGTATCGGCCCATACTTCTCGGTGGGAACATTATATTCGTCTATAACGTAATATAACCTATCCTAACACATCTAGCCCCTCGCTGGTAATGTTTTACAGAATCCCGTTCGTGTCGTCCCGTACGTCTCGGTTGGGACATTATATACGTCTACAGCGTTATATATCCTAACCTAAGGCAGGCTATCTTCTCGGATGCAGTATTTTACAAAATTCCTGGCGTATCGGCCCATACTTCTCGGTGGGAACATTATATTCGGCTATAACATAATATAACCTAACCTAACACATCTAGCCCCTCGCTGGTAATGTTTTACAGAATCCCGTTCGTGTCGTCCCGTACGTCTCGGTTGGGATATTATATACGTCTATAGCGTTATATATCCTAACCTAAGGCAGGCTATCATCTCGGATGTAGTATTTTACAACATTCCTGGCGTATCGGCCCCTACTTCTCGGTGGGAACATTATATACGTCTATAACGTATCATAACCTAACCTAACCCATCTAGCCCCTCGCTGGTAATGTTTTACAGAATCCCGTTCCTGTCGTCCCGTACGTCTCGGTTGGGACGTTATGAACGTCTACAGCGATATATATCCTAACGTAAGGCAGGCTAACATCTCGGATGTAGTATTTTACAACAGTCCTGGCGTATCGGCCCCTACTTCTCGGTGGGAACATTATATACGTCTATAACGTAACATAACGTAACCTAACCCATCTAGCCCCTCGCTGGTAATGTATTACAGAATCCCGTTCCTGTTGTGCCGTACGTCTCGGTTGGGATATTATATACGTCTATAGCGTTATATATCCTAACCTAAGGAAGGCTATCTTCTCGGATGCAGTATTTTACATCATTCCTGTCGTATCGGCCCATACTTCTCGGTGGGAACATTATATTCGTCTATAACGTAATATTACCTATCCTAACACATCTAGCCCCTCGCTGGTAATGTTTTACAGAATCCCGTTCGTGTCGTCCCGTACGTCTCGGTTGGGACATTATATACGTCTACAGCGTTATATATCCTAACCTAAGGCGGGCTAACATCTCGGATGCAGTATTTTACAACATTCCTGGCGTATCGTCCCCTACTTCTCGGTGGGAACATTATATACGTCTATAACGTATCATAACCTAGCCTAACCCATCTAGCCCCTCGCTGGTAATGTTTCACAGAATCCCGTTCCTGTCGTCCCGTACGTCTCGGTTGGGACGTTATGAACGTCTACAGCGATATATATCCTAACGTAAGGCAGGCTAACATCTCGGATGTAGTATTTTACAACAGTCCTGGCGTATCGGCCCCTACTTCTCGGTGGGAACATTATATACGTCTATAACGTAACATAACGTAACCTAACCCATCTAGCCCCTCGCTGGTAATGTATTACAGAATCCCGTTCCTGTTGTGCCGTACGTCCCGGTTGGGATATTATATACGTCTATAGCGTTATATATCCTAACCTAAGGAAGGCTATCTTCTCGGATGCAGTATTTTACAACATTCCTGGCGTATCGGCCCATACTTCTCGGTGGGAACATTATATTCGTCTATAACGTAATATAACCTATCCTA
Organism: Xylocopa violacea; assembly: GCA_963969225.1. NCBI lineage: Eukaryota > Metazoa > Arthropoda > Insecta > Hymenoptera > Apidae > Xylocopa > Xylocopa violacea. The sequence continues at coordinate 11,735,190 of CAXAJV010000008.1, read as the reverse complement.
ACACATCTAGCCCCTCGCTGGTAATGTTTTACAGAATCCCGTTCGTGTCGTCCCGTACGTCTCGGTTGGGACATTATATACGTCTACAGCGTTATATATCCTAACCTAAGGCGGGCTAACATCTCGGATGTAGCATTTTACAACATTCCTGGCGTATCGGCCCCTACTTCTCGGTGGGAACATTATATACGTCTATAACGTATCATAACCTAACCTAACCCATCTAGCCCCTCGCTGGTAATGTTTTACAGAATCCCGTTCCTGTCGTCCCGTACGTCTCGGTTGGGACGTTATGAACGTCTACAGCGATATATCCTAACGTAAGGCAGGCTAAGATCTCAGCTGTAGTATATTACATCATTCCTGGCGTAACGGCCTCTACTTCTCGGTGGAAACATTATATTCGTCTATAACGTAATAGAACCTAACCTAACACATCTAGCCCCTCGCTGGTAATGTTTTACAGAATCCCGTTCCTGTCGTCCCGTACGTCTCGGTTGGGACGTTATGAACGTCTACAGCGATATATATCCTAACGTAAGGCGGGCTAACATCTCGGATGTAGTATTTTACCACAGTCCTGGCGTATCGGCCCCTACTTCTCGGTGGGAACATTATATACGTCTATAACGTAACATAACGTAACCTAACCCATCTAGCCCCTCGCTGGTAATGTATTACAGAATCCCGTTCCTGTTGTGCCGTACGTCTCGGTTGGGATATTATATACGTCTATAGCGTTATATATCCTAACCTAAGGCAGGCTATCATCTCGGATGTAGCATTTTACAACATTCCTGGCGTATCGGCCCATACTTCTCGGTGGGAACATTATATTCGTCTATAACGTAATATAACCTAACCTAACACATCTAGCCCCTCGCTGGTAATGTTTTACGGAATCCCGTTCGTGTCGTCCCGTACGTCTCGGTTGGGATATTATATACGTCTATAGCGTTATATATCCTAACCTAAGGCAGGCTAACATCTCGGATGCAGTATTTTACAACATTCCTGGCGTATCGTCCCCTACTTCTCGGTGGGAACATTATATACGTCTATAACGTATCATAACCTAGCCTAACCCATCTAGCCCCTCGCTGGTAATGTTTTACAGACTCCCGTTCCTGTCGTCCCGTACGTCTCGGTTGGGACGTTATGAACGTCTACAGCGATATATATCCTAACGTAAGGCGGGCTAACATCTCGGATGTAGTATTTTACCACAGTCCTGGCGTATCGGCCCCTACTTCTCGGTGGGAACATTATATACGTCTATAACGTAACATAACGTAACCTAACCCATCTAGCCCCTCGCTGGTAATGTATTACAGAATCCCGTTCCTGTTGTGCCGTACGTCTCGGTTGGGATATTATATACGTCTATAGCGTTATATATCCTAACCTAAGGCAGGCTAACATCTCGGATGCAGTATTTTACAACATTCCTGGCGTATCGTCCCCTACTTCTCGGTGGGAACATTATATACGTCTATAACGTATCATAACCTAGCCTAACCCATCTAGCCCCTCGCTGGTAATGTTTTACAGACTCCCGTTCCTGTCGTCCCGTACGTCTCGGTTGGGACGTTATGAACGTCTACAGCGATATATATCCTAACGTAAGGCAGGCTAACATCTCGGATGTAGTATTTTACAACAGTCCTGGCGTATCGGCCCCTACTTCTCGGTGGGAACATTATATGCGTCTATAACGTAACATAACGTAACCTAACCCATCTAGCCCCTCGCTGGTAATGTATTACAGAATCCCGTTCCTGTTGTGCCGTACGTCCCGGTTGGGATATTATATACGTCTATAGCGTTATATATCCTAACCTAAGGAAGGCTATCTTCTCGGATGCAGTATTTTACAACATTCCTGGCGTATCGGCCCATACTTCTCGGTGGGAACATTATATTCGTCTATAACGTAATATAACCTATCCTAACACATCTAGCCCCTCGCTGGTAATGTTTTACAGAATCCCGTTCGTGTCGTCCCGTACGTCTCGGTTGGGATATTATATACGTCTACAGCGTTATATATCCTAACCTAAGGCGGGCTAACATCTCGGATGTAGCATTTTACAACATTCCTGGCGTATCGGCCCCTACTTCTCGGTGGGAACATTATATACGTCTATAACGTATCATAACCTAACCTAACCCATCTAGCCCCTCGCTGGTAATGTTTTACAGAATCCCGTTCCTGTCGTCCCGTACGTCTCGGTTGGGACGTTATGAACGTCTACAGCGATATATCCTAACGTAAGGCAGGCTAAGATCTCAGCTGTAGTATATTACATCATTCCTGGCGTAACGGCCTCTACTTCTCGGTGGAAACATTATATTCGTCTATAACGTAATATAACCTATCCTAACACATCTAGCCCCTCGCTGGTAATGTTTTACAGAATCCCGTTCGTGTCGTCCCGTACGTCTCGCTTGGGATATTATATACGTGTATAGCGTTATATATCCTAACCTAAGGCAGGCTATCATCTCGGATGTAGTATTTTACAACATTCTTGGCGTATCGGCCCCTACTTCTCGGTGGGAACATTATATACGTCTATAACGTATCATAACCTAACCTAACCCATCTAGCCCCTCGCTGGTAATGTTTTACAGAATCCCGTTCCTGTCGTCCCGTACGTCTCGGTTGGGACGTTATGAACGTCTACAGCGATATATATCCTAACGTAAGGCGGGCTAACATCTCGGATGTAGTATTTTACCACAGTCCTGGCGTATCGGCCCCTACTTCTCGGTGGGAACATTATATACGTCTATAACGTAACATAACGTAACCTAACCCATCTAGCCCCTCGCTGGTAATGTATTACAGAATCCCGTTCCTGTTGTGCCGTACGTCTCGGTTGGGATATTATATACGTCTATAGCGTTATATATCCTAACCTAAGGCAGGCTATCATCTCGGATGTAGCATTTTACAACATTCCTGGCGTATCGGCCCATACTTCTCGGTGGGAACATTATATTCGTCTATAACGTAATATAACCTAACCTAACACATCTAGCCCCTCGCTGGTAATGTTTTACGGAATCCCGTTCGTGTCGTCCCGTACGTCTCGGTTGGGATATTATATACGTCTATAGCGTTATATATCCTAACCTAAGGCAGGCTAACATCTCGGATGCAGTATTTTACAACATTCCTGGCGTATCGTCCCCTACTTCTCGGTGGGAACATTATATACGTCTATAACGTATCATAACCTAGCCTAACCCATCTAGCCCCTCGCTGGTAATGTTTTACAGACTCCCGTTCCTGTCGTCCCGTACGTCTCGGTTGGGACGTTATGAACGTCTACAGCGATATATATCCTAACGTAAGGCGGGCTAACATCTCGGATGTAGTATTTTACCACAGTCCTGGCGTATCGGCCCCTACTTCTCGGTGGGAACATTATATACGTCTATAACGTAACATAACGTAACCTAACCCATCTAGCCCCTCGCTGGTAATGTATTACAGAATCCCGTTCCTGTTGTGCCGTACGTCTCGGTTGGGATATTATATACGTCTATAGCGTTATATATCCTAACCTAAGGCAGGCTATCATCTCGGATGTAGCATTTTACAACATTCCTGGCGTATCGGCCCATACTTCTCGGTGGGAACATTATATTCGTCTATAACGTAATATAACCTAACCTAACACATCTAGCCCCTCGCTGGTAATGTTTTACGGAATCCCGTTCGTGTCGTCCCGTACGTCTCGGTTGGGATATTATATACGTCTATAGCGTTATATATCCTAACCTAAGGCAGGCTAACATCTCGGATGCAGTATTTTACAACATTCCTGGCGTATCGTCCCCTACTTCTCGGTGGGAACATTATATACGTCTATAACGTATCATAACCTAGCCTAACCCATCTAGCCCCTCGCTGGTAATGTTTTACAGACTCCCGTTCCTGTCGTCCCGTACGTCTCGGTTGGGACGTTATGAACGTCTACAGCGATATATATCCTAACGTAAGGCGGTCTAACATCTCGGATGTAGTATTTTACCACAGTCCTGGCGTATCGGCCCCTACTTCTCGGTGGGAACATTATATACGTCTATAACGTAACATAACGTAACCTAACCCATCTAGCCCCTCGCTGGTAATGTATTACAGAATCCCGTTCCTGTTGTGCCGTACGTCTCGGTTGGGATATTATATACGTCTATAGCGTTATATATCCTAACCTAAGGCAGGCTATCATCTCGGATGTAGTATTTTACAACATTCCTGGCGTATCGGCCCCTACTTCTCGGTGGGAACATTATATACGTCTATAACGTATCATAACCTAGCCTAACCCATCTAGCCCCTCGCTGGTAATGTTTTACAGAATCCCGTTCCTGTCGTCCCGTACGTCTCGGTTGGGATGTTATGAACGTCTACAGCGATATATATCCTAACCTAAGGCAGGCCAACATCTCAGATGTAGTATATTACATCATTCCTGGCGTATCGCCCTCTACTTCTCGGTGGAAACGTTATATACGTCTATAACGTAATATAACCTAACCTAACACATCTAGCCCCTCGCTGGTAATGTTTTACAGAATTCCGTTCCTGTCGTCCCGTACGTCTCGGTTGGGACGTTATGAACGTCTACAGCGATATATATCCTAACGTAAGGCAGGCTAACATCTCGGATGTAGTATTTTACAACAGTCCTGGCTTATCGGCCCCTACTTCTCGGTGGGAACATTATATACGTCTATAACGTAACATAACGTAACCTAACCCATCTAGCCCCTCGCTGGTAATGTTTTACAGAATCCCGTTCCTGTCGTCCCGTACGTCTCGGTTGGGACGTTATGAACGTCTACAGCGATATATCCTAACGTAAGGCAGGCTAAGATCTCAGCTGTAGTATATTACATCATTCCTGGCGTAACGGCCTCTACTTCTCGGTGGAAACATTATATTCGTCTATAACGTAATATAACCTAACCTAACACATCTAGCCCCTCGCTGGTAATGTTTTACAGAATCCCGTTCGTGTCGTCCCGTACGTCTCGCTTGGGATATTATATACGTGTATAGCGTTATATATCCTAACCTAAGGCAGGCTATCATCTCGGATGTAGTATTTTACAACATTCTTGGCGTATCGGCCCCTACTTCTCGGTGGGAACATTATATACGTCTATAACGTATCATAACCTAACCTAACCCATCTAGCCCCTCGCTGGTAATGTTTTACAGAATCCCGTTCCTGTCGTCCCGTACGTCTCGGTTGGGACGTTATGAACGTCTACAGCGATATATATCCTAACGTAAGGCGGGCTAACATCTCGGATGTAGTATTTTACCACAGTCCTGGCGTATCGGCCCCTACTTCTCGGTGGGAACATTATATACGTCTATAACGTAACATAACGTAACCTAACCCATCTAGCCCCTCGCTGGTAATGTATTACAGAATCCCGTTCCTGTTGTGCCGTACGTCTCGGTTGGGATATTATATACGTCTATAGCGTTATATATCCTAACCTAAGGCAGGCTATCATCTCGGATGTAGCATTTTACAACATTCCTGGCGTATCGGCCCATACTTCTCGGTGGGAACATTATATTCGTCTATAACGTAATATAACCTAACCTAACACATCTAGCCCCTCGCTGGTAATGTTTTACGGAATCCCGTTCGTGTCGTCCCGTACGTCTCGGTTGGGATATTATATACGTCTATAGCGTTATATATCCTAACCTAAGGCAGGCTAACATCTCGGATGCAGTATTTTACAACATTCCTGGCGTATCGTCCCCTACTTCTCGGTGGGAACATTATATACGTCTATAACGTATCATAACCTAGCCTAACCCATCTAGCCCCTCGCTGGTAATGTTTTACAGACTCCCGTTCCTGTCGTCCCGTACGTCTCGGTTGGGACGTTATGAACGTCTACAGCGATATATATCCTAACGTAAGGCGGGCTAACATCTCGGATGTAGTATTTTACCACAGTCCTGGCGTATCGGCCCCTACTTCTCGGTGGGAACATTATATACGTCTATAACGTAACATAACGTAACCTAACCCATCTAGCCCCTCGCTGGTAATGTATTACAGAATCCCGTTCCTGTTGTGCCGTACGTCTCGGTTGGGATATTATATACGTCTATAGCGTTATATATCCTAACCTAAGGCAGGCTATCATCTCGGATGTAGCATTTTACAACATTCCTGGCGTATCGGCCCATACTTCTCGGTGGGAACATTATATTCGTCTATAACGTAATATAACCTAACCTAACACATCTAGCCCCTCGCTGGTAATGTTTTACGGAATCCCGGTCGTGTCGTCCCGTACGTCTCGGTTGGGATATTATATACGTCTATAGCGTTATATATCCTAACCTAAGGCAGGCTAACATCTCGGATGCAGTATTTTACAACATTCCTGGCGTATCGTCCCCTACTTCTCGGTGGGAACATTATATACGTCTATAACGTATCATAACCTAGCCTAACCCATCTAGCCCCTCGCTGGTAATGTTTTACAGACTCCCGTTCCTGTCGTCCCGTACGTCTCGGTTGGGACGTTATGAACGTCTACAGCGATATATATCCTAACGTAAGGCGGTCTAACATCTCGGATGTAGTATTTTACAACAGTCCTGGCGTATCGGCCCCTACTTCTCGGTGGGAACATTATATACGTCTATAACGTAACATAACGTAACCTAACCCATCTAGCCCCTCGCTGGTAATGTATTACAGAATCCCGTTCCTGTTGTGCCGTACGTCTCGGTTGGGATATTATATACGTCTATAGCGTTATATATCCTAACCTAAGGCAGGCTATCATCTCGGATGTAGTATTTTACAACATTCCTGGCGTATCGGCCCCTACTTCTCGGTGGGAACATTATATACGTCTATAACATATCATAACCTAGCCTAACCCATCTAGCCCCTCGCTGGTAATGTTTTACAGAATCCCGTTCCTGTCGTCCCGTACGTCTCGGTTGGGATGTTATGAACGTCTACAGCGATATATATCCTAACCTAAGGCAGGCCAACATCTCAGATGTAGTATATTACATCATTCCTGGCGTATCGCCCTCTACTTCTCGGTGGAAACGTTATATACGTCTATAACGTAATATAACCTAACCTAACACATCTAGCCCCTCGCTGGTAATGTTTTACAGAATTCCGTTCCTGTCGTCCCGTACGTCTCGGTTGGGACGTTATGAACGTCTACAGCGATATATATCCTAACGTAAGGCAGGCTAACATCTCGGATGTAGTATTTTACAACAGTCCTGGCTTATCGGCCCCTACTTCTCGGTGGGAACATTATATACGTCTATAACGTAACATAACGTAACCTAACCCATCTAGCCCCTCGCTGGTAATGTTTTACAGAATCCCGTTCCTGTCGTCCCGTACGTCTCGTTTGGGACGTTATGAACGTCTACAGCGATATATATCCTAACCTAAGGCAGGCTAACATCTCAGATGTAGTATATTACATCATTCCTGGCGTATCGCCCTCTACTTCTCGGTGGAAACATTATATACGTCTATAACGTAATATAACCTAACCTAACACATCTAGCCCCTCGCTGGTAATGTTTTACAGAATCCCGTTCGTGTCGTCCCGTACGTCTCGGTTGGGATATTATATACGTCTATAGCGTTATATATCCTAACCTAAGGCAGGCTATCATCTCGGATGTAGTATTTTACAACATTCCTGGCGTATTGGCCCCTACTTCTCGGTGGGAACATTATATACGTCTATAACGTATCATAACCTAACCTAACCCATCTAGCCCCTCGCTGGTAATGTTTTACAGAATCTCGTTCCTGTCGTCCCGTACGTCTCTGTTGGGACGTTATGATCGTCTACAGCGATATATATCCTAACGTAAGGCAGGCTAACATCTCGGATGTAGTATTTTACACAAGTCCTGGCGTATCGGCCCCTACTGCTCGGTGGGAACATTATATACGTCTATAAGGTAACATAACGTAACCTAGCCCATCTAGCCCCTCGCTGGTAATGTATTACAGAATCCCGTTCCTGTTGTGCCGTACGTCTCGGTTGGGATATTATATACGTCTATAGCGTTATATATCCTAACCTAAGGCAGGCTATCTTTTCGGATGCAGTATTTTACAACATTCCTGGCGTATCGACCCATACTTCTCGGTGGGAACATTATATTCGTCTATAACGTAATATAACCTATCCTAACACATCTAGCCCCTCACTGGTAATGTTTTACGGAATCCCGGTCGTGTCGTCCCGTACGTCTCGGTTGGGATATTATATACGTCTATAGCGTTATATATCCTAACCTAAGGCAGGCTAACATCTCGGATGCAGTATTTTACAACATTCCTGGCGTATCGTCCCCTACTTCTCGGTGGGAACATTATATACGTCTATAACGTATCATAACCTAGCCTAACCCATCTAGCCCCTCGCTGGTAATGTTTTACAGACTCCCGTTCCTGTCGTCCCGTACGTCTCGGTTGGGACGTTATGAACGTCTACAGCGATATATATCCTAACGTAAGGCGGTCTAACATCTCGGATGTAGTATTTTACCACAGTCCTGGCGTATCGGCCCCTACTTCTCGGTGGGAACATTATATACGTCTATAACGTAACATAACGTAACCTAACCCATCTAGCCCCTCGCTGGTAATGTATTACAGAATCCCGTTCCTGTTGTGCCGTACGTCTCGGTTGGGATATTATATACGTCTATAGCGTTATATATCCTAACCTAAGGCAGGCTATCATCTCGGATGTAGTATTTTACAACATTCCTGGCGTATCGGCCCCTACTTCTCGGTGGGAACATTATATACGTCTATAACATATCATAACCTAGCCTAACCCATCTAGCCCCTCGCTGGTAATGTTTTACAGAATCCCGTTCCTGTCGTCCCGTACGTCTCGGTTGGGATGTTATGAACGTCTACAGCGATATATATCCTAACCTAAGGCAGGCCAACATCTCAGATGTAGTATATTACATCATTCCTGGCGTATCGCCCTCTACTTCTCGGTGGAAACGTTATATACGTCTATAACGTAATATAACCTAACCTAACACATCTAGCCCCTCGCTGGTAATGTTTTACAGAATTCCGTTCCTGTCGTCCCGTACGTCTCGGTTGGGACGTTATGAACGTCTACAGCGATATATATCCTAACGTAAGGCAGGCTAACATCTCGGATGTAGTATTTTACAACAGTCCTGGCTTATCGGCCCCTACTTCTCGGTGGGAACATTATATACGTCTATAACGTAACATAACGTAACCTAACCCATCTAGCCCCTCGCTGGTAATGTTTTACAGAATCCCGTTCCTGTCGTCCCGTACGTCTCGTTTGGGACGTTATGAACGTCTACAGCGATATATATCCTAACCTAAGGCAGGCTAACATCTCAGATGTAGTATATTACATCATTCCTGGCGTATCGCCCTCTACTTCTCGGTGGAAACATTATATACGTCTATAACGTAATATAACCTAACCTAACACATCTAGCCCCTCGCTGGTAATGTTTTACAGAATCCCGTTCGTGTCGTCCCGTACGTCTCGGTTGGGATATTATATACGTCTATAGCGTTATATATCCTAACCTAAGGCAGGCTATCATCTCGGATGTAGTATTTTACAACATTCCTGGCGTATCGGCCCCTACTTCTCGGTGGGAACATTATATACGTCTATAACGTATCATAACCTAACCTAACCCATCTAGCCCCTCGCTGGTAATGTTTTACAGAATCTCGTTCCTGTCGTCCCGTACGTCTCTGTTGGGACGTTATGATCGTCTACAGCGATATATATCCTAACGTAAGGCAGGCTAACATCTCGGATGTAGTATTTTACACAAGTCCTGGCGTATCGGCCCCTACTGCTCGGTGGGAACATTATATACGTCTATAAGGTAACATAACGTAACCTAGCCCATCTAGCCCCTCGCTGGTAATGTATTACAGAATCCCGTTCCTGTTGTGCCGTACGTCTCGGTTGGGATATTATATACGTCTATAGCGTTATATATCCTAACCTAAGGCAGGCTATCTTTTCGGATGCAGTATTTTACAACATTCCTGGCGTATCGACCCATACTTCTCGGTGGGAACATTATATACGTCTATAACGTATCATAACCTAACCTAACCCATCTAGCCCCTCGCTGGTAATGTTTTACAGAATCCCGTTCCTGTCATCCCGTACGTCTCGGTTGGGATGTTATGAACGTCTACAGCGATATATATCCTAACCTAAGGCAGGCTAACATCTCAGCTGTAGTATATTACATCATTCCTGGCGTATCGGCCTCTACTTCTCGGTGGAAACATTATATACGTCTATAACGTAATATAACCTAACCTGACATATCTAGCCCCTCGCTGGTAATGTTTTACAGAATTCCGTTCCTGTCGTCCCGTACGTCTCGTTTGGGACGTTATGAACGTCTACAGCGATATATATCCTAACCTAAGGCAGGCTAACATCTCAGATGTAGTATATTACATCATTCCTGGCGTATCGCCCTCTACTTCTCGGTGGAAACATTATATACGTCTATAACGTAATATAACCTAACCTAACACATCTAGCCCCTCGCTGGTAATGTTTTACAGAATCCCGTTCGCGTCGTCCCGTACGTCTCGGTTGGGATATTATATACGTCTATAGCGTTATATATCCTAACCTAAGGCAGGCTATCATCTCGGATGTAGTATTTTACAACATTCCTGGCGTATCGGCCCCTACTTCTCGGTGGGAACATTATATACGTCTATAACGTATCATAACCTAACCTAACCCATCTAGCCCCTCGCTGGTAATGTTTTACAGAATCTCGTTCCTGTCGTCCCGTACGTCTCTGTTGGGACGTTATGATCGTCTACAGCGATATATATCCTAACGTAAGGCAGGCTAACATCTCGGATGTAGTATTTTACACAAGTCCTGGCGTATCGGCCCCTACTGCTCGGTGGGAACATTATATACGTCTATAAGGTAACATAACGTAACCTAGCCCATCTAGCCCCTCGCTGGTAATGTTTTACAAAATCCCGTTCGTGTCGTCCCGTACGTCTCGGTTGGGATATTGTATACGTCTATAGCGTTATATATCCTAACCTAAGGCAGGCTATCATATCGGATGTAGTATTTTACAACATTCCTGGCGTATCGGCCCCTACTTCTCGGTGGGAACATTATATACGTCTATAACGTATCATAACCTAACCTAACCCATCTAGCCCCTCGCTGGTAATGTTTTACAGAATCCCGTTCCTGTCGTCCCGTACGTCTCGGTTGGGATGTTATGAACGTCTACAGCGATATATATCCTAACCTAAGGCAGGCTAACATCTCAGATGTAGTATATTACATCATTCCTGGCGTATCGCCCTCTACTTCTCGGTGGAAACGTTATATACGTCTATAACGTAATATAACCTAACCTAACACATCTAGCCCCTCGCTGGTAATGTTTTACAGAATTCCGTTCCTGTCGTCCCGTACGTCTCGTTTGGGACGTTATGAACGTCTACAGCGATATATATCCTAACCTAAGGCAGGCTAACATCTCAGATGTAGTATATTACATCATTCCTGGCGTATCGCCCTCTACTTCTCGGTGGAAACATTATATACGTCTATAACGTAATATAACCTAACCTAACACATCTAGCCCCTCGCTGGTAATGTTTTACAGAATCCCGTTCGTGTCGTCCCGTACGTCTCGGTTGGGATATTATATACGTCTATAGCGTTATATATCCTAACCTAAGGCAGGCTATCATCTCGGATGTAGTATTTTACAACATTCCTGGCGTATCGGCCCCTACTTCTCGGTGGGAACATTATATACGTCTATAACGTATCATAACCTAACCTAACCCATCTAGCCCCTCGCTGGTAATGTTTTACAGAATCTCGTTCCTGTCGTCCCGTACGTCTCTGTTGGGACGTTATGATCGTCTACAGCGATATATATCCTAACGTAAGGCAGGCTAACATCTCGGATGTAGTATTTTACACAAGTCCTGGCGTATCGGCCCCTACTGCTCGGTGGGAACATTATATACGTCTATAAGGTAACATAACGTAACCTAGCCCATCTAGCCCCTCGCTGGTAATGTATTACAGAATCCCGTTCCTGTTGTGCCGTACGTCTCGGTTGGGATATTATATACGTCTATAGCGTTATATATCCTAACCTAAGGCAGGCTATCTTTTCGGATGCAGTATTTTACAACATTCCTGGCGTATCGGCCCATACTTCTCGGTGGGAACATTATATTCGTCTATAACGTAATATAACCTATCCTAACATATCTAGCCCCTCACTGGTAATGTTTTACAGAATCCCCTTCGTGTCGTCCCGTACGTCTCGGTTGGGACATTATATACGTCTACAGCGTTATATATCCTAACCTAAGCCAGGCTAACATCTCGGATATAGTATTTTACAACATGCCTGGCGCATCGGCCTCTACTTCTCGGTGGGAACATTATATTCGTCTATAACGTAATATAACCTAACCTATCACATCTAGCCCCTCGCTGGTAATATTTTACAGAATCCCGTTTGTGTCGTCCCGCAAGTCTCGGTTGGGACATTATATACTACTACAGCGTTATATATCCTAACCTAAGGCAGGCTAACATCTCGGATGCAGTATTTTACAACGTTCCTGGCGGGTCGGCCTCTACTTCTCGGTGGGAACATTATATTCGTCTATAACGTAATATAACCTAGCCTAACACATCTAGCCCCTCGCTGGTAATGTTTTACAAAATCCCGTTCGTGTCGTCCCGTACGTCTCGGTTGGGATATTGTATACGTCTATAGCGTTATATATCCTAACCTAAGGCAGGCTATCATATCGGATGTAGTATTTTACAACATTCCTGGCGTATCGGCCCCTACTTCTCGGTGGGAACATTATATACGTCTATAACGTATCATAACCTAACCTAACCCATCTAGCCCCTCGCTGGTAATGTTTTACAGAATCCCGTTCCTGTCGTCCCGTACGTCTCGGTTGGGATGTTATGAACGTCTACAGCGATATATATCCTAACCTAAGGCAGGCTAACATCTCAGCTGTAGTATATTACATCATTCCTGGCGTATCGGCCTCTACTTCTCGGTGGAAACATTATATACGTCTATAACGTAATATAACCTAACCTGACATATCTAGCTCCTCGCTGGTAATTTTTTACAAAATCCCGTTCGTGTGGTCCCGTACGTCTCGGTTGGAATATTATATACGTCTATAGCATTATATATCCTAACCTAAGGCAGGCTAACATCTCGGATGTAGTATATTACATCATTCCTGGCGTATCGACCACTACTTCTCGGTGGAAACATTATATACGTCTATAACGTAATATAACCTAACCTAACACATCTAGCTAGTCGCTTTAATGTTTCACAGAATCCCGTTCGTGTCGTCCCGTTCGTCTCGGTTGGGATATTATATACGTCTATAGCGTTATATATCCTAGCTTAAGGCAGGCTATCATCTCGGATGTAGTATTTTACACCGTTCCTAGCGGGTCGGCCTCTACTTCTCGGTGGGAACATTATATTCGTCTATAACGTAATATAACCTATCCTAACACATCTAGCCCCTCGCTGGTAATGTTTTACAGAATCCCGTTCGTGTCGTCCCGTTCGCCTCGGTTGAGATATTATATACGTCTATAGCGTTATATATCCTAACTTAAGGCAGGCTATCATCTCGGATGTAGTATTTTACAACATTCCTGGCGGGTCGGTCTCTACTTCTCGGTTGGAACATTATATACGTCTATAACGTAATATAACCTAACCTGACATATCTAGCTCCTCGCTGGTAATGTTTTACAAAATCCCGTTCGTGTGGTCCCGTACGTCTCGGTTGGGATATTATATACGTCTATAGCATTATATATCCTAACCTAAGGCAGGCTAACATCTCGGATGTAGTATATTACATCATTCCTGGCGTATCGACCACTACTTCTCGGTGGAAACATTATATACGTCTATAACGTATCATAACCTAACCTAACCCATCTAGCCCCTCGCTGGTAATGTTTTACAGAATCCCGTTCCTGTCGTCCCGTACGTCTCGGTTGGGACGTTATGAACGTCTACAGCGATGTATATCCTAACCTAAGCCAGGCTAACATCTCGGATATAGTATTTTACAACATGCCTGGCGCATCGGCCTCTACTTCTCGGTGGGAACATTATATTCGTCTATAACGTAATATAACCTATCCTAACACATCTAGCCCCTCGCTGGTAATGTTTTACAGAATCCCGTTCGTGTCGTCCCGTTCGTCTCGGTTGGGATATTATATACGTCTATAGCGTTATATATCCTAACTTAAGGCAGGCTATCATCTCGGATGTAGTATTTTACAACATTCCTGGCGGGTCGGTCTCTACTTCTCGGTTGGAACATTATATACGTCTATAACGTAATATAACCTAACCTGACATATCTAGCTCCTCGCTGGTAATGTTTTACAAAATCCCGTTCGTGTGGTCCCGTACGTCTCGGTTGGGATATTATATACGTCTATAGCATTATATATCCTAACCTAAGGCAGGCTAACATCTCGGATGTAGTATATTACATCATTCCTGGCGTATCGACCGCTACTTCTCGGTGGAAACATTATATACGTCTATAACGTATCATAACCTAACCTAACCCATCTGGCCCCTCGCTGGTAATGTTTTACAGAATCCCGTTCCTATCGTCCCGTACGTCTCGGTTGGGACGTTATGAACGTCTACAGCGATGTATATCCTAACCTAAGGCAGGCTAACATCTCAGCTGTAGTATATTACATCATTCCTGGCGTATCTGCCTCTACTTCTCGGTGGAAACATTATATACGTCTATAACGTAATATAACCTAACCTGACATATCTAGCTCCTCGCTGGTAATGTTTTACAAAATCCCGTTCGTGTGGTCCCGTACGTCTCGGTTGGAATATTATATACGTCTATAGCATTATATATCCTAACCTAAGGCAGGCTAACATCTCGGATGTAGTATATTACATCATTCCTGGCGTATCGACCACTACTTCTCGGTGGAAACACTATATACGTCTATAACGTATCATAACCTAACCTAACCCATCTAGCCCCTCGTAGGTAATGTTTTACAGAATCCCGTTCCTGTCGTCCCGTACGTCTCGCTTGGGACGTTATGAACGTCTACAGCGATGTATATCCTAACCTAAGGCAGGCTAACATCTCAGATGTAGTATATTACATCATTCCTGGCGTATCGGCCTCTACTTCTCGGTGGAAACATTATATACGTCTATAACGTAATATAACCTAACCTAACACATCTAGCCCCTCGCTGGTAATGTTTTACAGAATCCCGTTCGTGTCGTCCCGTACGTCTCGGTTGGGATATTATATACGTCTATAGCGTTATATATCCTAACCTAAGGCAGGCTATCATCTCGGATGTAGTATTTTACAAAATTCCTGGCGTATCGGCCCCTACTTCTCGGTGGGAACATTATATACGTCTATAACGTAATATAACCTATCCTAACACATCTAGCCCCTCGCTGGTAATGTTTTACAGAATCCCGTTCGTGTCGTCCCGTACGTATCGGTTGGGACATTATATACGTCTACAGCGTTATTTATCCTAACCTAAGGCAGGCTAACATCTCGGATGTAGTATTTTACACAAGTCCTGGCGTATCGGCCCCTACTGCTCGGTGGGAACATTATATACGTCTATAAGGTAACATAACGTAACCTAGCCCATCTAGCCCCTCGCTGGTAATGTATTACAGAATCCCGTTCCTGTTGTGCCGTACGTCTCGGTTGGGATATTATATACGTCTATAGCGTTATATATCCTAACCTAAGGCAGGCTATCTTTTCGGATGCAGTATTTTACAACATTCCTGGCGTATCGGCCCATACTTCTCGGTGGGAACATTATATTCGTCTATAACGTAATATAACCTATCCTAACATATCTAGCCCCTCACTGGTAATGTTTTACAGAATCCCCTTCGTGTCGTCCCGTACGTCTCGGTTGGGACATTATATACGTCTACAGCGTTATATATCCTAACCTAAGCCAGGCTAACATCTCGGATATAGTATTTTACAACATGCCTGGCGCATCGGCCTCTACTTCTCGGTGGGAACATTATATTCGTCTATAACGTAATATAACCTAACCTATCACATCTAGCCCCTCGCTGGTAATGTTTTACAGAATCCCGTTCGTGTCGTCCCGTACGTCTCGGTTGGGACGTTATGAACGTCTACAGCGATGTATATCCTAACCTAAGCCAGGCTAACATCTCGGATATAGTATTTTACAACATGCCTGGCGCATCGGCCTCTACTTCTCGGTGGGAACATTATATTCGTCTATAACGTAATATAACCTATCCTAACACATCTAGCCCCTCGCTGGTAATGTTTTACAGAATCCCGTTCGTGTCGTCCCGTTCGTCTCGGTTGGGATATTATATACGTCTATAGCGTTATATATCCTAACTTAAGGCAGGCTATCATCTCGGATGTAGTATTTTACAACATTCCTGGCGGGTCGGTCTCTACTTCTCGGTTGGAACATTATATACGTCTATAACGTAATATAACCTAACCTGACATATCTAGCTCCTCGCTGGTAATGTTTTACAAAATCCCGTTCGTGTGGTCCCGTACGTCTCGGTTGGGATATTATATACGTCTATAGCATTATATATCCTAACCTAAGGCAGGCTAACATCTCGGATGTAGTATATTACATCATTCCTGGCGTATCGACCACTACTTCTCGGTGGAAACATTATATACGTCTATAACGTATCATAACCTAACCTAACCCATCTAGCCCCTCGCTGGTAATGTTTTACAGAATCCCGTTCCTGTCGTCCCGTACGTCTCGGTTGGGACGTTATGAACGTCTACAGCGATGTATATCCTAACCTAAGGCAGGCTAACATCTCAGATGTAGTATATTACATCATTCCTGGCGTATCGGCCTCTACTTCTCGGTGGAAACATTATATACGTCTATAACGTAATATAACCTAACCTAACACATCTAGCCCCTCGCTGGTAATGTTTTACAGAATCCCGTTCGTGTCGTCCCGTACGTCTCGGTTGGGATATTATATACGTCTATAGCGTTATATATCCTAACCTAAGGCAGGCTATCATCTCGGATGTAGTATTTTACAACATTCCTGGCGTACCGGCCCCTACTTCTCGGTGGGAACATTATATTACGTCTATAACGTATCATAACCTAACCTAACCCATCTAGCCCCTCGCTGGTAATGTTTTACAGAATCCCGTTCCTGTCGTCCCGTACGTCTCGGTTGGGACGTTATGAACGTCTACAGCGATATATATCCTAACGTAAGGCAGGCTAACATCTCGGATGTAGTATTTTACAACAGTCCTGGCGTATCGGCCCCTACTTCTCGGTGTGAACATTATATACGTCTATAACGTAACATAACGTAACCTAACCCATCTAGCCCCTCGCTGGTAATGTATTACAGAATCCCGTTCCTGTTGTGTCGTACGTCTCGGTTGGGATATTATATACGTCTATAGCGTTATATATCCTAACCTAAGGAAGGCTATCTTCTCGGATGTAGTATTTTACAACAGTCCTGGCGCATCGGCCTCTACTTCTCGGTGGGAACATTATATTCGTCTATAACGTAATATAACCTAACCTATCACATCTAGCCCCTCGCTGGTAATGTTTTACAGAATCCCGTTTGTGTCGTCCCGCAAGTCTCGGTTGGGACATTATATACTACTACAGCGTTATATCTCTTAACCTAAGGCAGGCTAACATCTCGGATGCAGTATTTTACAACGTTCCTGGCGGGTCGGCCTCTACTTCTCGGTGGGAACATTATATTCGTCTATAACGTAATATAACCTAGCCTAACACATCTAGCCCCTCGCTGGTAATGTTTTACAAAATCCCGTTCGTGTGGTCCCGTACGTCTCGGTTGGAATATTATATACGTCTATAGCATTATATATCCTAACCTAAGGCAGGCTAACATCTCGGATGTAGTATATTACATCATTCCTGGCGTATCGACCACTACTTCTCGGTGGAAACATTATATACGTCTATAACGTAATATAACCTAACCTAACACATCTAGCTAGTCGCTTTAATGTTTCACAGAATCCCGTTCGTGTCGTCCCGTTCGTCTCGGTTGGGATATTATATACGTCTATAGCGTTATATATCCTAGCTTAAGGCAGGCTATCATCTCGGATGTAGTATTTTACACCGTTCCTAGCGGGTCGGCCTCTACTTCTCGGTGGGAACATTATATTCGTCTATAACGTAATATAACCTATCCTAACACATCTAGCCCCTCGCTGGTAATGTTTTACAGAATCCCGTTCGTGTCGTCCCGTTCGTCTCGGTTGAGATATTATATACGTCTATTGCGTTATATATCCTAACTTAAGGCAGGCTATCATCTCGGATGTAGTATTTTACAACATTCCTGGCGGGTCGGTCTCTACTTCTCGGTTGGAACATTATATACGTCTATAACGTAATATAACCTAACCTGACATATCTAGCTCCTCGCTGGTAATGTTTTACAAAATCCCGTTCGTGTGGTCCCGTACGTCTCGGTTGGGATATTATATACGTCTATAGCATTATATATCCTAACCTAAGGCAGGCTAACATCTCGGATGTAGTATATTACATCATTCCTGGCGTATCGACCACTACTTCTCGGTGGAAACATTATATACGTCTATAACGTATCATAACCTAACCTAACCCATCTAGCCCCTCGCTGGTAATGTTTTACAGAATCCCGTTCCTGTCGTCCCGTACGTCTCGGTTGGGACGTTATGAACGTCTACAGCGATGTATATCCTAACCTAAGCCAGGCTAACATCTCGGATATAGTATTTTACAACATGCCTGGCGTATCGGCCTCTACTTCTCGGTGGGAACATTATATTCGTCTATAACGTAATATAACCTATCCTAACACATCTAGCCCCTCGCTGGTAATATTTTACAGAATCCCGTTCGTGTCGTCCCGTTCGTCTCGGTTGGGATATTATATACGTCTATAGCGTTATATATCCTAACTTAAGGCAGGCTATCATCTCGGATGTAGTATTTTACAACATTCCTGGCGGGTCGGTCTCTACTTCTCGGTTGGAACATTATATACGTCTATAACGTAATATAACCTAACCTGACATATCTAGCTCCTCGCTGGTAATGTTTTACAAAATCCCGTTCGTGTGGTCCCGTACGTCTCGGTTGGGATATTATATACGTCTATAGCATTATATATCCTAACCTAAGGCAGGCTAACATCTCGGATGTAGTATATTACATCATTCCTGGCGTATCGACCGCTACTTCTCGGTGGAAACATTATATACGTCTATAACGTATCATAACCTAACCTAACCCATCTAGCCCCTCGCTGGTAATGTTTTACAGAATCCCGTTCCTATCGTCCCGTACGTCTCGGTTGGGACGTTATGAACGTCTACAGCGATGTATATCCTAACCTAAGGCAGGCTAACATCTCAGCTGTAGTATATTACATCATTCCTGGCGTATCTGCCTCTACTTCTCGGTGGAAACATTATATACGTCTATAACGTAATATAACCTAACCTGACATATCTAGCTCCTCGCTGGTAATGTTTTACAAAATCCCGTTCGTGTGGTCCCGTACGTCTCGGTTGGAATATTATATACGTCTATAGCATTATATATCCTAACCTAAGGCAGGCTAACATCTCGGATGTAGTATATTACATCATTCCTGGCGTATCGACCACTACTTCTCGGTGGAAACACTATATACGTCTATAACGTATCATAACCTAACCTAACCCATCTAGCCCCTCGTAGGTAATGTTTTACAGAATCCCGTTCCTGTCGTCCCGTACGTCTCGCTTGGGACGTTATGAACGTCTACAGCGATGTATATCCTAACCTAAGGCAGGCTAACATCTCAGATGTAGTATATTACATCATTCCTGGCGTATCGGCCTCTACTTCTCGGTGGAAACATTATATACGTCTATAACGTAATATAACCTAACCTAACACATCTAGCCCCTCGCTGGTAATGTTTTACAGAATCCCGTTCGTGTCGTCCCGTACGTCTCGGTTGGGATATTATATACGTCTATAGCGTTATATATCCTAACCTAAGGCAGGCTATCATCTCGGATGTAGTATTTTACAAAATTCCTGGCGTATCGGCCCCTACTTCTCGGTGGGAACATTATATACGTCTATAACGTAATATAACCTATCCTAACACATCTAGCCCCTCGCTGGTAATGTTTTACAGAATCCCGTTCGTGTCGTCCCGTACGTATCGGTTGGGACATTATATACGTCTACAGCGTTATTTATCCTAACCTAAGGCAGGCTAACATCTCGGATGTAGTATTTTACACAAGTCCTGGCGTATCGGCCCCTACTGCTCGGTGGGAACATTATATACGTCTATAAGGTAACATAACGTAACCTAGCCCATCTAGCCCGTCGCTGGTAATGTATTACAGAATCCCGTTCCTGTTGTGCCGTACGTCTCGGTTGGGATATTATATACGTCTATAGCGTTATATATCCTAACCTAAGGCAGGCTATCTTTTCGGATGCAGTATTTTACAACATTCCTGGCGTATCGGCCCATACTTCTCGGTGGGAACATTATATTCGTCTATAACGTAATATAACCTATCCTAACATATCTAGCCCCTCACTGGTAATGTTTTACAGAATCCCCTTCGTGTCGTCCCGTACGTCTCGGTTGGGACATTATATACGTCTACAGCGTTATATATCCTAACCTAAGCCAGGCTAACATCTCGGATATAGTATTTTACAACATGCCTGGCGCATCGGCCTCTACTTCTCGGTGGGAACATTATATTCGTCTATAACGTAATATAACCTAACCTATCACATCTAGCCCCTCGCTGGTAACGTTTTACAGAATCCCGTTCGTGTCGTCCCGTACGTCTCGGTTGGGACGTTATGAACGTCTACAGCGATGTATATCCTAACCTAAGCCAGGCTAACATCTCGGATATAGTATTTTACAACATGCCTGGCGCATCGGCCTCTACTTCTCGGTGGGAACATTATATTCGTCTATAACGTAATATAACCTATCCTAACACATCTAGCCCCTCGCTGGTAATGTTTTACAGAATCCCGTTCGTGTCGTCCCGTTCGTCTCGGTTGGGATATTATATACGTCTATAGCGTTATATATCCTAACTTAAGGCAGGCTATCATCTCGGATGTAGTATTTTACAACATTCCTGGCGGGTCGGTCTCTACTTCTCGGTTGGAACATTATATACGTCTATAACGTAATATAACCTAACCTGACATATCTAGCTCCTCGCTGGTAATGTTTTACAAAATCCCGTTCGTGTGGTCCCGTACGTCTCGGTTGGGATATTTTATACGTCTATAGCATTATATATCCTAACCTAAGGCAGGCTAACATCTCGGATGTAGTATATTACATCATTCCTGGCGTATCGACCACTATTTCTCGGTGGAAACATTATATACGTCTATAACGTATCATAACCTAACCTAACCCATCTAGCCCCTCGCTGGTAATGTTTTACAGAATCCCGTTCCTGTCGTCCCGTACGTCTCGGTTGGGACGTTATGAACGTCTACAGCGATGTATATCCTAACCTAAGGCAGGCTAACATCTCAGATGTAGTATATTACATCATTCCTGGCGTATCGGCCTCTACTTCTCGGTGGAAACATTATATACGTCTATAACGTAATATAACCTAACCTAACACATCTAGCCCCTCGCTGGTAATGTTTTACAGAATCCCGTTCGTGTCGTCCCGTACGTCTCGGTTGGGATATTATATACGTCTATAGCGTTATATATCCTAACCTAAGGCAGGCTATCATCTCGGATGTAGTATTTTACAACATTCCTGGCGTACCGGCCCCTACTTCTCGGTGGGAACATTATATTACGTCTATAACGTATCATAACCTAACCTAACCCATCTAGCCCCTCGCTGGTAATGTTTTACAGAATCCCGTTCCTGTCGTCCCGTACGTCTCGGTTGGGACGTTATGAACGTCTACAGCGATATATATCCTAACGTAAGGCAGGCTAACATCTCGGATGTAGTATTTTACAACAGTCCTGGCGTATCGGCCCCTACTTCTCGGTGGGAACATTATATACGTCTATAACGTAACATAACGTAACCTAACCCATCTAGCCCCTCGCTGGTAATGTATTACAGAATCCCGTTCCTGTTGTGTCGTACGTCTCGGTTGGGATATTATATACGTCTATAGCGTTATATATCCTAACCTAAGGAAGGCTATCTTCTCGGATGTAGTATTTTACAACAGTCCTGGCGTATCGGCCCCTACTTCTCGGTGGGAACATTATATTCGTCTATAACGTAATATAACCTATCCTAACACATCTAGCCCCTCGCTGGTAATGTTTTACAGAATCCCGTTCGTGTCGTCCCGTACGTCTCGGTTGGGACATTATATACGTCTACAGCGTTATATATCCTAACCTAAGGCAGGCTATCTTCTCGGATGCAGTATTTTACAACATTCCTGGCGTATCGGCCCATACTTCTCGGTGGGAACATTATATTCGTCTATAACGTAATATAACCTATCCTAACACATCTAGCCCCTCGCTGGTAATGTTTTACAAAATCCCGTTCGTGTCGTCCCGTACGTCTCGGTTGGGATATTGTATACGTCTATAGCGTTATATATCCTAACCTAAGGCAGGCTATCATATCGGATGTAGTATTTTACAACATTCCTGGCGTATCGGCCCCTACTTCTCGGTGGGAACATTATATACGTCTATAACGTATCATAACCTAACCTGACATATCTAGCTCCTCGCTGGTAATTTTTTACAAAATCCCGTTCGTGTGGTCCCGTACGTCTCGGTTGGAATATTATATACGTCTATAGCATTATATATCCTAACCTAAGGCAGGCTAACATCTCGGATGTAGTATATTACATCATTCCTGGCGTATCGACCACTACTTCTCGGTGGAAACATTATATACGTCTATAACGTAATATAACCTAACCTAACACATCTAGCTAGTCGCTTTAATGTTTCACAGAATCCCGTTCGTGTCGTCCCGTTCGTCTCGGTTGGGATATTATATACGTCTATAGCGTTATATATCCTAGCTTAAGGCAGGCTATCATCTCGGATGTAGTATTTTACACCGTTCCTAGCGGGTCGGCCTCTACTTCTCGGTGGGAACATTATATTCGTCTATAACGTAATATAACCTATCCTAACACATCTAGCCCCTCGCTGGTAATGTTTTACAGAATCCCGTTCGTGTCGTCCCGTTCGTCTCGGTTGAGATATTATATACGTCTATTGCGTTATATATCCTAACTTAAGGCAGGCTATCATCTCGGATGTAGTATTTTACAACATTCCTGGCGGGTCGGTCTCTACTTCTCGGTTGGAACATTATATACGTCTATAACGTAATATAACCTAACCTGACATATCTAGCTCCCCGCTGGTAATGTTTTACAAAATCCCGTTCGTGTGGTCCCGTACGTCTCGGTTGGGATATTATATACGTCTATAGCATTATATATCCTAACCTAAGGCAGGCTAACATCTCGGATGTAGTATATTACATCATTCCTGGCGTATCGACCACTACTTCTCGGTGGAAACATTATATACGTCTATAACGTATCATAACCTAACCTAACCCATCTAGCCCCTCGCTGGTACTGTTTTACAGAATCCCGTTCCTGTCGTCCCGTACGTCTCGGTTGGGACGTTATGAACGTCTACAGCGATGTATATCCTAACCTAAGCCAGGCTAACATCTCGGATATAGTATTTTACAACATGCCTGGCGCATCGGCCTCTACTTCTCGGTGGGAACATTATATTCGTCTATAACGTAATATAACCTATCCTAACACATCTAGCCCCTCGCTGGTAATGTTTTACAGAATCCCGTTCGTGTCGTCCCGTTCGTCTCGGTTGGGATATTATATACGTCTATAGCGTTATATATCCTAACTTAAGGCAGGCTATCATCTCGGATGTAGTATTTTACAACATTCCTGGCGGGTCGGTCTCTACTTCTCGGTTGGAACATTATATACGTCTATAACGTAATATAACCTAACCTGACATATCTAGCTCCTCGCTGGTAATGTTTTACAAAATCCCGTTCGTGTGGTCCCGTACGTCTCGGTTGGGATATTATATACGTCTATAGCATTATATATCCTAACCTAAGGCAGGCTAACATCTCGGATGTAGTATATTACATCATTCCTGGCGTATCGACCGCTACTTCTCGGTGGAAACATTATATACGTCTATAACGTATCATAACCTAACCTAACCCATCTAGCCCCTCGCTGGTAATGTTTTACAGAATCCCGTTCCTATCGTCCCGTACGTCTCGGTTGGGACGTTATGAACGTCTACAGCGATGTATATCCTAACCTAAGGCAGGCTAACATCTCAGCTGTAGTATATTACATCATTCCTGGCGTATCTGCCTCTACTTCTCGGTGGAAACATTATATACGTCTATAACGTAATATAACCTAACCTGACATATCTAGCTCCTCGCTGGTAATGTTTTACAAAATCCCGTTCGTGTGGTCCCGTACGTCTCGGTTGGAATATTATATACGTCTATAGCATTATATATCCTAACCTAAGGCAGGCTAACATCTCGGATGTAGTATATTACATCATTCCTGGCGTATCGACCACTACTTCTCGGTGGAAACACTATATACGTCTATAACGTATCATAACCTAACCTAACCCATCTAGCCCCTCGTAGGTAATGTTTTACAGAATCCCGTTCCTGTCGTCCCGTACGTCTCGCTTGGGACGTTATGAACGTCTACAGCGATGTATATCCTAACCTAAGGCAGGCTAACATCTCAGATGTAGTATATTACATCATTCCTGGCGTATCGGCCTCTACTTCTCGGTGGAAACATTATATACGTCTATAACGTAATATAACCTAACCTAACACATCTAGCCCCTCGCTGGTAATGTTTTACAGAATCCCGTTCGTGTCGTCCCGTACGTCTCGGTTGGGATATTATATACGTCTATAGCGTTATATATCCTAACCTAAGGCAGGCTATCATCTCGGATGTAGTATTTTACAAAATTCCTGGCGTATCGGCCCCTACTTCTCGGTGGGAACATTATATACGTCTATAACGTAATATAACCTATCCTAACACATCTAGCCCCTCGCTGGTAATGTTTTACAGAATCCCGTTCGTGTCGTCCCGTACGTCTCGGTTGGGACATTATATACGTCTACAGCGTTATTTATCCTAACCTAAGGCAGGCTAACATCTCGGATGTAGTATTTTACACAAGTCCTGGCGTATCGGCCCCTACTGCTCGGTGGGAACATTATATACGTCTATAAGGTAACATAACGTAACCTAGCCCATCTAGCCCCTCGCTGGTAATGTATTACAGAATCCCGTTCCTGTTGTGCCGTACGTCTCGGTTGGGATATTATATACGTCTATAGCGTTATATATCCTAACCTAAGGCAGGCTATCTTTTCGGATGCAGTATTTTACAACATTCCTGGCGTATCGGCCCATACTTCTCGGTGGGAACATTATATTCGTCTATAACGTAATATAACCTATCCTAACATATCTAGCCCCTCACTGGTAATGTTTTACAGAATCCCCTTCGTGTCGTCCCGTACGTCTCGGTTGGGACATTATATACGTCTACAGCGTTATATATCCTAACCTAAGCCAGGCTAACATCTCGGATATAGTATTTTACAACATGCCTGGCGCATCGGCCTCTACTTCTCGGTGGGAACATTATATTCGTCTATAACGTAATATAACCTAACCTATCACATCTAGCCCCTCGCTGGTAATGTTTTACAGAATCCCGTTTGTGTCGTCCCGCAAGTCTCGGTTGGGACATTATATACTACTACAGCGTTATATATCCTAACCTAAGGCAGGCTAACATCTCGGATGCAGTATTTTACAACGTTCCTGGCGGGTCGGCCTCTACTTCTCGGTGGGAACATTATATTCGTCTATAACGTAATATAACCTAGCCTAACACATCTAGCCCCTCGCTGGTAATGTTTTACAGAATCCCGTTCGTGTCGTCCCGTACGTCTCGGTTGGGATATTATATACGTCTATAGCGTTATATATCCTAACCTAAGGCAGGCTATCATCTCGGATGTAGTATTTTACAACATTCCTGGCGTACCGGCCCCTACTTCTCGGTGGGAACATTATATACGTCTATAACGTATCATAACGTAACCTAACCCATCTAGCCCCTCGCTGGTAATGTTTTACAGAATCCCGTTCGTGTCGTCCCGTACGTCTCGGTTGGGACGTTATGAACGTCTACAGCGATGTATATCCTAACCTAAGCCAGGCTAACATCTCGGATATAGTATTTTACAACATGCCTGGCGCATCGGCCTCTACTTCTCGGTGGGAACATTATATTCGTCTATAACGTAATATAACCTATCCTAACACATCTAGCCCCTCGCTGGTAATGTTTTACAGAATCCCGTTCGTGTCGTCCCGTTCGTCTCGGTTGGGATATTATATACGTCTATAGCGTTATATATCCTAACTTAAGGCAGGCTATCATCTCGGATGTAGTATTTTACAACATTCCTGGCGGGTCGGTCTCTACTTCTCGGTTGGAACATTATATACGTCTATAACGTAATATAACCTAACCTGACATATCTAGCTCCTCGCTGGTAATGTTTTACAAAATCCCGTTCGTGTGGTCCCGTACGTCTCGGTTGGGATATTATATACGTCTATAGCATTATATATCCTAACCTAAGGCAGGCTAACATCTCGGATGTAGTATATTACATCATTCCTGGCGTATCGACCACTACTTCTCGGTGGAAGCATTATATACGTCTATAACGTATCATAACCTAACCTAACCCATCTAGCCCCTCGCTGGTAATGTTTTACAGAATCCCGTTCCTGTCGTCCCGTACGTCTCGGTTGGGACGTTATGAACGTCTACAGCGATGTATATCCTAACCTAAGGCAGGCTAACATCTCAGATGTAGTATATTACATCATTCCTGGCGTATCGGCCTCTACTTCTCGGTGGAAACATTATATACGTCTATAACGTAATATAACCTAACCTAACACATCTAGCCCCTCGCTGGTAATGTTTTACAGAATCCCGTTCGTGTCGTCCCGTACGTCTCGGTTGGGATATTATATACGTCTATAGCGTTATATATCCTAACCTAAGGCAGGCTATCATCTCGGATGTAGTATTTTACAACATTCCTGGCGTACCGGCCCCTACTTCTCGGTGGGAACATTATATACGTCTATAACGTATCATAACCTAACCTAACCCATCTAGCCCCTCGCTGGTAATGTTTTACAGAATCCCGTTCCTGTCGTCCCGTACGTCTCGGTTGGGACGTTATGAACGTCTACAGCGATATATATCCTAACGTAAGGCAGGCTAACATCTCGGATGTAGTATTTTACAACAGTCCTGGCGTATCGGCCCCTACTTCTCGGTGGGAACATTATATACGTCTATAACGTAACATAACGTAACCTAACCCATCTAGCCCCTCGCTGGTAATGTATTACAGAATCCCGTTCCTGTTGTGTCGTACGTCTCGGTTGGGATATTATATACGTCTATAGCGTTATATATCCTAACCTAAGGAAGGCTATCTTCTCGGATGTAGTATTTTACAACAGTCCTGGCGTATCGGCCCCTACTTCTCGGTGGGAACATTATATACGTCTATAACGTAACATAACGTAACCTAACCCATCTAGCCCCTCGCTGGTAATGTATTACAGAATCCCGTTCCTGTTGTGCCGTACGTCTCGGTTGGGATATTATATACGTCTATAGCGTTATATATCCTAACCTAAGGAAGGCTATCTTCTCGGATGCAGTATTTTACAACATTCCTGGCGCATCGGCCCATACTTCTCGGTGGGAACATTATATTCGTCTATAACGTAATATAACCTATCCTAACACATCTAGCCCCTCGCTGGTAATGTTTTACAGAATCCCGTTCGTGTCGTCCCGTACGTCTCGGTTGGGACATTATATACGTCTACAGCGTTATATATCCTAACCTAAGGCAGGCTATCTTCTCGGATGCAGTATTTTACAAAATTCCTGGCGTATCGGCCCATACTTCTCGGTGGGAACATTATATTCGGCTATAACATAATATAACCTAACCTAACACATCTAGCCCCTCGCTGGTAATGTTTTACAGAATCCCGTTCGTGTCGTCCCGTACGTCTCGGTTGGGATATTATATACGTCTATAGCGTTATATATCCTAACCTAAGGCAGGCTATCATCTCGGATGTAGTATTTTACAACATTCCTGGCGTATCGGCCCCTACTTCTCGGTGGGAACATTATATACGTCTATAACGTATCATAACCTAACCTAACCCATCTAGCCCCTCGCTGGTAATGTTTTACAGAATCCCGTTCCTGTCGTCCCGTACGTCTCGGTTGGGACGTTATGAACGTCTACAGCGATATATATCCTAACGTAAGGCAGGCTAACATCTCGGATGTAGTATTTTACAACAGTCCTGGCGTATCGGCCCCTACTTCTCGGTGGGAACATTATATACGTCTATAACGTAACATAACGTAACCTAACCCATCTAGCCCCTCGCTGGTAATGTATTACAGAATCCCGTTCCTGTTGTGCCGTACGTCTCGGTTGGGATATTATATACGTCTATAGCGTTATATATCCTAACCTAAGGAAGGCTATCTTCTCGGATGCAGTATTTTACATCATTCCTGGCGTATCGGCCCATACTTCTCGGTGGGAACATTATATTCGTCTATAACGTAATATTACCTATCCTAACACATCTAGCCCCTCGCTGGTAATGTTTTACAGAATCCCGTTCGTGTCGTCCCGTACGTCTCGGTTGGGACATTATATACGTCTACAGCGTTATATATCCTAACCTAAGGCGGGCTAACATCTCGGATGCAGTATTTTACAACATTCCTGGCGTATCGTCCCCTACTTCTCGGTGGGAACATTATATACGTCTATAACGTATCATAACCTAGCCTAACCCATCTAGCCCCTCGCTGGTAATGTTTTACAGAATCCCGTTCCTGTCGTCCCGTACGTATCGGTTGGGACGTTATGAACGTCTACAGCGATATATATCCTAACGTAAGGCAGGCTAACATCTCGGATGTAGTATTTTACAACAGTCCTGGCGTATCGGCCCCTACTTCTCGGTGGGAACATTATATACGTCTATAACGTAACATAACGTAACCTAACCCATCTAGCCCCTCGCTGGTAATGTATTACAGAATCCCGTTCCTGTTGTGCCGTACGTCTCGGTTGGGATATTATATACGTCTATAGCGTTATATATCCTAACCTAAGGAAGGCTATCTTCTCGGATGCAGTATTTTACAACATTCCTGGCGTATCGGCCCATACTTCTCGGTGGGAACATTATATTCGTCTATAACGTAATATAACCTATCCTAACACATCTAGCCCCTCGCTGGTAATGTTTTACAGAATCCCGTTCGTGTCGTCCCGTACGTCTCGGTTGGGACATTATATACGTCTACAGCGTTATATATCCTAACCTAAGGCAGGCTATCTTCTCGGATGCAGTATTTTACAAAATTCCTGGCGTATCGGCCCATACTTCTCGGTGGGAACATTATATTCGGCTATAACATAATATAACCTAACCTAACACATCTAGCCCCTCGCTGGTAATGTTTTACAGAATCCCGTTCGTGTCGTCCCGTACGTCTCGGTTGGGATATTATATACGTCTATAGCGTTATATATCCAAACCTAAGGCAGGCTATCATCTCGGATGTAGTATTTTACAACATTCCTGGCGTATCGGCCCCTACTTCTCGGTGGGAACATTATATACGTCTATAACGTATCATAACCTAACCTAACCCATCTAGCCCCTCGCTGGTAATGTTTTACAGAATCCCGTTCCTGTCGTCCCGTACGTCTCGGTTGGGACGTTATGAACGTCTACAGCGATATATATCCTAACGTAAGGCAGGCTAACATCTCGGATGTAGTATTTTACAACAGTCCTGGCGTATCGGCCCCTACTTCTCGGTGGGAACATTATATACGTCTATAACGTAACATAACGTAACCTAACCCATCTAGCCCCTCGCTGGTAATGTATTACAGAATCCCGTTCCTGTTGTGTCGTACGTCTCGGTTGGGATATTATATACGTCTATAGCGTTATATATCCTAACCTAAGGAAGGCTATCTTCTCGGATGTAGTATTTTACAACAGTCCTGGCGTATCGGCCCCTACTTCTCGGTGGGAACATTATATACGTCTATAACGTAACATAACGTAACCTAACCCATCTAGCCCCTCGCTGGTAATGTATTACAGAATCCCGTTCCTGTTGTGCCGTACGTCTCGGTTGGGATATTATATACGTCTATAGCGTTATATATCCTAACCTAAGGAAGGCTATCTTCTCGGATGCAGTATTTTACAACATTCCTGGCGTATCGGCCCATACTTCTCGGTGGGAACATTATATTCGTCTATAACGTAATATAACCTATCCTAACACATCTAGCCCCTCGCTGGTAATGTTTTACAGAATCCCGTTCGTGTCGTCCCGTACGTCTCGGTTGGGACATTATATACGTCTACAGCGTTATATATCCTAACCTAAGGCAGGCTATCTTCTCGGATGCAGTATTTTACAAAATTCCTGGCGTATCGGCCCATACTTCTCGGTGGGAACATTATATTCGGCTATAACATAATATAACCTAACCTAACACATCTAGCCCCTCGCTGGTAATGTTTTACAGAATCCCGTTCGTGTCGTCCCGTACGTCTCGGTTGGGATATTATATACGTCTATAGCGTTATATATCCTAACCTAAGGCAGGCTATCATCTCGGATGTAGTATTTTACAACATTCCTGGCGTATCGGCCCCTACTTCTCGGTGGGAACATTATATACGTCTATAACGTATCATAACCTAATCTAACCCATCTAGCCCCTCGCTGGTAATGTTTTACAGAATCCCGTTCCTGTCGTCCCGTACGTCTCGGTTGGGACGTTATGAACGTCTACAGCGATATATATCCTAACGTAAGGCAGGCTAACATCTCGGATGTAGTATTTTACAACAGTCCTGGCGTATCGGCCCCTACTTCTCGGTGGGAACATTATATACGTCTATAACGTAACATAACGTAACCTAACCCATCTAGCCCCTCGCTGGTAATGTATTACAGAATCCCGTTCCTGTTGTGCCGTACGTCTCGGTTGGGATATTATATACGTCTATAGCGTTATATATCCTAACCTAAGGAAGGCTATCTTCTCGGATGCAGTATTTTACATCATTCCTGGCGTATCGGCCCATACTTCTCGGTGGGAACATTATGTTCGTCTATAACGTAATATTACCTATCCTAACACATCTAGCCCCTCGCTGGTAATGTTTTACAGAATCCCGTTCGTGTCGTCCCGTACGTCTTGGTTGGGACATTATATACGTCTACAGCGTTATATATCCTAACCTAAGGCGGGCTAACATCTCGGATGCAGTATTTTACAACATTCCTGGCGTATCGTCCCCTACTTCTCGGTGGGAGCATTATATACGTCTATAACGTATCATAACCTAGCCTAACCCATCTAGCCCCTCGCTGGTAATGTTTTACAGAATCCCGTTCCTGTCGTCCCGTACGTATCGGTTGGGACGTTATGAACGTCTACAGCGATATATATCCTAACGTAAGGCAGGCTAACATCTCGGATGTAGTATTTTACAACAGTCCTGGCGTATCGGCCCCTACTTCTCGGTGGGAACATTATATACGTCTATAACGTAACATAACGTAACCGAACCCATCTAGCCCCTCGCTGGTAATGTATTACAGAATCCCGTTCCTGTTGTGCCGTACGTCTCGGTTGGGATATTATATACGTCTATAGCGTTATATATCCTAACCTAAGGAAGGCTATCTTCTCGGATGCAGTATTTTACAACATTCCTGGCGTATCGGCCCATACTTCTCGGTGGGAACATTATATTCGTCTATAACGTAATATAACCTATCCTAACACATCTAGCCCCTCGCTGGTAATGTTTTACAGAATCCCGTTCGTGTCGTCCCGTACGTCTCGGTTGGGACATTATATACGTCTACAGCGTTATATATCCTAACCTAAGGCAGGCTATCTTCTCGGATGCAGTATTTTACAAAATTCCTGGCGTATCGGCCCATACTTCTCGGTGGGAACATTATATTCGGCTACAACATAATATAACCTAACCTAACACATCTAGCCCCTCGCTGGTAATGTTTTACAGAATCCCGTTCGTGTCGTCCCGTACGTCTCGGTTGGGATATTATATACGTCTATAGCGTTATATATCCAAACCTAAGGCAGGCTATCATCTCGGATGTAGTATTTTACAACATTCCTGGCGTATCGGCCCCTACTTCTCGGTGGGAACATTATATACGTCTATAACGTATCATAACCTAACCTAACCCATCTAGCCCCTCGCTGGTAATGTTTTACAGAATCCCGTTCCTGTCGTCCCGTACGTCTCGGTTGGGACGTTATGAACGTCTACAGCGATATATATCCTAACGTAAGGCAGGCTAACATCTCGGATGTAGTATTTTACAACAGTCCTGGCGTATCGGCCCCTACTTCTCGGTGGGAACATTATATACGTCTATAACGTAACATAACGTAACCTAACCCATCTAGCCCCTCGCTGGTAATGTATTACAGAATCCCGTTCCTGTTGTGTCGTACGTCTCGGTTGGGATATTATATACGTCTATAGCGTTATATATCCTAACCTAAGGAAGGCTATCTTCTCGGATGTAGTATTTTACAACAGTCCTGGCGTATCGGCCCCTACTTCTCGGTGGGAACATTATATACGTCTATAACGTAACATAACGTAACCTAACCCATCTAGCCCCTCGCTGGTAATGTTTTACAGAATCCCGTTCCTGTTGTGCCGTACGTCTCGGTTGGGATATTATATACGTCTATAGCGTTATATATCCTAACCTAAGGCAGGCTATCATCTCGGATGTAGTATTTTACAACATTCCTGGCGTATCGGCCCCTACTTCTCGGTGG
The DNA here is from genome assembly GCA_963969225.1 of Xylocopa violacea. Classification (NCBI taxonomy): domain Eukaryota; kingdom Metazoa; phylum Arthropoda; class Insecta; order Hymenoptera; family Apidae; genus Xylocopa; species Xylocopa violacea. The sequence goes on along the minus strand of CAXAJV010000008.1, from coordinate 11,701,819 downwards.
GAACATTATATACGTCTATAACGTATCATAACCTAACCTAACCCATCTAGCCCCTCGCTGGTAATGTTTTACAGAATCCCGTTCCTGTCGTCCCGTACGTCTCGGTTGGGACCTTATGAACGTCTACAGCGATATATATCCTAACGTAAGGCAGGCTAACATCTCGGATGTAGTATTTTACAACAGTCCTGGCGTATCGGCCCCTACTTCTCGGTGGGAACATTATATACGTCTATAACGTAACATAACGTACAATAACCCATCTAGCCCCTCGCTGGTAATGTATTACAGAATCCCGTTCCTGTTGTGCCGTACGTCTCGGTTGGGATATTATATACGTCTATAGCGTTATATATCCTAACCTAAGGAAGGCTATCTTCTCGGATGCAGTATTTTACATCATTCCTGGCGTATCGGCCCATACTTCTCGGTGGGAACATTATATTCGTCTATAACGTAATATTACCTATCCTAACACATCTAGCCCCTCGCTGGTAATGTTTTACAGAATCCCGTTCGTGTCGTCCCGTACGTCTCGGTTGGGACATTATATACGTCTACAGCGTTATATATCCTAACCTAAGGCGGGCTAACATCTCGGATGCAGTATTTTACAACATTCCTGGCGTATCGTCCCCTACTTCTCGGTGGGAACATTATATACGTCTATAACGTATCATAACCTAGCCTAACCCATCTAGCCCCTCGCTGGTAATGTTTTACAGAATCCCGTTCCTGTCGTCCCGTACGTCTCGGTTGGGACGTTATGAACGTCTACAGCGATATATATCCTAACGTAAGGCAGGCTAACATCTCGGATGTAGTATTTTACAACAGTCCTGGCGTATCGGCCCCTACTTCTCGGTGGGAACATTATATACGTCTATAACGTAACATAACGTAACCTAACCCATCTAGCCCCTCGCTGGTAATGTATTACAGAATCCCGTTCCTGTTGTGCCGTACGTCCCGGTTGGGATATTACATACGTCTATAGCGTTATATATCCTAACCTAAGGAAGGCTATCTTCTCGGATGCAGTATTTTACAACATTCCTGGCGTATCGGCCCATACTTCTCGGTGGGAACATTATATTCGTCTATAACGTAATATAACCTATCCTAACACATCTAGCCCCTCGCTGGTAATGTTTTACAGAATCCCGTTCGTGTCGTCCCGTACGTCTCGGTTGGGACATTATATACGTCTACAGCGTTATATATCCTAACCTAAGGCGGGCTAACATCTCGGATGCAGTATTTTACAACATTCCTGGCGTATCGTCCCCTACTTCTCGGTGGGAACATTATATACGTCTATAACGTATCATAACCTAGCCCAACCCATCTAGCCCCTCGCTGGTAATGTTTTACAGAATCCCGTTCCTGTCGTCCCGTACGTCTCGGTTGGGACGTTATGAACGTCTACAGCGATATATATCCTAACGTAAGGCAGGCTAACATCTCGGATGTAGTATTTTACAACAGTCCTGGCGTATCGGCCCCTACTTCTCGGTGGGAACATTATATACGTCTATAACGTAACATAACGTAACCTAACCCATCTAGCCCCTCGCTGGTAATGTATTACAGAATCCCGTTCCTGTTGTGCCGTACGTCTCGGTTGGGATATTATATACGTCTATAGCGTTATATATCCTAACCTAAGGAAGGCTATCTTCTCGGATGCAGTATTTTACATCATTCCTGGCGTATCGGCCCATACTTCTCGGTGGGAACATTATGTTCGTCTATAACGTAATATTACCTATCCTAACACATCTAGCCCCTCGCTGGTAATGTTTTACAGAATCCCGTTCGTGTCGTCCCGTACGTCTTGGTTGGGACATTATATACGTCTACAGCGTTATATATCCTAACCTAAGGCGGGCTAACATCTCGGATGCAGTATTTTACAACATTCCTGGCGTATCGTCCCCTACTTCTCGGTGGGAGCATTATATACGTCTATAACGTATCATAACCTAGCCTAACCCATCTAGCCCCTCGCTGGTAATGTTTTACAGAATCCCGTTCCTGTCGTCCCGTACGTATCGGTTGGGACGTTATGAACGTCTACAGCGATATATATCCTAACGTAAGGCAGGCTAACATCTCGGATGTAGTATTTTACAACAGTCCTGGCGTATCGGCCCCTACTTCTCGGTGGGAACATTATATACGTCTATAACGTAACATAACGTAACCGAACCCATCTAGCCCCTCGCTGGTAATGTATTACAGAATCCCGTTCCTGTTGTGCCGTACGTCTCGGTTGGGATATTATATACGTCTATAGCGTTATATATCCTAACCTAAGGAAGGCTATCTTCTCGGATGCAGTATTTTACAACATTCCTGGCGTATCGGCCCATACTTCTCGGTGGGAACATTATATTCGTCTATAACGTAATATAACCTATCCTAACACATCTAGCCCCTCGCTGGTAATGTTTTACAGAATCCCGTTCGTGTCGTCCCGTACGTCTCGGTTGGGACATTATATACGTCTACAGCGTTATATATCCTAACCTAAGGCAGGCTATCTTCTCGGATGCAGTATTTTACAAAATTCCTGGCGTATCGGCCCATACTTCTCGGTGGGAACATTATATTCGGCTACAACATAATATAACCTAACCTAACACATCTAGCCCCTCGCTGGTAATGTTTTACAGAATCCCGTTCGTGTCGTCCCGTACGTCTCGGTTGGGATATTATATACGTCTATAGCGTTATATATCCAAACCTAAGGCAGGCTATCATCTCGGATGTAGTATTTTACAACATTCCTGGCGTATCGGCCCCTACTTCTCGGTGGGAACATTATATACGTCTATAACGTATCATAACCTAACCTAACCCATCTAGCCCCTCGCTGGTAATGTTTTACAGAATCCCGTTCCTGTCGTCCCGTACGTCTCGGTTGGGACGTTATGAACGTCTACAGCGATATATATCCTAACGTAAGGCAGGCTAACATCTCGGATGTAGTATTTTACAACAGTCCTGGCGTATCGGCCCCTACTTCTCGGTGGGAACATTATATACGTCTATAACGTAACATAACGTAACCTAACCCATCTAGCCCCTCGCTGGTAATGTATTACAGAATCCCGTTCCTGTTGTGTCGTACGTCTCGGTTGGGATATTATATACGTCTATAGCGTTATATATCCTAACCTAAGGAAGGCTATCTTCTCGGATGTAGTATTTTACAACAGTCCTGGCGTATCGGCCCCTACTTCTCGGTGGGAACATTATATACGTCTATAACGTAACATAACGTAACCTAACCCATCTAGCCCCTCGCTGGTAATGTTTTACAGAATCCCGTTCCTGTTGTGCCGTACGTCTCGGTTGGGATATTATATACGTCTATAGCGTTATATATCCTAACCTAAGGCAGGCTATCATCTCGGATGTAGTATTTTACAACATTCCTGGCGTATCGGCCCCTACTTCTCGGTGGGAACATTATATACGTCTATAACGTATCATAACCTAACCTAACCCATCTAGCCCCTCGCTGGTAATGTTTTACAGAATCCCGTTCCTGTCGTCCCGTACGTCTCGGTTGGGACCTTATGAACGTCTACAGCGATATATATCCTAACGTAAGGCAGGCTAACATCTCGGATGTAGTATTTTACAACAGTCCTGGCGTATCGGCCCCTACTTCTCGGTGGGAACATTATATACGTCTATAACGTAACATAACGTACAATAACCCATCTAGCCCCTCGCTGGTAATGTATTACAGAATCCCGTTCCTGTTGTGCCGTACGTCTCGGTTGGGATATTATATACGTCTATAGCGTTATATATCCTAACCTAAGGAAGGCTATCTTCTCGGATGCAGTATTTTACATCATTCCTGGCGTATCGGCCCATACTTCTCGGTGGGAACATTATATTCGTCTATAACGTAATATTACCTATCCTAACACATCTAGCCCCTCGCTGGTAATGTTTTACAGAATCCCGTTCGTGTCGTCCCGTACGTCTCGGTTGGGACATTATATACGTCTACAGCGTTATATATCCTAACCTAAGGCGGGCTAACATCTCGGATGCAGTATTTTACAACATTCCTGGCGTATCGTCCCCTACTTCTCGGTGGGAACATTATATACGTCTATAACGTATCATAACCTAGCCTAACCCATCTAGCCCCTCGCTGGTAATGTTTTACAGAATCCCGTTCCTGTCGTCCCGTACGTCTCGGTTGGGACGTTATGAACGTCTACAGCGATATATATCCTAACGTAAGGCAGGCTAACATCTCGGATGTAGTATTTTACAACAGTCCTGGCGTATCGGCCCCTACTTCTCGGTGGGAACATTATATACGTCTATAACGTAACATAACGTAACCTAACCCATCTAGCCCCTCGCTGGTAATGTATTACAGAATCCCGTTCCTGTTGTGCCGTACGTCCCGGTTGGGATATTATATACGTCTATAGCGTTATATATCCTAACCTAAGGAAGGCTATCTTCTCGGATGCAGTATTTTACAACATTCCTGGCGTATCGGCCCATACTTCTCGGTGGGAACATTATATTCGTCTATAACGTAATATAACCTATCCTAACACATCTAGCCCCTCGCTGGTAATGTTTTACAGAATCCCGTTCGTGTCGTCCCGTACGTCTCGGTTGGGACATTATATACGTCTACAGCGTTATATATCCTAACCTAAGGCGGGCTAACATCTCGGATGCAGTATTTTACAACATTCCTGGCGTATCGTCCCCTACTTCTCGGTGGGAACATTATATACGTCTATAACGTATCATAACCTAGCCCAACCCATCTAGCCCCTCGCTGGTAATGTTTTACAGAATCCCGTTCCTGTCGTCCCGTACGTCTCGGTTGGGACGTTATGAACGTCTACAGCGATATATATCCTAACGTAAGGCAGGCTAACATCTCGGATGTAGTATTTTACAACAGTCCTGGCGTATCGGCCCCTACTTCTCGGTGGGAACATTATATACGTCTATAACGTAACATAACGTAACCTAACCCATCTAGCCCCTCGCTGGTAATGTATTACAGAATCCCGTTCCTGTTGTGCCGTACGTCCCGGTTGGGATATTATATACGTCTATAGCGTTATATATCCTAACCTAAGGAAGGCTATCTTCTCGGATGCAGTATTTTACAACATTCCTGGCGTATCGGCCCATACTTCTCGGTGGGAACATTATATTCGTCTATAACGTAATATAACCTATCCTAACACATCTAGCCCCTCGCTGGTAATGTTTTACAGAATCCCGTTCGTGTCGTCCCGTACGTCTCGGTTGGGACATTATATACGTCTACAGTGTTATATATCCTAACCTAAGGCAGGCTATCTTCTCGGATGCAGTATTTTACAAAATTCCTGGCGTATCGGCCCATACTTCTCGGTGGGAACATTATATTCGGCTATAACATAATATAACCTATCCTAACACATCTAGCCCCTCGCTGGTAATGTTTTACAGAATCCCGTTCGTGTCGTCCCGTACGTCTCGGTTGGGACATTATATACGTCTACAGCGTTATATATCCTAACCTAAGCCAGGCTAACATCTCGGATGCAGTATTTTACAACATTCCTGGCGGGTCGGCCCCTACTTCTCGGTGGGAACATTATATACGTCTATAACGTAATATAACCTAACCTAACATATCTAGCTCCTCGCTGGTAATGTTTTACAAAATCCCGTTCGTGTCGTCCCGTACGTCTCGGTTGGGATATTGTATTCGTCTATAACATTATATATCCTAACCTAAGGCACTCTAACATCTCGGATGTAGTATATTACATCATTCCTGGCGTATCGACCACTACTTCTCGGTGGAAACATTATATACGTCTATAACGTAATATAACCTAACTTAACACATCTAGCTAGTCGCTTTAATGTTTCACAGAATTCCGTTCGTGTCGTCCCGTTCGTCTCGGTTGGGACATTATATACGTGTATAGCGTTATATATCCTAACCTAAGGCAGGCTATCATCTCGGATGTAGTATTTTACAACATTCCTGGCGTATCGGCCCCTACTTCTCGGTGGGAACATTATATACGTCTATAACATAATATAACCTAACCTAACATATCTAGCTCCTCGCTGGTAATGTTTTACAAAATCCCGTTCGTGTCGTCCCGTACGTATCGGTTGGGATATTATATACGTCTATAGCATTATATATCCTAACCTAAGGCAGGCTAACATCTCGGATGTAGTATATTACATCATTCCTGGCGTATCGACCACTACTTCCCGGTGGAAACATTATATACGTCTATAACGTAATATAACCTAACCTAACACATCTAGCTAGTCGCTTTAAAGTTTCACAGAATCCCGTTCGTGTCGTCCCGTTCGTCTCGGTTGGGACATTATATACGTCTATAGCGTTATATATCCTAACTTAAGGCAGGCTATCATCTCGGATGTAGCATTTTATAACATTCCTGGCGTATCGGCCCCTACTTCTCGGTGGGAACATTATATACGTCTATAACGTATCATAACCTAACCTAACCCATCTAGCCCCTCGCTGGTAATGTTTTACAGAATCCCGTTCGTGTCGTCCCGTACGTCTCGGTTGGGACATTATATACGTCTACAGTGTTATATATCCTAACCTAAGGCAGGCTATCTTCTCGGATGCAGTATTTTACAAAATTCCTGGCGTATCGGCCCATACTTCTCGGTGGGAACATTATATTCGGCTATAACATAATATAACCTATCCTAACACATCTAGCCCCTCGCTGGTAATGTTTTACAGAATCCCGTTCGTGTCGTCCCGTACGTCTCGGTTGGGACATTATATACTACTACAGCGTTATATATCCTAACCTAAGGCAGGCTAACATCTCGGATGCAGTATTTTACAACATTCCTGGCGGGTCGGCCCCTACTTCTCGGTGGGAACATTGTATACGTCTATAACGTAATATAACCTAACCTAACATATCTAGCTCCTCGCTGGTAATGTTTTACAAAATCCCGTTCGTTTCGTCCCGTACGTCTCGGTTGGGATATTATATACGTCTATAGCATTATATATCCTAACCTAAGGCAGGCTATCATCTCGGACGTAGTATATTACATCATTCCTGGCGTAACGGCCTCTACTTCTCGGTGGAAACATTATATACGTCTATAACGTAATATAACCTAACCTAACACATCTAGCCCCTCGCTGGTAATGTTTTACAGAATCCCGTTCGTGTCGTCCCGTACGTCTCGCTTGGGATATTATATACGTGTATACCGTTATATATCCTAACCTAAGGCAGGCTATCATCTCGGATGTAGTATTTTACAACATTCTTGGCGTATCGGCCCCTACTTCTCGGTGGGAACATTATATACGTCTATAATGTATCATAACCTAACCTAACCCATCTAGCCCCTCGCTGGTAATGTTTTACAGAATCCCGTTCCTGTCGTCCCGTACGTCTCGGTTGGGATATTATATACGTCTATAGCATTATATATCCTAACCTAAGGCAGGCTAACATCTCGGATGTAGTATATTACATCATTCCTGGCGTATCGACGACTACTTCTCGGTGGAAACATTATATACGTCTATAACGTAATATAACCTAACTTAACACATCTAGCTAGTCGCTTTAATGTTTCACAGAATTCCGTTCGTGTCGTCCCGTTCGTCTCGGTTGGGACATTATATACGTCTATAGCGTTATATATCCTAACCTAAGGCAGGCTATCTTCTCGGATGCAGTATTTTACAACATTCCTGGCGTATCGGCCCATACTTCTCGGTGGGAACATTATATACGTCTATAACGTAATATAACCTAACTTAACACATCTAGCTAGTCGCTTTAATGTTTCACAGAATTCCGTTCGTGTCGTCCCGTTCGTCTCGGTTGGGACATTATATACGTCTATAGCGTTATATATCCTAACCTAAGGCAGGCTATCTTCTCGGATGCAGTATTTTACAACATTCCTGGCGTATCGGCCCATACTTCTCGGTGGGAACATTATATACGTCTATAACGTAATATAACCTAACCTAACACATCTAGCTAGTCGCTTTAAAGTTTCACAGACTCCCGTTCGTGTCGTCCCGTTCGTCTCGGTTGGGACATTATATACGTCTATAGCGTTATATATCCTAACTTAAGGCAGGCTATCATCTCGGATGTAGCATTTTACAACGTTCCTAGCGGGTCGGCCTCTACTTCTCGGTGGGAACATTATATTCGTCTATAACGTAATATAACCTATCCTAACACATCTAGCCCCTCGCTGGTAATGTTTTACAGAATCCCGTTCGTGTCGTCGCGTACGTCTCGGTTGGGATATTATATACGTCTATAGCGTTATATATCCTAACCTAAGGCAGGCTAACATCGCGGATGTAGTATTTTACAACAATCCTGGCGTATCGGCCCCTACTTCTCGGTGGGAACATTATATACGTCTATAACGTATCATAACCTAACCTGACCCATCTAGCCCCTCGCTGGTAATGTTTTACAGAATCCCGTTCCTGTCGTCCCGTACGTCTCGGTTGGGACGTTATGAACGTCTACAGCGATATATCCTAACGTAAGGCAGGCTAACATCTCAGCTGTAGTATATTACATCATTCCTGGCGTATCGACCACTACTTCTCGGTGGAAACATTATAAACGTCTATAACGTAATATAACCTAACCTAACACATCTATCTCCTCCCTGGTAATGTTTTACAAAATCCCGTTCGTGTCGTCCCGTACGTCTCGGTTGGGATATTATATACGTCTATAGCATTATATATCCTAACCTAAGGCAGGCTAACATCTCGGATGTAGTATATTACATCATTCCTGGCGGGTCGGCCCCTACTTCTCGGTGGGAACATTATATACGTCTATAACGTAATATAACCTAACCTAACATATCTAGCTCCTCGCTGGTAATGTTTTACAAAATCCCGTTCGTGTCGTCCCGTACGTCTCGGTTGGGATATTATATACGTCTATAGCATTATATATCCTAACCTAAGGCAGGCTAACATCTCGGATGTAGTATATTACATCATTCCTGGCGTATCGACCACTACTTCTCGGTGGAAACATTATATACGTCTATAACGTAATATAACCTAACTTAACACATCTAGCTAGTCGCTTTAATGTTTCACAGAATTCCGTTCGTGTCGTCCCGTTCGTCTCGGTTGGGACATTATATACGTCTATAGCGTTATATATCCTAACCTAAGGCAGGCTATCTTCTCGGATGCAGTATTTTACAACATTCCTGGCGTATCGGCCCATACTTCTCGGTGGGAACATTATATACGTCTATAACGTAATATAACCTAACTTAACACATCTAGCTAGTCGCTTTAATGTTTCACAGAATTCCGTTCGTGTCGTCCCGTTCGTCTCGGTTGGGATATTATATACGTCTATAGCATAATATATCCTAACCTAAGGCAGGCTAACATCTCGGATGTAGTATATTACATCATTCCTGGCGTATCGACCACTACATCTCGGTGGAAACATTATATACGTCTATAACGTAATATAACCTAACCTAACACATCTAGCTAGTCGCTTTAAAGTTTCACAGAATCCCGTTCCTGTCGTCCCGTACGTCTCGGTTGGGACGTTATGAACGTCTACAGCGATATATCCTAACGTAAGGCAGGCTAACATCTCGGATGTAGTATATTACATCATTCCTGGCGTATCGACCACTACTTCTCGGTGGAAACATTATATACGTCTATAACGTAATATAACCTAACCTAACACATCTAGCTAGTCGCTTTAAAGTTTCACAGAATCCCGTTCGTGTCGTCCCGTTCGTCTCGGTTGGGACATTATATACGTCTATAGCGTTATATATCCTAACTTAAGGCAGGCTATCATCTCGGATGTAGCATTTTACAACGTTCCTAGCGGGTCGGCCTCTACTTCTCGGTGGGAACATTATATTCGTCTATAACGTAATATAACCTATCCTAACACATCTAGCCCCTCGCTGGTAATGTTTTACAGAATCCCGTTCGTGTCGTCGCGTACGTCTCGGTTGGGATATTATATACGTCTATAGCGTTATATATCCTAACCTAAGGCAGGCTAACATCGCGGATGTAGTATTTTACAACAATCCTGGCGTATCGGCCCCTACTTCTCGGTGGGAACATTATATACGTCTATAACGTATCATAACCTAACCTGACCCATCTAGCCCCTCGCTGGTAATGTTTTACAGAATCCCGTTCCTGTCGTCCCGTACGTCTCGGTTGGGACGTTATGAACGTCTACAGCGATATATCCTAACGTAAGGCAGGCTAACATCTCAGCTGTAGTATATTACATCATTCCTGGCGTATCGACCACTACTTCTCGGTGGAAACACTATAAACATCTGTAACGTAATATAACCTAACCTAACACATCTATCTCCTCCCTGGTAATGTTTTACAAAATCCCGTTCGTGTCGTCCCGTACGTCTCGGTTGGGATATTATATACGTCTATAGCATTATATATCCTAACCTAAGGCAGGCTAACATCTCGGATGTAGTATATTACATCATTCCTGGCGTATCGACCACTACTTCTCGGTGGAAACATTATATACGTCTATAACGTAATATAACCTAACTTAACACATCTAGCTAGTCGCTTTAATGTTTCACAGAATTCCGTTCGTGTCGTCCCGTTCGTCTCGGTTGGGACATTATATACGTCTATAGCGTTATATATCCTAACCTAAGGCAGGCTATCTTCTCGGATGCAGTATTTTACAACATTCCTGGCGTATCGGCCCATACTTCTCGGTGGGAACATTATATACGTCTATAACGTAATATAACCTAACTTAACACATCTAGCTAGTCGCTTTAATGTTTCACAGAATTCCGTTCGTGTCGTCCCGTTCGTCTCGGTTGGGATATTATATACATCTATAGCATAATATATCCTAACCTAAGGCAGGCTAACATCTCGGATGTAGTATATTACATCATTCCTGGCGTATCGACCACTACATCTCGGTGGAAACATTATATACGTCTATAACGTAATATAACCTAACCTAACACATCTAGCTAGTCGCTTTAAAGTTTCACAGAATCCCGTTCCTGTCGTCCCGTACGTCTCGGTTGGGACGTTATGAACGTCTACAGCGATATATCCTAACGTAAGGCAGGCTAACATCTCGGATGTAGTATATTACAACATTCGTGGCGTATCGACCACTACTTCTCGGCGGAAACATTATATACGTCTATAACGTATCATAACCTAACCTAACCCATCTAGCACCTCGCTGGTAATGTTTTACAGAATCCCGTTCCTGTCGTCCCGTACGTCTCGGTTGGGACGTTATGAACGTCTACAGCGATATATATCCTAACCTAAGGCAGGCTAACATCTCGGATGCAGTATTTTACAACATTCCTGGCGGGTCGGCCCCTACTTCTCGGTGGGAACATTATATACGTCTATAGCGTAATATAACCTAACCTAACATATCTAGCTCCTCGCTGGTAATGTTTTACAAAATCCCGTTCGTGTCGTCCCGTACGTCTCGGTTGGGATATTATATACGTCTATAGCATTATATATCCTAACCTAAGGCAGGCTAACATCTCGGATGTAGTATATTACATCATTCCTGGCGTATCGACCACTACTTCTCGGTGGAAACATTATATACGTCTATAACGTAATATAACCTAACTTAACATATCTAGCTCCTCGCTAGTAATGTTTTACAAAATCCCGTTCGTGTCATCCCGTACGTCTCGGTTGGGATATTATATACGTCTATAGCATTATATATCCTAACCTAAGGCAGGCTAACATCTCGGATGTAGTATATTACATCATTCCTGGCGTATCGACCACTACTTCTCGGTGGAAACATTATATACATTTATAACGTAATATAACCTAACCTAACACATCTAGCTAGTCGCTTTAATGTTTCACAGAATCCCGTTCGTGTCGTCCCGTTCGTCTCGGTTGGGACATTATATACGTCTATAGCGTTATATATCCTAACTTAAGGCAGGCTATCATCTCGGATGTAGCATTTTACAACGTTCCTAGCGGGTCGGCCTCTACTTCTCGGTGGGAACATTATATTCGTCTATAACGTAATATAACCTATCCTAACACATCTAGCCCCTCGCTGGTAATGTTTTACAGAATCCCGTTCGTGTCGTCGCGTACGTCTCGGTTGGGATATTATATACGTCTATAGCGTTATATATCCTAACCTAAGGCAGGCTAACATCGCGGATGTAGTATTTTACAACAATCCTGGCGTATCGGCCCCTACTTCTCGGTGGGAACATTATATACGTCTATAACGTATCATAACCTAACCTGACCCATCTAGCCCCTCGCTGGTAATGTTTTACAGAATCCCGTTCCTGTCGTCCCGTACGTCTCGGTTGGGATGTTATGAACGTCTACAGCGATATATCCTAACGTAAGGCAGGCTAACATCTCAGCTGTAGTATATTACATCATTCCTGGCGTATCGACCACTACTTCTCGGTGGAAACATTATAAACGTCTATAACGTAATATAACCTAACCTAACACATCTATCTCCTCCCTGGTAATGTTTTACAAATTCCCGTTCGTGTCGTCCCGTACGTCTCGGTTGGGATATTATATACGTCTATAGCATTATATATCCTAACCTAAGGCAGGCTAACATCTCGGATGCAGTATTTTACAACATTCCTGGCGGGTCGGCCCCTACTTCTCGGTGGGAACATTATATACGTCTATAACGTAATATAACCTAACCTAACATATCTAGCTCCTCGCAGGTAATGTTTTACAAAATCCCGTTCGTGTCGTCCCGTACGTCTCGGTTGGGATATTATATACGTCTATAGCATTATATATCCTAACCTAAGGCAGGCTAACATCTCGGATGTAGTATATTACATCATTCCTGGCGTATCGACCACTACTTCTCGGTGGAAACATTATATACGTTTATAACGTAATATAACCTAACCTAACACATCTAGCTAGTCGCTTTAATGTTTCACAGAATCCCGTTCGTGTCGTCCCGTACGTCTCGGTTGGGACGTTATGAACGTCTACAGCGATATATATCCTAACCTAAGGCAGGCTAACATCTCGGATGCAGTATTTTACAACATTCCTGGCGGGTCGGCCCCTACTTCTCGGTGGGAACATTATATACGTCTATAACGTAATATAACCTAACCTAACATATCTAGCTCCTCGCTGGTAATGTTTTACAAAATCCCGTTCGTGTCGTCCCGTACGTCTCGGTTGGGATATTATATACGTCTATAGCATTATATATCCTAACCTAAGGCAGGCTAACATCTCGGATGTAGTATATTACATCATTCCTGGCGTATCGACCACTACTTCTCGGTGGAAACATTACATACGTCTATAACGTAATATAACCTAACTTAACACATCTAGCCCCTCGCTGGTAATGTTTTACAGAATCCCGTTCCTGTCGTCCCGTTCGTCTCGGTTGGGACATTATATACGTCTATAGCGTTATATATCCTAACTTAAGGCAGGCTATCATCTCGGATGTAGTATCTTACAACATTCCTGGCGGGTCGGCCTCTACTTCTCGGTGGGAACATTATATACGTCTATAACGTAATATAACCTAACCTAACACATCTAGCCCCTCGCTGGTAATGTTTTACAGAATCCCGTTCGTGTCGTCCCGTACGTCTCGGTTGGGATATTATATACGTCTATAGCGTTATATATCCTAACCTAAGGCAGGCTATCATCTCGGATGTAGTATTTTACAACATTCCTGGCGTATCGGCCCCTACTTCTCGGTGGAAACATTATATACGTCTATAACGTAACATAACGTAACCTAACCCATCTAGCCCCTCGCTGGTAATGTTTTACAGAATCCCGTTCGTGTCGTCCCGTACGTCTCGGTTGGGACGTTATGAACGTCTCCAGCGATGTATATCCTAACCTAAGCCAGGCTAACATCTCGGATATAGTATTTTACAACATGCCTGGCGCATCGGCCTCTACTTCTCGGTGGGAACATTATATTCGTCTATAACGTAATATAACCTATCCTAACACATCTAGCCCCTCGCTGGTAATGTTTTACAGAATCCCGTTCGTGTCGTCCCGTTCGTCTCGGTTGGGATATTATATACGTCTATAGCGTTATATATCCTAACTTAAGGCAGGCTATCATCTCGGATGTAGTATTTTACAACATTCCTGGCGGGTCGGTCTCTACTTCTCGGTTGGAACATTATATACGTCTATAACGTAATATAACCTAACCTGACATATCTAGCTCCTCGCTGGTAATGTTTTACAAAATCCCGTTCGTGTGGTCCCGTACGTCTCGGTTGGGATATTATATACGTCTATAGCATTATATATCCTAACCTAAGGCAGGCTAACATCTCGGATGTAGTATATTACATCATTCCTGGCGTATCGACCACTACTACTCGGTGGAAACATTATATACGTCTATAACGTAATATAACCTAACCTAACATATCTAGCTCCTCGCTGGTAATGTTTTACAGAATCCCGTTCGTGTCGTCCCGTACGTCTCGGTTGGGACATTATATACGTCTACAGCGTTATATATCCTAACCTAAGGAAGGCTATCTTCTCGGATGCAGTATATTACATCATTCCTGGCGTATCGACCACTACTTCTCGGTGGAAACATTATATACGTCTATAACGTATCATAACCTAACCTAACCCATCTAGCACCTCGCTGGTAATGTTTTACAGAATCCCGTTCCTGTCGTCCCGTACGTCTCGGTTGGGACGTTATGAACGTCTACAGCGATATATATCCTAACCTAAGGCAGGCTAACATCTCGGATGCAGTATTTTACAACATTCCTGGCGAATCGGCCCATACTTCTCGGTGGGAACATTATATTCGTCTATAACGTAATATAACCTATCCTAACACATCTAGCCCCTCGCTGGTAATGTTTTACAGAATCCCGTTCGTGTCGTCCCGTACGTCTCGGTTGGGACATTATATACGTCTACAGCGTTATATATCCTAACCTAAGGAAGGCTATCTTCTCGGATGCAGTATTTTACAAAATTCCTGGCGTATCGGCCCATACTTCTCGGTGGGAACATTATATTCGTCTATAACATAATATAACCTATCCTAACACATCTAGCCCCTCGCAGGTAATGTTTTACAGAATCCCGTTCGTGTTGTCCCGTACGTCTCGGTTGGGACATTATATACGTCTACAGCGTTATATATCCTAACCTAAGCCAGGCTAACATCTCGGATGCAGTATTTTAGAACATTCCTGGCGGGTCGGCCCCTACTTCTCGGTGGGAACATTATATACGTCTATAACGTAATATAACCTAACCTAACATATCTAGCTCCTCGTTGGTAATGTTTTACAGAATCCCGTTCGTGTCGTCCCGTACGTCTCGGTTGGGATATTATATACGTCTATAGCATTATATATCCTAACCTAAGGCAGGCTATCTTCTCGGATGCAGTATTTTACAACATTCCTGGCGAATCGGCCCATACTTCTCGGTGGGAACATTATATTCGTCTATAACGTAATATAACCTATCCTAACACATCTAGCCCCTCGCTGGTAATGTTTTACAGAATCCCGTTCGTGTCGTCCCGTACGTCTCGGTTGGGACATTATATACGTCTACAGCGTTATATATCCTAACTTAAGGCAGGCTATCATCTCGGATGTAGTATCTTACAACATTCCTGGCGGGTCGGCCTCTACTTCTCGGTGGGAACATTATATACGTCTATAACGTAATATAACCTAACCTAACATATCTAGCTCCTCGCTAGTAATGTTTTACAAAATCCCGTTCGTGTCATCCCGTACGTCTCGGTTGGGATATTATATACGTCTATAGCATTATATATCCTAACCTAAGGCAGGCTAACATCTCGGATGTAGTATATTACATCATTCCTGGCGTATCGACCACTACTTCTCGGTGGAAACATTATATACGTCTATAACGTAATATAACCTAACCTAACACATCTAGCCCCTCACTGGTAATGTTTTACAGAATCCCGTTCGTGTCGTCCCGTACGTCTCGGTTGGAATATTATATACGTCTATAGCGTTATATATCCTAACCTAAGGCAGACTATCCTCTCGGATGTAGTATTTTACAACATTCCTGGCGTATCGGCCCCTACTTCTCGGTGGGAACATTATATACGTCTATAGCGTATCATAACCTAACCTAACCCATCTAGCCCCTCGCTGGTAATGTTTTACAGAATCCCGTTCCTGTCGTCCCGTACGTCTCGGTTGGGACGTTATGAACGTCTACAGCGATATATCCTAACGTAAGGCAGGCTAACATCTCAGCTGTAGTATATTACATCATTCCTGGCGTATCGGCCTCTACTTCTCGGTGGAAACATTATATACGTCTATAACGTAATATAACCTAACTTAACACATCTAGCTAGTCGCTTTAATGTTTCACAGAATTCCGTTCGTGTCGTCCCGTTCGTCTCGGTTGGGACATTATATACGTCTATAGCGTTATATATCCTAACTTAAGGCAGGCTATCATCTCGGATGTAGTATCTTACAACATTCCTGGCGGGTCGGCCTCTACTTCTCGGTGGGAACATTATATACGTCTATAACGTAATATAACCTAACCTAACACATCTAGCCCCTCGCTGGTAATGTTTTACAGAATCCCGTTCGTGTCGTCCCGTACGTCTCGGTTGGGATATTATATACGTCTATAGCGTTATATATCCTAACCTAAGGCAGGCTATCATCTCGGATGTAGTATTTTACAACATTCCTGGCGTATCGGCCCCTACTTCTCGGTGGAAACATTATATACGTCTATAACGTAACATAACGTAACCTAACCCATCTAGCCCCTCGCTGGTAATGTATTACAGAATCCCGTTCCTGTTGTGCCGTACGTCTCGGTTGGGATATTATATACGTCTATAGCGTTATATATCCTAACCTAAGGCAGGCTATCTTCTCGGATGCAGTATTTTACAACATTCCTGGCGAATCGGCCCATACTTCTCGGTGGGAACATTATATTCGTCTATAACGTAATATAACCTATCCTAACACATCTAGCCCCTCGCTGGTAATGTTTTACAGAATCCCGTTCGTGTCGTCCCGTACGTCTCGGTTGGGACATTATATACGTCTACAGCGTTATATATCCTAACCTAAGGAAGGCTATCTTCTCGGATGCAGTATATTACATCATTCCTGGCGTATCGACCACTACTTCTCGGTGGAAACATTATATACGTCTATAACGTATCATAACCTAACCTAACCCATCTAGCACCTCGCTGGTAATGTTTTACAGAATCCCGTTCCTGTCGTCCCGTACGTCTCGGTTGGGACGTTATGAACGTCTACAGCGATATATATCCTAACCTAAGGCAGGCTAACATCTCGGATGCAGTATTTTACAACATTCCTGGCGGGTCGGCCCCTACTTCTCGGTGGGAACATTATATACGTCTATAACGTAATATAACCTAACCTAACATATCTAGCTCCTCGCTGGTAATGTTTTACAAAATTCGTTCGTGTCGTCCCGTACGTCTCGGTTGGGATATTATATACGTCTATAGCATTATATATCCTAACCTAAGGCAGGCTAACATCTCGGATGTAGTATATTACATCATTCCTGGCGTATCGACCACTACTTCTCGGTGGAAACATTATATACGTCTATAACGTAATATAACCTAACTTAACACATCTAGCTAGTCGCTTTAATGTTTCACAGAATTCCGTTCGTGTCGTCCCGTTCGTCTCGGTTGGGACATTATATACGTCTATAGCGTTATATATCCTAACTTAAGGCAGGCTATCATCTCGGATGTAGTATCTTACAACATTCCTGGCGGGTCGGCCTCTACTTCTCGGTGGGAACATTATATACGTCTATAACGTAATATAACCTAACCTAACATATCTAGCTCCTCGCTAGTAATGTTTTACAAAATCCCGTTCGTGTCATCCCGTACGTCTCGGTTGGGATATTATATAAGTCTATAGCATTATATATCCTAACCTAAGGCAGGCTAACATCTCGGATGTAGTATATTACATCATTCCTGGCGTATCGACCACTACTTCTCGGTGGAAACATTATATACGTTTATAACGTAATATAACCTAACCTAACACATCTAGCTAGTCGCTTTAATGTTTCACAGAATCCCGTTCGTGTCGTCCCGTTCGTCTCGGTTGGGACATTATATACGTCTATAGCGTTATATATCCTAACCTAAGCCAGGCTATCATCTCGGATGTAGTATATTACATCATTCCTGGCGTATCGGCCTCTACTTCTCGGTGGAAACATTATATACGTCTATAACGTAATATAACCTAACCTAACACATCTAGCCCCTCGCTGGTAATGTTTTACAGAATCCCGTTCGTGTCGTCCCGTACGTCTCGGTTGGGATATTATATACGTCTATAGCGTTATATATCCTAACCTAAGGCAGGCTATCATCTCGGATGTAGTATTTTACAACATTCCTGGCGTATCGGCCCCTACTTCTCGGTGGGAACATTATATACGTCTATAACGTATCATAATCTAACCTAACCCATCTAGCCCCTCGCTGGTAATGTTTTACAGAATCCCGTTCCTGTCGTCCCGTACGTCTCGGTTGGGACGTTATGAACGTCTACAGCGATATATCCTAACGTAAGGCAGGCTAACATCTCAGATGTAGTATATTACATCATTCCTGGCGTATCGCCCTCTACTTCTCGGTGGGAACATTATATACGTCTATAACGTAATATAACCCAACCTGACATATCTATCTCCTCCCTGGTAATGTTTTACAAAATCCCGTTCGTGTCGTCCCGTACGTCTCGGTTGGGACATTATATACGTCTACAGCGTTATATATCCTAACCTAAGGAAGGCTATCTTCTCGGATGCAGTATATTACATCATTCCTGGCGTATCGACCACTACTTCTCGGTGGAAACATTATATACGTCTATAACGTATCATAACCTAACCTAACCCATCTAGCACCTCGCTGGTAATGTTTTACAGAATCCCGTTCCTGTCGTCCCGTACGTCTCGGTTGGGACGTTATGAACGTCTACAGCGATATATATCCTAACCTAAGGCAGGCTAACATCTCGGATGCAGTATTTTACAACATTCCTAGCGGGTCGGCCCCTACTTCTCGGTGGGAACATTATATACGTCTATAACGTAATATAACCTAACCTAACATATCTAGCTCCTCGCTGGTAATGTTTTACAAAATCCCGTTCGTGTCGTCCCGTACGTCTCGGTTGGGATATTATATACGTCTATAGCATTATATATCCTAACCTAAGGCAGGCTAACATCTCGGATGTAGTATATTACATCATTCCTGGCGTATCGACCACTACTTCTCGGTGGAAACATTATATACGTCTATAACGTAATATAACCTAACTTAACACATCTAGCTAGTCGCTTTAATGTTTCACAGAATTCCGTTCGTGTCGTCCCGTTCGTCTCGGTTGGGACATTATATACGTCTATAGCGTTATATATCCTAACTTAAGGCAGGCTATCATCTCGGATGTAGTATCTTACAACATTCCTGGCGGGTCGGCCTCTACTTCTCGGTGGGAACATTATATACGTCTATAACGTAATATAACCTAACCTAACATATCTAGCTCCTCGCTAGTAATGTTTTACAAAATCCCGTTCGTGTCATCCCGTACGTCTCGGTTGGGATATTATATACGTCTATAGCATTATATATCCTAACCTAAGGCAGGCTAACATCTCGGATGTAGTATATTACATCATTCCTGGCGTATCGACCACTACTTCTCGGTGGAAACATTATATACGTTTATAACGTAATATAACCTAACCTAACACATCTAGCTAGTCGCTTTAATGTTTCACAGAATCCCGTTCGTGTCGTCCCGTTCGTCTCGGTTGGGACATTATATACGTCTATAGCGTTATATATCCTAACCTAAGCCAGGCTATCATCTCGGATGTAGTATATTACATCATTCCTGGCGTATCGGCCTCTACTTCTCGGTGGAAACATTATATACGTCTATAACGTAATATAACCTAACCTAACACATCTAGCCCCTCGCTGGTAATGTTTTACAGAATCCCGTTCGTGTCGTCCCGTACGTCTCGGTTGGGATATTATATACGTCTATAGCGTTATATATCCTAACCTAAGGCAGGCTATCATCTCGGATGTAGTATTTTACAACATTCCTGGCGTATCGGCCCCTACTTCTCGGTGGGAACATTATATACGTCTATAACGTATCATAATCTAACCTAACCCATCTAGCCCCTCGCTGGTAATGTTTTACAGAATCCCGTTCCTGTCGTCCCGTACGTCTCGGTTGGGACGTTATGAACGTCTACAGCGATATATCCTAACGTAAGGCAGGCTAACATCTCAGATGTAGTATATTACATCATTCCTGGCGTATCGCCCTCTACTTCTCGGTGGGAACATTATATACGTCTATAACGTAATATAACCTAACCTGACATATCTATCTCCTCCCTGGTAATGTTTTACAAAATCCCGTTCGTGTCGTCCCGTACGTCTCGGTTGGGATATTATATACGTCTATAGCATTATATATCCTAACCTAAGGCAGGCTAACATCTCGGATGTAGTATATTACATCATTCCTGGCGTATCGACCACTACTTCTCGGTGGAAACATTATATACGTCTATAACGTATCATAACCTAACCTAACCCATCTAGCACCTCGCTGGTAACGTTTTACAGAATCCCGTTCCTGTCGTCCCGTACGTCTCGGTTGGGACGTTATGAACGTCTACAGCGATATATATCCTAACCTAAGGCAGGCTAACATCTCGGATGCAGTATTTTACAACATTCCTGGCGGGTCGGCCCCTACTTCTCGGTGGGAACATTATATACGTCTATAACGTAATATAACCTAACCTAACATATCTAGCTCCTCGCTGGTAATGTTTTACAAAATCCCGTTCGTGTCGTCCCGTACGTCTCGGTTGGGATATTATATACGTCTATAGCATTATATATCCTAACCTAAGGCAGGCTAACATCTCGGATGTAGTATATTACATCATTCCTGGCGTATCGACCACTACTTCTCGGTGGAAACATTATATACGTCTATAACGTAATATAACCTAACTTAACACATCTAGCCCCTCGCTGGTAATGTTTTACAGAATCCCGTTCGTGTCGTCCCGTACGTCTTGGTTGGGATATTATATACGTCTATAGCGTTATATATCCTAACCTAAGGCAGGCTATCATCTCGGATGTAGTATTTTACAACATTCCTGGCGTATCGGCCCCTACTTCTCGGTGGAAACATTATATACGTCTATAACGTAACATAACGTAACCTAACCCATCTAGCCCCTCGCTGGTAATGTATTACAGAATCCCGTTCCTGTTGTGCCGTACGTCTCGGTTGGGATATTATATACGTTTATAGCGTTATATATCCTAACCTAAGGCAGGCTATCTTCTCGGATGCAGTATTTTACAACATTCCTGGCGAATCGGCCCATACTTCTCGGTGGGAACATTATATTCGTCTATAACGTAATATAACCTATCCTAACACATCTAGCCCCTCGCTGGTAATGTTTTACAGAATCCCGTTCGTGTCGTCCCGTACGTCTCGGTTGGGACATTATATACGTCTACAGCGTTATATATCCTAACCAAAGGCAGGCTATCTTCTCGGATGCAGTATTTTACAAAATTCCTGGCGTATCGGCCCATACTTCTCGGTGGGAACATTATATTCGTCTATAACATAATATAACCTATCCTAACACATCTAGCCCCTCGCAGGTAATGTTTTACAGAATCCCGTTCGTGTCGTCCCGTACGTCTCGGTTGGGACATTATATACGTCTACAGCGTTATGTATCCTAACCTAAGCCAGGCTAACATCTCGGATGCAGTATTTTACAACATTCCTGGCGGGTCGGCCCCTACTTCTCGGTGGGAACATTATATACGTCTATAACGTAATATAACCTAACCTAACATATCTAGCTCCTCGTTGGTAATGTTTTACAAAATCCCGTTCGTGTCGTCCCGTACGTCTCGGTTGGGATAATATATACGTCTATAGCATTATATATCCTAACCTAAGGCAGGCTAACATCTCGGATGTAGTATATTACATCATTCCTGGCGTATCGACCACTACTTCTCGGTGGAAACATTATATACGTCTATAACGTAATATAACCTAACCTAACACATCTAGCCCCTCACTGGTAATGTTTTACAGAATCCCGTTCGTGTCGTCCCGTACGTCTCGGTTGGAATATTATATACGTCTATAGCGTTATATATCCTAACCTAAGGCAGACTATCCTCTCGGATGTAGTATTTTACAACATTCCTGGCGTATCGGCCCCTACTTCTCGGTGGGAACATTATATACGTCTATAGCGTATCATAACCTAACCTAACCCATCTAGCCCCTCGCTGGTAATGTTTTACAGAATCCCGTTCCTGTCGTCCCGTACGTCTCGGTTGGGACGTTATGAACGTCTACAGCGATATATCCTAACGTAAGGCAGGCTAACATCTCAGCTGTAGTATATTACATCATTCCTGGCGTATCGGCCTCTACTTCTCGGTGGAAACATTATATACGTCTATAACGTAATATAACCTATCCTAACACATCTAGCCCCTCGCTGGTAATGTTTTCCAGAATCCCGTTCGTGTCGTCCCGTACGTCTCGGTTGGGACATTATATATGTCTACAACGTTATATATCCTAACCTAAGCCAGGCTAACATCTCGGATGCAGTATTTTACAACATTCCTGGCGGGTCGGCCCCTACTTCTCGGTGGGAACATTATATACGTGTATAACGTAATATAACCTAACCTAACATATCTAGCTCCTCGCTGGTAATGTTTTACAAAATCCCGTTCGTGTCGTCCCGTACGTCTCGGTTGGGATATTATATACGTCTGTAGCATTATATATCCTAACCTAAGGCAGGCTAACATCTCGGATGTAGTATATTACATCATTCCTGGCGTATCGACCACTACTTCTCGGTGGAAACATTATATACGTCTATAACGTAATATAACCTAACTTAACACATCTAGCTAGTCGCTTTAATGTTTCACAGAATTCCGTTCGTGTCGTCCCGTTCGTCTCGGTTGGGACATTATATACGTCTATAGCGTTGTATATCCTAACTTAAGGCAGGCTGTCATCTCGGATGTAGTATTTTACAACATTCCTGGCGTATCGGCCCCTACTTCTCGGTGGGAACATTATATACGTCTATAACGTAATATAACCTAACCTAACATATCTAGCTCCTCGCTGGTAATGTTTTACAAAATCCCGTTCGTGTCGTCCCGTACGTCTCGGTTGGGACGTTATGAACGTCTACAGCGATATATATCCTAACCTAAGGCAGGCTAACATCTCGGATGCAGTATTTTACAACATTCCTGGCGGGTCGGCCCCTACTTCTCGGTGGGAACATTATATACGTCTATAACGTAATATAACCTAACCTAACATATCTAGCTCCTCGCTGGTAATGTTTTACAAAATCCCGTTCGTGTCGTCCCGTACGTCTCGGTTGGGATATTATATACGTCTATAGCATTATATATCCTAACCTAAGGCAGGCTAACATCTCGGATGTAGTATATTACATCATTCCTGGCGTATCGACCACTACTTCTCGGTGGAAACATTATATACGTCTATAACGTAATATAACCTAACTTAACACATCTAGCTAGTCGCTTTAATGTTTCACAGAATTCCGTTCGTGTCGTCCCGTTCGTCTCGGTTGGGACATTATATACGTCTATAGCGTTATATATCCTAACTTAAGGCAGGCTATCATCTCGGATGTAGTATCTTACAACATTCCTGGCGGGTCGGCCTCTACTTCTCGGTGGGAACATTATATACGTCTATAACGTAATATAACCTAACCTAACATATCTAGCTCCTCGCTAGTAATGTTTTACAAAATCCCGTTCGTGTCATCCCGTACGTCTCGGTTGGGATATTATATACGTCTATAGCATTATATATCCTAACCTAAGGCAGGCTAACATCTCGGATGTAGTATATTACATCATTCCTGGCGTATCGACCACTACTTCTCGGTGGAA
This sequence comes from Xylocopa violacea, assembly GCA_963969225.1. Taxonomy (NCBI): domain Eukaryota; kingdom Metazoa; phylum Arthropoda; class Insecta; order Hymenoptera; family Apidae; genus Xylocopa; species Xylocopa violacea. Next base: position 11,677,553 of record CAXAJV010000008.1, on the reverse strand, counting down.
ACATTATATACGTCTATAACGTAATATAACCTAACTTAACACATCTAGCCCCTCGCTGGTAATGTTTTACAGAATCCCGTTCGTGTCGTCCCGTACGTCTTGGTTGGGATATTATATACGTCTATAGCGTTATATATCCTAACCTAAGGCAGGCTATCATCTCGGATGTAGTATTTTACAACATTCCTGGCGTATCGGCCCCTACTTCTCGGTGGAAACATTATATACGTCTATAACGTAACATAACGTAACCTAACCCATCTAGCCCCTCGCTGGTAATGTATTACAGAATCCCGTTCCTGTTGTGCCGTACGTCTCGGTTGGGATATTATATACGTTTATAGCGTTATATATCCTAACCTAAGGCAGGCTATCTTCTCGGATGCAGTATTTTACAACATTCCTGGCGAATCGGCCCATACTTCTCGGTGGGAACATTATATTCGTCTATAACGTAATATAACCTATCCTAACACATCTAGCCCCTCGCTGGTAATGTTTTACAGAATCCCGTTCGTGTCGTCCCGTACGTCTCGGTTGGGACATTATATACGTCTACAGCGTTATATATCCTAACCAAAGGCAGGCTATCTTCTCGGATGCAGTATTTTACAAAATTCCTGGCGTATCGGCCCATACTTCTCGGTGGGAACATTATATTCGTCTATAACATAATATAACCTATCCTAACACATCTAGCCCCTCGCAGGTAATGTTTTACAGAATCCCGTTCGTGTCGTCCCGTACGTCTCGGTTGGGACATTATATACGTCTACAGCGTTATGTATCCTAACCTAAGCCAGGCTAACATCTCGGATGCAGTATTTTACAACATTCCTGGCGGGTCGGCCCCTACTTCTCGGTGGGAACATTATATACGTCTATAACGTAATATAACCTAACCTAACATATCTAGCTCCTCGTTGGTAATGTTTTACAAAATCCCGTTCGTGTCGTCCCGTACGTCTCGGTTGGGATATTATATACGTCTATAGCATTATATATCCTAACCTAAGGCAGGCTAACATCTCGGATGTAGTATATTACATCATTCCTGGCGTATCGACCACTACTTCTCGGTGGAAACATTATATACGTCTATAACGTAATATAACCTAACCTAACACATCTAGCCCCTCACTGGTAATGTTTTACAGAATCCCGTTCGTGTCGTCCCGTACGTCTCGGTTGGAATATTATATACGTCTATAGCGTTATATATCCTAACCTAAGGCAGACTATCCTCTCGGATGTAGTATTTTACAACATTCCTGGCGTATCGGCCCCTACTTCTCGGTGGGAACATTATATACGTCTATAGCGTATCATAACCTAACCTAACCCATCTAGCCCCTCGCTGGTAATGTTTTACAGAATCCCGTTCCTGTCGTCCCGTACGTCTCGGTTGGGACGTTATGAACGTCTACAGCGATATATCCTAACGTAAGGCAGGCTAACATCTCAGCTGTAGTATATTACATCATTCCTGGCGTATCGGCCTCTACTTCTCGGTGGAAACATTATATACGTCTATAACGTAATATAACCTATCCTAACACATCTAGCCCCTCGCTGGTAATGTTTTCCAGAATCCCGTTCGTGTCGTCCCGTACGTCTCGGTTGGGACATTATATATGTCTACAACGTTATATATCCTAACCTAAGCCAGGCTAACATCTCGGATGCAGTATTTTACAACATTCCTGGCGGGTCGGCCCCTACTTCTCGGTGGGAACATTATATACGTGTATAACGTAATATAACCTAACCTAACATATCTAGCTCCTCGCTGGTAATGTTTTACAAAATCCCGTTCGTGTCGTCCCGTACGTCTCGGTTGGGATATTATATACGTCTGTAGCATTATATATCCTAACCTAAGGCAGGCTAACATCTCGGATGTAGTATATTACATCATTCCTGGCGTATCGACCACTACTTCTCGGTGGAAACATTATATACGTCTATAACGTAATATAACCTAACTTAACACATCTAGCTAGTCGCTTTAATGTTTCACAGAATTCCGTTCGTGTCGTCCCGTTCGTCTCGGTTGGGACATTATATACGTCTATAGCGTTGTATATCCTAACTTAAGGCAGGCTGTCATCTCGGATGTAGTATTTTACAACATTCCTGGCGTATCGGCCCCTACTTCTCGGTGGGAACATTATATACGTCTATAACGTAATATAACCTAACCTAACATATCTAGCTCCTCGCTGGTAATGTTTTACAAAATCCCGTTCGTGTCGTCCCGTACGTCTCGGTTGGGACGTTATGAACGTCTACAGCGATATATATCCTAACCTAAGGCAGGCTAACATCTCGGATGCAGTATTTTACAACATTCCTGGCGGGTCGGCCCCTACTTCTCGGTGGGAACATTATATACGTCTATAACGTAATATAACCTAACCTAACATATCTAGCTCCTCGCTGGTAATGTTTTACAAAATCCCGTTCGTGTCGTCCCGTACGTCTCGGTTGGGATATTATATACGTCTATAGCATTATATATCCTAACCTAAGGCAGGCTAACATCTCGGATGTAGTATATTACATCATTCCTGGCGTATCGACCACTACTTCTCGGTGGAAACATTATATACGTCTATAACGTAATATAACCTAACTTAACACATCTAGCTAGTCGCTTTAATGTTTCACAGAATTCCGTTCGTGTCGTCCCGTTCGTCTCGGTTGGGACATTATATACGTCTATAGCGTTATATATCCTAACTTAAGGCAGGCTATCATCTCGGATGTAGTATCTTACAACATTCCTGGCGGGTCGGCCTCTACTTCTCGGTGGGAACATTATATACGTCTATAACGTAATATAACCTAACCTAACATATCTAGCTCCTCGCTAGTAATGTTTTACAAAATCCCGTTCGTGTCATCCCGTACGTCTCGGTTGGGATATTATATACGTCTATAGCATTATATATCCTAACCTAAGGCAGGCTAACATCTCGGATGTAGTATATTACATCATTCCTGGCGTATCGACCACTACTTCTCGGTGGAAACATTATATACGTTTATAACGTAATATAACCTAACCTAACACATCTAGCTAGTCGCTTTAATGTTTCACAGAATCCCGTTCGTGTCGTCCCGTTCGTCTCGGTTGGGACATTATATACGTCTATAGCGTTATATATCCTAACCTAAGCCAGGCTATCATCTCGGATGTAGTATTTTACAACATTCCTGGCGTATCGGCCCCTACTTCTCGGTGGGAACATTATATACGTCTATAACGTAATATAACCTAACCTGACATATCTATCTCCTCCCTGGTAATGTTTTACAGAATCCCGTTCCTGTCGTCCCGTACGTCTCGGTTGGGACGTTATGAACGTCTACAGCGATATATCCTAACCTAAGGCAGGCTAACATCTCGGATGTAGTATATTACATCATTCCTGGCGTATCGACCACTACTTCTCGGTGGAAACATTACATACGTCTATAACGTAATATAACCTAACTTAACACATCTAGCTAGTCGCTTTAATGTTTCACAGAATTCCGTTCGTGTCGTCCCGTTCGTCTCGGTTGGGACATTATATACGTCTATAGCGTTATATATCCTAACTTAAGGCAGGCTATCATCTCGGATGTAGTATCTTACAACATTCCTGGCGGGTCGGCCTCTACTTCTCGGTGGGAACATTATATACGTCTATAACGTAATATAACCTAACCTAACATATCTAGCTCCTCGCTAGTAATGTTTTACAAAATCCCGTTCGTGTCATCCCGTACGTCTCGGTTGGGATATTATATACGTCTATAGCATTATATATCCTAACCTAAGGCAGGCTAACATCTCGGATGTAGTATATTACATCATTCCTGGCGTATCGACCACTACTTCTCGGTGGAAACATTATATACGTCTATAACGTAATATAACCTAACCTAACACATCTAGCCCCTCACTGGTAATGTTTTACAGAATCCCGTTCGTGTCGTCCCGTACGTCTCGGTTGGAATATTATATACGTCTATAGCGTTATATATCCTAACCTAAGGCAGACTATCCTCTCGGATGTAGTATATTACATCATTCCTGGCGTATCGACCACTACTTCTCGGTGGAAACATTATATACGTCTATAACGTAATATAACCTAACTTAACACATCTAGCTAGTCGCTTTAATGTTTCACAGAATTCCGTTCGTGTCGTCCCGTTCGTCTCGGTTGGGACATTATATACGTCTATAGCGTTCTATATCCTAACTTAAGGCAGGCTGTCATCTCGGATGTAGTATTTTACAACATTCCTGGCGTATCGGCCCCTACTTCTCGGTGGGAACATTATATACGTCTATAACGTAATATAACCTAACCTGACATATCTATCTCCTCCCTGGTAATGTTTTACAAAATCCCGTTCGTGTCGTCCCGTACGTCTCGGTTGGGATATTATATACGTCTATAGCATTATATATCCTAACCTAAGGCAGGCTAACATCTCGGATGTAGTATATTACATCATTCCTGGCGTATCGACCACTACTTCTCGGTGGAAGCATTATATACGTTTATAACGTAATATAACCTAACCTAACACATCTAGCTAGTCGCTTTAATGTTTCACAGAATCCCGTTCGTGTCGTCCCGTTCGTCTCGGTTGGGACATTATATACGTCTATAGCGTTATATATCCTAACCTAAGCCAGGCTATCATCTCGGATGTAGTATATTACATCATTCCTGGCGTATCGGCCTCTACTTCTCGGTGGAAACATTATATACGTCTATAACGTAATATAACCTAACCTAACACATCTAGCCCCTCGCTGGTAATGTTTTACAGAATCCCGTTCGTGTCGTCCCGTACGTCTCGGTTGGGATATTATATACGTCTATAGCGTTATATATCCTAACCTAAGGCAGGCTATCATCTCGGATGTAGTATTTTACAACATTCCTGGCGTATCGGCCCCTACTTCTCGGTGGGAACATTATATACGTCTATAACGTATCATAACCTAACCTAACCCATCTAGCCCCTCGCTGGTAATGTTTTACAGAATCCCGTTCCTGTCGTCCCGTAGGTCTCGGTTGGGACGTTATGAACGTCTACAGCGATATATCCTAACGTAAGGCAGGCTAACATCTCAGATGTAGTATATTACATCATTCCTGGCGTATCGCCCTCTACTTCTCGGTGGGAACATTTTATACGTCTATAACGTAATATAACCTAACCTGACATATCTATCTCCTCCCTGGTAATGTTATACAAAATCCCGTTCGTGTCGTCCCGTACGTCTCGGTTGGGATATTATATACGTCTATAGCATTATATATCCTAACCTGAGGCAGGCTAACATCTCGGATGTAGTATATTACATCATTCCTGGCGTATCGACCACTACTTCTCGGTGGAAACATTATATACGTCTATAACGTAATATAATCTAACTTAACACATCTAGCCCCTCGCTGGTAATGTTTTACAGAATCCCGTTCCTGTCGTCCCGTTCGTCTCGGTTGGGACATTATATACGTCTATAGCGTTATATATCCTAACCTAAGGCAGGCTATCATCTCGGATGTAGTATTTTACAACATTCCTGGCGTATCGGCCCCTACTTCTCGGTGGGAACATTATATTCGTCTATAACATAATATAACCTATCCTAACACATCTAGCCCCTCGCAGGTAATGTTTTACAGAATCCCGTTCGTGTCGTCCCGTACGTCTCGGTTGGGACATTATATACGTCTACAGCGTTATATATCCTAACCTAAGCCAGGCTAACATCTCGGATGCAGTATTTTACAACATTCCTGGCGGGTCGGCCCCTACTTCTCGGTGGGAACATTATATACGTGTATAACGTAATATAACCTAACCTAACATATCTAGCTCCTCGCTGGTAATGTTTTACAAAATCCCGTTCGTGTCGTCCCGTACGTCTCGGTTGGGATATTATATACGTCTGTAGCATTATATATCCTAACCTAAGGCAGGCTAACATCTCGGATGTAGTATATTACATCATTCCTGGCGTATCGACCACTACTTCTCGGTGGAAACATTATATACGTCTATAACGTAATATAACCTAACTTAACACATCTAGCTAGTCGCTTTAATGTTTCACAGAATCCCGTTCGTGTCGTCCCGTACGTCTCGGTTGGGATATTATATACGTCTATAGCGTTATATATCCTAACCTAAGGCAGGCTATCATCTCGGATGTAGTATTTTACAACATTCCTGGCGTATCGGCCCCTACTTCTCGGTGGGAACATTATATACGTCTATAACGTATCATAACCTAACCTAACCCATCTAGCCCCTCGCTGGTAATGTTTTACAGAATCCCGTTCCTGTCGTCCCGTACGTCTCGGTTGGGACGTTATGAACGTCTACAGCGATATATATCCTAACCTAAGGCAGGCTAACATCTCAGATGTAGTATATTACATCATTCCTGGCGTATAGCCCTCTACTTCTCGGTGGGAACATTATATACGTCTATAACGTAATATAAAATAACCTGACATATCTATCTCCTCGCTGGTAATGTTTTACAAAATCCCGTTCGTGTCGTCCCGTACGTCTCGGTTGGGATATTATATACGTCTATAGCGTTATATATCCTAACCTAAGGCAGGCTAACATCTCGGATGCAGTATTTTAAAACATTCCTGGCGTATCGTCCCCTACTTCTCGGTGGGAACATTATATACGTCTATAACGTATCATAACCTAGCCTAACCCATCTAGCCCCTCGCTGGTAATGTTTTACAGAATCCCGTTCCTGTCGTCCCGTACGTCTCGGTTGGGACGTTATGAACGTCTATAGCGATATATATCCTAACGTAAGGCAGGCTAACATCTCGGATGTAGTATTTTACAACAGTCCTGGCGTGTCGGCCCCTACTTCTCGGTGGGAACATTATATACGTCTATAACGTAACATAACGTAACCTAACCCATCTAGCCCCTCGCTGGTAATGTATTACAGAATCCAGTTCCTGTTGTGCCGTACGTCTCGGTTGGGATATTATATACGTCTATAGCGTTATATATCCTAACCTCAGGCAGGCTATCTTCTCGGATGCAGTATTTTACAACATTCCTGGCGTATCGGCCCATACTTCTCGGTGGGAACATTATATTCGTCTATAACGTAATATAACCTAACCTAACACATCTAGCCCCTCGCTGGTAATGTTTTACAGAATCCCGTTCGTGTCGTCCCGTACGTCTCGGTTGGGATATTATATACGTCTATAGGGTTATATATCCTAACCTAAGGCAGACTATCATCTCGGATGTAGTATTTTACAACATTCCTGGCGTATCGGCCCCTACTTCTCGGTGGGAACATTATATACGTCTATAGCGTATCATGACCTAACCTAACCCATCTAGCCCTTCGCTGGTAATGTTTTACAGAATCCCGTTCCTGTCGTCCCGTACGTCTCGGTTGGGACGTTATGAACGTCTACAGCGATATATATCCTAGCCTAAGGCAGGCTAACATCTCGGATGCAGTATTTTACAACATTCCTGGCGGGTCGGCCCCTACTTCTCGGTAGGAACATTATATACGTCTATAACGTAATATAACCTAACCTAACATATCTAGCTCCTCGCTGGTAATGTTTTACAAAATCCCGTTCGTGTCGTCCCGTACGTCTCGGTTGGGACGTTATGAACGTCTATAGCGATATATATCCTAACGTAAGGCAGGCTAACATCTCGGATGTAGTATTTTACAACAGTCCTGGCGTGTCGGCCCCTACTTCTCGGTGGGAACATTATATACGTCTATAACGTAACATAACGTAACCTAACCCATCTAGCCCCTCGCTGGTAATGTATTACAGAATCCAGTTCCTGTTGTGCCGTACGTCTCGGTTGGGATATTATATACGTCTATAGCGTTATATATCCTAACCTCAGGCAGGCTATCTTCTCGGATGCAGTATTTTACAACATTCCTGGCGTATCGGCCTATACTTCTCGGTGGGAACATTATATTCGTCTATAACGTAATATAACCTAACCTAACACATCTAGCCCCTCGCTGGTAATGTTTTACAGAATCCCGTTCGTGTCGTCCCGTACGTCTCGGTTGGGATATTATATACGTCTATAGGGTTATATATCCTAACCTAAGGCAGACTATCATCTCGGATGTAGTATTTTACAACATTCCTGGCGTATCGGCCCCTACTTCTCGGTGGGAACATTATATACGTCTATAGCGTATCATGACCTAACCTAACCCATCTAGCCCTTCGCTGGTAATGTTTTACAGAATCCCGTTCCTGTCGTCCCGTACGTCTCGGTTGGGACGTTATGAACGTCTACAGCGATATATATCCTAACCTAAGGCAGGCTAACATCTCGGATGCAGTATTTTACAACATTCCTGGCGGGTCGGCCCCTACTTCTCGGTGGGAACATTATATACGTCTATAACGTAATATAACCTAACCTAACATATCTAGCTCCTCGCTGGTAATGTTTTACAAAATCCCGTTCGTGTCGTCCCGTACGTCTCGGTTGGGATATTATATACGTCTATAGCATTATATATCCTAACCTAAGGCAGGCTAACATCTCGGATGTAGTATATTACATCATTCCTGGCGTATCGACCACTACTTCTCGGTGGAAACATTATATACGTCTATAACGTATCATAACCTAACCTAACCCATCTAGCCCCTCGCTGGTAATGTTTTACAGAATCCCGGTCCTGTCGTCCCGTACGTCTCGGTTGGGACGTTATGAACGTCTACAGCGATATATATCCTAACCTAAGGCAGGCTAACATCTCAGCTGTAGTATATTACATCATTCCTGGCGTATCGGCCTCTACTTCTCGGTGGAAACATTATATACGTCTATAACGTAATATAACCTAACCTAACATATCTAGCTCCTCGCTGGTAATGTTTTACAGAATCCCGTTCGTGTCGTCCCGTACGTCTCGGTTGGGATATTATATACGTCTATAGCGTTATATATCCTAACCTAAGGCAGGCTATCATCTCGGATGTAGTATTTTACAACATTCCTGGCGTATCGGCCCCTACTTCTCGGTGGGAACATTATATACGTCTATAACGTATCATAACCTAACCTAACCCATCTAGCCCCTCGCTGGTAATGTTTTACAGAATCCCGTTCGTGTCGTCCCGTACGTCTCGGTTGGGATATTATATACGTCTATAGCGTTATATATCCTAACCTAAGGCAGACTATCATCTCGGATGTAGTATTTTACAACATTCCTGCCGTATCGGCCCCTACTTCTCGGTGGGAACATTATATACGTCTATAGCGTATCATAACCTAACCTGACCCATCTAGCCCCTCGCTGGTAATGTTTTACAGAATCCCGTTCCTGTCGTCCCGTACGTCTCGGTTGGGACTTTATGAACGTCTACAGCGATATATCCTAACGTAAGGCAGGCTAACATCTCAGCTGTAGTATATTACATCATTCCTGGCGTATCGGCCTCTACTTCTCGGTGGAAACATTATATACGTCTATAACGTAATATAACCTATCCTAACACATCTAGCCCCTCGCTGGTAATGTTTTACAGAATCCCGTTCGTGTCGTCCCGTACGTCTCGGTTGGGACATTATATATGTCTACAACGTTATATATCCTAACCTAAGCCAGGCTAACATCTCGGATGCAGTATTTTACAACACTCCTGGCGGGTCGGCCCCTACTTCTCGGTGGGAACATTATATACGTGTATAACGTAATATAACCTAACCTAACATATCTAGCTCCTCGCTGGTAATGTTTTACAAAATCCCGTTCGTGTCGTCCCGTACGTCTCGGTTGGGATATTATATACGTCTGTAGCATTATATATCCTAACCTAAGGCAGGCTAACATCTCGGATGTAGTATATTACATCATTCCTGGCGTATCGACCACTACTTCTCGGTGGAAACATTATATACGTCTATAACGTATCATAACCTAACCTAACCCATCTAGCCCCTCGCTGGTAATGTTTTACAAAATCCCGTTCGTGTCGTCCCGTACGTCTCGGTTGGGACGTTATGAACGTCTATAGCGATATATATCCTAACGTAAGGCAGGCTAACATCTCGGATGTAGTATTTTACAACAGTCCTGGCGTGTCGGCCCCTACTTCTCGGTGGGAACATTATATACGTCTATAACGTAACATAACGTAACCTAACCCATCTAGCCCCTCGCTGGTAATGTATTACAGAATCCAGTTCCTGTTGTGCCGTACGTCTCGGTTGGGATATTATATACGTCTATAGCGTTATATATCCTAACCTCAGGCAGGCTATCTTCTCGGATGCAGTATTTTACAACATTCCTGGCGTATCGGCCTATACTTCTCGGTGGGAACATTATATTCGTCTATAACGTAATATAACCTAACCTAACACATCTAGCCCCTCGCTGGTAATGTTTTACAGAATCCCGTTCGTGTCGTCCCGTACGTCTCGGTTGGGATATTATATACGTCTATAGGGTTATATATCCTAACCTAAGGCAGACTATCATCTCGGATGTAGTATTTTACAACATTCCTGGCGTATCGGCCCCTACTTCTCGGTGGGAACATTATATACGTCTATAGCGTATCATGACCTAACCTAACCCATCTAGCCCTTCGCTGGTAATGTTTTACAGAATCCCGTTCCTGTCGTCCCGTACGTCTCGGTTGGGACGTTATGAACGTCTACAGCGATATATATCCTAACCTAAGGCAGGCTAACATCTCGGATGCAGTATTTTACAACATTCCTGGCGGGTCGGCCCCTACTTCTCGGTGGGAACATTATATACGTCTATAACGTAATATAACCTAACCTAACATATCTAGCTCCTCGCTGGTAATGTTTTACAAAATCCCGTTCGTGTCGTCCCGTACGTCTCGGTTGGGATATTATATACGTCTATAGCATTATATATCCTAACCTAAGGCAGGCTAGCATCTCGGATGTAGTATATTACATCATTCCTGGCGTATCGACCACTACTTCTCGGTGGAAACATTATATACGTCTATAACGTATCATAACCTAACCTAACCCATCTAGCCCCTCGCTGGTAATGTTTTACAGAATCCCGGTCCTGTCGTCCCGTACGTCTCGGTTGGGACGTTATGAACGTCTACAGCGATATATATCCTAACCTAAGGCAGGCTAACATCTCAGCTGTAGTATATTACATCATTCCTGGCGTATCGGCCTCTACTTCTCGGTGGAAACATTATATACGTCTATAACGTAATATAACCTAACCTAACATATCTAGCTCCTCGCTGGTAATGTTTTACAGAATCCCGTTCGTGTCGTCCCGTACGTCTCGGTTGGGATATTATATACGTCTATAGCGTTATATATCCTAACCTAAGGCAGGCTAACATCTCAGCTGTAGTATATTACATCATTCCTGGCGTATCGGCCTCTACTTCTCGGTGGAAACATTATATACGTCTATAACGTAATATAACCTAACCTAACACATCTAGCCCCTCGCTGGTAATGTTTTACAGAATCCCGTTCGTGTCGTCCCGTACGTCTCGGTTGGGATATTATATACGTCTATAGCGTTATATATCCTAACCTAAGGCAGGCTATCATCTCGGATGTAGTATTTTACAACATTCCTGGCGTATCGGCCCCTACTTCTCGGTGGGAACATTATATACGTCTATAACGTATCATAACCTAACCTAACCCATCTAGCCCCTCGCTGGTAATGTTTTACAGAATCCCGTTCGTGTCGTCCCGTACGTCTCGGTTGGGACATTATATATGTCTACAACGTTATATATCCTAACCTAAGCCAGGCTAACATCTCGGATGCAGTATTTTACAACACTCCTGGCGGGTCGGCCCCTACTTCTCGGTGGGAACATTATATACGTGTATAACGTAATATAACCTAACCTAACATATCTAGCTCCTCGCTGGTAATGTTTTACAAAATCCCGTTCGTGTCGTCCCGTACGTCTCGGTTGGGATATTATATACGTCTGTAGCATTATATATCCTAACCTAAGGCAGGCTAACATCTCGGATGTAGTATATTACATCATTCCTGGCGTATCGACCACTACTTCTCGGTGGAAACATTATATACGTCTATAACGTAATATAACCTAACTTAACACATCTAGCTAGTCGCTTTAATGTTTCACAGAATTCCGTTCGTGTCGTCCCGTTCGTCTCGGTTGGGACATTATATACGTCTATAGCGTTGTATATCCTAACTTAAGGCAGGCTGTCATCTCGGATGTAGTATTTTACAACATTCCTGGCGTATCGGCCCCTACTTCTCGGTGGGAACATTATATACGTCTATAACGTAATATAACCTAACCTAACATATCTAGCTCCTCGCTGGTAATGTTTTACAAAATCCCGTTCGTGTCGTCCCGTACGTCTCGGTTGGGATATTATATACGTCTATAGCATTATATATCCTTACCTAAGGCAGGCTAACATCTCGGATGTAGTATATTACATCATTCCTGGCGTATCGACCACTACTTCTCGGTGGAAACATTATATACGTCTATAACGTAATATAACCTAACCTAACACATCTAGCCCCTCGCTGGTAATGTTTTACAGAATCCCGTTCGTGTCGTCCCGTACGTCTCGGTTGGGATATTATATACGTCTATAGCGTTATATATCCTAACCTAAGGCAGGCTATCATCTCGGATGTAGTATTTTACAACATTCCTGGCGTATCGGCCCCTACTTCTCGGTGGGAACATTATATACGTCTATAACGTATCATAACCTAACCTAACCCATCTAGCCCCTCGCTGGTAATGTTTTACAGAATCCCGTTCCTGTCGTCCCGTACGTCTCGGTTGGGACGTTATGAACGTCTACAGCGATATATATCCTAACCTAAGGCAGGCTAACATCTCAGCTGTAGTATATTACATCATTCCTGGCGTATCGGCCTCTACTTCTCGGTGGAAACATTATATACGTCTATAACGTAATATAACCTAACCTAACACATCTAGCCCCTCGCTGGTAATGTTTTACAGAATCCCGTTCGTGTCGTCCCGTACGTCTCGGTTGGGATATTATATACGTCTATAGCGTTATATATCCTAACCTAAGGCAGGCTATCATCTCGGATGTAGTATTTTACAACATTCCTGGCGTATCGGCCCCTACTTCTCGGTGGGAACATTATATACGTCTATAACGTATCATAACCTAACCTAACCCATCTAGCCCCTCGCTGGTAATGTTTTACAGAATCCCGTTCCTGTCGTCCCGTACGTCTCGGTTGGGACGTTATGAACGTCTACAGCGATATATCCTAATGTAAGGCAGGCTAACATCTCAGCTGTAGTATATTACATCATTCCTGGCGTATCGGCCTCTACTTCTCGGTGGAAACATTATATACGTCTATAACGTAATATAACCTAACCTAACACATCTAGCCCCTCGCTGGTATTGTTTTACAGAATCCCGTTCGTGTCGTCCCGTACGTCTCGGTTGGGATATTATATACGTCTATAGCGTTATATATCCTAACCTAAGGCAGGCTAACATCTCGGATGCAGTATTTTAAAACATTCCTGGCGTATCGTCCCCTACTTCTCGGTGGGAACATTATATACGTCTATAACGTATCATAACCTAGCCTAACCCATCTAGCCCCTCGCTGGTAATGTTTTACAGAATCCCGTTCCTGTCGTCCCGTACGTCTCGGTTGGGACGTTATGAACGTCTATAGCGATATATATCCTAACGTAAGGCAGGCTAACATCTCGGATGTAGTATTTTACAACAGTCCTGGCGTGTCGGCCCCTACTTCTCGGTGGGAACATTATATACGTCTATAACGTAACATAACGTAACCTAACCCATCTAGCCCCTCGCTGGTAATGTATTACAGAATCCAGTTCCTGTTGTGCCGTACGTCTCGGTTGGGATATTATATACGTCTATAGCGTTATATATCCTAACCTCAGGCAGGCTATCTTCTCGGATGCAGTATTTTACAACATTCCTGGCGTATCGGCCCATACTTCTCGGTGGGAACATTATATTCGTCTATAACGTAATATAACCTAACCTAACCCATCTAGCCCCTCGCTGGTAATGTTTTACAGAATCCCGTTCGTGTCGTCCCGTACGTCTCGGTTGGGATATTATATACGTCTATAGGGTTATATATCCTAACCTAAGGCAGACTATCATCTCGGATGTAGTATTTTACAACATTCCTGGCGTATCGGCCCCTACTTCTCGGTGGGAACATTATATACGTCTATAGCGTATCATAACCTAACCTAACCCATCTAGCCCCTCGCTGGTAATGTTTTACAGAATCCCGTTCCTGTCGTCCCGTACGTCTCGGTTGGGACGTTATGAACGTCTACAGCGATATATATCCTAACCTAAGGCAGGCTAACATCTCGGATGCAGTATTTTACAACATTCCTGGCGGGTCGGCCCCTACTTCTCGGTGGAAACATTATATACGTCTATAACGTATCATAACCTAACCTAACCCATCTAGCCCCTCGCTGGTAATGTTTTACAGAATCCCGGTCCTGTCGTCCCGTACGTCTCGGTTGGGACGTTATGAACGTCTACAGCGATATATATCCTAACCTAAGGCAGGCTAACATCTCAGCTGTAGTATATTACATCATTCCTGGCGTATCGGCCTCTACTTCTCGGTGGAAACATTATATACGTCTATAACGTAATATAACCTAACCTAACATATCTAGCTCCTCGCTGGTAATGTTTTACAGAATCCCGTTCGTGTCGTCCCGTACGTCTCGGTTGGGATATTATATACGTCTATAGCGTTATATATCCTAACCTAAGGCAGGCTAACATCTCAGCTGTAGTATATTACATCATTCCTGGCGTATCGGCCTCTACTTCTCGGTGGAAACATTATATACGTCTATAACGTAATATAACCTAACCTAACACATCTAGCCCCTCGCTGGTAATGTTTTACAGAATCCCGTTCGTGTCGTCCCGTACGTCTCGGTTGGGATATTATATACGTCTATAGCGTTATATATCCTAACCTAAGGCAGGCTATCACCTCGGATGTAGTATTTTACAACATTCCTGGCGTATCGGCCCCTACTTCTCGGTGGGAACATTATATACGTCTATAACGTATCATAACCTAACCTAACCCATCTAGCCCCTCGCTGGTAATGTTTTACAGAATCCCGTTCGTGTCGTCCCGTACGTCTCGGTTGGGATATTATATACGTCTATAGCGTTATATATCCTAACCTAAGGCAGACTATCATCTCGGATGTAGTATTTTACAACATTCCTGCCGTATCGGCCCCTACTTCTCGGTGGTAACATTATATACGTCTATAGCGTATCATAACCTAACCTGACCCATCTAGCCCCTCGCTGGTAATGTTTTACAGAATCCCGTTCCTGTCGTCCCGTACGTCTCGGTTGGGACTTTATGAACGTCTACAGCGATATATCCTAACGTAAGGCAGGCTAACATCTCAGCTGTAGTATATTACATCATTCCTGGCGTATCGGCCTCTACTTCTCGGTGGAAACATTATATACGTCTATAACGTAATATAACCTATCCTAACACATCTAGCCCCTCGCTGGTAATGTTTTACAGAATCCCGTTCGTGTCGTCCCGTACGTCTCGGTTGGGACATTATATATGTCTACAACGTTATATATCCTAACCTAAGCCAGGCTAACATCTCGGATGCAGTATTTTACAACACTCCTGGCGGGTCGGCCCCTACTTCTCGGTGGGAACATTATATACGTGTATAACGTAATATAACCTAACCTAACATATCTAGCTCCTCGCTGGTAATGTTTTACAAAATCCCGTTCGTGTCGTCCCGTACGTCTCGGTTGGGATATTATATACGTCTGTAGCATTATATATCCTAACCTAAGGCAGGCTAACATCTCGGATGTAGTATATTACATCATTCCTGGCGTATCGACCACTACTTCTCGGTGGAAACATTATATACGTCTATAACGTATCATAACCTAACCTAACCCATCTAGCCCCTCGCTGGTAATGTTTTACAAAATCCCGTTCGTGTCGTCCCGTACGTCTCGGTTGGGACGTTATGAACGTCTATAGCGATATATATCCTAACGTAAGGCAGGCTAACATCTCGGATGTAGTATTTTACAACAGTCCTGGCGTGTCGGCCCCTACTTCTCGGTGGGAACATTATATACGTCTATAACGTAACATAACGTAACCTAACCCATCTAGCCCCTCGCTGGTAATGTATTACAGAATCCAGTTCCTGTTGTGCCGTACGTCTCGGTTGGGATATTATATACGTCTATAGCGTTATATATCCTAACCTCAGGCAGGCTATCTTCTCGGATGCAGTATTTTACAACATTCCTGGCGTATCGGCCTATACTTCTCGGTGGGAACATTATATTCGTCTATAACGTAATATAACCTAACCTAACACATCTAGCCCCTCGCTGGTAATGTTTTACAGAATCCCGTTCGTGTCGTCCCGTACGTCTCGGTTGGGATATTATATACGTCTATAGGGTTATATATCCTAACCTAAGGCAGACTATCATCTCGGATGTAGTATTTTACAACATTCCTGGCGTATCGGCCCCTACTTCTCGGTGGGAACATTATATACGTCTATAGCGTATCATGACCTAACCTAACCCATCTAGCCCTTCGCTGGTAATGTTTTACAGAATCCCGTTCCTGTCGTCCCGTACGTCTCGGTTGGGACGTTATGAACGTCTACAGCGATATATATCCTAACCTAAGGCAGGCTAACATCTCGGATGCAGTATTTTACAACATTCCTGGCGGGTCGGCCCCTACTTCTCGGTGGGAACATTATATACGTCTATAACGTAATATAACCTAACCTAACATATCTAGCTCCTCGCTGGTAATGTTTTACAAAATCCCGTTCGTGTCGTCCCGTACGTCTCGGTTGGGATATTATATACGTCTATAGCATTATATATCCTAACCTAAGGCAGGCTAGCATCTCGGATGTAGTATATTACATCATTCCTGGCGTATCGACCACTACTTCTCGGTGGAAACATTATATACGTCTATAACGTATCATAACCTAACCTAACCCATCTAGCCCCTCGCTGGTAATGTTTTACAGAATCCCGGTCCTGTCGTCCCGTACGTCTCGGTTGGGACGTTATGAACGTCTACAGCGATATATATCCTAACCTAAGGCAGGCTAACATCTCAGCTGTAGTATATTACATCATTCCTGGCGTATCGGCCTCTACTTCTCGGTGGAAACATTATATACGTCTATAACGTAATATAACCTAACCTAACATATCTAGCTCCTCGCTGGTAATGTTTTACAGAATCCCGTTCGTGTCGTCCCGTACGTCTCGGTTGGGATATTATATACGTCTATAGCGTTATATATCCTAACCTAAGGCAGGCTAACATCTCAGCTGTAGTATATTACATCATTCCTGGCGTATCGGCCTCTACTTCTCGGTGGAAACATTATATACGTCTATAACGTAATATAACCTAACCTAACACATCTAGCCCCTCGCTGGTAATGTTTTACAGAATCCCGTTCGTGTCGTCCCGTACGTCTCGGTTGGGATATTATATACGTCTATAGCGTTATATATCCTAACCTAAGGCAGGCTATCATCTCGGATGTAGTATTTTACAACATTCCTGGCGTATCGGCCCCTACTTCTCGGTGGGAACATTATATACGTCTATAACGTATCATAACCTAACCTAACCCATCTAGCCCCTCGCTGGTAATGTTTTACAGAATCCCGTTCGTGTCGTCCCGTACGTCTCGGTTGGGATATTATATACGTCTATAGCGTTATATATCCTAACCTAAGGCAGACTATCATCTCGGATGTAGTATTTTACAACATTCCTGCCGTATCGGCCCCTACTTCTCGGTGGGAACATTATATACGTCTATAGCGTATCATAACCTAACCTGACCCATCTAGCCCCTCGCTGGTAATGTTTTACAGAATCCCGTTCCTGTCGTCCCGTACGTCTCGGTTGGGACTTTATGAACGTCTACAGCGATATATCCTAACGTAAGGCAGGCTAACATCTCAGCTGTAGTATATTACATCATTCCTGGCGTATCGGCCTCTACTTCTCGGTGGAAACATTATATACGTCTATAACGTAATATAACCTATCCTAACACATCTAGCCCCTCGCTGGTAATGTTTTACAGAATCCCGTTCGTGTCGTCCCGTACGTCTCGGTTGGGACATTATATATGTCTACAACGTTATATATCCTAACCTAAGCCAGGCTAACATCTCGGATGCAGTATTTTACAACACTCCTGGCGGGTCGGCCCCTACTTCTCGGTGGGAACATTATATACGTGTATAACGTAATATAACCTAACCTAACATATCTAGCTCCTCGCTGGTAATGTTTTACAAAATCCCGTTCGTGTCGTCCCGTACGTCTCGGTTGGGATATTATATACGTCTGTAGCATTATATATCCTAACCTAAGGCAGGCTAACATCTCGGATGTAGTATATTACATCATTCCTGGCGTATCGACCACTACTTCTCGGTGGAAACATTATATACGTCTATAACGTAATATAACCTAACTTAACACATCTAGCTAGTCGCTTTAATGTTTCACAGAATTCCGTTCGTGTCGTCCCGTTCGTCTCGGTTGGGACATTATATACGTCTATAGCGTTGTATATCCTAACTTAAGGCAGGCTGTCATCTCGGATGTAGTATTTTACAACATTCCTGGCGTATCGGCCCCTACTTCTCGGTGGGAACATTATATACGTCTATAACGTAATATAACCTAACCTAACATATCTAGCTCCTCGCTGGTAATGTTTTACAAAATCCCGTTCGTGTCGTCCCGTACGTCTCGGTTGGGATATTATATACGTCTATAGCATTATATATCCTTACCTAAGGCAGGCTAACATCTCGGATGTAGTATATTACATCATTCCTGGCGTATCGACCACTACTTCTCGGTGGAAACATTATATACGTCTATAACGTAATATAACCTAACCTAACACATCTAGCCCCTCGCTGGTAATGTTTTACAGAATCCCGTTCGTGTCGTCCCGTACGTCTCGGTTGGGATATTATATACGTCTATAGCGTTATATATCCTAACCTAAGGCAGGCTATCATCTCGGATGTAGTATTTTACAACATTCCTGGCGTATCGGCCCCTACTTCTCGGTGGGAACATTATATACGTCTATAACGTATCATAACCTAACCTAACCCATCTAGCCCCTCGCTGGTAATGTTTTACAGAATCCCGTTCCTGTCGTCCCGTACGTCTCGGTTGGGACGTTATGAACGTCTACAGCGATATATATCCTAACCTAAGGCAGGCTAACATCTCAGCTGTAGTATATTACATCATTCCTGGCGTATCGGCCTCTACTTCTCGGTGGAAACATTATATACGTCTATAACGTAATATAACCTAACCTAACACATCTAGCCCCTCGCTGGTAATGTTTTACAGAATCCCGTTCGTGTCGTCCCGTACGTCTCGGTTGGGATATTATATACGTCTATAGCGTTATATATCCTAACCTAAGGCAGGCTATCATCTCGGATGTAGTATTTTACAACATTCCTGGCGTATCGGCCCCTACTTCTCGGTGGGAACATTATATACGTCTATAACGTATCATAACCTAACCTAACCCATCTAGCCCCTCGCTGGTAATGTTTTACAGAATCCCGTTCCTGTCGTCCCGTACGTCTCGGTTGGGACGTTATGAACGTCTACAGCGATATATCCTAATGTAAGGCAGGCTAACATCTCAGCTGTAGTATATTACATCATTCCTGGCGTATCGGCCTCTACTTCTCGGTGGAAACATTATATACGTCTATAACGTAATATAACCTAACCTAACACATCTAGCCCCTCGCTGGTATTGTTTTACAGAATCCCGTTCGTGTCGTCCCGTACGTCTCGGTTGGGATATTATATACGTCTATAGCGTTATATATCCTAACCTAAGGCAGGCTAACATCTCGGATGCAGTATTTTAAAACATTCCTGGCGTATCGTCCCCTACTTCTCGGTGGGAACATTATATACGTCTATAACGTATCATAACCTAGCCTAACCCATCTAGCCCCTCGCTGGTAATGTTTTACAGAATCCCGTTCCTGTCGTCCCGTACGTCTCGGTTGGGACGTTATGAACGTCTATAGCGATATATATCCTAACGTAAGGCAGGCTAACATCTCGGATGTAGTATTTTACAACAGTCCTGGCGTGTCGGCCCCTACTTCTCGGTGGGAACATTATATACGTCTATAACGTAACATAACGTAACCTAACCCATCTAGCCCCTCGCTGGTAATGTATTACAGAATCCAGTTCCTGTTGTGCCGTACGTCTCGGTTGGGATATTATATACGTCTATAGCGTTATATATCCTAACCTCAGGCAGGCTATCTTCTCGGATGCAGTATTTTACAACATTCCTGGCGTATCGGCCCATACTTCTCGGTGGGAACATTATATTCGTCTATAACGTAATATAACCTAACCTAACCCATCTAGCCCCTCGCTGGTAATGTTTTACAGAATCCCGTTCGTGTCGTCCCGTACGTCTCGGTTGGGATATTATATACGTCTATAGGGTTATATATCCTAACCTAAGGCAGACTATCATCTCGGATGTAGTATTTTACAACATTCCTGGCGTATCGGCCCCTACTTCTCGGTGGGAACATTATATACGTCTATAGCGTATCATAACCTAACCTAACCCATCTAGCCCCTCGCTGGTAATGTTTTACAGAATCCCGTTCCTGTCGTCCCGTACGTCTCGGTTGGGACGTTATGAACGTCTACAGCGATATATATCCTAACCTAAGGCAGGCTAACATCTCGGATGCAGTATTTTACAACATTCCTGGCGGGTCGGCCCCTACTTCTCGGTGGAAACATTATATACGTCTATAACGTATCATAACCTAACCTAACCCATCTAGCCCCTCGCTGGTAATGTTTTACAGAATCCCGGTCCTGTCGTCCCGTACGTCTCGGTTGGGACGTTATGAACGTCTACAGCGATATATATCCTAACCTAAGGCAGGCTAACATCTCAGCTGTAGTATATTACATCATTCCTGGCGTATCGGCCTCTACTTCTCGGTGGAAACATTATATACGTCTATAACGTAATATAACCTAACCTAACATATCTAGCTCCTCGCTGGTAATGTTTTACAGAATCCCGTTCGTGTCGTCCCGTACGTCTCGGTTGGGATATTATATACGTCTATAGCGTTATATATCCTAACCTAAGGCAGGCTAACATCTCAGCTGTAGTATATTACATCATTCCTGGCGTATCGGCCTCTACTTCTCGGTGGAAACATTATATACGTCTATAACGTAATATAACCTAACCTAACACATCTAGCCCCTCGCTGGTAATGTTTTACAGAATCCCGTTCGTGTCGTCCCGTACGTCTCGGTTGGGATATTATATACGTCTATAGCGTTATATATCCTAACCTAAGGCAGGCTATCACCTCGGATGTAGTATTTTACAACATTCCTGGCGTATCGGCCCCTACTTCTCGGTGGGAACATTATATACGTCTATAACGTATCATAACCTAACCTAACCCATCTAGCCCCTCGCTGGTAATGTTTTACAGAATCCCGTTCGTGTCGTCCCGTACGTCTCGGTTGGGATATTATATACGTCTATAGCGTTATATATCCTAACCTAAGGCAGACTATCATCTCGGATGTAGTATTTTACAACATTCCTGCCGTATCGGCCCCTACTTCTCGGTGGTAACATTATATACGTCTATAGCGTATCATAACCTAACCTGACCCATCTAGCCCCTCGCTGGTAATGTTTTACAGAATCCCGTTCCTGTCGTCCCGTACGTCTCGGTTGGGACTTTATGAACGTCTACAGCGATATATCCTAACGTAAGGCAGGCTAACATCTCAGCTGTAGTATATTACATCATTCCTGGCGTATCGGCCTCTACTTCTCGGTGGAAACATTATATACGTCTATAACGTAATATAACCTATCCTAACACATCTAGCCCCTCGCTGGTAATGTTTTACAGAATCCCGTTCGTGTCGTCCCGTACGTCTCGGTTGGGACATTATATATGTCTACAACGTTATATATCCTAACCTAAGCCAGGCTAACATCTCGGATGCAGTATTTTACAACATTCCTGGCGGGTCGGCCCCTACTTCTCGGTGGGAACATTATATACGTCTATAACGTAATATAACCTAACCTAACATATCTAGCTCCTCGCTGGTAATGTTTTACAAAATCCCGTTCGTGTCGTCCCGTACGTCTCGGTTGGGATATTATATACGTCTATAGCATTATATATCCTAACCTAAGGCAGGCTGACATCTCGGATGTAGTATATTACATCATTCCTGGCGTATCGACCACTACTTCTCGGTGGAAACACTATATACGTCTATAACGTATCATAACCTAACCTAACCCATCTAGCCCCTCGCTGGTAATGTTTTACAGAATCCCGGTCCTGTCGTCCCGTACGTCTCGGTTGGGACGTTATGAACGTCTACAGCGATATATATCCTAACCCAAGGCAGGCTAACATCTCAGCTGTAGTATATTACATCATTCCTGGCGTATCGGCCTCTACTTCTCGGTGGAAACATTATATACGTCTATAACGTAATATAACCTAACCTAACATATCTAGCTCCTCGCTGGTAATGTTTTACAGAATCCCGTTCGTGTCGTCCCGTACGTCTCGGTTGGGATATTATATACGTCTATAGCGTTATATATCCTAACCTAAGGCAGACTATCATCTCGGATGTAGTATTTTACAACATTCCTGGCGTATCGGCCCCTACTTCTCGGTGGGAACATTATATACGTCTATAGCGTATCATAACCTAACCTGACCCATCTAGCCCCTCGCTGGTAATGTTTTACAGAATCCCGTTCCTGTCGTCCCGTACGTCTCGGTTGGGACGTTATGAACGTCTACAGCGATATATCCTAACGTAAGGCAGGCTAACATCTCAGCTGTAGTATATTACATCATTCCTGGCGTATCGGCCTCTACTTCTCGGTGGAAACATTATATACGTCTATAACGTAATATAACCTATCCTAACACATCTAGCCCCTCGCTGGTAATGTTTTACAGAATCCCGTTCGTGTCGTCCCGTACGTCTCGGTTGGGACATTATATATGTCTACAACGTTATATATCCTAACCTAAGCCAGGCTAACATCTCGGATGCAGTATTTTACAACACTCCTGGCGGGTCGGCCCCTACTTCTCGGTGGGAACATTATATACGTGTATAACGTAATATAACCTAACCTAACATATCTAGCTCCTCGCTGGTAATGTTTTACAAAATCCCGTTCGTGTCGTCCCGTACGTCTCGGTTGGGATATTATATACGTCTGTAGCATTATATATCCTAACCTAAGGCAGGCTAACATCTCGGATGTAGTATATTACATCATTCCTGGCGTATCGACCACTACTTCTCGGTGGAAACATTATATACGTCTATAACGTAATATAACCTAACTTAACACATCTAGCTAGTCGCTTTAATGTTTTACAAAATCCCGTTCGTGTCGTCCCGTACGTCTCGGTTGGGATATTATATACGTCTATAGCATTATATATCCTTACCTAAGGCAGGCTAACATCTCGGATGTAGTATATTACATCATTCCTGGCGTATCGACCACTACTTCTCGGTGGAAACATTATATACGTCTATAACGTAATATAACCTAACCTAACATATCTAGCTCCTCGCTGGTAATGTTTTACAGAATCCCGTTCGTGTCGTCCCGTACGTCTCGGTTGGGATATTATATACGTCTATAGCGTTATATATCCTAACCTAAGGCAGACTATCATCTCGGATGTAGTATTTTACAACATTCCTGGCGTATCGGCCCCTACTTCTCGGTGGGAACATTATATACGTCTATAGCGTATCATAACCTAACCTGACCCATCTAGCCCCTCGCTGGTAATGTTTTACAGAATCCCGTTCCTGTCGTCCCGTACGTCTCGGTTGGGACGTTATGAACGTCTACAGCGATATATCCTAACGTAAGGCAGGCTAACATCTCAGCTGTAGTATATTACATCATTCCTGGCGTATCGGCCTCTACTTCTCGGTGGAAACATTATATACGTCTATAACGTAATATAACCTATCCTAACACATCTAGCCCCTCGCTGGTAATGTTTTACAGAATCCCGTTCGTGTCGTCCCGTACGTCTCGGTTGGGACATTATATATGTCTACAACGTTATATATCCTAACCTAAGCCAGGCTAACATCTCGGATGCAGTATTTTACAACACTCCTGGCGGGTCGGCCCCTACTTCTCGGTGGGAACATTATATACGTGTATAACGTAATATAACCTAACCTAACATATCTAGCTCCTCGCTGGTAATGTTTTACAAAATCCCGTTCGTGTCGTCCCGTACGTCTCGGTTGGGATATTATATACGTCTGTAGCATTATATATCCTAACCTAAGGCAGGCTAACATCTCGGATGTAGTATATTACATCATTCCTGGCGTATCGACCACTACTTCTCGGTGGAAACATTATATACGTCTATAACGTAATATAACCTAACTTAACACATCTAGCTAGTCGCTTTAATGTTTCACAGAATTCCGTTCGTGTCGTCCCGTTCGTCTCGGTTGGGACATTATATACGTCTATAGCGTTGTATATCCTAACTTAAGGCAGGCTGTCATCTCGGATGTAGTATTTTACAACATTCCTGGCGTATCGGCCCCTACTTCTCGGTGGGAACATTATATACGTCTATAACGTAATATAACCTAACCTAACATATCTAGCTCCTCGCTGGTAATGTTTTACAAAATCCCGTTCGTGTCGTCCCGTACGTCTCGGTTGGGATATTATATACGTCTATAGCATTATATATCCTTACCTAAGGCAGGCTAACATCTCGGATGTAGTATATTACATCATTCCTGGCGTATCGACCACTACTTCTCGGTGGAAACATTATATACGTCTATAACGTAATATAACCTAACCTAACACATCTAGCCCCTCGCTGGTAATGTTTTACAGAATCCCGTTCGTGTCGTCCCGTACGTCTCGGTTGGGATATTATATACGTCTATAGCGTTATATATCCTAACCTAAGGCAGGCTATCATCTCGGATGTAGTATTTTACAACATTCCTGGCGTATCGGCCCCTACTTTTCGGTGGGAACATTATATACGTCTATAACGTATCATAACCTAACCTAACCCATCTAGCCCCTCGCTGGTAATGTTTTACAGAATCCCGTTCCTGTCGTCCCGTACGTCTCGGTTGGGACGTTATGAACGTCTACAGCGATATATATCCTAACCTAAGGCAGGCTAACATCTCAGCTGTAGTATATTACATCATTCCTGGCGTATCGGCCTCTACTTCTCGGTGGAAACATTATATACGTCTATAACGTAATATAACCTAACCTAACACATCTAGCCCCTCGCTGGTAATGTTTTACAGAATCCCGTTCGTGTCGTCCCGTACGTCTCGGTTGGGATATTATATACGTCTATAGCGTTATATATCCTAACCTAAGGCAGGCTATCATCTCGGATGTAGTATTTTACAACATTCCTGGCGTATCGGCCCCTACTTCTCGGTGGGAACATTATATACGTCTATAACGTATCATAACCTAACCTAACCCATCTAGCCCCTCGCTGGTAATGTTTTACAGAATCCCGTTCCTGTCGTCCCGTACGTCTCGGTTGGGACGTTATGAACGTCTACAGCGATATATCCTAATGTAAGGCAGGCTAACATCTCAGCTGTAGTATATTACATCATTCCTGGCGTATCGGCCTCTACTTCTCGGTGGAAACATTATATACGTCTATAACGTAATATAACCTAACCTAACACATCTAGCCCCTCGCTGGTATTGTTTTACAGAATCCCGTTCGTGTCGTCCCGTACGTCTCGGTTGGGATATTATATACGTCTATAGCGTTATATATCCTAACCTAAGGCAGGCTAACATCTCGGATGCAGTATTTTAAAACATTCCTGGCGTATCTTCCCCTACTTCTCGGTGGGAACATTATATACGTCTATAACGTATCATAACCTAGCCTAACCCATCTAGCCCCTCGCTGGTAATGTTTTACAGAATCCCGTTCCTGTCGTCCCGTACGTCTCGGTTGGGACGTTATGAACGTCTATAGCGATATATATCCTAACGTAAGGCAGGCTAACATCTCGGATGTAGTATTTTACAACAGTCCTGGCGTGTCGGCCCCTACTTCTCGGTGGGAACATTATATACGTCTATAACGTAACATAACGTAACCTAACCCATCTAGCCCCTCGCTGGTAATGTATTACAGAATCCAGTTCCTGTTGTGCCGTACGTCTCGGTTGGGATATTATATACGTCTATAGCGTTATATATCCTAACCTCAGGCAGGCTATCTTCTCGGATGCAGTATTTTACAACATTCCTGGCGTATCGGCCCATACTTCTCGGTGGGAACATTATATTCGTCTATAACGTAATATAACCTAACCTAACACATCTAGCCCCTCGCTGGTAATGTTTTACAGAATCCCGTTCGTGTCGTCCCGTACGTCTCGGTTGGGATATTATATACGTCTATAGGGTTATATATCCTAACCTAAGGCAGACTATCATCTCGGATGTAGTATTTTACAACATTCCTGGCGTATCGGCCCCTACTTCTCGGTGGGAACATTATATACGTCTATAGCGTATCATAACCTAACCTAACCCATCTAGCCCCTCGCTGGTAATGTTTTACAGAATCCCGTTCCTGTCGTCCCGTACGTCTCGGTTGGGACGTTATGAACGTCTACAGCGATATATATCCTAACCTAAGGCAGGCCAACATCTCGGATGCAGTATTTTACAACATTCCTGGCGGGTCGGCCCCTACTTCTCGGTGGAAACATTATATACGTCTATAACGTATCATAACCTAACCTAACCCATCTAGCCCCTCGCTGGTAATGTTTTACAGAATCCCGGTCCTGTCGTCCCGTACGTCTCGGTTGGGACGTTATGAACGTCTACAGCGATATATATCCTAACCTAAGGCAGGCTAACATCTCAGCTGTAGTATATTACATCATTCCTGGCGTATCGGCCTCTACTTCTCGGTGGAAACATTATATACGTCTATAACGTAATATAACCTAACCTAACATATCTAGCTCCTCGCTGGTAATGTTTTACAGAATCCCGTTCGTGTCGTCCCGTACGTCTCGGTTGGGATATTATATACGTCTATAGCGTTATATATCCTAACCTAAGGCAGGCTAACATCTCAGCTGTAGTATATTACATCATTCCTGGCGTATCGGCCTCTACTTCTCGGTGGAAACATTATATACGTCTATAACGTAATATAACCTAACCTTACACATCTAGCCCCTCGCTGGTAATGTTTTACAGAATCCCGTTCGTGTCGTCCCGTACGTCTCGGTTGGGATATTATATACGTCTATAGCGTTATATATCCTAACCTAAGGCAGGCTATCATCTCGGATGTAGTATTTTACAACATTCCTGGCGTATCGGCCTCTACTTCTCGGTGGAAACATTATATACGTCTATAGCGTATCATAACCTAACCTGACCCATCTAGCCCCTCGCTGGTAATGTTTTACAGAATCCCGTTCCTGTCGTCCCGTACGTCTCGGTTGGGACGTTATGAACGTCTACAGCGATATATCCTAACGTAAGGCAGGCTAACATCTCAGCTGTAGTATATTACATCATTCCTGGCGTATCGGCCTCTACTTCTCGGTGGAAACATTATATACGTCTATAACGTAATATAACCTATCCTAACACATCTAGCCCCTCGCTGGTAATGTTTTACAGAATCCCGTTCGTGTCGTCCCGTACGTCTCGGTTGGGACATTATATATGTCTACAACGTTATATATCCTAACCTAAGCCAGGCTAACATCTCGGATGCAGTATTTTACAACACTCCTGGCGGGTCGGCCCCTACTTCTCGGTGGGAACATTATATACGTGTATAACGTAATATAACCTAACCTAACATATCTAGCTCCTCGCTGGTAATGTTTTACAAAATCCCGTTCGTGTCGTCCCGTACGTCTCGGTTGGGATATTATATACGTCTGTAGCATTATATATCCTAACCTAAGGCAGGCTAACATCTCGGATGTAGTATATTACATCATTCCTGGCGTATCGACCACTACTTCTCGGTGGAAACATTATATACGTCTATAACGTAATATAACCTAACTTAACACATCTAGCTAGTCGCTTTAATGTTTTACAAAATCCCGTTCGTGTCGTCCCGTACGTCTCGGTTGGGATATTATATACGTCTATAGCATTATATATCCTTACCTAAGGCAGGCTAACATCTCGGATGTAGTATATTACATCATTCCTGGCGTATCGACCACTACTTCTCGGTGGAAACATTATATACGTCTATAACGTAATATAACCTAACCTAACATATCTAGCTCCTCGCTGGTAATGTTTTACAGAATCCCGTTCGTGTCGTCCCGTACGTCTCGGTTGGGATATTATATACGTCTATAGCGTTATATATCCTAACCTAAGGCAGACTATCATCTCGGATGTAGTATTTTACAACATTCCTGGCGTATCGGCCCCTACTTCTCGGTGGGAACATTATATACGTCTATAGCGTATCATAACCTAACCTGACCCATCTAGCCCCTCGCTGGTAATGTTTTACAGAATCCCGTTCCTGTCGTCCCGTACGTCTCGGTTGGGACGTTATGAACGTCTACAGCGATATATCCTAACGTAAGGCAGGCTAACATCTCAGCTGTAGTATATTACATCATTCCTGGCGTATCGGCCTCTACTTCTCGGTGGAAACATTATATACGTCTATAACGTAATATAACCTATCCTAACACATCTAGCCCCTCGCTGGTAATGTTTTACAGAATCCCGTTCGTGTCGTCCCGTACGTCTCGGTTGGGACATTATATATGTCTACAACGTTATATATCCTAACCTAAGCCAGGCTAACATCTCGGATGCAGTATTTTACAACACTCCTGGCGGGTCGGCCCCTACTTCTCGGTGGGAACATTATATACGTGTATAACGTAATATAACCTAACCTAACATATCTAGCTCCTCGCTGGTAATGTTTTACAAAATCCCGTTCGTGTCGTCCCGTACGTCTCGGTTGGGATATTATATACGTCTGTAGCATTATATATCCTAACCTAAGGCAGGCTAACATCTCGGATGTAGTATATTACATCATTCCTGGCGTATCGACCACTACTTCTCGGTGGAAACATTATATACGTCTATAACGTAATATAACCTAACTTAACACATCTAGCTAGTCGCTTTAATGTTTCACAGAATTCCGTTCGTGTCGTCCCGTTCGTCTCGGTTGGGACATTATATACGTCTATAGCGTTGTATATCCTAACTTAAGGCAGGCTGTCATCTCGGATGTAGTATTTTACAACATTCCTGGCGTATCGGCCCCTACTTCTCGGTGGGAACATTATATACGTCTATAACGTAATATAACCTAACCTAACATATCTAGCTCCTCGCTGGTAATGTTTTACAAAATCCCGTTCGTGTCGTCCCGTACGTCTCGGTTGGGATATTATATACGTCTATAGCATTATATATCCTTACCTAAGGCAGGCTAACATCTCGGATGTAGTATATTACATCATTCCTGGCGTATCGACCACTACTTCTCGGTGGAAACATTATATACGTCTATAACGTAATATAACCTAACCTAACACATCTAGCCCCTCGCTGGTAATGTTTTACAGAATCCCGTTCGTGTCGTCCCGTACGTCTCGGTTGGGATATTATATACGTCTATAGCGTTATATATCCTAACCTAAGGCAGGCTATCATCTCGGATGTAGTATTTTACAACATTCCTGGCGTATCGGCCCCTACTTTTCGGTGGGAACATTATATACGTCTATAACGTATCATAACCTAACCTAACCCATCTAGCCCCTCGCTGGTAATGTTTTACAGAATCCCGTTCCTGTCGTCCCGTACGTCTCGGTTGGGACGTTATGAACGTCTACAGCGATATATATCCTAACCTAAGGCAGGCTAACATCTCAGCTGTAGTATATTACATCATTCCTGGCGTATCGGCCTCTACTTCTCGGTGGAAACATTATATACGTCTATAACGTAATATAACCTAACCTAACACATCTAGCCCCTCGCTGGTAATGTTTTACAGAATCCCGTTCGTGTCGTCCCGTACGTCTCGGTTGGGATATTATATACGTCTATAGCGTTATATATCCTAACCTAAGGCAGGCTATCATCTCGGATGTAGTATTTTACAACATTCCTGGCGTATCGGCCCCTACTTCTCGGTGGGAACATTATATACGTCTATAACGTATCATAACCTAACCTAACCCATCTAGCCCCTCGCTGGTAATGTTTTACAGAATCCCGTTCCTGTCGTCCCGTACGTCTCGGTTGGGACGTTATGAACGTCTACAGCGATATATCCTAATGTAAGGCAGGCTAACATCTCAGCTGTAGTATATTACATCATTCCTGGCGTATCGGCCTCTACTTCTCGGTGGAAACATTATATACGTCTATAACGTAATATAACCTAACCTAACACATCTAGCCCCTCGCTGGTATTGTTTTACAGAATCCCGTTCGTGTCGTCCCGTACGTCTCGGTTGGGATATTATATACGTCTATAGCGTTATATATCCTAACCTAAGGCAGGCTAACATCTCGGATGCAGTATTTTAAAACATTCCTGGCGTATCTTCCCCTACTTCTCGGTGGGAACATTATATACGTCTATAACGTATCATAACCTAGCCTAACCCATCTAGCCCCTCGCTGGTAATGTTTTACAGAATCCCGTTCCTGTCGTCCCGTACGTCTCGGTTGGGACGTTATGAACGTCTATAGCGATATATATCCTAACGTAAGGCAGGCTAACATCTCGGATGTAGTATTTTACAACAGTCCTGGCGTGTCGGCCCCTACTTCTCGGTGGGAACATTATATACGTCTATAACGTAACATAACGTAACCTAACCCATCTAGCCCCTCGCTGGTAATGTATTACAGAATCCAGTTCCTGTTGTGCCGTACGTCTCGGTTGGGATATTATATACGTCTATAGCGTTATATATCCTAACCTCAGGCAGGCTATCTTCTCGGATGCAGTATTTTACAACATTCCTGGCGTATCGGCCCATACTTCTCGGTGGGAACATTATATTCGTCTATAACGTAATATAACCTAACCTAACACATCTAGCCCCTCGCTGGTAATGTTTTACAGAATCCCGTTCGTGTCGTCCCGTACGTCTCGGTTGGGATATTATATACGTCTATAGGGTTATATATCCTAACCTAAGGCAGACTATCATCTCGGATGTAGTATTTTACAACATTCCTGGCGTATCGGCCCCTACTTCTCGGTGGGAACATTATATACGTCTATAGCGTATCATAACCTAACCTAACCCATCTAGCCCCTCGCTGGTAATGTTTTACAGAATCCCGTTCCTGTCGTCCCGTACGTCTCGGTTGGGACGTTATGAACGTCTACAGCGATATATATCCTAACCTAAGGCAGGCCAACATCTCGGATGCAGTATTTTACAACATTCCTGGCGGGTCGGCCCCTACTTCTCGGTGGAAACATTATATACGTCTATAACGTATCATAACCTAACCTAACCCATCTAGCCCCTCGCTGGTAATGTTTTACAGAATCCCGGTCCTGTCGTCCCGTACGTCTCGGTTGGGACGTTATGAACGTCTACAGCGATATATATCCTAACCTAAGGCAGGCTAACATCTCAGCTGTAGTATATTACATCATTCCTGGCGTATCGGCCTCTACTTCTCGGTGGAAACATTATATACGTCTATAACGTAATATAACCTAACCTAACATATCTAGCTCCTCGCTGGTAATGTTTTACAGAATCCCGTTCGTGTCGTCCCGTACGTCTCGGTTGGGATATTATATACGTCTATAGCGTTATATATCCTAACCTAAGGCAGGCTAACATCTCAGCTGTAGTATATTACATCATTCCTGGCGTATCGGCCTCTACTTCTCGGTGGAAACATTATATACGTCTATAACGTAATATAACCTAACCTAACACATCTAGCCCCTCGCTGGTAATGTTTTACAGAATCCCGTTCGTGTCGTCCCGTACGTCTCGGTTGGGATATTATATACGTCTATAGCGTTATATATCCTAACCTAAGGCAGGCTATCATCTCGGATGTAGTATTTTACAACATTCCTGGCGTATCGGCCCCTACTTCTCGGTGGGAACATTATATACGTCTATAACGTATCATAACCTAACCTAACCCATCTAGCCCCTCGCTGGTAATGTTTTACAGAATCCCGTTCGTGTCGTCCCGTACGTCTCGGTTGGGATATTATATACGTCTATAGCGTTATATATCCTAACCTAAGGCAGACTATCATCTCGGATGTAGTATTTTACAACATTCCTGCCGTATCGGCCCCTACTTCTCGGTGGGAACATTATATACGTCTATAGCGTATCATAACCTAACCTGACCCATCTAGCCCCTCGCTGGTAATGTTTTACAGAATCCCGTTCCTGTCGTCCCGTACGTCTCGGTTGGGACTTTATGAACGTCTACAGCGATATATCCTAACGTAAGGCAGGCTAACATCTCAGCTGTAGTATATTACATCATTCCTGGCGTATCGGCCTCTACTTCTCGGTGGAAACATTATATACGTCTATAACGTAATATAACCTATCCTAACACATCTAGCCCCTCGCTGGTAATGTTTTACAGAATCCCGTTCGTGTCGTCCCGTACGTCTCGGTTGGGATATTATATACGTCTATAGGGTTATATATCCTAACCTAAGGCAGACTATCATCTCGGATGTAGTATTTTACAACATTCCTGGCGTATCGGCCCCTACTTCTCGGTGGGAACATTATATACGTCTATAGCGTATCATAACCTAACCTAACCCATCTAGCCCCTCGCTGGTAATGTTTTACAGAATCCCGTTCCTGTCGTCCCGTACGTCTCGGTTGGGACGTTATGAACGTCTACAGCGATATATATCCTAACCTAAGGCAGGCCAACATCTCGGATGCAGTATTTTACAACATTCCTGGCGGGTCGGCCCCTACTTCTCGGTGGAAACATTATATACGTCTATAACGTATCATAACCTAACCTAACCCATCTAGCCCCTCGCTGGTAATGTTTTACAGAATCCCGGTCCTGTCGTCCCGTACGTCTCGGTTGGGACGTTATGAACGTCTACAGCGATATATATCCTAACCTAAGGCAGGCTAACATCTCAGCTGTAGTATATTACATCATTCCTGGCGTATCGGCCTCTACTTCTCGGTGGAAACATTATATACGTCTATAACGTAATATAACCTAACCTAACATATCTAGCTCCTCGCTGGTAATGTTTTACAGAATCCCGTTCGTGTCGTCCCGTACGTCTCGGTTGGGATATTATATACGTCTATAGCGTTATATATCCTAACCTAAGGCAGGCTAACATCTCAGCTGTAGTATATTACATCATTCCTGGCGTATCGGCCTCTACTTCTCGGTGGAAACATTATATACGTCTATAACGTAATATAACCTAACCTAACACATCTAGCCCCTCGCTGGTAATGTTTTACAGAATCCCGTTCGTGTCGTCCCGTACGTCTCGGTTGGGATATTATATACGTCTATAGCGTTATATATCCTAACCTAAGGCAGGCTATCATCTCGGATGTAGTATTTTACAACATTCCTGGCGTATCGGCCCCTACTTCTCGGTGGGAACATTATATAAGTCTATAACGTATCATAACCTAACCTAACCCATCTAGCCCCTCGCTGGTAATGTTTTACAGAATCCCGTTCGTGTCGTCCCGTACGTCTCGGTTGGGATATTATATACGTCTATAGCGTTATATATCCTAACCTAAGGCAGACTATCATCTCGGATGTAGTATTTTACAACATTCCTGCCGTATCGGCCCCTACTTCTCGGTGGGAACATTATATACGTCTATAGCGTATCATAACCTAACCTGACCCATCTAGCCCCTCGCTGGTAATGTTTTACAGAATCCCGTTCCTGTCGTCCCGTACGTCTCGGTTGGGACTTTATGAACGTCTACAGCGATATATCCTAACGTAAGGCAGGCTAACATCTCAGCTGTAGTATATTACATCATTCCTGGCGTATCGGCCTCTACTTCTCGGTGGAAACATTATATACGTCTATAACGTAATATAACCTATCCTAACACATCTAGCCCCTCGCTGGTAATGTTTTACAGAATCCCGTTCGTGTCGTCCCGTACGTCTCGGTTGGGACATTATATATGTCTACAACGTTATATATCCTAACCTAAGCCAGGCTAACATCTCGGATGCAGTATTTTACAACACTCCTGGCGGGTCGGCCCCTACTTCTCGGTGGGAAAATTATATACGTGTATAACGTAATATAACCTAACCTAACATATCTAGCTCCTCGCTGGTAATGTTTTACAAAATCCCGTTCGTGTCGTCCCGTACGTCTCGGTTGGGATATTATATACGTCTGTAGCATTATATATCCTAACCTAAGGCAGGCTAACATCTCGGATGTAGTATATTACATCATTCCTGGCGTATCGACCACTACTTCTCGGTGGAAACATTATATACGTCTATAACGTAATATAACCTAACTTAACACATCTAGCTAGTCGCTTTAATGTTTCATAGAATTCCGTTCGTGTCGTCCCGTTCGTCTCGGTTGGGACATTATATACGTCTATAGCGTTGTATATCCTAACTTAAGGCAGGCTGTCATCTCGGATGTAGTATTTTACAACATTCCTGGCGTATCGGCCCCTACTTCTCGGTGGGAACATTATATACGTCTATAACGTAATATAACCTAACCTAACATATCTAGCTCCTCGCTGGTAATGTTTTACAAAATCCCGTTCGTGTCGTCCCGTACGTCTCGGTTGGGATATTATATACGTCTATAGCATTATATATCCTTACCTAAGGCAGGCTAACATCTCGGATGTAGTATATTACATCATTCCTGGCGTATCGACCACTACTTCTCGGTGGAAACATTATATACGTCTATAACGTAATATAACCTAACCTAACACATCTAGCCCCTCGCTGGTAATGTTTTACAGAATCCCGTTCGTGTCGTCCCGTACGTCTCGGTTGGGATATTATATACGTCTATAGCGTTATATATCCTAACCTAAGGCAGGCTATCATCTCGGATGTAGTATTTTACAACATTCCTGGCGTATCGGCCCCTACTTCTCGGTGGGAACATTATATACGTCTATAACGTATCATAACCTAACCTAACCCATCTAGCCCCTCGCTGGTAATGTTTTACAGAATCCCGTTCCTGTCGTCCCGTACGTCTCGGTTGGGACGTTATGAACGTCTACAGCGATATATATCCTAACCTAAGGCAGGCTAACATCTCAGCTGTAGTATATTACATCATTCCTGGCGTATCGGCCTCTACTTCTCGGTGGAAACATTATATACGTCTATAACGTAATATAACCTAACCTAACACATCTAGCCCCTCGCTGGTAATGTTTTACAGAATCCCGTTCGTGTCGTCCCGTACGTCTCGGTTGGGATATTATATACGTCTATAGCGTTATATATCCTAACCTAAGGCAGGCTATCATCTCGGATGTAGTATTTTACAACATTCCTGGCGTATCGGCCCCTACTTCTCGGTGGGAACATTATATACGTCTATAACGTATCATAACCTAACCTAACCCATCTAGCCCCTCGCTGGTAATGTTTTACAGAATCCCGTTCCTGTCGTCCCGTACGTCTCGGTTGGGACGTTATGAACGTCTACAGCGATATATCCTAACGTAAGGCAGGCTAACATCTCAGCTGTAGTATATTACATCATTCCTGGCGTATCGGCCTCTACTTCTCGGTGGAAACATTATATACGTCTATAACGTAATATAACCTAACCTAACACATCTAGCCCCTCGCTGGTATTGTTTTACAGAATCCCGTTCGTGTCGTCCCGTACGTCTCGGTTGGGATATTATATACGTCTATAGCGTTATATATCCTAACCTAAGGCAGGGTAACATCTCGGATGCAGTATTTTAAAACATTCCTGGCGTATCGTCCCCTACTTCTCGGTGGGAACATTATATACGTCTATAACGTATCATAACCTAGCCTAACCCATCTAGCCCCTCGCTGGTAATGTTTTACAGAATCCCGTTCCTGTCGTCCCGTACGTCTCAGTTGGGACGTTATGAACGTCTATAGCGATATATATCCTAACGTAAGGCAGGCTAACATCTCAGCTGTAGTATATTACATCATTCCTGGCGTATCGGCCTCTACTTCTCGGTGGAAACATTATATACGTCTATAACGTAATATAACCTATCCTAACACATCTAGCCCCTCGCTGGTAATGTTTTACAGAATCCCGTTCGTGTCGTCCCGTACGTCTCGGTTGGGACATTATATATGTCTACAACGTTATATATCCTAACCTAAGCCAGGCTAACATCTCGGATGCAGTATTTTACAACATTCCTGGCGGGTCGGCCCCTACTTCTCGGTGGGAACATTATATACGTGTATAACGTAATATAACCTAACCTAACATATCTAGCTCCTCGCTGGTAATGTTTTACAAAATCCCGTTCGTGTCGTCCCGTACGTCTCGGTTGGGATATTATATACGTCTGTAGCATTATATATCCTAACCTAAGGCAGGCTAACATCTCGGATGTAGTATATTACATCATTCCTGGCGTATCGACCACTACTTCTCGGTGGAAACATTATATACGTCTATAACGTAATATAACCTAACTTAACACATCTAGCTAGTCGCTTTGATGTTTCACAGAATTCCGTTCGTGTCGTCCCGTTCGTCTCGGTTGGGACATTATATACGTCTATAGCGTTGTATATCCTAACTTAAGGCAGGCTGTCATCTCGGATGTAGTATTTTACAACATTCCTGGCGTATCGGCCCCTACTTCTCGGTGGGAACATTATATACGTCTATAACGTAATATAACCTAACCTAACATATCTAGCTCCTCGCTGGTAATGTTTTACAAAATCCCGTTCGTGTCGTCCCGTACGTCTCGGTTGGGTTATTATATACGTCTATAGCATTATATATCCTAACCTAAGGCAGGCTAACATCTCGGATGTAGTATATTACATCATTCCTGGCGTATCGACCACTACTTCTCGGTGGAAACATTATATACGTCTATAACGTAATATAACCTAACCTAACACATCTAGCCCCTCGCTGGTAATGTTTTACAGAATCCCGTTCGTGTCGTCCCGTACGTCTCGGTTGGGATATTATATACGTCTATAGCGTTATATATCCTAACCTAAGGCAAGCTATCATCTCGGATGTAGTATTTTACAACATTCCTGGCGTATCGGCCCCTACTTCTCGGTGGGAACATTATATACGTCTATAACGTATCATAACCTAACCTAACCCATCTAGCCCCTCGCTGGTAATGTTTTACAGAATCCCGTTCCTGTCGTCCCGTACGTCTCGGTTGGGACGTTATGAACGTCTACAGCGATATATCCTAACGTAAGGCAGGCTAACATCTCAGCTGTAGTATATTACATCATTCCTGGCGTATCGGCCTCTACTTCTCGGTGGAAACATTATATACGTCTATAACGTAATATAACCTAACCTAACATATCTAGCTCCTCGCTGGTAATGTTTTACAGAATCCCGTTCGTGTCGTCCCGTACGTCTCGGTTGGGATATTATATACGTCTATAGCGTTATATATCCTAACCTAAGGCAGACTATCATCTCGGATGTAGTATTTTACAACATTCCTGGCGTATCGGCCCCTACTTCTCGGTGGGAACATTATATACGTCTATAGCGTATCATAACCTAACCTGAACCATCTAGCCCCTCGCTGGTAATGTTTTACAGAATCCCGTTCCTGTCGTCCCGTACGTCTCGGTTGGGACGTTATGAACGTCTACAGCGATATGTCCTAACGTAAGGCAGGCTAACATCTCAGCTGCAGTATATTACATCATTCCTGGCGTATCGGCCTCTACTTCTCGGTGGAAACATTATATACGTCTATAACGTAATATAACCTATCCTAACACATCTAGCCCCTCGCTGGTAATGTTTTACAGAATCCCGTTCGTGTCGTCCCGTACGTCTCGGTTGGGACATTATATATGTCTACAACGTTATATATCCTAACCTAAGCCAGGCTAACATCTCGGATGCAGTATTTTACAACATTCCTGGCGGGTCGGCCCCTACTTCTCGGTGGGAACATTATATACGTGTATAACGTAATATAACCTAACCTAACATATCTAGCTCCTCGCTGGTAATGTTTTACAAAATCCCGTTCGTGTCGTCCCGTACGTCTCGGTTGGGATATTATATACGTCTGTAGCATTATATATCCTAACCTAAGGCAGGCTAACATCTCGGATGTAGTATATTACATCATTCCTGGCGTATCGACCACTACCTCTCGGTGGAAACATTATATACGTCTATAACGTAATATAACCTAACTTAACACATCTAGCTAGTCGCTTTGATGTTTCACAGAATTCCGTTCGTGTCGTCCCGTTCGTCTCGGTTGGGACATTATATACGTCTATAGCGTTGTATATCCTAACTTAAGGCAGGCTGTCATCTCGGATGTAGTATTTTACAACATTCCTGGCGTATCGGCCCCTACTTCTCGGTGGGAACATTATATACGTCTATAACGTAATATAACCTAACCTAACATATCTAGCTCCTCGCTGGTAATGTTTTACAAAATCCCGTTCGTGTCGTCCCGTACGTCTCGGTTGGGGTATTATATACGTCTATAGCATTATATATCCTAACCTAAGGCAGGCTAACATCTCGGATGTAGTATATTACATCATTCCTGGCGTATCGACCACTACTTCTCGGTGGAAACATTATATACGTCTATAACGTAATATAACCTAACCTAACACATCTAGCCCCTCGCTGGTAATGTTTTACAGAATCCCGTTCGTGTCGTCCCGTACGTCTCGGTTGGGATATTATATACGTCTATAGCGTTATATATCCTAACCTAAGGCAGGCTAACATCTCGGATGCAGTATTTTAAAACATTCCTGGCGTATCGTCCCCTACTTCTCGGTGGGAACATTATATACGTCTATAACGTATCATAACCTAACCTAACCCATCTAGCCCCTCGCTGGTAATGTTTTACAGAATCCCGTTCCTGTCGTCCCGTACGTCTCGGTTGGGACGTTATGAACGTCTACAGCGATATATCCTAACGTAAGGCAGGCTAACATCTCAGCTGTAGTATATTACATCATTCCTGGCGTATCGGCCCCTACTTCTCGGTGGGAACATTATATACGTCTATAGCGTATCATAACCTAACCTGACCCATCTAGCCCCTCGCTGGTAATGTTTTACAGAATCCCGTTCCTGTCGTCCCGTACGTCTCGGTTGGGACGTTATGAACGTCTACAGCGATATATCCTAACGTAAGGCAGGCTAACATCTCAGCTGTAGTATATTACATCATTCCTGGCGTATCGGCCTCTACTTCTCGGTGGAAACATTATATACGTCTATAACGTAATATAACCTATCCTAACACATCTAGCCCCTCGCTGGTAATGTTTTACAGAATCCCGTTCGTGTCGTCCCGTACGTCTCGGTTGGGACATTATATACGTCTATAGCATTATATATCCTTACCTAAGGCAGGCTAACATCTCGGATGTAGTGTATTACATCATTCCTGGCGTATCGACCACTACTTCTCGGTGGAAACATTATATACGTCTATAACGTAATATAACCTAACCTAACACATCTAGCCCCTCGCTGGTAATGTTTTACAGAATCCCGTTCGTGTCGTCCCGTACGTCTCGGTTGGGATATTATATACGTCTATAGCGTTATATATCCTAACCTAAGGCAGGCTATCATCTCGGATGTAGTATTTTACAACATTCCTGGCGTATCGGCCCCTACTTCCCGGTGGGAACATTATATACGTCTATAACGTATCATAACCTAACCTAACCCATCTAGCCCCTCGCTGGTAATGTTTTACAGAATCCCGTTCCTGTCGTCCCGTACGTCTCGGTTGGGACGTTATGAACGTCTACAGCGATATATATCCTAACCTAAGGCAGGCTAACATCTCAGCTGTAGTATATTACATCATTCCTGGCGTATCGGCCTCTACTTCTCGGTGGAAACATTATATACGTCTATAACGTAATATAACCTAACCTAACATATCTAGCTCCTCGCTGGTAATGTTTTACAAAATCCCGTTCGTGTCGTCCCGTACGTCTCGGTTGGGGTATTATATACGTCTATAGCATTATATATCCTAACCTAAGGCAGGCTAACATCTCGGATGTAGTATATTACATCATTCCTGGCGTATCGACCACTACTTCTCGGTGGAAACATTATATACGTCTATAACGTAATATAACCTAACCTAACACATCTAGCCCCTCGCTGGTAATGTTTTACAGAATCCCGTTCGTGTCGTCCCGTACGTCTCGGTTGGGATATTATATACGTCTATAGCGTTATATATCCTAACCTAAGGCAAGCTATCATCTCGGATGTAGTATTTTACAACATTCCTGGCGTATCGGCCCTTACTTCTCGGTGGGAACATTATATACGTCTATAACGTATCATAACCTAACCTAACCCATCTAGCCCCTCGCTGGTAATGTTTTACAGAATCCCGTTCCTGTCGTCCCGTACGTCTCGGTTGGGACGTTATGAACGTCTACAGCGATATATCCTAACGTAAGGCAGGCTAACATCTCAGCTGTAGTATATTACATCATTCCTGGCGTATCGGCCTCTACTTCTCGGTGGAAACATTATATACGTCTATAACGTAATATAACCTAACCTAACACATCTAGCCCCTCGCTGGTAATGTTTTACAGAATCCCGTTCGTGTCGTCCCGTACGTCTCGGTTGGGATATTATATACGTCTATAGCGTTATATATCCTAACCTAAGGCAGGCTAACATCTCGGATGCAGTATTTTAAAACATTCCTGGCGTATCGTCCCCTACTTCTCGGTGGGAACATTATATACGTCTATAACGTATCATAACCTAGCCTAACCCATCTAGCCCCTCGCTGGTAATGTTTTACAGAATCCCGTTCCTGCCGTCCCGTACGCCTCGGTTGGGACGTTATGAACGTCTATAGCGATATATATCCTAACGTAAGGCAGGCTAACATCTCGGATGTAGTATTTTACAACAGTCCTGGCGTGTCGGCCCCTACTTCTCGGTGGGAACATTATATACGTCTATAACGTAATATAACCTAACCTAACATATCTAGCTCCTCGCTGGTAATGTTTTACAAAATCCCGTTCGTGTCGTCCCGTACGTCTCGGTTGGGATATTATATACGTCTATAGCATTATATATCCTTACCTAAGGCAGGCTAACATCTCGGATGTAGTGTATTACATCATTCCTGGCGTATCGACCACTACTTCTCGGTGGAAACATTATATACGTCTATAACGTAATATAACCTAACCTAACACATCTAGCCCCTCGCTGGTAATGTTTTACAGAATCCCGTTCGTGTCGTCCCGTACGTCTCGGTTGGGATATTATATACGTCTATAGCGTTATATATCCTAACCTAAGGCAGGCTATCATCTCGGATGTAGTATTTTACAACATTCCTGGCGTATCGGCCCCTACTTCTCGGTGGGAACATTATATACGTCTATAACGTATCATAACCTAACCTAACCCATCTAGCCCCTCGCTGGTAATGTTTTACAGAATCCCGTTCCTGTCGTCCCGTACGTCTCGGTTGGGACGTTATGAACGTCTACAGCGATATATATCCTAACCTAAGGCAGGCTAACATCTCAGCTGTAGTATATTACATCATTCCTGGCGTATCGGCCTCTACTTCTCGGTGGAAACATTATATACGTCTATAACGTAATATAACCTAACCTAACACATCTAGCCCCTCGCTGGTAATGTTTTACAGAATCCCGTTCGTGTCGTCCCGTACGTCTCGGTTGGGATATTATATACGTCTATAGCGTTATATATCCTAACCTAAGGCAGGCTATCATCTCGGATGTAGTATTTTACAACATTCCTGGCGTATCGGCCCCTACTTCTCGGTGGGAACATTATATACGTCTATAACGTA
Organism: Xylocopa violacea; assembly: GCA_963969225.1. Lineage (NCBI taxonomy): Eukaryota > Metazoa > Arthropoda > Insecta > Hymenoptera > Apidae > Xylocopa > Xylocopa violacea. Next base: position 11,635,060 of record CAXAJV010000008.1, on the reverse strand, counting down.
TCATAACCTAACCTAACCCATCTAGCCCCTCGCTGGTAATGTTTTACAGAATCCCGTTCCTGTCGTCCCGTACGTCTCGGTTGGGACGTTATGAACGTCTACAGCGATATATCCTAATGTAAGGCAGGCTAACATCTCAGCTGTAGTATATTACATCATTCCTGGCGTATCGGCCTCTACTTCTCGGTGGAAACATTATATACGTCTATAACGTAATATAACCTAACCTAACACATCTAGCCCCTCGCTGGTATTGTTTTACAGAATCCCGTTCGTGTCGTCCCGTACGTCTCGGTTGGGATATTATATACGTCTATAGCGTTATATATCCTAACCTAAGGCAGGCTAACATCTCGGATGCAGTATTTTAAAACATTCCTGGCGTATCGTCCCCTACTTCTCGGTGGGAACATTATATACGTCTATAACGTATCATAACCTAGCCTAACCCATCTAGCCCCTCGCTGGTAATGTTTTACAGAATCCCGTTCCTGTCGTCCCGTACGTCTCGGTTGGGACGTTATGAACGTCTATAGCGATATATATCCTAACGTAAGGCAGGCTAACATCTCGGATGTAGTATTTTACAACAGTCCTGGCGTGTCGGCCCCTACTTCTCGGTGGGAACATTATATACGTCTATAACGTAACATAACGTAACCTAACCCATCTAGCCCCTCGCTGGTAATGTATTACAGAATCCAGTTCCTGTTGTGCCGTACGTCTCGGTTGGGATATTATATACGTCTATAGCGTTATATATCCTAACCTCAGGCAGGCTATCTTCTCGGATGCAGTATTTTACAACATTCCTGGCGTATCGGCCCATACTTCTCGGTGGGAACATTATATTCGTCTATAACGTAATATAACCTAACCTAACACATCTAGCCCCTCGCTGGTAATGTTTTACAGAATCCCGTTCGTGTCGTCCCGTACGTCTCGGTTGGGATATTATATACGTCTATAGGGTTATATATCCTAACCTAAGGCAGACTATCATCTCGGATGTAGTATTTTACAACATTCCTGGCGTATCGGCCCCTACTTCTCGGTGGGAACATTATATACGTCTATAGCGTATCATAACCTAACCTAACCCATCTAGCCCCTCGCTGGTAATGTTTTACAGAATCCCGTTCCTGTCGTCCCGTACGTCTCGGTTGGGACGTTATGAACGTCTACAGCGATATATATCCTAACCTAAGGCAGGCTAACATCTCGGATGCAGTATTTTACAACATTCCTGGCGGGTCGGCCCCTACTTCTCGGTGGAAACATTATATACGTCTATAACGTATCATAACCTAACCTAACCCATCTAGCCCCTCGCTGGTAATGTTTTACAGAATCCCGGTCCTGTCGTCCCGTACGTCTCGGTTGGGACGTTATGAACGTCTACAGCGATATATATCCTAACCTAAGGCAGGCTAACATCTCAGCTGTAGTATATTACATCATTCCTGGCGTATCGGCCTCTACTTCTCGGTGGAAACATTATATACGTCTATAACGTAATATAACCTAACCTAACATACCTAGCTCCTCGCTGGTAATGTTTTACAGAATCCCGTTCGTGTCGTCCCGTACGTCTCGGTTGGGATATTATATACGTCTATAGCGTTATATATCCTAACCTAAGGCAGGCTAACATCTCAGCTGTAGTATATTACATCATTCCTGGCGTATCGGCCTCTACTTCTCGGTGGAAACATTATATACGTCTATAACGTAATATAACCTAACCTAACACATCTAGCCCCTCGCTGGTAATGTTTTACAGAATCCCGTTCGTGTCGTCCCGTACGTCTCGGTTGGGATATTATATACGTCTATAGCGTTATATATCCTAACCTAAGGCAGGCTAACATCTCGGATGCAGTATTTTAAAACATTCCTGGCGTATCGTCCCCTACTTCTCGGTGGGAACATTATATACGTCTATAACGTATCATAACCTAACCTAACCCATCTAGCCCCTCGCTGGTAATGTTTTACAGAATCCCGTTCCTGTCGTCCCGTACGTCTCGGTTGGGACGTTATGAACGTCTACAGCGATATATCCTAACGTAAGGCAGGCTAACATCTCAGCTGTAGTATATTACATCATTCCTGGCGTATCGGCCCCTACTTCTCGGTGGGAACATTATATACGTCTATAGCGTATCATAACCTAACCTGACCCATCTAGCCCCTCGCTGGTAATGTTTTACAGAATCCCGTTCCTGTCGTCCCGTACGTCTCGGTTGGGACGTTATGAACGTCTACAGCGATATATCCTAACGTAAGGCAGGCTAACATCTCAGCTGTAGTATATTACATCATTCCTGGCGTATCGGCCTCTACTTCTCGGTGGAAACATTATATACGTCTATAACGTAATATAACCTATCCTAACACATCTAGCCCCTCGCTGGTAATGTTTTACAGAATCCCGTTCGTGTCGTCCCGTACGTCTCGGTTGGGACATTATATACGTCTATAGCATTATATATCCTTACCTAAGGCAGGCTAACATCTCGGATGTAGTGTATTACATCATTCCTGGCGTATCGACCACTACTTCTCGGTGGAAACATTATATACGTCTATAACGTAATATAACCTAACCTAACACATCTAGCCCCTCGCTGGTAATGTTTTACAGAATCCCGTTCGTGTCGTCCCGTACGTCTCGGTTGGGATATTATATACGTCTATAGCGTTATATATCCTAACCTAAGGCAGGCTATCATCTCGGATGTAGTATTTTACAACATTCCTGGCGTATCGGCCCCTACTTCTCGGTGGGAACATTATATACGTCTATAACGTATCATAACCTAACCTAACCCATCTAGCCCCTCGCTGGTAATGTTTTACAGAATCCCGTTCCTGTCGTCCCGTACGTCTCGGTTGGGACGTTATGAACGTCTACAGCGATATATATCCTAACCTAAGGCAGGCTAACATCTCAGCTGTAGTATATTACATCATTCCTGGCGTATCGGCCTCTACTTCTCGGTGGAAACATTATATACGTCTATAACGTAATATAACCTAACCTAACATATCTAGCTCCTCGCTGGTAATGTTTTACAAAATCCCGTTCGTGTCGTCCCGTACGTCTCGGTTGGGGTATTATATACGTCTATAGCATTATATATCCTAACCTAAGGCAGGCTAACATCTCGGATGTAGTATATTACATCATTCCTGGCGTATCGACCACTACTTCTCGGTGGAAACATTATATACGTCTATAACGTAATATAACCTAACCTAACACATCTAGCCCCTCGCTGGTAATGTTTTACAGAATCCCGTTCGTGTCGTCCCGTACGTCTCGGTTGGGATATTATATACGTCTATAGCGTTATATATCCTAACCTAAGGCAAGCTATCATCTCGGATGTAGTATTTTACAACATTCCTGGCGTATCGGCCCTTACTTCTCGGTGGGAACATTATATACGTCTATAACGTATCATAACCTAACCTAACCCATCTAGCCCCTCGCTGGTAATGTTTTACAGAATCCCGTTCCTGTCGTCCCGTACGTCTCGGTTGGGACGTTATGAACGTCTACAGCGATATATCCTAACGTAAGGCAGGCTAACATCTCAGCTGTAGTATATTACATCATTCCTGGCGTATCGGCCTCTACTTCTCGGTGGAAACATTATATACGTCTATAACGTAATATAACCTAACCTAACACATCTAGCCCCTCGCTGGTAATGTTTTACAGAATCCCGTTCGTGTCGTCCCGTACGTCTCGGTTGGGATATTATATACGTCTATAGCGTTATATATCCTAACCTAAGGCAGGCTAACATCTCGGATGCAGTATTTTAAAACATTCCTGGCGTATCGTCCCCTACTTCTCGGTGGGAACATTATATACGTCTATAACGTATCATAACCTAACCTAACCCATCTAGCCCCTCGCTGGTAATGTTTTACAGAATCCCGTTCCTGTCGTCCCGTACGTCTCGGTTGGGACGTTATGAACGTCTACAGCGATATATCCTAACGTAAGGCAGGCTAACATCTCAGCTGTAGTATATTACATCATTCCTGGCGTATCGGCCCCTACTTCTCGGTGGGAACATTATATACGTCTATAGCGTATCATAACCTAACCTGACCCATCTAGCCCCTCGCTGGTAATGTTTTACAGAATCCCGTTCCTGTCGTCCCGTACGTCTCGGTTGGGACGTTATGAACGTCTACAGCGATATATCCTAACGTAAGGCAGGCTAACATCTCAGCTGTAGTATATTACATCATTCCTGGCGTATCGGCCTCTACTTCTCGGTGGAAACATTATATACGTCTATAACGTAATATAACCTATTCTAACACATCTAGCCCCTCGCTGGTAATGTTTTACAGAATCCCGTTCGTGTCGTCCCGTACGTCTCGGTTGGGACATTATATACGTCTATAGCATTATATATCCTTACCTAAGGCAGGCTAACATCTCGGATGTAGTGTATTACATCATTCCTGGCGTATCGACCACTACTTCTCGGTGGAAACATTATATACGTCTATAACGTAATATAACCTAACCTAACACATCTAGCCCCTCGCTGGTAATGTTTTACAGAATCCCGTTCGTGTCGTCCCGTACGTCTCGGTTGGGATATTATATACGTCTATAGCGTTATATATCCTAACCTAAGGCAGGCTATCATCTCGGATGTAGTATTTTACAACATTCCTGGCGTATCGGCCCCTACTTCTCGGTGGGAACATTATATACGTCTATAACGTATCATAACCTAACCTAACCCATCTAGCCCCTCGCTGGTAATGTTTTACAGAATCCCGTTCCTGTCGTCCCGTACGTCTCGGTTGGGACGTTATGAACGTCTACAGCGATATATATCCTAACCTAAGGCAGGCTAACATCTCAGCTGTAGTATATTACATCATTCCTGGCGTATCGGCCTCTACTTCTCGGTGGAAACATTATATACGTCTATAACGTAATATAACCTAACCTAACATATCTAGCTCCTCGCTGGTAATGTTTTACAAAATCCCGTTCGTGTCGTCCCGTACGTCTCGGTTGGGGTATTATATACGTCTATAGCATTATATATCCTAACCTAAGGCAGGCTAACATCTCGGATGTAGTATATTACATCATTCCTGGCGTATCGACCACTACTTCTCGGTGGAAACATTATATACGTCTATAACGTAATATAACCTAACCTAACACATCTAGCCCCTCGCTGGTAATGTTTTACAGAATCCCGTTCGTGTCGTCCCGTACGTCTCGGTTGGGATATTATATACGTCTATAGCGTTATATATCCTAACCTAAGGCAAGCTATCATCTCGGATGTAGTATTTTACAACATTCCTGGCGTATCGGCCCTTACTTCTCGGTGGGAACATTATATACGTCTATAACGTATCATAACCTAACCTAACCCATCTAGCCCCTCGCTGGTAATGTTTTACAGAATCCCGTTCCTGTCGTCCCGTACGTCTCGGTTGGGACGTTATGAACGTCTACAGCGATATATCCTAACGTAAGGCAGGCTAACATCTCAGCTGTAGTATATTACATCATTCCTGGCGTATCGGCCTCTACTTCTCGGTGGAAACATTATATACGTCTATAACGTAATATAACCTAACCTAACACATCTAGCCCCTCGCTGGTAATGTTTTACAGAATCCCGTTCGTGTCGTCCCGTACGTCTCGGTTGGGATATTATATACGTCTATAGCGTTATATATCCTAACCTAAGGCAGGCTAACATCTCGGATGCAGTATTTTAAAACATTCCTGGCGTATCGTCCCCTACTTCTCGGTGGGAACATTATATACGTCTATAACGTATCATAACCTAGCCTAACCCATCTAGCCCCTCGCTGGTAATGTTTTACAGAATCCCGTTCCTGCCGTCCCGTACGCCTCGGTTGGGACGTTATGAACGTCTATAGCGATATATATCCTAACGTAAGGCAGGCTAACATCTCGGATGTAGTATTTTACAACAGTCCTGGCGTGTCGGCCCCTACTTCTCGGTGGGAACATTATATACGTCTATAACGTATCATAACCTAACCTAACCCATCTAGCCCCTCGCTGGTAATGTTTTACAGAATCCCGTTCCTGTCGTCCCGTACGTCTCGGTTGGGACGTTATGAACGTCTACAGCGATATATATCCTAACCTAAGGCAGGCTAACATCTCAGCTGTAGTATATTACATCATTCCTGGCGTATCGGCCTCTACTTCTCGGTGGAAACATTATATACGTCTATAACGTAATATAACCTAACCTAACACATCTAGCCCCTCGCTGGTAATGTTTTACAGAATCCCGTTCGTGTCGTCCCGTACGTCTCGGTTGGGATATTATATACGTCTATAGCGTTATATATCCTAACCTAAGGCAGGCTATCATCTCGGATGTAGTATTTTACAACATTCCTGGCGTATCGGCCCCTACTTCTCGGTGGGAACATTATATACGTCTATAACGTATCATAACCTAACCTAACCCATCTAGCCCCTCGCTGGTAATGTTTTACAGAATCCCGTTCCTGTCGTCCCGTACGTCTCGGTTGGGACGTTATGAACGTCTACAGCGATATATCCTAATGTAAGGCAGGCTAACATCTCAGCTGTAGTATATTACATCATTCCTGGCGTATCGGCCTCTACTTCTCGGTGGAAACATTATATACGTCTATAACGTAATATAACCTAACCTAACACATCTAGCCCCTCGCTGGTATTGTTTTACAGAATCCCGTTCGTGTCGTCCCGTACGTCTCGGTTGGGATATTATATACGTCTATAGCGTTATATATCCTAACCTAAGGCAGGCTAACATCTCGGATGCAGTATTTTAAAACATTCCTGGCGTATCGTCCCCTACTTCTCGGTGGGAACATTATATACGTCTATAACGTATCATAACCTAGCCTAACCCATCTAGCCCCTCGCTGGTAATGTTTTACAGAATCCCGTTCCTGTCGTCCCGTACGTCTCGGTTGGGACGTTATGAACGTCTATAGCGATATATATCCTAACGTAAGGCAGGCTAACATCTCGGATGTAGTATTTTACAACAGTCCTGGCGTGTCGGCCCCTACTTCTCGGTGGGAACATTATATACGTCTATAACGTAACATAACGTAACCTAACCCATCTAGCCCCTCGCTGGTAATGTATTACAGAATCCAGTTCCTGTTGTGCCGTACGTCTCGGTTGGGATATTATATACGTCTATAGCGTTATATATCCTAACCTCAGGCAGGCTATCTTCTCGGATGCAGTATTTTACAACATTCCTGGCGTATCGGCCCATACTTCTCGGTGGGAACATTATATTCGTCTATAACGTAATATAACCTAACCTAACACATCTAGCCCCTCGCTGGTAATGTTTTACAGAATCCCGTTCGTGTCGTCCCGTACGTCTCGGTTGGGATATTATATACGTCTATAGGGTTATATATCCTAACCTAAGGCAGACTATCATCTCGGATGTAGTATTTTACAACATTCCTGGCGTATCGGCCCCTACTTCTCGGTGGGAACATTATATACGTCTATAGCGTATCATAACCTAACCTAACCCATCTAGCCCCTCGCTGGTAATGTTTTACAGAATCCCGTTCCTGTCGTCCCGTACGTCTCGGTTGGGACGTTATGAACGTCTACAGCGATATATATCCTAACCTAAGGCAGGCTAACATCTCGGATGCAGTATTTTACAACATTCCTGGCGGGTCGGCCCCTACTTCTCGGTGGAAACATTATATACGTCTATAACGTATCATAACCTAACCTAACCCATCTAGCCCCTCGCTGGTAATGTTTTACAGAATCCCGGTCCTGTCGTCCCGTACGTCTCGGTTGGGACGTTATGAACGTCTACAGCGATATATATCCTAACCTAAGGCAGGCTAACATCTCAGCTGTAGTATACTACATCATTCCTGGCGTATCGGCCTCTACTTCTCGGTGGAAACATTATATACGTCTATAACGTAATATAACCTAACCTAACATACCTAGCTCCTCGCTGGTAATGTTTTACAGAATCCCGTTCGTGTCGTCCCGTACGTCTCGGTTGGGATATTATATACGTCTATAGCGTTATATATCCTAACCTAAGGCAGGCTAACATCTCAGCTGTAGTATATTACATCATTCCTGGCGTATCGGCCTCTACTTCTCGGTGGAAACATTATATACGTCTATAACGTAATATAACCTAACCTAACACATCTAGCCCCTCGCTGGTAATGTTTTACAGAATCCCGTTCGTGTCGTCCCGTACGTCTCGGTTGGGATATTATATACGTCTATAGCGTTATATATCCTAACCTAAGGCAGGCTATCATCTCGGATGTAGTATTTTACAACATTCCTGGCGTATCGGCCCCTACTTCTCGGTGGGAACATTATATACGTCTATAACGTATCATAACCTAACCTAACCCATCTAGCCCCTCGCTGGTAATGTTTTACAGAATCCCGTTCGTGTCGTCCCGTACGTCTCGGTTGGGATATTATATACGTCTATAGCGTTATATATCCTAACCTAAGGCAGACTATCATCTCGGATGTAGTATTTTACAACATTCCTGCCGTATCGGCCCCTACTTCTCGGTGGGAACATTATATACGTCTATAGCGTATCATAACCTAACCTGACCCATCTAGCCCCTCGCTGGTAATGTTTTACAGAATCCCGTTCCTGTCGTCCCGTACGTCTCGGTTGGGACTTTATGAACGTCTACAGCGATATATCCTAACGTAAGGCAGGCTAACATCTCAGCTGTAGTATATTACATCATTCCTGGCGTATCGGCCTCTACTTCTCGGTGGAAACATTATATACGTCTATAACGTAATATAACCTATCCTAACACATCTAGCCCCTCGCTGGTAATGTTTTACAGAATCCCGTTCGTGTCGTCCCGTACGTCTCGGTTGGGACATTATATATGTCTACAACGTTATATATCCTAACCTAAGCCAGGCTAACATCTCGGATGCAGTATTTTACAACATTCCTGGCGGGTCGGCCCCTACTTCTCGGTGGAAACATTATATACGTCTATAACGTATCATAACCTAACCTAACCCATCTAGCCCCTCGCTGGTAATGTTTTACAGAAGCCCGGTCCTGTCGTCCCGTACGTCTCGGTTGGGACGTTATGAACGTCTACAGCGATATATATCCTAACCTAAGGCAGGCTAACATCTCAGCTGTAGTATATTACATCATTCCTGGCGTATCGGCCTCTACTTCTCGGTGGAAACATTATATACGTCTATAACGTAATATAACCTAACCTAACATATCTAGCTCCTCGCTGGTAATGTTTTACAGAATCCCGTTCGTGTCGTCCCGTACGTCTCGGTTGGGATATTATATACGTCTATAGCGTTATATATCCTAACCTAAGGCAGGCTAACATCTCGGATGCAGTATTTTAAAACATTCCTGGCGTATCGTCCCCTACTTCTCGGTGGGAACATTATATACGTCTATAACGTATCATAACCTAGCCTAACCCATCTAGCCCCTCGCTGGTAATGTTTTACAGAATCCCGTTCCTGTCGTCCCGTACGTCTCGGTTGGGACGTTATGAACGTCTATAGCGATATATATCCTAACGTAAGGCAGGCTAACATCTCGGATGTAGTATTTTACAACAGTCCTGGCGTGTCGGCCCCTACTTCTCGGTGGGAACATTATATACGTCTATAACGTAACATAACGTAACCTAACCCATCTAGCCCCTCGCTGGTAATGTATTACAGAATCCAGTTCCTGTTGTGCCGTACGTCTCGGTTGGGATATTATATACGTCTATAGCGTTATATATCCTAACCTAAGGCAGGCTAACATCTCAGCTGTAGTATATTACATCATTCCTGGCTTATCGGCCTCTACTTCTCGGTGGAAACATTATATACGTCTATAACGTAATATAACCTAACCTAACACATCTAGCCCCACGCTGGTAATGTTTTACAGAATCCCGTTCGTGTCGTCCCGTACGTCTCGGTTGGGATATTATATACGTCTATAGCGTTATATATCCTAACCTAAGGCAGGCTATCATCTCGGATGTAGTATTTTACAACATTCCTGGCGTATCGGCCCCTACTTCTCGGTGGGAACATTATATACGTCTATAACGTATCATAACCTAACCTAACCCATCTAGCCCCTCGCTGGTAATGTTTTACAGAATCCCGTTCGTGTCGTCCCGTACGTCTCGGTTGGGATATTATATACGTCTATAGCGTTATATATCCTAACCTAAGGCAGACTATCATCTCGGATGTAGTATTTTACAACATTCCTGCCGTATCGGCCCCTACTTCTCGGTGGGAACATTATATACGTCTATAGCGTATCATAACCTAACCTGACCCATCTAGCCCCTCGCTGGTAATGTTTTACAGAATCCCGTTCCTGTCGTCCCGTACGTCTCGGTTGGGACTTTATGAACGTCTACAGCGATATATCCTAACGTAAGGCAGGCTAACATCTCAGCTGTAGTATATTACATCATTCCTGGCGTATCGGCCTCTACTTCTCGGTGGAAACATTATATACGTCTATAACGTAATATAACCTAACCTAACATATCTAGCTCCTCGCTGGTAATGTTTTACAAAATCCCGTTCGTGTCGTCCCGTACGTCTCGGTTGGGATATTATATACGTCTGTAGCATTATATATCCTAACCTAAGGCAGGCTAACATCTCGGATGTAGTATATTACATCATTCCTGGCGTATCGACCACTACTTCTCGGTGGAAACATTATATACGTCTATAACGTAATATAACCTAACTTAACACATCTAGCTAGTCGCTTTAATGTTTCATAGAATTCCGTTCGTGTCGTCCCGTTCGTCTCGGTTGGGACATTATATACGTCTATAGCGTTGTATATCCTAACTTAAGGCAGGCTGTCATCTCGGATGTAGTATTTTACAACATTCCTGGCGTATCGGCCCCTACTTCTCGGTGGGAACATTATATACGTCTATAACGTAATATAACCTAACCTAACATATCTAGCTCCTCGCTGGTAATGTTTTACAAAATCCCGTTCGTGTCGTCCCGTACGTCTCGGTTGGGATATTATATACGTCTATAGCATTATATATCCTTACCTAAGGCAGGCTAACATCTCGGATGTAGTATATTACATCATTCCTGGCGTATCGACCACTACTTCTCGGTGGAAACATTATATACGTCTATAACGTAATATAACCTAACCTAACACATCTAGCCCCTCGCTGGTAATGTTTTACAGAATCCCGTTCGTGTCGTCCCGTACGTCTCGGTTGGGATATTATATACGTCTATAGCGTTATATATCCTAACCTAAGGCAGGCTATCATCTCGGATGTAGTATTTTACAACATTCCTGGCGTATCGGCCCCTACTTCTCGGTGGGAACATTATATACGTCTATAACGTATCATAACCTAACCTAACCCATCTAGCCCCTCGCTGGTAATGTTTTACAGAATCCCGTTCCTGTCGTCCCGTACGTCTCGGTTGGGACGTTATGAACGTCTACAGCGATATATATCCTAACCTAAGGCAGGCTAACATCTCAGCTGTAGTATATTACATCATTCCTGGCGTATCGGCCTCTACTTCTCGGTGGAAACATTATATACGTCTATAACGTAATATAACCTAACCTAACACATCTAGCCCCTCGCTGGTAATGTTTTACAGAATCCCGTTCGTGTCGTCCCGTACGTCTCGGTTGGGATATTATATACGTCTATAGCGTTATATATCCTAACCTAAGGCAGGCTATCATCTCGGATGTAGTATTTTACAACATTCCTGGCGTATCGGCCCCTACTTCTCGGTGGGAACATTATATACGTCTATAACGTATCATAACCTAACCTAACCCATCTAGCCCCTCGCTGGTAATGTTTTACAGAATCCCGTTCCTGTCGTCCCGTACGTCTCGGTTGGGACGTTATGAACGTCTACAGCGATATATCCTAACGTAAGGCAGGCTAACATCTCAGCTGTAGTATATTACATCATTCCTGGCGTATCGGCCTCTACTTCTCGGTGGAAACATTATATACATCTATAACGTAATATAACCTAACCTAACACATCTAGCCCCTCGCTGGTATTGTTTTACAGAATCCCGTTCGTGTCGTCCCGTACGTCTCGGTTGGGATATTATATACGTCTATAGCGTTATATATCCTAACCTAAGGCAGGCTAACATCTCGGATGCAGTATTTTAAAACATTCCTGGCGTATCGTCCCCTACTTCTCGGTGGGAACATTATATACGTCTATAACGTATCATAACCTAGCCTAACCCATCTAGCCCCTCGCTGGTAATGTTTTACAGAATCCCGTTCCTGTCGTCCCGTACGTCTCAGTTGGGACGTTATGAACGTCTATAGCGATATACATCCTAACGTAAGGCAGGCTAACATCTCGGATGTAGTATTTTACAACAGTCCTGGCGTGTCGGCCCCTACTTCTCGGTGGGAACATTATATACGTCTATAACGTAACATAACGTAACCTAACCCATCTAGCCCCTCGCTGGTAATGTATTACAGAATCCAGTTCCTGTTGTGCCGTACGTCTCGGTTGGGATATTATATACGTCTATAGCGTTATATATCCTAACCTAAGGCAGGCTAACATCTCGGATGTAGTATATTACATCATTCCTGGCGTATCGACCACTACTTCTCGGTGGAAACACTATATACGTCTATAACGTATCATAACCTAACCTAACCCATCTAGCCCCTCGCTGGTAATGTTTTACAGAATCCCGGTCCTATCGTCCCGTACGTCTCGGTTGGGACGTTATGAACGTCTACAGCGATATATATCCTAACCCAAGGCAGGCTAACATCTCAGCTGTAGTATATTACATCATTCCTGGCGTATCGGCCTCTACTTCTCGGTGGAAACATTATATACGTCTATAACGTAATATAACCTAACCTAACATATCTAGCTCCTCGCTGGTAATGTTTTACAGAATCCCGTTCGTGTCGTCCCGTACGTCTCGGTTGGGATATTATATACGTCTATAGCGTTATATATCCTAACCTAAGGCAGACTATCATCTCGGATGTAGTATTTTACAACATTCCTGGCGTATCAGCCCCTACTTCTCGGTGGGAACATTATATACGTCTATAGCGTATCATAACCTAACCTGACCCTTCTAGCCCCTCGCTGGTAATGTTTTACAGAATCCCGTTCCTGTCGTCCCGTACGTCTCGGTTGGGACGTTATGAACGTCTACAGCGATATATCCTAACGTAAGGCAGGCTAACATCTCAGCTGTAGTATATTACATCATTCCTGGCGTATCGGCCTCTACTTCTCGGTGGAAACATTATATACGTCTATAACGTAATATAACCTATCCTAACACATCTAGCCCCTCGCTGGTAATGTTTTACAGAATCCCGTTCGTGTCGTCCCGTACGTCTCGGTTGGGACATTATATATGTCTACAACGTTATATATCCTAACCTAAGCCAGGCTAACATCTCGGATGCAGTATTTTACAACATTCCTGGCGGGTCGGCCCCTACTTCTCGGTGGGAACATTATATACGTGTATAACGTAATATAACCTAACCTAACATATCTAGCTCCTCGCTGGTAATGTTTTACAAAATCCCGTTCGTGTCGTCCCGTACGTCTCGGTTGGGATATTATATACGTCTGTAGCATTATATATCCTAACCTAAGGCAGGCTAACATCTCGGATGTAGTATATTACATCATTCCTGGCGTATCGACCACTACTTCTCGGTGGAAACATTATATACGTCTATAACGTAATATAACCTAACTTAACACATCTAGCTAGTCGCTTTGATGTTTCACAGAATTCCGTTCGTGTCGTCCCGTTCGTCTCGGTTGGGACATTATATACGTCTATAGCGTTGTATATCCTAACTTAAGGCAGGCTGTCATCTCGGATGTAGTATTTTACAACATTCCTGGCGTATCGGCCCCTACTTCTCGGTGGGAACATTATATACGTCTATAACGTAATATAACCTAACCTAACATATCTAGCTCCTCGCTGGTAATGTTTTACAAAATCCCGTTCGTGTCGTCCCGTACGTCTCGGTTGGGGTATTATATACGTCTATAGCATTATATATCCTAACCTAAGGCAGGCTAACATCTCGGATGTAGTATATTACATCATTCCTGGCGTATCGACCACTACTTCTCGGTGGAAACATTATATACGTCTATAACGTAATATAACCTAACCTAACACATCTAGCCCCTCGCTGGTAATGTTTTACAGAATCCCGTTCCTGTCGTCCCGTACGTCTCGGTTGGGACGTTATGAACGTCTACAGCGATATATCCTAACGTAAGGCAGGCTAACATCTCAGCTGTAGTATATTACATCATTCCTGGCGTATCGGCCTCTACTTCTCGGTGGAAACATTATATACGTCTATAACGTAATATAACCTAACCTAACACATCTAGCCCCTCGCTGGTAATGTTTTACAGAATCCCGTTCGTGTCGTCCCGTACGTCTCGGTTGGGATATTATATACGTCTATAGCGTTATATATCCTAACCTAAGGCAGGCTAACATCTCGGATGCAGTATTTTAAAACATTCCTGGCGTATCGTCCCCTACTTCTCGGTGGGAACATTATATACGTCTATAACGTATCATAACCTAACCTAACCCATCTAGCCCCTCGCTGGTAATGTTTTACAGAATCCCGTTCCTGTCGTCCCGTACGTCTCGGTTGGGACGTTATGAACGTCTACAGCGATATATCCTAACGTAAGGCAGGCTAACATCTCAGCTGTAGTATATTACATCATTCCTGGCGTATCGGCACCTACTTCTCGGTGGGAACATTATATACGTCTATAGCGTATCATAACCTAACCTGACCCATTTAGCCCCTCGCTGGTAATGTTTTACAGAATCCCGTTCCTGTCGTCCCGTACGTCTCGGTTGGGACGTTATGAACGTCTACAGCGATATATCCTAACGTAAGGCAGGCTAACATCTCAGCTGTAGTATATTACATCATTCCTGGCGTATCGGCCTCTACTTCTCGGTGGAAACATTATATACGTCTATAACGTAATATAACCTATCCTAACACATCTAGCCCCTCGCTGGTAATGTTTTACAGAATCCCGTTCGTGTCGTCCCGTACGTCTCGGTTGGGACATTATATATGTCTACAACGTTATATATCCTAACCTAAGCCAGGCTAACATCTCGGATGCAGTATTTTACAACATTCCTGGCGGGTCGGCCCCTACTTCTCGGTGGGAACATTATATACGTGTATAACGTAATATAACCTAACCTAACATATCTAGCTCCTCGCTGGTAATGTTTTACAAAATCCCGTTCGTGTCGTCCCGTACGTCTCGGTTGGGATATTATATACGTCTGTAGCATTATATATCCTAACCTAAGGCAGGCTAACATCTCGGATGTAGTATATTACATCATTCCTGGCGTATCGACCACTACTTCTCGGTGGAAACATTATATACGTCTATAACGTAATATAACCTAACTTAACACATCTAGCTAGTCGCTTTGATGTTTCACAGAATTCCGTTCGTGTCGTCCCGTTCGTCTCGGTTGGGACATTATATACGTCTATAGCGTTGTATATCCTAACTTAAGGCAGGCTGTCATCTCGGATGTAGTATTTTACAACATTCCTGGCGTATCGGCCCCTACTTCTCGGTGGGAACATTATATACGTCTATAACGTAATATAACCTAACCTAACATATCTAGCTCCTCGCTGGTAATGTTTTACAAAATCCCGTTCGTGTCGTCCCGTACGTCTCGGTTGGGGTATTATATACGTCTATAGCATTATATATCCTAACCTAAGGCAGGCTAACATCTCGGATGTAGTATATTACATCATTCCTGGCGTATCGACCACTACTTCTCGGTGGAAACATTATATACGTCTATAACGTAATATAACCTAAACTAACACATCTAGCCCCTCGCTGGTAATGTTTTACAGAATCCCGTTCGTGTCGTCCCGTACGTCTCGGTTGGGATATTATATACGTCTATAGCGTTATATATCCTAACCTAAGGCAAGCTATCATCTCGGATGTAGTATTTTACAACATTCCTGGCGTATCGGCCCCTACTTCTCGGTGGGAACATTATATACGTCTATAACGTATCATAACCTAACCTAACCCATCTAGCCCCTCGCTGGTAATGTTTTACAGAATCCCGTTCCTGTCGTCCCGTACGTCTCGGTTGGGACGTTATGAACGTCTACAGCGATATATCCTAACGTAAGGCAGGCTAACATCTCAGCTGTAGTATATTACATCATTCCTGGCGTATCGGCCTCTACTTCTCGGTGGAAACATTATATACGTCTATAACGTAATATAACCTAACCTAACACATCTAGCCCCTCGCTGGTAATGTTTTACAGAATCCCGTTCGTGTCGTCCCGTACGTCTCGGTTGGGATATTATATACGTCTATAGCGTTATATATCCTAACCTAAGGCAGGCTAACATCTCGGATGCAGTATTTTAAAACATTCCTGGCGTATCGTCCCCTACTTCTCGGTGGGAACATTATATACGTCTATAACGTATCATAACCTAGCCTAACCCATCTAGCCCCTCGCTGGTAATGTTTTACAGAATCCCGTTCCTGCCGTCCTGTACGCCTCGGTTGGGACGTTATGAACGTCTATAGCGATATATATCCTAACGTAAGGCAGGCTAACATCTCGGATGTAGTATTTTACAACAGTCCTGGCGTGTCGGCCCCTACTTCTCGGTGGGAACATTATATACGTCTATAACGTAATATAACCTATCCTAACACATCTAGCCCCTCGCTGGTAATGTTTTACAGAATCCCGTTCGTGTCGTCCCGTACGTCCCGGTTGGGACATTATATACGTCTATAGCATTATATATCCTAACCTAAGGCAGGCTAACATCTCGGATGTAGTATATTACATCATTCCTGGCGTATCGACCACTACTTCTCGGTGGAAACATTATATACGTC
The DNA here is from genome assembly GCA_963969225.1 of Xylocopa violacea. Classification (NCBI taxonomy): domain Eukaryota; kingdom Metazoa; phylum Arthropoda; class Insecta; order Hymenoptera; family Apidae; genus Xylocopa; species Xylocopa violacea. The sequence continues at coordinate 11,617,961 of CAXAJV010000008.1, read as the reverse complement.
TATAACGTATCATAACCTAACCTAACGCATCTAGCCCCTCGCTGGTAATGTTTTACAGAATCCCGTTCCTGTCGTCCCGTACGTCTCGGTTGGGACGTTATGAACGTCTATAGCGTTATATATCCTAACCTAAGCCAGGCTAACATCTCGGATGCAGTATTTTACAACATTCCTGGCGGGTCGGCCCCTACTTCTCGGTGGGAACATTATATACGTGTATAACGTAATATAACCTAACCTAACATATCTAGCTCCTCGCTGGTAATGTTTTACAAAATCCCGTTCGTGTCGTCCCGTACGTCTCGGTTGGGATATTATATACGTCTGTAGCATTATATATCCTAACCTAAGGCAGGCTAACATCTCGGATGTAGTATATTACATCATTCCTGGCGTATCGACCACTACTTCTCGGTGGAAACATTATATACGTCTATAACGTAATATAACCTAACTTAACACATCTAGCTAGTCGCTTTGATGTTTCACAGAATTCCGTTCGTGTCGTCCCGTTCGTCTCGGTTGGGACATTATATACGTCTATAGCGTTGTATATCCTAACTTAAGGCAGGCTGTCATCTCGGATGTAGTATTTTACAACATTCCTGGCGTATCGGCCCCTACTTCTCGGTGGGAACATTATATACGTCTATAACGTAATATAACCTAACCTAACATATCTAGCTCCTCGCTGGTAATGTTTTACAAAATCCCGTTCGTGTCGTCCCGTACGTCTCGGTTGGGGTATTATATACGTCTATAGCATTATATATCCTAACCTAAGGCAGGCTAACATCTCGGATGTAGTATATTACATCATTCCTGGCGTATCGACCACTACTTCTCGGTGGAAACATTATATACGTCTATAACGTAATATAACCTAACCTAACACATCTAGCCCCTCGCTGGTAATGTTTTACAGAATCCCGTTCCTGTCGTCCCGTACGTCTCGGTTGGGACGTTATGAACGTCTACAGCGATATATCCTAACGTAAGGCAGGCTAACTTCTCAGCTGTAGTATATTACATCATTCCTGGCGTATCGGCCTCTACTTCTCGGTGGAAACATTATATACGTCTATAACGTAATATAACCTAACCTAACACATCTAGCCCCTCGCTGGTAATGTTTTACAGAATCCCGTTCGTGTCGTCCCGTACGTCTCGGTTGGGATATTATATACGTCTATAGCGTTATATATCCTAACCTAAGGCAGGCTAACATCTCGGATGCAGTATTTTAAAACATTCCTGGCGTATCGTCCCCTACTTCTCGGTGGGAACATTATATACGTCTATAACGTATCATAACCTAACCTAACCCATCTAGCCCCTCGCTGGTAATGTTTTACAGAATCCCGTTCCTGTCGTCCCGTACGTCTCGGTTGGGACGTTATGAACGTCTACAGCGATATATCCTAACGTAAGGCAGGCTAACATCTCAGCTGTAGTATATTACATCATTCCTGGCGTATCGGCCCCTACTTCTCGGTGGGAACATTATATACGTCTATAGCGTATCATAACCTAACCTGACCCATTTAGCCCCTCGCTGGTAATGTTTTACAGAATCCCGTTCCTGTCGTCCCGTACGTCTCGGTTGGGACGTTATGAACGTCTACAGCGATATATCCTAACGTAAGGCAGGCTAACATCTCAGCTGTAGTATATTACATCATTCCTGGCGTATCGGCCTCTACTTCTCGGTGGAAACATTATATACGTCTATAACGTAATATAACCTATCCTAACACATCTAGCCCCTCGCTGGTAATGTTTTACAGAATCCCGTTCGTGTCGTCCCGTACGTCTCGGTTGGGACATTATATATGTCTACAACGTTATATATCCTAACCTAAGCCAGGCTAACATCTCGGATGCAGTATTTTACAACATTCCTGGCGGGTCGGCCCCTACTTCTCGGTGGGAACATTATATACGTGTATAACGTAATATAACCTAACCTAACATATCTAGCTCCTCGCTGGTAATGTTTTACAAAATCCCGTTCGTGTCGTCCCGTACGTCTCGGTTGGGATATTATATACGTCTGTAGCATTATATATCCTAACCTAAGGCAGGCTAACATCTCGGATGTAGTATATTACATCATTCCTGGCGTATCGACCACTACTTCTCGGTGGAAACATTATATACGTCTATAACGTAATATAACCTAACTTAACACATCTAGCTAGTCGCTTTGATGTTTCACAGAATTCCGTTCGTGTCGTCCCGTTCGTCTCGGTTGGGACATTATATACGTCTATAGCGTTGTATATCCTAACTTAAGGCAGGCTGTCATCTCGGATGTAGTATTTTACAACATTCCTGGCGTATCGGCCCCTACTTCTCGGTGGGAACATTATATACGTCTATAACGTAATATAACCTAACCTAACATATCTAGCTCCTCGCTGGTAATGTTTTACAAAATCCCGTTCGTGTCGTCCCGTACGTCTCGGTTGGGGTATTATATACGTCTATAGCATTATATATCCTAACCTAAGGCAGGCTAACATCTCGGATGTAGTATATTACATCATTCCTGGCGTATCGACCACTACTTCTCGGTGGAAACATTATATACGTCTATAACGTAATATAACCTAACCTAACACATCTAGCCCCTCGCTGGTAATGTTTTACAGAATCCCGTTCGTGTCGTCCCGTACGTCTCGGTTGGGATATTATATACGTCTATAGCGTTATATATCCTAACCTAAGGCAAGCTATCATCTCGGATGTAGTATTTTACAACATTCCTGGCGTATCGGCCCCTACTTCTCGGTGGGAACATTATATACGTCTATAACGTATCATAACCTAACCTAACCCATCTAGCCCCTCAATGGTAATGTTTTACAGAATCCCGTTCCTGTCGTCCCGTACGTCTCGGTTGGGACGTTATGAACGTCTACAGCGATATATCCTAACGTAAGGCAGGCTAACATCTCAGCTGTAGTATATTACATCATTCCTGGCGTATCGGCCTCTACTTCTCGGTGGAAACATTATATACGTCTATAACGTAATATAACCTAACCTAACACATCTAGCCCCTCGCTGGTAATGTTTTACAGAATCCCGTTCGTGTCGTCCCGTACGTCTCGGTTGGGATATTATATACGTCTATAGCGTTATATATCCTAACCTAAGGCAGGCTAACATCTCGGATGCAGTATTTTAAAACATTCCTGGCGTATCGTCCCCTACTTCTCGGTGGGAACATTATATACGTCTATAACGTATCATAACCTAGCCTAACCCATCTAGCCCCTCGCTGGTAATGTTTTACAGAATCCCGTTCCTGCCGTCCTGTACGCCTCGGTTGGGACGTTATGAACGTCTATAGCGATATATATCCTAACGTAAGGCAGGCTAACATCTCGGATGTAGTATTTTACAACAGTCCTGGCGTGTCGGCCCCTACTTCTCGGTGGGAACATTATATACGTCTATAACGTAATATAACCTATCCTAACACATCTAGCCCCTCGCTGGTAATGTTTTACAGAATCCCGTTCGTGTCGTCCCGTACGTCCCGGTTGGGACATTATATACGTCTATAGCATTATATATCCTAACCTAAGGCAGGCTAACATCTCGGATGTAGTATATTACATCATTCCTGGCGTATCGACCACTACTTCTCGGTGGAAACATTATATACGTCTATAACGTATCATAACCTAACCTAACGCATCTAGCCCCTCGCTGGTAATGTTTTACAGAATCCCGTTCCTGTCGTCCCGTACGTCTCGGTTGGGACGTTATGAACGTCTATAGCGATATATATCCTAACGTAAGGCAGGCTAACATCTCGGATGTAGTATTTTACAACAGTCCTGGCGTGTCGGCCCCTACTTCTCGGTGGGAACATTATATACGTCTATAACGTAACATAACGTAACCTAACCCATCTAGCCCCTCGCTGGTAATGTATTACAGAATCCCGTTCCTGTTGTGCCGTACGTCTCGGTTGGGATATTATATACGTCTATAGCGTTATATATCCTAACCTCAGGCAGGCTATCTTCTCGGATGTAGTATATTACATCATTCCTGGCGTATCGACCACTACTTCTCGGTGGAAACATTATATACGTCTATAACGTAATATAACCTAACCTAACACATCTAGCCCCTCGCTGGTAATGTTTTACAGAATCCTGTTCCTGTTGTGCCGTACGTCTCGGTTGGGATATTATATACGTCTATAGCGTTATATATCCTAACCTCAGGCAGGCTATCTTCTCGGATGCAGTATTTTACATCATTCCTGGCGTATCGGCCCATACTTCTCGGTGGGAACATTATATTCGTCTATAACGTAATATAACCTAACCTAACACATCTAGCCCCTCGCTGGTAATGTTTTACAGAATCCCGTTCGTGTCGTCCCGTACGTCTCGGTTGGGATATTATATACGTCTATAGGGTTATATATCCTAACCTAAGGCAGACTATCATCTCGGATGTAGTATTTTACAACATTCCTGGCGTATCGGCCCCTACTTCTCGGTGGGAACATTATATACGTCTATAGCGTATCATAACCTAACCTAACCCATCTAGCCCCTCGCTGGTAATGTTTTACAGAATCCCGTTCCTGTCGTCCCGTACGTCTCGGTTGGGACGTTATGAACGTCTACAGCGATATATATCCTAACCTAAGGCAGGCTAACATCTCGGATGCAGTATTTTACAACATTCCTGGCGGGTCGGCCCCTACTTCTCGGTGGGAACATTATATACGTCTATAACGTAATATAACCTAACCTAACATATCTAGCTCCTCGCTGGTAATGTTTTACAAAATCCCGTTCGTGTCGTCCCGTACGTCTCGGTTGGGATATTATATACGTCTATAGCATTAGATATCCTAACCTAAGGCAGGCTAACATCTCGGATGTAGTATATTACATCATTCCTGGCGTATCGACCACTACTTCTCGGTGGAAACATTATATACGTCTATAACGTATCATAACCTAACCTAACCCATCTAGCCCCTCGCTGGTAATGTTTTACAGAATCCCGTTCCTGCCGTCCCGTACGTCTCGGTTGGGACGTTATGAACGTCTACAGCGATATATATCCTAACCTAAGGCAGGCTAACATCTCAGCTGTAGTATATTACATCATTCCTGGCGTATCGGCCTCTACTTCTCGGTGGAAACATTATATACGTCTATAACGTAATATAACCTATCCTAACACATCTAGCCCCTCGCTGGTAATGTTTTACAGAATCCCGTTCGTGTCGTCCCGTACGTCTCGGTTGGGACATTATATATGTCTACAACGTTATATATCCTAACCTAAGCCAGGCTAACATCTCGGATGCAGTATTTTACAACATTCCTGGCGGGTCGGCCCCTACTTCTCGGTGGGAACATTATATACGTCTATAACGTATCATAACCTAGCCTAACCCATCTAGCCCCTCGCTGGTAATGTTTTACAGAATCCCGTTCCTGCCGTCCCGTACGTCTCGGTTGGGACGTTATGAACGTCTATAGCGATATATATCCTAACGTAAGGCAGGCTAACATCTCGGATGTAGTATTTTACAACAGTCCTGGCGTGTCGGCCCCTACTTCTCGGTGGGAACATTATATACGTCTATAACGTAATATAACCTATCCTAACACATCTAGCCCCTCGCTGGTAATGTTTTACAGAATCCCGTTCGTGTCGTCCCGTACGTCTCGGTTGGGACATTATATACGTCTATAGCATTATATATCCTAACCTAAGGCAGGCTAACATCTCGGATGTAGTATATTACATCATTCCTGGCGTATCGACCACTACTTCTCGGTGGAAACATTATATACGTCTATAACGTATCATAACCTAACCTAACCCATCTAGCCCCTCGCTGGTAATGTTTTACAGAATCCCGTTCCTGTCGTCCCGTACGTCTCGGTTGGGACGTTATGAACGTCTACAGCGATATATATCCTAACCTAAGGCAGGCTAACATCTCGGATGCAGTATTTTACAACACTCCTGGCGGGTCGGCCCCTACTTCTCGGTGGGAACATTATATACGTCTATAACGTAATATAACCTAACCTAACATATCTAGCTCCTCGCTGGTAATGTTTTACAAAATCCCGTTCGTGTCGTCCCGTACGTCTCGGTTGGGATATTATATACGTCTATAGGGTTATATATCCTAACCTAAGGCAGACTATCATCTCGGATGTAGTATTTTACAACATTCCTGGCGTATCGGCCCCTACATCTCGGTGGGAACATTATATACGTCTATAGCGTATCATAACCTAACCTAACCCATCTAGCCCCTCGCTGGTAATGTTTTACAGAATCCCGTTCCTGTCGTCCCGTACGTCTCGGTTGGGACGTTATGAACGTCTACAGCGATATATATCCTAACCTAAGGCAGGCTAACATCTCGGATGCAGTATTTTACAACATTCCTGGCGGGTCGGCCCCTACTTCTCGGTGGGAACATTATATACGTCTATAACGTAATATAACCTAACCTAACATATCTAGCTCCTCGCTGGTAATGTTTTACAAAATCCCGTTCGTGTCGTCCCGTACGTCTCGGTTGGGATATTATATACGTCTATAGCATTAGATATCCTAACCTAAGGCAGGCTAACATCTCGGATGTAGTATATTACATCATTCCTGGCGTATCGACCACTACTTCTCGGTGGAAACATTATATACGTCTATAACGTATCATAACCTAACCTAACCCATCTAGCCCCTCGCTGGTAATGTTTTACAGAATCCCGTTCCTGCCGTCCCGTACGTCTCGGTTGGGACGTTATGAACGTCTACAGCGATATATATCCTAACCTAAGGCAGGCTAACATCTCAGCTGTAGTATATTACATCATTCCTGGCGTATCGGCCTCTACTTCTCGGTGGAAACATTATATACGTCTATAACGTAATATAACCTATCCTAACACATCTAGCCCCTCGCTGGTAATGTTTTACAGAATCCCGTTCGTGTCGTCCCGTACGTCTCGGTTGGGACATTATATATGTCTACAACGTTATATATCCTAACCTAAGCCAGGCTAACATCTCGGATGCAGTATTTTACAACATTCCTGGCGGGTCGGCCCCTACTTCTCGGTGGGAACATTATATACGTCTATAACGTATCATAACCTAGCCTAACCCATCTAGCCCCTCGCTGGTAATGTTTTACAGAATCCCGTTCCTGCCGTCCCGTACGTCTCGGTTGGGACGTTATGAACGTCTATAGCGATATATATCCTAACGTAAGGCAGGCTAACATCTCGGATGTAGTATTTTACAACAGTCCTGGCGTGTCGGCCCCTACTTCTCGGTGGGAACATTATATACGTCTATAACGTAATATAACCTATCCTAACACATCTAGCCCCTCGCTGGTAATGTTTTACAGAATCCCGTTCGTGTCGTCCCGTACGTTTCGGTTGGGACATTATATACGTCTATAGCATTATATATCCTAACCTAAGGCAGGCTAACATCTCGGATGTAGTATATTACATCATTCCTGGCGTATCGACCACTACTTCTCGGTGGAAACATTATATACGTCTATAACGTATCATAACCTAACCTAACCCATCTAGCCCCTCGCTGGTAATGTTTTACAGAATCCCGTTCCTGTCGTCCCGTACGTCTCGGTTGGGACGTTATGAACGTCTACAGCGATATATATCCTAACCTAAGGCAGGCTAACATCTCGGATGCAGTATTTTACAACACTCCTGGCGGGTCGGCCCCTACTTCACGGTGGGAACATTATATACGTCTATAACGTAATATAACCTAACCTAACATATCTAGCTCCTCGCTGGTAATGTTTTACAAAATCCCGTTCGTGTCGTCCCGTACGTCTCGGTTGGGATAGTATATACGTCTATAGCATTATATATCCTAACCTAAGGCAGGCTAACATCTCGGATGTAGTATATTACATCATTCCTGGCGTATCGACCACTACTTCTCGGTGGAAACATTATATACGTCTATAACGTATCATAACCTAACCTAACCCATCTAGCCCCTCGCTGGTCATGTTTTACAGAATCCCGTTCCTGTCGTCCCGTACGTCTCGGTTGGGACGTTATGAACGTCTACAGCGATATATATCCTAACCTAAGGCAGGCTAACATCTCGGATGCAGTATTTTACAACACTCCTGGCGGGTCGGCCCCTACTTCTCGGTGGGAACATTATATACGTCTATAACGTAATATAACCTAACCTAACATATCTAGCTCCTCGCTGGTAATGTTTTACAAAATCCCGTTCGTGTCGTCCCGTACGTCTCGGTTGGGATAGTATATACGTCTATAGCATTATATATCCTAACCTAACGCAGGCTAACATCTCGGATGTAGTATATTACATCATTCCTGGCGTATCGACCACTACTTCTCGGTGGAAACATTATATACGTCTATAACGTAATATAACCTAACTTAACACATCTAGCCCCTCGCTGGTAATGTTTTACAGAATCCCGTTCCTGTCGTCCCGTTCGTCTCGGTTGGGACATTATATACGTCTATAGCGTTATATATCCTAACTTAAGGCAGGCTATCATCTCGGATGTAGTATCTTACAACATTCCTGGCGGGTCGGCCTCTACTTCTCGGTGGGAACATTATATACGTCTATAGCGTATCATAACCTAACCTAACCCATCTAGCCCCTCGCTGGTAATGTTTTACAGAATCCCGTTCCTGTCGTCCCGTACGTCTCGGTTGGGATATTATATACGTCTATAGCGTTATATATCCTAACCTAAGGCAAGCTATCATCTCGGATGTAGTATTTTACAACATTCCTGGCGTATCGGCCCCTACTTCTCGGTGGGAACATTATATACGTCTATAACGTATCATAACCTAACCTAACCCATCTAGCCCCTCGCTGGTAATGTTTTACAGAATCCCGTTCCTGTCGTCCCGTACGTCTCGGTTGGGACGTTATGAACGTCTACAGCGATATATCCTAACGTAAGGCAGGCTAACATCTCAGCTGTAGTATATTACATCATTCCTGGCGTATCGGCCCCTACTTCTCGGTGGGAACATTATATACGTCTATAGCGTATCATAACCTAACCTGACCCATCTAGCCCCTCGCTGGTAATGTTTTACAGAATCCCGTTCGTGTCGTCCCGTACGTCTCGGTTGGGATATTATATACGTCTATAGCGTTATATATCCTAACCTAAGGCAAGCTATCATCTCGGATGTAGTATTTTACAACATTCCTGGCGTATCGGCCCCTACTTCTCGGTGGGAACATTATATACGTCTATAACGTATCATAACCTAACCTAACCCATCTAGCCCCTCGCTGGTAATGTTTTACAGAATCCCGTTCCTGTCGTCCCGTACGTCTCGGTTGGGACGTTATGAACGTCTACAGCGATATATCCTAACGTAAGGCAGGCTAACATCTCAGCTGTAGTATATTACATCATTCCTGGCGTATCGGCCTCTACTTCTCGGTGGAAACATTATATACGTCTATAACGTAATATAACCTAACCTAACACATCTAGCCCCTCGCTGGTAATGTTTTACAGAATCCCGTTCGTGTCGTCCCGTACGTCTCGGTTGGGATATTATATACGTCTATAGCGTTATATATCCTAACCTAAGGCAGGCTAACATCTCGGATGCAGTATTTTAAAACATTCCTGGCGTATCGTCCCCTACTTCTCGGTGGGAACATTATATACGTCTATAACGTATCATAACCTAACCTAACCCATCTAGCCCCTCGCTGGTAATGTTTTACAGAATCCCGTTCCTGTCGTCCCGTACGTCTCGGTTGGGACGTTATGAACGTCTACAGCGATATATCCTAACGTAAGGCAGGCTAACATCTCAGCTGTAGTATATTACATCATTCCTGGCGTATCGGCCCCTACTTCTCGGTGGGAACATTATATACGTCTATAGCGTATCATAACCTAACCTGACCCATCTAGCCCCTCGCTGGTAATGTTTTACAGAATCCCGTTCCTGTCGTCCCGTACGTCTCGGTTGGGACGTTATGAACGTCTACAGCGATATATCCTAACGTAAGGCAGGCTAACATCTCAGCTGTAGTATATTACATCATTCCTGGCGTATCGGCCTCTACTTCTCGGTGGAAACATTATATACGTCTATAACGTAATATAACCTATCCTAACACATCTAGCCCCTCGCTGGTAATGTTTTACAGAATCCCGTTCGTGTCGTCCCGTACGTCTCGGTTGGGACATTATATATGTCTACAACGTTATATATCCTAACCTAAGCCAGGCTAACATCTCGGATGCAGTATTTTACAACATTCCTGGCGGGTCGGCCCCTACTTCTCGGTGGGAACATTATATACGTGTATAACGTAATATAACCTAACCTAACATATCTAGCTCCTCGCTGGTAATGTTTTACAAAATCCCGTTCGTGTCGTCCCGTACGTCTCGGTTGGGATATTATATACGTCTGTAGCATTATATATCCTAACCTAAGGCAGGCTAACATCTCGGATGTAGTATATTACATCATTCCTGGCGTATCGACCACTACTTCTCGGTGGAAACATTATATACGTCTATAACGTAATATAACCTAACTTAACACATCTAGCTAGTCGCTTTGATGTTTCACAGAATTCCGTTCGTGTCGTCCCGTTCGTCTCGGTTGGGACATTATATACGTCTATAGCGTTGTATATCCTAACTTAAGGCAGGCTGTCATCTCGGATGTAGTATTTTACAACATTCCTGGCGTATCGGCCCCTACTTCTCGGTGGGAACATTATATACGTCTATAACGTAATATAACCTAACCTAACATATCTAGCTCCTCGCTGGTAATGTTTTACAAAATCCCGTTCGTGTCGTCCCGTACGTCTCGGTTGGGGTATTATATACGTCTATAGCATTATATATCCTAACCTAAGGCAGGCTAACATCTCGGATGTAGTATATTACATCATTTCTGGCGTATCGACCACTACTTCTCGGTGGAAACATTATATACGTCTATAACGTAATATAACCTAACCTAACACATCTAGCCCCTCGCTGGTAATGTTTTACAGAATCCCGTTCGTGTCGTCCCGTACGTCTCGGTTGGGATATTATATACGTCTATAGCGTTATATATCCTAACCTAAGGCAAGCTATCATCTCGGATGTAGTATTTTACAACATTCCTGGCGTATCGGCCCCTACTTCTCGGTGGGAACATTATATACGTCTATAACGTATCATAACCTAACCTAACCCATCTAGCCCCTCGCTGGTAATGTTTTACAGAATCCCGTTCCTGTCGTCCCGTACGTCTCGGTTGGGACGTTATGAACGTCTACAGCGATATATCCTAACGTAAGGCAGGCTAACATCTCAGCTGTAGTATATTACATCATTCCTGGCGTATCGGCCTCTACTTCTCGGTGGAAACATTATATACGTCTATAACGTAATATAACCTAACCTAACACATCTAGCCCCTCGCTGGTAATGTTTTACAGAATCCCGTTCGTGTCGTCCCGTACGTCTCGGTTGGGATATTATATACGTCTATAGGGTTATATATCCTAACCTAAGGCAGACTATCATCTCGGATGTAGTATTTTACAACATTCCTGGCGTATCGGCCCCTACTTCTCGGTGGGAACATTATATACGTCTATAGCGTATCATAACCTAACCTAACCCATCTAGCCCCTCGCTGGTAATGTTTTACAGAATCCCGTTCCTGTCGTCCCGTACGTCTCGGTTGGGACGTTATGAACGTCTACAGCGATATATATCCTAACCTAAGGCAGGCTAACATCTCGGATGCAGTATTTTACAACATTCCTGGCGGGTCGGCCCCTACTTCTCGGTGGGAACATTATATACGTCTATAACGTAATATAACCTAACCTAACATATCTAGCTCCTCGCTGGTAATGTTTTACAAAATCCCGTTCGTGTCGTCCCGTACGTCTCGGTTGGGATATTATATACGTCTATAGCATTATATATCCTAACCTAAGGCAGGCTAACATCTCGGATGTAGTATATTACATCATTCCTGGCGTATCGACCACTACTTCTCGGTGGAAACATTATATACGTCTATAACGTATCATAACCTAACCTAACCCATCTAGCCCCTCGCTGGTAATGTTTTACAGAATCCCGTTCCTGCCGTCCCGTACGTCTCGCTTGGGACGTTATGAACGTCTACAGCGATATATATCCTAACCTAAGGCAGGCTAACATCTCAGCTGTAGTATATTACATCATTCCTGGCGTATCGGCCTCTACTTCTCGGTGGAAACATTATATACGTCTATAACGTAATATAACCTATCCTAACACATCTAGCCCCTCGCTGGTAATGTTTTACAGAATCCCGTTCGTGTCGTCCCGTACGTCTCGGTTGGGACATTATATATGTCTACAACGTTATATATCCTAACCTAAGCCAGGCTAACATCTCGGATGTAGTATTTTACAACAGTCCTGGCGTGTCGGCCCCTACTTCTCGGTGGGAACATTATATACGTCTATAACGTAATATAACCTATCCTAACACATCTAGCCCCTCGCTGGTAATGTTTTACAGAATCCCGTTCGTGTCGTCCCGTACGTCTCGGTTGGGACATTATATACGTCTATAGCATTATATATCCTAACCTAAGGCAGGCTAACATCTCGGATGTAGTATATTACATCATTCCTGGCGTATCGACCACTACTTCTCGGTGGAAACATTATATACGTCTATAACGTATCATAACCTAACCTAACCCATCTAGCCCCTCGCTGGTAATGTTTTACAGAATCCCGTTCCTGTCGTCCCGTACGTCTCGGTTGGGACGTTATGAACGTCTACAGCGATATATATCCTAACCTAAGGCAGGCTAACATCTCGGATGCAGTATTTTACAACACTCCTGGCGGGTCGGCCCCTACTTCTCGGTGGGAACATTATATACGTCTATAACGTAATATAACCTAACCTAACATATCTAGCTCCTCGCTGGTAATGTTTTACAAAATCCCGTTCGTGTCGTCCCGTACGTCTCGGTTGGGATAGTATATACGTCTATAGCATTATATATCCTAACCTAAGGCAGGCTAACATCTCGGATGTAGTATATTACATCATTCCTGGCGTATCGACCACTACTTCTCGGTGGAAACATTATATACGTCTATAACGTATCATAACCTAACCTAACCCATCTAGCCCCTCGCTGGTAATGTTTTGCAGAATCCCGTTCCTGTCGTCCCGTACGTCTCGGTTGGGACGTTATGAACGTCTACAGCGATATATATCCTAACCTAAGGCAGGCTAACATCTCGGATGCAGTATTTTACAACACTCCTGGCGGGTCGGCCCCTACTTCTCGGTGGGAACATTATATACGTCTATAACGTAATATAACCTAACCTAACATATCTAGCTCCTCGCTGGTAATGTTTTACAAAATCCCGTTCGTGTCGTCCCGTACGTCTCGGTTGGGATAGTATATACGTCTATAGCATTATATATCCTAACCTAAGGCAGGCTAACATCTCGGATGTAGTATATTACATCATTCCTGGCGTATCGACCACTACTTCTCGGTGGAAACATTATATACGTCTATAACGTAATATAACCTAACTTAACACATCTAGCCCCTCGTTGGTAATGTTTTACAGAATCCCGTTCCTGTCGTCCCGTACGTCTCGGTTGGGACGTTATGAACGTCTACAACGATATATCCTAACGTAAGGCAGGCTAACATCTCAGCTGTAGTATATTACATCATTCCTGGCGTATCGGCCTCTACTTCTCGGTGGAAACATTATATACGTCTATAACGTAATATAACCTATCCTAACACATCTAGCCCCTCGCTGGTAATGTTTTACAGAATCCCGTTCGTGTCGTCCCGTACGTCTCGGTTGGGACATTATATATGTCTACAACGTTATATATCCTAACCTAAGCCAGGCTAACATCTCGGATGCAGTATTTTACAACATTCCTGGCGGGTCGGCCCCTACTTCTCGGTGGGAACATTATATACGTGTATAACGTAATATAACCTAACCTAACATATCTAGCTCCTCGCTGGTAATGTTTTACAAAATCCCGTTCGTGTCGTCCCGTACGTCTCGGTTGGGATATTATATACGTCTGTAGCATTATATATCCTAACCTAAGGCAGGCTAACATCTCGGATGTAGTATATTACATCATTCCTGGCGTATCGACCACTACTTCTCGGTGGAAACATTATATACGTCTATAACGTAATATAACCTAACTTAACACATCTAGCTAGTCGCTTTGATGTTTCACAGAATTCCGTTCGTGTCGTCCCGTTCGTCTCGGTTGGGACATTATATACGTCTATAGCGTTGTATATCCTAACTTAAGGCAGGCTGTCATCTCGGATGTAGTATTTTACAACATTCCTGGCGTATCGGCCCCTACTTCTCGGTGGGAACATTATATACGTCTATAACGTAATATAACCTAACCTAACATATCTAGCTCCTCGCTGGTAATGTTTTACAAAATCCCGTTCGTGTCGTCCCGTACGTCTCGGTTGGGGTATTATATACGTCTATAGCATTATATATCCTAACCTAAGGCAGGCTAACATCTCGGATGTAGTATATTACATCATTCCTGGCGTATCGACCACTACTTCTCGGTGGAAACATTATATACGTCTATAACGTAATATAACCTAACCTAACACATCTAGCCCCTCGCTGGTAATGTTTTACAGAATCCCGTTCGTGTCGTCCCGTACGTCTCGGTTGGGATATTATATACGTCTATAGCGTTATATATCCTAACCTAAGGCAAGCTATCATCTCGGATGTAGTATTTTACAACATTCCTGGCGTATCGGCCCCTACTTCTCGGTGGGAACATTATATACGTCTATAACGTATCATAACCTAACCTAACCCATCTAGCCCCTCGCTGGTAATGTTTTACAGAATCCCGTTCCTGTCGTCCCGTACGTCTCGGTTGGGACGTTATGAACGTCTACAGCGATATATCCTAACGTAAGGCAGGCTAACATCTCAGCTGTAGTATATTACATCATTCCTGGCGTATCGGCCTCTACTTCTCGGTGGAAACATTATATACGTCTATAACGTAATATAACCTAACCTAACACATCTAGCCCCTCGCTGGTAATGTTTTACAGAATCCCGTTCGTGTCGTCCCGTACGTCTCGGTTGGGATATTATATACGTCTATAGCGTTATATATCCTAACCTAAGGCAGGCTAACATCTCGGATGCAGTATTTTAAAACATTCCTGGCGTATCGTCCCCTACTTCTCGGTGGGAACATTATATACGTCTATAACGTATCATAACCTAGCCTAACCCATCTAGCCCCTCGCTGGTAATGTTTTACAGAATCCCGTTCCTGCCGTCCCGTACGCCTCGGTTGGGACGTTATGAACGTCTATAGCGATATATATCCTAACGTAAGGCAGGCTAACATCTCGGATGTAGTATTTTACAACAGTCCTGGCGTGTCGGCCCCTACTTCTCGGTGGGAACATTATATACGTCTATAACGTAATATAACCTAACCTAACATATCTAGCTCCTCGCTGGTAATGTTTTACAAAATCCCGTTCGTGTCGTCCCGTACGTCTCGGTTGGGATATTATATACGTCTGTAGCATTATATATCCTAACCTAAGGCAGGCTAACATCTCGGATGTAGTATATTACATCATTCCTGGCGTATCGACCACTACTTCTCGGTGGAAACATTATATACGTCTATAACGTATCATAACCTAACCTAACCCATCTAGCCCCTCGCTGGTAATGTTTTACAGAATCCCGTTCCTGTCGTCCCGTACGTCTCGGTTGGGACGTTATGAACGTCTACAGCGATATATATCCTAACCTAAGGCAGGCTAACATCTCGGATGCAGTATTTTACAACACTCCTGGCGGGTCGGCCCCTACTTCTCGGTGGGAACATTATATACGTCTATAACGTAATATAACCTAACCTAACATATCTAGCTCCTCGCTGGTAATGTTTTACAAAATCCCGTTCGTGTCGTCCCGTACGTCTCGGTTGGGATAGTATATACGTCTATAGCATTATATATCCTAACCTAAGGCAGGCTAACATCTCGGATGTAGTATATTACATCATTCCTGGCGTATCGACCACTACTTCTCGGTGGAAACATTATATACGTCTATAACGTATCATAACCTAACCTAACCCATCTAGCCCCTCGCTGGTAATGTTTTGCAGAATCCCGTTCCTGTCGTCCCGTACGTCTCGGTTGGGACGTTATGAACGTCTACAGCGATATATATCCTAACCTAAGGCAGGCTAACATCTCGGATGCAGTATTTTACAACACTCCTGGCGGGTCGGCCCCTACTTCTCGGTGGGAACATTATATACGTCTATAACGTAATATAACCTAACCTAACATATCTAGCTCATCGCTGGTAATGTTTTACAAAATCCCGTTCGTGTCGTCCCGTACGTCTCGGTTGGGATAGTATATACGTCTATAGCATTATATATCCTAACCTAAGGCAGGCTAACATCTCGGATGTAGTATATTACATCATTCCTGGCGTATCGACCACTACTTCTCGGTGGAAACATTATATACGTCTATAACGTAATATAACCTAACTTAACACATCTAGCCCCTCGCTGGTAATGTTTTACAGAATCCCGTTCCTGTCGTCCCGTACGTCTCGGTTGGGACGTTATGAACGTCTACAGCGATATATCCTAACGTAAGGCAGGCTAACATCTCAGCTGTAGTATATTACATCATTCCTGGCGTATCGGCCTCTACTTCTCGGTGGAAACATTATATACGTCTATAACGTAATATAACCTATCCTAACACATCTAGCCCCTCGCTGGTAATGTTTTACAGAATCCCGTTCGTGTCGTCCCGTACGTCTCGGTTGGGACATTATATATGTCTACAACGTTATATATCCTAACCTAAGCCAGGCTAACATCTCGGATGCAGTATTTTACAACATTCCTGGCGGGTCGGCCCCTACTTCTCGGTGGGAACATTATATACGTGTATAACGTAATATAACCTAACCTAACATATCTAGCTCCTCGCTGGTAATGTTTTACAAAATCCCGTTCGTGTCGTCCCGTACGTCTCGGTTGGGATATTATATACGTCTGTAGCATTATATATCCTAACCTAAGGCAGGCTAACATCTCGGATGTAGTATATTACATCATTCCTGGCGTATCGACCACTACTTCTCGGTGGAAACATTATATACGTCTATAACGTAATATAACCTAACTTAACACATCTAGCTAGTCGCTTTGATGTTTCACAGAATTCCGTTCGTGTCGTCCCGTTCGTCTCGGTTGGGACATTATATACGTCTATAGCGTTGTATATCCTAACTTAAGGCAGGCTGTCATCTCGGATGTAGTATTTTACAACATTCCTGGCGTATCGGCCCCTACTTCTCGGTGGGAACATTATATACGTCTATAACGTAATATAACCTAACCTAACATATCTAGCTCCTCGCTGGTAATGTTTTACAAAATCCCGTTCGTGTCGTCCCGTACGTCTCGGTTGGGGTATTATATACGTCTATAGCATTATATATCCTAACCTAAGGCAGGCTAACATCTCGGATGTAGTATATTACATCATTCCTGGCGTATCGACCACTACTTCTCGGTGGAAACATTATATACGTCTATAACGTAATATAACCTAACCTAACACATCTAGCCCCTCGCTGGTAATGTTTTACAGAATCCCGTTCGTGTCGTCCCGTACGTCTCGGTTGGGATATTATATACGTCTATAGCGTTATATATCCTAACCTAAGGCAAGCTATCATCTCGGATGTAGTATTTTACAACATTCCTGGCGTATCGGCCCCTACTTCTCGGTGGGAACATTATATACGTCTATAACGTATCATAACCTAACCTAACCCATCTAGCCCCTCGCTGGTAATGTTTTACAGAATCCCGTTCCTGTCGTCCCGTACGTCTCGGTTGGGACGTTATGAACGTCTACAGCGATATATCCTAACGTAAGGCAGGCTAACATCTCAGCTGTAGTATATTACATCATTCCTGGCGTATCGGCCTCTACTTCTCGGTGGAAACATTATATACGTCTATAACGTAATATAACCTAACCTAACACATCTAGCCCCTCGCTGGTAATGTTTTACAGAATCCCGTTCGTGTCGTCCCGTACGTCTCGGTTGGGATATTATATACGTCTATAGCGTTATATATCCTAACCTAAGGCAGGCTAACATCTCGGATGCAGTATTTTAAAACATTCCTGGCGTATCGTCCCCTACTTCTCGGTGGGAACATTATATACGTCTATAACGTATCATAACCTAGCCTAACCCATCTAGCCCCTCGCTGGTAATGTTTTACAGAATCCCGTTCCTGCCGTCCCGTACGCCTCGGTTGGGACGTTATGAACGTCTATAGCGATATATATCCTAACGTAAGGCAGGCTAACATCTCGGATGTAGTATTTTACAACAGTCCTGGCGTGTCGGCCCCTACTTCTCGGTGGGAACATTATATACGTCTATAACGTAATATAACCTATCCTAACACATCTAGCCCCTCGCTGGTAATGTTTTACAGAATCCCGTTCGTGTCGTCCCGTACGTCCCGGTTGGGACATTATATACGTCTATAGCATTATATATCCTAACCTAAGGCAGGCTAACATCTCGGATGTAGTATATTACATCATTACTGGCGTATCGACCACTACTTCTCGGTGGAAACATTATATACGTCTATAACGTATCATAACCTAGCCTAACCCATCTAGCCCCTCGCTGGTAATGTTTTACAGAATCCCGTTCCTGCCGTCCCGTACGTCTCGGTTGGGACGTTATGAACGTCTATAGCGATATATATCCTAACGTAAGGCAGGCTAACATCTCGGATGTAGTATTTTACAACAGTCCTGGCGTATCGGCCCCTACTTCTCGGTGGGAACATTATATACGTCTATAACGTAACATAACGTAACCTAACCCATCTAGCCCCTCGCTGGTAATGTTTTACAGAATCCCGTTCGTGTCGTCCCGTACGTCTCGGTTGGGATATTATATACGTCTATAGCGTTATATATCCTAACCTCAGGCAGGCTATCTTCTCGGATGTAGTATATTACATCATTCCTGGCGTATCGACCACTACTTCTCGGTGGAAACATTATATACGTCTATAACGTATCATAACCTAACCTAACCCATCTAGCCCCTCGCTGGTAATGTTTTACAGAATCCCGTTCCTGTCGTCCCGTACGTCTCGGTTGGGACGTTATGAACGTCTACAGCGATATATATCCTAACCTAAGGCAGGCTAACATCTCGGATGCAGTATTTTACAACACTCCTGGCGGGTCGGCCCCTACTTCTCGGTGGGAACATTATATACGTCTATAACGTAATATAACCTAACCTAACATATCTAGCTCCTCGCTGGTAATGTTTTACAAAATCCCGTTCGTGTCGTCCCGTACGTCTCGGTTGGGATAGTATATACGTCTATAGCATTATATATCCTAACCTAAGGCAGGCTAACATCTCGGATGTAGTATATTACATCATTCCTGGCGTATCGACCACTACTTCTCGGTGGAAACATTATATACGTCTATAACGTAATATAACCTAACTTA
The DNA here is from genome assembly GCA_963969225.1 of Xylocopa violacea. NCBI lineage: Eukaryota > Metazoa > Arthropoda > Insecta > Hymenoptera > Apidae > Xylocopa > Xylocopa violacea. Next base: position 11,598,221 of record CAXAJV010000008.1, on the reverse strand, counting down.
ACACATCTAGCCCCTCGCTGGTAATGTTTTACAGAATCCCGTTCCTGTCGTCCCGTACGTCTCGGTTGGGACGTTATGAACGTCTACAGCGATATATCCTAACGTAAGGCAGGCTAACATCTCAGCTGTAGTATATTACATCATTCCTGGCGTATCGGCCTCTACTTCTCGGTGGAAACATTATATACGTCTATAACGTAATATAACCTATCCTAACACATCTAGCCCCTCGCTGGTAATGTTTTACAGAATCCCGTTCGTGTCGTCCCGTACGTCTCGGTTGGGACATTATATATGTCTACAACGTTATATATCCTAACCTAAGCCAGGCTAACATCTCGGATGCAGTATTTTACAACATTCCTGGCGGGTCGGCCCCTACTTCTCGGTGGGAACATTATATACGTGTATAACGTAATATAACCTAACCTAACATATCTAGCTCCTCGCTGGTAATGTTTTACAAAATCCCGTTCGTGTCGTCCCGTACGTCTCGGTTGGGATATTATATACGTCTGTAGCATTATATATCCTAACCTAAGGCAGGCTAACATCTCGGATGTAGTATATTACATCATTCCTGGCGTATCGACCACTACTTCTCGGTGGAAACATTATATACGTCTATAACGTAATATAACCTAACTTAACACATCTAGCTAGTCGCTTTGATGTTTCACAGAATTCCGTTCGTGTCGTCCCGTTCGTCTCGGTTGGGACATTATATACGTCTATAGCGTTGTATATCCTAACTTAAGGCAGGCTGTCATCTCGGATGTAGTATTTTACAACATTCCTGGCGTATCGGCCCCTACTTCTCGGTGGGAACATTATATACGTCTATAACGTAATATAACCTAACCTAACATATCTAGCTCCTCGCTGGTAATGTTTTACAAAATCCCGTTCGTGTCGTCCCGTACGTCTCGGTTGGGGTATTATATACGTCTATAGCATTATATATCCTAACCTAAGGCAGGCTAACATCTCGGATGTAGTATATTACATCATTCCTGGCGTATCGACCACTACTTCTCGGTGGAAACATTATATACGTCTATAACGTAATATAACCTAACCTAACACATCTAGCCCCTCGCTGGTAATGTTTTACAGAATCCCGTTCGTGTCGTCCCGTACGTCTCGGTTGGGATATTATATACGTCTATAGCGTTATATATCCTAACCTAAGGCAAGCTATCATCTCGGATGTAGTATTTTACAACATTCCTGGCGTATCGGCCCCTACTTCTCGGTGGGAACATTATATACGTCTATAACGTATCATAACCTAACCTAACCCATCTAGCCCCTCGCTGGTAATGTTTTACAGAATCCCGTTCCTGTCGTCCCGTACGTCTCGGTTGGGACGTTATGAACGTCTACAGCGATATATCCTAACGTAAGGCAGGCTAACATCTCAGCTGTAGTATATTACATCATTCCTGGCGTATCGGCCTCTACTTCTCGGTGGAAACATTATATACGTCTATAACGTAATATAACCTAACCTAACACATCTAGCCCCTCGCTGGTAATGTTTTACAGAATCCCGTTCGTGTCGTCCCGTACGTCTCGGTTGGGATATTATATACGTCTATAGCGTTATATATCCTAACCTAAGGCAGGCTAACATCTCGGATGCAGTATTTTAAAACATTCCTGGCGTATCGTCCCCTACTTCTCGGTGGGAACATTATATACGTCTATAACGTATCATAACCTAGCCTAACCCATCTAGCCCCTCGCTGGTAATGTTTTACAGAATCCCGTTCCTGCCGTCCCGTACGCCTCGGTTGGGACGTTATGAACGTCTATAGCGATATATATCCTAACGTAAGGCAGGCTAACATCTCGGATGTAGTATTTTACAACAGTCCTGGCGTGTCGGCCCCTACTTCTCGGTGGGAACATTATATACGTCTATAACGTAATATAACCTATCCTAACACATCTAGCCCCTCGCTGGTAATGTTTTACAGAATCCCGTTCGTGTCGTCCCGTACGTCCCGGTTGGGACATTATATACGTCTATAGCATTATATATCCTAACCTAAGGCAGGCTAACATCTCGGATGTAGTATATTACATCATTACTGGCGTATCGACCACTACTTCTCGGTGGAAACATTATATACGTCTATAACGTATCATAACCTAGCCTAACCCATCTAGCCCCTCGCTGGTAATGTTTTACAGAATCCCGTTCCTGCCGTCCCGTACGTCTCGGTTGGGACGTTATGAACGTCTATAGCGATATATATCCTAACGTAAGGCAGGCTAACATCTCGGATGTAGTATTTTACAACAGTCCTGGCGTATCGGCCCCTACTTCTCGGTGGGAACATTATATACGTCTATAACGTAACATAACGTAACCTAACCCATCTAGCCCCTCGCTGGTAATGTTTTACAGAATCCCGTTCGTGTCGTCCCGTACGTCTCGGTTGGGATATTATATACGTCTATAGCGTTATATATCCTAACCTCAGGCAGGCTATCTTCTCGGATGTAGTATATTACATCATTCCTGGCGTATCGACCACTACTTCTCGGTGGAAACATTATATACGTCTATAACGTATCATAACCTAACCTAACCCATCTAGCCCCTCGCTGGTAATGTTTTACAGAATCCCGTTCCTGTCGTCCCGTACGTCTCGGTTGGGACGTTATGAACGTCTACAGCGATATATATCCTAACCTAAGGCAGGCTAACATCTCGGATGCAGTATTTTACAACACTTCTGGCGTATCGGCCCATACTTCTCGGTGGGAACATTATATTCGTCTATAACGTAATATAACCTAACCTAACACATCTAGCCCCTCGCTGGTAATGTTTTACAAAATCCCGTTCGTGTCGTCCCGTACGTCTCGGTTGGGATATTATATACGTCTATAGGGTTATATATCCTAACCTAAGGCAGACTATCATCTCGGATGTAGTATTTTACAACATTCCTGGCGTATCGGCCCCTACTTCTCGGTGGGAACATTATATACGTCTATAGCGTATCATAACCTAACCTAACCCATCTAGCCCCTCGCTGGTAATGTTTTACAGAATCCCGTTCCTGTCGTCCCGTACGTCTCGGTTGGGACGTTATGAACGTCTACAGCGATATATATCCTAACCTAAGGCAGGCTAACATCTCGGATGCAGTATTTTACAACACTCCTGGCGGGTCGGCCCCTACTTCTCGGTGGGAACATTATATACGTCTATAACGTAATATAACCTAACCTAACATATCTAGCTCCTCGCTGGTAATGTTTTACAAAATCCCGTTCGTGTCGTCCCGTACGTCTCGGTTGGGATAGTATATACGTCTATAGCATTATATATCCTAACCTAAGGCAGGCTAACATCTCGGATGTAGTATATTACATCATTCCTGGCGTATCGACCACTACTTCTCGGTGGAAACATTATATACGTCTATAACGTAATATAACCTAACTTAACACATCTAGCCCCTCGCTGGTAATGTTTTACAGAATCCCGTTCCTGTCGTCCCGTTCGTCTCGGTTGGGACATTATATACGTCTATAGCGTTATATATCCTAACTTAAGGCAGGCTATCATCTCGGATGTAGTATCTTACAACATTCCTGGCGGGTCGGCCTCTACTTCTCGGTGGGAACATTATATACGTCTATAACGTAATATAACCTAACCTAACACATCTAGCCCCTCGCTGGTAATGTTTTACAGAATCCCGTTCGTGTCGTCCCGTACGTCTCGGTTGCGATATTATATACGTCTGTAGCGTTATATATCCTAACCTAAGGCAGGCTATCATCTCGGATGTAGTATTTTACAACATTCCTGGCGTATCGGCCCCTACTTCTCGGTGGAAACATTATATACGTCTATAACGTAACATAGCGTAACCTAACCCATCTAGCCCCTCGCTGGTAATGCATTACAGAATCCCGTTCCTGTTGTGCCGTACGTCTCGGTTGGGATATTATATACGTTTATAGAGTTATATATCCTAACCTAAGGCAGGCTATCTTCTCGGATGCAGTATTTTACAAAATTCCTGGCGTATCGGCCCATACTTCTCGGTGGGAACATTATATTCGTCTATAACATAATATAACCTATCCTAACACATCTAGCCCATCGCAGGTAATGTTTTACAGAATCCCGTTCGTGTCGTCCCGTACGTCTCGGTTGGGACATTATATACGTCTACAGCGTTATATATCCTAACCTAAGCCAGGCTAACATCTCGGATGCAGTATTTTACAACATTCCTGGCGGGTCGGCCCCTACTTCTCGGTGGGAACATTATATACGTCTATAACGTAATATAACCTAACCTAACATATCTAGCTCCTCGTTGGTAATGTTTTACAAAATCCCGTTCGTGTCGTCCCGTACGTCTCGGTTGGGATATTATATACGTCTATAGCATTATATATCCTAACCTAAGGCAGGCTAACATCTCGGATGTAGTATATTACATCATTCCTGGCGTATCGACCACTACTTCTCCGTGGAAACATTATATACGTCTATAACGTAATATAACCTAACTTAACACATCTAGCTAGTCACTTTAATGTTTCACAGAATTCCGTTCGTGTCGTCCCGTTCATCTCGGTTGGGACATTATGTACGTCTATAGCGTTATATATCCTAACTTAAGGCAGGCTATCATCTCGGATGTAGTATTTTACAACATTCCTGGCGGGTCGGCCTCTACTTCTCGGTGGGAACATTATATACGTCTATAACGTAATATAACCTAACCTAACATATCTAGCTCCTCGCTGGTAATGTTTTACAAAATCCCGTTCGTGTCGTCCCGTACGTCTCGGTTGGGATATTATATACGTCTATAGCATTATATATCCTAACCTAAGGCAGGCTAACATCTCGGATGTAGTATATTACATCATTCCTGGCGTATCGACCACTACTTCTCGGTGGAAACATTATATACGTCTATAACGTAATATAACCTAACCTAACACATGTAGCCCCTCGCTGGTAATGTTTTACAGAATCCCGTTCGTGTCGTCCCGTACGTCTCGGTTGGGATATTATATACGTCTATAGCGTTATATATCCTAACCTAAGGCAGGCTATCATCTCGGATGTAGTATTTTACAACATTCCTGGCGTATCGACCACTACTTCTCCGTGGAAACATTATATACGTCTATAACGTAATATAACCTAACTTAACACATCTAGCTAGTCACTTTAATGTTTCACAGAATTCCGTTCGTGTCGTCCCGTTCATCTCGGTTGGGACATTATGTACGTCTATAGCGTTATATATCCTAACTTAAGGCAGGCTATCATCTCGGATGTAGTATTTTACAACATTCCTGGCGGGTCGGCCTCTACTTCTCGGTGGGAACATTATATACGTCTATAACGTAATATAACCTAACCTAACATATCTAGCTCCTCGCTGGTAATGTTTTACAAAATCCCGTTCGTGTCGTCCCGTACGTCTCGGTTGGGATATTATATACGTCTATAGCATTATATATCCTAACCTAAGGCAGGCTAACATCTCGGATGTAGTATATTACATCATTCCTGGCGTATCGACCACTACTTCTCGGTGGAAACATTATATACGTCTATAACGTAATATAACCTAACCTAACACATGTAGCCCCTCGCTGGTAATGTTTTACAGAATCCCGTTCGTGTCGTCCCGTACGTCTCGGTTGGGATATTATATACGTCTATAGCGTTATATATCCTAACCTAAGGCAGGCTATCATCTCGGATGTAGTATTTTACAACATTCCTGGCGTATCGGCCCCTACTTCTCGGTGGGAACATTATATACGTCTATAACGTATCATAACCTAACCTAACCCATCTAGCCCCTCGCTGGTAATGTTTTACAGAATCCCGTTCCTGTCGTCCCGTACGTCTCGGTTGGGACATTATATACGTCTATAGCATTATATATCCTAACCTAAGGCAGGCTAACATCTCGGATGTAGTATATTACATCATTCCTGGCGTATCGACCACTACTTCTCGGTGGAAACATTATATACGTCTATAACGTATCATAACCTAACCTAACCCATCTAGCCCCTCGCTGGTAATGTTTTACAGAATCCCGTTCCTGTCGTCCCGTACGTCTCGGTTGGGACGTTATGAACGTCTACAGCGATATATATCCTAACCTAAGGCAGGCTAACATCTCGGATGCAGTATTTTACAACATTCCTGGCGGGTCGGCCCCTACTTCTCGGTGGGAACATTATATACGTCTATAACGTAATATAACCTAACCTAACATATCTAGCTCCTCGCTGGTAATGTTTTACAAAATCCCGTTCGTGTCGTCCCGTACGTCTCGGTTGGGATATTATATGCGTCTATAGCATTATATATCCTAACCTAAGGCAGGCTAACATCTCGGATGTAGTATATTACATCATTCCTGGCGTATCGACCACTACTTCTCGGTGGAAACATTATATACGTCTATAGCGTAATATAACCTAACTTAACACATCTAGCCCCTCGCTGGTAATGTTTTACAGAATCCCGTTCCTGTCGTCCCGTTCGTCTCGGTTGGGACATTATATACGTCTATAGCGTTATATATCCTAACTTAAGGCAGGCTATCATCTCGGATGTAGTATCTTACAACATTCCTGGCGGGTCGGCCTCTACTTCTCGGTGGGAACATTATATACGTCTATAACGTAATATAACCTAACCTAACACATCTAGCCCCTCGCTGGTAATGTTTTACAGAATCCCGTTCGTGTCGTCCCGTACGTCTCGGTTGGGATATTATATACGTCTATAGCGTTATATATCCTAACCTAAGGCAGGCTATCATCTCGGATGTAGTATTTTACAACATTCCTGGCGTATCGGCCCCTACTTCTCGGTGGAAACATTATATACGTCTATAACGTAACATAACGTAACCTAACCCATCTAGCCCCTCGCTGGTAATGTATTACAGAATCCCGTTCCTGTTGTGCCGTACGTCTCGGTTGGGATATTATATACGTTTATAGCGTTATATATCCTAACCTAAGGCAGGCTATCTTCTCGGATGCAGTATTTTACAAAATTCCTGGCGTATCGGCCCATACTTCTCGGTGGGAACATTATATTCGTCTATAACATAATATAACCTATCCTAACACATCTAGCCCCTCGCAGGTAATGTTTTACAGAATCCCGTTCGTGTCGTCCCGTACGTCTCGGTTGGGACATTATATACGTCTACAGCGTTATATATCCTAACCTAAGCCAGGCTAACATCTCGGATGCAGTATTTTACAACATTCCTGGCGGGTCGGCCACTACTTCTCGGTGGGAACATTATATACGTCTATAACGTAATATAACCTAACCTAACATATCTAGCTCCTCGTTGGTAATGTTTTACAAAATCCCGTTCGTGTCGTTCCGTACGTCTCGGTTGGGATATTATATACGTCTATAGCGTTATATATCCTAACCTAAGGCAGGCTAACATCTCGGATGTAGTATATTACATCATTCCTGGCGTATCGACCACTACTTCTCGGTGGAAGCATTATATACGTCTATAACGTAATATAACCTAACTTAACACATCTAGCTAGTCGCTTTAATGTTTCACAGAATTCCGTTCGTGTCGTCCCGTTCGTCTCGGTTGGGACATTATATACGTCTATAGCGTTCTATATCCTAACTTAAGGCAGGCTGTCATCTCGGATGTAGTATTTTACAACATTCCTGGCGTATCGGCCCCTACTTCTCGGTGGGAACATTATATACGTCTATAACGTAATATAACCTAACCTAACATATCTAGCTCCTCGCTGGTAATGTTTTACAAAATCCCGTTCGTGTCGTCCCGTACGTCTCGGTTGGGATATTATATACGTCTATAGCATTATATATCCTAACCTAAGGCAGGCTAACATCTCGGATGTAGTATATTACATCATTCCTGGCGTATCGACCACTACTTCTCGGTGGAAACATTATATACGTCTATAACGTAATATAACCTAACTTAACACATCTAGCTAGTCGCTTTAATGTTTCACAGAATTCCGTTCGTGTCGTCCCGTTCGTCTCGGTTGGGACATTATATACGTCTATAGCGTTATATATCCTAACTTAAGGCAGGCTATCATCTCGGATGTAGTATTTTACAACATTCCTGGCGGGTCGGCCTCTACTTCTCGGTGGGAACATTATATACGTCTATAACGTAATATAACCTAACCTAACATATCTAGCTCCTCGTTGGTAATGTTTTACAAAATCCCGTTCGTGTCGTCCCGTACGTCTCGGTTGGGATATTATATACGTCTATAGCATTATATATCCTAACCTAAGGCAGGCTAACATCTCGGATGTAGTATATTACATCATTCCTGGCGTATCGACCACTACTTCTCGGTGGAAACATTATATACGTCTATAACGTAATATAACCTAACCTAACACATCTAGCCCCTCACTGGTAATGTTTTACAGAATCCCGTTCGTGTCGTCCCGTACGTCTCGGTTGGAATATTATATACGTCTATAGCATTATATATCCTAACCTAAGGCAGACTATCCTCTCGGATGTAGTATTTTACAACATTCCTGGCGTATCGGCCCCTACTTCTCGGTGGGAACATTATATACGTCTATAGCGTATCATAACCTAACCTAACCCATCTAGCCCCTCGCTGGTAATGTTTTACAGAATCCCGTTCCTGTCGTCCCGTACGTCTCGGTTGGGACGTTATGAACGTCTACAGCGATATATCCTAACGTAAGGCAGGCTAACATCTCAGCTGTAGTATATTACATCATTCCTGGCGTATCGGCCTCTACTTCTCGGTGGAAACATTATATACGTCTATAACGTAATATAACCTATCCTAACACATCTAGCCCCTCGCTGGTAATGTTTTACAGAATCCCGTTCGTGTCGTCCCGTACGTCTCGGTTGGGACATTATATATGTCTACAACGTTATATATCCTAACCTAAGCCAGGCTAACATCTCGGATGCAGTATTTTACAACATTCCTGGCGGGTCGGCCCCTACTTCTCGGTGGGAACATTATATACGTGTATAACGTAATATAACCTAACCTAACATATCTAGCTCCTCGCTGGTAATGTTTTACAAAATCCCGTTCGTGTCGTCCCGTACGTCTGGGTTGGGATATTATATACGTCTGTAGCATTATATATCCTAACCTAAGGCAGGCTAACATCTCGGATGTAGTATATTACATCATTCCTGGCGTATCGGCCACTACTTCTCGGTGGAAACATTATATACGTCTATAACGTAATATAACCTAACTTAACACATCTAGCTAGTCGCTTTAATGTTTCACAGAATTCCGTTCGTGTCGTCCCGTTCGTCTCGGTTGGGACATTATATACGTCTATAGCGTTGTATATCCTAACTTAAGGCAGGCTGTCATCCCGGATGTAGTATTTTACAACATTCCTGGCGTATCGGCCCCTACTTCTCGGTGGGAACATTACATACGTCTATAACGTAATATAACCTAACCTAACATATCTAGCTCCTCGCTGGTAATGTTTTACAAAATCCCGTTCAAGTCGTCCCGTACGTCTCGGTTGGGATATTATATACGTCTATAGCATTATATATCCTAACCTAAGGCAGGCTAACATCTCGGATGTAGTATATTACATCATTCCTGGCGTATCGACCACTACTTCTCGGTGGAAACATTATATACGTCTATAACGTAATATAACCTAACCTAACACATATAGCCCCTCGCTGGTAATGTTTTACAGAATCCCGTTCGTGTCGTCCCGTACGTCTCGGTTGGGATATTATATACGTCTATAGCGTTATATATCCTAACCTAAGGCAAGCTATCATCTCGGATGTAGTATTTTACAACATTCCTGGCGTATCGGCCCCTACTTCTCGGTGGGAACATTATATACGTCTATAACGTATCGTAACCTAACCTAACCCATCTAGCCCCTCGCTGGTAATGTTTTACAGAATCCCGTTCCTGTCGTCCCGTACGTCTCGGTTGGGACGTTATGAACGTCTACAGCGATATATCCTAACGTAAGGCAGGCTAACATCTCAGCTGTAGTATATTACATCATTCCTGGCGTATCGGCCTCTACTTCTCGGTGGAAACATTATATACGTCTATAACGTAATATAACCTAACCTAACACATCTAGCCCCTCGCTGGTAATGTTTTACAGAATCCCGTTCGTGTCGTCCCGTACGTCTCGGTTGGGATATTATATACGTCTATAGCGTTATATATCCTAACCTAAGGCAGGCTAACATCTCGGATGCAGTATTTTAAAACATTCCTGGCGTATCGTCCCCTGCTTCTCGGTGGGAACATTATATACGTCTATAACGTATCATAACCTAGCCTAACCCATCTAGCCCCTCGCTGGTAATGTTTTACAGAATCCCGTTCCTGTCGTCCCGTACGTCTCGGTTGGGACGTTATGAACGTCTATAGCGATATATATCCTAATGTAAGGCAGGCTAACATCTCGGATGTAGTATTTTACAACAGTCCTGGCGTGTCGGCCCCTACTTCTCGGTGGGAACATTATATACGTCTATAACGTAACATAACGTAACCTAACCCATCTAGCCCCTCGCTGGTAATGTATTACAGAATCCCGTTCCTGTTGTGCCGTACGTCTCGGTTGGGATATTATATACGTCTATAGCGTTATATATCCTAACCTCAGGCAGGCTATCTTCTCGGATGCAGTATTTTACAACATTCCTGGCGTATCGGCCCATAGTTCTCGGTGGGAACATTATATTCGTCTATCACGTAATATAACCTATCCTAACACATCTAGCCCCTCGCTGGTAATGTTTTACAGAATCCCGTTCGTGTCGTCCCGTACGTTTCGGTTGGGACATTATATACGTCTATAGCATTATATATCCTAATCTAAGGCAGGCTAACATCTCGGATGTAGTATATTACATCATTCCTGGCCTATCGACCACTACTTCTCGGTGGAAATATTATATACGTCTATAACGTATCATAACCTAACCTAACCCATCTAGCCCCTCGCTGGTAATGTTTTACAGAATCCCGTTCCTGTCGTCCCGTGCGTCTCGGTTGGGACGTTATGAACGTCTACAGCGATATATATCCTAACCTAAGGCAGGCTAACATCTCAGCTGCAGTATATTACATCATTCCTGGCGTATCGGCCTCTACTTCTCGGTGGAAACATTATATACGTCTATAACGTAATATAACCTATCCTAACACATCTAGCCCCTCGCTGGTAATGTTTTACAGAATCCCGTTCAAGTCGTCCCGTACGTCTCGGTTGGGATATTATATACGTCTATAGCATTATATATCCTAACCTAAGGCAGGCTAACATCTCGGATGTAGTATATTACATCATTCCTGGCGTATCGACCACTACTTCTCGGTGGAAACATTATATACGTCTATAACGTAATATAACCTAACCTAACACATCTAGCCCCTCGCTGGTAATGTTTTACAGAATCCCGTTCGTGTCGTCCCGTACGTCTCGGTTGGGATATTATATACGTCTATAGCGTTATATATCCTAACCTAAGGCAGGCTAACATCTCGGATGTAGTATATTACATCATTCCTGGCGTATCGACCACTACTTCTCGGTGGAAACATTATATACGTCTATAACGTATCATAACCTAACCTAACCCATCTAGCCCCTCGCTGGTAATGTTTTACAGAATCCCGTTCCTGTCGTCCCGTACGTCTCGGTTGGGACGTTATGAACGTCTACAGCGATATATATCCTAACCTAAGGCAGGCTAACATCTCAGATGTAGTATATTACATCATTCCTGGCGTATCGCCCTCTACTTCTCGGTGGGAACATTATATACGTCTATAACGTAATATAAAATAACCTGACATATCTATCTCCTCGCTGGTAATGTTTTACAAAATCCCGTTCGTGTCGTCCCGTACGTCTCGGTTGGGATATTATATACGTCTATAGCATTATATATCCTAACCTAAGGCAGGCTAACATCTCGGATGTAGTATATTACATCATTCCTGGCGTATCGACCACTACTTCTCGGTGGAAGCATTATATACGTCTATAACGTATCATAACCTAACCTATCCCATCTAGCCCCTCGCTGGTAATGTTTTACAGAATCCCGTTCCTGTCGTCCCGTACGTCTCGGTTGGGACGTTATGAACGTCTACAGCGATATATCCTAACGTAAGGCAGGCTAACATCTCAGCTGTAGTATATTACATCATTCCTGGCGTATCGGCCTCTACTTCTCGGTGGAAACATTATATACGTCTATAACGTAATATAACCTAACCTAACACATCTAGCCCCTCGCTGGTAATGTTTTACAGAATCCCGTTCGTGTCGTCCCGTACGTCTCGGTTGGGATATTATATACGTCTATAGCGTTATATATCCTAACCTAAGGCAGGCTAACATCTCGGATGCAGTATTTTAAAACATTCCTGGCGTATCGTCCCCTACTTCTCGGGGGGAACATTATATACGTCTATAACGTATCATAACCTAGCCTAACCCATCTAGCCCCTCGCTGGTAATGTTTTACAGAATCCCGTTCCTGTCGTCCCGTACGTCTTGGTTGGGACGTTATGAACGTCTATAGCGATATATATCCTAATGTAAGGCAGGCTAACATCTCGGATGTAGTATTTTACAACAGTCCTGGCGTGTCGGCCCCTACTTCTCGGTGGGAACATTATATACGTCTATAACGTAATATAACCTAACCTAACACATCTAGCCCCTCGCTGGTAATGTTTTACGGAATCCCGTTCGTGTCGTCCCGTACGTCTCGGTTGGGATATTATATACGTCTATAGCGTTATATATCCTAACCTAAGGCACGCTATCATCTCGGATGTAGTATTTTACAACATTCCTGGCGTATCGGCCCCTACTTCTCGGTGGGAACATTATATACGTCTATAACGTATCATAACCTAACCTAACCCATCTAGCCCCTCGCTGGTAATGTTTTACAGAATCCCGTTCCTGTCGTCCCGTACGTCTCGGTTGGGACGTTATGAACGTCTACAGCGATATATCCTAACGTAAGGCAGGCTAACATCTCAGCTGTAGTATATTACATCATTCCTGGCGTATCGGCCTCTACTTCTCGGTGGAAACATTATATACGTCTATAACGTAATATAACCTAACCTAACACATCTAGCCCCTCGCTGGTAATGTTTTACAGAATCCCGTTCGTGTCGTCCCGTACGTCTCGGTTGGGATATTATATACGTCTATAGCGTTATATATCCTAACCTAAGGCAGGCTAACATCTCGGATGCAGTATTTTAAAACATTCCTGGCGTATCGGCCCCTACTTCTCGGTGGGAACATTATATACGTCTATAACGTATCATAACCTAGCCTAACCCATCTAGCCCCTCGCTGGTAATGTTTTACAGAATCCCGTTCCTGTCGTCCCGTACGTCTCGGTTGGGACGTTATGAACGTCTATAGCGATATATATCCTAACGTAAGGCAGGCTAACATCTCGGCTGTAGTATTTTACAACAGTCCTGGCGTGTCGGCCCCTACTTCTCGGTGGGAACATTATATACGTCTATAACGTAACATAACGTAACCTAACCCATCTAGCCCCTCGCTGGTAATGTATTACAGAATCCCGTTCGTGTCGTCCCGTACGTCTCGGTTGGGATATTATATACGTCTATAGCATTATATATCCTAACCTAAGGCAGGCTAACATCTCGTATGTAGTATATTACATCATTCCTGGCGTATCGACCACTACTTCTCGGTGGAAACATTATATACGTCTATAACGTAATATAACCTAACTTAACACATCTAGCTAGTCGCTTTAATGTTTCACAGAATTCCGTTCGTGTCGTCCCGTTCGTCTCGGTTGGGACATTATATACGTCTATAGCGTTATATATCCTAACTTAAGGCAGGCTATCATCTCGGATGTAGTATTTTACAACATTCCTGGCGGGTCGGCGTCTACTTCTCGGTGGGAACATTATATACGTCTATAACGTAATATAACCTATCCTAACACATCTAGCCCCTCGCTGGTAATGTTTTACAGAATCCCGTTTGTGTCGTCCCGTACGTCTCGGTTGGGACATTATATACGTCTACAGCGTTATATATCCTAAACTAAGGCAGGCTAACATCTCGGATGCAGTATTTTACAACATTCCTGGCGTATCGTCCCTTACTTCTCGGTGGGAACATTATATACGTCTATAACGTAATATAACCTAACCTAACACATCTAGCCCCTCGCTGGTAATGTTTTACGGAATCCCGTTCGTGTCGTCCCGTACGTCTCGGTTGGGATATTATATACGTCTATAGCGTTATATATCCTAACCTAAGGCACGCTATCATCTCGGATGTAGTATTTTACAACATTCCTGGCGTATCGGCCCCTACTTCTCGGTGGGAACATTATATACGTCTATAACGTATCATAACCTAACCTAACCCATCTAGCCCCTCGCTGGTAATGTTTTACAGAATCCCGTTCCTGTCGTCCCGTACGTCTCGGTTGGGACGTTATGAACGTCTACAGCGATATATCCTAACGTAAGGCAGGCTAACATCTCAGCTGTAGTATATTACATCATTCCTGGCGTATCGGCCTCTACTTCTCGGTGGAAACATTATATACGTCTATAACGTAATATAACCTAACCTAACACATCTAGCCCCTCGCTGGTAATGTTTTACAGAATCCCGTTCGTGTCGTCCCGTACGTCTCGGTTGGGATATTATATACGTCTATAGCGTTATATATCCTAACCTAAGGCAGGCTAACATCTCGGATGCAGTATTTTAAAACATTCCTGGCGTATCGGCCCCTACTTCTCGGTGGGAACATTATATACGTCTATAACGTATCATAACCTAGCCTAACCCATCTAGCCCCTCGCTGGTAATGTTTTACAGAATCCCGTTCCTGTCGTCCCGTACGTCTCGGTTGGGACGTTATGAACGTCTATAGCGATATATATCCTAACGTAAGGCAGGCTAACATCTCGGCTGTAGTATTTTACAACAGTCCTGGCGTGTCGGCACCTACTTCTCGGTGGGAACATTATATACGTCTATAACGTAACATAACGTAACCTAACCCATCTAGCCCCTCGCTGGTAATGTATTACAGAATCCCGTTCGTGTCGTCCCGTACGTCTCGGTTGGGATATTATATACGTCTATAGCATTATATATCCTAACCTAAGGCAGGCTAACATCTCGTATGTAGTATATTACATCATTCCTGGCGTATCGACCACTACTTCTCGGTGGAAACATTATATACGTCTATAACGTAATATAACCTAACTTAACACATCTAGCTAGTCGCTTTAATGTTTCACAGAATTCCGTTCGTGTCGTCCCGTTCGTCTCGGTTGGGACATTATATACGTCTATAGCGTTATATATCCTAACTTAAGGCAGGCTATCATCTCGGATGTAGTATTTTACAACATTCCTGGCGGGTCGGCGTCTACTTCTCGGTGGGAACATTATATACGTCTATAACGTAATATAACCTATCCTAACACATCTAGCCCCTCGCTGGTAATGTTTTACAGAATCCCGTTTGTGTCGTCCCGTACGTCTCGGTTGGGACATTATATACGTCTACAGCGTTATATATCCTAACCTAAGCCAGGCTAACATCTCGGATGCAGTATATTACATCATTCCTGGCGTATCGACCACTACTTCTCGGTGGAAACATTATATACGTCTATAACGTAATATAACCTAACCTAACACATCTAGCCCCTCGCTGGTAATGTTTTACAGAATCCCGTTCGTGTCGTCCCGTACGTCTCGGTTGGGATATTATATACGTCTATAGCGTTATATATCCTAACCTAAGGCAGGCTATCATCTCGGATGTAGTATTTTACAACATTCCTGGCGTATCGGCCCCTACTTCTCGGTGGGAACATTATATACGTCTATAACGTATCATAACCTAACCTGACATATCTATCTCCTCGCTGGTAATGTTTTACAAAATCCCGTTCGTGTCGTCCCGTACGTCTCGGTTGGGATATTATATACGTCCATAGCATTATATATCCTAACCTAAGGCAAGCTAACATCTCGGATGTAGTATATTACATCATTCCTGGCGTATCGACCACTACTTCTCGGTGGAAATATTATATACGTCTATAACGTATCCTAACCTAACCTAACCCATCTAGCCCCTCGCTGGTAATGTTTTACAGAATCCCGTTCCTGTCGTCCCGTACGTCTCGGTTGGGACGTTATGAACGTCTACAGCGATATATATCCTAACGTAAGGCAGGCTAACATCTCGGATGTAGTATTTTACAACAGTCCTGGCGTGTCGGCCCCTACTTCTCGGTGGGAACATTATATACGTCTATAACGTAACATAACGTCACCTAACCCATCTAGCCCCTCGCTGGTAATGTATTACAGAATCCCGTTCCTGTTGTGCCGTACGTCTCGGTTGGGATATTATATACGTCTATAGCGTTACATATCCTAACCTAAGGAAGGCTATCTTCTCGGATGCAGTATTTTACAACTTTCCCCTCGTATCGGCCCATACTTCTCGGTGGGAACATTATATACGTCTATAACGTATCATAACCTAACCTAACCCATCTAGCCCCTCGCTGGTAATGTTTTACAGAATCCCGTTCCTGTCGTCCCGTACGTCTCTGTTGGGACGTTATGAACGTCTACAGCGATATATCCTAACGTAAGGCAGGCTAACATCTCAGCTGTAGTATATTACATCATTCCTGGTGTATCGGCCTCTACTTCTCGGTGGAAACATTATATACGTCTATAACGTAATATAACCTAACCTAACGCATCTAGCCCCTCGCTGATAATGTTTTACAGAATCCCGTTCGTGTCGTCCCGTACGTCTCGGTTGGGATATTATATACGTCTATAGCGTTATATATCCTAACTTAAGGCAGGCTATCATCTCGGATGTAGTATTTTACAACATTCCTGGCGTATCGGCCCCTACTTCTCGGTGGGAACATTATATACGTCTATAACGTATCATAACCTAACCTAACCCATCTAGCCCCTCGCTGTTAATGTTTTACAGAATCCCGTTCCTGTCGTCCCGTACGTCTCGGTTGGGACGTTATGAACGTCTACAGCGATATATATCCTAACGTAAGGCAGGCTAACATCTCGGATGTAGTATTTTACCACAGTCCTGGCGTATCGGCCCCTACTTCTCGGTGGCAACATTATATACGTCTATAACGTAACATAACGTAACCTAACCCATCTAGCACCTCGCTGGTAATGTATTACAGAATCTCGTTCCTGTTGTGCCGTACGTCTCGGTTGGGATATTATATACGTCTATAGCGTTATATATCCTAACCTAAGGCAGGCTATCTTCTCGGATGCAGTATTTTACAACATTCCTGGCGAATCGGCCCATACTTCTCGGTGGGAACATTATATTCGTCTATAACGTAATATAACCTAACCTAACACATCTAGCCCCTCGCTGGTAATGTTTTACAGAATCCCGTTCGTGTCGTCCCGTACGTCTCGGTTGGGATATTATATACGTCTATAGCGTTATATATCCTAAACTAAGGCAGGCTAACATCTCGGATGCAGTATTTTACAACATTCCTGGCGTATCGTCCCTTACTTCTCGGTGGGAACATTATATACGTCTATAACGTATCATAACCTAGCCTAACCCATCTAGCCCCTCACTGGTAATGTTTTACAGAATCCCGTTCCTGTCGTCCCGTACGTCTCGGTTGGGACGTTATGAACGTCTACAGCGATATATATCCTAACGTAAGGCAGGCTAACATCTCGGATGTAGTATTTTACAACAGTCCTGGCGTGTCGGCCTCTACTTCTCGGTGGAAACATTATATACGTCTATAACGTAATATAACCTAACCTAACACATCTAGCCCCTCGCTGGTAATGTTTTACAGAATCCCGTTCGTGTCGTCCCGTACGTCTCGGTTGGGATATTATATACGTCTATAGCGTTATATATCCTAACCTAAGGCAGGCTAACATCTCGGATGCAGTATTTTAAAACATTCCTGGCGTATCGTCCCCTACTTCTCGGTGGGAACATTATATACGTCTATAACGTATCATAACCTAGCCTAACCCATCTAGCCCCTCACTGGTAATGTTTTACAGAATCCCGTTCCTGTCGTCCCGTACGTCTCGGTTGGGACGTTATGAACGTCTATAGCGATATATATCCTAATGTAAGGCAGGCTAACATCTCGGATGTAGTATTTTACAACAGTCCTGGCGTGTCGGCCCCTACTTCTCGGTGGGAACATTATATACGTCTATAACGTAACATAACGTAACCTAACCCATCTAGCCCCTCGCTGGTAATGTATTACAGAATCCCGTTCCTGTTGTGCCGTACGTCTCGGTTGGGATATTATATACGTCTATAGCGTTATATATCCTAACCTAAGGCAGGCTATCTTCTCGGATGCAGTATTTTACAACATTCCTGGCGTATCGGCCCATACTTCTCGGTGGGAACATTATATTCGTCTATCACGTAATATAACCTATCCTAACACATCTAGCCCCTCGCTGGTAATGTATTACAGAATCCCATTCGTGTCGTCCCGTACGTCTCGGATGGGACATTATATACGTCTATAGCATTATATATCCTAACCTAAGGCAGGCTAACATCTCAGCTGCAGTATATTACATCATTCCTGGCGTATCGGCCTCTACTTCTCGGTGGAAACATTATATACGTCTATAACGTAATATAACCTAACCTAACACATCTAGCCCCTCGCTGGTAATGTTTTACAGAATCCCGTTCGTGTCATCCCGTACGTCTCGGTTGGGATATTATATACGTCTATAGCGTTATATATCCTAACCTAAGGCAGTCTAACATCTCGGATGTAGTATATTACATCATTCCTGGCGTATCGACCACTACTTCTCGGTGGAAACATTATATACGTCTATAACGTATCATAACCTAACCTAACCCATCTAGCCCCTCGCTGGTAATGTTTTACAGAATCCCGTTCCTGTCGTCCCGTACGTCTCGGTTGGGACGTTATGAACGTCTACAGCGATATATATCCTAACCTAAGGCAGGCTAACATCTCAGCTGTAGTATATTACATCATTCCTGGCGTATCGGCCTCTACTTCTCGGTGGAAACATTATATACGTCTATAACGTAATATAACCTAACCTAACACATCTAGCCCCTCGCTGGTAATGTTTTACAGAATCCCGTTCGTGTCGTCCCGTACGTCTCGGTTGGGATATTATATACGTCTATAGCGTTATATATCCTAACCTAAGGCAGGCTAACATCTCGGATGCAGTATTTTACAACATTCCTGGCGTATCGGCCCCTACTTCTCGGTGGGAACATTATATACGTCTATAACGTATCATAACCTAGCCTAACCCATCTAGCCCCTCGCTGGTAACGTTTTACAGAATCCCGTTCCTGTCGTCCCGTACGTCTCGGTTGGGACGTTATGAACGTCTATAGCGATATATATCCTAACGTAAGGCAGGCTAACATCTCGGATGTAGTATTTTACAACAGTCCTGGCGTGTCGGCCCCTACTTCTCGGTGGGAACATTATATACGTCTATAACGTAACATAACGTAACCTAACCCATCTAGCCCCTCGCTGGTAATGTATTACAGAATCCCGTTCGTGTCGTCCCGTACGTCTCGGTTGGGATATTATATACGTCTATAGCATTATATATCCTAACCTAAGGCAGGCTAACATCTCGGATGTAGTATATTACATCATTCCTGGCGTATCGACCACTACTTCTCGGTGGAAACATTATATACGTCTATAACGTAATATAACCTAACTTAACACATCTAGCTAGTCGCTTTAATGTTTCACAGAATTCCGTTCGTGTCGTCCCGTTCGTCTCGGTTTGGACATTATATACGTCTATAGCGTTATATATCCTAACCTAAGGCAGGCTATCATCTCGGATGTAGTATTTTACAACATTCCTGGCGTATCGGCCCCTACTTCTCGGTGGGAACATTATATACGTCTATAACGTATCATAACCTAACCTGACATATCTATCTCCTCGCTGGTAATGTTTTACAAAATCCCGTTCGTGTCGTCCCGTACGTATCGGTTGGGATATTATATACGTCCATAGCATTATATATCCTAACCTAAGGCAAGCTAACATCTCGGATGTAGTATATTACATCATTCCTGGCGTATCGACCACTACTTCTCGGTGGAAATATTATATACGTCTATAACGTATCATAACCTAACCTAACACATCTAGCCCCTCGCTGGTAATGTTTTACAGAATCCCGTTCCTGTCGTCCCGTACGTCTCGGTTGGGACGTTATGAACGTCTACAGCGATATATATCCTAACCTAAGGCAGGCTAACATCTCAGCTGTAGTATATTACATCATTCCTGGCGTATCGGCCTCTACTTCTCGGTGGAAACATTATATACGTCTATAACGTAATATAACCTAACCTAACACATCTAGCCCCTCGCTGGTAATGTTTTACAGAATCCCGTTCGTGTCGTCCCGTACGTCTCGGTTGGGATATTATATACGTCTATAGCGTTATATATCCTAACCTAAGGCAGGCTATCTTCTCGGATGCAGTATTTTACAACATTCCTGGCGAATCGGCCCATACTTCTCGGTGGGAACATTATATTTGTCTATAACGTAATATAACCTAACCTAACACATCTAGCCCCTCGCTGGTAATGTTTTACGGAATCCCGTTCGTGTCGTCCCGTACGTCTCGGTTGGGATATTATATACGTCTATAGCTTTATATATCCTAACCTAAGGCAGGCTAACATCTCGGATGCAGTATTTTACAACATTCCTGGCGTATCGTCCCTTACTTCTCGGTGGGAACATTATATACGTCTATAACGTATCATAACCTAGCCTAACCCATCTAGCCCCTCACGGGTAATGTTTTACAGAATCCCGTTCCTGTCGTCCCGTACGTCTCGGTTGGGACGTTATGAACGTCTACAGCGATATATATCCTAACGTAAGGCAGGCTAACATCTCGGATGTAGTATTTTACAACAGTCCTGGCGTGTCGGCCCCTACTTCTCGGTGGGAACATTATATACGTCTATAACGTAACATAACGTCACCTAACCCATCTAGCCCCTCGCTGGTAATGTATTACAGAATCCCGTTCCTGTTGTGCCGTACGTCTCGGTTGGGATATTATATACGTCTATAGCGTTACATATCCTAACCTAAGGAAGGCTATCTTCTCGGATGCAGTATTTTACAACTTTCCCCTCGTATCGGCCCATACTTCTCGGTGGGAACATTATATACGTCTATAACGTATCATAACCTAACCTAACCCATCTAGCCCCTCGCTGGTAATGTTTTACAGAATCCCGTTCCTGTCGTCCCGTACGTCTCTGTTGGGACGTTATGAACGTCTACAGCGATATATCCTAACGTAAGGCAGGCTAACATCTCAGCTGTAGTATTTTACAACAGTCCTGGCGTGTCGGCCCCTACTTCTCGGTGGGAACATTATATACGTCTATAACGTAACATAACGTAACCTAACCCATCTAGCCCCTCGCTGGTAATGTATTACAGAATCCCGTTCGTGTCGTCCCGTACGTCTCGGTTGGGATATTATATACGTCTATAGCATTATATATCCTAACCTAAGGCAGGCTAACATCTCGGATGTAGTATATTACATCATTCCTGGCGTATCGACCACTACTTCTCGGTGGAAACATTATATACGTCTATAACGTAATATAACCTAACTTAACACATCTAGCTAGTCGCTTTAATGTTTCACAGAATTCCGTTCGTGTCGTCCCGTTCGTCTCGGTTTGGACATTATATACGTCTATAGCGTTATATATCCTAACCTAAGGCAGGCTATCATCTCGGATGTAGTATTTTACAACATTCCTGGCGTATCGGCCCCTACTTCTCGGTGGGAACATTATATACGTCTATAACGTATCATAACCTAACCTGACATATCTATCTCCTCGCTGGTAATGTTTTACAAAATCCCGTTCGTGTCGTCCCGTACGTATCGGTTGGGATATTATATACGTCCATAGCATTATATATCCTAACCTAAGGCAAGCTAACATCTCGGATGTAGTATATTACATCATTCCTGGCGTATCGACCACTACTTCTCGGTGGAAATATTATATACGTCTATAACGTATCATAACCTAACCTAACACATCTAGCCCCTCGCTGGTAATGTTTTACAGAATCCCGTTCCTGTCGTCCCGTACGTCTCGGTTGGGACGTTATAAACGTCTACAGCGATATATATCCTAACCTAAGGCAGGCTAACATCTCAGCTGTAGTATATTACATCATTCCTGGCGTATCGGCCTCTACTTCTCGGTGGAAACATTATATACGTCTATAACGTAATATAACCTAACCTAACACATCTAGCCCCTCGCTGGTAATGTTTTACAGAATCCCGTTCGTGTCGTCCCGTACGTCTCGGTTGGGATATTATATACGTCTATAGCGTTATATATCCTAACCTAAGGCAGGCTATCTTCTCGGATGCAGTATTTTACAACATTCCTGGCGAATCGGCCCATACTTCTCGGTGGGAACATTATATTCGTCTATAACGTAATATAACCTAACCTAACACATCTAGCCCCTCGCTGGTAATGTTTTACGGAATCCCGTTCGTGTCGTCCCGTACGTCTCGGTTGGGATATTATATACGTCTATAGCTTTATATATCCTAACCTAAGGCAGGCTAACATCTCGGATGCAGTATTTTACAACATTCCTGGCGTATCGTCCCTTACTTCTCGGTGGGAACATTATATACGTCTATAACGTATCATAACCTAGCCTAACCCATCTAGCCCCTCACGGGTAATGTTTTACAGAATCCCGTTCCTGTCGTCCCGTACGTCTCGGTTGGGACGTTATGAACGTCTACAGCGATATATATCCTAACGTAAGGCAGGCTAACATCTCGGATGTAGTATTTTACAACAGTCCTGGCGTGTCGGCCCCTACTTCTCGGTGGGAACATTATATACGTCTATAACGTAACATAACGTCACCTAACCCATCTAGCCCCTCGCTGGTAATGTATTACAGAATCCCGTTCCTGTTGTGCCGTACGTCTCGGTTGGGATATTATATACGTCTATAGCGTTACATATCCTAACCTAAGGAAGGCTATCTTCTCGGATGCAGTATTTTACAACTTTCCCCTCGTATCGGCCCATACTTCTCGGTGGGAACATTATATACGTCTATAACGTATCATAACCTAACCTAACCCATCTAGCCCCTCGCTGGTAATGTTTTACAGAATCCCGTTCCTGTCGTCCCGTACGTCTCTGTTGGGACGTTATGAACGTCTACAGCGATATATCCTAACGTAAGGCAGGCTAACATCTCAGCTGTAGTATATTACATCATTCCTGGCGTATCGGCCTCTACTTCTCGGTGGAAACATTATATACGTCTATAACGTAATATAACCTAACCTAACGCATCTAGCCCCTCGCTGATAATGTTTTACAGAATCCCGTTCGTGTCGTCCCGTACGTCTCGGTTGGGATATTATATACGTCTATAGCGTTATATATCCTAACTTAAGGCAGGCTATCATCTCGGATGTAGTATTTTACAACATTCCTGGCGTATCGGCCCCTACTTCTCGGTGGGAACATTATATACGTCTATAACGTATCATAACCTAACCCAACCCATCTAGCCCCTCGCTGTTAATGTTTTACAGAATCCCGTTCCTGTCGTCCCGTACGTCTCGGTTGGGACGTTATGAACGTCTACAGCGATATATATCCTAACGTAAGGCAGGCTAACATCTCGGATGTAGTATTTTACCACAGTCCTGGCGTATCGGCCCCTACTTCTCGGTGGCAACATTATATACGTCTATAACGTAACATAACGTAACCTAACCCATCTAGCACCTCGCTGGTAATGTATTACAGAATCTCGTTCCTGTTGTGCCGTACGTCTCGGTTGGGATATTATATACGTCTATAGCGTTATATATCCTAACCTAAGGCAGGCTATCTTCTCGGATGCAGTATTTTACAACATTCCTGGCGAATCGGCCCATACTTCTCGGTGGGAACATTATATTCGTCTATAACGTAATATAACCTAACCTAACACATCTAGCCCCTCGCTGGTAATGTTTTACAGAATCCCGTTCGTGTCGTCCCGTACGTCTCGGTTGGGATATTATATACGTCTATAGCGTTATATATCCTAAACTAAGGCAGGCTAACATCTCGGATGCAGTATTTTACAACATTCCTGGCGTATCGTCCCTTACTTCTCGGTGGGAACATTATATACGTCTATAACGTATCATAACCTAGCCTAACCCATCTAGCCCCTCACTGGTAATGTTTTACAGAATCCCGTTCCTGTCGTCCCGTACGTCTCGGTTGGGACGTTATGAACGTCT
Source organism: Xylocopa violacea (assembly GCA_963969225.1). Lineage (NCBI taxonomy): Eukaryota > Metazoa > Arthropoda > Insecta > Hymenoptera > Apidae > Xylocopa > Xylocopa violacea. Next base: position 11,573,645 of record CAXAJV010000008.1, on the reverse strand, counting down.
ACAGCGATATATATCCTAACGTAAGGCAGGCTAACATCTCGGATGTAGTATTTTACAACAGTCCTGGCGTGTCGGCCCCTACTTCTCGGTGGGAACATTATATACGTCTATAACGTAACATAACGTAACCTAACCCATCTAGCCCCTCGCTGGTAATGTATTACAGAATCCCGTTCCTGTTGTGCCGTACGTCTCGGTTGGGATATTATATACGTCTATACCGTTACATATCCTAACCTAAGGAAGGCTATCTTCTCGGATGCAGTATTTTACAACTTTCCTGGCGTATCGGCCCATACTTCTCGGCGGGAACATTATATTCGTCTATAACGTAATATAACCTATCCTAACACATCTAGCCCCTCGCTGGTAATGTTTTACAGAATCCCGTTCGTGTCGTCCCGTACGTCTCGGTTGGGACATTATATACGTCTACAGCGTTATATATCCTAACCTAAGGCAGGCTATCTTCTCGGATGCAGTATTTTACAAAATTCCTGGCGTATCGGCCCATACTTCTCGGTGGGAACATTATATTCGTCTATAACATAATATAACCTATCCTAACACATCTAGCCCCTCGCTGGTAATGTTTTACAGAATCCCGTTCGTGTCGTCCCGTACGTCTCGTTTGGGACATTATATACGTCTACAGCGTTATATATCCTAACCTAAGCCAGGCTAACATCTCGGATGCAGTATTTTACAACATTTCTGGCGGGTCGGCCCCTACTTCTCGGTGGGAACATTATGTACGTCTACAACGTAATATAACCTAACCTAACATATCTAGCTCCTCGCTGGTAATGTTTTACAAAATCCCGTTCGTGTCGTCCCGTACGTCTCGGTTGGGATATTATATACGTCTATAGCATTACATATCCTAACCTAAGGCAGGCTAACATCTCGGATGTAGTATATTACATCATTCCTGGCGTATCGACCACTACTTCTCGGTGGAAACATTATATACGTTTATAACGTAATATAACCTAACTTAACACATCTAGCTAGTCGCTTTAATGTTTCACAGAATTCCGTTCGTGTCGTCCCGTTCGTCTCGGTTGGGACATTATATACGTCTATAGCGTTATATATCCTAACTTAAGGCAGGCTATCATCTCGGATGTAGTATTTTACAACATTCCTGGCGGGCCGGCCTCTACTTCTCGGTGGGAACATTATATACGTCTATAACGTAATGTAACCTAACCTAAAATATCTAGCTCCTCGCTCGTAATGTTTTACAAAATCCCGTTCGTGTCGTCCCGTACGTCTCGGATGGGATATTATATACGTCTATAGCATTATATATCCTAACCTAAGGCAGGCTAACATCTCGGATGTAGTATATTACATCATTCCTGGCGTATCGACCACTACTTCTCGGTGGAAACATTATATACGTCTATAACGTAATATAACCTAACCTAACACATCTAGCCCCTCGCTGGTAATGTTTTACAGAATCCCGTTCGTGTCGTCCCGTACGTCTCGGTTGGGATATTATATACGTTTATAGCGTTATATATCCTAACCTAAGGCAGGCTATCATCTCGGATGTAGTATTTTACAACATTCCTGGCGTATCGGCCCCTACTTCTCGGTGGGAACATTATATACGTCTATAACGTATCATAACCTACCCTAACCCATCTAGCCCCTCGCTGGTAATGTTTTACAGAATCCCGTTCGTGTCGTCCCGTACGTCTCGGTTGGGACATTATATACGTCTACAGCGTTATATATCCTAACCTAAGGCAGGCTATCTTCTCGGATGCAGTATTTTACAAAATTCCTGTCGTATCGGCCCATACTTCTCGGTGGGAACATTATATTCGTCTATAACATAATATAACCTATCCTAACACATCTAGCCCCTCGCTGGTAATGTTTTACAGAATCCCGTTCGTGTCGTCCCGTACGTCTCGTTTGGGACATTATATACGTCTACAGCGTTATATATCCTAACCTAAGCCAGGCTAACATCTCGGATGCAGTATTTTACAACATTCCTGGCGGGTCGGCCCCTACTTCTCGGTGGGAACATTATATACGTCTATAACGTAACGTAACCTAACCTAACATATCTAGCTCCTCGCTAGTAATGTTTTACAAAATCCCGTTCGTGTCGTCCCGTACGTCTCGGTTGGGATATTATATACGTCTATAGCATTATATATCCTAACCTAAGGCAGGCTAACATCTCGGATGTAGTATATTACATCATTCCTGGCGTATCGACCACTACTTCTCGGTGGAAACATTATATACGTCTATAACGTAATATAACCTAACCTAACACATCTAGCTAGTCGCTTTAAAGTTTCACAGAATCCCGTTCGTGTCGTCCCGTTCGTCTCGGTTGGGACATTATATACGTCTATAGCGTTATATATCCTAACTTAAGGCAGGCTATCATCTCGGATGTAGCATTTTACAACCTTCCTAGCGGGTCGGCCTCTACTTCTCGGTGGGAACATTATATTCGTCTATAGCGTAATATAACCTACCCTAACACATCTAGCCCCTCGCTGGTAATGTTTTACAGAATCCCGTTCGTGTCGTCCCGTACGTCTCGGTTGGGACATTATCTACATCTACAGCGTTATATATCCTAACCTAAGCCAGGCTAACATCTCGGATATAGTATTTTACAACATTCCTGGCGCTTTGGCCTCTACTTCTCGATGGGAACATTATATTCGTCTATAACGTAATATAACCTAACCTATCACATCTAGCCCTTCGCTGGTAATGTTTTACAGAATCCCGTTTGTGTCGTCCCGTAAGTCTCGGTTGGGACATTATATACTACTACAGCGTTATATATCCTAACCTAAGGCAGGCTAACATCTCGGATGCAGTGTTTTACAACATTCCTGGCGGGTCGGCCCCTACTTCTCGGTGGGAACATTGTATACGTCTATAACGTAATATAACCTAACCTAACATATCTAGCTCCTCGCTGGTAATGTTTTACAAAATCCCGTTCGCGTCGTCCCGTACGTCTCGGTTGGGATATTATATACGTCTATAGCTTTATATCTCCTAACCTAAGGCAGGCTAACATCTCGGATGTAGTATATTACATCATTCCTGGCGTATCGACCACTACTTCTCGGTGGAAACATTATATACGTCTATAACGTATCATAACCTAACCTAACCCATCTAGCCCCTCGCTGGTAATGTTTTACAGAATCCCGTTCCTGTCGTCCCGTACGTCTCGGTTGGGACGTTATGAATGTCTACAGCGATATATATCCTAACCTAAGGCAGGCTAACATCTCAGCTGTAGTATATTACATCATTCCTGGCGTATCGGCCTCTACTTCTCGGTGGAAACATTATATACGTCTATAACGTAATATAACCTAACCTAACACATCTAGCCCCTCGCTGGTAATGTTTTACAGAATCCCGTTCGTGTCGTCCCGTACGTCTCGGTTGGGATATTATATACGTCTATAGCATTATATATTCTAACCTAAGGCAGGCTAACATCTCGGATGTAGTATATTACATCATTCCTGGCGTATCGACCACTACTTCTCGGTGGAAACATTATATACGTCTAGAACGTAATATAACCTAACCTAACACATCTAGCCACTCGCTGGTAATGTTTTACAGAATCCCGTTCGTGTCGTCCCGTACGTCTCGGTTGGGAGATTATATACGTCTATAGCGTTATATATCCTAACCTAAGGCAGGCTATCATCTCGGATGTAGTATATTACATCATTCCTGGCGTATCGACCACTACTTCTCGGTGGAAACATTATATACGTCTACAACGTATCATAACCTACCCTAACCCATCTAGCCCCTCGCTGGTAATGTTTTACAGAATCCCGTTCATGTCGTCCCGTACGTCTCGGTTGGGATATTATATACGTCTATAGCGTTATATATCCTAACCTAAGGCAGGCTATCATCTCGGATGTAGTATTTTACAACATTCCTGGCGTATCGGCCCCTACTTCTCGGTGGGAACATTATATACGTCTATAACGTATCATAACCTAACCTAACCCATCTAGCCCCTCGCTGGTAATGTTTTACAGAATCCCGTTCCTGTCGTCCCGTACGTCTCGGTTGGGACGTTATGAACGTCTACAGCGATATATCCTAACGTAAGGCAGGCTAACATCTCAGCTGTAGTATATTACATCATTCCTGGCGTGTCGGCCTCTACTTCTCGGTGGAAACATTATATACGTCTATAACGTAATATAACCTAACCTAACACATCTAGCCACTCGCTGGTAATGTTTTACAGAATCCCGTTCGTGTCGTCCCGTACGTCTCGGTTGGGAGATTATATACGTCTATAGCGTTATATATCCTAACCTAAGGCAGGCTATCATCTCGGATGTAGTATTTTACAACATTCCTGGCGTATCGGCCCCTACTTCTCGGTGGGAACATTATATACGTCTACAACGTATCATAACCTACCCTAACCCATCTAGCCCCTCGCTGGTAAAGTTTTACAGAATCCCGTTCCTGTCGTCCCGTACGTCTCGGTTGGGACGTTATGAACGTCTACAGCGATATATATCCTAACGTAAGGCAGGCTATCATCTCGGATGTAGTATTTTACAACATTCCTGGCGGGTCGGCCTCTACTTCTCGGTGGGAACATTATATACGTCTATAACGTAATGTAACCTAACCTAACATATCTAGCTCCTCGCTGGTAATGTTTTACAAAATCCCGTTCGTGTCGTCCCGTACGTCTCGGTTGGGATATTATATACGTCTATAGCATTATATATCCTAACCTAAGGCAGGCTAACATCTCGGATGTAGTATATTACATCATTCCTGGCGTATCGACCACTACTTCTCGGTGGAAACATTATATACGTCTATAACGTATCATAACCTACCCTAACACATCTAGCCCCTCGCTGGTAATGTTTTACAGAATCCCGTTCGTGTCGTCCCGTACGTCTCGGTTGGGACATTATATACGTCTACAGCGTTATATATCCTAACCTAAGGCAGGCTATCTTCTCGGATGCAGTATTTTACAAAATTCCTGTCGTATCGGCCCATACTTCTCGGTGGGAACATTATATTCGTCTATAACATAATATAACCTATCCTAACACATCTAGCCCCTCGCTGGTAATGTTTTACAGAATCCCGTTCGTGTCGTCCCGTACGTCTCGTTTGGGACATTATATACGTCTACAGCGTTATATATCCTAACCTAAGCCAGGCTAACATCTCGGATATAGTATTTTACAACATTCCTGGCGCTTTGGCCTCTACTTCTCGATGGGAACATTATATTCGTCTATAACGTAATATAACCTAACCTATCACATCTAGCCCTTCGCTGGTAATGTTTTACAGAATCCCGTTTGTGTCGTCCCGTAAGTCTCGGTTGGGACATTATATACTACTACAGCGTTATATATCCTAACCTAAGGCAGGCTAACATCTCGGATGCAGTGTTTTACAACATTCCTGGCGGGTCGGCCCCTACTTATCGGTGGGAACATTGTATACGTCTATAACGTAATATAACCTAACCTAACATATCTAGCTCCTCGCTGGTAATGTTTTACAAAATCCCGTTCGTGTCGTCCCGTACGTCTCGGTTGGGTTATTATATACGTCTATAGCTTTATATCTCCTAACCTAAGGCAGGCTAACATCTCGGATGTAGTATATTACATCATTCCTGGCGTATCGACCACTACTTCTCGGTGGAAACATTATATACGTCTATAACGTATCATAACCTAACCTAACCCATCTAGCCCCTCGCTGGTAATGTTTTACAGAATCCCGTTCCTGTCGTCCCGTACGTCTCGGTTGGGACGTTATGAATGTCTACAGCGATATATATCCTAACCTAAGGCAGGCTAACATCTCAGCTGTAGTATATTACATCATTCCTGGCGTATCGGCCTCTACTTCTCGGTGGAAACATTATATACGTCTATAACGTAATATAACCTAACCTAACACATCTAGCCCCTCGCTGGTAATGTTTTACAGAATCCCGTTCGTGTCGTCCCGTACGTCTCGGTTGGGATATTATATACGTCTATAGCATTATATATTCTAACCTAAGGCAGGCTAACATCTCGGATGTAGTATATTACATCATTCCTGGCGTATCGACCACTACTTCTCGGTGGAAACATTATATACGTCTATAACGTAATATAACCTAACCTAACACATCTAGCCACTCGCTGGTAATGTTTTACAGAATCCCGTTCGTGTCGTCCCGTACGTCTCGGTTGGGAGATTATATACGTCTATAGCGTTATATATCCTAACCTAAGGCAGGCTATCATCTCGGATGTAGTATATTACATTATTCCTGGCGTATCGACCACTACTTCTCGGTGGAAACATTATATACGTCTACAACGTATCATAACCTACCCTAACCCATCTAGCCCCTCGCTGGTAATGTTTTACAGAATCCCGTTCATGTCGTCCCGTACGTCTCGGTTGGGATATTATATACGTCTATAGCGTTATATATCCTAACCTAAGGCAGGCTATCATCTCGGATGTAGTATTTTACAACATTCCTGGCGTATCGGCCCCTACTTCTCGGTGGGAACATTATATACGTCTATAACGTATCATAACCTAACCTAACCCATCTAGCCCCTCGCTGGTAATGTTTTACAGAATCCCGTTCCTGTCGTCCCGTACGTCTCGGTTGGGACGTTATGAACGTCTACAGCGATATATCCTAACGTAAGGCAGGCTAACATCTCAGCTGTAGTATATTACATCATTCCTGGCGTGTCGGCCTCTACTTCTCGGTGGAAACATTATATACGTCTATAACGTAATATAACCTAACCTAACACATCTAGCCACTCGCTGGTAATGTTTTACAGAATCCCGTTCGTGTCGTCCCGTACGTCTCGGTTGGGAGATTATATACGTCTATAGCGTTATATATCCTAACCTAAGGCAGGCTATCATCTCGGATGTAGTATTTTACAACATTCCTGGCGTATCGGCCCCTACTTCTCGGTGGGAACATTATATACGTCTACAACGTATCATAACCTACCCTAACCCATCTAGCCCCTCGCTGGTAAAGTTTTACAGAATCCCGTTCCTGTCGTCCCGTACGTCTCGGTTGGGACGTTATGAACGTCTACAGCGATATATATCCTAACGTAAGGCAGGCTAACATCTCGGATGTAGTATTTTACCACAGTCCTGGCGTATCGGCCCCTACTTCTCGGTGGGAACATTATATACGTCTATAACGTAACATAACGTAACCTAACCCATCTAGCCCCTCGCTGGTAATGTATTACAGAATCCCGTTCCTGTTGTGCCGTACGTCTCGGTTGGGATATTATATACGTCTATAGCGTTATATATCCTAACCTAAGGCAGGCTATCTTCTCGGATGCAGTATTTTACAACATTCCTGGCGAATCGGCCCATACTTCTCGGTGGGAACATTATATTCGTCTATAACGTAATATAACCTAACCTAACACATCTAGCCCCTCGCTGGTAATGTTTTACAGAATCCCGTTCGTGTCGTCCCGTACGTCTCGGTTGGGATATTATATACGTCTATAGCGTTATATATCCTAACCTAAGGCAGGCTAACATCTCGGATGCAGTATTTTACAACATTCCTGGCGTATCGTCCCTTACTTCTCGGTGGAAACATTATATACGTCTATAACGTAATATAACCTAACCTAACACATCTAGCCCCTCGCTGGTAATGTTTTACAGAATCCCGTTCGTGTCGTCCCGTACGTCTCGGTTGGGATATTATATACGTCTATAGCGTTATATATCCTAACCTAAGGCAGGCTATCATCTCGGATGTAGTATTTTACAACATTCCTGGCGTATCGGCCCCTACTTCTCGGTGGGAACATTATATACGTCTGTAACGTATCATAACCTACCCTAACCCATCTAGCCCCTCGCTGGTAATGTTTTACAGAATCCCGTTCATGTCGTCCCGTACGTCTCGGTTGGGACGTTATGAACGTCTACAGCGATATATATCCTAACGTAAGGCAGGCTAACATCTCGGATGTAGTATTTTACCACAGTCCTGGCGTATCGGCCCCTACTTCTCGGTGGGAACATTATATACGTCTATAACGTAACATAACGTAACCTAACCCATCTAGCCCCTCGCTGGTAATGTATTACAGAATCCCGTTCCTGTTGTGCCGTACGTCTCGGTTGGGATATTATATACGTCTATAGCGTTATATATCCTAACCTAAGGCAGGCTATCTTCTCGGATGCAGTATTTTACAACATTCCTGGCGAATCGGCCCATACTTCTCGGTGGGAACATTATATTCGTCTATAACGTAATATAACCTAACCTAACACATCTAGCCCCTCGCTGGTAATGTTTTACAGAATCCCGTTCGTGTCGTCCCGTACGTCTCGGTTGGGATATTATATACGTCTATAGCGTTATATATCCTAACCTAAGGCAGGCTATCTTCTCGGATGCAGTATTTTACAATATTCCTGGCGAATCGGCCCATACTTCTCGGTGGGAACATTATATTCGTCTATAACGTAATATAACCTATCCTAACACATCTAGCCCCTCGCTGGTAATGTTTTACAGAATCCCGTTCGTGTCGTCCCGTACGTCTCGGTTGGGACATTATATACGTCTACAGCGTTATATATCCTAACCTAAGGCAGGCTATCTTCTCGGATGCAGTATTTTACAAAATTCCTGGCGTATCGGCCTCTACTTCTCGGTGGGAACATTATATACGTCTATAACGTAATGTAACCTAACCTAACATATCTAGCTCCTCGCTGGTAATGTTTTACAAAATCCCGTTCGTGTCGTCCCGTACGTCTCGGTTGGGATATTATATACGTCTATAGCATTATATATCCTAACCTAAGGCAGGCTAACATCTCGGATGTAGTATATTACATCATTCCTGGCGTATCGACCACTACTTCTCGGTGGAAACATTATATACGTTTATAACGTAATATAACCTAACTTAACACATCTAGCTAGTCGCTTTAATGTTTCACAGAATTCCGTTCGTGTCGTCCCGTTCGTCTCGGTTGGGACATTATATACGTCTATAGCGTTATATATCCTAACTTAAGGCAGGCTATCATCTCGGATGTAGTATTTTACAACATTCCTGGCGGGCCGGCCTCTACTTCTCGGTGGGAACATTATATACGTCTATAACGTAATGTAACCTAACCTAAAATATCTAGCTCCTCGCTAGTAATGTTTTACAAAATCCCGTTCGTGTCGTCCCGTACGTCTCGGATGGGATATTATATACGTCTATAGCATTATATATCCTAACCTAAGGCAGGCTAACATCTCGGATGTAGTATATTACATCATTCCTGGCGTATCGACCACTACTTCTCGGTGGAAACATTATATACGTCTATAACGTATCATAACCTACCCTAACCCATCTAGCCCCTCGCTGGTAATGTTTTACAGAATCCCGTTCGTGTCGTCCCGTACGTCTCGGTTGGGACATTATATACGTCTACAGCGTTATATATCCTAACCTAAGGCAGGCTATCTTCTCGGATGCAGTATTTTACAAAATTCCTGTCGTATCGTCCCATACTTCTCGGTGGGAACATTATATTCGTCTATAACATAATATAACCTATCCTAACACATCTAGCCCCTCGCTGGTAATGTTTTACAGAATCCCGTTCGTGTCGTCCCGTACGTCTCGTTTGGGACATTATATACGTCTACAGCGTTATATATCCTAACCTAAGCCAGGCTAACATCTCGGATGCAGTATTTTACAACATTCCTGGCGGGTCGGCCCCTACTTCTCGGTGGGAACATTATGTACGTCTACAACGTAATATAACCTAACCTAACATATCTAGCTCCTCGCTGGTAATGTTTTACAAAATCCCGTTCGTGTCGTCCCGTACGTCTCGGTTGGGATATTATATACGTCTATAGCATTATATATCCAAACCTAAGGCAGGCTAACATCTCGGATGTAGTATATTACATCATTCCTGGCGTATCGACCACTACTTCTCGGTGGAAACATTATATACGTCTATAACGTAATATAACCTAACCTAACACATCTAGCCCCTCGCTGGTAATGTTTTACAGAATCCCGTTCCTGTCGTCCCGTACGTCTCGGTTGGGATATTATATACGTCTATAGCGTTATATATCCTAACCTAAGGCAGGCTAACATCTCAGCTGTAGTATATTACATCATTCCTGGCGTATCGGCCTCTACTTCTCGGTGGAAACATTATATACGTCTATAACGTAATATAACCTAACCTAACACATCTAGCCCCTCGCTGGTAATGTTTTACAGAATCCCGTTCCTGTCGTCCCGTACGTCTCGGTTGGGACGTTATGAACGTCTACAGCGATATATCCTAACGTAAGGCAGGCTAACATCTCAGCTGTAGTATATTACATCATTCCTGGCGTATCGGCCTCTACTTCTCGGTGGAAACATTATATACGTCTATAACGTAATATAACCTAACCTAACACATCTAGCCCCTCGCTGGTAATGTTTTACAGAATCCCGTTCGTGTCGTCCCGTACGTCTCGGTTGGGATATTATATACGTCTATAGCGTTATATATCCTAACCTAAGGCAGGCTATCATCTCGGATGTAGTATTTTACAACATTCCTGGCGTATCGGCCCCTACTTCTCGGTGGGAACATTATATACGTCCATAACGTATCATAACCTAACCTAACCCATCTAGCCCCTCGCTGGTAATGTTTTACAGAATCCCGTTCCTGTCGTCCCGTACGTCGCGGTTGGGACGTTATGAACGTCTACAGCGATATATCCTAACGTAAGGCAGGCTAACATCTCAGCTGTAGTATATTACATCATTCCTGGCGTATCGGCCTCTACTTCTCGGTGGAAACATTATATACGTCTATAACGTAATATAACCTAACCTAACGCATCTAGCCCCTCGCTGATAATGTTTTACAGAATCCCGTTCGTGTCGTCCCGTACGTCTCGGTTGGGACATTATATACGTCTACAGCGTTATATACCCTAACCTAAGCCAGGCTAACATCTCGGATGCAGTATTTTACAACATTCCTGGCGGGTCGGCCCCTACTTCTCGGTGGGAACATTATATACGTCTACAACGTAATATAACCTAACCTAACATATCTAGCTCCTCGCTGGTAATGTTTTACAAAATCCCGTTCGTGTCGTCCCGTACGTCTCGGTTGGGATATTATATACGTCTATAGCATTATATATCCAAACCTAAGGCAGGCTAACATCTCGGATGTAGTATATTACATCATTCCTGGCGTATCGACCACTACTTCTCGGTGGAAACATTATATACGTCTATAACGTATCATAACCTAACCTAACCCATCTAGCCCCTCGCTGGTAATGTTTTACAGAATCCCGTTCCTGTCGTCCCGTACGTCTCGGTTGGGACGTTATGAATGTCTACAGCGATATATATCCTAACCTAAGGCAGGCTATCTTCTCGGATGCAGTATTTTACAACATTCCTGGCGAATCGGCCCATACTTCTCGGTGGGAACATTATATTCGTCTATAACGTAATATAACCTAACCTAACACATCTAGCCCCTCGCTGGTAATGTTTTACAGAATCCCGTTCGTGTCGTCCCGTACGTCTCGGTTGGGATATTATATACGTCTATAGCGTTATATATCCTAACCTAAGGCAGGCTAACATCTCGGATGCAGTATTTTACAACATTCCTGGCGTATCGTCCCTTACTTCTCGGTGGGAACATTATATACGTCTATAACGTATCATAACCTAACCTAACCCATCTAGCCCCTCGCTGGTAATGTTTTACAGAATCCCGTTCCTGTCGTCCCGTACGTCTCGGTTGGGACGTTATGAACGTCTACAGCGATATATCCTAACGTAAGGCAGGCTAACATCTCAGCTGTAGTATATTACATCATTCCTGGCGTATCGGCCTCTACTTCTCGGTGGAAACATTATATACGTCTATAACGTAATATAACCTAACCTAACACATCTAGCCCCTCGCTGGTAATGTTTTACAGAATCCCGTTCGTGTCGTCCCGTACGTCTCGGTTGGGATATTATATACGTCTATAGCGTTATATATCCTAACCTAAGGCAGGCTATCATCTCGGATGTAGTATTTTACAACATTCCTGGCGTATCGGCCCCTACTTCTCGGTGGGAACATTATATACGTCTATAACGTAACATAACGTAACCTAACCCATCTAGCCCCTCGCTGGTAATGTATTACAGAATCCCGTTCCTGTTGTGCCGTACGTCTCGGTTGGGATATTATATACGTCTATAGCGTTATATATCCTAACCTAAGGCAGGCTAACATCTCAGCTGTAGTATATTACATCATTCCTGGCGTATCGGCCTCTACTTCTCGGTGGAAACATTATATACGTCTATAACGTAATATAACCTACCCTAACCCATCTAGCCCCTCGCTGGTAAAGTTTTACAGAATCCCGTTCCTGTCGTCCCGTACGTCTCGGTTGGGACGTTATGAACGTCTACAGCGATATATATCCTAACGTAAGGCAGGCTAACATCTCGGATGTAGTATTTTACCACAGTCCTGGCGTATCGGCCCCTACTTCTCGGTGGGAACATTATATACGTCTATAACGTAACATAACGTAACCTAACCCATCTAGCCCCTCGCTGGTAATGTATTACAGAATCCCGTTCCTGTTGTGCCGTACGTCTCGGTTGGGATATTATATACGTCTATAGCGTTATATATCCTAACCTAAGGCAGGCTATCTTCTCGGATGCAGTATTTTACAACATTCCTGGCGAATCGGCCCATACTTCTCGGTGGGAACATTATATTCGTCTATAACGTAATATAACCTAACCTAACACATCTAGCCCCTCGCTGGTAATGTTTTACAGAATCCCGTTCGTGTCGTCCCGTACGTCTCGGTTGGGATATTATATACGTCTATAGCGTTATATATCCTAACCTAAGGCAGGCTAACATCTCGGATGCAGTATTTTACAACATTCCTGGCGTATCGTCCCTTACTTCTCGGTGGGAACATTATATACGTCTATAACGTATCATAACCTAACCTAACCCATCTAGCCCCTCGCTGGTAATGTTTTACAGAATCCCGTTCCTGTCGTCCCGTACGTCTCGGTTGGGACGTTATGAACGTCTACAGCGATATATCCTAACGTAAGGCAGGCTAACATCTCAGCTGTAGTATATTACATCATTCCTGGCGTATCGGCCTCTACTTCTCGGTGGAAACATTATATACGTCTATAACGTAATATAACCTAACCTAACACATCTAGCCCCTCGCTGGTAATGTTTTACAGAATCCCGATCGTGTCGTCCCGTACGTCTCGGTTGGGATATTATATACGTCTATAGCGTTATATATCCTAACCTAAGGCAGGCTATCATCTCGGATGTAGTATTTTACAACATTCCTGGCGTATCGGCCCCTACTTCTCGGTGGGAACATTATATACGTCTATAACGTAACATAACGTAACCTAACCCATCTAGCCCCTCGCTGGTAATGTATTACAGAATCCCGTTCCTGTTGTGCCGTACGTCTCGGTTGGGATATTATATACGTCTATAGCGTTATATATCCTAACCTAAGGCAGGCTAACATCTCAGCTGCAGTATATTACATCATTCCTGGCGTATCGGCCTCTACTTCTCGGTGGAAACATTATATACGTCTATAACGTAATATAACCTAACCTAACACATCTAGCCCCTCGCTGGTAATGTTTTACAGAATCCCGTTCGTGTCATCCCGTACGTCTCGGTTGGGATATTATATACGTCTATAGCGTTATATATCCTAACCTAAGGCAGTCTAACATCTCGGATGTAGTATATTACATCATTCCTGGCGTATCGACCACTACTTCTCGGTGGAAACATTATATACGTCTATAACGTATCATAACCTAACCTAACCCATCTAGCCCCTCGCTGGTAATGTTTTACAGAATCCCGTTCCTGTCGTCCCGTACGTCTCGGTTGGGACGTTATGAACGTCTACAGCGATATATATCCTAACCTAAGGCAGGCTAACATCTCAGCTGTAGTATATTACATCATTCCTGGCGTATCGGCCTCTACTTCTCGGTGGAAACATTATATACGTCTATAACGTAATATAACCTAACCTAACACATCTAGCCCCTCGCTGGTAATGTTTTACAGAATCCCGTTCGTGTCGTCCCGTACGTCTCGGTTGGGATATTATATACGTCTATAGCGTTATATATCCTAACCTAAGGCAGGCTAACATCTCGGATGCAGTATTTTACAACATTCCTGGCGTATCGGCCCCTACTTCTCGGTGGGAACATTATATACGTCTATAACGTATCATAACCTAGCCTAACCCATCTAGCCCCTCGCTGGTAACGTTTTACAGAATCCCGTTCCTGTCGTCCCGTACGTCTCGGTTGGGACGTTATGAACGTCTATAGCGATATATATCCTAACGTAAGGCAGGCTAACATCTCGGATGTAGTATTTTACAACAGTCCTGGCGTGTCGGCCCCTACTTCTCGGTGGGAACATTATATACGTCTATAACGTAACATAACGTAACCTAACCCATCTAGCCCCTCGCTGGTAATGTATTACAGAATCCCGTTCGTGTCGTCCCGTACGTCTCGGTTGGGATATTATATACGTCTATAGCATTATATATCCTAACCTAAGGCAGGCTAACATCTCGGATGTAGTATATTACATCATTCCTGGCGTATCGACCACTACTTCTCGGTGGAAACATTATATACGTCTATAACGTAATATAACCTAACTTAACACATCTAGCTAGTCGCTTTAATGTTTCACAGAATTCCGTTCGTGTCGTCCCGTTCGTCTCGGTTTGGACATTATATACGTCTATAGCGTTATATATCCTAACCTAAGGCAGGCTATCATCTCGGATGTAGTATTTTACAACATTCCTGGCGTATCGGCCCCTACTTCTCGGTGGGAACATTATATACGTCTATAACGTATCATAACCTAACCTGACATATCTATCTCCTCGCTGGTAATGTTTTACAAAATCCCGTTCGTGTCGTCCCGTACGTATCGGTTGGGATATTATATACGTCCATAGCATTATATATCCTAACCTAAGGCAAGCTAACATCTCGGATGTAGTATATTACATCATTCCTGGCGTATCGACCACTACTTCTCGGTGGAAATATTATATACGTCTATAACGTATCATAACCTAACCTAACACATCTAGCCCCTCGCTGGTAATGTTTTACAGAATCCCGTTCCTGTCGTCCCGTACGTCTCGGTTGGGACGTTATGAACGTCTACAGCGATATATATCCTAACCTAAGGCAGGCTAACATCTCAGCTGTAGTATATTACATCATTCCTGGCGTATCGGCCTCTACTTCTCGGTGGAAACATTATATACGTCTATAACGTAATATAACCTAACCTAACACATCTAGCCCCTCGCTGGTAATGTTTTACAGAATCCCGTTCGTGTCGTCCCGTACGTCTCGGTTGGGATATTATATACGTCTATAGCGTTATATATCCTAACCTAAGGCAGGCTATCTTCTCGGATGCAGTATTTTACAACATTCCTGGCGAATCGGCCCATACTTCTCGGTGGGAACATTATATTTGTCTATAACGTAATATAACCTAACCTAACACATCTAGCCCCTCGCTGGTAATGTTTTACGGAATCCCGTTCGTGTCGTCCCGTACGTCTCGGTTGGGATATTATATACGTCTATAGCTTTATATATCCTAACCTAAGGCAGGCTAACATCTCGGATGCAGTATTTTACAACATTCCTGGCGTATCGTCCCTTACTTCTCGGTGGGAACATTATATACGTCTATAACGTATCATAACCTAGCCTAACCCATCTAGCCCCTCACGGGTAATGTTTTACAGAATCCCGTTCCTGTCGTCCCGTACGTCTCGGTTGGGACGTTATGAACGTCTACAGCGATATATATCCTAACGTAAGGCAGGCTAACATCTCGGATGTAGTATTTTACAACAGTCCTGGCGTGTCGGCCCCTACTTCTCGGTGGGAACATTATATACGTCTATAACGTAACATAACGTCACCTAACCCATCTAGCCCCTCGCTGGTAATGTATTACAGAATCCCGTTCCTGTTGTGCCGTACGTCTCGGTTGGGATATTATATACGTCTATAGCGTTACATATCCTAACCTAAGGAAGGCTATCTTCTCGGATGCAGTATTTTACAACTTTCCCCTCGTATCGGCCCATACTTCTCGGTGGGAACATTATATACGTCTATAACGTATCATAACCTAACCTAACCCATCTAGCCCCTCGCTGGTAATGTTTTACAGAATCCCGTTCCTGTCGTCCCGTACGTCTCTGTTGGGACGTTATGAACGTCTACAGCGATATATCCTAACGTAAGGCAGGCTAACATCTCAGCTGTAGTATTTTACAACAGTCCTGGCGTGTCGGCCCCTACTTCTCGGTGGGAACATTATATACGTCTATAACGTAACATAACGTAACCTAACCCATCTAGCCCCTCGCTGGTAATGTATTACAGAATCCCGTTCGTGTCGTCCCGTACGTCTCGGTTGGGATATTATATACGTCTATAGCATTATATATCCTAACCTAAGGCAGGCTAACATCTCGGATGTAGTATATTACATCATTCCTGGCGTATCGACCACTACTTCTCGGTGGAAACATTATATACGTCTATAACGTAATATAACCTAACTTAACACATCTAGCTAGTCGCTTTAATGTTTCACAGAATTCCGTTCGTGTCGTCCCGTTCGTCTCGGTTTGGACATTATATACGTCTATAGCGTTATATATCCTAACCTAAGGCAGGCTATCATCTCGGATGTAGTATTTTACAACATTCCTGGCGTATCGGCCCCTACTTCTCGGTGGGAACATTATATACGTCTATAACGTATCATAACCTAACCTGACATATCTATCTCCTCGCTGGTAATGTTTTACAAAATCCCGTTCGTGTCGTCCCGTACGTATCGGTTGGGATATTATATACGTCCATAGCATTATATATCCTAACCTAAGGCAAGCTAACATCTCGGATGTAGTATATTACATCATTCCTGGCGTATCGACCACTACTTCTCGGTGGAAATATTATATACGTCTATAACGTATCATAACCTAACCTAACACATCTAGCCCCTCGCTGGTAATGTTTTACAGAATCCCGTTCCTGTCGTCCCGTACGTCTCGGTTGGGACGTTATAAACGTCTACAGCGATATATATCCTAACCTAAGGCAGGCTAACATCTCAGCTGTAGTATATTACATCATTCCTGGCGTATCGGCCTCTACTTCTCGGTGGAAACATTATATACGTCTATAACGTAATATAACCTAACCTAACACATCTAGCCCCTCGCTGGTAATGTTTTACAGAATCCCGTTCGTGTCGTCCCGTACGTCTCGGTTGGGATATTATATACGTCTATAGCGTTATATATCCTAACCTAAGGCAGGCTATCTTCTCGGATGCAGTATTTTACAACATTCCTGGCGAATCGGCCCATACTTCTCGGTGGGAACATTATATTCGTCTATAACGTAATATAACCTAACCTAACACATCTAGCCCCTCGCTGGTAATGTTTTACGGAATCCCGTTCGTGTCGTCCCGTACGTCTCGGTTGGGATATTATATACGTCTATAGCTTTATATATCCTAACCTAAGGCAGGCTAACATCTCGGATGCAGTATTTTACAACATTCCTGGCGTATCGTCCCTTACTTCTCGGTGGGAACATTATATACGTCTATAACGTATCATAACCTAGCCTAACCCATCTAGCCCCTCACGGGTAATGTTTTACAGAATCCCGTTCCTGTCGTCCCGTACGTCTCGGTTGGGACGTTATGAACGTCTACAGCGATATATATCCTAACGTAAGGCAGGCTAACATCTCGGATGTAGTATTTTACAACAGTCCTGGCGTGTCGGCCCCTACTTCTCGGTGGGAACATTATATACGTCTATAACGTAACATAACGTCACCTAACCCATCTAGCCCCTCGCTGGTAATGTATTACAGAATCCCGTTCCTGTTGTGCCGTACGTCTCGGTTGGGATATTATATACGTCTATAGCGTTACATATCCTAACCTAAGGAAGGCTATCTTCTCGGATGCAGTATTTTACAACTTTCCCCTCGTATCGGCCCATACTTCTCGGTGGGAACATTATATACGTCTATAACGTATCATAACCTAACCTAACCCATCTAGCCCCTCGCTGGTAATGTTTTACAGAATCCCGTTCCTGTCGTCCCGTACGTCTCTGTTGGGACGTTATGAACGTCTACAGCGATATATCCTAACGTAAGGCAGGCTAACATCTCAGCTGTAGTATATTACATCATTCCTGGCGTATCGGCCTCTACTTCTCGGTGGAAACATTATATACGTCTATAACGTAATATAACCTAACCTAACGCATCTAGCCCCTCGCTGATAATGTTTTACAGAATCCCGTTCGTGTCGTCCCGTACGTCTCGGTTGGGATATTATATACGTCTATAGCGTTATATATCCTAACTTAAGGCAGGCTATCATCTCGGATGTAGTATTTTACAACATTCCTGGCGTATCGGCCCCTACTTCTCGGTGGGAACATTATATACGTCTATAACGTATCATAACCTAACCCAACCCATCTAGCCCCTCGCTGTTAATGTTTTACAGAATCCCGTTCCTGTCGTCCCGTACGTCTCGGTTGGGACGTTATGAACGTCTACAGCGATATATATCCTAACGTAAGGCAGGCTAACATCTCGGATGTAGTATTTTACCACAGTCCTGGCGTATCGGCCCCTACTTCTCGGTGGCAACATTATATACGTCTATAACGTAACATAACGTAACCTAACCCATCTAGCACCTCGCTGGTAATGTATTACAGAATCTCGTTCCTGTTGTGCCGTACGTCTCGGTTGGGATATTATATACGTCTATAGCGTTATATATCCTAACCTAAGGCAGGCTATCTTCTCGGATGCAGTATTTTACAACATTCCTGGCGAATCGGCCCATACTTCTCGGTGGGAACATTATATTCGTCTATAACGTAATATAACCTAACCTAACACATCTAGCCCCTCGCTGGTAATGTTTTACAGAATCCCGTTCGTGTCGTCCCGTACGTCTCGGTTGGGATATTATATACGTCTATAGCGTTATATATCCTAAACTAAGGCAGGCTAACATCTCGGATGCAGTATTTTACAACATTCCTGGCGTATCGTCCCTTACTTCTCGGTGGGAACATTATATACGTCTATAACGTATCATAACCTAGCCTAACCCATCTAGCCCCTCACTGGTAATGTTTTACAGAATCCCGTTCCTGTCGTCCCGTACGTCTCGGTTGGGACGTTATGAACGTCTACAGCGATATATATCCTAACGTAAGGCAGGCTAACATCTCGGATGTAGTATTTTACAACAGTCCTGGCGTGTCGGCCCCTACTTCTCGGTGGGAACATTATATACGTCTATAACGTAACATAACGTAACCTAACCCATCTAGCCCCTCGCTGGTAATGTATTACAGAATCCCGTTCCTGTTGTGCCGTACGTCTCGGTTGGGATATTATATACGTCTATACCGTTACATATCCTAACCTAAGGAAGGCTATCTTCTCGGATGCAGTATTTTACAACTTTCCTGGCGTATCGGCCCATACTTCTCGGCGGGAACATTATATTCGTCTATAACGTAATATAACCTATCCTAACACATCTAGCCCCTCGCTGGTAATGTTTTACAGAATCCCGTTCGTGTCGTCCCGTACGTCTCGGTTGGGACATTATATACGTCTACAGCGTTATATATCCTAACCTAAGGCAGGCTATCTTCTCGGATGCAGTATTTTACAAAATTCCTGGCGTATCGGCCCATACTTCTCGGTGGGAACATTATATTCGTCTATAACATAATATAACCTATCCTAACACATCTAGCCCCTCGCTGGTAATGTTTTACAGAATCCCGTTCGTGTCGTCCCGTACGTCTCGTTTGGGACATTATATACGTCTACAGCGTTATATATCCTAACCTAAGCCAGGCTAACATCTCGGATGCAGTATTTTACAACATTTCTGGCGGGTCGGCCCCTACTTCTCGGTGGGAACATTATGTACGTCTACAACGTAATATAACCTAACCTAACATATCTAGCTCCTCGCTGGTAATGTTTTACAAAATCCCGTTCGTGTCGTCCCGTACGTCTCGGTTGGGATATTATATACGTCTATAGCATTACATATCCTAACCTAAGGCAGGCTAACATCTCGGATGTAGTATATTACATCATTCCTGGCGTATCGACCACTACTTCTCGGTGGAAACATTATATACGTTTATAACGTAATATAACCTAACTTAACACATCTAGCTAGTCGCTTTAATGTTTCACAGAATTCCGTTCGTGTCGTCCCGTTCGTCTCGGTTGGGACATTATATACGTCTATAGCGTTATATATCCTAACTTAAGGCAGGCTATCATCTCGGATGTAGTATTTTACAACATTCCTGGCGGGCCGGCCTCTACTTCTCGGTGGGAACATTATATACGTCTATAACGTAATGTAACCTAACCTAAAATATCTAGCTCCTCGCTCGTAATGTTTTACAAAATCCCGTTCGTGTCGTCCCGTACGTCTCGGATGGGATATTATATACGTCTATAGCATTATATATCCTAACCTAAGGCAGGCTAACATCTCGGATGTAGTATATTACATCATTCCTGGCGTATCGACCACTACTTCTCGGTGGAAACATTATATACGTCTATAACGTAATATAACCTAACCTAACACATCTAGCCCCTCGCTGGTAATGTTTTACAGAATCCCGTTCGTGTCGTCCCGTACGTCTCGGTTGGGATATTATATACGTTTATAGCGTTATATATCCTAACCTAAGGCAGGCTATCATCTCGGATGTAGTATTTTACAACATTCCTGGCGTATCGGCCCCTACTTCTCGGTGGGAACATTATATACGTCTATAACGTATCATAACCTACCCTAACCCATCTAGCCCCTCGCTGGTAATGTTTTACAGAATCCCGTTCGTGTCGTCCCGTACGTCTCGGTTGGGACATTATATACGTCTACAGCGTTATATATCCTAACCTAAGGCAGGCTATCTTCTCGGATGCAGTATTTTACAAAATTCCTGTCGTATCGGCCCATACTTCTCGGTGGGAACATTATATTCGTCTATAACATAATATAACCTATCCTAACACATCTAGCCCCTCGCTGGTAATGTTTTACAGAATCCCGTTCGTGTCGTCCCGTACGTCTCGTTTGGGACATTATATACGTCTACAGCGTTATATATCCTAACCTAAGCCAGGCTAACATCTCGGATGCAGTATTTTACAACATTCCTGGCGGGTCGGCCCCTACTTCTCGGTGGGAACATTATATACGTCTATAACGTAACGTAACCTAACCTAACATATCTAGCTCCTCGCTAGTAATGTTTTACAAAATCCCGTTCGTGTCGTCCCGTACGTCTCGGTTGGGATATTATATACGTCTATAGCATTATATATCCTAACCTAAGGCAGGCTAACATCTCGGATGTAGTATATTACATCATTCCTGGCGTATCGACCACTACTTCTCGGTGGAAACATTATATACGTCTATAACGTAATATAACCTAACCTAACACATCTAGCTAGTCGCTTTAAAGTTTCACAGAATCCCGTTCGTGTCGTCCCGTTCGTCTCGGTTGGGACATTATATACGTCTATAGCGTTATATATCCTAACTTAAGGCAGGCTATCATCTCGGATGTAGCATTTTACAACCTTCCTAGCGGGTCGGCCTCTACTTCTCGGTGGGAACATTATATTCGTCTATAGCGTAATATAACCTACCCTAACACATCTAGCCCCTCGCTGGTAATGTTTTACAGAATCCCGTTCGTGTCGTCCCGTACGTCTCGGTTGGGACATTATCTACATCTACAGCGTTATATATCCTAACCTAAGCCAGGCTAACATCTCGGATATAGTATTTTACAACATTCCTGGCGCTTTGGCCTCTACTTCTCGATGGGAACATTATATTCGTCTATAACGTAATATAACCTAACCTATCACATCTAGCCCTTCGCTGGTAATGTTTTACAGAATCCCGTTTGTGTCGTCCCGTAAGTCTCGGTTGGGACATTATATACTACTACAGCGTTATATATCCTAACCTAAGGCAGGCTAACATCTCGGATGCAGTGTTTTACAACATTCCTGGCGGGTCGGCCCCTACTTCTCGGTGGGAACATTGTATACGTCTATAACGTAATATAACCTAACCTAACATATCTAGCTCCTCGCTGGTAATGTTTTACAAAATCCCGTTCGCGTCGTCCCGTACGTCTCGGTTGGGATATTATATACGTCTATAGCTTTATATCTCCTAACCTAAGGCAGGCTAACATCTCGGATGTAGTATATTACATCATTCCTGGCGTATCGACCACTACTTCTCGGTGGAAACATTATATACGTCTATAACGTATCATAACCTAACCTAACCCATCTAGCCCCTCGCTGGTAATGTTTTACAGAATCCCGTTCCTGTCGTCCCGTACGTCTCGGTTGGGACGTTATGAATGTCTACAGCGATATATATCCTAACCTAAGGCAGGCTAACATCTCAGCTGTAGTATATTACATCATTCCTGGCGTATCGGCCTCTACTTCTCGGTGGAAACATTATATACGTCTATAACGTAATATAACCTAACCTAACACATCTAGCCCCTCGCTGGTAATGTTTTACAGAATCCCGTTCGTGTCGTCCCGTACGTCTCGGTTGGGATATTATATACGTCTATAGCATTATATATTCTAACCTAAGGCAGGCTAACATCTCGGATGTAGTATATTACATCATTCCTGGCGTATCGACCACTACTTCTCGGTGGAAACATTATATACGTCTAGAACGTAATATAACCTAACCTAACACATCTAGCCACTCGCTGGTAATGTTTTACAGAATCCCGTTCGTGTCGTCCCGTACGTCTCGGTTGGGAGATTATATACGTCTATAGCGTTATATATCCTAACCTAAGGCAGGCTATCATCTCGGATGTAGTATATTACATCATTCCTGGCGTATCGACCACTACTTCTCGGTGGAAACATTATATACGTCTACAACGTATCATAACCTACCCTAACCCATCTAGCCCCTCGCTGGTAATGTTTTACAGAATCCCGTTCATGTCGTCCCGTACGTCTCGGTTGGGATATTATATACGTCTATAGCGTTATATATCCTAACCTAAGGCAGGCTATCATCTCGGATGTAGTATTTTACAACATTCCTGGCGTATCGGCCCCTACTTCTCGGTGGGAACATTATATACGTCTATAACGTATCATAACCTAACCTAACCCATCTAGCCCCTCGCTGGTAATGTTTTACAGAATCCCGTTCCTGTCGTCCCGTACGTCTCGGTTGGGACGTTATGAACGTCTACAGCGATATATCCTAACGTAAGGCAGGCTAACATCTCAGCTGTAGTATATTACATCATTCCTGGCGTGTCGGCGTCTACTTCTCGGTGGAAACATTATATACGTCTATAACGTAATATAACCTAACCTAACACATCTAGCCACTCGCTGGTAATGTTTTACAGAATCCCGTTCGTGTCGTCCCGTACGTCTCGGTTGGGAGATTATATACGTCTATAGCGTTATATATCCTAACCTAAGGCAGGCTATCATCTCGGATGTAGTATTTTACAACATTCCTGGCGTATCGGCCCCTACTTCTCGGTGGGAACATTATATACGTCTACAACGTATCATAACCTACCCTAACCCATCTAGCCCCTCGCTGGTAAAGTTTTACAGAATCCCGTTCCTGTCGTCCCGTACGTCTCGGTTGGGACGTTATGAACGTCTACAGCGATATATATCCTAACGT
Organism: Xylocopa violacea; assembly: GCA_963969225.1. Lineage (NCBI taxonomy): Eukaryota > Metazoa > Arthropoda > Insecta > Hymenoptera > Apidae > Xylocopa > Xylocopa violacea. The sequence continues at coordinate 11,549,561 of CAXAJV010000008.1, read as the reverse complement.
AAGGCAGGCTAACATCTCGGATGTAGTATTTTACCACAGTCCTGGCGTATCGGCCCCTACTTCTCGGTGGGAACATTATATACGTCTATAACGTAACATAACGTAACCTAACCCATCTAGCCCCTCGCTGGTAATGTATTACAGAATCCCGTTCCTGTTGTGCCGTACGTCTCGGTTGGGATATTATATACGTCTATAGCGTTATATATCCTAACCTAAGGCAGGCTATCTTCTCGGATGCAGTATTTTACAACATTCCTGGCGAATCGGCCCATACTTCTCGGTGGGAACATTATATTCGTCTATAACGTAATATAACCTAACCTAACACATCTAGCCCCTCGCTGGTAATGTTTTACAGAATCCCGTTCGTGTCGTCCCGTACGTCTCGGTTGGGATATTATATACGTCTATAGCGTTATATATCCTAACCTAAGGCAGGCTAACATCTCGGATGCAGTATTTTACAACATTCCTGGCGTATCGTCCCTTACTTCTCGGTGGAAACATTATATACGTCTATAACGTAATATAACCTAACCTAACACATCTAGCCCCTCGCTGGTAATGTTTTACAGAATCCCGTTCGTGTCGTCCCGTACGTCTCGGTTGGGATATTATATACGTCTATAGCGTTATATATCCTAACCTAAGGCAGGCTATCATCTCGGATGTAGTATTTTACAACATTCCTGGCGTATCGGCCCCTACTTCTCGGTGGGAACATTATATACGTCTGTAACGTATCATAACCTACCCTAACCCATCTAGCCCCTCGCTGGTAATGTTTTACAGAATCCCGTTCATGTCGTCCCGTACGTCTCGGTTGGGACGTTATGAACGTCTACAGCGATATATATCCTAACGTAAGGCAGGCTAACATCTCGGATGTAGTATTTTACCACAGTCCTGGCGTATCGGCCCCTACTTCTCGGTGGGAACATTATATACGTCTATAACGTAACATAACGTAACCTAACCCATCTAGCCCCTCGCTGGTAATGTATTACAGAATCCCGTTCCTGTTGTGCCGTACGTCTCGGTTGGGATATTATATACGTCTATAGCGTTATATATCCTAACCTAAGGCAGGCTATCTTCTCGGATGCAGTATTTTACAACATTCCTGGCGAATCGGCCCATACTTCTCGGTGGGAACATTATATTCGTCTATAACGTAATATAACCTAACCTAACACATCTAGCCCCTCGCTGGTAATGTTTTACAGAATCCCGTTCGTGTCGTCCCGTACGTCTCGGTTGGGATATTATATACGTCTATAGCGTTATATATCCTAACCTAAGGCAGGCTATCATCTCGGATGTAGTATTTTACAACATTCCTGGCGTATCGGCCCCTACTTCTCGGTGGGAACATTATATACGTCCATAACGTATCATAACCTAACCTAACCCATCTAGCCCCTCGCTGGTAATGTTTTACAGAATCCCGTTGCTGTCGTCCCGTACGTCTCGGTTGGGACGTTATGAACGTCTACAGCGATATATCCTAACGTAAGGCAGGCTAACATCTCAGCTGTAGTATATTACATCATTCCTGGCGTATCGGCCTCTACTTCTCGGTGGAAACATTATATACGTCTATAACGTAATATAACCTAACCTAACGCATCTAGCCCCTCGCTGATAATGTTTTACAGAATCCCGTTCGTGTCGTCCCGTACGTCTCGGTTGGGATATTATATACGTCTATAGCGTTATATATCCTAACCTAAGGCAGGCTATCATCTCGGATGTAGTATTTTACAACATTCCTGGCGTATCGGCCCCTACTTCTCGGTGGGAACATTATATACGTCTATAACGTATCATAACCTAACCTAACCCATCTAGCCCCTCGCTGTTAATGTTTTACAGAATCCCGTTCCTGTCGTCCCGTACGTCTCGGTTGGGACGTTATGAACGTCTACAGCGATATATATCCTAACGTAAGGCAGGCTAACATCTCGGATGTAGTATTTTACCACAGTCCTGGCGTATCGGCCCCTACTTCTCGGTGGGAACATTATATACGTCTATAACGTAACATAACGTAACCTAACCCATCTAGCCCCTCGCTGGTAATGTATTACAGAATCTCGTTCCTGTTGTGCCGTACGTCTCGGTTGGGATATTATATACGTCTATAGCGTTATATATCCTAACCTAAGGCAGGCTATCTTCTCGGATGCAGTATTTTACAATATTCCTGGCGAATCGGCCCATACTTCTCGGTGGGAACATTATATTCGTCTATAACGTAATATAACCTATCCTAACACATCTAGCCCCTCGCTGGTAATGTTTTACAGAATCCCGTTCGTGTCGTCCCGTACGTCTCGGTTGGGACATTATATACGTCTACAGCGTTATATATCCTAACCTAAGGCAGGCTATCTTCTCGGATGCAGTATTTTACAAAATTCCTGGCGTATCGGCCCATACTTCTCGGTGGGAACATTATATTCGTCTATAACATAATATAGCCTATCCTAACACATCTAGCCCCTCGCTGGTAATGTTTTACAGAATCCCGTTCGTGTCGTCCCGTACGTCTCGTTTGGGACATTATATACGTCTACAGCGTTATATATCCTAACCTAAGCCAGGCTAACATCTCGGATGCAGTATTTTACAACATTCCTGGCGGGTCGGCCCCTACTTCTCGGTGGGAACATTATGTACGTCTACAACGTAATATAACCTAACCTAACATATCTAGCTCCTCGCTGGTAATGTTTTACAAAATCCCGTTCGTGTCGTCCCGTACGTCTCGGTTGGGATATTATATACGTCCATAGCATTATATATCCTAACCTAAGGCAGGCTAACATCTCGGATGTAGTATATTACATCATTCCTGGCGTATCGACCACTACTTCTCGGTGGAAACATTATATACGTCTATAACGTAATATAACCTAACTTAACACATCTAGCTAGTCGCTTTAATGTTTCACAGAATTCCGTTCGTGTCGTCCCGTTCGTCTCGGTTGGGACATTATATACGTCTATAGCGTTATATATCCTAACTTAAGGCAGGCTATCATCTCGGATGTAGTATTTTACAACATTCCTGGCGGGTCGGCCTCTACTTCTCGGTGGGAACATTATATACGTCTATAACGTAATGTAACCTAACCTAACATATCTAGCTCCTCGCTGGTAATGTTTTACAAAATCCCGTTCGTGTCGTCCCGTACGTCTCGGTTGGGATATTATATACGTCTATAGCATTATATATCCTAACCTAAGGCAGGCTAACATCTCGGATGTAGTATATTACATCATTCCTGGCGTATCGACCACTACTTCTCGGTGGAAACATTATATACGTTTATAACGTAATATAACCTAACTTAACACATCTAGCTAGTCGCTTTAATGTTTCACAGAATTCCGTTCGTGTCGTCCCGTTCGTCTCGGTTGGGACATTATATACGTCTATAGCGTTATATATCCTAACTTAAGGCAGGCTATCATCTCGGATGTAGTATTTTACAACATTCCTGGCGGGCCGGCCTCTACTTCTCGGTGGGAACATTATATACGTCTATAACGTAATGTAACCTAACCTAAAATATCTAGCTCCTCGCTAGTAATGTTTTACAAAATCCCGTTCGTGTCGTCCCGTACGTCTCGGATGGGATATTATATACGTCTATAGCATTATATATCCTAACCTAAGGCAGGCTAACATCTCGGATGTAGTATATTACATCATTCCTGGCGTATCGACCACTACTTCTCGGTGGAAACATTATATACGTCTATAACGTATCATAACCTACCCTAACCCATCTAGCCCCTCGCTGGTAATGTTTTACAGAATCCCGTTCGTGTCGTCCCGTACGTCTCGGTTGGGACATTATATACGTCTACAGCGTTATATATCCTAACCTAAGGCAGGCTATCTTCTCGGATGCAGTATTTTACAAAATTCCTGTCGTATCGGCCCATACTTCTCGGTGGGAACATTATATTCGTCTATAACATAATATAACCTATCCTAACACATCTAGCCCCTCGCTGGTAATGTTTTACAGAATCCCGTTCGTGTCGTCCCGTACGTCTCGTTTGGGACATTATATACGTCTACAGCGTTATATATCCTAACCTAAGCCAGGCTAACATCTCGGATATAGTATTTTACAACATTCCTGGCGCTTTGGCCTCTACTTCTCGATGGGAACATTATATTCGTCTATAACGTAATATAACCTAACCTATCACATCTAGCCCTTCGCTGGTAATGTATTACAGAATCCCGTTTGTGTCGTCCCGTAAGTCTCGGTTGGGACATTATATACTACTACAGCGTTATATATCCTAACCTAAGGCAGGCTAACATCTCGGATGCAGTGTTTTACAACATTCCTGGCGGGTCGGCCCCTACTTATCGGTGGGAACATTGTATACGTCTATAACGTAATATAACCTAACCTAACATATCTAGCTCCTCGCTGGTAATGTTTTACAAAATCCCGTTCGTGTCGTCCCGTACGTCTCGGTTGGGTTATTATATACGTCTATAGCTTTATATCTCCTAACCTAAGGCAGGCTAACATCTCGGATGTAGTATATTACATCATTCCTGGCGTATCGACCACTACTTCTCGGTGGAAACATTATATACGTCTATAACGTATCATAACCTAACCTAACCCATCTAGCCCCTCGCTGGTAATGTTTTACAGAATCCCGTTCCTGTCGTCCCGTACGTCTCGGTTGGGACGTTATGAATGTCTACAGCGATATATATCCTAACCTAAGGCAGGCTAACATCTCAGCTGTAGTATATTACATCATTCCTGGCGTATCGGCCTCTACTTCTCGGTGGAAACATTATATACGTCTATAACGTAATATAACCTAACCTAACACATCTAGCCCCTCGCTGGTAATGTTTTACAGAATCCCGTTCGTGTCGTCCCGTACGTCTCGGTTGGGATATTATATACGTCTATAGCATTATATATTCTAACCTAAGGCAGGCTAACATCTCGGATGTAGTATATTACATCATTCCTGGCGTATCGACCACTACTTCTCGGTGGAAACATTATATACGTCTATAACGTAATATAACCTAACCTAACACATCTAGCCACTCGCTGGTAATGTTTTACAGAATCCCGTTCGTGTCGTCCCGTACGTCTCGGTTGGGAGATTATATACGTCTATAGCGTTATATATCCTAACCTAAGACAGGCTATCATCTCGGATGTAGTATATTACATCATTCCTGGCGTATCGACCACTACTTCTCGGTGGAAACATTATATACGTCTACAACGTATCATAACCTACCCTAACCCATCTAGCCCCTCGCTGGTAATGTTTTACAGAATCCCGTTCATGTCGTCCCGTACGTCTCGGTTGGGATATTATATACGTCTATAGCGTTATATATCCTAACCTAAGGCAGGCTATCATCTCGGATGTAGTATTTTACAACATTCCTGGCGTATCGGCCCCTACTTCTCGGTGGGAACATTATATACGTCTATAACGTATCATAACCTAACCTAACCCATCTAGCCCCTCGCTGGTAATGTTTTACAGAATCCCGTTCCTGTCGTCCCGTACGTCTCGGTTGGGACGTTATGAACGTCTACAGCGATATATCCTAACGTAAGGCAGGCTAACATCTCAGCTGTAGTATATTACATCATTCCTGGCGTGTCGGCCTCTACTTCTCGGTGGAAACATTATATACGTCTATAACGTAATATAACCTAACCTAACACATCTAGCCACTCGCTGGTAATGTTTTACAGAATCCCGTTCGTGTCGTCCCGTACGTCTCGGTTGGGAGATTATATACGTCTATAGCGTTATATATCCTAACCTAAGGCAGGCTATCATCTCGGATGTAGTATTTTACAACATTCCTGGCGTATCGGCCCCTACTTCTCGGTGGGAACATTATATACGTCTACAACGTATCATAACCTACCCTAACCCATCTAGCCCCTCGCTGGTAAAGTTTTACAGAATCCCGTTCCTGTCGTCCCGTACGTCTCGGTTGGGACGTTATGAACGTCTACAGCGATATATATCCTAACGTAAGGCAGGCTAACATCTCGGATGTAGTATTTTACCACAGTCCTGGCGTATCGGCCCCTACTTCTCGGTGGGAACATTATATACGTCTATAACGTAACATAACGTAACCTAACCCATCTAGCCCCTCGCTGGTAATGTATTACAGAATCCCGTTCCTGTTGTGCCGTACGTCTCGGTTGGGATATTATATACGTCTATAGCGTTATATATCCTAACCTAAGGCAGGCTATCTTCTCGGATGCAGTATTTTACAACATTCCTGGCGAATCGGCCCATACTTCTCGGTGGGAACATTATATTCGTCTATAACGTAATATAACCTAACCTAACACATCTAGCCCCTCGCTGGTAATGTTTTACAGAATCCCGTTCGTGTCGTCCCATACGTCTCGGTTGGGATATTATATACGTCTATAGCGTTATATATCCTAACCTAAGGCAGGCTAACATCTCGGATGCAGTATTTTACAACATTCCTGGCGTATCGTCCCTTACTTCTCGGTGGAAACATTATATACGTCTATAACGTAATATAACCTACCCTAACCCATCTAGCCCCTCGCTGGTAATGTTTTACAGAATCCCGTTCATGTCGTCCCGTACGTCTCGGTTGGGACGTTATGAACGTCTACAGCGATATATATCCTAACGTAAGGCAGGCTAACATCTCGGATGTAGTATTTTACCACAGTCCTGGCGTATCGGCCCCTACTTCTCGGTGGGAACATTATATACGTCTATAACGTAACATAACGTAACCTAACCCATCTAGCCCCTCGCTGGTAATGTATTACAGAATCCCGTTCCTGTTGTGCCGTACGTCTCGGTTGGGATATTATATACGTCTATAGCGTTATATATCCTAACCTAAGGCAGGCTATCTTCTCGGATGCAGTATTTTACAACATTCCTGGCGAATCGGCCCATACTTCTCGGTGGGAACATTATATTCGTCTATAACGTAATATAACCTAACCTAACACATCTAGCCCCTCGCTGGTAATGTTTTACAGAATCCCGTTCGTGTCGTCCCGTACGTCTCGGTTGGGATATTATATACGTCTATAGCGTTATATATCCTAACCTAAGGCAGGCTATCTTCTCGGATGCAGTATTTTACAATATTCCTGGCGAATCGGCCCATACTTCTCGGTGGGAACATTATATTCGTCTATAACGTAATATAACCTATCCTAACACATCTAGCCCCTCGCTGGTAATGTTTTACAGAATCCCGTTCGTGTCGTCCCGTACGTCTCGGTTGGGACATTATATACGTCTACAGCGTTATATATCCTAACCTAAGGCAGGCTATCTTCTCGGATGCAGTATTTTACAAAATTCCTGGCGTATCGGCCCATACTTCTCGGTGGGAACATTATATTCGTCTATAACATAATATAGCCTATCCTAACACATCTAGCCCCTCGCTGGTAATGTTTTACAGAATCCCGTTCGTGTCGTCCCGTACGTCTCGTTTGGGACATTATATACGTCTACAGCGTTATATATCCTAACCTAAGCCAGGCTAACATCTCGGATGCAGTATTTTACAACATTCCTGGCGGGTCGGCCCCTACTTCTCGGTGGGAACATTATGTACGTCTACAACGTAATATAACCTAACCTAACATATCTAGCTCCTCGCTGGTAATGTTTTACAAAATCCCGTTCGTGTCGTCCCGTACGTCTCGGTTGGGATATTATATACGTCCATAGCATTATATATCCTAACCTAAGGCAGGCTAACATCTCGGATGTAGTATATTACATCATTCCTGGCGTATCGACCACTACTTCTCGGTGGAAACATTATATACGTCTATAACGTAATATAACCTAACTTAACACATCTAGCTAGTCGCTTTAATGTTTCACAGAATTCCGTTCGTGTCGTCCCGTTCGTCTCGGTTGGGACATTATATACGTCTATAGCGTTATATATCCTAACTTAAGGCAGGCTATCATCTCGGATGTAGTATTTTACAACATTCCTGGCGGGTCGGCCTCTACTTCTCGGTGGGAACATTATATACGTCTATAACGTAATGTAACCTAACCTAACATATCTAGCTCCTCGCTGGTAATGTTTTACAAAATCCCGTTCGTGTCGTCCCGTACGTCTCGGTTGGGATATTATATACGTCTATAGCATTATATATCCTAACCTAAGGCAGGCTAACATCTCGGATGTAGTATATTACATCATTCCTGGCGTATCGACCACTACTTCTCGGTGGAAACATTATATACGTTTATAACGTAATATAACCTAACTTAACACATCTAGCTAGTCGCTTTAATGTTTCACAGAATTCCGTTCGTGTCGTCCCGTTCGTCTCGGTTGGGACATTATATACGTCTATAGCGTTATATATCCTAACTTAAGGCAGGCTATCATCTCGGATGTAGTATTTTACAACATTCCTGGCGGGCCGGCCTCTACTTCTCGGTGGGAACATTATATACGTCTATAACGTAATGTAACCTAACCTAAAATATCTAGCTCCTCGCTAGTAATGTTTTACAAAATCCCGTTCGTGTCGTCCCGTACGTCTCGGATGGGATATTATATACGTCTATAGCATTATATATCCTAACCTAAGGCAGGCTAACATCTCGGATGTAGTATATTACATCATTCCTGGCGTATCGACCACTACTTCTCGGTGGAAACATTATATACGTCTATAACGTATCATAACCTACCCTAACCCATCTAGCCCCTCGCTGGTAATGTTTTACAGAATCCCGTTCGTGTCGTCCCGTACGTCTCGGTTGGGACATTATATACGTCTACAGCGTTATATATCCTAACCTAAGGCAGGCTATCTTCTCGGATGCAGTATTTTACAAAATTCCTGTCGTATCGGCCCATACTTCTCGGTGGGAACATTATATTCGTCTATAACATAATATAACCTATCCTAACACATCTAGCCCCTCGCTGGTAATGTTTTACAGAATCCCGTTCGTGTCGTCCCGTACGTCTCGTTTGGGACATTATATACGTCTACAGCGTTATATATCCTAACCTAAGCCAGGCTAACATCTCGGATGCAGTATTTTACAACATTCCTGGCGGGTCGGCCCCTACTTCTCGGTGGGAACATTATGTACGTCTACAACGTAATATAACCTAACCTAACATATCTAGCTCCTCGCTGGTAATGTTTTACAAAATCCCGTTCGTGTCGTCCCGTACGTCTCGGTTGGGATATTATATACGTCTATAGCATTATATATCCAAACCTAAGGCAGGCTAACATCTCGGATGTAGTATATTACATCATTCCTGGCGTATCGACCACTACTTCTCGGTGGAAACATTATATACGTCTATAACGTAATATAACCTAACCTAACACATCTAGCCCCTCGCTGGTAATGTTTTACAGAATCCCGTTCCTGTCGTCCCGTACGTCTCGGTTGGGATATTATATACGTCTATAGCGTTATATATCCTAACCTAAGGCAGGCTAACATCTCAGCTGTAGTATATTACATCATTCCTGGCGTATCGGCCTCTACTTCTCGGTGGAAACATTATATACGTCTATAACGTAATATAACCTAACCTAACACATCTAGCCCCTCGCTGGTAATGTTTTACAGAATCCCGTTCCTGTCGTCCCGTACGTCTCGGTTGGGACGTTATGAACGTCTACAGCGATATATCCTAACGTAAGGCAGGCTAACATCTCAGCTGTAGTATATTACATCATTCCTGGCGTATCGGCCTCTACTTCTCGGTGGAAACATTATATACGTCTATAACGTAATATAACCTAACCTAACACATCTAGCCCCTCGCTGGTAATGTTTTACAGAATCCCGTTCGTGTCGTCCCGTACGTCTCGGTTGGGATATTATATACGTCTATAGCGTTATATATCCTAACCTAAGGCAGGCTATCATCTCGGATGTAGTATTTTACAACATTCCTGGCGTATCGGCCCCTACTTCTCGGTGGGAACATTATATACGTCCATAACGTATCATAACCTAACCTAACCCATCTAGCCCCTCGCTGGTAATGTTTTACAGAATCCCGTTCCTGTCGTCCCGTACGTCGCGGTTGGGACGTTATGAACGTCTACAGCGATATATCCTAACGTAAGGCAGGCTAACATCTCAGCTGTAGTATATTACATCATTCCTGGCGTATCGGCCTCTACTTCTCGGTGGAAACATTATATACGTCTATAACGTAATATAACCTAACCTAACGCATCTAGCCCCTCGCTGATAATGTTTTACAGAATCCCGTTCGTGTCGTCCCGTACGTCTCGGTTGGGACATTATATACGTCTACAGCGTTATATACCCTAACCTAAGCCAGGCTAACATCTCGGATGCAGTATTTTACAACATTCCTGGCGGGTCGGCCCCTACTTCTCGGTGGGAACATTATATACGTCTACAACGTAATATAACCTAACCTAACATATCTAGCTCCTCGCTGGTAATGTTTTACAAAATCCCGTTCGTGTCGTCCCGTACGTCTCGGTTGGGATATTATATACGTCTATAGCATTATATATCCAAACCTAAGGCAGGCTAACATCTCGGATGTAGTATATTACATCATTCCTGGCGTATCGACCACTACTTCTCGGTGGAAACATTATATACGTCTATAACGTATCATAACCTAACCTAACCCATCTAGCCCCTCGCTGGTAATGTTTTACAGAATCCCGTTCCTGTCGTCCCGTACGTCTCGGTTGGGACGTTATGAATGTCTACAGCGATATATATCCTAACCTAAGGCAGGCTATCTTCTCGGATGCAGTATTTTACAACATTCCTGGCGAATCGGCCCATACTTCTCGGTGGGAACATTATATTCGTCTATAACGTAATATAACCTAACCTAACACATCTAGCCCCTCGCTGGTAATGTTTTACAGAATCCCGTTCGTGTCGTCCCGTACGTCTCGGTTGGGATATTATATACGTCTATAGCGTTATATATCCTAACCTAAGGCAGGCTAACATCTCGGATGCAGTATTTTACAACATTCCTGGCGTATCGTCCCTTACTTCTCGGTGGGAACATTATATACGTCTATAACGTATCATAACCTAACCTAACCCATCTAGCCCCTCGCTGGTAATGTTTTACAGAATCCCGTTCCTGTCGTCCCGTACGTCTCGGTTGGGACGTTATGAACGTCTACAGCGATATATCCTAACGTAAGGCAGGCTAACATCTCAGCTGTAGTATATTACATCATTCCTGGCGTATCGGCCTCTACTTCTCGGTGGAAACATTATATACGTCTATAACGTAATATAACCTAACCTAACACATCTAGCCCCTCGCTGGTAATGTTTTACAGAATCCCGTTCGTGTCGTCCCGTACGTCTCGGTTGGGATATTATATACGTCTATAGCGTTATATATCCTAACCTAAGGCAGGCTATCATCTCGGATGTAGTATTTTACAACATTCCTGGCGTATCGGCCCCTACTTCTCGGTGGGAACATTATATACGTCTATAACGTAACATAACGTAACCTAACCCATCTAGCCCCTCGCTGGTAATGTATTACAGAATCCCGTTCCTGTTGTGCCGTACGTCTCGGTTGGGATATTATATACGTCTATAGCGTTATATATCCTAACCTAAGGCAGGCTAACATCTCAGCTGTAGTATATTACATCATTCCTGGCGTATCGGCCTCTACTTCTCGGTGGAAACATTATATACGTCTATAACGTAATATAACCTACCCTAACCCATCTAGCCCCTCGCTGGTAAAGTTTTACAGAATCCCGTTCCTGTCGTCCCGTACGTCTCGGTTGGGACGTTATGAACGTCTACAGCGATATATATCCTAACGTAAGGCAGGCTAACATCTCGGATGTAGTATTTTACCACAGTCCTGGCGTATCGGCCCCTACTTCTCGGTGGGAACATTATATACGTCTATAACGTAACATAACGTAACCTAACCCATCTAGCCCCTCGCTGGTAATGTATTACAGAATCCCGTTCCTGTTGTGCCGTACGTCTCGGTTGGGATATTATATACGTCTATAGCGTTATATATCCTAACCTAAGGCAGGCTATCTTCTCGGATGCAGTATTTTACAACATTCCTGGCGAATCGGCCCATACTTCTCGGTGGGAACATTATATTCGTCTATAACGTAATATAACCTAACCTAACACATCTAGCCCCTCGCTGGTAATGTTTTACAGAATCCCGTTCGTGTCGTCCCGTACGTCTCGGTTGGGATATTATATACGTCTATAGCGTTATATATCCTAACCTAAGGCAGGCTAACATCTCGGATGCAGTATTTTACAACATTCCTGGCGTATCGTCCCTTACTTCTCGGTGGGAACATTATATACGTCTATAACGTATCATAACCTAACCTAACCCATCTAGCCCCTCGCTGGTAATGTTTTACAGAATCCCGTTCCTGTCGTCCCGTACGTCTCGGTTGGGACGTTATGAACGTCTACAGCGATATATCCTAACGTAAGGCAGGCTAACATCTCAGCTGTAGTATATTACATCATTCCTGGCGTATCGGCCTCTACTTCTCGGTGGAAACATTATATACGTCTATAACGTAATATAACCTAACCTAACACATCTAGCCCCTCGCTGGTAATGTTTTACAGAATCCCGTTCGTGTCGTCCCGTACGTCTCGGTTGGGATATTATATACGTCTATAGCGTTATATATCCTAACCTAAGGCAGGCTATCATCTCGGATGTAGTATTTTACAACATTCCTGGCGTATCGGCCCCTACTTCTCGGTGGGAACATTATATACGTCTATAACGTAACATAACGTAACCTAACCCATCTAGCCCCTCGCTGGTAATGTATTACAGAATCCCGTTCCTGTTGTGCCGTACGTCTCGGTTGGGATATTATATACGTCTATAGCGTTATATATCCTAACCTAAGGCAGGCTAACATCTCAGCTGTAGTATATTACATCATTCCTGGCGTATCGGCCTCTACTTCTCGGTGGAAACATTATATACGTCTATAACGTAATATAACCTAACCTAACACATCTAGCCCCTCGCTGGTAATGTTTTACAGAATCCCGTTCGTGTCGTCCCGTACGTCTCGGTTGGGATATTATATACGTCTATAGCGTTATATATCCTAACCTAAGGCAGGCTATCATCTCGGATGTAGTATTTTACAACATTCCTGGCGTATCGGCCCCTACTTCTCGGTGGGAACATTATATACGTCTATAACGTATCATAACCTAACCTAACCCATCTAGCCCCTCGCTGTTAATGTTTTACAGAATCCCGTTCCTGTCGTCCCGTACGTCTCGGTTGGGACGTTATGAACGTCTACAGCGATATATATCCTAACGTAAGGCAGGCTAACATCTCGGATGTAGTATTTTACCACAGTCCTGGCGTATCGGCCCCTACTTCTCGGTGGGAACATTATATACGTCTATAACGTAACATAACGTAACCTAACCCATCTAGCCCCTCGCTGGTAATGTATTACAGAATCTCGTTCCTGTTGTGCCGTACGTCTCGGTTGGGATATTATATACGTCTATAGCGTTATATATCCTAACCTAAGGCAGGCTATCTTCTCGGATGCAGTATTTTACAATATTCCTGGCGAATCGGCCCATACTTCTCGGTGGGAACATTATATTCGTCTATAACGTAATATAACCTATCCTAACACATCTAGCCCCTCGCTGGTAATGTTTTACAGAATCCCGTTCGTGTCGTCCCGTACGTCTCGGTTGGGACATTATATACGTCTACAGCGTTATATATCCTAACCTAAGGCAGGCTATCTTCTCGGATGCAGTATTTTACAAAATTCCTGGCGTATCGGCCCATACTTCTCGGTGGGAACATTATATTCGTCTATAACATAATATAGCCTATCCTAACACATCTAGCCCCTCGCTGGTAATGTTTTACAGAATCCCGTTCGTGTCGTCCCGTACGTCTCGTTTGGGACATTATATACGTCTACAGCGTTATATATCCTAACCTAAGCCAGGCTAACATCTCGGATGCAGTATTTTACAACATTCCTGGCGGGTCGGCCCCTACTTCTCGGTGGGAACATTATGTACGTCTACAACGTAATATAACCTAACCTAACATATCTAGCTCCTCGCTGGTAATGTTTTACAAAATCCCGTTCGTGTCGTCCCGTACGTCTCGGTTGGGATATTATATACGTCCATAGCATTATATATCCTAACCTAAGGCAGGCTAACATCTCGGATGTAGTATATTACATCATTCCTGGCGTATCGACCACCACTTCTCGGTGGAAACATTATATACGTCTATAACGTAATATAACCTAACTTAACACATCTAGCTAGTCGCTTTAATGTTTCACAGAATTCCGTTCGTGTCGTCCCGTTCGTCTCGGTTGGGACATTATATACGTCTATAGCGTTATATATCCTAACTTAAGGCAGGCTATCATCTCGGATGTAGTATTTTACAACATTCCTGGCGGGTCGGCCTCTACTTCTCGGTGGGAACATTATATACGTCTATAACGTAATGTAACCTAACCTAACATATCTAGCTCCTCGCTGGTAATGTTTTACAAAATCCCGTTCGTGTCGTCCCGTACGTCTCGGTTGGGATATTATATACGTCTATAGCATTATATATCCTAACCTAAGGCAGGCTAACATCTCGGATGTAGTATATTACATCATTCCTGGCGTATCGACCACTACTTCTCGGTGGAAACATTATATACGTTTATAACGTAATATAACCTAACTTAACACATCTAGCTAGTCGCTTTAATGTTTCACAGAATTCCGTTCGTGTCGTCCCGTTCGTCTCGGTTGGGACATTATATACGTCTATAGCGTTATATATCCTAACTTAAGGCAGGCTATCATCTCGGATGTAGTATTTTACAACATTCCTGGCGGGCCGGCCTCTACTTCTCGGTGGGAACATTATATACGTCTATAACGTAATGTAACCTAACCTAAAATATCTAGCTCCTCGCTAGTAATGTTTTACAAAATCCCGTTCGTGTCGTCCCGTACGTCTCGGATGGGATATTATATACGTCTATAGCATTATATATCCTAACCTAAGGCAGGCTAACATCTCGGATGTAGTATATTACATCATTCCTGGCGTATCGACCACTACTTCTCGGTGGAAACATTATATACGTCTATAACGTATCATAACCTACCCTAACCCATCTAGCCCCTCGCTGGTAATGTTTTACAGAATGCCGTTCGTGTCGTCCCGTACGTCTCGGTTGGGACATTATATACGTCTACAGCGTTATATATCCTAACCTAAGGCAGGCTATCTTCTCGGATGCAGTATTTTACAAAATTCCTGTCGTATCGGCCCATACTTCTCGGTGGGAACATTATATTCGTCTATAACATAATATAACCTATCCTAACACATCTAGCCCCTCGCTGGTAATGTTTTACAGAATCCCGTTCGTGTCGTCCCGTACGTCTCGTTTGGGACATTATATACGTCTACAGCGTTATATATCCTAACCTAAGCCAGGCTAACATCTCGGATGCAGTATTTTACAACATTCCTGGCGGGTCGGCCCCTACTTCTCGGTGGGAACATTATGTACGTCTACAACGTAATATAACCTAACCTAACATATGTAGCTCCTCGCTGGTAATGTTTTACAAAATCCCGTTCGTGTCGTCCCGTACGTCTCGGTTGGGATATTATATACGTCTATAGCATTATATATCCAAACCTAAGGCAGGCTAACATCTCGGATGTAGTATATTACATCATTCCTGGCGTATCGACCACTACTTCTCGGTGGAAACATTATATACGTCTATAACGTAATATAACCTAACCTAACACATCTAGCCCCTCGCTGGTAATGTTTTACAGAATCCCGTTCCTGTCGTCCCGTACGTCTCGGTTGGGATATTATATACGTCTATAGCGTTATATATCCTAACCTAAGGCAGGCTAACATCTCAGCTGTAGTATATTACATCATTCCTGGCGTATCGGCCTCTACTTCTCGGTGGAAACATTATATACGTCTATAACGTAATATAACCTAACCTAACACATCTAGCCCCTCGCTGGTAATGTTTTACAGAATCCCGTTCCTGTCGTCCCGTACGTCTCGGTTGGGACGTTATGAACGTCTACAGCGATATATCCTAACGTAAGGCAGGCTAACATCTCAGCTGTAGTATATTACATCATTCCTGGCGTATCGGCCTCTACTTCTCGGTGGAAACATTATATACGTCTATAACGTAATATAACCTAACCTAACACATCTAGCCCCTCGCTGGTAATGTTTTACAGAATCCCGTTCGTGTCGTCCCGTACGTCTCGGTTGGGATATTATATACGTCTATAGCGTTATATATCCTAACCTAAGGCAGGCTATCATCTCGGATGTAGTATTTTACAACATTCCTGGCGTATCGGCCCCTACTTCTCGGTGGGAACATTATATACGTCCATAACGTATCATAACCTAACCTAACCCATCTAGCCCCTCGCTGGTAATGTTTTACAGAATCCCGTTCCTGTCGTCCCGTACGTTGCGGTTGGGACGTTATGAACGTCTACAGCGATATATCCTAACGTAAGGCAGGCTAACATCTCAGCTGTAGTATATTACATCATTCCTGGCGTATCGGCCTCTACTTCTCGGTGGAAACATTATATACGTCTATAACGTAATATAACCTAACCTAACGCATCTAGCCCCTCGCTGATAATGTTTTACAGAATCCCGTTCGTGTCGTCCCGTACGTCTCGGTTGGGACATTATATACGTCTACAGCGTTATATATCCTAACCTAAGCCAGGCTAACATCTCGGATGCAGTATTTTACAACATTCCTGGCGGGTCGGCCCCTACTTCTCGGTGGGAACATTATGTACGTCTACAACGTAATATAACCTAACCTAACATATCTAGCTCCTCGCTGGTAATGTTTTACAAAATCCCGTTCGTGTCGTCCCGTACGTCTCGGTTGGGATATTATATACGTCTATAGCATTATATATCCAAACCTAAGGCAGGCTAACATCTCGGATGTAGTATATTACATCATTCCTGGCGTATCGACCACTACTTCTCGGTGGAAACATTATATACGTCTATAACGTAATATAACCTAACTTAACACATCTAGCTAGTCGCTTTAATGTTTCACAGAATTCCGTTCGTGTCGTCCCGTTCGTCTCGGTTGGGACATTATATACGTCTATAGCGTTATATATCCTAACCTAAGCCAGGCTAACATCTCGGATGCAGTATTTTACAACATTCCTGGCGGGTCGGCCCCTACTTCTCGGTGGGAACATTATGTACGTCTACAACGTAATATAACCTAACCTAACATATCTAGCTCCTCGCTGGTAATGTTTTACAAAATCCCGTTCGTGTCGTCCCGTACGTCTCGGTTGGGATATTATATACGTCTATAGCATTATATATCCAAACCTAAGGCAGGCTAACATCTCAGCTGTAGTATATTACATCATTCCTGGCGTATCGGCCTCTACTTCTCGGTGGAAACATTATATACGTCTATAACGTAATATAACCTAACCTAACACATCTAGCCCCTCGCTGGTAATGTTTTACAGAATCCCGTTCGTGTCGTCCCGTACGTCTCGGTTGGGATATTATATACGTCTATAGCGTTATATATCCTAACCTAAGGCAGGCTATCATCTCGGATGTAGTATTTTACAACATTCCTGGCGTATCGGCCCCTACTTCTCGGTGGGAACATTATATACGTCCATAACGTATCATAACCTAACCTAACCCATCTAGCCCCTCGCTGGTAATGTTTTACAGAATCCCGTTCCTGTCGTCCCGTACGTCGCGGTTGGGACGTTATGAACGTCTACAGCGATATATCCTAACGTAAGGCAGGCTAACATCTCAGCTGTAGTATATTACATCATTCCTGGCGTATCGGCCTCTACTTCTCGGTGGAAACATTATATACGTCTATAACGTAATATAACCTAACCTAACGCATCTAGCCCCTCGCTGATAATGTTTTACAGAATCCCGTTCGTGTCGTCCCGTACGTCTCGGTTGGGACATTATATACGTCTACAGCGTTATATATCCTAACCTAAGCCAGGCTAACATCTCGGATGCAGTATTTTACAACATTCCTGGCGGGTCGGCCCCTACTTCTCGGTGGGAACATTATGTACGTCTACAACGTAATATAACCTAACCTAACATATCTAGCTCCTCGCTGGTAATGTTTTACAAAATCCCGTTCGTGTCGTCCCGTACGTCTCGGTTGGGATATTATATACGTCTATAGCATTATATATCCAAACCTAAGGCAGGCTAACATCTCGGATGTAGTATATTACATCATTCCTGGCGTATCGACCACTACTTCTCGGTGGAAACATTATATACGTCTATAACGTAATATAACCTAACTTAACACATCTAGCTAGTCGCTTTAATGTTTCACAGAATTCCGTTCGTGTCGTCCCGTTCGTCTCGGTTGGGACATTATATACGTCTATAGCGTTATATATCCTAACCTAAGGCAGGCTATCATCTCGGATGTAGTATTTTACAACATCCCTGGCGGGTCGGCCTCTACTTCTCGGTGGGAACATTATATACGTCTATAACGTAATGTAACCTAACCTAACATATCTAGCTCCTCGCTAGTAATGTTTTACAGAATCCCGTTCGTGTGGTCCCGTACGTCTCGGTTGGGATATTATATACGTCTATAGCATTATATATCCTAACCTAAGGCAGGCTAACATATCGGATGTAGTATATTACA
This sequence comes from Xylocopa violacea, assembly GCA_963969225.1. Taxonomy (NCBI): domain Eukaryota; kingdom Metazoa; phylum Arthropoda; class Insecta; order Hymenoptera; family Apidae; genus Xylocopa; species Xylocopa violacea. The sequence goes on along the minus strand of CAXAJV010000008.1, from coordinate 11,530,673 downwards.
TCATTCCTGGCGTATCGACCACTACTTCTCGGTGGAAACATTATATACGTCTATAACGTATCATAACCTAACCTAACCCATCTAGCCCCTCGCTGGTAATGTTTTACAGAATCCCGTTCCTGTCGTCCCGTACGTCTCGGTTGGGACGTTATGAACGTCTACAGCGATATATATCCTAACCTAAGGCAGGCTAACATCTCAGCTGTAGTATATTACATCATTCCTGGCGTATCGGCCTCTACTTCTCGGTGGAAACATTATATACGTCTATAACGTAATATAACCTAACCTAACACATCTAGCCCCTCGCTGGTAATGTTTTACAGAATCCCGTTCGTGTCGTCCCGTACGTCTCGGTTGGGATATTATATACGTCTATAGCATTATATATTCTAACCTAAGGCAGGCTAACATCTCGGATGTAGTATATTACATCATTCCTGGCGTATCGACCACTACTTCTCGGTGGAAACATTATATACGTCTATAACGTAATATAACCTAACCTAACACATCTAGCCACTCGCTGGTAATGTTTTACAGAATCCCGTTCGTGTCGTCCCGTACGTCTCGGTTGGGAGATTATATACGTCTATAGCGTTATATATCCTAACCTAAGGCAGGCTATCATCTCGGATGTAGTATATTACATCATTCCTGGCGTATCGACCACTACTTCTCGGTGGAAACATTATATACGTCTACAACGTATCATAACCTACCCTAACCCATCTAGCCCCTCGCTGGTAATGTTTTACAGAATCCCGTTCATGTCGTCCCGTACGTCTCGGTTGGGATATTATATACGTCTATAGCGTTATATATCCTAACCTAAGGCAGGCTATCATCTCGGATGTAGTATTTTACAACATTCCTGGCGTATCGGCCCCTACTTCTCGGTGGGAACATTATATACGTCTATAACGTATCATAACCTAACCTAACCCATCTAGCCCCTCGCTGGTAATGTTTTACAGAATCCCGTTCCTGTCGTCCCGTACGTCTCGGTTGGGACGTTATGAACGTCTACAGCGATATATCCTAACGTAAGGCAGGCTAACATCTCAGCTGTAGTATATTACATCATTCCTGGCGTGTCGGCCTCTACTTCTCGGTGGAAACATTATATACGTCTATAACGTAATATAACCTAACCTAACACATCTAGCCACTCGCTGGTAATGTTTTACAGAATCCCGTTCGTGTCGTCCCGTACGTCTCGGTTGGGAGATTATATACGTCTATAGCGTTATATATCCTAACCTAAGGCAGGCTATCATCTCGGATGTAGTATTTTACAACATTCCTGGCGTATCGGCCCCTACTTCTCTGTGGGAACATTATATACGTCTACAACGTATCATAACCTACCCTAACCCATCTAGCCCCTCGCTGGTAAAGTTTTACAGAATCCCGTTCCTGTCGTCCCGTACGTCTCGGTTGGGACGTTATGAACGTCTACAGCGATATATATCCTAACGTAAGGCAGGCTAACATCTCGGATGTAGTATTTTACCACAGTCCTGGCGTATCGGCCCCTACTTCTCGGTGGGAACATTATATACGTCTATAACGTAACATAACGTAACCTAACCCATCTAGCCCCTCGCTGGTAATGTATTACAGAATCCCGTTCCTGTTGTGCCGTACGTCTCGGTTGGGATATTATATACGTCTATAGCGTTATATATCCTAACCTAAGGCAGGCTATCTTCTCGGATGCAGTATTTTACAACATTCCTGGCGAATCGGCCCATACTTCTCGGTGGGAACATTATATTCGTCTATAACGTAATATAACCTAACCTAACACATCTAGCCCCTCGCTGGTAATGTTTTACAGAATCCCGTTCGTGTCGTCCCGTACGTCTCGGTTGGGATATTATATACGTCTATAGCGTTATATATCCTAACCTAAGGCAGGCTAACATCTCGGATGCAGTATTTTACAACATTCCTGGCGTATCGTCCCTTACTTCTCGGTGGAAACATTATATACGTCTATAACGTAATATAACCTAACCTAACACATCTAGCCCCTCGCTGGTAATGTTTTACAGAATCCCGTTCGTGTCGTCCCGTACGTCTCGGTTGGGATATTATATACGTCTATAGCGTTATATATCCTAACCTAAGGCAGGCTATCATCTCGGATGTAGTATTTTACAACATTCCTGGCGTATCGGCCCCTACTTCTCGGTGGGAACATTATATACGTCTGTAACGTATCATAACCTACCCTAACCCATCTAGCCCCTCGCTGGTAATGTTTTACAGAATCCCGTTCATGTCGTCCCGTACGTCTCGGTTGGGACGTTATGAACGTCTACAGCGATATATATCCTAACGTAAGGCAGGCTAACATCTCGGATGTAGTATTTTACCACAGTCCTGGCGTATCGGCCCCTACTTCTCGGTGGGAACATTATATACGTCTATAACGTAACATAACGTAACCTAACCCATCTAGCCCCTCGCTGGTAATGTATTACAGAATCCCGTTCCTGTTGTGCCGTACGTCTCGGTTGGGATATTATATACGTCTATAGCGTTATATATCCTAACCTAAGGCAGGCTATCTTCTCGGATGCAGTATTTTACAACATTCCTGGCGAATCGGCCCATACTTCTCGGTGGGAACATTATATTCGTCTATAACGTAATATAACCTAACCTAACACATCTAGCCCCTCGCTGGTAATGTTTTACAGAATCCCGTTCGTGTCGTCCCGTACGTCTCGGTTGGGATATTATATACGTCTATAGCGTTATATATCCTAACCTAAGGCAGGCTATCTTCTCGGATGCAGTATTTTACAATATTCCTGGCGAATCGGCCCATACTTCTCGGTGGGAACATTATATTCGTCTATAACGTAATATAACCTATCCTAACACATCTAGCCCCTCGCTGGTAATGTTTTACAGAATCCCGTTCGTGTCGTCCCGTACGTCTCGGTTGGGACATTATATACGTCTACAGCGTTATATATCCTAACCTAAGGCAGGCTATCTTCTCGGATGCAGTATTTTACAAAATTCCTGGCGTATCGGCCCATACTTCTCGGTGGGAACATTATATTCGTCTATAACATAATATAGCCTATCCTAACACATCTAGCCCCTCGCTGGTAATGTTTTACAGAATCCCGTTCGTGTCGTCCCGTACGTCTCGTTTGGGACATTATATACGTCTACAGCGTTATATATCCTAACCTAAGCCAGGCTAACATCTCGGATGCAGTATTTTACAACATTCCTGGCGGGTCGGCCCCTACTTCTCGGTGGGAACATTATGTACGTCTACAACGTAATATAACCTAACCTAACATATCTAGCTCCTCGCTGGTAATGTTTTACAAAATCCCGTTCGTGTCGTCCCGTACGTCTCGGTTGGGATATTATATACGTCCATAGCATTATATATCCTAACCTAAGGCAGGCTAACATCTCGGATGTAGTATATTACATCATTCCTGGCGTATCGACCACTACTTCTCGGTGGAAACATTATATACGTCTATAACGTAATATAACCTAACTTAACACATCTAGCTAGTCGCTTTAATGTTTCACAGAATTCCGTTCGTGTCGTCCCGTTCGTCTCGGTTGGGACATTATATACGTCTATAGCGTTATATATCCTAACTTAAGGCAGGCTATCATCTCGGATGTAGTATTTTACAACATTCCTGGCGGGTCGGCCTCTACTTCTCGGTGGGAACATTATATACGTCTATAACGTAATGTAACCTAACCTAACATATCTAGCTCCTCGCTGGTAATGTTTTACAAAATCCCGTTCGTGTCGTCCCGTACGTCTCGGTTGGGATATTATATACGTCTATAGCATTATATATCCTAACCTAAGGCAGGCTAACATCTCGGATGTAGTATATTACATCATTCCTGGCGTATCGACCACTACTTCTCGGTGGAAACATTATATACGTTTATAACGTAATATAACCTAACTTAACACATCTAGCTAGTCGCTTTAATGTTTCACAGAATTCCGTTCGTGTCGTCCCGTTCGTCTCGGTTGGGACATTATATACGTCTATAGCGTTATATATCCTAACTTAAGGCAGGCTATCATCTCGGATGTAGTATTTTACAACATTCCTGGCGGGCCGGCCTCTACTTCTCGGTGGGAACATTATATACGTCTATAACGTAATGTAACCTAACCTAAAATATCTAGCTCCTCGCTAGTAATGTTTTACAAAATCCCGTTCGTGTCGTCCCGTACGTCTCGGATGGGATATTATATACGTCTATAGCATTATATATCCTAACCTAAGGCAGGCTAACATCTCGGATGTAGTATATTACATCATTCCTGGCGTATCGACCACTACTTCTCGGTGGAAACATTATATACGTCTATAACGTATCATAACCTACCCTAACCCATCTAGCCCCTCGCTGGTAATGTTTTACAGAATCCCGTTCGTGTCGTCCCGTACGTCTCGGTTGGGACATTATATACGTCTACAGCGTTATATATCCTAACCTAAGGCAGGCTATCTTCTCGGATGCAGTATTTTACAAAATTCCTGTCGTATCGGCCCATACTTCTCGGTGGGAACATTATATTCGTCTATAACATAATATAACCTATCCTAACACATCTAGCCCCTCGCTGGTAATGTTTTACAGAATCCCGTTCGTGTCGTCCCGTACGTCTCGTTTGGGACATTATATACGTCTACAGCGTTATATATCCTAACCTAAGCCAGGCTAACATCTCGGATGCAGTATTTTACAACATTCCTGGCGGGTCGGCCCCTACTTCTCGGTGGGAACATTATGTACGTCTACAACGTAATATAACCTAACCTAACATATCTAGCTCCTCGCTGGTAATGTTTTACAAAATCCCGTTCGTGTCGTCCCGTACGTCTCGGTTGGGATATTATATACGTCTATAGCATTATATATCCAAACCTAAGGCAGGCTAACATCTCGGATGTAGTATATTACATCATTCCTGGCGTATCGACCACTACTTCTCGGTGGAAACATTATATACGTCTATAACGTAATATAACCTAACCTAACACATCTAGCCCCTCGCTGGTAATGTTTTACAGAATCCCGTTCCTGTCGTCCCGTACGTCTCGGTTGGGATATTATATACGTCTATAGCGTTATATATCCTAACCTAAGGCAGGCTAACATCTCAGCTGTAGTATATTACATCATTCCTGGCGTATCGGCCTCTACTTCTCGGTGGAAACATTATATACGTCTATAACGTAATATAACCTAACCTAACACATCTAGCCCCTCGCTGGTAATGTTTTACAGAATCCCGTTCCTGTCGTCCCGTACGTCTCGGTTGGGACGTTATGAACGTCTACAGCGATATATCCTAACGTAAGGCAGGCTAACATCTCAGCTGTAGTATATTACATCATTCCTGGCGTATCGGCCTCTACTTCTCGGTGGAAACATTATATACGTCTATAACGTAATATAACCTAACCTAACACATCTAGCCCCTCGCTGGTAATGTTTTACAGAATCCCGTTCGTGTCGTCCCGTACGTCTCGGTTGGGATATTATATACGTCTATAGCGTTATATATCCTACCCTAAGGCAGGCTATCATCTCGGATGTAGTATTTTACAACATTCCTGGCGTATCGGCCCCTACTTCTCGGTGGGAACATTATATACGTCCATAACGTATCATAACCTAACCTAACCCATCTAGCCCCTCGCTGGTAATGTTTTACAGAATCCCGTTCCTGTCGTCCCGTACGCCGCGGTTGGGACGTTATGAACGTCTACAGCGATATATCCTAACGTAAGGCAGGCTAACATCTCAGCTGTAGTATATTACATCATTCCTGGCGTATCGGCCTCTACTTCTCGGTGGAAACATTATATACGTCTATAACGTAATATAACCTAACCTAACGCATCTAGCCCCTCGCTGATAATGTTTTACAGAATCCCGTTCGTGTCGTCCCGTACGTCTCGGTTGGGACATTATATACGTCTACAGCGTTATATACCCTAACCTAAGCCAGGCTAACATCTCGGATGCAGTATTTTACAACATTCCTGGCGGGTCGGCCCCTACTTCTCGGTGGGAACATTATATACGTCTACAACGTAATATAACCTAACCTAACATATCTAGCTCCTCGCTGGTAATGTTTTACAAAATCCCGTTCGTGTCGTCCCGTACGTCTCGGTTGGGATATTATATACGTCTATAGCATTATATATCCAAACCTAAGGCAGGCTAACATCTCGGATGTAGTATATTACATCATTCCTGGCGTATCGACCACTACTTCTCGGTGGAAACATTATATACGTCTATAACGTATCATAACCTAACCTAACCCATCTAGCCCCTCGCTGGTAATGTTTTACAGAATCCCGTTCCTGTCGTCCCGTACGTCTCGGTTGGGACGTTATGAATGTCTACAGCGATATATATCCTAACCTAAGGCAGGCTATCTTCTCGGATGCAGTATTTTACAACATTCCTGGCGAATCGGCCCATACTTCTCGGTGGGAACATTATATTCGTCTATAACGTAATATAACCTAACCTAACACATCTAGCCCCTCGCTGGTAATGTTTTACAGAATCCCGTTCGTGTCGTCCCGTACGTCTCGGTTGGGATATTATATACGTCTATAGCGTTATATATCCTAACCTAAGGCAGGCTAACATCTCGGATGCAGTATTTTACAACATTCCTGGCGTATCGTCCCTTACTTCTCGGTGGGAACATTATATACGTCTATAACGTATCATAACCTAACCTAACCCATCTAGCCCCTCGCTGGTAATGTTTTACAGAATCCCGTTCCTGTCGTCCCGTACGTCTCGGTTGGGACGTTATGAACGTCTACAGCGATATATCCTAACGTAAGGCAGGCTAACATCTCAGCTGTAGTATATTACATCATTCCTGGCGTATCGGCCTCTACTTCTCGGTGGAAACATTATATACGTCTATAACGTAATATAACCTAACCTAACACATCTAGCCCCTCGCTGGTAATGTTTTACAGAATCCCGTTCGTGTCGTCCCGTACGTCTCGGTTGGGATATTATATACGTCTATAGCGTTATATATCCTAACCTAAGGCAGGCTATCATCTCGGATGTAGTATTTTACAACATTCCTGGCGTATCGGCCCCTACTTCTCGGTGGGAACATTATATACGTCTATAACGTAACATAACGTAACCTAACCCATCTAGCCCCTCGCTGGTAATGTATTACAGAATCCCGTTCCTGTTGTGCCGTACGTCTCGGTTGGGATATTATATACGTCTATAGCGTTATATATCCTAACCTAAGGCAGGCTAACACCTCAGCTGTAGTATATTACATCATTCCTGGCGTATCGGCCTCTACTTCTCGGTGGAAACATTATATACGTCTATAACGTAATATAACCTACCCTAACCCATCTAGCCCCTCGCTGGTAAAGTTTTACAGAATCCCGTTCCTGTCGTCCCGTACGTCTCGGTTGGGACGTTATGAACGTCTACAGCGATATATATCCTAACGTAAGGCAGGCTAACATCTCGGATGTAGTATTTTACCACAGTCCTGGCGTATCGGCCCCTACTTCTCGGTGGGAACATTATATACGTCTATAACGTAACATAACGTAACCTAACCCATCTAGCCCCTCGCTGGTAATGTATTACAGAATCCCGTTCCTGTTGTGCCGTACGTCTCGGTTGGGATATTATATACGTCTATAGCGTTATATATCCTAACCTAAGGCAGGCTATCTTCTCGGATGCAGTATTTTACAACATTCCTGGCGAATCGGCCCATACTTCTCGGTGGGAACATTATATTCGTCTATAACGTAATATAACCTAACCTAACACATCTAGCCCCTCGCTGGTAATGTTTTACAGAATCCCGTTCGTGTCGTCCCGTACGTCTCGGTTGGGATATTATATACGTCTATAGCGTTATATATCCTAACCTAAGGCAGGCTAACATCTCGGATGCAGTATTTTACAACATTCCTGGCGTATCGTCCCTTACTTCTCGGTGGGAACATTATATACGTCTATAACGTATCATAACCTAACCTAACCCATCTAGCCCCTCGCTGGTAATGTTTTACAGAATCCCGTTCCTGTCGTCCCGTACGTCTCGGTTGGGACGTTATGAACGTCTACAGCGATATATCCTAACGTAAGGCAGGCTAACATCTCAGCTGTAGTATATTACATCATTCCTGGCGTATCGGCCTCTACTTCTCGGTGGAAACATTATATACGTCTATAACGTAATATAACCTAACCTAACACATCTAGCCCCTCGCTGGTAATGTTTTACAGAATCCCGTTCGTGTCGTCCCGTACGTCTCGGTTGGGATATTATATACGTCTATAGCGTTATATATCCTAACCTAAGGCAGGCTATCATCTCGGATGTAGTATTTTACAACATTCCTGGCGTATCGGCCCCTACTTCTCGGTGGGAACATTATATACGTCTATAACGTAACATAACGTAACCTAACCCATCTAGCCCCTCGCTGGTAATGTATTACAGAATCCCGTTCCTGTTGTGCCGTACGTCTCGGTTGGGATATTATATACGTCTATAGCGTTATATATCCTAACCTAAGGCAGGCTAACATCTCAGCTGTAGTATATTACATCATTCCTGGCGTATCGGCCTCTACTTCTCGGTGGAAACATTATATACGTCTATAACGTAATATAACCTAACCTAACACATCTAGCCCCTCGCTGGTAATGTTTTACAGAATCCCGTTCGTGTCGTCCCGTACGTCTCGGTTGGGATATTATATACGTCTATAGCGTTATATATCCTAACCTAAGGCAGGCTATCATCTCGGATGTAGTATTTTACAACATTCCTGGCGTATCGGCCCCTACTTCTCGGTGGGAACATTATATACGTCTATAACGTATCATAACCTAACCTAACCCATCTAGCCCCTCGCTGTTAATGTTTTACAGAATCCCGTTCCTGTCGTCCCGTACGTCTCGGTTGGGACGTTATGAACGTCTACAGCGATATATATCCTAACGTAAGGCAGGCTAACATCTCGGATGTAGTATTTTACCACAGTCCTGGCGTATCGGCCCCTACTTCTCGGTGGGAACATTATATACGTCTATAACGTAACATAACGTAACCTAACCCATCTAGCCCCTCGCTGGTAATGTATTACAGAATCTCGTTCCTGTTGTGCCGTACGTCTCGGTTGGGATATTATATACGTCTATAGCGTTATATATCCTAACCTAAGGCAGGCTATCTTCTCGGATGCAGTATTTTACAATATTCCTGGCGAATCGGCCCATACTTCTCGGTGGGAACATTATATTCGTCTATAACGTAATGTAACCTATCCTAACACATCTAGCCCCTCGCTGGTAATGTTTTACAGAATCCCGTTCGTGTCGTCCCGTACGTCTCGGTTGGGACATTATATACGTCTACAGCGTTATATATCCTAACCTAAGGCAGGCTATCTTCTCGGATGCAGTATTTTACAAAATTCCTGGCGTATCGGCCCATACTTCTCGGTGGGAACATTATATTCGTCTATAACATAATATAGCCTATCCTAACACATCTAGCCCCTCGCTGGTAATGTTTTACAGAATCCCGTTCGTGTCGTCCCGTACGTCTCGTTTGGGACATTATATACGTCTACAGCGTTATATATCCTAACCTAAGCCAGGCTAACATCTCGGATGCAGTATTTTACAACATTCCTGGCGGGTCGGCCCCTACTTCTCGGTGGGAACATTATGTACGTCTACAACGTAATATAACCTAACCTAACATATCTAGCTCCTCGCTGGTAATGTTTTACAAAATCCCGTTCGTGTCGTCCCGTACGTCTCGGTTGGGATATTATATACGTCCATAGCATTATATATCCTAACCTAAGGCAGGCTAACATCTCGGATGTAGTATATTACATCATTCCTGGCGTATCGACCACTACTTCTCGGTGGAAACATTATATACGTCTATAACGTAATATAACCTAACTTAACACATCTAGCTAGTCGCTTTAATGTTTCACAGAATTCCGTTCGTGTCGTCCCGTTCGTCTCGGTTGGGACATTATATACGTCTATAGCGTTATATATCCTAACTTAAGGCAGGCTATCATCTCGGATGTAGTATTTTACAACATTCCTGGCGGGTCGGCCTCTACTTCTCGGTGGGAACATTATATACGTCTATAACGTAATGTAACCTAACCTAACATATCTAGCTCCTCGCTGGTAATGTTTTACAAAATCCCGTTCGTGTCGTCCCGTACGTCTCGGTTGGGATATTATATACGTCTATAGCATTATATATCCTAACCTAAGGCAGGCTAACATCTCGGATGTAGTATATTACATCATTCCTGGCGTATCGACCACTACTTCTCGGTGGAAACATTATATACGTTTATAACGTAATATAACCTAACTTAACACATCTAGCTAGTCGCTTTAATGTTTCACAGAATTCCGTTCGTGTCGTCCCGTTCGTCTCGGTTGGGACATTATATACGTCTATAGCGTTATATATCCTAACTTAAGGCAGGCTATCATCTCGGATGTAGTATTTTACAACATTCCTGGCGGGCCGGCCTCTACTTCTCGGTGGGAACATTATATACGTCTATAACGTAATGTAACCTAACCTAAAATATCTAGCTCCTCGCTAGTAATGTTTTACAAAATCCCGTTCGTGTCGTCCCGTACGTCTCGGATGGGATATTATATACGTCTATAGCATTATATATCCTAACCTAAGGCAGGCTAACATCTCGGATGTAGTATATTACATCATTCCTGGCGTATCGACCACTACTTCTCGGTGGAAACATTATATACGTCTATAACGTATCATAACCTACCCTAACCCATCTAGCCCCTCGCTGGTAATGTTTTACAGAATCCCGTTCGTGTCGTCCCGTACGTCTCGGTTGGGACATTATATACGTCTACAGCGTTATATATCCTAACCTAAGGCAGGCTATCTTCTCGGATGCAGTATTTTACAAAATTCCTGTCGTATCGGCCCATACTTCTCGGTGGGAACATTATATTCGTCTATAACATAATATAACCTATCCTAACACATCTAGCCCCTCGCTGGTAATGTTTTACAGAATCCCGTTCGTGTCGTGCCGTACGTCTCGTTTGGGACATTATATACGTCTACAGCGTTATATATCCTAACCTAAGCCAGGCTAACATCTCGGATGCAGTATTTTACAACATTCCTGGCGGGTCGGCCCCTACTTCTCGGTGGGAACATTATGTACGTCTACAACGTAATATAACCTAACCTAACATATCTAGCTCCTCGCTGGTAATGTTTTACAAAATCCCGTTCGTGTCGTCCCGTACGTCTCGGTTGGGATATTATATACGTCTATAGCATTATATATCCAAACCTAAGGCAGGCTAACATCTCGGATGTAGTATATTACATCATTCCTGGCGTATCGACCACTACTTCTCGGTGGAAACATTATATACGTCTATAACGTAATATAACCTAACCTAACACATCTAGCCCCTCGCTGGTAATGTTTTACAGAATCCCGTTCCTGTCGTCCCGTACGTCTCGGTTGGGATATTATATACGTCTATAGCGTTATATATCCTAACCTAAGGCAGGCTAACATCTCAGCTGTAGTATATTACATCATTCCTGGCGTATCGGCCTCTACTTCTCGGTGGAAACATTATATACGTCTATAACGTAATATAACCTAACCTAACACATCTAGCCCCTCGCTGGTAATGTTTTACAGAATCCCGTTCCTGTCGTCCCGTACGTCTCGGTTGGGACGTTATGAACGTCTACAGCGATATATCCTAACGTAAGGCAGGCTAACATCTCAGCTGTAGTATATTACATCATTCCTGGCGTATCGGCCTCTACTTCTCGGTGGAAACATTATATACGTCTATAACGTAATATAACCTAACCTAACACATCTAGCCCCTCGCTGGTAATGTTTTACAGAATCCCGTTCGTGTCGTCCCGTACGTCTCGGTTGGGATATTATATACGTCTATAGCGTTATATATCCTAACCTAAGGCAGGCTATCATCTCGGATGTAGTATTTTACAACATTCCTGGCGTATCGGCCCCTACTTCTCGGTGGGAACATTATATACGTCCATAACGTATCATAACCTAACCTAACCCATCTAGCCCCTCGCTGGTAATGTTTTACAGAATCCCGTTCCTGTCGTCCCGTACGTCGCGGTTGGGACGTTATGAACGTCTACAGCGATATATCCTAACGTAAGGCAGGCTAACATCTCAGCTGTAGTATATTACATCATTCCTGGCGTATCGGCCTCTACTTCTCGGTGGAAACATTATATACGTCTATAACGTAATATAACCTAACCTAACGCATCTAGCCCCTCGCTGATAATGTTTTACAGAATCCCGTTCGTGTCGTCCCGTACGTCTCGGTTGGGACATTATATACGTCTACAGCGTTATATATCCTAACCTAAGCCAGGCTAACATCTCGGATGCAGTATTTTACAACATTCCTGGCGGGTCGGCCCCTACTTCTCGGTGGGAACATTATGTACGTCTACAACGTAATATAACCTAACCTAACATATCTAGCTCCTCGCTGGTAATGTTTTACAAAATCCCGTTCGTGTCGTCCCGTACGTCTCGGTTGGGATATTATATACGTCTATAGCATTATATATCCAAACCTAAGGCAGGCTAACATCTCGGATGTAGTATATTACATCATTCCTGGCGTATCGACCACTACTTCTCGGTGGAAACATTATATACGTCTATAACGTAATATAACCTAACTTAACACATCTAGCTAGTCGCTTTAATGTTTCACAGAATTCCGTTCGTGTCGTCCCGTTCGTCTCGGTTGGGACATTATATACGTCTATAGCGTTATATATCCTAACCTAAGGCAGGCTATCATCTCGGATGTAGTATTTTACAACATCCCTGGCGGGTCGGCCTCTACTTCTCGGTGGGAACATTATATACGTCTATAACGTAATGTAACCTAACCTAACATATCTAGCTCCTCGCTAGTAATGTTTTACAGAATCCCGTTCGTGTGGTCCCGTACGTCTCGGTTGGGATATTATATACGTCTATAGCATTATATATCCTAACCTAAGGCAGGCTAACATATCGGATGTAGTATATTACATCATTCCTGGCGTATCGACCACTACTTCTCGGTGGAAACATTATATACGTCTATAACGTATCATAACCTAACCTAACCCATCTAGCCCCTCGCTGGTAATGTTTTACAGAATCCCGTTCCTGTCGTCCCGTACGTCTCGGTTGGGACGTTATGAACGTCTACAGCGATATATATCCTAACCTAAGGCAGGCTAACATCTCAGCTGTAGTATATTACATCATTCCTGGCGTATCGGCCTCTACTTCTCGGTGGAAACATTATATACGTCTATAACGTAATATAACCTAACCTAACACATCTAGCCCCTCGCTGGTAATGTTTTACAGAATCCCGTTCGTGTCGTCCCGTACGTCTCGGTTGGGATATTATATACGTCTATAGCATTATATATTCTAACCTAAGGCAGGCTAACATCTCGGATGTAGTATATTACATCATTCCTGGCGTATCGACCACTACTTCTCGGTGGAAACATTATATACGTCTATAACGTAATATAACCTAACCTAACACATCTAGCTAGTCGCTTTAATGTTTCACAGTATCCGTTCGTGTCGTCCCGTTCGTCTCGGTTGGGACATTATATACGTCTATAGCATTATATATCCTAACATAAGGCAGGCTAACATCTCGGATGTAGTATATTACATCATTCCTGGCGTATCGACCACTACTTCTCGGTGGAAACATTATATACGTCTATAACGTAATATAACCTAACCTAACACATCTAGCCCCTCGCTGGTAATGTTTTACAGAATCCCGTTCATGTCGTCCCGTACGTCTCGGTTGGGATATTATATACGTCTATAGCGTTATATATCCTAACCTAAGGCAGGCTATCATCTCGGATGTAGTATTTATAACATACCTGGCGTATCGGCCCCTACTTCTCGGTGGGAACATTATATACGTCTATAACGTATCATAACCTAACCTAACCCCTCTAGCCCCTCGCTGGTAATGTTTTACAGAATCCCGTTCCTGTCGTCCCGTACGTCTCGGTTGGGACGTTATGAACGTCTACAGCGATATATCCTAACGTAAGGCAGGCTAAGATCTCAGCTGTAGTATATTACATCATTCCTGGCGTATCGGCATCTACTTCTCGGTGGAAACATTATATACGTCTATAACGTAATATAACCTAACCTAACGCATCTAGCCCCTCGCTGATAATGTTTTACAGAATCCCGTTCGTGTCGTCCCGTACGTCTCGGTTGGGATATTATATACGTCTATAGCGTTATATATCCTAACCTAAGGCAGGCTATCATCTCGGATGTAGTATTTTACAACATTCCTGGCGTATCGGCCCCTACATCTCGGTGGGAACATTATATACGTCTATAACGTATCATAACCTAACCTAACCCATCTAGCCCCTCGCTGTTAATGTTTTACAGAATCCCGTTCCTGTCGTCCCGTACGTCTCGTTTGGGACGTTATGAACGTCTACAGCGATATATCCTAACGTAAGGCAGGCTAACATCTCAGCTGTAGTATATTACATCATTCCTGGCGTATCGGCCTCTACTTCTCGGTGGAAACATTATATACGTCTATAACGTAATATAACCTAACCTAACACATCTAGCCCCTCGCTGGTAATGTTTTACAGAATCCCGTTCGTGTCGTCCCGTACGTCTCGGTTGGGATATTATATACGTCTATAGCGTTATATATCCTAACCTAAGGCAGGCTATCATCTCGGATGTAGTATTTTACAACATTCCTGGCGTATCGGCCCCTACTTCTCGGTGGGAACATTATATACGTCTATAACGTATCATAACCTACCCTAACCCATCTAGCCCCTCGCTGGTAATGTTTTACAGAATCCCGTTCCTGTCGTCCCGTACGTCTCGGTTGGGACGTTATGAACGTCTACAGCGATATATATCCTAACGTAAGGCAGGCTAACATCTCGGATGTAGTATTTTACCACAGTCCTGGCGTATCGGCCCCTACTTCTCGGTGGGAACATTATATACGTCTATAACGTAACATAACGTAACCTAACCCATCTAGCCCCTCGCTGGTAATGTATTACAGAATCTCGTTCCTGTTGTGCCGTACGTCTCGGTTGGGATATTATATACGTCTATAGCGTTATATATCCTAACCTAAGGCAGGCTATCTTCTCGGATGCAGTATTTTACAACATTCCTGGCGAATCGGCCCATACTTCTCGGTGGGAACATTATATTCGTCTATAACGTAATGTAACCTAACCTAACACATCTAGCCCCTCGCTGGTAATGTTTTACAGAATCCCGTTCGTGTCGTCCCGTACGTCTCGGTTGGGATATTATATACGTCTATAGCGTTATATATCCTAAACTAAGGCAGGCTAACATCTCGGATGCAGTATTTTACAACATTCCTGGCGTATCGGCCTCTACTTCGCGGTGGAAACATTATATACGTCTATAACGTAATATAACCTAACCGAACACATCTAGCCCCTCGCTGGTAATGTTTTACAGAATCCCGTTCGTGTCGTCCCGTACGTCTCGGTTGGGACGTTATGAACGTCTACAGCGATATATCCTAACGTAAGGCAGGCTAACATCTCAGCTGTAGTATATTACATCATTCCTGGCGTATCGGCTTCTACTTCTCGGTGGAAACATTATATACGTCTATAACGTAATATAACCTAACCTAACGCATCTAGCCCCTCGCTGATAATGTTTTACAGAATCCCGTTCGTGTCGTCCCGTACGTCTCGGTTGGGATATTATATACGTCTATAGCGTTATATATCCTAACCTAAGGCAGGCTATCATCTCGGATGTAGTATTTTACAACATTCCTGGCGTATCGGCCCCTACTTCTCGGTGGGAACATTATATACGTCTATAACGTATCATAACCTAACCTAACCCATCTAGCCCCTCGCTGTTAATGTTTTACAGAATCCCGTTCCTGTCGTCCCGTACGTCTCGGTTGGGACGTTATGAACGTCTACAGCGATATATCCTAACGTAAGGCAGGCTAACATCTCAGCTGTAGTATATTACATCATTCCTGGCGTATCGGCCTCTACTTCGCGGTGGAAACATTATATACGTCTATAACGTAATATAACCTAACCTAACACATCTAGCTAGTCGCTTTAATGTTTCACAGAATCCCGTTCGTGTCGTCCCGTTCGTCTCGGTTGGGACATTATATACGTCTATAGCATTATATATCCTAACCTAAGGCAGGCTAACATCTCGGATGTAGTATATTACATCATTCCTGGCGTATCGACCACTACTTCTCGGTGGAAACATTATATACGTCTATAACGTAATATAACCTAACCTAACACATCTAGCCCCTCGCTGGTAATGTTTTACAGAATCCCGTTCATGTCGTCCCGTACGTCTCGGTTGGGATATTATATACGTCTATAGCGTTATATATCATAACCTAAGGCAGGCTATCATCTCGGATGTAGTATTTTACAACATTCCTGGCGTATCGGCCCCTACTTCTCGGTGGGAACATTATATACGTCTATAACGTATCATAACCTAACCTAACCCATCTAGCCCCTCGCTGGTAATGTTTTACAGAATCCCGTTCCTGTCGTCCCGTACGTCTCGGTTGGGACGTTATGAACGTCTACAGCGATATATCCTAACGTAAGGCAGGCTAACATCTCAGCTGTAGTATATTACATCATTCCTGGCGTATCGGCTTCTACTTCTCGGTGGAAACATTATATACGTCTATAACGTAATATAACCTAACCTAACGCATCTAGCCCCTCGCTGATAATGTTTTACAGAATCCCGTTCGTGTCGTCCCGTACGTCTCGGTTGGGATATTATATACGTCTATAGCGTTATATATCCTAACCTAAGGCAGGCTATCATCTCGGATGTAGTATTTTACAACATTCCTGGCGTATCGGCCCCTACTTCTCGGTGGGAACATTATATACGTCTATAACGTATCATAACCTAACCTAACCCATCTAGCCCCTCGCTGTTAATGTTTTACAGAATCCCGTTCCTGTCGTCCCGTACGTCTCGGTTGGGACGTTATGAACGTCTACAGCGATATATCCTAACGTAAGGCAGGCTAACATCTCAGCTGTAGTATATTACATCATTCCTGGCGTATCGGCCTCTACTTCGCGGTGGAAACATTATATACGTCTATAACGTAATATAACCTAACCTAACACATCTAGCTAGTCGCTTTAATGTTTCACAGAATCCCGTTCGTGTCGTCCCGTTCGTCTCGGTTGGGACATTATATACGTCTATAGCATTATATATCCTAACCTAAGGCAGGCTAACATCTCGGATGTAGTATATTACATCATTCCTGGCGTATCGACCACTACTTCTCGGTGGAAACATTATATACGTCTATAACGTAATATAACCTAACCTAACACATCTAGCCCCTCGCTGGTAATGTTTTACAGAATCCCGTTCATGTCGTCCCGTACGTCTCGGTTGGGATATTATATACGTCTATAGCGTTATATATCATAACCTAAGGCAGGCTATCATCTCGGATGTAGTATTTTACAACATTCCTGGCGTATCGGCCCCTACTTCTCGGTGGGAACATTATATACGTCTATAACGTATCATAACCTAACCTAACCCATCTAGCCCCTCGCTGGTAATGTTTTACAGAATCCCGTTCCTGTCGTCCCGTACGTCTCGGTTGGGACGTTATGAACGTCTACAGCGATATATCCTAACGTAAGGCAGGCCAACATCTCAGCTGTAGTATATTACATCATTCCTGGCGTGTCGGCCTCTACTTCTCGGTGGAAACATTATATACGTCTATAACGTAATATAACCTAACGTAACACATCTAGCCACTCGCTGGTAATGTTTTACAGAATCCCGTTCGTGTCGTCCCGTACGTCTCGGTTGGGAGATTATATACGTCTATAGCGTTATATATCCTAACCTAAGGCAGGCTATCATCTCGGATGTAGTATTTTACAACATTCCTGGCGTATCGGCCCCTACTTCTCGGTGGGAACATTATATACGTCTACAACGTATCATAACCTACCCTAACCCATCTAGCCCCTCGCTGGTAATGTTTTACAGAATCCCGTTCCTGTCGTCCCGTACGTCTCGGTTGGGACGTTATGAACGTCTACAGCGATATATATCCTAACGTAAGGCAGGCTAACATCTCGGATGTAGTATTTTACCACAGTCCTGGCGTATCGGCCCCTACTTCTCGGTGGGAACATTATATACGTCTATAACGTAACATAACGTAACCTAACCCATCTAGCCCCTCGCTGGTAATGTATTACAGAATCCCGTTCCTGTTGTGCCGTACGTCTCGGTTGGGATATTATATACGTCTATAGCGTTATATATCCTAACCTAAGGCAGGCTATCTTCTCGGATGCAGTATTTTACAACATTCCTGGCGAATCGGCCCATACTTCTCGGTGGGAACATTATATTCGTCTATAACGTAATATAACCTAACCTAACACATCTAGCCCCTCGCTGGTAATGTTTTACAGAATCCCGTTCGTGTCGTCCCGTACGTCTCGGTTGGGATATTATATACGTCTATAGCGTTATATATCCTAACCTAAGGCAGGCTAACATCTCGGATGCAGTATTTTACAACATTCCTGGCGTATCGTCCCTTACTTCTCGGTGGGAACATTATATACGTCTATAACGTATCATAACCTAACCTAACCCATCTAGCCCCTCCGTGGTAATGTTTTACAGAATCCCGTTCCTGTCGTCCCGTACGTCTCGGTTGGGACGTTATGAACGTCTACAGCGATATATATCCTAACCTAAGGCAGGCTAACATCTCAGCTGTAGTATATTACATCATTCCTGGCGTATCGGCCTCTACTTCTCGGTGGAAACATTATATACGTCTATAACGTAATATAACCTAACCTAACACATCTAGCCCCTCCCTGGTAATGTTTTACAGAATCCCGTTCGTGTCGTCCCGTACGTCTCAGTTGGGATATTATATACGTCTATAGCGTTATATATCCTAACCTAAGGCAGGCTATCATCTCGGATGTAGTATTTTACAACATTCCTGGCGTATCGGCCCCTACTTCTCGGTGGGAACATTATATACGTCTATAACGTATCATAACCTAACCTAACCCATCTAGCCCCTCGCTGGTAATGTTTTACAGAATCCCGTTCCTGTCGTCCCGTACGTCTCGGTTGGGACGTTATGAACGTCTACAGCGATATATCCTAACGTAAGGCAGGCTAACATCTCAGCTGTAGTATATTACATCATTCCTGGCGTATCGGCCTCTACTTCTCGGTGGAAACATTATATACGTCTATAACGTAATATAACCTAACCTAACACATCTAGCCCCTCGCTGGTAATGTTTTACAGAATCCCGTTCGTGTCGTCCCGTACGTCTCGGTTGGGATATTATATACGTCTATAGCGTTATATATCCTAACCTAAGGCAGGCTATCATCTCGGATGTAGTATTTTACAACATTCCTGGCGTATCGGCCCCTACTTCTCGGTGGGAACATTATATACGTCTATAACGTAACATAACGTAACCTAACCCATCTAGCCCCTCGCTGGTAATGTATTACAGAATCCCGTTCCTGTTGTGCCGTACGTCTCGGTTGGGATATTATATACGTCTATAGCGTTATATATCCTAACCTAAGGCAGGCTAACATCTCAGCTGTAGTATATTACATCATTCCTGGCGTATCGGCCTCTACTTCTCGGTGGAAACATTATATACGTCTATAACGTAATATAACCTAACCTAACGCATCTAGCCCCTCGCTGATAATGTTTTACAGAATCCCGTTCGTGTCGTCCCGTACGTCTCGGTTGGGATATTATATACGTCTATAGCGCTATATATCCTAACCTAAGGCAGGCTATCATCTCGGATGTAGTATTTTACAACATTCCTGGCGTATCGGCCCCTACTTCTCGGTGGGAACATTATATACGTCTATAACGTATCATAACCTAACCTAACCCATCTAGCCCCTCGCTGTTAATGTTTTACAGAATCCCGTTCCTGTCGTCCCGTACGTCTCGGTTGGGACGTTATGAACGTCTATAGCGATATATCCTAACGTAAGGCAGGCTAACATCTCAGCTGTAGTATATTACATCATTCCTGGCGTATCGGCCTCTACTTCTCGGTGGAAACATTATATACGTCTATAACGTAATATAACCTAACCTAACACATCTAGCCCCTCGCTGGTAATGTTTTACAGAATCCCGTTCGTGTCGTCCCGTACGTCTCGGTTGGGATATTATATACGTCTATAGCGTTATATATCCTAACCTAAGGCAGGCTATCATATCGGATGTAGTATTTTACAACATTCCTGGCGTATCGGCCCCTACTTCTCGGTGGGAACATTATATACGTCTATAACGTATCACAACCTACCCTAACCCATCTAGCCCCTCGCTGGTAATGTTTTACAGAATCCCGTTCATGTCGTCCCGTACGTCTCGGTTGGGACGTTATGAACGTCTACAGCGATATATATCCTAACGTAAGGCAGGCTAACATCTCAGCTGTAGTATATTACATCATTCCTGGCGTATCGGCCTCTACTTCTCGGTGGAAACATTATATACGTCTATAACGTAATATAACCTAACCTAACACATCTAGCCCCTCGCTGGTAATGTTTTACAGAATCCCGTTCCTGTTGTGCCGTACGTCTCGGTTGGGATATTATATACGTCTATAGCGTTATATATCCTAACCTAAGGCAGGCTATCATATCGGATGTAGTATTTTACAACATTCCTGGCGTATCGGCCCCTACTTCTCGGTGGGAACATTATATACGTCTATAACGTATCATAACCTACCCTAACCCATCTAGCCCCTCGCTGGTAATGTTTTACAGAATCCCGTTCATGTCGTCCCGTACGTCTCGGTTGGGACGTTATGAACGTCTACAGCGATATATATCCTAACGTAAGGCAGGCTAACATCTCGGATGTAGTATTTTACCACAGTCCTGGCGTATCGGCCCCTACTTCTCGGTGGGAACATTATATACGTCTATAACGTAACATAACGTAACCTAACCCATCTAGCCCCTCGCTGGTAATGTATTACAGAATCCCGTTCCTGTTGTGCCGTACGTCTCGGTTGGGATATTATATACGTCTATAGCGTTATATATCCTAATCTAAGGCAGGCTATCATCTCGGATGTAGTATTTTACAACATTCCTGGCGTATCGGCCCCTACTTCTCGGTGGGAACATTATATACGTCTATAACGTAATATAACCTGACCTAACACATCTAGCCCCTCGCTGGTAATGTTTTACAGAATCCCGTTCGTGTCGTCCCGTACGTCTCGGTTGGGATATTATATACGTCTATAGCGTTATATATCCTAACCTAAGGCAGGCTATCATCTCGGATGTAGTATTTTACAACATTCCTGGCGTATCGGCCCCTACTTCTCGGTGGGAACATTATATACGTCCATAACGTATCATAACCTAACCTAACCCATCTAGCCCCTCGCTGGTAATGTTTTACAGAATCCCGTTGCTGTCGTCCCGTACGTCTCGGTTGGGACGTTATGAACGTCTACAGCGATATATCCTAACCTAAGGCAGGCTAACATCTCAGCTGTAGTATATTACATCATTCCTGGCGTATCGGCCTCTACTTCTCGGTGGAAACATTATATACGTCTATAACGTAATATAACCTAACCTAACGCATCTAGCCCCTCGCTGATAATGTTTTACAGAATCCCGTTCGTGTCGTCCCGTACGTTTCGGTTGGGATATTATATACGTCTATAGCGTTATATATCCTAACCTAAGGCAGGCTATCATCTCGGATGTAGTATTTTACAACATTCCTGGCGTATCGGCCCCTACTTCTCGGTGGGAACATTATATACGTCTATAACGTATCATAACCTAACCTAACCCATCTAGCCCCTCGCTGTTAATGTTTTACAGAATCCCGTTCCTGTCGTCCCGTACGTCTCGGTTGGGACGTTATGAACGTCTACAGCGATATATATCCTAACGTAAGGCAGGCTAACATCTCGGATGTAGTATTTTAGCACAGTCCTGGCGTATCGGCCCCTACTTCTCGGTGGGAACATTATATACGTCTATAACGTAACATAACGTAACCTAACCCATCTAGCCCCTCGCTGGTAATGTATTACAGAATCTCGTTCCTGTTGTGCCGTACGTCTCGGTTGGGATATTATATACGTCTATAGCGTTATATATCCTAACCTAATGCAGGCTATCTTCTCGGATGCAGTATTTTACAACATTCCTGGCGAATCGGCCCATACTTCTCGGTGGGAACATTATATTCGTCTATAACGTAATATAACCTAACTTAACACATCTAGCCCCTCGCTGGTAATGTTTTACAGAATCCCGTTCGTGTCGTCCCGTACGTCTCGGTTGGGATATTATATACGTCTATAGCGTTATATATCCTAAACTAAGGCAGGCTAACATCTCGGATGCAGTATTTTACAACATTCCTGGCGTATCGTCCCTTACTTCTCGGTGGGAACATTATATACGTCTATAACGTATCATAACCTAGCCTAACCCATCTAGCCCCTCACTGGTAATGTTTTACAGAATCCCGTTCCTGTCGTCCCGTACGTCTCGGTTGGGACGTTATGAACGTCTACAGCGATATATATCCTAACGTAAGGCAGGCTAACATCTCGGATGTAGTATTTTACAACAGTCCTGGCGTGTCGGCCCCTACTTCTCGGTGGGAACATTATATACGTCTATAACGTAACATAACGTAACCTAACCCATCTAGCCCCTCGCTGGTAATGTATTACAGAATCCCGTTCCTGTTGTGCCGTACGTCTCGGTTGGGATATTATATACGTCTATAGCGTTACATATCCTAACCTAAGGAAGGCTATCTTCTCGGATGCAGTATTTTACAACTTTCCTGGCGTATCGGCCCATACTTCTCGGTGGGAACATTATATTCGTCTATAACGTAATATAACCTATCCTAACACATCTAGCCCCTCGCTGGTAATGTTTTACAGAATCCCGT